>CM061224.1:104480781-105784083 GCA_030844895.1 Ambrosia x helenae
AAAAATCACGCGATGTTACATTGAAAACTCTGATGAATAGTGACTCTCTGGCAATTTGTTACTAATGTTCTTTATATATGAAATAGTGAACTTCTGGCAAACCACATATTTTGTCAAACTGAATACCATGGATCAGAGAGATTTAAGCTAATCAAACTCGTATAAAGTGTTCGATGTCACTATGAGTAGATAATTTCGTTTGAATAGTGACTTTTTAATGTTCTTTAAATATAATAGTGACCCACTCCGCGTGTCATCTTGGTCGAACTCTTGACACGCGACATTCGTCTCGTGCGTGTTAGGGTCTGAAATTTTAGGGCTTCTTAGTGGGTTTTTCCAAGGCTTCATCCTTGTGCTTTATGGTTTCGAACGGTGGTTTTGGTTGTTTTATGAAGGTTTGATCGATATCATTCATACAGAGTTCGTTTAATGGTGCGGAAAGAAATCAACAGTCGGACCGGCAACTTACATTTTCATCTTATAAAAGAACGTAAACACAATCATGTGACCCATGATCAAAGCTTTAAGTTGTGATAGACAAAGATAATACGAAGAAGATCAGAGCTCCAAAAGCAAGTGTGAAGATCAAGAGAAAGCAAGTTAAAGAAGAAGATGAACAGTGCTCCAACATAACTTGCACCGACATGAGATATGAGTTTGATTAGCTAAATCTCTCTGATCCATGGTATCCACTTTCACCTGAAGCTTTACTTTCCTACCTCTGTTTTGAATTGTTGCTTTATAAAGTGTTCGATGTCACTGTGAGTAGATAAAATTTCGTTGAATAGTGACTTTTTAATGTTTTTTATATATGAATACTTTCCTACCTCTGTTAATGAATTAGTATATAGAGAGCAACCGACGAACATCATTCAAAATTTCAACTTCCCGCTAACCTCTGCGCCATCATCGACTACAGCAAACCAACGATCTTCCTCCACGACACTCCTAATAGGCCTTTATTTATATCATGGTACGATTTAAGGTTCCAATTTTGTTTTTGTGTTGCTTTTAAATAATTAATTTTGTGTTTATCAAACCTAACTCTAAAAAATTACGATGTCGTTTAGCTCCATGTTTGAAATGTGGATCTCGTTGTCGCTAACGGTTAGTGGATAACATGGATCAGAGAGATTTAAGCTAATCAAACTCATATCTCAAGTTGGTGCAAGTTATGTTGGAGCAATGATTTATTATTATTATTATTTTATTTATTGTTATTTTATTTATGTTTTGAGGGTATAATGATGATGATGTTTATGATTTGACAAACGATTTATGAAAGTATCAAGAATCGAAAATTAGTAAAATGATTTATAAAGTATCAAGAATTGGGAATTAATAAAATGATTTTATAATTCTTTAAAGGCTGAATACGAGTATAATCAAACAGGGTTCCGCGTTTCGGTACATTTTAATTGATCGGATGTGACTTTTGAAAACCACAAACGATCAATTAAACATTCCGAAACGCGTCAAACAAAGAACGGAAGTCCAGCATGTCGATTAGACATGCAAAAATTATTTTTGAAAAAATATGAGTATCAACCAGTGTTGTAAAAGTCGGCCTACTCGGCCTTGTACTCGGCGACTACTCGGACCTCGGAACCCTCTGAGGCGACTTTCTCCTACTCGGCCAACTAGTCGGCGGCGGCAAACTCGGCCCTGTACTCGGGCTACTCGGCCAACTCGTCCCTGTACTCAGTGGTCAAAATCAGTCATCTTCATCCTACTCAGCCCTATACTCGGCCTACTCGGCCTTGTACTCGGAAAAAATTAAATTTTAAACATGTATCTTTAAAAACACGTGTATTTGACATGAATTATGCTTATTTTGATAACATATATTATATCCAATAATTAATTTTTTCTTATATTTACCATATCGAGTACCGAGTACACCCAACTCCCCAGTCGGCCGACTAGGGGTCGCCTAGCGACTTTTGCAACATTGGTATCAACTGTATAGTCGGAGCACCACGTACAATGATTTATGAAAATTGTACAAACTCAGATGTGTCTACCAAAAACACAAACGAGCAATAAACGACCCGGACCGCCTTCAAACGAATTTTGTTGGATTGGGAACAACTAAAAACATTTTAAAATGAATTAAAAAAATTTTATCAATAAAAGTATTTAAAATGAATTAAAACAAATTAATTTTTTTTTAAAGGGCCAAAGCGCCTGGCTTTGACGAAAGCCAGGCGCTTTAACCTTTTTTTTTAAAAAAAATAATATTATATTTATTTTGTGTTTGCAATTTTAAATATTATATTACTTTTAAAATAAAAATGTTTAAAAAATAATAATAAAAAAAACAAAAACTGGATAAAGTTGTTGCTCACCTGTAGCCACAACAGCATCAGACGAGTGAACAGCAGCTTTATCACTCTGCCATGTTACTGCCTACGTGGTTGAATATAGGAGGATAGAGCCACTGCTCACCTCTAGCCACAACATATAGTCTGAGGATTAACCAAACAGTTGAAGGCACCGAAAAAGTGACAGCTTTTTGCTGTTTTAGCTTTTTTAGTGGTGTGTATCTCCTATAAACAAGTGGGTTTATATTGGCTCCAGCTATTCACAACCTCCACCTTCTATTTCAACACTCAGAAGCACCTCGCTTTGGCCAAAGCGAGTTGCTTCGGGTCAAATCAAACGAGGCATACAAGGTGACAGAAAAAGCTGATTTTTGATCCAAAGCGTCTCGCTATGGCCAAAGCGAGGCGCTTTTGGTTCAAAGTTTTAATTTTGGTTGTTTTTTGATATTTTGAAGTGTTTTATTTTAATTTATTAATAAATAATAACTAAATTAAGTAACTCTAAAAGTATTTATTTATTTTTTTATTCATTACTTCCGGGAAAAAATACAACATTAATCTTCGTTATCCTTTATATGCAATATTTGAAAATTATCATTTCTTAGTGTTTATTTATTTTTTTATTCATTACTTCCGGGAAAATACAACATTAATCTTTGTTATCATTGATCTGCAATATTTGAAAATGATCATTTCTTAGTGTTTATTTATTTTTTTATTCATTACTTAAGGAAAAATACAACATTAATCTTCGTTATCCTAGATCTGCAATATTTGAAAATTATCATTTCTTGACATGTTGGTAACAGAAGGAACACTTTCTTCAAGGGATACGCTTGGAGTCTAAAGCTTCGCGTGTCATCTCTAAGTATTAAATTCGATAATCCACACCTTTCTCCTGAAGAAAAACCTCTCTAGGTTTACCATCACCAAACGGATTCACCTTAGGCCTCGGTTTATCCACTCCAATGAAATTTAATGCGTTATACCGCATTTGAAGATCCTTGCATCGGACACAAACAATGGAATGTATAGATTATTAACCATGTGGACTTACCTGAAGACTAGATTCGGTGCAATCAGAATCTGAAGAGAAGTTATTATCATCATCATCCACAATGTTCTTACCTAGAGCTACCAACCATCCTGAGATCCATCTTCATGGAAATTGAACTCTATCTACAAAAATTGATGCATGCTTTGAATACTTTTGAAATATTTTCCGGTTGTTTCAGGTTGCCTTCATCGTTAACAGATATATTGTGACACCCGGCATGTTTGGGTCAACATTTTATAAACACATAAGTCTACCTTAGCGAAAAACGTTTATTAAACATACTTGACGGGGTCAGTAGAGTCGGAACACAGTCCGTATTGTCCAGGGTTCAATGATTCGGGAGATCATTGGGTTAGTCACACACACACACACGATACGAGTCCCGTTGTTGGTGAATTACATAAACTAATTAAGTGTATGTGTAGACTAATTGTCGTATGGTGGATTATATGCTTAGATGTGTTTAAATGATGTGTAGATAATCATCCGTGCTTAAATATGTTAAACATAGACTAAGGTTGCATGCTCGTATGGTAGGGTGCGTTAAAATGCGTTAAACACGACAAATTGGAAAAACTAGAAAAAAAACGTAAGTCCTGGTTCGACCAAACGAATGGGCGAGCCTGGACAATACTCCTGGTTCGACCTTGTAAAAGGGGCGAACCTGGGATATGGAATTGAAAGAATTTCATTCGACCAAGTCAGGGTACGTTCGACCCTGTGAAAGAGTCGAAGGAGAGCACATTCGCCCAGTAAAAGGGGCGAATGTGGACATAGTATAAATACCAACTTTGTCATTTTTCACCATTTCACAAACCCTAACCGTCTCAAAACACTCTCTAGCAACTTTAAACATTGGGGAAGGAGTTTTTGCCCTTGTTTTCTATAATCTAACCTACAAACATCTTCTACACAAAGATCTAAGGTGTGTTCTCCATTCTAAATCATTTTTAAAGTATTTCAATTCGTTTTTATTAAACCCCAAGAGTCCAGATCTGATACAAACATGTTTTCATGGATAAAAACCTTCCTAATGTCTTTCTAAACAAAACCTATTCATAAACAATGAGTTTTCATACAAATTAACATGTGTTAATGGTGTTTTATGTGATGTTATGTATTGTTTGATGATTGATTGCTGTATAGATGTTATAACCATGATCTAGGATGTTATGATGATGTTTTATGATTGAGATAGGTTACAATTGATTATTGATGATGTTTTGTCCATTTTGGGGATTTTGGGTTAGATCTAGGGCTTGTTCATGATGATAGTGATAAGGATATGATTGGGGGTGTATTGTTCATAATAATCTGAGTATATTAAGTTGATTATTGATTGATTTCAAAAAGTTTCCTAATTGGGTAAAGATTGCATGCGTTTGATGTGACATCTCCATAATTTGCTATTTCGGGTAACTTGTAAAACGGACGGATTTCGGGATAAAATTGGGTAGGGTTTTGTAGGAATATGTTAATGATAATTGACTGCTGTGATTGGTGATGTTTCGTGATGTTTTCGGATCATTTAGATGCGTTTTGGTGCGTTTTATAAAATGCTGATGAAAACGGGGGAACGTGGAATAAATTGGTTCGAATGGGCGAACGTGGAATAAAACATAGGAAAAACGGCGAACGTGGGAAAAACGGTGCGAACGTGGGAAAAGCGGGCGAACGTGGCTCAAACGGGCGAACGTGGAACAAAACATGGGAAAAAAACGCGAACGTGGCTCAAACGGGCGAACGTGGAAATGGGAAAAACCACATTCGACCATCTGATGTCCGGAATGAGATTTTTGATGCAAACTAAGTGTTTTATGCTTGAAAACTTATGTGTTAAACTTATGTGCATGACTAATTGATGTAATGGGTCACCAACGGGATGTCGGGTCGGTCTGGGATGTCCGGTTAACGTTTAAACACACTTTTTAACAACGTAGTCAAGATCTGGACAATCGGGGACTAGTTAGCCTTTGGTTAATAGTCATCACACTTATGTAAACTCATTGATAGGTTGTCATTAGTTGGGATTATCATACACGTGTTGGAATTCTAGTTATCAGAAGACGCACTCTAAGGTGAGTTTCACGGCCCCTCTTTTATACACTTTTTCTCGGGGGAGAAGCATGCCACACGTTTTAACAAATACAAAGTTTATGTTTTGAAACGCAACGCTTATAAAACATAACGCTTTTGAAACGCAACGCTTTTGAAACACAACACTTATGAAACGCAACGCTTTTAGAAACATGACGCCTTTTGGGAATGTGACTCTTTTAAGAAACGTGACACGTTTGGCACTTGGCATATTTAACATCGGCATTTGACACTTTTAAACATTGGCATTTGGCATATTTAAACATTGTGTGACATTCGTCACCTTCGTCTTTCGTCAAACTGACAATAATAGCCCTTTAAATATTTCCATTATAGTCCCTGAAAGTTTCGTCGTTTTCAATTTAATTTTAAAACAAATTTAAAACTTATCATTTATATATTTCTTATGTATCGGGTATAAGTTTTAATCAAACGCGTATGTTGAAACGTATTCGTAAAAGATTTAAAAAAAATAGTTTATAAAGTTTTAAAACATTTTTGGGTTAATCTAGTTAACTTGGTTAAGTTTTATAAAGGAGAAACTAACTAACTCATAATATAATTAACCTAGTTATAGTTAGGGACCAAAAGTGACAAAAAATGAAACTTCAAATCTGAAATCCTCTCTTCCCTCTCTCACGGTTTTCCGGCAGAGGATCCGGCCACCGGATTTAATTCCGGCCAAACTCAAATGGGTTCTTATAACCGTTTAAACTCATTTTAATCATTGTGAAGCGTTTCTCCCTTCATTCTAAACCGTTTTCCACTCAGTTTAAATCATTCAAAGCCTTTAATAAACGAATTTAAACCGGTTATTATAGTAACCGACCGGTAATAAAAGAATCGAGCTAAAACGTTTATTTTTTCTTAATAATTATATAACTGAACACACTAATTCATTCCTGCACTCTAATCGCTCAAAACCCACTAAAAAAGTAGTTTAAACCCGTCACGAAGCTTCTTAAATTGGCGGATATATGTTCGGACCTGCACGTCAAAAATTCGAACCACAAATCGCGATGTGAGTCCTCTTGTGCTATGCCGTTTTGATTTTATGTATCCAACCTCAAAAGCCCATGAAATCGTGGGTAATTTCTGTTCCATCGGGCTAATTGAAAATGGGGTTAGGGTTAGGGTTTAGGTGTGATTTGGGGAAGAAGATGGAAGGTTTGAATAATAATGTTTTATTATTTTCTTTCTAAACTTTATTACAAAATTTAACTTTGGACTAGTGGTTGGGATGGTGGTGTACCATGGAGGGTACCGGGTTCGAGTCCCATGGACGCGCATCTGAAGTTTTTTTTTTTGGGTATTTCCTTCTTAATTTTCATTTTTTATTTTCTTTAAAATATATATAATATATTTAACTTAGAATATTCATAATAAATTCATTTTTTATCCAAAAATTATAAAATTTTAGGTGTAGCTTCTTGACACCATAAAGAAAATTACTACACTTTTATTTTCTGGAAAATGTCATATTTTTATATTTTTTATTGAATTTATTTGTTTTAATCATATTTAATTGATTAAAAATTCATTTTTAAGGATTTTAATCCAAAATTTTTGATAAATTATTTCTAATCATTATGAATGAAATAAAAATATTTGGTTCAGAAAACAATTATTTTTATTAATTTTTCTATTTTTAATCATTTAAACATAATTTAATCGCGTTAAATCAGTTTTAAATATAAATAAGTTTATATAAATTATGGGAAAATTATTCTAATTTGTTTACATCAGAAATCATCCATTTTATATAAAACTAGTATTTTTGGATCATGTATGGTATTATTAGTCTCATTCACGTTTAATTAGACATAATAGAACATTTATTTATTTACACAATTTAACATCTATTTTATAAATATTCTTCTTATAAGATAGAATATACTCATATGGTTTAATGTTGAATCATTGTGTAACTCAAAATTATTTATTTATATATTTATGATTATTGTATTTATTTTAATTTAGTTAAAGTAACTAACTAAATCATTTTGTCATAATTATTCAAACATATTTTATCTAAATATTCAATAGGTAATAATTATATTATTCAAACCACATTTACAACCTTTCATATATTATTTGTGATATACAACTTTTACGTTAACGCGACTTATCATAAAAACTCTAATTCCCCAAATCGACTTAGCAAACCCTAATGCCTTAGACCCTAGTTATCTAGACTTTTTAGACTTTTCTTATTAGTATGCTTACCCATTATAGGTTGAATTCCTCGGAATTCCATTACTTAGCTCACGACCGCTTAAGTTGGATTTTGCTCGCTTTCGCAAACTGTGAGTATATCTTTTCCCCTTTTTACTGTTTTACTATTTTGGGGTGACTCATGTACTTACTATCAATTTTCTATTTCATCTTACTAAAATAGCAATTCTTATGTGTGTTTGCTTGTGTCATTTCGTGTATCTATGACCTGTCAAATCATTAACCGTTTCGGCCTGGCATTTCAATGAATAGTACTATGGTATATACCCTTGTGACTCTGTTGAGAGTCCTCGTCATTGCTATGTATTACATTACTACTAGCGCATACTATATATATCTGCTTTCTTTTCTTAGGGTTGATTTGACCCGGATACCACTTATT
Source organism: Ambrosia x helenae (assembly GCA_030844895.1). Lineage (NCBI taxonomy): Eukaryota > Viridiplantae > Streptophyta > Magnoliopsida > Asterales > Asteraceae > Ambrosia > Ambrosia x helenae. Next base: position 104,488,877 of record CM061224.1, read on the forward strand.
ACATAATTGCAAACAGTATACGACACATGAATTGCTAAACACTTTTCTACTATATTTATTTAAACAGGGTATGCTCACCAATACAATTTTTGTATTGACCAAATTATTTTGTACATGTTTCAGGTTATTTGAGATGCATTCTTTAAGCTTTCGGATTTATATTTAGATTTTGACTCATTGTATTTCAGATTAGGTGGCATTTAGAATCGTTGTATTTCATTTCAATGTAATAAACTATTAATCAATGTATCAATATTTACACTTTAGTCCATGAGCTATTGAACAATCGTCACTACGTGACACCTCGATGTTTCCGCCATCGGTTGGGGTGTTACACATTGGCACTTGACACTTTTAAACATTGACACTTGGCATTTGGCACTTGGCGCTTGACGCTTATTTACTATATGACGAAACCCAAGTCCCTATTGAAACCATGAATGTGCGGGGCACAATGGGGGAAATGTGGATAGATCTATCGGGCGTGACGAACCCCACCTGACAGCTGGGAGCCGGGGGGTGCATATTGTCTCTACTTGACACTTGACACTTGACACTTGGCACATGGGCAGCAACTCGAGCAACGTTTGTCAGTAATGGTTTTAGCAACACAGTCGTAGTAGTAAGGGAACGTTTGTTATTTACTTGGAACTTTTGCACACTTGACACTTTATGAGGAATCGCTTTACACATGAAAACGTTTACGAACTTAAAACCTGTGAACTCACCAGCATTATATGTTGACGTCTTTTTGGCATGTTTTCTCAGGTCGCTAAGGTAGCAGCATTTGAGTATAGGCGCACGGAGTCTCACGGCGTCTAGGGATCATATGCATGTTTTGTTAAACATTTCAGACTTTGAGTTTTACTTTTAAGTTGTAATAATACATTTTGCTTCCGCTGTGTTAGAACGGTTTTGAAACTCAATGGTAGTTTACGTTGTTTTCTTATCATATAGATGTCGTTTATTGTGACGTTGACTTGGATCCTGGTGTGTCACGCGCCTCGCGGTAAAACCCCGCACGTGGAAATTTGAGGGTGTGACATATATCTCCAACAATAACTTGCTCTGTACCCGATCACAATGTCCAACAACTGAATTTTACTTTCTTTCATGAACAGTTGTTTTGGAATTGAGCAGTGGTCTAGTGGTGTGGTCTACCTTTTTGCTTATGATGTCCAACAACTGAATATCACTTGCTTGAATGAACAGTAGTTGTTTTGGAATTGAACAGTAGTTCAAATATGGTCATTGTATGGTATTAGCGGTTGGAAACTCTGATGAATAGTGATCCATCCATTTCAGCTTTTGTTTAACTATTTTAGCAACTTCCATTGGAACTCTCCATTTTCAAACAGGGCCGGCTCGGAGCAAGGGCAGGGTGGGCGATCGCTGAGGGCCTAGAGCCTCCGGAGGGCCCGACAGATCTGTTGACCCTTCGGCCGTTCAAATTCCGGCTGAATCTTTATTTAACCAATTATCGGAAAACTATTTTTTTTTTGGGTACTTTGACCCTCTAAGTTGTCTTGTATACTGAAAGTAAAGAGAGAATTACAAGGAAATATATAAAAACTGAAGTATTACCAGCTAGACTTGTTTATGAAGTACTGATGAAATGAAGTGCAGTGAAGTGAGGAATGTTTTATGAAGAAGATGAAGTGAAAATAAAAATAAAAATATTTAAATCATTGTTTTTCTATTTAGTAAGTCGATGAGGCTAGCATGTTCTATATAATCAATAAAAACTTTATAATATAATATATATTTATTTACCCACGCCTCATTGTCCTCTTCCTTTCGCAAAATAATAAATAAAATACTCAGAGCACAAGTTAAAATATCCTATATACCTATATAGTCTATTCTATTTACTATATAGTTTTTTGTTATTTAAGTTTTGGTAATTGATTGTTTGTTTATGTTATTACAGATTATTAATACTATATAATAAGTCCTACTTTTTTTAATTCGTAAGACATTTGTGAAGGTATAAGCGCCTGGCTTTAACCAAAGCCAGGCGCTTTGGCCTTTTTTTAAAATTTAATTTGTTTTAATTCATTTTAAATACTTGTTATTGACAAAAAAAATAATTTTAATTCATTTTAAAATGTTTTTAGTTGTTCCCAATCCAACAAAATTCGTTTGAGGCGTTCCAGGTCGTATATTGCTCGTTTTTGTTTTTTGGTAGAAAACATCTGAGTTTGTACAACTTTCATAAATCATTGTAAGTGGTGCTCCGACTATACAGTCGATGCCCGTATTTTTTCAAAACACAATTTTTGCATGTCTAATCGACATGCTGGACTTCCGGACTCTGTTTGACGCGTTTTGGAATGTTTAATTGATCGTTTGTGGTTTTCAAAAGTCACATTCGATCAATTAAAACGTACCAAAACGCGGAACCTGTGACACCCGGCAAACTCAGGTTAGTAACATTGGTCAAACTAGTAAGTCTACCTTAGCGAGTCATGCATATTACATACTTAACTGGGTCAGTTGAGTCGTTATGATGGTTCGGGGAATCATCAAGAGTTGTTACAATGATCCACGAGATCATTGGGAGTCGGTCCATAACCATGTGTACAAGGATTGGTGATTTGTAGAATCGCCGGGTTTAACGCACACACGCAAGTCTCGAGTCCCGGGAATTGGTGAACGAATGTGAACGTGTTATTTATCATGCATTATGTGTTTATAATCATTATGTGACTTGTCGGTATGTGAATACGTGCTTATGTGTTAAAATAGTGTTTAACGAGCCAAATACCCGAATAAACATGTTGAGAGTGATTGTGGGCCTATAGGCGATTACAAGGTTATAGGCGATTACAAGAGGGCGAGTATCCCCTACTCGCCTGTTTTTATAGGTGATTACGTGTAATCACGTGCCCTAATCGCCTGTAATTGCTCCTAATCGCCTGTTGCAGCTTGGACGACTAGAAACACTTATAAATACAACCCTTGACTTGTAAAACACCATTTGTGCAACCCTAACTCATCCCAAGCCTCCCTCACACCATAATACACCTCTGGAACTCGTTTTTGCTCTAAAACCCATCATTCCTAAGCTTACACTTCCTCTTTAGCAAGATCCAAGGTGTGTTATCTACCCTAAGCCTTTGTAATGTTGATATCTTGGTTCTAAAAGGTCCAGACCTAGTTTTATCAAGTTTTTGTCTTTGAAAACCTTTGAAATGAGTTTCTAAAGCAAGTCTAAACCTTTATACTTGCTCTATGTGGAGTATTCAAGAAAGAAATGGTTTTTAATGGTTAAACGTGAATGTTTCCATGTATTTGATGTTTTACTAATGTGTATGATTTGTTAAGATGATTTCCTAAGGTTTTGAGCAATTATTATGGTGTTTGGATGATAATATGCATTTTGACCCGTTTGAGTGATTCTTGAAGATTTAGGGTGTTATGATATGATTTGATGATTCTTTGATGTTAGGGTTTACACTAGAATGGTATAATAATATAGGAATGATGATTTGCAAGGTTGTAGGTGATGAGATCTGGTTATTTACCATTTAGGGAAAGATATGCATATTTAATGTTACCTAGTACTTTGCCATTTTTGGAAATAATTGCAAATAGGGCGTTAGACCAGTGATAAATTAGGGTTTTTTTTGTTTGGAATGGGTTGTTTAATGATTTGGGTTGGAAGTTAGGTATTTTTGCATGTTCCGGATCTGATTTGGAGGGTTAAACGCGCGAAATGTGGTTAGAAGTTGCAGAGGGCGAGTAGAAGCTCCTAATCGCCTATAAGAGGGGCGATTAGGCCTACTCGCATGCCTTTAGAGGCGATTAGGCCCCTACTCACGTGCAAAACAGGTGATTACAAATCCTAATTGCCTGGTTGACTTTCCTAATTGCCTGTTTGATTCCTAATCGTGTGTTTTGCTGTTGTAAGTGTATTTTGACATCCCGAAACATGGTTTGACACCTAGGAACATGTTAGGAACCCCGTGGCATGTCTAATAACCTGGTAACACGTGTTCGGACTCGTTTATGCTATATATGACTCATATGATAGATGTAGTGAACATGGATGCGTGTTAAGTGCATAGTTGCATGTGATTGCTTAATTTCTCGTTCTTGGTTAACACGTGGTATGTCGGGTCACCAATGGGATATCAGGTCTTGTCTTGTGCGGTCGGTTTAATGGTCAAAGGTGTTTTCAAACGTACATGGTTATGGTTTGGACATTCGGGGACTAGTTAACATACGGGTTATTAGTCTGGGTACTTATATACGTCTCATGATAGGTCGCCGCTATTTGGGGCTATCATGGCTTGTTGATTTAACTATTTATCAAGTAACGTAGCCTAAGGTGAGTGTCACAGCCCTGTTTTTACTGTTTTGCTTTCGGGGGAGAAACATGCTACATACTTACATTTCTTAAAGGTCATGGTATACTATGGTTATTGTTGTTTACTATACGGGCGTTTCATCAGGAAGTCCCAGGGGAAACCATGAGTATGTTGGTATACATAACGGGGAAATGTGGATAGATCTATTAAGCTTGACTAACCTCACTCGACGGCTTGGAGCCGGGCGGGTGCATATGGTCTCTAACTTTCGGGATCACCGATGATGACGGTGATTCATACATTCTGGGCATACACTGGGGTTACATATCAGTAATGGTTTCCAACTCGTAGTAGTAAAGATACTTAACATCTAGCTAACGTTCTTATAACATAGTATTAACGGAAATGATCTTTTCAAACTTATGGTAATTCTTTTGTAAAACCTGTGAACTCACCAGCATTATATGTTGACATTTTTGGCATGTTTTCTCATGTCACTAAGGTAGCAGTCAATGGATTAGGCGCACGGGGTCTTGCACGACGTCTAGGGTTCTAGTGCATGTTTAAATAATTTTTCAGACTACGTTATGTCTTTTGGTTGTGAAACAAGTTTATGCTTCCGCTATTGGTTTATGGCTCAAAACTTAATGTTTTGGTTTTCATATATTACATTTAGTGTTTGCCTATTGTGACCGTTGACTTGGATCCTGGTGTGTCACGCGCCTCGCGGTAAAACCCCACAAGTGGAATTTGAGGGTGTGACAGAACCATTTTTTGATTATACTCGTGTTCAGCCTTTAAACTTAGTTTGTGTGTTTTTGGTAGAAAGGAACTAGGTTGCAAATAAAATAATAATAAATAATAATAATAATAATAATGTAATATAGTTATGGTTAATGCTCAAAGAAGTCAACCTTTGTTGACTCCTAGAAGTCTTGAAGACTAAATGAATTTTGCAAGATACTTGAAACAAGGTATGGATATGGAGAATATGCAATGAGATGATTTCTTACAAGATTCCAATGCAAGCAAGTAAAATTCAGTTGTTGGACATTGTGATCGGGAGAATTCCTCTTATCCATTCATCACAATCATTGCTCCAACATAACTAGCACCAACTTGAGATATGAGTTTGATTAGCTTAAATCTCTCTGATCCATGGTATCCACTAACCGTAGCGATTATCGAAAGATTTATTTTAGGAATTATTTGAGAATATATTTTTCTGATCAAAGGATCCATAACTAAACAATTATTTGTAATGTCCCTGATCATTACAGTAACGATCGCTTTACAATGCCAAAAACGACTATCATCACTCTGTATGGGTTACTTGTTAGCGCCGATCCAACTGTCGATTTCTTTTCCACAACCAGTACAACGAACTCTGTATGGATTGCTTGTTAGCACCGATCCAACTGTCGATTTCTTTCCACAGCCAGTACAACGAACTCTGTATGGGTTACTTGTTAGCGCCGATCCAACTATCGATTTCTTTCCACAGCCAGTACAACGAACTTTGTATGGGTTGACAGATATCACCGATCCGACTGTCGATTTCTTTTCACAACCAGTACAACAAACTCTGTATGAGTTGCTTGTTAGCGCTAATCCGACTGTCGATTTCTTTCCACAACCAGTACAACGAACTCTGTATGGGTTGACAGATATCTCTCCGATAACAGAAGAATTATCTTCAATGATTCTAAGAAATTGAAGGAAGAGGTACCTTAAAGACTAGATTCGGTGCAATCAGAATTCGAAGAGAAGTTATCATAATCATCATGCACTAGTACAAAATGGTGAATGAGCAGCTGAATATTATATTACAATAATATTACCTTAAGTAAAAAGTTGTGTTTGAAGCTGGTTCTTTTAGTTTACATTTTGTTAGGACTTTAAACAGAGAAGATGGATGGTTAGTTATTACTCTGCACTTCAAGTAGAAGAAGATGAAGAAGAATAAATGAAGTCTATTAATAGATGTTAGTAGGTTACTCATTACTGGCGGGATGCAAATCGTGATGTGATAGATTTTTATAATTTTAAATTATTATTATTATTATTTAAATTATTATTATATTTGCAACCTAGTTCCTTTCTACCGAGGCCTAAGGAGAAAGGTGTGGACTATCGAAAGATTGATTTTAGGAATTCTTTGAGAATATATTTTCTGATCAAAGGATCCATAACTAAACAGTTATTTGGAATGTTCCTGATCATTATAGAAGAGGAATGGTTTGAAGGTGAGTGTTGTATGTATAGAATGGTGAATTATTGTAGTGTGTTAGCTATATGATGGAAGGGTTTGAAAAAAAATAGCACAAGTCCTTCTTTAATGTTGTTTATAATTAAAGGGACTAGGTTGCAAAGGAACTTCAGGTCAGTCAGACGTTTGTCAAAAGAATTTTGTACTATGCATTCTCGCACAATATTCAACAACCATGGATTTCACGACCGGCCCGGACCGGTTTGACGAGAACCGGTCTCGCTGGCGGTCCGGCCATGGTATTTGGATATCTTTTGACTTAAAAAAGGTCACACCTGTACAGTTGTTTGAAATCAACGGGAGGGTAAACAAAATCACCGATCCGATTGTTTGATTTAAAGGCTGAACACGAGTACGGAGAAGTTGTTGTCGGAGAGATATCTGTCAATGATGAAGGCAACCTGAAACAACAAGAAACAAAAAGGGTTGCTTGTTAGCGTCGATCCGACTGTTTGATTTAAAGGCTGAAAACGAGTATAATCAAACTATCAAGAATCGGAAATTAGTAAAACAACTGTTCAGGCAAGCAAGTAAAATTCAGTTGTTGTCGGAGAGATATCTGTCAACGATGAAGGCAACATACTTGAAATTAATGGGAAGGTAAACAATTCATGCTCATCATGAGGAATATCTAGCTCATCCTGGATCTTGGATTTTACATTGCCAAAGGTCTTGATGAATATCTTCATCAATCTCCTTGATCTATGCATAAGTGTGAGAGTCGATTTCCTTTTGAGAGTGACTAACAAAGAGATGGTCTTTTTGATGAATGTATTATTCACAAATATTTCCATTTTTCCCTGTGAAGGTGGATCCGTTGACGATGTGTAAGTCAGCAAGGGTATCGCTATCTTTTCAGGACAACACCATTAAACATCAAAGTCGATACAAGTTGATGGTTATTATTTTGTTTTTTAATTTTTTTTACAATAATTATATTTAAAAAATAAAAAAAACAAATAAAAAACCAAGTCAAAACACCAAAAAATACCCCAAAATAAAACTTGGATTCGAAGCACCTCGCTTTGGCCAAAGCGAGACGCTTCGGGTTACAAATCACCTTTTACTCTGACATCGTACCGAGGTTGTTGAAAAAGTAACCAAAGCGCCTCGCTTTGGCCAAAGCCAGGCGCTTTGGGGGTGGAAATAAAAGTGGGGGGTTTTATTATAACCACCCTTTATATTTCCATAACCCATGACATAATATTCTGGGGTGAGTGACGTCACATTTTGAGTATGTGACAGTCTCCTATTAATGTATGATATGAGTCAGGATAAATGAATATTAATTAAAAGACGTATAATTCCTAAATACCTAAAATAAAAACACACATGGTGCCTGCCTATACCCCTATTCACCCGACGCCTTGGGCTAAAGCCTCTTCCGCCACCATCACCTAAAGCCCAGTGATGTGACAAGTGGATGTGGCCCCAACCATGCCCACAACATATAGCCCCATCACAAAAGTGTGTCGGTTCAACTTCCAAAAAAGTCAACATTAATTAGGTGTGTCTTAAGAATAGATAAGGATGGTGTATTCGCCGTTAGGTTATGTGTAGTGGTACGGGCGTTTTTGAGCCCTATAGCGCCTCCCAACACCGCCCGAGGGGCGCTATAGGGCGTTTTGGGTGGATGGCGCCATGTATATAATGGGCGTTTTGGCTGTGATTATTATTATTATTATTATAATAGATCTGTGTGAAAGAGAGAAGAGGAAGAAGAAGTGAAGAAGAAGAGGAGAGGAAGAATATGGGTAAAGAAGAAGGGTTGGGAAGAAGAGTTGGGTAAAGAAGATGGGTATAATAATAATAATAATAATAATAATAATAATAATAATAATAATAATAATAATAATAATAATAATAAAAAACAATAAAAAACAATGATTACCCAATCATTTATAACCCCCCTTCTCACTACACCCTCTTTTTCCATAACCCCACTTCTATTACTTTTTAATATTTTAATACCCATAACCCCACATAACCCCCCACCACTACACATACACTTAAAAACGATCATGGTTAGATTTGAGATGATGATGATGATGATGATGATGATGATGATGATGATGATGATGATGATGATGATGATGATGATGATAATGATGATGATGATGATGATGATGATGATGATAATAATAATAATAATAATCGAGTGTCAAAGGCATTTCTAAATATTTACGTGTCATATTCGAGCCGCTAAAAAGTATGCCCATTTGGCTTTAACAAAACTCTCAATTCTAAATATGTAAAAACTACCTAAATAAGTAATTACACTCAATTTTAGTGCACAATAAAACACCTAACTGCAATAATAGTTCATCAATAAACCGACAAACAAAAAAATACACAAAATCCAAGTACCCCGCAAAGTAATCACACTCAATTGAAAGTTGAAAAAAAAACATAAAAATAATTTTTATAATTAAATCTTAAATATCAAACGTCAATTTACAATCTAGATGTGTGGGATATGGACATGTGGTAGCCATAGAAGATAATAAACTTAAACTCACAATTGTAAATTGGAATTTGTAATCTCGACATTATTCTGCAGGTGCCATGATGTGTCGGGTTTTAGTAATTAGAAAAGTTATCATTTTTTCCGGTACCAAAAACTTACGTGTTTCAATCTCAAAACATTGGTTTTGGGAAAAAGATAAATTTTTACTAAACCGTTAACAAGTTTTAAATTTATAAGTAAACGATAATTATTACTTAGAAACTAAAATCAACACATAGGCAGAGAACCTGACGTGTATAGTATAGGCTTCTAGGGTAAATACCAAGTATCGTATTCCAGAGAACACATTTTCTCCTACTCAACCTTTCATCACTTTTATTAATCGTGTTTTGAAAGAGGAAAATAAAACAGAGAGGTTCTAAAAGAAAATTAGTTTTTGAAAAAGGTTCTGGTTTTAAAATAAAAAGATAAAATAGTAGGGTTAGAAAACAGGAAGGTCTTGAGAACCCTCCGGATAAGTAGAATAATTATATTAAAAGTAGTGATGGTTTTTAGTTATTGGTGAGGAGGACGAGTTTTGAACAGTTTCTTCAGAGTTAGGAGATGGGAAAAGGAGTAAACAATGGATGACATTCTGGCAACTAAATGGGTCACGCACAGGGGAAGTGTACGAGTCCCGTAAAGGTGTCTTTGGACTGTTGGTCCGTAAGTCGGTCTTCTCCTAGTTGACAAGTGTTGTCGAGCCTAACGCACACAAGTCGTGTAGTTTATTGGAAAGTTTGAGTCCTGCTTGTTAGGCACTTCCCAAACCACCGCAAAGCCACTCATTTAAGCATTGGGTCATCTGTTTCATCTTCCTAAATTAATGTAGAGACTTAATTCTGACTGTGAATCCCTTCCACCTCTCTCAACTCTCGCTTCACGTACAAAAGGATCTCACTTGCCATCAGCTTGTGTGACGAGAGACCCTCTAAGAAGTTAATGGCTTTGTACTAACGAGAATTGGATAAAGTATCCTTGTTTTATTTATCTTTAAAAGTGACAACTTAAATATTTATTGATCAGGTAAATATAAGTTTGGTTTAGTGATTAAAAGACTTTAACAATTTTCAACCCTTAACCCTCAAGACTTATGAATGATAACCTTAACAAATGTAGAACATAATCCTAAAGGTGTGCAATCCGAAAATCACTGGTGCACCCGTAAGGAATCCTCCCTTTGCCAAGAAAACCACTCACACATCTAGTGTAATAACATAAACTTGTCACCCATATCTGGTCCACTTCAGAAGCCATTGCTTGGAATCCGGTTTGGACATTAGAAACCCGAAGGATCTGTTTCACTACCGGTTTCCTCGCCTTGGATCTAGCTTGGGACTACCAGAAGCCGATCGAACCCCATCATAGTTTTATTACTAGTTAAGTTTAGGTTGAATTTAAGATTGTTAAGTTAACCACTAACTAAACATGTCACAAAAGATAAACAAACAAGAATTAGTTAAGAAGATGAACACATCAAATAACTAAAAATAAAATACTAATAATATAAAAAAGCCTAGCAATTTGAATAAGTTTGGAGAATACTAGATGGATACAACCATCTAAAGATAATCAACATAAGAACATGAAGGTCTTTCACTCATAGACAAGCTTCCAACATCCTTGATCTCATGCTTCAAATGTGACTCCCACAACACTCGATCTTTGTCACACCCTCAAATTCCACGTGCGGGGTTTTACCGCGAGGCGCGTGACAAACCAGGATCTAAGTCAACGGTCACAATAAACGACACTATATGATACGTAAAATGACATAAACAAACCATCTAGTTTCCATAAATCCATCGCTGCGGAAGCGTAACTTTATTACAACCCAAAATGTAAAAGTACTTAAGTTTGAAAAAAAGATAAGAAAATGCAAATGAATCCTAGACGCCGTGTGACTCCGTGCGCCTATGATAAGCTGCTACCTCAACAACCTGAGACAAACATGCTAAAAACGTCAGCAAATAATGCCGGTGAGTTCACAGGTTTTATATTAAATGTTTAAGTAATGAAAGCCATCATGTTATCACTGTGTCAGAAATGATAGCGTTAGCTAGACGCGTGAGTAATACTACTACGACCGGAAACCATTACAGACAACGATATATGATTTTGCCCGAAATGATTATGCACTACCTCCAGTAGCGTTATGACCGAGACAATATGCACCCGCCCGGCTCCCAGCCGACGGATGGGGTCTGTCAGTCCCAATAGATCTATCCACATTTCCCCGTTATGCTATCCAGCATATTCATGGTTTCCCCGGGAATTTACGTATCGTATAGTATGTAAAGGAATTAACACTAGTATAACATGATAATTTATGAAATAAGTATGAGCATGTGTCTCCCCCGAAGTGTAAAACGTAAAGTGGGGCCGTGAAACTCACCTGATGTTGCTCCTCGCACTAAGACAAGTAAACCTGCTCAATAGACGGCACCAAATACCGGTGACCTATCATGACGAGCGTATAAGGTGTTAGACTAACAACCCGTAGGTTGATTAGTCCCTAGTAGTCCAGACCATAACCGTGTACATATGAAATGATGTTTAAACGTTTAACCGACCACACCAGACAAGGCCCGACATCCCATTGGTGACCCGACATTCCACGTGTTAGATAAATACAAGACATCATGCCACATATGCAATTAAACACTTAATACGCGCAACAGTTCACCTAGTCTAGCATAATGTCCAATTAACGCGTAAACAGGTTCGAACACGTGTCACTAAGTCATTGGGTGTATCCCGGGGTTCCTATCATGTTCCTAGGCGTCAATCATGTTCCGGGATGTTAAAATATACATACAGCAGCATTATACGCGATTAGGAATCAAACTAGCATTTAGGATTGTAATTGCTTAAGTATAGGGGAATAGGATTGTAATCGCTAGTAGTATAGGGGAATAGGATTGTAATCGCTAGTAGTATAGGGGAATAGGCCTCTACTCGCCTATATATAGGCGAATAGGGCTTGTACTCGCCTATACATCAGGCATTTAGGGGCCTACTCGCCTAAAGCCTCATGCGAGTAGGTTCCTACTCGCCTATACTGTTCTTTAGTGCAATTTCGCGCGCCGAACACTTCAAATCAGATCTGAAACATGTAGGAACATCCAATAATCATCCTAACACATTAACAAACATATTTCAAGCAAAACCCCTAAGTTTTCATCGTTCTAACAGTCCCGAATGCGAGCGTTTTCCCAAAATAGCAACTTAGCATGTAAACATCACATCAACATGCAAGAACTTGCCCTAAATAGCAAATATTCAGATTAAATCACATAACCACGTTGTCCGATGGCATCCTACTGTTCTAGCATCATCCTAGAGCAAACCCTAACATCATTCAATCAACAACATACCTCATATCATCCTTAATCATTCAAAATCCTTCAAATGGGTCAAAATATCAAATATCAACAATACACAACCAAAACCATTCAAACTCCTAGGACATCATCATACCAACTTGTAATAGCCATAAACATCATAATAACACAAGAACAACCATGATTCAATCCTAAAAATTCTATCTTTAATCACATATAACACATACAACACATGTGAAGGTGTGGGTTTGTTTAAAAACGGTTTTAAATGGATTTTCAAAGATAAAAACATTTATAAGTCAGGTCTGGACGTTTAGGGAGCAAAACATAATCATTTAAAGGTTTGGGTTTGAAGAACACACCTTGTAATCAAGAGGTGATGATGGAATAAGCTTGAAAATGGTGGTTTTGATGCAAAAACGAGTTCCAGAGGGTGTTTGTGTGTTGGGTTATGTTATGGGACGGCTAGGGTTGCACAAATGATGTTTTGGAGGTCAAGGGTGGTATTTATAGGCGTTTTTAGTCGTTCAGCACGTATCACGCGAGTACGCAGACTTATACGCGATTAGGGAGCCTAATCGCATGACTATTCATGCGATTGGCCCCTACTCGCTAGTAACATCCCCCTACTCGCCCCCTATATTGGCGATTAGGCTATTCCCCATAAGCCTAATCGCCTATAGCCCCTGTGTTTGTGTGTTTTGCGCGTTAAACCCCGTTTTAACACATGTTAGCACATATTCACATACCGACAAGTCACATAATGATTGTAAACATATAATGCATGATAAATAACACGTTCCCGCCCGATCACCAATTCCCGGGACCCGAGACTTGCGTATGTGCGTTAAACCCGGCGATTCCACGAATCACCGATCCCTGTACACATGGTTATGGACCGACACCCAAATGATTCCCGAATCATCAGTACGACTTAACTGACCCCAGTTAAGTATGATATTAAGTAGTTATTTAAAATGTTTTCGTTGAGATAGACTCGTATGTATGCAAAGTATGAAACGCATGTATGTAAAGTACGAAACGTATGTATGTAAGTTATGAAAAGTATTAACCTAAATATGCCGGGTGTCACATCATCCCCCAGTTGAAAGAATTTTCGTCCCGAAAATTTCCCGAAGTCAGAGAATGAAACGATAAAAAGAAAAAAAAAAATTTCCCCAAAAATTTCCCGGTCGTCACATCATCCCCCTGTTGAAAGGAATCTCGCCCGAGATTCACTCTTCGACAGTGATGAGTGTCGACCTAAATGATTCCCGAATCATCAGTACGACTTAACTGACCCCAGTTAAGTATGATATTAAGTAGTTATTTAAAATGTTTTCGTTGAGATAGACTCGTATGTATGCAAAGTATGAAACGCATGTATGTAAAGTACGAAACGTATGTATGTAAGTTATGAAAAGTATTAACCTAAATATGCCGGGTGTCACATCATCCCCCAGTTGAAAGAATTTTCGTCCCGAAAATTTCCCGAAGTCAGAGAATGAAACGATAAAAGAAAAAAAAAATTTCCCCAAAAATTTCCCGGTCGTCACATCATCCCCCTGTTGAAAGGAATCTCGCCCCGAGATTCACTCTTCGACAGTGATGAGTGTCGACCTAACCAAGTAACGTTTCCTAGAATGTAAACGGAAGGATAACAACGAACGAAGAATGATAGCAACAGTTACTCTATGCCGGGGAACCGCCCTCCCCGAGTGAATACAGAATAATGAATCATCCTGATCGAAGGCCTACTAGAGACTACTGTGATCGGTATAAATGATACACCGGTACCGTCCAAGTAGCATCTCTAAAGGACCCACATCAGACCGATGAATGCAAGCGATGATCAAATACCACTAAATGCACACAATGAATACGAATCGCCAAGCAATGTGAATGAAAATGAATACAAGTACAACGAGAATCAATAAAAGAATACTCACCAGTAACAGTATCAGGATCCTCCTGGTCCTCCCTAGCACCAATGACATAAGCACGAGCCGGAGCAGTTCGACCGCCACCCTCGCCTTGCTTCACCTTAGGACAGTCCCGCCTGAAGTGTCCCGTGTCGCCACAGTGATAACATCCCTGATTTCCCCTGGGTGCAGCAGTGGTCGTAGTAGCAGTAGTAGGGGCGACCACCTGTTGTTGAGCCTGAAGATTCACCCTGCAGCTATGGGCCTGATGCCCGTTCCTCTTACATCGGGTACAATAACTACAATCCCCAAGATGATGGTACCCACAACGATCACACCTAGGCAGCCTCCCAGTATACCCACTCTGCCTCTGCTCAGAAGATGCACCCGTAGTCTCAAATTTCTTCGGCTGCTGCTGAGGCTGAACTGTACCCTTTCCCGCGCTCTCCCATTTCCTCTTGTTGCCATCAGAGGTCTTCACCACAGTACCCTTAGGAGACAAAACACCCTCCTGAACCTTCTGCTTAGTCAGCCTATGAGCCAACCGAATAGTATCCCGAAGTGTAGCAGCATCATTCGCGGTCACCAACCCGCGCACCTCAGGCACCAACCCACTAATGTAGAACTCAATAGCCTTATATTCAGGCGTCACAGAATCCGGGCACAGAAGTGCCAACTCATGGTAGCGAGTGGTATACTCCTCTATCTCAGATCCCACCATCTGATGGTTCCACAACTCATGCTCCAAACTCTTGATCTCATCCCTAGGGCAATACTCCCTCTTCAAACGAAACACAAACTCGGTCCATGGCAACGCATGGGCCTCCAGTAAACCAATGGTCTGCACCGTCGAATTCCACCAAGTCAAAGCTCGTCCCTCAAACGTCCCCGAAGCATACTTCACACGATACTCCTCTGGGCAGTTACACATGGAGAAAGCAGACTCGACCTTCTCTAACCAACGAAGTAATCCCACAGCTCCCTCAGTCCCACTGAAGTTATGGGGCTTGCAGTCCTGAAACATCTTATAAGTACAGTGGACTGGAGGAGGTGGAGGTGGTGGAGGTGGAAAAGCACCCCCTGTTACAACAAGCAACACAGGTCAGAAAACGAACATCACACGACAAAAGATAAGGAATGAGGGTAGGGGTAATTAAATTACCACCATGGCCCTGGTGGGCGGCCTGCTGCGCAGCAATAGCAGCTGCCACGTGCTCCTGGATCAGATTATTCAGCTCCGCCTGGGTCATGCTGATGTTACCACGACCCCCATTACGTCCCCCGCCATTCCGGCCACCAACTCGACCACCAACGCGACCACCACGACGTCCTGCCATCTTCTGTCAAGATCAAAGACAAGACATCAGATTCCAGAACAGATAACAAAGAATCATGAAGAAACCGTAAATAATAAGGTGAATCAACGGATTGGATTCCATCATGGTCATTAGATCAAACGCAGAGTCCACCAGGATTTCCATGCATCTCAACTTATTATTTCGTGTGCACCCGAAATGATAAGTCGCTCTACATGGTCCCCGAGGCGTGCTCCTAGCTTGACTTTCAGACCACAAGGCACCCACATTCAAGAATAGATAAGAACTCCTAGGTGATACAACACCCAAGATGTAGAACAACAAGTACAAGTGTGAGATGATGTGTGCGAGCAAGTGTGTCCATTGGAGTATGGAAAGGGGAGATGTCCGAATCTTGGACAAATCTCCGAAGGATGCCGAAGCCACTCCAACGTACACCACTGTCGTGCAAGGGTAGTAAGGCCCCTCGTCTTCAGCACGAAGATGAAGAACAGGACAGGAAATAAGAGTAGTAGATAGATGATGTAAGCATAAATGATAATAACGAATGTAATACAAACACCCGGCAATTCCCACATGACATGACTTACATGAATGTGACCGTCTAGTGTGTGCGACTCGGCTATAGACTTGACTCAACATGCAGTCCTAGTTCACTATAACCATTGGCTCTGATACCAATCTGTCACACCCTCAAATTCCACGTGCGGGGTTTTACCGCGAGGCGCGTGACAAACCAGGATCTAAGTCAACGGTCACAATAAACGACACTATATGATACGTAAAATGACATAAACAAACCATCTAGTTTCCATAAATCCATCGCTGCGGAAGCGTAACTTTATTACAACCCAAAATGTAAAAGTACTTAAGTTTGAAAAAAAGATAAGAAAATGCAAATGAATCCTAGACGCCGTGTGACTCTGTGCGCCTATGATAAGCTGCTACCTCAACAACCTGAGACAAACATGCTAAAAACGTCAGCAAATAATGCCGGTGAGTTCACAGGTTTTATATTAAATGTTTAAGTAATGAAAGCCATCATGTTATCACTTTGTCAGAAATGATAGCGTTAGCTAGACGCGTGAGTAATACTACTACGACCGGAAACCATTACAGACAACGATATATGATTTTGCCCGAAATGATTATGCACTACCTCCAGTAGCGTTATGACCGAGACAATATGCACCCGCCCGGCTCCCAGCCGACGGATGGGGTCTGTCAGTCCCAATAGATCTATCCACATTTCCCCCGTTATGCTATCCAGCATATTCATGGTTTCCCCGGGACTTTACGTATCGTATAGTATGTAAAGGAATTAACACTAGTATAACATGATAATTTATGAAATAAGTATGAGCATGTGTCTCCCCCGAAGTGTAAAACGTAAAGTGGGGCCGTGAAACTCACCTGATGTTGCTCCTCGCACTAAGACAAGTAAACCTGCTCAATAGACGGCACCAAATACCGGTGACCTATCATGACGAGCGTATAAGGTGTTAGACTAACAACCCGTAGGTTGATTAGTCCCTAGTAGTCCAGACCATAACCGTGTACATATGAAATGATGTTTAAACGTTTAACCGACCACACCAGACAAGGCCCGACATCCCATTGGTGACCCGACATTCCACGTGTTAGATAAATACAAGACATCATGCCACATATGCAATTAAACACTTAATACGCGCAACAGTTCACCTAGTCTAGCATAATGTCCAATTAACGCGTAAACAGGTTCGAACACGTGTCACTAAGTCATTGGGTGTATCCCGGGGTTCCTATCATGTTCCTAGGCGTCAATCATGTCCCGGGATGTTAAAATATACATACAGCAGCATTATACGCGATTAGGAATCAAACTAGCATTTAGGATTGTAATTGCTTAAGTATAGGGGAATAGGATTGTAATCGCTAGTAGTATAGGGGAATAGGATTGTAATCGCTAGTAGTATAGGGGAATAGGCCTCTACTCGCCTATATATAGGCGAATAGGGCTTGTACTCGCCTATACATCAGGCATTTAGGGGCCTACTCGCCTAAAGCCTCATGCGAGTAGGTTCCTACTCGCCTATACTGTTCTGTAGTGCAATTTCGCGCGCCGAACACTTCAAATCAGATCTGAAACATGTAGGAACATCCAATAATCATCCTAACACATTAACAAACATATTTCAAGCAAAACCCCTAAGTTTTCATCGTTCTAACAGTCCCGAATGCGAGCGTTTTCCCAAAATAGCAACTTAGCATGTAAACATCACATCAACATGCAAGAACTTGCCCTAAATAGCAAATATTCAGATTAAATCACATAACCACGTTGTCCGATGGCATCCTACTGTTCTAGCATCATCCTAGAGCAAACCCTAACATCATTCAATCAACAACATACCTCATATCATCCTTAATCATTCAAAATCCTTCAAATGGGTCAAAATATCAAATATCAACAATACACAACCAAAACCATTCAAACTCCTAGGACATCATCATACCAACTTGTAATAGCCATAAACATCATAATAACACAAGAACAACCATGATTCAATCCTAAAAATTCTATCTTTAATCACATATAACACATACAACACATGTGAAGGTGTGGGTTTGTTTAAAAACGGTTTTAAATGGATTTTCAAAGATAAAAACATTTATAAGTCAGGTCTGGACGTTTAGGGAGCAAAACATAATCATTTAAAGGTTTGGGTTTGAAGAACACACCTTGTAATCAAGAGGTGATGATGGAATAAGCTTGAAAATGGTGGTTTTGATGCAAAAACGAGTTCCAGAGGGTGTTTGTGTGTTGGGTTATGTTATGGGACGGCTAGGGTTGCACAAATGATGTTTTGGAGGTCAAGGGTGGTATTTATAGGCGTTTTTAGTCGTTCAGCACGTATCACGCGAGTACGCAGACTTATACGCGATTAGGGAGCCTAATCGCATGACTATTCATGCGATTGGCCCCTACTCGCTAGTAACATCCCCCTACTCGCCCCCTATATTGGCGATTAGGCTATTCCCCATAAGCCTAATCGCCTATAGCCCCTGTGTTTGTGTGTTTTGCGCGTTAAACCCCGTTTTAACACATGTTAGCACATATTCACATACCGACAAGTCACATAATGATTGTAAACATATAATGCATGATAAATAACACGTTCCCGCCCGATCACCAATTCCCGGGACCCGAGACTTGCGTATGTGCGTTAAACCCGGCGATTCCACGAATCACCGATCCCTGTACACATGGTTATGGACCGACACCCAAATGATTCCCGAATCATCAGTACGACTTAACTGACCCCAGTTAAGTATGATATTAAGTAGTTATTTAAAATGTTTTCGTTGAGATAGACTCGTATGTATGCAAAGTATGAAACGCATGTATGTAAAGTACGAAACGTATGTATGTAAGTTATGAAAAGTATTAACCTAAATATGCCGGGTGTCACAATCTTTATTTCAAGTAAACTACTCCTACGGTGCCATTTCTTGATTGAGCATGCAAGGTAGGAAAGCTCCTAACCTTGGAGAGGTGTTAGGTCGGCCTTAAGGCCTCCCACGAGACCCCAAGAACTTTGCAAGAAGGGTGGAAGTTGACCCAAGATGGCACACCAAATGATTGAATTGAGCTTGTTATTTAAAGGTTGGTCAGGGCAAGCACGGCCGTGTACCAGGGGTAGGCACGCCCGTGCACCTGCCCCATGTACGTTATATTGTTGCGGGATCTCTCTGGTTTGTACTTTGTGTCTGGCACGCTCGTGCTCTACCCTGAGCATGCCCATGCAGGTGACAACAGTTGTTTTCTTGTCCCCCCAAGTTGGCTGCTTTGTCTTCTAGTGCATGGGGCCCTTGTACCACTAAGCATGGGCGTGCTTGGTCAACCCTGGGTCAATTTTATCATCGTTTAAGCCCCGAGAAGGTCTTTACACATCCTTGGAACATGCTTCGGGTCTCGTATCTCCAGGAATCTACAGTTTTAGTTGTTTTTACTCGAAAATCATCTCTTTCCGGGTTTGAGCTCCAATGTCCTGAAAAACACAAATAGGAACGATTAAGTAGCTTTAATTATCAATTTAAGCCCAATTTTTCCCTATTATGAAACTAATTATGTCTGTTTTATATGTGTAAATGATAGCACATCATGCCACCAAATAGAAAGAATAGGCGAATAGCATTGCTTTTTTTTTTTAATTTATTAGGTTACATAGGTATTGGGCTAATAAATGTTATGGGCCTTGGGTTAATAATTTATAAGTTTTAAAATGATTATTGGGCCCAACTTTTAAGTATTAAATAGACTTTCTATTTTAATAAATCCCCCCCCCCCACACACACACATATATATAGGGGAACTATAAATAGAAAACCCACTCCAGTTAAAGAAACTTTGAAAACTTATTACATGGCTTAGATTAATCCACGTAATCATATTTACAAATCTGTACAAGGGTTATAGGTATATAACTTTGATACTGACTGATATATCCAGACTTTCTTTTAAATAGCCTTTCTCTCTCTCTCTCTCTCTCTCTCTCTCTCTCTCTCTCTCTCTCTCTCTCTCTCTCTCGTAAAACAAGTAGTACTTTCCTACTAACTCTCACTCTCACGTTCTCTCTCCCCCTCCCTCTCTCTCAAAACTAACAACCCACCTTCATCATCTAATACCATATCTACCATATCTCTGTTCAAAATCAGATCTCTGTTGAGAGGCGAAGGAGTGGAAGGCCAACACCGGAACTCACAACCACAACACTACAACCACGGCACCACCGCTACTACCAACGAACGGAGTGGAAGGCCATCAACGGTTTGTATAAAGAAGACGGGTCTGTGAGGAAGATTGTTGCACGTCACCAGATCTGTCCCTAAAAACGGTACAGTGACGATGGTGCTCTCGGTGTTACCAGATCTGAACCGACCATCATTTTGAACTCCATCAGATCTTAGTTTGTTTTCAGTGGGTTTTTTTTAAAGTGGTGTTTGCTTGCAGAGTTAGTGGTGAATGGTGTTTAAAAGATTTGATATCCTTTTCTCCATTTTCTAAAATATGTTTCTTTATCAACCACCTCTTTTTGTTATTAACATATCCTTTTCTCCATTTTCTAAAATATGTTTCTTTATTAATAGATCCTCAAGCACATAAAAAAGTGGAGTTTCTCTCACCTCAGCTTGCGCAGAAGATGATGATACAAGAAATGAGTACAGATCCGGATGTTACACAAGTAAGTTCAATTGTTACGGAAAAACGTTTTGTAACTTCTAATAAAGTGGGGTTTATTTATGATTGACATGTTATTTTATATTTAACATTTTTAGTCATTAACAATTTTGTTTTGAATCTAATGTTTTTTTTTTATTTCTTTGAATCCATATCATGTTACATGAATATAACATTATGGCATAAGTTGTAACATAATAACAAAAGTTGTAACATACTAGAAGTATAAGTTGTAACATATTTTCAAAAGCTGTAACATTTTGTTGTTACAGTTACCATGTTATGTTATAAAATAATTTGAATATGTAACTAGAAAAATATAAAGAACACTCTATGGATGTAATATATTTGTAACACAATATAATAGGGTCATAATAATAAGCTAAAGATTTGAAAATAAAATATGAGAAAGAAATTACTAACAGTATCCTTTAACCCTTATGTTAAAAAATAAATAATTGGGGTAACATGTATTTTGTCCATGTGTCGAATGTTGGAGCCTTTTGTCTCAAAAGTGTTTTTAATAAGGCTATGGGGTGTGGTCACCCTTCCCCCTTCCTTCCCCCTTGTCCACATCAGCGCCACGTCATTTCCCCTTCCCCCTTCCTTTTTTTATTATTTTATTTAATCTTTTTAATTACTTATTTTATATTTTAAAAAATCCATTACAATTAAAGATATACATATGTGTGTGTTACAGAACAAAACCACACTGTGAGATCCACCAACAAAAGCTCCACCTACACTTTGAAATCAAACAAAAGCTCCACCACCTGCCAGAGCTCCACAAAACCTTCAACAGATCCGCCGGAGCTCCACCACCACCATCTTCTCCGGCCTCTCTCTCTCTCTCTCTCTTACCTCTCTCTCTAAAACCCTTCTCTCTCTCTCTCTCTCTCTCTCTCCCAACGTTCTTTTATGTCCCAACGTTCAAAAAAGCCTCGAAAAATGGGACGGGGAGCTCGGTGAAACTTCCCCGTCTGTGCCGATCTTCCTTCGGTGGGGGCGGTGTTCCCTGACGGGGCACCCCTCCACGTCACATTACCAATCCATTTTGCCGACCCACACCCCTTAGTCTAATGAGTGAATCCTAAAAGGAAGGTAGATGTACACTTCTCATTTACCAAGACAAGATTTGTAGGAAGTGTTTTGACAATATTACCCTTTTTGTCCTTTACACAAATAAAATAATACCTTGTTACAATTCATAAAGTGCTTTTGGTTTTGAACCGTAGATCATGTTGCACAAACGGTTAAGATGAAGTTTTCAGAGTTTCTTTAACTGGGGTTTCAATTTATCCTCCCCATATATATATATATATATATATATATATATATATATATAGGGTGGGGTTAGCATACAAAAAGGTGTTTTGTAAGAAGGGTGAGAAGGAAAAATGACCATTGGATCAACTTGATGGAGGGATGAGATGATAGTGGTGGCAATTTTGTAATATGTGTTATAATAAAATTAGATAAATTAAGGCTGTAAGGGTAAATGTGTAATATTACACATCTTAATTAATAAAATCCATTTAATTCCATATCAAAATAACTGTATCTTTTGCTTGTTTATAGGACATTTATCAAAACCCCCCTCTTTCTCTCTCTCTCCTTCTCTCTCTCTCTCTCTCTCTCTCTTCCTACTTAATCTTGTTCACACAAAACTCAGAAAAAAATCCCTCTTCTCTCGTGATGTATATTACATGGGAAGATAAATCCTATGTAAATACAAGAAAAAAAACCCAATTAATCCTAGAACCTAATTTCTATGTATTACAATAACAGAATGCTATTGGCTTCAATAATCAATACCCATCTTGCATTTCATCCAAAAAATAAATCACCACCACTTCTGTATTAAATCACTCCGACCAGCCGTCGTTTCTGCCACCATCGGTGGTTACAATCTCAAGACGCTCACGGATTATGAAGAACATTTTATCAACGGGTCTCGTTCATTGCCAAAACACACTAGATTAAAGGTTTCAGAGTTTGTATTTTTAAGGGAAAGTCTGACTGTTCCTGGCTGTGTGTTTTACAAAACTCGTGGCTGTGTGTTTTTATGTTTAAAAGTTGGTATTTTTAGGGAAATGTATGATTGTTCTTGGCTGTGTGTTTTACAGAGCTGGGGTGTTTTCTAGTTTGGAAAGGAATAAGTCGCTAGAGCTGGATAACAAGAAGATGTCTGATCGATGTGTTATAAAGTGTTTTTTGGTTTGGTGTGTTATAAGAGATTCTCCTGATTCAAAATAAACACATTATGTGTTTTTTTGTTGCTTATGCTTTATAAAAGAGGTTTGATTTGAGAGTATAAAAAGGATTTTTTTTTTTTTTTTTTTTGAGGTATGTGTTTGACCTGCACATTTAGTGTTTTTGTTGCTTATGTTTTACATACGTGGATTGTTTTATATGGTTTACTTAGTGTGTTTTTTATATTCAAGTCAGTGTTTTATATATATATTGGATAACTTGTATCGACCTGTGGTCTGGATTTTGTGTTCAAGACATTGTTTTGTACATAGTATTGTTCGTTGTGATGAACAAGCATAAAACACCCCAATGTGTGTCTGGATTTCTTGTTCAAGTCATTGTTTTATACATAGTATTGTTTGTTATGATGAAACCAACGTAAAAGACACCCATTGTGGTCTGGATTTCTTGTTCAAATCATTGAATTTATTTCCTATAATCACTCCATTATTAAAGAAAAAATACACCAAATCATTAAACAAACAAAAGATATCGGAATTTTTAAACTTAATATCCTAAAATCACTCCTTAATTAAAAAAAGATTAAAATTTAATAATTTAATTATTTGTGTATAATTACTTTTGTATCCTTTATCTTAGGGACACTTGTCATGATGAGAGCCTTTCTTACACTTCTCACAACATTAACTTTTTGTATGGGAACCCTTATCTATATATATATATATATATATATATATATATAGGGGTGGGTTCAATGGGGAACCTCAGAAAAGTGGGGAACTGGAGAATCATGCATTTAACATGTTAATTATATCATAAATATTCAATTTAACTTGTAAAAAAATCATTTTTTCCAAAAAGTTTTATTAGAGATTTTAGATATAAATGCATGTAGGAGCTTTTTTAACAAAAATAATCGAAAAATAAAATAATTAAAAAAATGCTTAAAATAAGTTATAAAAATTAAAAAAAAAATTACAAAAATTAATTTTTTTTATTAGAATAGCTTCTGCACATCTTAATATGCAAAAGCTCTGAAAAAAATATTTTTTACATGTTAAATTGAATTTTAAAAATATATTTAACATGTTAAATGCATGGTTCCCCGGTTCCCCACTTTTTTTGCGGTTCCCCATTGAACCTTGCACTATATATATAAGAATTTTATTAAAAAAATGTGCCCCGACAAAAATAGGCCTAGGCCGACTAACCTCCACAGCTTGAGCCATAGCTGTAACATTACGTAATTTTCCCCAAATTAATTAATTTTTTTAGTTCTACTTTGTCCCCCTTTTATGCTTTATATACAAAATTTTACATTTCGAAATAGATTTGAAATTTTCTATATCTTAAGGTTGTATAAAGTTGGACAAATATGAAGTTATAAAGTTTCATCTCTTATAACCATATATATAATCATAATAATAATAATAATAATAATAATATTAACTAGAATAATAACCTATGAAAATGAGTTTAAAAAAATGGTTCTAAGAAGACTCGAACCCGAGTCTGGAAGCGGTTCGACCTTATCACCCAAATTAGAGACCACTCGACCAAGTCATGTGTTTGTTTCAAATCTGTTTCGGCCTATATCTATATGAAAATCAAGATACATCAAAGTCAAACACAAAGTCAACCCACACAAATCTCGCCTAATTGAGCTAAATTTGGAAACGATTTTGATTGATTTGTGACCGACAAATCATCTTCGAACTATACACCCTCGATTACAGCTAGTTTCAAGTCTTATTACGCGTTCAATCTGTCAATTGCGTTGATTGGTAACCATTAGTAAACTTTCTATAAACTGAAATTTGCAAATCGCATATATAATTGTTTTCACTACGATTAAAGCCACATACAGAACCTTAAGGAGCCGATTAAGAGAACCCATGATACCTTTCTCCTTCACAAGCCTGCAATCTATCGAATTTTAAGCTTTTTTGCTCGATATCCAATTGATCCGATTCCACCTTGTTCACGTAAGGTACGTTTGAATAAAACAATGATTTATGGCCGACTTTTGATGTGTTTTAAAAACCCTATGGTTTCTCTTTCTGATCTGTAGCAATTGTGGCCCTATTGATTGAATTGGAAGGTTAAGGTTTATAAGTAATATAATTGGGGATTTTGTTTGTTTCAGGTTTTAATACAAATAAAATTCGCATCTAAAATAATCAACAAACCAGCACCCAGACTAGTTGGTCTGGGCATGGCCTTGCACAGGACTGGTCTGGAGTTCGAGACTCATAGGGGGCCGGTTTTTGTGCTATCTTTTTCCAGCTTTTCCATTTTTTTTATATATAATTTATATAAATCCAATTAATTTTTTAAAATAGTAAATCTGGTCCAAGATTTGTATAAAAATTATCCTAGTTTCATTAAATCCTAAAGTTTATATTTATAATTTTATTTTTCTAAAAAATAATTATTTATCATTTTTAATCTATTTATTTATCTTAAACCATAATTAATTCATTAAAAATTCTTTTTTAATCATTTAAATACCGAAATTTTTGGGGATTATTTCTAACCATATAAAACTTTTTGGTAATTTTATTTCCTGTAAAAATAATATTTTTACCAATTTTTATGATTTATTCCTATTTAGTTGATTATATTCAATTAAATTCTGTTTTAAATTAAAATAATATGAAAAACTATTTTTAAAATTATTTTTCACTTACATCACATATTAAGTGTTGTTATAAAATGAAAATAACATTTTTTCACTTTATTTGTAGTTACTTAAATTATTGCATTTTTATGTTCATAAATCAATTTAAAAATTAAAAAGATATCAAAATTATGAGTTCTATAATTATTTTCGCTTTTATTTCATATTAACTAAATAAAATTGTATTATTCAAATACAAGTCGTTCCATTGTTCGCACTTTTAATTTATTTACCATGTCTTCGTAGTTTGAAATAGTTAAAAGATTTGGAGTCTATAAAATTATCTTTAAGTATTAAAATTACTCAAAACCAATTATAGTTTAAATCAAAAACCCTAAAATCCCCAATTGTAGTTTATAAAACCCTAAGAGCCTAACCCTAGGTAACTTAGACTTTAAATTTGTTCCCTTAAAAATTATTATTTATTTATTTAGGTTAATCCTTTGGGATATTCTAATCCAAACTTTGTGGTTCGACATATTTCAAGTTATTACGCAAACGGTGAGTTTACATATCCCCACTCTTTTACAGTTTTTCAATGCTTTTTCGGGTGAAACATGTTAAACATTTATACTCAACATATACAATTCTATTACGTGTCTTGTGTGATTTCTATGTTGCATTATGTCTTAAACAATACTTTGGTAAACACAATTAGACTCGCGTAATCATTAACTCCGTACAAGCCGACGATACACAATGATAGATCTATTGGATTGACAATCCCACCCGGATACGTGTACCTCCAGTATGGGTAGCGTGGGTTATTGTTATCGATCATATAACAAAAACGAGTGAACCATATGCGGATGGGATGGACCACAATAATCATGTCATAAGGTTTGATTATGCAAACGAATTACTGGGTAGTGTTGTTTTCACATATGGACTAGATTTGCCATGACACTAGAATTGTACAAGCTTTTATACTCATGATACAATATTCAAACCTATGTAATCCTCACCAACTTTTGTTGACCCAAAATATTTTCAAACTTAACATGTTTCAGGTTATAGCTTTGCTTGAAGATTAGAGTTAATGCTTGAAGATTTATATTTAGTGTTTCTCATATGACGTACAAATTCCTTTTAGAACAATTGTATGTAATTCATTTAATTAATTATTGAAACTTATTATTTACCATGAGCTACTAAACAATCATCAATACGTGACATCTCGATGTTTCCGCCATCGGTTGGGGTGTTACAATAGTCGGCCATGTCGAGCATTTCCAACGAAAATCAAAACATTGCTTCTGCACATCTTAATATGCAAAAGCTTTGAAAAAATATTTTTTACATGTTAAATTGAATTTTTAAAATATATTTAACATGTTAAATGCATGGTTCCCTAGTTCCCCACTTTTTGCGGTTCCCCATTGAACCTTGCACTATATATATACATATATATATAGTGTAAGTATCCATGGAAAACCCATTATTAGGGTGAAAACCGTGGAAACTCTGACTTCCCGAGCTTTTTAGGGCATGTAATATACATAATTCTAAGCATTTTGAGCCAAAAAATTCAAAAAAGCGCCGAGCGTTTTATTTTTAAATAAAGTTTTTGGGTAACACATGTTACACGAAAATTACACATGTTATTTTCGTGTAACATGTGTTACCCGAAAACGGGTTTTTTTAAAAAAAAAACCACTCGCGGTTTTTTTTTTTTTTTTTTTTTGCTCAAAATGCTTAGAACTATGTATATTACATGTCCCTAAAATTTTTAGGCCCTAAAAAGCTCGGGAAGTCAGAGTTTCCACCTTAATAGTGGGTTTTCCATAGAACCATTCCCTATATATATATAGTAGGGATCCTAAGAGAACCAACCCCTATTTGAGAACTGAGAGAACCATTATGGGTCACACATTCCTTATAAAGGCAAAAAAAAAATCTTTAATCGCACATTTTTATGCAAGAAATTTTTTTTTTGTATTTTTTTTTCATTTATACATATGTATATATAGCAATTATACATATGTGTATATTACATTTTCAGCTATACATATGTGTATATTGCAATGATACACATGTGTATATTGAAAAAAAATTACAAAAAAAATAAAATAAATTTTTTTTCCTGCATATAAAGCAGCGATTAAAGCAAAAAAAAATTGTCTTAGAGAAAATTTGTGGTCCAGAATGGTTCTCTTAGTTCTCAATTTGGGAAAAGCTTCTTATTTGAACCAAATCCTATATATATATATAGGAATTTTATTAAAAAAATGTGTCCCGATAAAAATAGGTCCAGGCCGAATGACCTCCACGGCTTGAGCCATAGCCGGCCATGTCGAGCATTTCCAACGAAAATCAAAATATTTTATCCTAATAGGATGGATGAAGATGTTTTTGTAGTATAATCCTTATTAATCATATATTTACACCAATGAAGAATCTTAATCATAATTATTCTATGTATTAAAGAAGTGACACTTTAATAGTGTTAATATACACCGTCCTTATTTTACTAACGTGCATTAATATTTTAAAAACTTTTTTTTTAGTAAAGCCCGTTTTTATTTGGTCCAAATATTGTTTTCTTTTTCTTATTAGAGATAAGCATTTAGTACCGGGTACTCGTACAGATCCTTTACTTTCGGTTCCGGTATAATGATACTTTTCATTATCGTGGAAAACCGAACCAATACTGTCTTAATATTGGTACCGATATCGTATTCGTTTTTATAGTTTTCTCAACATGACGGTATAAAATTCACTAAAAACGAAGTTATATTAGCAACAAAACATTTATTCGATAACGTTAGTCATTCTGTTTCGATACACACTTGTTTAAGTAATGTCTCGCAACAACGCATTGGTGTAAACTAGGGGTGTAGATGACGCGCAACGGCTCAAGAGCTACTCGGGATCGGATCGGTAAAAAGCTCGAACGAGTCAAGCCTTAACGAGCCCGAGCTCGAGCTTGAAAAATGACTCGTTTAATCGAACCCAAGTTCGAGCTTTTGATACAAAGACCGTTTAGGCTCGTGAGCCTAAATGAGCCCAAACAAATTTTATATTATTATCAAGGTTGTAGAAGGCGCTAGGCAGGCGGTGGGGTCTAGCCTAGGGACTAGACGGATTAATCGTTTGGAATTTTTATACGTATTATATATATATATATACACACACACACACAGAGAGATTTATATGAAAACAATACTTAGAAATTCATATAATACTTCAAATTTCAAACAATTCACATAATACGTAGAAATTCACGTGTTTTTTTAACCAGGAGGTGATGGAATTAGGGCTAGTAAATGATTTTTTTTTTGTGGAATTAATAAAAAAACAAAAAACCTAGCGCCTAGGTCTGCCTAATCCCATTTCCGCCTAATCCCCCGCCTAGGTCAAATTTTTGATATATGCCCTAGCCTAGCGCCTAGGTGGCCGCCTGGAGCGTCTTTTACAACACTGATTATTATTATATTATTTATAGTATTCCTACTATTTAACATTGGCGAGTCGAGCTTTTAGCTCTTTTAAAAGTGTTCTAAAATTATTTTGAGGCGAGCCATGTAATATCGCAAAATTTTCCCCAAAATTTTAATACATAAAAAGCCCTTATATATATATATATATATATATATATATATATATTTATTACACCTTTATCATTAATATTATACAAATGTGCCTAAGTCTTTATTTATCCTAACTCACAACTTATATACATATATAAATGTATATAAATAATAATAATAATAATAATATGATTCTAAATTCTTTTTTTTTTCACATACAAGATTTTTTTTTTAAATAAAGCCTTGAGTCAAATAGTCAAAGTCCTAGTCAAAGTCTTAGTCAAACAGTCAAAGTCTTAGTCAAATAGTCAATTCATCATAAAACCTTACTTTATGGTGTTGACCAATTTTAATGGCTAATTGACTCCAAAACTAGTATAAAAACCCACCTATGACCCATCATACTTTGCACCTCTAAATCGATTGTTTCAATCCGATTAAACTTTCCCTCATACCTTTATTCTATAGTCTATTACTTCTACAATTGAAGCTTTGATTATAAGCTCTTGTAATTGGCGAATTGGAAGCTTGATATTCTTTATTTTTCGTTTTCTTCAATTTGGACTAGCTACGTTGTTGAGTCTTTGGGATTCGCCTCGCATACATTCACAACACATTATTCTATTTTTTTTACGAGACATAACATTTTGCTAAGGTGAGTTTTACATAGCCCATTTTCTATTTATCACCATTTTGGGGTGAAACATGTTACAACAATATTTATGCAATTCAAATATCAATGTGTCTATGTGTATTTCTATGTTGCATTATGTCTTGAACATGACTAGGGTAAGCACAATTCTAGCATAAACATTCATCAGCCAAACGGTATACATTGATAGATCTATTGGACTGACAATCCCACCCGGATACGTGCCTCCTACAAAGGTTGCGTGGGTGTTTGTTACTGCAATTTAAACGAGTGAACCATGAGCGTATGGGATGTACCACAATACAACAGTCACAAGGTTGATTATGCACTCGATTTACTTCTAGTATGTTTTCGCATATGGACTGGATTGCCATGACACATGAATTGCACAAACAAATTCTATTTCAATTATCAAAACCTATGTAATTCTCACCAACTTTTGTTGACCCAAAATATTTTCAACTTAACATGTTTCAGGTTCTACTTGCTTGAAGATTTGAATTGATGCTTGAAGATGTTTGCATAGTTTTATTCGATTTGATGTACAAATTCTTAGAACAATTGTATGTAACTTATTTAAATTATTTAATGAGATTTATTATTCACCATGAGCTACTGAACAATCATCAATAAGTGACATCCCGATGTTTCCGCCATCGGTTGGGGTGTTACAGATTGGTATCAGAGCCATGGTTATAGGGAATTAGGTTATTAGAAAAATAATCTAGTCTATAACCATAGGATTTAACCAGTACTTGCTTCTTTTACTTGCTATTCTCTATCTCCCTCCTACTTCTTATCCCTACATTAATCCCTACGAGAAGGTTGCTCTCCATCACTAGATCCACTCTTAGACTAATAAGGCAAAACCCTCAGGTTTAACCTGAACCACCTTGAGATCTCGTCGAAGTTCTAGATTTTAATAACGAACACGTGCAATCTGGAAGGGTGAACGCCTGTATTCTGAGTCTTCTGTCTAGGCTGGCATTGCGCATATATCCCAATCAGACGAGGGACCCGGATGCCTACCTGGGAATTCTCGGGATGAGTGTTCACTTATAGGCTAAAGCATGTCTTCACTATGTTGTTGGAATCTGGAATCTTTGATACGTCAACGTTTTCGTTTATTCGTTTTAATTAATGAATAAATGATTACATTCCTTATATCACCTCATTCATTTCATGCCACATTGAACCTTCATTGTGTCCCTTATAGATCATGTCTCCACATCGCAGCACTCGCAATAACAGTGGTGAAAACCAAGAGGAAAGTAACAACAACCACAACACCAACCACAACAACAACAAAAACAACAAAGGTGTTGATGCCCAACTGGCTGCGATTATTTCCCAACAAATGGCGCAACAAATCACAACTCTGGTTTCTAACTTGTTGGCTCAAGTCATCCCAATGAATGGGAACGGCAATTGTAACACCCCAACCGATGGCGGAAACATCGGGATGTCACGCATTGATGATTGTTCAGTAGCTCATGGTGAATAATAAATTTCATTATATGATTTAAATAAATTACATACAATTGTTCTACAAGAATTCGTACATCAAATATTCAAACAAAGCTTCAAATATCCCCTCATGCTAGCTCTAGACTTCAAGCATCAGTATTTCCTGTTGAGTTTGGAAAAATGGGGGGGGGGTCAACTAGAAGTTGGTGAGAATACATAATCCATGTTAAGCATATAGTTTAAGTATAAAAGTTTAGCAATTCGTATGTCTATCGTAAATTTAAGTCTACATGAATAGTATAATATGTTGACATAATCAAACCTCCGACTAGTTTAGGTCCATCCCGTCATCTACGGTTCACCTTAGTAATATGTTGAACGATAACAATCACCCACGTGACCTATGTAGGAGGTACACGTATCCGGGTGGGGTTGTCAATCCAATAGATCTATTATTGAGTATCACCGGCTTGGCCATAGCTAATGATTATGTAAATGTTGAAACTCGTTGAAACTCGTTGAAACTGTTGACTAATTCATGAGGCAATAAAGTTTACTACTAGACATGCATGTTGAATTGCTTAAAATTGTTGCAAGTATAAAGAATCGCATAAACATGATTACGTAAACTCACCTGGGTATAGTATTTGGTATTGAGGAATAGTATAAGTGTAACCCAATAGATTGCCAAGTATTACCCTATGTATAAGGCAACAAAATAAGTCTAAGTCTATCTAGTCTACAAGTATAATCTAGGGTTTCGATTTGGGGACATTCAATTGTTGAATTTATAATAAAATGTTTTAAATAAAAGGGAAATTTGATGATTAAATAAAAGAAAGTCTTTTTATAAAATTTGAATTTAGAATGTTCACAATAATGTGTTTGAAGTATAAAAATATTTTTTTATAAAATTATTTCCTTTAAAATAGATTTTTAAATCTATTTATTACAAATTGCCAAAATTTAACTTTAATATTTAAAAATACTAAAATTAAAGAATTATTATTTTAAAAATCATATTTCTGTTCTAAATATTTAAAAATAAATTGTATAAAATTTTGGTGCAAAAATAATAAAAATTGAATTTATTATGATTTAATTATGATTAAATCTAACAAAAATTGATTAAAAAATATAAAATAAATGATTTTTCTGAATTAAAAATCATTTCAGTAAAGTTTACATTGTACAAACATAGGATAATTTTTGTAGAAATTAATAAAATTGTTTTGATATTTTAATAGGTTTTTATAAATATAATAGTATAAAATTGATTTAATTATTATAGATATTAAATCAACGAATTTCAGAAAACTAAAAATTGTAAATAAAACTTTTATCTCAGATTTGATAAATATAATTTTTTTAGAATTTATAAAAAGGTTTTAATATTTAAAAATGAATTTACCAGATTTAAATTTAATATATATGTATAAATGGTTGGTTTAAAAAAAATGAAAAAGAAGTGGAAAAAGGGGCGCCCAAGCCGGGACTCGAACCCGGGTGCCCGTGGTTAATATCATCAGTCACAACCACTTGGCCTAGGCCTGTGGTTGTAATTTATTCTGTGTTGATTAACATAAATATACGATACAGAACGAGTTTATCCCCAAATTCAAATTAAAAACCCTAGCTTCTGCAATAACTCGATTCACACATCAATGGCTCAATTGATCTTAGGGCTTTTGATGTGTGAACGCCGGTGATCAAAACCCACTGAAAACATAAGACTTACAAGTTTGTTTCGGGTTCGATTGATTGGTCAAACCACGAGGTCAAAGATGAAATCGTGAAGAACGAATCAGAGTCTAATAAAGAAGATTGGAGGTAGGGAAATGTAACACCCCAACCAATGGCGGAATCATCGAGGTGTCACGTAGTGACGATTGTTCAAAAGCACATGGTACTAAAATGTAAATATATTATTGAATAATTTAAATTGTCTTACATAGATGAAATGAAAAAAAAAATACAAAAGTCTGAATGAAACATGAAATTTGAAATAACTTATTAAAAGCAAGCACTAAAATCCAATGCTATTGTACTAGGATCAAACTGCACCTGAAACATGTACAAAATAAGTTTTGTCAACATATGAAATGTTGGTGAGCATTCCTAGATTTAATACATATAGTAAGTTGGAAAATGGTATACAATTCAAGTGCAAAGCTACAGTGCATTTATGTAAACTATGTATCATACAAATGAGCGAAATCAATCCTGTGACTGTATAATGTACTAAATGAACGGCAGTGTACTTATCCAATAAATGGATAATAACTTAACAATGACCATGGATTCTCCGATGAAAAAGGGGGAGAATCAACCTAGGCGGGTTGTCAATCCAATAGCGCTATCCAATGTTAAGGTCGGCTTGTACATGGCTAATGATTTCACTAAGTACAAATGTATTCTACATGTAATGTCTAAGCATAAAGCACGTTTGTAAGCAAATGCACATAGTACTAGAATTGTATTGTAAAAATGTGAACTTGTATTTGTAATTTGTATAAGTGTACATGTAACACCCCAAAAATGAATAAAAGCAAAAAGGGGATAGGAAATACTCACTTTCGCCAAATGACTAGATGACTAAGCAAGCGTGAAAATGCGAGCAATCCAAAGATTCAACAACGAAACTAGTCCAATTTAGAAGAAAAGAAACCGAATAGGAAAAAATATCAAGCTTCCAATTCTCCAATTACAAGAGCTTATAATCAAAGCTTCAAATGTAGAAGTAATATACTCTAGAAGAAAGGTATGAGGGAGAGTTTAATCGAATTGAAACAATCGATTTAGAGGTGCAAAGTGTAATGGGTCATAGGTGGGTTTTTATACTAGTTTTGGATTCCATTAGGCTTTAAAATTGGTCAACACCATAAAGTAAGGTTTTATGATAAATTGAATATTTGACTAAGACTTTGACTGTTTGACTAGGACATTGACTAGGACATGGACTAGGACTTTGACTGAGACTTTGACTGGGACTGTCTTAGCGGACCGCGAGGGCTAAAAAAAATAATTTTTCTAATTTAATCAATTTTAAGTTATAGACTTGTTTTCTTCTGTTTCTAAGTTGTTTTAGGACCGAAAATTAAGGGCTTTGAGTATCAAGGTCTGAAACATACGTGCTCGGGTGTAGATGTGAGTATAAAACGTGCATACTTTTACTTATAAAAATTATAAGTTTTATTAAATTGTGAATTTTGGTCCTATTAAAATACGAGGGTTAAAAATGAAAATTTTGAAATAGTTGAGGAACCAATTATGCACATTTATGAAAAGTGAAGGGTGCAGGTTGTCATAGTCTCCCCTACTTTAGAAAATTTCGTCCCGAAATTACTTTCAAGTGAAGGTTTCCATAAAACAAAAGACATTTGTAAAATGGCAAGTAGATTTTAAGAAATGCATCAGCCATGATTTGACAAAGTTTGAAGTAGTTGTTTAATACCTAAAATAAGAGTTTGAAAATCCTTAAAGTTTAACCCAAGGTTAGAGAATTAAGAGTTTATAATGAGCAAGGTTTGGGAAAAGTATGTAACTGGTGAGGGTAGAGGCACTGATGAAGCAGTCTACCCTACTTTAGAAAGGTTATGATTAGAACTTTGTTAAGAGTACACAAGGTTTGAGTTTTCTGTGGGGGTGGTCAAAAGAAAGGCTCCAAGAAAACTAATTGAAGCTTATGTAAAATGTTCTTATCGAAAATGATAGCTGATAATCAACGATCTAATGAAGAGGTAACTATAAAGTAATGGGTAGGTTCTTGGTCAGACTCCTAGTCCGTTCCCGTAGTATCGTTTATGCTTATATATAGGGTGTACCGCAGCTAACCCACCACACTCCCGATACTTTGGACTCGTACTGATTGTCTACCAACAGCCTAAATAGAATTACACACCACCCTTATGTACCTGTAAATCCATGATTGCGTTCCGGACCGTAATCATCAATTTACCTTACACAAGGGTGTTATGCTTTTCCATAACCCTAACAAGAAATAAATGCGTGCAACCAAAAATGTGTTAAGTAGTAGATACTGCTCAAGTATAAGATGCGTTTAGAGGTTCTTCCCCTTCGGGTTCACCCTTAACCGGTAAATTTCTGTTCACATCATTGGGCTCTAAACAACTATATTGATAAACTCTAAGGATTACACCGTTCCCCTCGGGTTAGAGGAATACTCTGGACCGAGTCGTACATGGGAACTGGCTTAGATCTCATACGAGCTATCAATTTGTATGTTCGTTGGCCATGATGATGAACAAAATAATGTAAATTATAACAGGGTTTTGCTCACAACAAAAAAAATATGCATACCAAATATGCGTTCATGTAAGTATATAAGTATAGCATAAAATTTCGATTGAAAGAATAGCATAACGTAAATCGAGTAAATCGCACAATTTGCACAAAATGAAAGTAAACAGGTTAAATTAATGCTCAAAACTAGTGTTGTAAGAATAACTACTAATAACTAGTGCGAGAATAGTTGAGAATAACGTGTGAAAATAACTACCAACAAAAGAATAATACAAAAATAATAAGATAATGTACGAACGTAACTATAAATAGAATGGTGTAAAAAAATAATGAAATTTACTGTATATGAAAGTGCGTAGAACAGACGTATAGTCTACTGGTATGAGGATAACCTTTTGGAAACCGAAGAATGTTTTAAGTTCAAAACAAGTTCACTTGAAAAAGATTTCGTAGGTACACATTTTCATGTGTTTACGAGAAGTCAGGTTTGAAAAGTGTTATAAGGTATATTATTAGTTGCAAATTCCTCCCGAAAACATATATTGGATACGTCATATGAAAACATGCAGATTTACATTTGATTTCTAAAATATGCAATGCAAGATGAAACCATTTCATGAAGTGTGTGTAAATCTAATGTGTTTCGAAAGACCAAGATTTAAAATGATGTGAAGGTTGTGAATGATCCCAGATGCCTTGACGAATTTTGGTAAATAAAATTTTCTATATTTAAACATTTCTTTAACTTGTGGGTTTAAAAGTCGGAAATTTTTAATTGTTATGAAATGTTGAGAAAATCGAATTGTTACCCGTTAAGACTGGGTAAACTTGAAACCTTTTAAATTTTCAAACTTTTACGAAATTTATACATTGAAAGATCATTTATTTGCAGGATCGTTAAGGCATCTCTTTGGGCTCATAGCGGGCTATTTGTTTCAAGACACAAGGTGTATGAAAAGTGTGTTCTAATTTGGCGAATAGGCTTTGTGAAAAGCCTTATAGAATAAGTTGTCAAATTAATCGTTTTAGAGAGTAGTGTACTAGTACGTATCGTGTAGGTAGGCATTTATGTATGAGCTTAGTCTGACTAAGAAGTTCTAACTAATGGTAGTTGGCTATGGCTTAGGAGATTGGGTGCAGCAATATTAGTATTAGGTATATGAGGATATACTATGACTTCGATCAAGTAAGTTTGTAAACATGAAGGTATAAAACAGGTTGAAATAATAAGTTTGGAAAAACCATGTTCATTTTTAACTGTATGATGACGCACCATTCCTAAAATCAGGATGTGATCAAAGTTAAACACATAGTTTAAAACTTAAGTCGTGGGTAAAAATGTTTTAACGCAAAACGAGTAATACCTTATAGTGTAAAAATCATGAGCATAAGTGAAATAGTGTAAGCTTTAATGTGATAATATATCGAACAAAAGTTTTAGTAATGATGATAAGGGATTCAAAAGCGAATGATCAATGAATAATGGCATATGAAACATCAAGTGATTAAATGGAATCTTCAAATGATAAACAAACATAAATATCAATGATATAAAACATTGGAATTGTTTCTATAGAAAACTTTGATCAACTCAAGTATTTGAAATTTCATAGTGACTTGTGGGGGCGTACTTTAGCCTATGAGTGAATGCTCATCCTGAGAGTTCCCAGGTCGGTATACGGGTCCCTC
This sequence comes from Ambrosia x helenae, assembly GCA_030844895.1. Classification (NCBI taxonomy): domain Eukaryota; kingdom Viridiplantae; phylum Streptophyta; class Magnoliopsida; order Asterales; family Asteraceae; genus Ambrosia; species Ambrosia x helenae. Next base: position 104,526,266 of record CM061224.1, read on the forward strand.
GTCTGATTAGGATTTATACGAAATACCAGGGCTAGACAGAAAACTCAGGATACAGGCGCTCACCCTTCCAGATTTCACGTGCCCCATCACTAGTAAATTCCAAAACTTTAGCGAGATTAAAAACGAGATGCAGAAATAGATCCTTGAGATGTGGATTTCACTCCTAACTCAAAGATGTATTTCAAAATTGAAAACGATTGTGGAATGAAACCAATCACTAAGCTAAGGATATCACTACCAGCTTAGTGGTTAAGTTCCTTTTTGAAGGAAATAATCTTTGAGGTGTGGATGTCACTCCTATCCCAAATGTATATTCCAAAGATGTATAACATATAGAGGAATGAAACTAATCACCAAGGTATGGATGTCACTCCTAACTTGGTGATATCATCTCGTTTGTGAAATACGAGTGTCTTCTTCTCCAAGCAAAATATCAAAAGAATAACGAGAAAGAATCATAGCGAAAATATAAGAATAAAGAGAAATATACACGAGAGGACTCGTGAATGTAAGCTTAGTTATAGACTAGGCTAAAAGGCATTCTAATAACCTAATTCCCTATAACCATGGCTCTGCTACCAATCTGTAACACCCCAACCAATGGCGGAATCATCGAGGTGTCACGTAGTGACGATTGTTCAAAAGCACATGGTACTAAAATGTAAATATATTATTGAATAATTTAAATTGTCTTACATAGATGAAATGAAAAAAAAATACAAAAGTCTGAATGAAACATGAAATTTGAAATAACTTATTAAAAGCAAGCACTAAAATCCAATGCTATTGTACTAGGATCAAACTGCACCTGAAACATGTACAAAATAAGTTTTGTCAACATATGAAATGTTGGTGAGCATTCCTAGATTTAATACATATAGTAAGTTGGAAAATGGTATACAATTCAAGTGCAAAGCTACAGTGCATTTATGTAAACTATGTATCATACAAATGAGCGAAATCAATCCTGTGACTGTATAATGTACTAAATGAACGGCAGTGTACTTATCCAATAAATGGATAATAACTTAACAATGACCATGGATTCTCCGATGAAAAAGGGGGAGAATCAACCTAGGCGGGTTGTCAATCCAATAGCGCTATCCAATGTTAAGGTCGGCTTGTACATGGCTAATGATTTCACTAAGTACAAATGTATTCTACATGTAATGTCTAAGCATAAAGCACGTTTGTAAGCAAATGCACATAGTACTAGAATTGTATTGTAAAAATGTGAACTTGTATTTGTAATTTGTATAAGTGTACATGTAACACCCCAAAAATGAATAAAAGCAAAAAGGGGATAGGAAATACTCACTTTCGCCAAATGACTAGATGACTAAGCAAGCGTGAAAATGCGAGCAATCCAAAGATTCAACAACGAAACTAGTCCAATTTAGAAGAAAAGAAACCGAATAGGAAAAAATATCAAGCTTCCAATTCTCCAATTACAAGAGCTTATAATCAAAGCTTCAAATGTAGAAGTAATATACTCTAGAAGAAAGGTATGAGGGAGAGTTTAATCGAATTGAAACAATCGATTTAGAGGTGCAAAGTGTAATGGGTCATAGGTGGGTTTTTATACTAGTTTTGGATTCCATTAGGCTTTAAAATTGGTCAACACCATAAAGTAAGGTTTTATGATAAATTGAATATTTGACTAAGACTTTGACTGTTTGACTAGGACATTGACTAGGACGTGGACTAGGACTTTGACTGAGACTTTGACTGGGACTGTCTTAGCGGACCGCGAGGGCTAAAAAAAATAATTTTTCTAATTTAATCAATTTTAAGTTATAGACTTGTTTTCTTCTGTTTCTAAGTTGTTTTAGGACCGAAAATTAAGGGCTTTGAGTATCAAGGTCTGAAACATACGTGCTCGGGTGTAGATGTGAGTATAAAACGTGCATACTTTTACTTATAAAAATTATAAGTTTTATTAAATTGTGAATTTTGGTCCTATTAAAATACGAGGGTTAAAAATGAAAATTTTGAAATAGTTGAGGAACCAATTATGCACATTTATGAAAAGTGAAGGGTGCAGGTTGTCATAGGAAAGGATTATTGGCGAGTTTTGAAGACTCGCAGAGGTTCAATTTATAGTGTGGATCAACGAATCGAAGAAATGGTAAGTTTGACCAAGGATTTAATGTCAAACGCGTAATGTGTTTAATTGTGTAGCAATTGGTTAATAATCATCGTGTATCATGGTCAGACAAGGCCGGAAATCACGTAATCATTCCATATATAATTTCAAGCGTGCTAATTAAGTTAATTGATTGGTCAAAAATTGTAAAACTATTCCATATCTGCTGCTGCTGCACGACACAGACAAGGAAGGAGAAAGGAAAGAAATAGGATGGGCTTATATACTTATTAAAGCTGGATTAAAACAACTCAAGGGTGTGGCCCAGCTGGTTGGGTGATTGTGTTTGGTTGGCTCGGCGCGTGAGTTCGAAACCCGGCTGGGACAGGGTTTTTTTTTTCTTTTTTTTTTTACAAGGCAGATAAGTGGGCTCAGCTTTGGGCCTGGCCTTTGATGGGCCGCGCTCTGTGTTGGGCTGGATGTATCTGGGTTTGGGCAGCTGGATTGGGTAAGGCCAAATCACAATTCAATTATGCATCTAGATTATTGTTATCATTTATTATTATTATTATTATTATTATTATTATTATTATTATTATTATTATTATTATTATTATTATAAACCTATATATATATATATATATGTATATGTATGAATAATTATCATTGTATTAGGGTTCTAAATATCACCAAAAATAATAAGGCTTGTCGTTTTAATCCGTAACGTATATCTATTTAGTGCGAAATGTTACAGCAATGGAAATGGAAATGGCGATGGAAATCACATAAAGAACGGGACCTTAGTTCGGAAAGGCGAGAAAACAAGTATTGTGGCCGCGGTAACTACCGAGAACCAGAAGCGCAAGACCAGGGATCCTAATGTAAACCTCACTACACAAGCTTCTAACAAGAAACCCTATACAAGAAACTTTCCATTGTGTAACACATGCAAACGACATCACCCCACTGTTTCAGTGTGTCGCCTGTGCACCAATTGTGGTAGGTATGGCCATCTGGTCAACACATGTCGTGAGTCCCCAAACCCTAATACCAACCAACCCTGCTCAGGTTGCTAATCTTAATCGTCCTGGTAAATACAACTATGGTCAATGCTATGAATGTGGAAACCCAAATCATTTCCGTAACCGATGCCCTAAACTAAATCGAGATCAAGACCCTCCAGCTACTTAACAGCAAACCCCACCATTTGAATGATGTCTACTTTTTAATTCTATGTATTGACACTTTTTGATTCAAGTAATAAATTCAAGTATTATCATAACATCTGAGTGCATGCTTGTTTGAATGTGAACTAATTGCTATATCTATAATCATACTTGCTTACTTGTACAACAATTAGTTGACTACCAAACAACCTACTCAACGATTGGTAGAGGTCATCATGTCTTTCCAACAGTCGGGAGAGGCCCTACAACCTGCTCAACGACTGGTGGAGACTATCGAACCTGCTCAACAATCGGTAGAGTCATAAAAGGACGCAAAACCCTAATGTAAGGTAAATTGATAATTACGGTCCGGAACGTAATCATGAATTTACAGGTACGTTAAGGTAGTGAGAAATTTTATCAAGGTTTTCGGTAGTCGACCAATTGTATACCTGGTGTTTTTCTTTTAACTTCGAGACGAAGTTCCTAAAAGTATGGGAGACTGTAACATCGCAAAATTTTCCCCAAAATTTTAATACATAAAAAGCCCTTATATATATATATATATATATATATATATATATATATATATATATATATATATATTTTATTACACCTTTATCATTAATATTATACAAATGTGCTTAAGTCTTTATTTATCCTAACTCGCAACTTATATACATACATAAATGTATATAAATAATAATAATAATAATATGATTCTAAATTCTTTTTTTTTCACATACAAGATTTTTTTTTTTTTTTTAAATAAAGCCTTGAGTCAAATAGTCAAAGTCCTAGTCAAAGTCTTAGTCAAACAGTCAAAGTCTTAGTCAAATAGTCAATTCATCATAAAACCTTACTTTATGGTGTTGACCAATTTTAATGGCTAATTGACTCCAAAACTAGTATAAAAACCCACCTATGACCCATCATACTTTGCACCTCTAAATCGATTGTTTCAATCCGATTAAACTTTCCCTCATACCTTTATTCTATAGTCTATTACTTCTACAATTGAAGCTTTGATTATAAGCTCTTGTAATTGGCGAATTGGAAGCTTGATATTCTTTCTTTTTCGTTTTCTTCAATTTGGACTAGCTACGTTGTTGAGTCTTTGGGATTCGCCTCGCATACATTCACAACACATTATTCTCTTTTTTTTTACGAGACATAACATTTTGCTAAGGTGAGTTTTACATAGACCCTTTTCTATTTATCACCATTTTGGGGTGAAACATGTTACAACAATATTTATGCAATTCAAATATCAATGTGTCTATGTGTATTTCTATGTTGCATTATGTCTTGAACATGACTAGGGTAAGCACAATTCTAGCATAAACATTCATCAGCCAAACGGTATACATTGATAGATCTATTGGACTGACAATCTCACCCGGATACGTGCCTCCTACAAAGGTTGCGTGGGTGTTTGTTACTGCAATTTAAACGAGTGAACCATGAGCGTATGGGATGTACCACAATACAACAGTCACAAGGTTGATTATGCACTCGATTTACTTCTAGTATGTTTTCGCATATGGACTGGATTGCCATGACACATGAATTGCACAAACAAATTCTATTTCGATTATCAAAACCTATGTAATTCTCACCAACTTTTGTTGACCCAAAATATTTTCAACTTAACATGTTTCAGGTTCTACTTGCTTGAAGATTTGAATTGATGCTTGAAGATGTTTGCATAGTTTTATTCGATTTGATGTACAAATTCTTAGAACAATTGTATGTAACTTATTTAAATTATTTAATGAGATTTATTATTCACCATGAGCTACTGAACAATCATCAATAAGTGACATCCCGATGTTTCCGCCATCGGTTGGGGTGTTACAAGCCAGGCTCGTACTCTTGGGTTTTATTTTCGAGACGAGCTCAGGCTCAAAGTATGAAGCTTGAACCAAGCCAAGCTCAAGCTTCATAAAAACATGACAAGCCAAGCTTGAGTCTAGTAAGGCTCATCTCAACTTGTTTACACCCCTAGTGTAAACCCCTTAAAAATTGTTTGTACAGCGTGTTATAATTTCACGATATACTAGCATATCATTTTTAGTTTCCAAATAAAAAGTATCAAATTACTTTTAACCACTTTTTCTAAATAATAATATTAATTGGTGGTTAAATGTATTGGATTTAAATAATCTCAATTATAAGTTATTGACCTCCATCAGTCATAGCTAATAAAATGTGTGCTAACGGTCCCCCTTTGTGCGAGTTGGATGACGAATCGTCGATGCATTTGTTCACTGGGTGTGATTTCTCCTTTGGCGTGTGGTCTTCTATTGGATATTGGTGTAAAATTGGTCTTGTTTTCGCTTTTGATGTCAAGGATATTCTACAAATTGTCAATGATAGGAGAAATAAAAACGAGAAGAAGATTTTACAAGGTATAGCTATGATAACACTTTGGGTTATTTGGATGGCTAGGAATGACAAACTGTTTAGATCTAAAGAGGCGAAAGTGGGTGAAGTCGTGGCGAAGGTGAAACCCATGTCTTTCCTTTGGTTAAGATCGAGGTCTAGTTTTAAAAGGTTGGTTTGGAAGGATTGGGTGATCTACCCTTTGTATATGATGTAATGTGTTGGTGACGGTCCTCGTTTTGAGGATCTCTTACTTGTTTTAATGAAGTTTACCTTAAAAAAATAAAAAAAAATAAAAAAAGACTATGAGTGGTGGTCATGGCAAGGCTTGGGAGGACTTACCGCCATGTCAGCAAATTGTGGGTCCTCCTCTTATGATGACAACTTGAGGACTACAAGGGTGAGGGTAGTCTTCCTTAGGTAGTCCCCCGCTAGGGATGAGCATACAACGCCGAATACCGATCCCGTCCCGTCCCGATCCCGATACCGTACCGAACCGATACCGAAACGAGGGGTTTTGGGATCGGTATCGGTACCCATATCTATGGATTTTCGGTTTCAGTATTATCGGTATCGGTACGGGAACGGTATGGTATCGGTATTTTAAGGCAAAATACCGATACCATACCGGTACCGAACCGATACCGTACCGTATGTGTTCGGTATCGGTATCGGTATTGGTTTTTTGGACTCTTCGGTATCGGTATCGGTTCGGCACCGATACCGTTCCGAGCTCATCCCTATCCCCCACTCCTATTGGCCAACATTTAATTTTTATTTTCTAATTTTCAAATAACTAAATAATTAAAATAAATAATATAAAAAGTCACATAATATTAAAAAAAAGTTACAGTAAAATTTTTTAAAAAAAAATTGAAACCTAAAATTTAAAAAAAAACACCGAAAAAAAAACACATCGAATTAAAAAAAAAGACTGAAAGTAAAAAAAAAACACCGAAATAAAAAAAACACCTAAACATTAATAAAAAAAACACTAAACACCAACATTAAAAAAAAACACATCAATTGCCATGCCAAAAGATTGGGGATGTTGAATTCTTCCCGTGAGCAGCCCGATAGTCATGTTGTGTGCGTTGGACTGCTGCTCGTTGGGTAATACCAGGGTTAACCTCCATTGTGGCTTGAAATAGGGTGTTCCACCTCATACACCTTCTGTATAGGTCCCGCCACTTCTTAACGAGCTGATCTGCGGTGCGGTGATTTGTTTGGCTTAATGGATTGAATTTCGCCAAAACATTGTTCCAAAAAGAAGACGTATTTGCATTTTCGACCGCTGTTAGGTTGATATTGATCCAGGCCGTCACCAACTTGATCTCCTCATTCGAAGTCTAAGCCATTTTTTAGAGAAGAGGGTTTTGTTTTTTGGTGGCTTTTATAAAAAGGGGTGAAGATTATAGGTGGTTAGAGAAGAAATGTGGATGGTTTTTAAAAGAATTGTGAAGATATGAGGATGGTTTTACAGTTGAAAAATGGTATTTTTTTTACAACGGGTACTTTACCGTTCGGGGGCCCGCCACATTCAAACAAACCAATCAAACCATCCAACCAAGTCGTCCAATTCTAGATGTATTCGACGGAAATGGGGTGGCCGGAGCGGTGTTGGCCGGCCCAAGACGGGTTGGTTGAGCCCAAGCCGCCCCAATACCTCATGGTCTTAGTTGTTGGCCGCCACCGGTCCCAACCAATGTGGCATGCTTGTGTGTCAAATTCCCTCTTGCATGTCAAATTCTCTCTAAATATTTTGTTAGTTATGCTCTGTTGGTAGATAATATGTTAAAATACGGCGTGCACATATTTTATTAATTGGGACCGGTAGAGGGCACTCCCCAAACTATCTAAAGCACCCCAATTGAACCAATTAACGAACGAATGTCACCTTATTCTTACTCAAATTAAAACCCAAAGCATCCAAAATCCTAATTAATAGCATTAGCGCTCCCGAACTACCCTAATGGACTTTTCAAAACAAAGCAATCATCTGTCATCAGGTAAAAGTTTAGATTCATAAACCGAACTTTGCCACCCGAATTCACTACCCAAAACAAATAAAGCAGTGTACCCAATTTGCCTAAACTACACAAAGGGGATACCCGAAAGTGTCCCTTCACCCTGGTAATATAAGCAATAATAGGTGCTAGTTCAAATCATTCTCCTCCTATCTAAGCACGTGAAAAAATAGGTCATGAATAGAACGACAATTGATATATCATATATGTAGTCCAAGGAAATTATACAACATATCATTATGTTATTTATTAATATGTTATGTCTATGTGTGTCGTCTTGTATAGTATTTTTTAAGTTTCAATCTCACTTCTATACTTTAGAAAACGCTGTTAGAGCACAACAATTGATATTCGATGATCACAACACAAACACGATTTGGAGGAACTCTCCGACTCTATGTTTTATTGATTGGAAATTGAATAATGAATACATAATAACCTATGCTATTTATAAGAAAGAAATCATACTAGGACTAGAACTCTTAATTGACTAAGACTCTATTTTAAACTTAAAAGATAATAATAAACGATAAGGATAAACTAATACTATGTTTATCTTCAAGGATTAAACTCTATCATTCTCCCCCTTAATCCTTGCTTGTGCCTCCCAAATCCACCACTCCGAGCAATTCTCGCATTTCTTCGAACTTCACTCTAGGCAACGCCTTTGTGAGTATATCCGCTCTTTGTTCAACACCTTGAATGTGTGTAACTTGTATTTCTTCATTCTCAACACATTCTCTTATAAAATGAAAACGGATATTAATATGCTTGCTTCTTCCATGAAACACGGGATTTTTAATTAATGCTATTGCCGATTGATTATCCACCCGTAGCATAACTCTTTCCTCTCTTCTTTCAGTCAAGTCACTCAATAACCCCTTCAACCAAATCGCTTGACAAGCGGCCGTCGCTGCTGCCATAAACTCCGACTCGCAAGATGATAATGCAACCGTTTGCTGTTTTTGCGAACACCAAGAAACCAAAGCATTTCCATAATAGAAAGCCATACCCGATGTACTTCTCCCGTCGTTTTTATCGGTTCCATGTGAACTATCACAATAACCCACGAGTTCACTTCTCCCATCCTTCTTGTAGCACAGACCATATCCCGTTGTTCCTTTAACATACCGTAGGATATGTTTTATTGCTAGCCAATGCGACTCTTTTGGTTGTTGCATATATCGACTCACTATCCCAACCGAGAAACTCAAATCTGGCCTTGTGTGAGTCAAGTATCGGAGACTCCCAACAAGTTTTCTATAGTCGGTAGAATTTACTTCTTGGCCCTCTTCATCTTTCGTCAACTGTAATCTCGGTTCCATGGGGTATCGACTTGAGTTGCAAGAGCTCATTCCACCAAGACTTAAAATCTTCTTTGCATAACTCTCCTGCTTCAATGTAATCATCCCTCTTGTTTGTGTAGCTTCCAAACCTAGGTAGTAAGTGAGGAGTCCAAGGTCTTGCATCTCGAATTGCTCTTGCATTTGTGACTTGAAATCGTCTATTTCTTTTGAGCTTGAACCTGTGACAAGCAAATCGTCCACATAAATTCCCACAATTAACAACTCACCACCTTTAGTTCTTTTGTATACGGCTGACTCTCGTGGACATCGATTGAATCCAAGTTTCTTGAGCGTCTTGTCTAGCTTCTCATTCCAAGCTCTCGGTGCTTGGCGTAATCCGTAAAGTGCTTTATTCAACCGATAGACCATATTTTCTTTTCCTGGAACGACAAAACCCTCGGGTTGTTTGACATAAACAACCTCCTTTAGTTCGCCATTTAGAAACGCCGATTTAACGTCCAAGTGGTAAACCATCCATGCATTCCGAGCTGCCAAAGCTAGTATCAACCTTATTGTTTCAATCCGAGCCACGGGAGCGAATACCTCATCGAAATCAACACCGTGTTCTTGTACGTAGCCCTTTGCGACTATTCTAGCTTTGTATTTCGAGATGGTTCCATCAGCATTCCGCTTAATTTTGAACACCCATTTGAGCCCAATAGCTTTGCATCCCGTTGGCAACTCACATATCTCCCAGGTTTTGTTAAACTCGATCGAGTATAATTCATCTTTCATAGCTTCCAGCCATTCTCTATATTTCTTTGCTTCAAAGAAGTTCACAGGTTCATTATTCGGTAGCATGCACTCTTCTTGTAACAACACATAATCTTCAAGATGCTTTGGAAGATTAGTTTGCCTTGATGACCTTCTTAGATCATGATTCTCGTTCACATTGTCTTCACTTGGTTCTTCGATATAACTCGTGTCACTCGGGTCATGTGACTGATCTGACTTATTCCCATCCGAAGCATGATTCGAACGTCCTGTCTGCTCACCAGTTTCGATCTGTTCAGCAACTTGTTGCGGGCTTACATCAGCCTCTGTTTGAATCGAAGCATTGCTGGTTCCTTCTTCACAATTGACTACAAACTCCATCCATTCAGGTCTATCTCCAACTTTCATGCTTTCTTTATATGTAGTCCAATCAAACGCCCTTTCCTCCTCATACTTTGGATTCAGATTTACAACTATCCGGTTGTTGCTTGGATCAAACAGCCGATCTGCAAACGAGCATGGTTCTCTTCCAAGGTAAACTAACATCTTACTCCTATCATCAAGTTTTCTTAAGTTTACCGGTGGAGCAACCGCATGAGCACAACATCCAAAGATACGAAGGTACGAAATATCCGGTTTCATTCCCTTTAGAGCTTCATATGGCGTAATATTCTTCAGCGCCTTGGTTGGTGCACGGTTCTGCAAATAGACGGCATGTCGTACACATTCACCCCACAAGTTTTGTGGTACTTGCATCGCCTTCATCATACTTCGTGTGGCGTTTAAGATGGTTCGGTTCCTTCTTTCTACAACGCCGTTTTGTTGCGGTGTGTAAGGGGCCGTGAACTGTCTTCTTATTCCTGTTTCATCACAAAACTTAGAAAACAAACGGTTTAGAAATTCACCACCGCGATCACTTCGCAAGGTTTTCACCTTCAGCGAATACTGCAACTCGACCTCCTGTTTGAACTTTTTAAACATAGGTAATGCTTCATCTTTAGTTTTTATAGTATATATCCATGCATATCTCGAATAATCGTCAATAAATAGGATAAAATACTTATTACCCGTGATTGTGGAGGGAGAAATTGGTCCGCAAATATCGGTATGCACCAACTCGAACGGTTTTCTTGCACGATAACTTGAATGCTTTGAGAACGAGGCTCGGGTCTGTTTTCCGGCTAGGCAGGAGTCACAAACTCTTGAGTCATTCGGCACCTTTGGCAAGCCGATCACCATCTCCTGTGACTTCATGTGATTTATAGATCTAAAGTTTATGTGACCCAACCTTGCATGCTATAGCCAACCTTCATCTCCAATAGAATTTAACAAGCAAACCGGTTTTCCTATCTTCAAGTTTATCTTGTACAACCTGTTTTCGCTTCTAGGAACCTTCATCAGAAGTCGACCGGTTTCTTCATAAAGCCAAAGATGTGCTTCGGCCATCCATACTTTATGTCCTTCTTCCGTTAATTGTCCCAAGCTAAGTATGTTACTACATAGTTCAGGAATGTAGTAAACATCTCGGACAACTCGTTGCTCCCCATTCTTGCAATTAAATATAATTGCACCCTTGCCTTTTATTCTTACGGTTGAACCATCACCGAATCTTACAAGACCCGTTATCGAACGATCGAGTTCCGAGAAGTGCATCTCATATCCTGTCATGTGGTTTGAGGCACCATTATCCATGTACCAAGTTGATTCATCTTTTGAATCGTTTTTGTATATGATTGGCCGCACTTTGTCTTCATTTAACATCACAATCATCGGCTGCTTCTTTTCTTCTTTCAATGCCATCGACCCTTCATCATGCTCAACCGCTGCCATCATAAGAGCAGGACCTTGTTCTTGAGTTTGGTTCAAATTAGCTTCTTGTGGTTGAGCAGGTCTTATACATTCCCATGCAAAGTGCCCATAGGAATTACAATTATAACATCTAACTGTTAACTTGTCTCGTGCCTTTCCTCGGTTATTTTCTCGGGCATTGTTGTCATGGCCATTGTTATCATTCGCTTGGTTATCTGCTGACTGATCATTAGTTCTACCTCTTCCACGACCAGCACCTCGTCCGCGACCTCGTCCACGACCTCGAAACCTTTGATTACTCGAACCACGCCCGCGACCTTGACTTCTTTTGTGTAGATCACCATTCTTTCTTTCACTAGAGTCTGTTTTGAGGTACATTAATTTGCTCTCCCTTTCAACATTATCCTCCTGGCCTTTGATCCTTTCTTCAAACGCCTTAAGACGTCCGACACAGTCCTCAAACGTCATGGTGTTCAGATCTGCAATCTGCTCAATCGTGGCTACAATGGCAATGAATCTGGGTGGCATGGCATCGAGTAACTTCTTGACCACCGTGGTGTCCTCGAGTTCTTGTCCGAGGCTGTTGAATTTGTTCACGTATTCTGAAAGTTTTCCAGCAAATTCTTCAACGGTTTCGGTATCCTTCATCCTCAAGTTATCAAGCTCTCTCTTGAGGGTTTGAAATCGGGCTTCCTGGACCCGATCGGCACCCAAGAACCTTACACGTAATGATTCCCAGATTTCCCGAGCACTTCTACTCCTTGCTACCTGCATAAGAACATTCTCGGGAAGTGCTTGAAGGATTAAGGCACGAGCAAAATTTATTCTTTCGGTCATCGACAGCTTCATTATCGGGATTTACGGCCTCCCATAAACCTTGAGCATCAAGCATCGCCTCCATCAAGATTACCCACGTGTTGTAATTCGAACTTGTGAGTTTCGGACATGATAGAGATGCCGATGTTGGATCCCGTTGCTGCACCACTATCTGGTTGTTATTAGCTGCTGCGGCTCCTGCTGGTGCGTCTCCCATGTCTTCAGTCTTCTTTGTTGATTCAAGTTTTATTGGATCAAGATAAGTAACAAACGTTTGTCACTTAATCGATCTTGATCTCGGCTGTGGTTATTCTCCCCACAGTTCGGAACTTGAATGATCGTTGGAACCTCGCTCTGATACCAATTGTTAGAGCACAACAATTGATATTCGATGATCACAACACAAACACGATTTGGAGGAACTCTCCGACTCTATGTTTTATTGATTGAAAACTGAATAATGAATACATAATAACCTATGCTATTTATAAGAAAGAAATCATACTAGGACTAGAACTCTTAATTGACTAAGACTCTATTTTAAACTTAAAAGATAATAATAAACGATAAGGATAAACTAATACTATGTTTATCTTCAAGGATTAAACTCTATCAAACACATGCATCCATTAAACCCGATAATTTTAATTTCTTGTTATTTTAACTTTCGCTCTTTTGTTCTTTATAGAAAAACTAAACGCGTGGTTGTGTTTAATCTTTCTTCTCGACATTCCCAACATTCTGCCCTAACTAATAATATACGTCTTTTATCCATTAATTTTATTTTTTGTGTTACATTATACACTTTTGGATAATAAAACCGTTAGTAAATAATTTTTTAACAACTATTAATTTCCCCACGGGCCATCGCAACGTGTGAGTTGAGACAAAGGAAAGATATATGAAGAATTGAATATCATAATTTTACAGGTGTTCTTTTTTTCCTCCAACGAACAGAACACGTCTAGATATTGTTTTGGTTATGTAACCACTCTTTTTTAGGTTTTATTTTCCGCTTGCTATAGCATGTGTCGATATTCTAACGAACCGAACACATACTGATTGAATTCATGTCACATCCTCGTGGCAACACACTAGTTGAATCTTGCTAGTTGGTTATAAAGATACAACATGGTGAAATCTATGTAGCTTCTACATGTTATGTGTGTATATATATAGATAGAGTCAACTTTTTGTACAAACTACAAAGGACTTTTACATACAAAACGTAATGAATTTAAAATTTTGGGCAGCGGCAATTTTGTAGTTAAACATAATTCATATTTCACAAAAAGCCATTGCCGCATCTATTCAAACGACGCTACAATGAACCCCAAAACCATTCAGCCCTAAAATATTTGATTCAATTATCAATCAATCAACCTAAATCTAGTCACTGATCGACACAATGTCAATCAATCACTCAGCAAATGAACCTTAAATCCATTCACTAATCGACGTAACAATTAACCTAAATCCATTAACCAATCGACATAGCAATCAACCCTAAATCCATTGTTTGATTCAACCCTTAAATCATGGCGACCAAAGATAAATTCTTATTGTTTCTAGCGTAATTAGTTTTATATTGTGTAACTTAAAAAATTAGGTTTTATATTGTGTAACAATATAGAGCATACAACAGAATTAAGAATGAAAAATTGACAATGATAGATTTTTAAAAGTGATAAGAATTGAATAGGATTTTGGATTGAGAGAATTGAGATTGTGATTAAGAATAAACTAATGTTGACATTGTGTTGTGTACTTATACAATCAAGAAATGTAACTGCCATGTTGGGAGAGAGATTAAGGGATGTATATTTGATTTCTTATTTTATAACACTCCCCTCAAATATACATCACTATTCATTATACACTATTAACAACATGCTTCAGGATGATGTTAAATCGGTACTTCAGGACCTATAAGACAAACTGATACTACTGGACCGGTTATACTGCCTCGTTAAAAACCTTACTAAGAAAACCCAGTGGGACAAAACTTAGTCAAGGAAAAGAGTACAGCGTGTATAATGCTCCCTCTCACTTTAACTAATGTCTTTCAATCTTCGGGGCCCGATCCTCTGTGACAGTTGCTCAAAACTGCTTCTATGTAAAGATTTTGTGAACAAGTCGGCTAGATTTTCACTTGACTTGATTTGACGAACATCAATTTCCCCTTCCTTTTGCAGGTCATATGTCGAGAAGAACTTTGGTGAGATATGCTTTGTTCTGTCACCCTTGATGTAGCCTTCCTTGATTTGTGATATGCAAGCAGCATTGTCTTCATAAATAATCGTTGGGTCCTTCTTGATTTGTTCTAATCCACATGCTTCTTGTATATGATTGATCATTGATCTCAACCACACGCATTCTCTACCAGTATCATACAATGCTAATAATTCAGCATGATTTGATGATGTCGCTGTAAGTGTTTGCTTAGTTGACTTCCAAGAAATTGTTGTGCCACCGTATGTGAATACGTAACCTGTCTGAGATTTTGCTTTATGAGGATCTGATAGATACCCGGCGTCAGCATACCCAACAAGCGGGGACTTGTTATCTTTTTGATAGAAAAGACCCAAGTCTTTTGTCCCGCAAAGATACCGAAATATGTATTTTATTCCGTTCCAATGTCTACGTGTTGGATTCGAGCTATATCTCGCTAGTACATGTACCGCGAATGCAATATCAGGTCTAGGGTTATTTGCGAGATACATAAGAGCACCGATCGCACTTAAGTACGGTACTTCTGGACCAAGTACTTCTTCACCTTCTTCTTGAGGTCGATAAGGATCCTTATGTGGATCAAGCGGTCGGATAACCATAGGTAGGCTAAACGGATGAGCTTTGTCCATATTAAAATGTACTAACATCTTCTGGATGTAGTTTGACTGATGAACAAATGTGCCATTGCACAGATGCTCGAATTGTAAGCCAAGACATAGTTTTGTTATTCCAAGGTCTTTCATTTCAAATTAATTCTTTAATAATTGAGCAGCTTTCTCTATCTCTTCAGGAGACCCAATGATGTTGATATCATCAACATAAACTGCTATTATAGTAAATTTTGAGTTTGATCTTTTTATAAAGGCACATGGGCTGATTACATCAGATTTGTATTCTTCTTTTTTGAGATGTTTACTTAGTCGATTGTACCACATTCGACCAGATTGTTTGAGACCATATAAAGATCTCTGGAGTTTGATAGCACACATATCTCGAGGTGTTGATTTTAATGCTTCAGACAATTTTAATCCTTTAGGGATTTTCATGTAGATGTCATTTTCAAGTGTCTCGTATAAGTATGCGGTGACGACATCCATAAGTCTCATATGAAGTCCTTCAGAGATTGTGAGACTGACTAGAAACCTAAGGGTTATCGCATCCACTACAGGGGAATACGTTTCCTCATAATTAACTCCTGGGATTTGGCAAAACCCTTGTGCTACAAGTCGTGCCTTATATCGTACAATCTCATTCTTTTCATTTCTCTTGATTGCAAACACCCATCTACAACCTACTGGTTTGACGTCTATGGGTGTTCGGACTACAGGTCCGAAAACATGTCACTTTTCGAGCGAATTTAATTCGGCATTTATGGCTTCTTGCCATCTTGGCCAATCATTTTTGTGCATGCACTCTTCTAGAGTTTTAGGTATGTAATCATTTTTTATTACATCTGTTGCTATAGCATATGCGAATATATCGTCAACACGTGTTTTATTTTGGTTCCACATTGTACTATTTTGTACATAATTGATAGAGATCTCATTTTTATTCGGTACCGTTGTTTCTTCAACAATTTCACTTTCCTCTGGAATCATATTTGTCTCTTCTGGGACATTTACCACTACTGGGGTTTCATTTATAATATTTTGTGCGTTTTCACCAACTGCATTATTTTGCTCTTTTCGTTTTCGTGGGTTTTTGTCTTTGGAACCAATTGGTCTTCCACGTTTTCTTTGTACTGTAATCTCTTTAGGGATTACCTCAATTCGAGCAGGTGTATTTGATGCTGGTATAGGTGACTTTGTCACTCGATTTGTGTCTGTGAATGCATCTGGTAATTCATTTGCTATTCTTTGCAAATGTATAATCTTTTGGACTTCATATTCACATTGACCACTTCGTGTAACATCGCAAAATTTTCCCCAAAATTTTAATACATAAAAAGCCCTTATATATATATATATATTACACCTTTATCATTAATATTATACAAATGTGCCTAAGTCTTTATTTATCCTAACTCACAACTTATATACATACATAAATGTAGATAAATAATAATAATAATAATAATAATAATAATAATAATAATAATAATAATATGATTCTAAATTCTTTTTTTTTTCACATACAAGATTTTTTTTTTTTAAATAAAGCCTTGAGTCAAATAGTCAAAGTCTTAGTCAAACAGTCAAAGTCTTAGTCAAATAGTCAATTCATCATAAAACCTTACTTTATGGTGTTGACCAATTTTAATGGCTAATTGACTCCAAAACTAGTATAAAAACCCACCTATGACCCATTATACTTTGCACCTCTAAATCGATTGTTTCAATCCGATTAAACTTTCCCTCATACCTTTCTTCTATAGTCTATTACTTCTACAATTGAAGCTTTGATTATAAGCTCTTGTAATTGGCGAATTGGAAGCTTGATATTCTTTCTTTTTCGTTTTCTTCAATTTGGACTAGCTACGTTGTTGAGTCTTTGGGATTCGCCTCGCATACATTCACAACACATTATTCAATTTTTTTTACGAGACATAACATTTTGCTAAGGTGAGTTTTACATAGCCCTTTTTTTTATTTATCACCATTTTTGGGGTGAAACATGTTACAACATCATTTATGCAATTCAATCATCAATGTGTCTATGTGTTTTTCTATGTTGCATTATGTCTTGAACATGACTAGGGTAAGCACAATTCTAGCATAAACATTGATCAACCGACGGTATACATTGATAGATATATTGGACTGACAATCCCACCCGGATACGTGCCTCCTACAAAGGTTGCGTGGGTGTTTGTTACTGCAATATAAACGAGTGAACCATGAGCGTATGGGATGTACCACAATACAACAGTCACAATGGTTGATTATGCACACGATTTACTTCTAGTATGTTTATGCATATGGACTAGATTGCCATGACACATGAATTGCACAACAATTTTATTCGATTATCAAAACCTATGTAATTCTCACCAACTTTTGTTGACCCAAAATATTTTCAACGTAACATGTTTCAGGTTCTAGTTGCTTGAAGATTTGAATTGATGCTTGAAGATGTTTGCATAGTTTAATTCAGTTTGATGTACAAATTCTTAGAACAATTGTATGTAACGTATTTAAATTATTTAATGAAATTTACTATTCACCATGAGCTACTGAACAATCATCAATACGTGACATTCCGATGTTTCCGCCATCGGTTGGGGTGTTACACTTCGGGGGTCGAGATTTGATAGCGAAGATGCATTCCATGTTATTTCTTGTGTTACCAGCCTTTCTTTATTCTTATCTCCCCCTAAGACTGGGAACATTGTTTCATTAAAATGACAGTCAGCATACCGTGCTGTAAACATGTCCCCGTCAATGGTTCTAAGTATTTGATAATAGACGGGGAGTTAAAACCAATGTAAATGCCCAGTCTTCTTTGGGGTCCCATTGTGGTACGATGTGGTGGCGATATTGGTACATATACCGCACAACCAAAAATTCGAAGGTAGGACAAACTTGGTTCTCTTCCGGAGAGCAGTTGTAATGAGGAGTATTCGTGATCAGCAGTTGGCCTTAATCTGATCAGTGCAGCGGCATGCAAAATAGCATGGCCCCATGCAGAAGATGGTAGTTTACATCTCATGAGGAGCGGTCTAGCGATTATTTGTAATCGTTTGATTAAAGACTTAGCTAAACCGTTTTGTGTGTGAACATGAGGCACTGGATGTTCAACATTTATCCCAATCGACATACAATAGTCATTAAAAGCTTGGGATGTGAATTCTCCTGCATTATCCATCCGGATGTTTTTAATTTGATTATCCGGGAAATTAGCTCTTAATTGTATTATTTGGGCTAAAAGCCGGGCAAATGCTACATTTAGAGTAGCTAGAAGACTCACATGTGACCACCTTGAGGATGTGTCAATTAAGACCATGAAATAGCAGAATGGTCCACATGGAGGGTGTATGGGCCCACAAATATCCCCTTGGATTCGTTCTAAAAATGAGGGGTTTTCATGTATCAATTTATTTTGTGAGGGTCGAGTAATAAATTTGCCCAAAGAGCATGTTGCACATGATAAATCTTGTGGTAGCAAAACTTTTAATATTTTAAGAGGATGCCCAGTTGCACTTTTGATTATTCTTCTCATCATTATGCTACCAGGGTGACCTAAACGGTCATGCCATATATTGAACGCATCTTTATCTAATAATTTCTGGTTAGTCACCATATATGATTCGACAGGATTTATATTAGTACAGTATAATCCAGAGGATAAACCTTGTAGGTGTTCAACAATGGTTTCTTGTCAATTTTTGTTGAAAATAATTTGAAGATATTCAATATTATTTTCATCGTTAGTTTTTAGATGGTAACCATTTTTTCGAATATCTTTAAAACTAAGTAAATTTCTTCTGGATTTACTAGAATATAATGCATTTTCAATAGTTAGTTGGGTACCCGAAGGTAGTATTATGTGTGCTCTGCTAGAGCCTTCAATCAGGTTACAAACACCAGAGATAGTACCAATAGGTGTCTCTGCTGGAGACAACTTAGAGGAAAATTTCTTATGCTTGAGAACAGTGTTAGTACTTGTAACATCGTGAATTTTTCCCCCAAATTTTTTTTGAGTTAATAAAATCACCATTTTACCCATCGTATACCCTTTCGGGTACCATTCTTGTTTGATTTCGAAACAATATATTTTATACTCTTTATATATGTATGTATATATATATATATATAATACATTTTATGCTAAAAAAAATATAATAATAATAATAATAATAATAATAATAATAATAATAATAATCATGATGTTAGCCTTAAAAACAAAGCAAACTTATGAACAAGCCCACCTCCAACCATAATCAAGTTTAGACCCAAACCCTTTAGGAAATTCTGAGCCCAATACACCTCCAGCCCAAGACCAGGCCCATCTACTCCCCTCCTTCCCTACTGCTTTATAAAAAAAAATGTTTGTGACCAGACTCGAACTCGAGTCTAGACCGGTTTAAACACTTAACACAAGTAGCCCAACCAGCTGAGCTACCCATACTTGTTGATTATATCTCAACCCATTTAAAATTTAAACACTCCTAAATTCATCACAGTTGACTTTGGAAAGTCAACTGCGATTCAACCTTTCCAAATTCGAGCTTCAATCCGCGTTAATTATCAAATTCGTTTAAGGTAATGATTGACTGACCACGTCTGCTTGCTTCCCACGCACAAATCAATATTAAAACCTTCCAATTTGAGCCAAATCACGCGTATAATATTAAAGTGGGTCAAAAATTACCAAACTTAGGAGGAGAAACGATTGGTATAAATTGAGCCCTCCTCCTCAAGCTAAAATCGCCGATAACCAAACCCCTACCCTCAATTTCTTCTAAAAACTTCGATATAATCTGCATTTTGCTCGCGTTTGACTATTTGGTTGACTCGTGCTTCTGCATCAATCGAGCATTGTAAGTCCCAATTCTTTCCTTGGTTTTGTTAGTCGGCCCCTGATAACCATTAACCCTATGGTTAATCAGCCTTTAAGTTCGTTTTTAATCAGATTAGAAAACTAGGGTTCATTTGGGGAAGATGACTCTCGCAGTCAACATATTTATTTTAAACAGTCTGAAATAAAACAACCAACTGTCTATAGAGCAGATGGTTGGGAGTCGCTTGCAAACTGATTGAAACCGGTCAGGGTCTGGGTTCGATTCCAGGCTCTCACTTTTATTTTTTTTAATTATGCATTAAACCTAAAGACCCTTTATAATTAATTGAAACCAACATAAACCGTTCTCAGGGTCTAGCCCAGTTGGTGGCTAGGCTTGTGATTAAGCCACGAATAGGCCAGAGGCCCGGGTTCGATCCTTGTCACACACAACTTTTTTTTTCTTTATGCTTATATAATCTACAATTATTTTTAAAAATAGATTTTAAATACTAAACATGGTTTATAAATCCTACAAAATTTATTTTAAGTCAGTCTTATGATAAAGTTTAATACCCAACTTTTAGTTTTTCAAAAATCTTTTATTTATTATATATAATAAATATTACAAGTTTATTCAAATATAATTATAAAATTCTATAAAAATATCAAAACGACCTTATAAAATTCCACAAAAATTATTCTAAGTTTATAAGTCAATAAATGTTTTTGAAATAAATTTTATTTCAGAAAAATCATTTATTTAATATTTTTAATCGATTTTTGTTATTTTTAATCAAAAATAAATCATAATAAATTCATTTTTCATTATTTTTGCATCAAAATTTCACATAAATTATTATTAATCATTTAGATCAGAAATATAAATTTTTGATTCGAAATTTGTAAATTTTAATATTTTTAAATATTAAGTCTATATTTTGTCAAATAAGTATTAATATATAAATATTCATTAATTATGAAAATAATTTTATAAAAATTATTTTCACATTTATTACATTATAATTCAACTACTTGTAGTTAATATTGATCAGAAATATTTTTATTAATTATTTCTTTATTTATTTAAGTTATTAACAATTATTCAAATTTAATCATAAATCAATTATTAATCCCCAAATTAGGAACCATAGCACATTTTAGACTAGAAAACTTAGAATTATTAAGTTTTCCCCAACACTTATTTATTACCTTGAAATAGGGTGATATTTGGATACACACGAGCCACATTTACTTGTATAACAAGGGTCTCCATTTCAACACTAAGGTGAGTTTTACATAGCCCCTTTTCCATTTCACTATTTTGGGGTGAAACATGTTACAACATTCAATTTAAAATTCAATCATAAGTGTCTATGTGTTATTCTATGTTGCATTATGTCTTAAACATTACTGTGGTAAACACAATTATTCTAGCATAATCATTAACTCCGTACAAGCCAACGATACACAATGATAGATCTATTGGACTGACAACCCCACCCGGATACGTTACCTCCTACATAGATAGCGTGGGTGATTGTTATCGCAACATAAACGAGTGAACCATATGCGTATGGGATGGACCATAATATTCTAGTCACAAGGTTTGATTATGCACACGATTTACCGGGTACTATTGTTTTCACATATGGACTAGACTTGCCATGACACTCGAATTGTACAAGTTTTTTATTCAATATTCAAACCTATGTAATTCTCACCAACTTTTGTTGACCCAAAATATTTTCAAACTTAACATGTTTCAGGTTATAGCTTGTTCGAAGATTTGAGTTAATGCTTGAAGATGCGTAGCTAGTATTATTCATTTTGATGTACAAATTCTTAGAACAATTGTATGTAATTTATTTAAATCATTTATTGGAACTTATTATTTACCATGAGCTACTGAACAATCATCAATACGTGACATCCCGATGTTTCCGCCATCGGTTGGGGTGTTACAGTACTACCGCTATCTGCCAGACATTCATCACCAATAATAGCTCTGCTGGAGCTAGCATACATATTTCCGGATTGATGAACAGGAAATTATCTGAATTGCAAAATAGTCGCAGATAAATTCTTGCGTTTGCGGTGACGTCAAATAGTGAAGAAATTCTTGTGAAAGATGAAATTGATTAGAGGATTCTCGATGAAGAGAGCAAAGTGTTGATAACGTGATAAGAATTGAATAGGATTTTGGATTGAGAGAATTGAGATTGTGATTAAGAATAAACTAATGTTGACATTGTGTTGTATATTTATACAATCAAGAAATGTAACTGCCATGTTGGGAGAGAGATTAAGGGATGTATATTTGATTTCTTATTTTATAACAAAAAGCACCTAATTCAGGTATGATTTTTTTACTGTAAGGGCATAAGGGGTGCTCCACTGAAACTGTTTTTACTTCACTGATTTCTACCAATCCTGCACTGCCACATCACTTCACTGATTTTCTTCACTGAAACATTTTTTTGTAGGCAGCACTCCACTGAATAATGACGCACTTGTAGAATAATTATGATGCGTTAGCATAGTAATTTTGAAGCACTAGTACAGTAATTGTGACAAATATATTGCTTGTGTTTCCATCTAAAAGATGCAAAAGTTGTTTTGATCAACAACAATAAAATGGGGGAGAATTTTGATGAAAGATACAAGGGGATCCCTCATATGTTGGTAATAGCAATGACATTTTATTTACTTTTAACATTTATATAATTTTCCAATTCTAATATATTTTTGCATATGTTGTAGGGAATTGTATTGCGATTACATGAAGCAGAAAAAAAAAATCAAAACCACCTATACGAAACTAAGAAATGCATCTATCAAAAGATTGGAAATGTCATGGAGGACAACTGAAAACTTCATCGACTGTGGCGTTTATGCAATGCGTCATATGAAGACATATTTGGGCAATAATAGATGGAGGGATTGTGGTTTAAGTACAAAATAGGATGTCCAACAAGCATAACTTAATCAACTGAGGTATAATTTTTTGTCAAAAATGTTTCGTCAGACATTAACCAAACAAAAAAATTTATCGTATCAACTAAAATTTGAAGATATGGAAGAAGAAGAAATGCTACAATGAAGAAATATTTGAAAGATACGATGAAAGAAAGACAATTGTGTAAAAATAGGAAGTATTTGTAAGCATTTTTGTAAGATTAGAGAAATATTTAAAAGAGGTTTATTGATTTGATAAATCATCATAATACAATACATCCCATTATATAGGGATTTGAGTTAGAAGATAACTATGGAAATACAAGATAATAAGGAAACAATAATTATCCCTAAATCTATACAAATCAATTTGAATAATTGCCATATATCCGATAATGCTAAGATCCCCCCGCAGTTTGAGCGGGCGCAGCGCAAACGGTCAAACTGGACCTGAAAGACTGAAATAACTCCCGAGATAAACCTTTAGTAAAAATGTCGGCATATTGTGCTGAAGATGGGACATGAAGAACACGAATATGGCCGACCCGAACTTTCTCACGAACAAAGTGAATATCAATCTCTACATGTTTAGTTCGCTGATGTTGAACTGGATTATTCGAGAGATATACGGCAGAAACGTTATCACAATAAACCACAGATGCGCGCTGCAAAGGAACGTGAAGCTCAAGAAGTAAGTTACGTAGCCATGTTGCTTCGGCGACTGCATTAGCGACCCCACGATATTCAGCTTCAGCACTTGAGCGGGAGACAATAGGATGGCGTTTCGACAACCATGATAAAAGATTATCACCTAAAAAGACGCAGTAGCCACTGGTAGAACGGCGTGAGTCAGGGCAACCGCCCCAGTCCGCATCAGAGTAAGCAACTAAAGAATGCACATTAGACTTAATAATTCGTATCCCGTAGGATAGTGTACCCTGTAAGTAGCGGATAATCCGCTTCATAAAGTTAAAATGAGGCTCGCGTGGTTCGTGCATGAACAAACATACTTGCTGAACAGCGTATGAAATGTCTGGCCGCGTGAAAGTTAGGTACTGGAGAGCTCCGGCAAGGCTTCTGTATAATGTAGGGTCATGAAACAGGGCACCGTCAGTGGCACTTAGCTTACACGATAAATCCACGGGAGTGACACATGGCTTGCAAGAAGACATTTTCGCCCTATCAATGATCTCCTTGGCATACTGCGATTGCGAGAGAAATAACCCATCCTTTTGTTGCGCCACTTTGATACCCAAAAAATGATGCAGCTGACCCAAATCCGTCATAGCAAACTCTCGTGAGAGTGAACGAATAATATCCTGTAAGAATGCATCTGAGGATGCGGTAAGTATGATGTCGTCGACATATAACAGTAAATAGGCGACATGAGGGCCTTTGTTATAAACAAACAGGGAGGTATCACAAACGCTGCTTCGAACCCGGGCGGTTGATGCATAAAATCCGTCTCCTGTATATGCCCATGTAAAAACGAATTCTTGACATCCAACTGGTGGATGGGCCAAGAACGCGAAACTGCCAAAGAAAACACCGTACGAATGGTAGCCGGTTTAACAACTGGGCTAAAGGTATCTTCACAATCAATTCCAACAGTTTGAGATTTACCATTCAGTACCAAGCGTGCCTTATAAAGTTCCAAGGACCCGTCCGACTTAAATTTGTGACGGAACAACCACATGCAACGAATAACCGGACTGTCAGTCGGACGGGGGACCAAATCCCATGTATCATTTTCCTGCAAAGCATTAAACTCAGCCTGCATAGCGTGTGTCCAATTAGTATCTGAGAAGGCTTTGGCATAGGAGGTGGGAATGGGAGAGATGGTTGATGTGTGAAGATTTAGAGGGGTAGTTGGTTTGAGGGAACCGGTTTTGGACCGGGTATTCATATGGTGAGTGTTGGTAGGATGTGAAGATTGGGTCGGGGCAGGGATGGGAGTGGGCTGTGGTGCGGGTGTCGCTATGGTAGTGGGCTGGGTTTGGGCTGATTGGGGCAGCACGGAGGTGGCAGTGGGCCGGAGAGGGGGAAAGCCCGGAGGGACAGGCAGATTGGGCCGTGTAGGAGGTGGGGGCGTATGGTGGGCCTGGTTTGTTGGACGGTGTCGACGTGTGTAGGTCATGGGTGGTTTGGGCTGTTGAGGGGGTGGGCCGGGTGTGGGGGTCAGGGTGATGACCGGGTTGGGTATGGTGTAAGGGAAAGTATTCTCGTCAAAAGTAACATGACGAGAAATGTGGACTCTACCAGTGGATGGATCGAAGCATCGGTAACCACGAAAATCCGGCGGGTAACCGAGGAAGATGCAACGAATGGCTCGGGGGTAAAGTTTATGGGGTTGAGTAGTTGAGGTGTTAGGGTAGCACGCGCACCCGAACACTCGTAAGTGATCATAGGTGGGGTGGCGAAGGTAAAGGGCAAAAGTTGGGGTAAAAAAGTTTAAGCGTTTTGTGGGTAAAATGTTATGGAGATAGGTAGCGGTGTGGAGAGCTTCCACCCAAAAGGAGGGAGGAAGATTGGCATGAATCAAGAGGGCACGTATGATATCATTAAGACGACGTATCATACGTTCCGCTCGGCCATTTTGGGAGGATGTTTGTGGGCAAGAAAAACGGAAAAGAAGTCTGTTTTGTTGGGCAAAGGTTTTGAAGGCATTATTGTCAAATTCACCCCCTAAGTCACACTGAAAAGTTTTTATAAGTCGGTTAAATTGGGTGTGAATGAGACGGTGAAATTTGACAAATGTGGGAAAGGTTTCGGATTTATATTTTAATGGATAGACCCACACGAAGTGTGAAAACTTGTCTATCAAAACCATGTAATATTTATACCCTGTTTTGCTGGTAACAGGTGAGGTCCACAAATCACAGTGAATAATATCAAACGGTGCAAAGGTAAAAGTATTAGATGCATAAAAAGGTAAACGTTTGCTATTCGATAATTGACAAGAATTGCAAAAATTAGACCGATGGTCTTTATTACATGAAAAATTAAAAGTACGATTTAACACATCTAAAACTTGGGTTCCTGGATGGCCAAGACGCTCATGCCAGGGTTCGGAAACAGTGGTGAGGAAACAAGCTTGTGGAGGCAGCAGTGGTGCGGTGAAAGGGTAGAGGTCCCCGGTGCTATTGTGGCGAGAAAGAATTCTTCCATTGCGAAGGTCCTTCAAAGAAAAACCAAACGGATCAAATTCTATAGAAACCCAATTATCACGTGAAAAACGTCTAACGGAAATTAGGTTTTTGATTATTTGGGGACTATATAGGACATTGGGTAAAATATAGGTGCGGTTTGGTAGGTGATAAAAACCAGTCCCAGATTTAAGAATTGGAACACAAGCGCCATTACCGACTAAAAGTTTAGTACTAGCAGTAGATGAAGAAGGGATTTGAATCATACCTTGGTCTTGAGTGACATGTGCCTCAGCGCCAGTATCCATAAATGAAGTGGGGTCTTGAGCCTGCATGTTCATAGCTGAGAAGGCGGCACTCAAATCAGAAGGGCATAAAGTGTTATAGCCGTAGCCATAAGGAGGTGCCGAAGGCTGTGGGGCTGCGTAGCCAGAGTAGTGGGCTGAGGCGACCTGTTCCGAGCTGTTGGGTTGGGCTGAGCCGGATGCTGACTGGCCCGAAGGCTGTTTCTGTTGGGGCGTGGGCTGCCAGGGTTGGGTTGGGTATGGGCAAGGTGGCGGAGCCCACCAAGCCCAATTTGGATACGCGGGCATTTGCTGGACCCAACCGGACATCTGCCGAGGATTACCGCGGCCTCTGCCACCGCGTCCAGACCTGCCTCGTCCCCGTCCTCGTCCTCGTCCCCGCTGTGAATACGAGTAAGAGTTAGGGTTCGAGTTGGAGTTGGGATGTGGTGGAGTGGGCTGCTGCGATTGAGAAGAAGAATTGGCAAAAGTATTGTGGTTTGATTGCTGAGTAACCAAAACAGAGGAGGTGTTGGATTGTCGAGCTGCCAGGCGTATGACTTCGTCTTCTAACATAGTGCGTGCGGTGTCCCAGTCAGCATTGTTTTGATGAATAAGAGAAGCCGTTGTATCGTACTCCTGTGGAAGACCCCTGACGAGTTGGAGAACCAGACGTGACTCAGTAACGGGGTGGTCAACGTCTTCCAACTGATTAGCCAAATCGCTTAGGCGTTGACAATAATCATCGATTGACGAACAGTTTGCCAAGGTTAGGTTACAAAATTGTGTTTCTAAAGCGGCAGCACGGGCTTTCTTGTTGCTGAGAAAGGTCTTTTCAAGCTTAAGCCATGCGGCTCGAGCCGTCGAGACCTGACCCAGTAAACGAGGGAGATTGGAATCGGACACGGTGTTCAAGATCCATTGAAGGACAAGAGCATCGAGTTCGAGCCACTGTGGATATTCTTCAGCGGTTTCAGCGGGTGGTTCGGTGCCATCAATGTGATGCAACACCTTGTAAGCGATTGCGTGCAACCGGAAAAGTTTCACCCAGGCGGTGTAGGTGACAGTTTTTCCATCGAGGGTACGGATTTTGCTTTGTATATTGGTTACGGAGTAAGCGGGGTGCAAAGATGGAGGTTTAGTGGCCGTAGCCGATGATGCTTGGCTGTCGTCTGTCTTGGTCATGATCGGAACAGGGTAGAAGCTGTCGAAACAGCAAAGAAATCGAAAAAAAAGGAAAGGGAAGAGAGGTAATCAGAACCTAGTGCTCTAATACCATAAAAGTGGTTTATTGATTTGATAAATCATCATAATACAATACATCCCATTATATAGGGATTTGAGTTAGAAGATAACTATGGAAATACAAGATAATAAGGAAACAATAATTATCCCTAAATCTATACAAATCAATTTGAATAATTGCCATATATCCGATAATGCTAAGAATATTTAGTGTTTACCAGATTAAACTTTTTTACACCATCCCTTTTTATTTTTCAGTTTAATGAATTTTTTTTTTTTACAAAAAACAACACACTTTTTTTTCCTAATTTTTTTTTTAATTTTAATAACAATTCAATTAAAACGAAATACGAAAGTTATATCACAATAGAAGGTAGACGGGCAACAAGCTGCGTCGTCACCCCTTTCTGAATTGCGAACCAAAATGCTTTAAAAAACAATTAACATTTTGCATAATATAATAATAAATATCAAAGTCAAATAACTAAAACCACATCTAACATAGTAATTCTACACTTCCAAATCATAAGACCCATTAGTGAACAGATCAGTTGACCTTATTTGCAATGTTCTTCTATAGTTAACATCTAGAAGAACAATATAAAATGTAATGACACTATACCCTTCCTTGGATCTTTATAGGCTTCTTGGGGATCTTGAAAGCATCAAAAACAGATTGACTAAGTTCAACTTTGTGATCGTGATTATGAACGTTGGATTGCGCAGATGACCGCTTTAATAACTCGAAGAATGAACTGCTACTGCTACTGCTTTCAGAAACAAGGTTTGTAGTTTGGGTACTTGATATGCCTTGTGACTGTGACCTTTTGTACTTAGCCGTAGCCTTTTTCGTTTGCATTTCGCTGGATGTCTGAATGTTATAAACAATAAATAACACAAATTCATCATGCAATCATATTGTAAAAATGTAAACGAGCTGGGTCAAGCCCAGCTAACCCTGTTTCTGAATCCCAAGCTTGGTAAGGAGTGTTACATGTTTAACCACTAAGAGGATATCTAGATATGCAATTTAAAGTGATCATGTGTAATAAATAACCAGACTTAGATAGATAATCATATGTAATAAAACCAAGTTTTCAGAGATGGTGTTTGGATGTGCTTATGATGTTTAAAGTTGTAATAATTAAATATCAGTTGTTTGAGACTTTGAGTGTAGATCAAATTTTAATAAACTTGATAACTTATTATACAAAAGAAAAGTATTTGATCCAAACACTGGTAATTTTGAACACCATAGGTCATTAGCATGTGTTTCTTATTATGTGAATCTTGTATTTATATGCTTTTTTTAAGGTCACTTTTGCAAATGTATGTAATATGGGCATCTTTTCAACATCAAAATGCATACTTCCCGACGTGTACAAATAAGTAGAACTAGAGGAATAACATGTGATCGTAAGAATTATGATAACCTGAATTATATTTGTTATACTTACAGTTGTGTCTGGCATGTCCTCTGAAAGTGAAAGTGAAATTGAACTTCGGCTATTGCTGTCATCTCTTCCAAATATAAAAGACTTGGCCCCGCTTGATCCTCCTTGCTTGGAAGAAAATGGAACAGAATTGCTTGACTTTCGACTAAAGAAAGATGACTGCACCATTAAGATCACAAACTACATCATCAAAATTTTGGTAAACCAGACATACAATAACATAGCAGATGCATCTTTTAAAGTAACTATTATTTTTTCAGTCAAATGGACATTTGAACAAGATAAATACTCTTGGAATGTTAAATTAATTAGATAAACTAAGAGGGTGTTTGAGGTTGAGTTTTGAAATGGATTTTAGATTATTGCGTTTTGAAAAGGCAAATAATCATTTTTTAGTGCTTGGGAAAGGTTTATAAAAATAGATTATTTGCGTTTAATAGGTTACCAAAACGCAATAATCTAAAAGCAGCTCTACCCCTACTGCAACAAAAAGCATAATCTATTTTCAAAAAGAAATCCCAAACACCATCAAAGTTGACCAAATGTAGCATAAAAACTTTCTCCAATCAACCTGAACTTTTTGTTTGGATGTAGAGCAATAAAAGTGAAAGCTGCTTTGACCCATAATGTGAATCTGGGTTGTGTTTTATCTCAAGCATATCAGATGAGACAAACTTTAAAAAACAGCTAAAAGAGTTAAACAGTCTGTTAGAAGCTATCCACAGTCCATCTTTTATGCATACAACCGCATATATCCTTTTATTCAAAGGTGTATGATGATATTGTAATAATATTTTTTTGTAGTCATTAACACTAATTATTTATAAATGAAATTTTAAAATGACTAAAAAGTGTTTGCACGGTATCTCTATAAATTCTATAAAACTCAACCTTAGCCTAATATTTTTTTTAGAAATACATAAAACACTTGAATAAACAGAAAAATGGTTTCATAAGATTAATGTATGCCAGCCACCAAAACTATCATCAATTTACCTTAGAAGAGCTGTTGCTATTCCCTCCTGTAAGCAGTGTATCAAAGAATGCTGCAAAAAAAAGCATCTAGTAAGACAAGGAAAAGAGTTCTAAGTAGTCAGGAATCTACTCGGATTCACAAATTGGTTCACTACTTACATGTTGCGTTTGCCTTCTTCCGGACCTCAGGAACGGTATTTAGCTTCTTTATAAGACCAAAAACTTCTCTCGAATCCTCATCTTCAATCATTGACAGCATTCTGCCTTTTTCTTTCTGTTCAGTTATAGTAGCAGTTTAAAATTTTATTCATCATACATAACATATAACATGAGCAGGTTATTAATTTTATGTGTGCCACATCCGCAGGTATAAATTACCTTGTATTAATATTTTGAAAGTTTGAGTTTTATGGGTTAAATCAAACAGCTACCCTAAACAGAAACAAACCTAAGTTGTTTAACTATTTTTTTCGCAATAACTCCCAAAATAAAAACCATAAATTAAGCATGTGGCAAGAAAATAATCATTAATTCAAAATAAGTTGCAAAAGGAACAAAAGAAATCACTTACATCTTTGTTCAACAGGCGCTCTCTAACAAGTATCTTTTCTGTTTCTTCATCATCAGATGAGATGTATTCATCGTCTTTATCAGTAAACATTTGAGCAATCATTTCTTTTGCTTTTTTTGCATTAATTCGAGTAAGACGTGGTCGTTCTGCCTCTTCCTCAACATCATTCTCGTCATCATCCTCCTCACCATCCTCATTAGCATCATCATCATTCATTTCTACATCTACATCACCTTCCTCCTCATCAAGTAAAGATGCTTCTCTAAGTTTAGAATCAAGATTAAATTTTCTGAGAATAACATCAGTTCCAGCTTCATCTTTTTCTTCAAGCCATTTTTGATGAAGTTCATTGCGAGCTTCTAAATCAATTGGTCTTTCTTTATAACCAGTTACTATCATCTTATTGAGTTCCTCAATGTCATCTTCATCTTCGTCTTCTTCTTCATCTCCAAATACCATCTGATCATTGTCACTATCATCTTCTTCCTCAGCCTCATCATCAACAAATGCTTTTGCAGGATCCCCTCTTGGAGAAGAGTGCTCTTCACCATGGGGTTCAACATTCTCTTTGTCGTTATCTTCTTCTTCGTCATCACAGCTGCAAAATTGGCCAAGATTTTTATGTTTAGATGGCAGTTTAAAAGGTGAACTATTTTGCTTTGAGTTACTACCAGTCTACCAAAGATATGATTCAAATGACAATTCCAACTCAAACAGATAAATTTAAAAAAAAATGAACAAATAAAATCGTTATGCCAAAAGTTGCACACCGTATATTTTTAATGTAAAAATATAAAATATAAAATATAAATTATTTTTACATTTAAAAAAAACAACACAGTATTGGGATAATATATTTTAAATCATAATTGGCATAATATTAATCTATAAAGCAACAAAAGAATGTTGCTATGGTCAGCCAAATCCAAACACATTTTGACATGAAATCTTGATTCTTGACCGTAAACTTACATATCATCAGGAGCAGAATCAAACTTTAACTTCATAGTTAGCAAAGAAGGTCCCATTTCTTCTTCCTGTGAACTAAAATCATTCTCACAGGATTCATCGTCTTCAGATTCTTTACTATCACTTGTTTGCGAGTCACCAAAGAGTTCCTACAATTAGCAAAGTAACTAAGCATATACAGGAAAGGCTACATGTAGCTTCCATAAAATCTCTCTTTTGAAAAACTTGTAAGTTAAATCTTAAAAGCAACCTGAGTATCATCAACTGGAGCACGTAAAGCAGGTGTGGACTCCACATCCGACTCCTGTAAGGGTATGAAAAGAGACATCTTAATATTAAAACTTCCAATTGTTTACAACTGAATCAGTTGAGATCAAAACATCATACCTTCTTTGAACAAGCATTGGCATCACCTTTCTGTTCTCCACATACATCAGGTCCATCCATACCCACGTCATCTGATACAGGATCTACATTCATGACATTTGAAACTTTATCCTGTTTCAAAGATTCTGATAAATCGCTAACTTCTGTTTCTACACTCTTGGAGTGATCTATCGCACCATGTTCA
Source organism: Ambrosia x helenae (assembly GCA_030844895.1). Taxonomy (NCBI): domain Eukaryota; kingdom Viridiplantae; phylum Streptophyta; class Magnoliopsida; order Asterales; family Asteraceae; genus Ambrosia; species Ambrosia x helenae. The sequence continues at coordinate 104,558,459 of CM061224.1, forward strand.
TCATCTTCTTTGTGAGAATCACTGGTGTTTGACTGCGAAAACCTGAAAATAAAGATAAAAGATGAATACAACTAAAGGCATGGGCCATATGTTTCAAACTATAACAAACCATAATGAGTACTCACTTTTTAGACACCTCAAGCTTCCTTTGTCTTATTCTTTCTAGAATGGAAGATACGGGCTTTTGAACAAGTGGCACCGGCTTAAATGAAACTCCTCTAGTTTCTAACAATGGAGATAGATATGACAAATCAGAATATAGTCAAACGATTGAACATAATGCATTGTTATAGTTAAGTAAAACCAAACACATGATTAAACCAATCACCTCTTAAAATTCTCTGAGATTCAACATGAAGTTGATCAAGATGAGCCCTTCTTTCCTGTAAATCCATGAATCAACAATTAACCAACAAACTAAATTAAATCTATAGGGTTGTAAACAAACTGAACCGAGCCCCAACTAGCCTAAGCTTGAGCTAGGCTCCTTTAAATCAAGATAACTTGTGCTCTAATTTTTAAAGGTGAGTCTGGCGCGTTTCAAGCTCTATTTCCAGCAGTTTTTCAAGCCCAAGACCAGCTATTTTTTTATTAATTGATTTATATACCATTAATAACTACTTTGTTATACATATTATCACTAAAATGTCTATAACTCTATATATAACATGATATATATATATATATAATAGAAAGCTTAAAATACAAAGGATATTTAACATACAAAGTGTATGAATGATCATTCAAGTCTTCAACATGTATAATTATGAATACAAGGTGTGTCATTTTTAAAGGTAGAATGCATAATTATGTTGAATCAATATCTTTGTTCTTATGTCGCAGGTTAATCATGGTTATCTTTACTCTGCTTCATCGCCTAGGTTATCAATTTCATCATCCAAACACAAGAATTAACACCTTGTTTGTTATGCAGGTGGTGGTGCACGTAGATATAGTGATGGCGGCAGAAGGTGGTTAACCAATTGTGTAGCGAGGGATTGCAAGTGGTGGTTGATGTTCAGTGGTTCTCAATTTAAGATTGGTGATGATGTTGCAAGTGGGATGGTTAATGGTTTAGACTCAAGCTCAATAAGTGAAGCTCAAATCAATGTTTGTTTATCAAACAAGCTTATTTCTGGGGTACATCTAAGGCCAAAGCTAGTTTAATCTCGGCACAATTCAAACTTTCCTCTAACAAGCCTCAAATAACTTTACTTGAGACACAATCAAAATAAACATAAGACACAATCAAAGCTACACACACATCAATTCAAGCAACCTAAAACACAACCAAATCTACAAAAACATCAAAATAAACAGAAGAATTGTACCTTCTCTTCCCTTCTTTTGCTAGTATACGTGCTTTTCGCTTTCGGCTTGTCATCACCGCCACTCTTACTCCTCTTCTTCTTATTCTTCCATTTCTTCTCATTCGCCACATCTTCATCACCTTCCTTCTCCTCATCTACCCTAACTTCCATCTCTACACCTTCCCCTTCCTTTCCCACCATCTTATCCACTCCACTCTCATCAACATCATCGTCATCCTCATCACCGAAATCCAATTGCCTCTTCGTTTCCTTCCGGTCTGCTCTCACAGCCACATCACTATCACCTAATTCCTTTTCCACGTCATCATCATTTGCAACCTCTTTTATTTCCTGATCTTCCTTTGCTTCATCATAACAAGATCTCAATTCCTTCACCTTTTCTCCGTCACCGTCACCGTCACTCAATTCCTTTTCATCTCCGTCGCCGTCACCGTTACCGTTACTGCTACGAAACCTAGGGCTTAATTCTTCTTCATCTCCGTTACCGTGACGGAATCTCGAGCTTAATTCTTTTTCATCTCCATCGCCGTTACTGTTACCGTCACCGTTACCGTTACGAAACCTAGGGCTTAATTCTTTTGCATCTCCGTCGCCGTTAAAACGATCAGACGGCGGCTCACTCAATACATCATAATCATTATTATTAATATTATTATTATTATCAAATGCTCGGATCTTAGAAGATTCTAAGGCTTCTAACCTAGCAAAATCGACTTTAGGTAAGTCAACGGCTTCTGTTACAGAGTCAACGGTTGTGGATTGAACATCAACAACTACGGACTTCTTTAATCGTTTGAGTCTTCGGTGTTTAGGTGAAGGTGAGGGTTCAACGTTAGGGAAGGAAAAGGACTCGTAATCGTCGTCGCTTTCCATTGGTTGGTTCTTTGTGATGAATGGGTTCAGATGGTTATAATTAAGGGTTTTGGTTACGAAGAAGGATGATAGAAGAAGATGGATCTGGATAGATTGAAAAAAGATGATAGAGGGGATAAAGTTATGGAGGGAGATGTAAAATGAGCTGTTTTGGCGGGAATGGTTCGAAATTTGTAAATAAGGCGCTAAAAACTGAGGTTTGCCGGTTTTGAATTAATAAACCTGATTGACTCGGTTTATTTATTTTTTATTTTATTGACTCGATTTAAAACAATAAAAGCATCCAGAGTAGCCGCTCCATCTTCGTCTCTGTAAGAGCATTCACAACCCATCCCCCATCCCCAACCATATAATTTAAGGAAAAATCATAGTTTTCTAAATTTGCCACTCACTTTTGCAAAATCTCTCACATCTCATTCCCCATTCATATCCCCTATAAGCTTTTTTTATTATTATTTTATTTCTTTACAACCAACATTAATTCACTCCACCTTTCATTTGTATTATTTTATTATTATTAAATGATATGGGGGAAGGATGGAAGCCCCATATATGGGGGCTCAACATAGGTTTTTTGTAAATTTTAGAAATGGGGTATGGGGAAAGGGGTTAGGATGGAGTGAGTTTTTGTAGGATTTTCTTAAATTTTAAGAATGGGGGAAGGAATGGGGGATGGGTTGTGAATGCTCTAATTACACTAAAAAATCACTATATCTATCTCTACTTTTATATTTAATAATATTTTTTGTATAATTTTATCATTACTTTTTCTCTCACTATTTTCAAAAGTATTAAAAAATTATAAAGGATGATCAGTGACTCCTCCAAATTCACATATTTATGGAGAATCTAGTGTGAATGCTCTAAGGTACTAAGGTAGTGACCTTTTCTTATGTCGTCGTGGATGCGCTAGCGATCGAGCGTGAATCACTGATGTGACTATCAAGTAATCTGGTCACTTTACCCCGCCGGGGGTAATCGTCAGTGCAACCAAATGTCACTTTATCTCGTTAACCCACGTGACCACCATCACCTGTTCTCGCACCGTGGCTATTATGGCTGGAGGTGAACACCGACGCTGAAACCTCATTCGCGTCGTGCTACTCACACGTCCACATCAGACAGTTTTCAAGGTAATAGTGATTACTGAGTTTCATTTTCCTCAAGCTTCTTCTTCGGTGTGTCTTATCAAAAAAAATTTCTTCACTTTCCTTAGGTTTCATCATAATACATGGTGTTGTATCCCATATTTATCCAAATTATCTATTTTATTTTATTTTATTTAAACTTTAAAATACATTATTAATATGTTTAAAAAATAATTAAACTCAAAAAAAGAGTCATAATTAGAATAGTAAAAAGTAATAAAAACAAAAAAATAATTAGTAAATTGCGTTTTTCATACCTGCGGTTTGTCACTTTTGTGAATTATGTGGATAAATGTCACACCCTTATTGTTTATTGAATTTACGGTGGTGACCTCTTGATTGATAGCAAAAGCTAATGCGATAAAGATTCAAAACAAATGAAATTGCTATTGTACCCATAATTCGTTAACATTGTTTTCAAAACAGTTAAGACAAATAAATTGTTCATAAAATAAATAAAATAAGTCTTAATTGATTGTTTATATTTACGTTAGATTCTAATAACTTGACTTTAATTAATTTTGAGCATTAGTATTTGAAACATGTAGAAAATTGGTCAATTGAAAATAGTTGGTGGGCATAGGTTTGTTATGATGAAAAACGTGATTATAAAATTCATAAAACACGTTAATTAAATAATCACAAGACATGTCGAATAATCACAACCACACCTTGAATACTTGTGTGACACCCCCACATGATGTCTAATTGAATGTGAGTTTCACTCGTACAGAGCCATAAATGTAATGAACGTCGACTCTTACGAGTTGATAATTGTAAACATGATTGAATATTTGTGTCACACTTGCATAGGGTGTTTATTGATTGAGTATCTAAACACTTGTTTAAAATAATGTTACTTTTAAGAAACATTGCTAGATACGAATTGCATTAGATGATCTTCTTGCGTATTGATTATACGTGTTTCACTCTGAAAGTTTGAAAATATAAAACAATAAAGAGGGCTATATATGTTCACACCTTAGACTATTAGTAGGGGGTGAGGGTGAGGGGGATGAAGTGCTATGTGGCATTTGTGGGGCTTGTGTGTGAAGGGTGAAAATTGTGGGGAGTGGAGGGTGAAAGGAATATTATTAATGTGTGTGTGTTCAGTGGCGAAGCTTGACCCGAGACTTCGGGGGGTCAGAAGTCAACGGGGGGTCGGAAATCACTTGTTTCGGGGGTCGAAAAACAGTTTCGGGGGGTCAAAACCATATATACCCAAAAATTTCTATACGAATACTATATAATCGGAACTTCTGAGCGAAAATTCGGGGGGGTCGGCCGCCCCTCCCCGCCCCTTAAAAGCTACGCCAGTGTGTGTGTTAAATTAAAAAAAAATACAAACAAACCAATCGAAGCCTTCCACGTGTCCCAAACAACCCCCCCCCCCCCCCCCGATGGTGGGTTTTCTCCTGCCCAAAAGACTCCCCCCTTTCCACGCCCACTAGGGATGGTGTGCTGAGCTTGAAGGTATTCTTCCGCCCCTCTTTGCACCCCCACTCCAGTTAGTCTTAGGTGTTTGGACTATCACATGTACTTGACACTATTGAGACAACTTAGATATGAAATCATAAAGTATGATTCCACAACTTATTTTCGAGTTTACACTTGTTTAATACTCCTAAGTTATTGTATTGAGTTAAGAAAGCTTTAAATTATATTATAAAAGTTTCACCTCGTATTCGAGTTTCAGAATCTGTATGGAAATTTATTAAAAATAGTAAACGTTAATGAAAAATTATGAATTTTTTATGAGGCGTTTGAATTTATCTCATAATTGTTGTGTATTTATTTTAAGTCATAAACTCAACATAAAAATTACTAAACTTTCGGTCTAAAGGAGCTTAATTTTTTTTTTTTTTTTACAACAGTTTACTATAAAAATCATAAAAAAATAACGGCTTTAGTTAATACTAACGACATCACCATTAGTATTGACGGCGCTACCGTATAGTCGTATGGAATGCCGCTACCATACCAGGTACTGCAACAGACCAAATTGTAGGTTTACGTTTTGCGATAACTTTTGTCCAGTTTCGAGTTGGTATGAATTTCAGTGTATGTTTTGACGGTATAAATTCGGAATAGTACTAATAGTTATGTCGTTTGTAGTAAAGGGGTCAGTACTAACGACGTTAACTTCTTTGTTTTTTTAAACAACTCAACGATAACGCCATTAGTAGTAACGACTCTAGTTACTACCAACAGCGTAACCGTTAGTACCAATGGCGTTACCGTACGGTCATATGGAAGCCGCTAACATACCAGGTACCACAACAAACCAAACTGTAGGCCTACGTTTTGACGTAACTTTTTTCTAGATTCGAGTTGGTATAAATTCTAGTTTACGTTTTAACGGTATAAATTCGAGTTAGTGTACATTTAGACGTAACATACTAGTACAATATTCGAGTTGGTATAAATTACAATTTACCTTTTAAATGCCATTCTACATTTAGAGGGTGTTTGGGATTGAGTTTGGAAATGCAAAAGTGTTTTTGGTCAAAAGTGTTTATTGGCTTATGACTTTTTGAAAGGAGTTTTAAAAAAAATGTTTGGATTAGTTTTTGTGATGAGAAACGTCAAAAAGTCAATAGATTGCGTTTTTTAAGTGTTTCACTTAACTTATTGTGAATGTTGGTTGTAGTTTTTCAAAAACAGTTTTTTCACCCTTAAAAGTCAAAAGTCTAAACAGAAATTGCTTTTGAATTACACAAACTTATTTGCTTATTAGAAAATCCAACAATATATTAATCGTAGGATTTAGGACCACATTAACCCTCACAACCAACCCTAATCTTTACACATAATTACCGTCCCACCACCACAGACCGCAGTACTCAAGTAAGCCAATTCAAAACCCTAGTTGCCGCCAAACCTGTTGGCTCGTTGGCGCCAGATCTAATCCAAATATATATCTATAATAATATTACCATCGTCATCGTCATCTTCTCCACCTTCCTACTTCTAACTCTAATCCAATCACATCTTCTATTCTTCCATCTGCATCTCATTCTAAATTCTATCGGTAAATATTTGCAAAGTCCTCTTTATTATTATTATTATATAAGTTTAATCGAATGCGTTAGTTCTACCTTCTACGTATATCATACAGATCTGGTTTTATTTATTTATTTATTTCTTTTTAATTTGATTAGAGTTTCTGTTAATGCTGTTTAGATTATAGAACAATGTTATTTTATTGAATTAGGTTTAGATCGTATTAGAAGAGACGGTGAACGGAACTTATCGGCGTTAGATTAGTTTTCGTTTGAGTTTATGTTCAGGTAGTGTAGGATGATGTTATTTCATTGAATTAGGTTTAGATTGAGTTTTAATAGACAATGAAAAGAACTTATCGGCTTTCGATTAGTTTTCGCTTGAATTTTATCTCGAATCTGTGATTTTTCTAGGTTTTTTTAGATTCGTCAGATTTTCATGTTATGTGACCTCATATAAGTTGATGTGTTGTGTTTTTGTCAGGTAGTCTACAAATTGGGAATTATTTGGTTATGTTTGCTTAATATGTGAACATGTCAGAATATGCTGAATTGGATGTAAAATTAATATTGTTTTGGTCCGTTGTCATAGATGAGTTGATTGTGCGTAAGTGATGTGGTAAGTTGATGAATTTTGTATGTTAAGTGTGATAATCATGATTTACAATTATTAGCTAAATTAGATACTGTTACTGTTCAAAATATTTGATATTAAGTGTTAGCTTATGGCTCCTGATCTTAAACTTGTCCTGTGTTTGACTTCTCACATGTTATTCTAACAAGCAACATACAGTTAGTGACTTGATTTATAACTTATATTATAAAGTATAAGCAGCATTGTTAGAATGCTAGGTCTTGGTTTTTTCGTAAAAAAGTTTTATGTTCAGCTGCTTAACATTTTAAAAGTTCCATTACCTTTATACTTATGAAGTCATTGTTTTATTCTATCAGGTGTCGTTTGTGGACTTAGCAATTGCACCGCGCATAGAGTTTGAAGTAATACTCTAAAAAGCGTGTTGGGTTGGTTGCCCATAATGACTTTAAGAGGTTGCAGTTCTTCTCATTTTATCTGGAGTATAAAAGACGGTGAGGTGAAAAAAGTTCACAACATGGATTCATATGGAAGACCAAGTCCCAGGTTCAAAAGACTAGAAGAAATATATCAACATGCAGATGCTGAATATACATCCTTGCAGTTGGCAGAGAGAGAAACAAGAGAGAGGAACAGTGATGTTGAGGAGTATGAACACAATGTTTCATCAAATGAAAACAATCTCGAGGATCTGACATTGTCACAAATCAAGAAGAAGCTTAAAAGAAAGAAAATGAAGTCTTTAGAAACTATTCTTTTGACCCCGAAAGCAGATGATGATGATTTTGATCTCACTGAACCACTTTGTAAATTTAGAGTTAAGGTTCCAAAGAGGGTGTCTGCTAACGGAAACTCTGCCACATCTTCGAGAAGCGCTCAGTTAGTTACTTCTGAATTAATCACAACTGTTAAAATCAAAGTTGAAGATCCTGAAGTGGAGTATTTTGAAAGCGGTTTTGATCTGACGAGTGGGAAATCAGAATCATTTACAAATGAAGGGGAAACACGTGAATTTAATGAAGCTTCATGTGATGGTTTGGATGACATTAATAACATGGAGATGGATGATGAAGAAACTATAGCAGATGTCAACCAACTGCCTTCGATTCTAACCTCTGTGGCAAATGATTCTTTTATTGAAGATCCAACAGCAAGCGCATCTGATTGCTCTCAAAGTCAATTCTACCTTCAGTATACACCTGAGCAAGGCGATTATGTATCTGCTGCTCAATATTCAGATCCAACAATTGACGGTGATCATGATGAAGATGTGGTCTCCATGGAGGCTAAACCATCTATTACTGAGGAACAGGACAAATGTGAACTTAATGAAGCTTTCTTTGATAGTTTGGATGACATCGAGAACATGGAGATGGATAATGAAGAAATTGCAGCAAATGTCAACCAGACACCAATGGTTCTAGGCTCCCTGGAAAATGGTTTCTTTGTTATAGTACCAACTGCAAGCGCATCTGAATGCTCTCGAAGTCAATTCTATCTTCAGCAGACATCTGAGCAAGTCAACATCTCTGCTGTTCAAGATTCAACTCCAACTACTGACGATGAGCATAACGAAGATGTGGTCTCCATGGAGGCCAAATCACCTATTTTTGAGGAGAATAAAACTTCAACATCAATAAATACCGGTGCTGATTCAGATTCTTTTAATTCTGACAGCATTTCTACAGTTTCCAATGACATTTCTATTCATCATGAGCTGATATCAACTGTCTCTGCAAATGCCGATCCAGATTCTTTTAATTCTGATAACATTTCTATAGTTTCCGAGGACATTTCTATTCGTCAGGAGCTGATATCAATGGTTTCTGCAAATGCTGGTTCAGAAGTGAAGTTGGATCACATTGATAAACTCAGTGTCATGAGTGAGGCATCAGAGGTTCGACAGACTGAGAGGCTGCCTTTGACAAGAAAGGTACTTCATAGTTCATAATAATAAGTTTATAAACAAATGATTTATTTCTATCATGTGACATGCTTTCCATGTGTCTATTGTACAGTTCATTTCTCCGAACTCTCAGGAAAAATTATGTCAGGCATTGAAATCTGCAGAGCCATTAGATGACAATGACCATTTCAGTAAGCTGCTATATATACAATACTTTTACATGTTCTTTTATGTCTAATATTTGTTTTTTTTGTTGTCAAGCTTTATTCAGTTTGCATTATCTGATATTAAATGTTTATCTTCCAGAATGCAAAGAGAAACTGTACTTCGGAGGACTAGCTGAGAACAAGTTTTCACCAACTAAATCAGATGTTGAGGATAACGAATTAAATTTACATCCTCAACAGGCTACACATCCCATTCAGAACAAAGCTGTTATAAACTCCAAACAAGTGCTTAAGAGACCGAGGAGTTTCAAAAAAGGTTCTCCCACAAAGAAAGGCATTGCACCTAAAGGTTCCCTTGATGGGCCTCGTTTATGCCGTTCACTTCCTCGTCTTAGTTCAGGCTGCACCTCCATCGCAGGGTGTTCAGAGAGTGCTATTTTATTTTCACAGAGACAGATGCGTGATATCGAGTCTCTTGCGTCAAAGCTATTGAGTGAATTGAATTCCATGAGGACTGTTGTAGAAGAAAAAATGCTCTACGAGGCATATCGTTCAACTTCCTTGAAAAATGAGGCCGATGAGGTATTTAACAACTGGAATCAGGCAATTTTTATTTGTTAATGTACATGTCACATTCTCACTCACTCACTCACCCACCCACCCACCCACCCACCCACCCATCCATCCATCCATCCATCCATCCATCCATCCATCCATCCATCCATCCATCCATCTACACTTACTCATAGTAACACACACCGACACGTGTTTGTGTATTAGTGTATGCATATGATAAGTGTAGTTTTTTCATTGATATCTGGTTTCATAGACTTTACATTAGGATGCTGTATGAATCAATTTACTTTGTTCAGTCAATACAATACAATAAAAAGCATATAGATGAGCGAGCTGGTCTGGCAATGGCTCAAAACCGGCCGGATTACGTGCTAATTTTTGCTCCATCTTTTATCCTTTTAAAAAAATAGTTAATGCTATAGTATGAAATACAAAAAGAACCCCTAAGATCCATTACAATCAAAATGGTTGAATAAATTGTTGTAGGAGTCTAAATCCTTTCATTTTCTAATTTTATTTAATTTGATCTATTTGATTTGTTTGAGATAGTGCCAATCCAAATGGACCAATCATAATATGTTCGGTCAAAATAGCCACCTCTATTATAACACACACATGCATCTAATTATCATTCTTACACTTTTGACAGGTGAAATCAGTCATCAAGAGTGCAACAAAAACTGAAGAAACATCAAAAAGATGGTTATCGATGATGGCGAGGGACTGCAACCGTTTCTGCAAAATCATGGTTTGTGTTTCTTTTACATCTAAACTAGTTAAAATATGGCTCTTTGGTCTGAAACAGTTTCATATGTAATTCCAAGAGTTATGAAGCTTGCTATAACCAGTGTTAGAAAACAGTTACCGCTTTGTTATATAGAAAAGTATTAATTGCATTTTCCTTAATTTGTTATATAGAACGGGGTTAACCGGGTCAAATTGGCTATATAGCTAGTTTAACAGGCCAAATTAGGTAGAATTGGTTTAACCGCTTAAAGTCTAATGTGTATTTACATAATAAAGCCTTTTTTTTTTTTTATAACAGTTACTAAATTAAGTATGCACAAAAACACTTTGACGGGTCAGGTTAACACAACCTGTTATTCTGTTAATATCTGTTTTGATTCACACATACAAATGACTTGTTACACAACCTGTTAATGTGACAGTTACATAACTTCTATTATGATATATGTGATATGCAGAAACTGAATGAGGATCATAACGCTTCTGCTTCTGGTGATCCTGCTTCGGGCAACAACACTCCTGAGAAGCCTTTAGAAAGAGAGAAGAAAATCAGTTTTGCCGATGAAGCTGGAGGAACCCTTTGCGACATCAAAGTTTATCAGATTGAACAAGAATCATCTCTACCGTAAACAACGGTTGGTTCTTTAATCTTTATTCTGACACAAGTTCTGTTTTGATCTTTGTAGGTTCAGATTATAATTAAATTTTCGCGTTTCTCTTTTTTTGTCATCAGGTTGGTTTCATGGCGATTTTGTGAACCGAGGAAGACTGCATCAAGTGGTTTCACAATGTTGATGTATATTGTTGTGGTGTAGAAACTGTACCGGTGGAGTCACTTTTATAGCTAAAACAGTCATTAAGTTGCGTTAAGCGATTCTAATACGCAACTTAAACGTTTATTGAACAGTTAAAAGTGCAATCAAACCATTTTTCGTTTAAATGGGCAGATGTTACAATCTTGCAATACATGGGTCGAAAAAGTTTATGGGTCGAAACATAACCTGATTTACCATGTGTGCCTCTACAACATATGTTATGGAAACTCAAATTACCAAACTATGAGAGCAGTTATAAAAGTTTTTCATGGTATAACGTGTTAACGATCCAATCACAAAAGCTATAAGAGAAATTATAAAACTTTTTCAAGGTATAATGTGTTGCTGGGTCTAATTACACGATCCCATAGTCATAAAACGCATAATAAATAACACCTTTTTTTTTTTTTTTTTTTTGTAAATAACACCTTAAAGTTATTAAAAGTTTAGAGTGATTAAAATATAGAATTAAAAATAAATGATATTTCAAGTCATTTTTAGGTTGAGCTATAAAAACCTCATCTAGTTATTTTAGGCTTTTAGTACTAGTAGAATCTCATCTAGTAATTTAGCAATATGACAAACACGTGTCGGTTATCTTTTTAGGCATATCACGATATTATTTTTTGGTTGCTAGATTAAAGTGCATGTATCACATCAGTATCGTAACAAACCAAACCAATACTTGCTGAATTCCCACACAATTCGTTGGTGTGAGCAATGACCTTTTTCAAGTTTCAATTTCACTTGTTACACTATAGATCATATATGCTTTTAACTCGCATTCTTTAACTTAAAAAAAAAAAAAAAAGCTTAAATACGCACATGTATTCAAATACAACTTCTTATTAAAAACAAAGTTGTATTCAAATCACGAGCAAGCTTTTTTCAAGCTAAATTTAAGCGAACTTCAAGTCACGAACTTTTTGGATAAGCAATCTAGCTATAAGAATGTAAATATCATCAAAAATAAAAACAAAGTAATGAACGTCTTTGGTACATTAAAAAATGAAAACAAAAACAAAAAGAAAATCCCCAGGCGTCAACTTTTTAGCAAAATCACACACTCGTCTCCCACACACACATAATCTGACGATTCGCTCACATATTGTGACCTCAATTCATCTCACTATATATATTCATCATCATTAACATTTTCTTACACTCCCTTCCCATCACTCTTCGATCAAAGGTGCGTTACGTACACACAACAATTGTCACGTATTTTATTATTATTATAAATATCGATGCATCGTTCCTACATTTTTATTTTTCGTGTCTATATTTCTGTAATCACTTCATACTTATATAGATAATCGAATATCCATATATTTTTTTGTACTAATTATGTTCGATGCTTAAGATCTGTCGATTTTGTTGTTTTAATGTTTAATAGAAGCTTCTAGAGACGTTTTCGTTCGGATTTTGCGTCTGTGTGATTGATTGATTGTTGAGGTTAGGGTTTGGTAGGCTTATTTGACCTTAACTTGATGATTTATTAATTATTACTATTAGTGTTTGTTTTGTAAGAATTTAGAGTTATTTGTGTGGTTGTTATTGTTTTTAATCTCGTTTTGTTATGAAAGTTGCTGTTCAGATTATTTGGAATGGTTTGAATTGATTTAATGGTTTTAGTTTTAATAATGCATGTTGTGAAGAACTGAAGGACTCGTTTGTTGAAAACGTTATGCAACAATACAAATTATCCATAGGGATGAATTTATGTTGTAATGTGAAATATCGAAAACTAGCTAATTACGAGGCCGGAAAGTTTTTTGATGTCGGCAGTGGCGAAGCTTGGTTCTCGAATTGGTGGGGGCCGGACTCAATTTTTTTCGATCTATAATGACCGGAAGATCAAATCGGTGGGGGCCGAACTCAACATAGACACAATTTACCTACGAAAATCGCAAAATTCCATCACTGCGTAAAAAAACAGTGGCCCCTCGAGCCCTCAAAAAGCTTCGTCCCTGGATGTCGATGTGTATTTGGATGCATTTATTTAACTGTGGGAACCTGTGTAGTAAAAGCTCTTTATTTGTGAGGAGAGCTGGAAAACGCCTCAGGCAGTTGAGGCGGCGCTTAATGTAGTTTTTGGTTAAAGTTAGGTTATGTAGGAGACTGATATGTAAAAACAACCAAAGGGATGAACAATTGTGAAAGGTTTATTTGATGTTGATGTGTAAAGCATGTGGGAGAGACTTAAACTTTTGGCTGTAATAAAGCTTATTTGGTTGAACATAGAGCAATGACTTGCGTATGAAATGCATATGCCTCGTCTGTTGGGACCTAAACGTCTTTGAGCGTTTTTCTAAACCAAGGATAAGTGACGCGCTTACCACTGTGCCACCCCCTTGTAGGTTTAGTCTGTTACTGACTTCCTTCAAATTGATGTTTAATTTTTGATTAGGAGAATAAGAAGCGATATCTACTCTTGTGGATATCATGTTGTTCAATATACTTGTTATTAGCAGCTTATGGAGCCTGATAAGCGGACATCATGAATCACTTATTGGACATTTTTTACTTACTCTACGCATTAGCATCGGTGTGACTATACATGGATATGATAATACACCAACTTTGGTTCAATAAAGTAGCTTTATTTGCATACCGATAGATGTGTTGCTAGTTTTGGTTATATTTACTAAAGATGATGTCCAAATTTGCATATTGTGAGTTGAACTTTCATTTCATCAAACTAGTTTTCTTTGCAGGTTAGAATCTATAGTTAATGGTTATCATAATCTTATGAACAAGCTTTTTAGTACTGATACATCTGATAATTATATATATGCATATGTGTGTGCATATATACGTATTATGTGTCATGTTATCAACAATTCTAGTTGTTTATCTGTAGTTGGTTTGGTTGTCAGCATGTCCATCTTTTGGCGACGTGGGTCTTCTCTGCAACAGCAAGAGAAGGAGCAGCCTGAGTTGCAATCAGAATCCAAGGTAACAAGTTGATAGGATTTCTAATGATAATTTGTTGTTACTTACATCAAAAGATTGAGAATTTAAAACTCTCTTTAATTGTTATTGCGAGCGATTACTGTTTCATGATGGCTGCTGTGGTTTGTAGTCGACGCAGGTCAATGAGCTCAAAGATGCTCTCGGACCGCTTTCTGGACGTAGCTTACTGTACTGCACGGATGCATGTTTGAGAAGATATTTGGAAGCCCGGAATTGGAATGTAGATAAAGCAAAAAAGATGTTGGAAGAAACACTTGCCTGGAGATCAACCTATAAGCCTGAAGAAATCCGTTGGGTTAGTGATTGATTTTATTTAAGTTAGTGATTAGAAATCTGAGGTGGCAATCTCCTCTAATTTACCGAAAATGGCTTGATACGGGGTTTATTTTACCTCTAATGGGTCAAATCGGTAAACTCTAAAACTTGGTGAAAATGGAATGGGTCAACTGGTTCGAACGAATTGGAAGTGATACACTGATACAAAGTATATATATAAGTGTTTACAACCTCTTAAATCTCCTTATTCGAAAAAATATATGAATCTTCTTGTTTTTGTAATATTTTAATACATAAATCACTAATAAAGTTCATGAGAAAGAGGGGAGATATCCGTGGGTCAACCCACCCTGGCCTGCTTTGACCTTTCTTAAACTTTATTTGTTTTGACCCCTTACCCAACCCCATCGACACATCCATTTTGTCATCTTTAACTACAAATCATCTTAGCCTCGTATCACCATTTCCATCCTGAATAAATGTTATAAAATTTTATTAATCTGTGCTTAATTACTCAAGTTTATCACCATAGGGTGTGTAGCCTAGTGGTATCAAGCAGCGTAAGATGTCCCTCTCAAGTGGTTGAGGGTTCGAGTCCCATTGGGGACCTTGGTGTAGATTTAGGAGTAGCTTTAGATGGTGTGTGAGTTACTTGTTCAAAAGAATTAAAATAAAAAATACTCAACTTTATCTTCACTTTCTAGCATGAAGTTGCAGTTGAAGGTGAAACGGGGAAACTATTCAGAGCAAACTTTCATGACCGAGCTGGAAGAACTGTTCTGATACTGAAACCAGGGTTGCAGGTGATTGACCAATCTCCATTTGCATATAAATTGGGCACGTCGGGCGCATTGAGTCAAGTTCAAAACGGCTTTTGACACTGGTCGGGTTGGGTTGATCCAAAAGGCTTTTTCTAAATAGATTTTAACCGTTTTATATAAAAATAAAGTTGTTAGGATATGATTACAAAGTTGTATTATTTCAACAATAACAAAAAGAATAAAACAATTTATAAGCTTTCTTGCAGAACTTATGTCGGTATACGCTTTGTGCAGAATACTACATCAATGGACAATCAGATCAAACACCTCGTGTACCTGATGGAAAACGCGATGCTTAATCTTCCGGAAGGCCAGGAGGAAATGGCATGGTTGATCGACTTTACCGGGTGGTCATTTACCACTAATGTACCGGTTAGAACCGCTAAAGACACCATCAATATACTGCAAGACCATTATCCTCAGAGATTAGCAGTGGCATTTTTGTACGCTCCACCAAGAATTTTCCAAGCATTTTGGAAGGTCAATATAGCAATTTTTGCTCTTTTTATGTTAGGTTTTAATTTTTTATATGATCTCCATTTATGTACTTAATGGTTGCAGATTGTAAAAATTTTCATGGATCCAAGGACGGTCCAGAAGGTAAAATTTGTGTACCCGAAGAACAAAGAAAGTGTAGAGCTGATGAGATCGTATTTTGACATGGATAACCTCCCGACCGAGTTTGGTGGAAAGGCAACCATGAAGTATGACCACGAAGATTTCTCAAGATTAATGGCTCAGGATGATGTGAAAGCTGCTAGATTTTGGGGGTTTGACCAAAAGACCGGTTCTGCAGCCGCTGGCTATGCTACTAGTGCAGCCGTGGCTCCCATGCCGGCGTAGCCTGGTGATCTATTAACACACCATGGTACCTAGTCTAGGTGGTTAACTGATGATGGCTATTAGATCAATGACAACTCAAACTCTTTTTGATCTGCTAATTTTGCTGAGATGAGTTATGAATTTTGCTAAATATGTTAACATATAATGGAGCTTGGTTGCTAATTTTGCTAGTGTGCTACAACTATACCATATATTGCAAGGACACCTGCCCGGTGCAAGCCACATTTTAGGCGGCCCCATTGGTTAACACAGTATTAATGAATCCTAGGGCGTTTATAAACTGTTGAAACAATCACACTCCCCAAGCGAATAAGTTCACCGGTTTGAGATCCAAATGGCTTGGTTTTAACGGTCCGGTGTCAAAAGCGAACTGTTAGACCATGAAACTCGACCCGGCCGGTTTGGTTTGTCAATTTTATAAAACCATATTTAGCTATCCAGCCTAGCATTTTCATAAAACCAACCGAGCTGAACCATACACACCTTAATGTCTAATCGTTTCTCGGTCAATCAGACATACATGACTTGAGAAGTGATGTACACAAAATCGCGATGTCTATGTAGTTTTACTTATACTCACTCCAATCGTGTGTCCACACTCTATCAACACATCATCAAACCGTAAAAAGGTCTAAAAAATGATAAGACAAATTACAAAAGCCGCCTTCTGAAATTTCGAGTGGTAGATTGATACGTACGAACCAGAAGACCGACTCCAATTCCAACCCCGAGGCAAATTCCAAGACCTAAACCAACACCGACCCGCACACCAGCATTAAACCATGTGAGTTCTCCATCTTCACCTTCCATGTACTCATTTTGGTTCCAATGCAGCCTATTGTTATAGTCATACTCATTTTCAGACTTGTAATGTCCATATTCTGCTTCCTGCATGCCACCATTAATAACAAAATTATTATTTTTTTGGAGCTGAGGGTCTCACTGGAAGCAGCCTCTCTATCCTTATGGATAGGGGAAAGGTGTGTCTACATCCTACCCTCCCCAGACCCTGACAGTAACTTTTAGTTACAGTGGGATTTACTGGGTACGGTTGTTGTTGTAGTATATGAAATAGTAATAACTTTCAACATTGTTCCACTAGTCACTTTAAAAAATAACCATATTTCACATCATTTCAATTTAGTAATGTTTTCATTTTACCCATCAGTGATAAAACACCCTAATCAACTCTTTAATAACCAAACAAGATGCTACCAAGATAAGACTAACTAACTCTTGAATAATAATGAATACCTGAAGATCAAATCCATATGCAACATCTTTCTTGGATTCAGTCAAATCACCCTCGGGAATCGTGTCCAACGCCCCTTTTCGACTTTGCTTCTTTCTCGGACTAACCTGCATCGCCTTGGTCAAAATAACAGGTTCACCCGAAAACGAACCCGCAACATAAACTTCAATCATTGGTGGCATCGAGTCAAATCCCATCAAATGTTTCCCCTTCAAAACCCGAGTGTTCGGCCCAATCATCGATTCACATGTCATACTCCATCTCTCAACATCATTCGTCTTCGGTTTACCAACAAAACCGTTACTATTCTTACACATCTCCAGCGTCCCAGAAAGAATCAGATCTTCACCATCGAAAACCTCGAATTTCACACTTCCTGATAACCTTATACTGTCTGTGCTCACAAATGTAGCTTCTTCAAACTTTTTATCCACTCGGTTTCGTTTCAAACGACATGAACTTCCCGGCGAGTCAAGCGTGCATCTTTTATTGTTGACTTCAAGAATTGTGTCGGGGTCTAACGGAATATGGCTGAGAGTGAGATATTCGGGCGTGTAACTGTCCACCATAAAGTTGCTGATTCGAACATAGAACACGCGTATATCGAACCAAGCTAACCGTGGTTTCGTGTACGGTTTGTAAGTAGGATATTTTATGATTTGAAGGTTGTTCTTTGTTGTTCCATTCATATTCTCCATGGTTCTGAGCGCTTAATTCTCATGGAAAATAAGCTCAAAGAACAAACACTGCTTTTACAAACAAACATTATAATCAAAATCAGATAATCATATGCAAAGTTTGGATTTTTATTTCCAATCAGCTTATATACACATAAGGGTGAGCAAGCAGAAAACCGAATTAACCGACCCATAACTAAATTTACTGATTGCATATGGTTCGGTTTAGTGATTCGCTGAAAACGGAAATCGTGGAAATATATAAGCAAAGGTCAGATTTTTATGTCCAATCACCTTATATACACACAAGGGTGAGCAGAAAACCGAATTAACCGAACCATACCAAAGACTGACGGTTCGGTTGAGTGATTCTCTGAAAACTGAATTCTCGGAAATTCATACGCAAAGTTCAGATTTTTATTTGCAATCAACTTATATACAGATGGGGTGAGCACTGAGCAGAAAAACCAAATGAACCGACCCATAACTGAATTAACTGACATAACTGAACCATACCATACCAAAAACCAACGGTTCGGTTTAGTGATTTACTGAAAACCAAAAGTTTCAGCTCAGTTTCAGTTATGGTTATATTCATCACCGAAAAAAAACAAACCGTACAGATTAACCGAACTAAACCGATCACCCAAAAACCGAACACTTAAGAAAATACAATAACCAAACATTTCTGCTTCGGTGATGCTCACAACCGAACCAAACCGACCCATCCACACCCCCTAAACACATAAAATCACACACAGTAAACCACAGACAAACAGACAACCATCTGAATATTCAATAAACCACAACAAAATTCATCCTAAATCATAATAAAATAAAGAAAACTCACCCAATAACTGATCCCAATTGAATCTTTTCTCTAATTTAGCCCAAATGATGATCAATTAATAATCAGCAACCAAACCCTAATACCAATAACTTGATAAATTGATAAAATTAAACTTACCCACAACAAAATATAATAAAACAGTGAACACCCACTTGCTAAATGACCAAATTAAATATAAGCCATAAGTTAATTGAGTCAATCGCTTTCAAACACATCATGATTTTGTTTTAGATCTCCTCGTTGAAAAAAAGGGTATGAAAAGAAAATATCTTGTGATCACGAGACTTGGGTACGTACACGTAGATTGATGGTGATTGGTAGGGATGATCGTGAAGGTTCCTTCGTTATCCAAAAAAGGTTTTTAGGCTGAGGGGTATGGGGTCGGGGAACGGCTTCGGCAGGTGATGTGGATGGTTTTGCCGAAGGGGAACACCGCCCCCCCCCCCCCCCCCCCGATATACCATCGGCAAAAACGGTAACTTATCCCCGAGTGTGCCGTCCCCTTTTCCAATGCAAGATTTTAAAATTTGACCGTTTCCCACATTTTTGACCGTTGGTTTTTAAAAAAAAAAACAAAATTATTTTTAAATCCTATTTAAATACCTTTTGAACCCCACATTTTACGTCACACTACCCCACATTTTTTATACACTACTCCACACTTTTTATAAACTTTCTACTCTTTTATACAAGATTTTATAAAAATCTTCATGGATCCAAGGCGTCCTTTCTTCCTTAACACACCCGGTAACCCCTCAAACCAACCCCCGTTCGGATTTCCTAACACACCCGGTACTCCCGCGACTCAACCACTATCTTTTGGCGCGTTTAACGCCCCTTTGAATCCATGGCAATTTCAACAACAACCATGGCAAATGCATCCACCTCAAATGCAACCACCTCAATGGCAACCAATACCCGAAACACAAACACAACACGAGCACGATTTTGTTTCTTTGGCCTCGCACGATGATCACATACCCGAAACCCAACCCGAAACCGAACCGGCCCCAAGCAAAAAAACCGTCAAAAAGGGGAAAAAACGGGCCAAAGATGACGGTCCTAGTACCAAGGCCGATTCCATTCCTTGGAATCCCATCGAGTTGGAGGCGCTAGCACAAGCTTGGGTTATCGCTTCTACGGACCCAATACTAGGTAAATTTTATATTTTTTATAAATGTTTCGTATATATATATATATGTATATATTTTTTTTAAAATTTCGTTTTTAATATTTTTTTAGAAACTAACTTTTTTTTATATAATTGTAGCAACTAATCGGAAAAAAGACGGGTTTTGGAACCAAGTTGTTAAGGAATTTTTCAAGTTGTTACAACGTGAAGAATACCGTCGGGTTCACTCCGTGAGTACCAAGTGTCGGGACTTGATGACAAAATGTCAAGCTTTTGGGGGTTTTTATCAAAGAGCTTGGAATAATCGTGCGTCCGGGCAAAGCGATGAGAATGTGTTGAAGGTTGCTCTTGACGCATACACCAAAAAGCACGGGGCGTTTGGGTACATGAAGGCGTATGACATTTTGGCGAAGTGTGAAAAGTTCAAACCGGTGCCTAATGAGGTGGAACAAGCGAAGCGGTCTAAAACGAGCGCAACAGGGAGTTATAGTGGTGGTGGGTCGGATGCTCGTTGTACTATCAACATAAACGACGACCCGGAGTTTGAAGACGAGGCTCCACCAAGTGAGAGTGAGAGGCCGATTGGTAGGGACCGCGCCAAGAAAGCGGCGGCCTCAAAAGGCAAGGGTGTTGATACCGGCCACGGATCGAGAGACAAGGCGGTGGAAAAAATTGAAGAGTTGCTAAAATTTTTTAACGATTTTAAACAAGAGCAAACGGATCGCTACTTGGAAAGAAAGAAGGAGAAAGAAGAAACGGCGGCGAGAGAGTTGGCGAGGCTAGAGATGGAAAGGAAGGACAAAGAAGACGCCGCGGCGAGAGACTTGGCGAGGCTAGAGTTGGAAAGGGAACGCCTCAAAATGGAAATGGCGAGACAGGAAACAACCGAATTGGCCTTGATGAGAGAACCGCTCGATAGCCTTGATGAAACGAAACGTGCGGTGGCGGCGAAAATAAAAGACAAAATCGCCAAAAAATGGCTTGGAGGAGCGTTTAGTTGATGGTTTTTTTTTTATTTATTTCCGGGTTTTTATTGTATTTTTCGGTTTTTTTTAAATGTCTGTGTAATTTATTTTATGTTTAATGAAAAAAATATTTTAATGAAAATCTAATTTATAAAATAAATAAAAATGAAATTCATAAAAAAAGGAAGGGGGAAGGGGGAACCATTTCCCCTAGAAGGGGGAGGGGAAGGGGGAAATGACATGGCGCTGACGTGGAAAAGGGGGAAGGAAGGGGGAAGGGTGACCACACCCCATAACATTACAGTGATGGTCGGTATATTATTATTATTATTAATTATTAATTTATTATTAATTAAAGTTTGGTAAGCAATAAGTGCATTTATTACTACGTTTTGTCACTTAAAAATCTTGCTAAAAAATCTTCCTTCCTAAAAATATGTCACACAAACAATTGTTTTATTTCAGTGTGTACTAGATTTTTGCCCGCGTTGACACGCGGTTCATCAAATTACAATTATTTTGAACGGTAAAAAAAATATAGTAGAAATATTTTATTCAAACTTCAAAGCAATTGAAGACTGAAAATCAGTCTTAAAGATCTTGCACGTGTCCAGGGGCGAAATACAAAGGGCCAGGGGTGGCCGTGGCTCCTCCCGTTTTTTGGCGCAGTGGTAGAAATTTAAGATTTTCGTAGGTAAATTGAGTCTGGGTTGAGTCCGCCGATTCGAGAACCAAGCTTTGCCATTGCACGTGCCCTTTATTTGGAACTAATATGAGATTTGGAAAAATAAGTAAAAAAGTAGATGAAAGAATACGTCTGAGCAAAATGAACCGTTCATGGATATGCCAAACGAAGATGATACACAAGTCTAAGCGAAAAAAGTTCACCTTAACATAATCGATACGTGAACTTCAAGGCGACAATAATTTTAAATTTAGTTTTCTATGTTTATCTTATATATATTTTTTGAAAACAATCACTTCAATTTTATATGAAAATAATAAATTTTGTGAAGTTCAATATAAAGTTTTGACAGAATTAAATTAATTAGCAAACGTCAGACCTATTAAATATATGGTTGATTAGATTAGAAAAGTCTTACGTTTATAAAATATAATACAACTTGTTATGATTCTAATCGAAGAACTTTCTACAACGACAGTCAGAGGATGCCCAGTTGCAGCGTCACACAAAAGCAAAATGTATCTTGTATGTTAATTCCGCTTCTTGCCAAAGCCACCTTGGTAGGTATCCGATCTATTTTCGAGCCCCAAAAAAAAAATATTAATCTTCGAGGGCACCCACGAGGTCCATTTCATTAGCTGGGTTCGTTGAATATCTCTTCCAGATCGTATCATTTTCTCCACAAGCGCAACCGAAAACATTTTATTCCTTTCATCTCCCCACTGCCACTTGTCTAGAGAACGGAAATCATACTGCTGCAGCAGCCAAACCGCATCCTGCATTTCCGACATTTGCTCCACGGTCTGTAGTGAAGGGCACCAGTTTAACGATCCCTGCAGTTGATCGTTTAAGGACAGCAGTCTGTCTTTAACGCTGCAGGTCTTCTGCAGCTCCAGTCTGTAATGTGCAGGCCAGCGATATTTCAATATTGTGTCGCCAAGCCAATGATCCAGCCAAAATCTTATGTTCGCGTCATCACCAACCTTAGCTAGGATAAGACTGTGAATGCTATTATCCTAAATTTTAGTCCGAACTAACATAGATATAATGGACTTCCAACAGCCTGTAAAATTCTGCTTGACCGTTAAAAAAGTCCAACAACCTCTCCCCCATGAATCGCCTCGATGCCTGCAATTACTTTTTCAGTAGACTAACTTCAAAACCACCTGACCCAACCCAACCCAACCCCAGACTCATTTGTGGACCCCAGCAGAGATGAATGGGCAGACAACAGTCTGCATAAGAACAGCACGTGAGATCCTAGGTTGAAATGGCCAAGGTGTTTATTAAGACACAGGTCCTAAAACCGCAGCGGGTAAGTACACAACTTACAATTACTCTGAAAAACAACACCCTTTAATTGATGATTCAGGTTCCATTTGTGGTTCAGTATTGTCTCCTCTTATTGATTGAGATTTCGCTTGAGCTTTGTCCCGTTTTATCCTTTCGGCTTGTCTCTGGAAAAAAAAAAAGAACCATTAATATAATTTTTTTCTTTCCAAATAAACAATATACGTGTACGTATCATGACTTTTAACCTGATTCAAGTGCATCATGGATATATACACATGTTATTTAATGGAGGCCAAATGACAAAAATATATATTCATGTTGGTGTTACTGGATTGGCCGTTTTCTCGCGTTCACTATCCCCAACTCGATCAGTAGTTATGTACGTACTCCTACATTCTAGCTGTTACATGTTCCTCTTAACTGTTTCCGCCTAAAGTTATCGCTAGAATTCAGGAACAATGAGACCCTCGGCCATCGAATAAAAAGTAATGAAGGAACAATGTGTTGGTATTTATTAAAGACTCCCTAACAACTGATATAACCTCTGATGCTGCTATGTAACACGCCTCAACAGTAACATAATATCAATTAAAAGAAACTAATATCAAATTATAATAGACTAATATAAACTAAAGATATACAAAAATAAATAAATAAATCTACCTCTTTTCCAAGCTCAATAGCTTGGCTTTCCAACGCTGATGGATGAATCCGGCCACTTCAATCACGTATACCGGTGGGACGACTGTTGTTGATTCGACTGTTGTTGTTGCCTTTTGCGATAGTGAAGTTGCCTGTTTATCAGGTTGAATACAAACTGAGTTAATTCGTAATTCAGACATATTTGTAATAGCAAGTGAGTGAAACCACCGATAACAATCCAGAGACTTACCGAGGGGTGAACCACGTGCGAACGTTGTTCCGATAGGAGTTAAGCAGGAGGATGATGAATACCGAGGCGCAGTAGCTGAAATTTACACGAAAACATCTAAAACTTATAAACATATCAAGATCAAAAATTTAATTTACTCCGTCACACAACGCCTACATTCATTCCCATTCCACTGCCACCAATACTTGGTGGTGCAGGTAGTGCAGGAGGCAATAGTTGAACATACATGTTTTGCAAATCAAGCGATGCATAATTGTCAATGTAACTGTTTAAAAACTTATATGTAAACTAAAAGGAGAACCATAATGCATAATAACTTAAATTATCAAACTATTAGTTTTTATGTACCTATTTGGCATTTATAATTTAATTCCATTTTGATTCGGGTTTGGATATTGTTTTCGCATTTGACCAACATATCTAAGAGCTCCTGTGTATGCACAGTTGCCTCACGAAAGTAAGTCATAAGACCTGCAAAATAATAAACCAAGAGTTATTACTTGTTACAGGAATATAACAACTGAAAATTCTCAAACTGAAGTACAAAACTGGCACCTATTAGAGTTCTATTCCACTTGTTAACAACTTTTGTGAATGTTGTAGACCCTAAACTCATAAATCTGCCTCACACGATTTTCAAACACTTTCATGTGTTCATCATCAACTCGTAAGAAAGCAATTGATGTACGCTCTTTTGTCGGCGCACCACGGCTCAAACCCATGTCCATCTTGTTCAGCCTGCAAAGCCAAAAATTCAGAAAATATAAATCAATCTGGTTATGTTCTCTCTAGCTCTTTTTTCGTTTTTGAAATCCAGATGTTGGATGGATGAACATCAGATTTCAATTTTAATTCACATGTACTCAAGACATATTTGAAAGATATATTTTCAAATCGATTTTTTTATAGATATGGCGTTTAAATCAGAGACGATGATTAAAACTCAAGACCTGACACAGTTCACATATCACAAATCTAGCACATAAAAGGAAAATTGGAAAAAATGAAACAAAACAGTTTGACTAATTAGAGATAAAATATAGCAAAAATTGACCCGTTCACGAGTAAGCAGGTTAGAATTGCCGCAGCTTGAATTACCAAAAATTACAGCTTTAATATGGCAAGAATATTAAAGCAAGAAAGCAACATATACTACACTATCTTTCACAATCCATGCAGAAAACTTTCATCAATCACATATAAAAATATGCAATTCTTATGAAAGAAATAAAACAAACCTGCAAAATCATTTGCCCATTATAGTGTTGCTACTTGCTGATTAGATGAAAGATCTGACAACGATATATGGCCAAAAGATGAACCACCAATAAGCAATTGGTCATCACTAAGAGTTAAGCATGTAATGGGCCCATTGTGCATACTACAATACATCATTACAAAAAAAAAAAAACCTTAATATTAAAAGCAAATCTGAGGAAAAACTCCCCATCATTGAAGTTAAAAGATAACATAAAAGTCAAAAAAATGCTTATCGAGTACATACTTTATGATTCTAGACCATTTCTTGCCATACATATCAAACACACGTGCTCTCGCGTCTTCGCATCCAACAACTGCTTCTGGATCTACATAGCTACAATCAAAGAGGGTATGCTCTCTTAGAAGTTTTTTGAATACCACGCATAGAGTATTAAGAAAAGGGTTTGAACTCATGAACAATAGTTTACCACATGCAAGAACTTTTAGGAATTTGACCACTTTGCGAGGAAAATATACTTCTCCTCTCGTTGCGCCTCCATAGGCATATGTGATTTCTTACTAATCCAACAACCTACAAAGATACAGCCAAAAACTAAGCTTATAAAGCATGTAGAATGGCAGACCAATTTATAAAAAATAAAAAGAAGCAAGAAGAAAGAAAGAACAAACAAACAGCCTTTACATTTTGTAAAAAGTTGACTTATTATATAAAAATAACCAACAGAGGTACCTTGCTCTCATCAAAATTGAAGTCAATCAAAGAGCCCGTTTGTGGAAGATAATACTCGGCCAAACACTTGTATCTTTCTACAGACCAAAGACGCATCACCTAGCAAAAAGCGGAGACCATGACGTTTATTAAAAGCAATGCATAACCATAACCTTGACTCGGTCCAATATCCCGATAATAAGAAGATTCTGCTTAAAAGGTAAACATGACACATAAAAACGAACTGGCTAAATAATATTAATACATGTGCATAGATTCTACCTTGCCACTTCCACCGGTGAGGACCAATCCCATCTTCATTTTGCACCTATCGTTCTGAAGAGGTAGATAAGTCAAATTCACCACCAAAAATCCCTCTTTGCTTGCAGCATAAAAGTTGAAGTAACTTTGATTTATCAATGACTCCACTCCTTCACATAAACAAAATATAATCTGGTCTTACTAAGTGAAAATCACTTAATTTATTAATTAAGATGAAATAAGGGTTACCATGACTTGCAGACGGTAGTGCAGCGTATAAGATGGATTAAATCAAGGAAGGAGAAAACGGTGGACATAATGTCGTCATTTAGGGCTCGGATTCTCTTCGGAGAGAAGACATGTCTCCCTTTGTTCGACGGTAGCGCCCTGACGGTGTCCATCGGTGTTAAAACCTCAAACAGATCCACTTCCAGAACCGCAGCGGCGATGGTTTCTTCAAGAATTAGGGTTTAGGTTGATAGGAGGCGACGATGAAGTGTGGTTATGTTATGTACGAGTCCTTTTTAGGGCTATTTATATTTTTAGGATTTTTGATTTAAAAAAAATACGAAAATTTTATAAATTCTCACAATGGGACACTTGGCACAAATTGATAGGCTACACAATTGAGGAGCAACATGGGAGTGCCAAGTGTCATAATTGACTTTGTTTTATTAGATGTATAGATTGTTTTTTTAACGATGGGGGATGCCATATAACAACATTCATTGGCGAAGCTTGACCCGAAGGTTCGGAGGGTCGAAAGTCACCGGGGTTCGGAAGTCACTGGTTTCGGGGGGTCGAAAACCAGTTTTGGGGGTCAAAACCCTATATTTTCAAAATTTTCTATACGGATACTATATAATCGGAACTTATGCGCGAAAATCCGGGGGGTCGGCCGCCCTCCCCTGTCACACCCCAATCGATGGCGGAATCATCTAGGTGAGACTTAGTGGTAGATTGTTCAAAGACTTCATAACACTAAATTGTGATAATAGATTAAAATAGATTTCATTCATATCTAAAATTCAACAAGTATACAATTTGTTCATGAGAAAAATACATTAACTTAAACATGAAGTAAATAAATATTGTTTCGTTTGTTTCTAAGGCCGAATCCTAAGTGATGTTTCTTGTATCGTCTCATCAAGCTTTTCCTGCAACATGTATAAAATATCCGTCAACATGTAACACCCCAACCGATGGCGAAAACATCGAGGTGTCACGTAGTGACGATTGTTCATTAGCTCATGGACTAAAAGTGTAAATATTGAAACATTGATTAAATATTTTATTACATTGAAATGAAATACAACGTTTCTAAATGTCAACTAAGCTGAAATACAATGAATCCAAAATCTAAGTAAAAATTCCAAAAACTTAAAAGTCATCTCATAAATAACCTGAAACATGTATGAAAATAGTATATGTCAATACAAAAATGTATTGGTGAGCATACCCTGTTTGAATAAATATAGTAGGAAAAGTGTTTAGCAATTCATGTGCGGTACCATTTGCAATTATGTAATAAGTAATATCCGTTCAAAACCAAACCTAAGAATAATGACTAACACATGACTAACCAACTGAATAATGAATTAACAAGACAATGACCAAGATTCTCTCAACAGAGTCTCAAGGGGGTATACCATAGTACTATTCATTGAAATGCTAGGCCGCCCAGCGGTTAATGATTTTGACAAGTCATAGACACACCAATTAACATAAAGCAAACACACATGAGAATTGCATTTAGTAAAAGAAATAGAAACTTGATAGTAAGTACATGAGTCACCCCATAATAGTAAAACAGTAAAAAGGGGAAAGATATACTCACCTTAGTTCTCGAGGAAAAGGTGATGTGTCAAAGACAAGAGCTTGTTACAGTAGTAATATGTTCACCAAGATAATCCTAAGAAGTAGCATATATTATGTATCTACTACAAGGGGAAATGTTATACCACACGCGATCTCGATTTGTTAAACATTGTAACCCGTTATAATATCTAATTTGTGAGTTGAAAGATAGATAGTTTCGAATTTGGAAAAATTTATATTGAAGTTACACTTAACTAGTATATTCAATTTTATGATCTACTATTTAACCATATAATATTAAACATTGAAGAAAAATTATCTTATAATGAATACACTAAAAAAAATAATAATTAGTTGTATAATAAATAAAAAAACTCACTGTTGATCTTCTTATTAGCTTAACCCAAAACTTTCATTCGTTTCCAAATTTTGTTTTTCTCTAAACTAAGTATGATTAATGCATGTATTTTACATTTTCATAGGTTTCATTCATATAGATACAATAATAATGCATAATTGTCGCACATCAAGTTTTAAAGTTATTATTATTGTTATTCGCTACCAACGATGTTAATGTAAATGGTACCAACAACAACGGAAAAAAAAATGTTCATATAGTTTTCAAGGAAATTACACTAATATTCAAACAATGATATAGGTAATAACAACACTAGCAATTTAGATTCATATTGTAAATCAAAAGTTCTTGTCGTTTAGTTAACTAAACATATATGTTACCATCATGAATGAATTCCGTGTTTATTATCTAAATAAATTTATACATATATTCATTTAATAGCTAGACACTTGGCTTACTGATAATTTGAACAACACCTTTTAGTAGTTAAGTACATAAATAACTCGATATTAGATCGGGTGAGGTCGTTAGAGCTCGGTTCCACACGTGTAATACGTTAACAAGAATGATACATCTAAAAAAATAATTTTAGTTGTGCGAGTATAACTTACCACTCGTTGGCTTTGTATAGGTGAAACTGCTCGTAACCGTCACAACGTGTGACCGTATTAAACATCACCCTACAGATTGGAGCTACTCGTGACTCTCCTTGCCACTCTTATTCTCTGCTATTTATGCTACTTTCATTTTCAACGGAAAGGTTGTTCAAAGAATAAGATGGTGAAAAGTAGGTTTTGGCTTTAAGAATGAAAGGAAATACATTTTATATTGCCACATCTCATTTTAGGATATTAATGATAATAACTTATACATTCATTTACATTAAAAATGGTTTTATCACTTGAAAGTTTCAATGTAAAGAGTTTAATTCTAAATTAAATAAATATAAATTTCAAAGATAACCATTTTGTTTTCTTTTTAGCTTTTAGTTTAATTTATTTTTTTTTAAAGGCATTCAAGTCGAATTTTACCAATTCTGTAAATAAGTTATGCAAAAATATTGTCTATCAAAAAATCGTTGTATAATAATAATTGGTAATACAACATAGTATATTACGGTGTATTAAATTTGCTTCAAAATGGACATAATGATTCAGTATTTACTATTTTAAAGTTTTGATTTTTTATAAATTTTGAAAATGACGAAACTTACAGGGACTAAAAATAGAAGCATTAAATACATGAAGGACTACAATTGACAACTTGATAAAGATGAGGGTGACGGTTGTCACACAACACATAAAGTATTGGTGAGCATACTAGTTTTAGTTTACATACATAATATTTAGAATGATTTACTCGAATCTCATACTATAGCATTGCACATACATACCATACAAAGAACATAACTCAAACCCGCGAGTACCACAGCGTATGCCTAACATATTCATGTTAGGCCGTTTAAATCTTAACAATGACCCATAAAGGGGGCGGTGTGCTAGTCCTATAGCGTTATACATGTTAAGTGGGCTAATAATAGTTAAAGAATTATGTTTAAGTATCAAGAATCGTAAGCATGGCAAATAACATATAAGTATGTTTAATAGATTGAGCATGATAGTTTAAGAGTATGAAATCGTTTAAGTTTTGATAGTGATACATGTTGAGCCCCAAAGAATAAAGAATAAAAGGGGGACAAGTATGAACTCACCTTTGGGTGCGTTTAGTAAGGCTCCAAAGACGGGTCTTGGGAGATTAGTTCCTTAGCCTTGGTTAACTAGAATTAGAGAATAAAGGGTCTTAGGTTTGAGTTTAGATTATAGATTCACGAGAGTCATGCAAGCCTTTTAGGCAAACCAAGCACAAATTGCCTTTAGGGCAATCCGGATGGTCATGAGATTAAGTTAGACCAAGCACAAAATCATCATAGATGATTCGGATGGTATAAGGTTAGGAATGTGAATCCATTTGATAGGTTCATGTCATAACCACTTTGTTTATGGAATAAACGTGGGTTTTGGACACGGGATTTCCCCTTTCTAGTGTGGATAAATCCGTAGCACAAGAAGGGTCAAGAGAGTTGGTAAGGTAGGGTGTAACCACAAACCTTCCAAAGATTAATAATAAACTAGTAAGATATAAACTTGAAAGTATATGTTTATATTATTATATAGTATAATTCAGAAAACAACCACCTTTGGAACCTCTTTTAGGTGCTCTACCCTTATCACACTTATGTGGATAAATATAGGAAGATCCTAGAGGTTTCTCCAAGGAGTTTTAGATGAAAAAGAAGAAGAAAAACTGAAGAGAAAGAAGGTTTGAGCTTAGAAAACTTACTGATGTATTATCAGGAAGTTTGCTCAAAACTTTGAGGATTAGAGAGTGATTTTAGAGAGATTGTGGATGAACAAGAGGTTAAAGGGTGGAGAGGGGTTGTATTTATAGGTGAGGTGGGTTGGTTGGGTGTTTAATGCAGTAATTAGGGTGGTTGGGAGGTGTTTAGGTGAGATAAATGGGTGTAATTACGAGTTGGTTCAAATGCTGCCAGAAAGGTCTCGTCGCGCTACGTGACGGGAAATCAGAATCTGGTCACGCGACGTGACCAGGTGTTTAGGCCCAAAAATGTTTTTTTTGGTTGGGCTTGGCCCAACAGACTTGGTTTTGGACGTGTTTTTGGGTTAAAACTTAAGGTTTAAGCCCATTTTGACATGTTTTTGGATTGGGCTTGATTCCTAACTCGTACGGGTTCATTTATGCTTCGGTTTCGTATTAGAGTCTCGTTTTTAAGCGTAACGTGTAAAGTTTGCGTAAAATATTCTTCCATTGATCATAAGATCGGGAGTACAAGGGTACAAAATGAAAGATACAAGAGTACAAGGACTAGAATTGAAAATACGAAAAGTACAGATGTTACAGTCTCCCCTACTTTAGAAAATTTCGTCCCGAAATTTATTTAAGAGTCAACCTTTTGAAAATTAGGTAAGTGGTTTGATATGGGTTTAATAAGAACAAGAACTTGTTGGTTTATTATGTTTAAGTCAAATACGGTATCTAGTGACTGTGCGATAATTATGCTCGTAAGAGAAGCACTTTTAAAATTTTAAAGCAAGGTTGTACGTAGAAATTTGAGAACTTAACCGACATAAGCATTTTGTAAACAGTGAAATAAGGGATACGTACAAATAGGTTTGTATATGGAGTTGATACAGCAAGTTTTGGAAAAGTAAGTAAATATACAGTATAACATACATGAAATAGTAAAAAAAAAAACTTGTGAAGGTAGGTAAGTATACTGTGTATAAGAAATAGTAAGAATTTTAGGAAAGGAAGTATTTATACGGTATGAAATAGTGAAAATTGAAGGTAGGTAGGTATATTTGTATAACATATAGAAATTTGGGGAAAATAAGTAGTTATACGGTATATCATATATGAAATAGTAGAATTTGTTGGTTTGTAAAAGAGGTGTCTTTGGGTAATTTGGGGGAATAGTAAAAATGTGAGCATAATGAGTGACTAGATGTGGGAATGAGTAGTATTTAGTAACATATATTTGGTTTGCACAAGGTCGAAATTTTTACTAGAAAAATTTTTAGAAGGCGACTAAAGTAAACGAGAAATTGGACTATTTGGAAAACAACTTTTTGGAGAAATAAATAGTAGTTATTTGGTTTTGAAATTCAGTACATAATTAGTCAATGAAATATATAAAAGTGAGAGGCGAATCTTGTTTTACACGCATAAATGCTTTTAGAGATTAAGGTCAGAGCTTACGGGATTTAGAAATAGATTCTTGATAATGGAAGGATTGCTGATTAAGCAAGGAAAGCACAAGGAAGGAACGAAGTTCGATAGAGATCACAAGTATAGATTATTCATGGCAAAAGATAACGTTGCATAGTAGAAAGTGTGGCTCAACAAGTTATAACATGCATGAAGGATAAATAATGTAAGCATATTTAGACTAGTAAACTAAAACATAAACGGTATCGCAAAAGATAAATAACGTAAGTGTTGGTCAAAATTTTAACTCGACACCCAAAACTTCTCATGGCACGAATAACTCTACTTTTGGTAGTATGACAGGACATTTATGTATAGGATGTATCGGCGGCGTATCCACCGTGTCGTTATCATACCTCATCCTTGTTGTTATTCAAGTCATGATATGTTACCACACCGGGACTTGTTATGTTTTCCATGCGCCCAATTTTTGTAATTACGTGTGCACCCGTAATTAGTCCAATTGTCGTATGGTCCACATAATTTGTCTTAGTTATGTGTGGGTCGCTAGTGGACACAAAATACTTATACACAAAGAAAAAGACATTAAACAGTTTTGATGTTGTACACATAGCAAGCAACGTGACATGCAAACACATAATGTGAAAAGGCATTAAGCAAGTTTTTGATGTTGTTAACTGTACGTGTTTTTGGCGTAGATGTATTGTTTCATGACATAACGATGTAGACTTGTGCATATGTGGTTACGTTCAGATGTATAAAATCAAACAAAAGAATGGACAATTGGATTCCTAATGGAAACATGTAAAATGTTTTGACTGAGGGTAACATAAAATTCGAGTTCATTACAAATTGAATTTATGGGTACGTGAGCAATTTTAGCTTTTCAAGATTAAGGGTCAAGTTTGATGGTAGAAGAATTTAGTTCGTTGGCTGTTAAAGAAAAACATATTTAATTGAAGTGGGGAAGATTTGGTGTAAAAGTTTTCTCAAAGATGGTCGTTTGATTTATGAAAAATCCATTTTATTAAGCGAGAAAAATAGTTTATTGACAATTTTAGTTTGGCGTTGATGAATATTTTGACTCGTGATACGATTTCAAGAGAAAAGGTTTTGGGATTATAAGGAAGTAGGTTATTTGCTCACAAGTCCTGTTTGCAAAAGAAAATTTATTTTAAACACTTTTACCATTTAGAATCTTGTTTGTCATACAGACTCGACGCACACATTTGTTAGTGGTTTGAAAGTTTTAAGTGAGGATTTTATAGTAGAATAGGCATCCTCTTAGGATTAGCAGGAAAAATTTTGCTCAAAGATTGTGCGCGAGAAGAAAGGGTTTTGCGATGTTTGAATTTGTTGATAAATTATGACTGTAAACTAGGATAACGATGGTAAAAAGAAAATTTCACATCCGAACAATTTCTTGAAAGCATTACATAAGGAAATTCTATTTTTTTTTTAAAGAAAAGAAAAGTCAATCTTCTTTAGTGTGGTGAGTGGGTATTCTAGCATCGTAGATCACCATGGCAAGTCTTGGGCACTGGTTGCGTCCATGGGTCGGATCGTTGCACTCGGAGCATATCCATCCATTGGCTTTAGTGAAATAGGTAGTACTAGTAGGCTTTTCGGGTCGTGGTTTAGTGGTGTGGCGACCGGTTTTGGCTAAATGACCATATGCATCACAGTTGGTGCATACGCGGCATGGTGCGTGAGTGGGATGGTGGAATTTACAACTCTTGCATAACGGATGGGTTCCAAGGTACTGCTTTTTGTTGGGGTTCGGAGTCTTAGGAGTTGTCGAAGTGTGGTTTCGTTTGAGGTTTTTGCGTTTTCGGTTATCCTTTTTCGTTTGTTTGGTAGGGGTATGGGTGGATGGTTTAGTATCTACATGGTTTGTGTTGTCTTGGATGGTATCGCCGGAGTTTGGAATTGGGTTTGTTGGTGTCTCTAAGTTAGGGAGAATCTTGATCAATTCTTAGGCAATAAGACTCGCCAGTTGGTGGAGATCGATGTTGTTGAGACGGGAGGACATCTACGAGAATCATACATAAGAAAATTTGCATAAACGGTTTTTTTTTTAAACAAGGTGACTTTTGAATTTAGGCAAGGAGTTATTAGAATGTTGATTAACAGTGAAAGCTTGTGAGTAAAATTTCACTAGATCGGTAAAGTTGGTGCAAATTCGGAAAAAAAATATAAATATTTACATAGTTTCAAGTTGTTCTCATAGACTTAGTATGTAAGTTCAAGTTACACGTATAGTATGCAAGTTTCACATTGTTCAAATAGCGTAACACGTATGTGTAAGCAAGTATAGTGCGCTTAATTAGCATAAAAGGAGTTTTGATTTATGTTGGTTGCGATTATTAGTATTGTTTGGAGATCGCGAGAGTAGATTGTAAATGCGAGTCTTGAGATCATATGCGAGTGAAATAAATCGAATATATAATGAAAACATAGCATGAAAACAACATTGAAAGTAATATTAACATAAAACGAGAGGCTTGTTTTATGCAAGCAATTGGAGTGTTCCGGAACGGAACTAAGACTAACCAAAGTGGTTCAAATTTACCTTTGAGTTTGAAAACATGTTTTGGCCTAATAGGTGGAATACTCTCACTGAAACTTTCGGTTAACGGTATTCACCCTTCCAGTTACTACATGTTTCTTGTCATTAGTAAATTTGAGACTGTGGCGAGATTTAAAAAAAAATATCAAGGATTGAAACTAGTCGCTAAGTTGCGGATTTCACTCCTATCTTAGCGAGGTCATTTCTTTGAGTGTGGTTTGTACACTTTGTCCAACGTGGTAAGAAAGTTAATTCTAACCTTCGATTGGTAAGTGTCCACTAGAATGAGAATTGTGAAATTTCCACCAAGGTGAGGATATCACTCCTATCTTGGTGTAGTTTCAAAAATACAAAGAATTTACGCGGATTGAAAGTTATCACCAAAGTGAGGGTTTCACGCCTATTTTGGTGATTTCCTTTCGTTTGTGTTATACGAGCGTCTTCGAGTGCAGAGTAATCCTCAAATAGGAAGGTAAATTTTAAGGACCAAGAGAATGGAGTAGAAGCAAGATAGGGAGAGCAAGTATTTAAAGCATGATAAAAGGAATGGTCAAAAGGGTTCTTAACTATAGTCTAGGTCAAACATGTCAATTTTTCCTAGATCCCTATAGTCATGGCTCTGATACCAATCTGTCACACCCCAACCGATGGCGGAATCATCGAGGTGAGACTTAGTGGTAGATTGTTCAAAGACTTCATAACACTAAATTGTGATAATAGATTAAAATAGATTTCATTCATATCTAAGATTCAACAAGTATACAATTTGTTCATGAGAAAAATACATTAACTTAAACATGAAGTAAATAAATATTGTTTCGTTTGTTTCTAAGGCCGAATCCTAAGTGATGTTTCTTGTATCGTCTCATCAAGCTTTTCCTGCAACATGTATAAAATATCCGTCAACACATAAAGTATTGGTGAGCATACTAGTTTTAGTTTACATACATAATATTTACAATGATTTACTCGAATCTCATACTATAGCATTGCACATACATACCATACAAAGAACATAACTCAAACCCGCGAGTACCACAGCGTATACCTAACATATTCATGTTAGGCCGTTTAAATCTTAACAATGACCCATAAAGGGGGCGGTGTGCTAGTCCTATAGCGCTATACATGTTAAGTGGGCTAATAATAGTTAAAGAATTATGTTTAAGTATCAAGAATCGTAAGCATGGCAAATAGCATATAAGTATGTTTAATAGATTGAGCATGATAGTTTAAGAGTATGAAATCGTTTAAGTTTTGATAGTGATACATGTTGAGCCCCAAAGAATAAAGAATAAAAGGGGGACAAGTATGAACTCACCTTTGGGTGCGTTTAGTAAGGCTCCAAAGACGGGTCTTGGGAGATTAGTTCCTTAGCCTTGGTTAACTAGAATTAGAGAATAAAAGGTCTTAGGTTTGAGTTTAGATTATAGATTCACGAGAGTCATGCAAGCCTTTTAGGCAAACCAAGCACAAATTGCCTTTAGGGCAATCCGGATGGTCATGAGATTAAGTTAGACCAAGCACAAAATCATCATAGATGATTCGGATGGTATAAGGTTAGGAATGTGAATCCATTTGATAGGTTCATGTCATAACCACTTTGTTTATGGAATAAACGTGGGTTTTGGACACGGGATTTCCCCTTTCTAATGTGGATAAATCCGTAGCACAAGAAGGGTCAAGAGAGTTGGTAAGGTAGGGTGTAACCACAAACCTTCCAAAGATTAATAATAAACTAGTAAGATATAAACTTGAAAGTATATGTTTATATTATTATATAGTATAATTCAGAAAACAACCACCTTTGGAACCTCTTTTAGGTGCTCTACCCTTATCACACTTATGTGGATAAATATAGGAAGATCCTAGAGGTTTCTCCAAGGAGTTTTAGATGAAAAAGAAGAAGAAAAACTGAAGAGAAAGAAGGTTTGAGCTTAGAAAACTTACTGATGTATTATCAGGAAGTTTGCTCAAAACTTTGAGGATTAGAGAGTGATTTTAGAGAGATTGTGGATGAACAAGAGGTTAAAGGGTGGAGAGGGGTTGTATTTATAGGTGAGGTGGGTTGGTTGGGTGTTTAATGCAGTAATTAGGGTGGTTGGGAGGTGTTTAGGTGAGATAAATGGTGTAATTACGAGTTGGTTCAAATGCTGCCAGAAAGGTCTCGTCGCGCTACGTGACGGGAAATCAGAATCTGGTCACGCGACGTGACCAGGTGTTTAGGCCCAAAAATGTTTTTTTTGGTTGGGCTTGGCCCAACAGACTTGGTTTTGGACGTGTTTTTGGGTTTAAAACTTAAGGTTTAAGCCCATTTTGACATGTTTTTGGATTGGGCTTGATTCCTAACTCGTACGGGTTCATTTATGCTTCGGTTTCGTATTAGAGTCTCGTTTTTAAGCGTAACGTGTAAAGTTTGCGTAAAATAGAATACATAGAATGATTGAAATAGATTAAAAGTTAAATGCAATTGACAAAATATTCTTTCATTGATCATAAGATCGGGAGTACAAGGGTACAAAATGAAAGATACAAGAGTACAAGGACTAGAATTGAAAATACGAAAAGTACAGATGTTACATCCCCGCCCCAACAAACCCGCGCCACTGAGAGCATTTAATAACGATTCTACTATTGATCGGTATAATGGGGGTTAGAGCATTTACATTTGGTCCACCAAATGTATATGAGTGTTTTTCTCTAATTATATGAGGTGAGTGTAAGTGGTTATGAGTGGATGAGAGATAAAATTTTTGGTAAAAGCACTGTTCACCCTTATATTGGGGGGGGGGCACTATTCACCCCTATAAATATTTTAATATTTTTGTAAGTGGTTGTGGGCGAGGAAATAAAAAAATATAATAATAAAAAGTATTATTATTTTAATTAGGAGAGAGAGGATTTTAAGGTGAAGTAGTGATTTTTAATGTAATTTGATAAAGGGAATTTGATAAACCAAATGTGAATGCTCTTATTTGGGAATCTTTTGAGGGAAAACAAAAAACTGTATTTATTTTTTAATATTTGTTAAAAGTAGTTGTGAGTGGAGGAGAGAGAAACTATAACGATTTTTAATGTAATATGTGGTGGTGATTTGGTATGAGTGAATGGGGATGGGGAAGCTGATGTGAATGCTCTAAGCTCAGCTATATTTTAAGGAAAATTGAGTGCTCGAAGGCCTGCTGTTATAAAATCTTAAACAAATTGTAGCAAGTAAGACTTGAATTCATGACCTACACGTTGAAAAGTCACGAGGTTTTTTTTAGTGACAAATTTTTTTAAAACCCTTAATTTCATCTTTAACTTGTACTTGCAAGGAGTTGAACTCACAACCTCACATTTGTAAGAAGAGACACCATGCTATAAGACCATTATGTCATGGGTCAAAAAAAAAAGTCATAGGGTTGGTTCCTTCCAAACCAATTGATTTGGGATATAGAGGTGTTTTTTTTTTTTTTTTTTTAAATTATCATAGAGTATGTGTCTTGTTAGCGGGTTTCTCTTTTTAAATATTAAAGGAGTTTGCTAAGTAACACGCTCCATTTTTAATCTGACCCCTATTTGTTATTTGTGATGAGGAGTATACGTCCATATCGGGCTATATGCATTTATACAAGGGCTATATGCACGTATACTAGGGTAATACGCCCATCTACTAGATTTATATGCCCAATGGCGAAACCACCACATGGAGAATGGTGTCGTCCGACACCTTATTTTGGTACCACATGTAACGCGTGATAGAAAAATTTTCGAGCGAAGCCATTATTTATTTACGAGCAACACCATTTTTTTTTTCTAAATCTTTTACATACTTAACAAATTTATAGTTTAAAAACTAAGCCCAACTAATTAATTCTAATAGTGGACTTTAAATCATTAAAGGAGTAAATGCCCATATTTAAGAGTAAATAGCCAAAATTGTCCCTGAGGTTTTTCCGCCTTTGCTAGATCCATCCAAAAAAGGTTTTTTTCTCACCAGAACCATTGAGGTTTCCTAAAAGTTGCTAGATCCGTCCAAATCACTAACTTGGTTAAAAACTAACAATTTAGGAGGGGCATTCTGGTACTTTACACCCCCCAAAGCCCAAATGTATTCTTATTTTTATTATTATAACCAGCCAACATGCATCACAGAAACAACGTATCTTGTTCTTTAAACCCTAACGTAGCCTTTTTCTTCATTTGATATTAACGTTCGATCAACATCAAAGGTAAACATATTTGATTAACATTCAATGGATGATGATTGGAATGTTTGGAATGTTAGAGAACACGATTCTAACTTTGATCCTCAACTTGAATATGGTTTGTTCTTCTCCTACAGTTTTACATACGATTCCACTTAATGTTGGTTTTGATTAATTTTTTTTTCATTTGAGTTCAGATAAACACCGTGAGTTCTTCACATTGGAATTGCACCATGGTGGGGAATTTACAGAATTTCCTAACATACGATATGTTGGAGGTAACTTGACATACATTGACAAGGTTAATTCTGATTCTTTCTCAATGATTATCCTCAATGAGATGATGGTAGCATTAGGTTATTCAGAGGAAGACATAGTAACATATCATTTTAAAACCCCTGAACAAGATTTGGATTTAGGTTTAAGACCATTAGGCACTGATAGTGATGCTCTTAGATTGATCAAGTACACTAAAACTACTAAAGTGATTGAAGTATATGTAATGCACTTGAAAACATTCCCAAAAAATAATGTGAGTGAGGGTTTAGGGCAGGTAATACAAGATGTTCCTAAAAATGATATTCCTCTGGTGGAGTTAGTTGATGAAGCTCCTGATGATGAATCAGGTGATGAGGGTAGTGATAATTATGAGAGTGGTGATAGTCATGAGGGTAGTGTAAGTGATGAGAATGATGAGTGTAGTAAACATGTAAGTGGCGAGGATGAAGATTCTGATTCTGATTTCATAGTGGATGAAGATAACATAGTTGAAGAGGTCAATGTAAATGATAAGGATGAGTTTAGAGCTATAGTGGACTATGACATTGTTGAACCATGTGAAGATAATGAAAACTTTGAAGATGCTCCTGAAAATGAAATTGACCTTGATGAGTTTGATAATGAAGTTGACTCTGATAATGATACTCCTTTGGAACAAGTTGTTAAGGATATTAGAAAAAAGAAAAAAGTTTCCCAACATACTATGGATTTGCCCTTTTATCTTGGCCAAGCTTTCAATGATAAGGAAACTATAACCGATTTGGTCAAATTACATGCTGTTAAGTCAAGAAGACAGTTGCATATTTCAAAAAATGACTTTAGAAGATTTCGTGTGATATGTATGGGTGGGAATCTAACACTTAGTAGTTGTGAGAATAAAGGGGATGGGACAAATGTTGGTGGCACTTTAAAAGGATGGAAAAGAGGTAGATCACATGGTGGGACCCAAAAAGGTGAGAGCAGTTCAGTAAAAACAACGCCCAAACCCAAAAAGAAATATCCTAAACCTATCTGCCCATGGACATTGCACATTTCTAACAAGGAAGAAAATGGTCTTTGGGTTGTCAAAACCTATGTAAAGGAGCATACATGCCTGCAAACCAGAGTTGTTAATTTGTGCACAGTAAGTTGGTTGGCAAAACAAATAGAACCAACTCTTAGAAACAATCCATGTCAACCGGTTAGATCTCTTCAAGCAGATTTGCAAAGAACATTACAGGTGCAAGTGACTTCTAACCAGGTATTTAGGGCTAAGAATATGGCAATTAAGAACATTCAAGGTGATTATAAAGCTCAATATGGGATGTTAAGGGACTATGGTGAGGAGCTGCTTAGGTCTGATCCAGGGACTACAGTGAAGATAGATGTTGAACCCGAGTGTAATCCAAACCGTCCAACAAGGCAATTCAGGAGGATCTATATATGCTTAGGTGCACTGAAAAAAGGGTTTAAGGCATGCGGGAGGGAATTATTGGGGTTAGATGGTTGCTTCTTGAAAGGGTCATTTCCTGGGCAGATTTTGACAGCAGTTGGGGTAGATGGTAACAATGGCATCTACCCTGTTGCCTATGCACTAGTTGAGGGTGAGACTAATGCTACATGGACTTGGTTTTTAGAGTTGTTGGGTGATGATTTAACGGACGGCTTCACTGAATTTATCTTTCCTCATTAATAAAAAAAACTATGCTTACTGTTATTATTCCACCGAGTCCAACGACTGAGGCGGTTGACGAGCACCGCCTTTAAATATTCCACCAAGGCGTCGGTACTGTTATTATTTTCCAATGACCGCCTTTAATAAATTACATACTTGTCATCCGATCTAGAATCCAGTCACTAACAAAATAAATGATCAATGAAGAACCAAGAACAAAGAACAAAGGAGAAGAGCTAAGAGATAGTAGAGAAACGTGAGCCACAAATAATTTAGAGTTGGGTTTTTGAATTATTTGAAAAAAAAAACTATGTGTTTAACTTGGGGTGGAATCGATCTAATATTATTATTATGTGTGAAAATAATTGATTGTTGGGTAAACAATCAGTGGAGTGTTATTTTCAAAAAAACGGTTTCAGAGCACCCCTCCTCCCTAAGAAGAGAAGAAATTTGTAATGGACCAAAAGGGTGGGATTTGATGGCTATGGTTGGGCCCACAACAGGTTATGTTGATTTTGGGCTGGCCAAGCCGACTTTTTATTTATTTACACCTATCCCATAGGAAAAAAAATAATGGTAACAAATAAGGATGCAGGTATCGAGCTCTGGACCTCTTTGTTGAAAGGAAATACGCTACTTAATGTTTTGTTAATCTTATCTGTTTATTTAGTATATATATATATAAGGGAATGGTTATAGAGAAAACCCTCCTTATTTGGTAAACTCTGGAAACTCTGACTTCCCAATATTTTTTTTTTTTTGAAAAAAATAGGGCAAGTAATATACATGATTTTAAGCATTTTGGGCCAAAAAAATTAAAAAAGCGCCGAGTATTTTTTTTTTTAAAAAAAAAAATAAAATTTTGACTAACACATGTTAAGCGCTAATAACAGGTGTTAACAATGTGTTAACTATATGTAAACAGTAGACGTTTTTTATTTTTAAAAAAAAACCGTTCGGCGCTTTTTTTGATTTTTTTGGCTCGAAATGCTTAAAAAAATGTATATTACATACCTTATTTTTTTCAAAAAAAAAAAAAAAAATGTTGGGAAGTCAGAGTTTCCAGAGTTTACCAAATAAGGAGGGTTTCCTCCATATACTTTCCCATATATAACACACACACACACATATATATATATATATATATATATATATTTAAAAATGTTCCAGGCCCTTAGAGAGACTAGGCCTTGGGCCGTCGCCCACCCTGCCCACCCCTAAAGACAGCCCTGCAATGATCTTATAATCATGCAACCTAAAGAATCAAAACAACCATTTAACATTAATACTAAAATTTCAAATAAATATCATATCTTAAAAACAATACCAAATATCATATCTTAAAATATATCTCAAAACAACCTTTGTAGGAGGCACGTATCCGGGTGGGATTGTCAGTCCAATAGATCTATCAATGTATACCGTTTGGCTGATGAATGTTTATGCTAGAATTGTGCTTACCCTAGTCATGTTCAAGACATAATGCAACATAGAAAAACACATAGACACATTGATGATTGAATTGCATAAATGATGTTGTAACATGTTTCACCCCAAAAATGGTGATAAATAGAAAAGGGGCTATGTAAAACTCACCTTAGCAAAATGTTATGTCTCGTAAAAAAAATAGAATAATGTGTTGTGAATGTATGCGAGGCGAATCCCAAAGACTCAACAACGTAGCTAGTCCAAATTGAAGAAAACGAAAAAGAAAGAATATCAAGCTTCCAATTCGCCAATTACAAGAGCTTATAATCAAAGCTTCAATTGTAGAAGTAATAGACTATAGAAGAAAGGTATGAGGGAAAGTTTAATCGGATTGAAACAATCGATTTAGAGGTGCAAAGTATAATGGATCATAGGTGGGTTTTTATACTAGTTTTGGAGTCAATTAGCCATTAAAATTGGTCAACACCATAAAGTAAGGTTTTATGATGAATTGACTATTTGACTAAGACTTTGACTGTTTGACTAAGACTTTGACTATTTGACTCAAGGCTTTATTTAAAAAAAAAAATCTTGTATGTGAAAAAAAAAAGAATTTAGAATCATATTATTATTATTATTATTATTATTATTATTATTTATATACATTTATGTATGTATATAAGTTGTGAGTTAGGATAAATAAAGACTTAGGCACATTTGTATAATATTAATGATAAAGGTGTAACATATATATATATATATATATATATATAAGGGCTTTTTATGTATTAAAATTTTGGGAAAAATTTTGCGATGTTACAACCGGTACCGGGCACCATTTGCTAATCACTACAGTTGTTCTGGTGGTGGTGGTGATAGTGCCAGATGACATTGTTGTGGTAGTGTATGATATGATGTAGCCGCCAGATTAGGTGTATAACAGGGTTTGGTTAATCAGAAAGAGGACTAAATTAACCTTTTATTATGTCAGTTTAAAAGTCCAGGCAAGTTGGTCTAGTGGTTAGTCACTTGGTTTCTCTTCTTGAGGTCCCAAGTTCAACTCCCACTAACATCAGTTTTGAAGGACATTATGGCAATGAAGTTTATAACTAGGCCACTTCGGAGGTTTCCAGTTCGAAACCGAGCCAAACCGAGTTTTACCGCAGTGGGCCTTAGGCTGGCGGGTTTTCCCAGGATGCTTATCCGGTGATTTAGTTGGCCATAAAAAAAAAGATATGTCGGTTTAAAGATTACTTAATTACTTCAACCTGTACTTGTCCCTAAAACTATTTCCCACCGCCACATCTATAAATCAAGTCCTAGCATCTATCGACATCCCAACCTAAAATCTAAAATGTAACACAAAACTCAACATATACATATAAACACTCAAAAATTGCACTCCAGAATTTAAATGTAATAGAGTATTATTCATATGCTTACATGAAGTCGTTTAGCATATAGCCAAAAATTGTAGCGAACTATGGTAATCGTACAAACTATATGTAATGCATGGAAAACCATTGAGTGAGTGTGTGAGATAATGTGAGGCAAAAATCGTCTCACATGTTAAATTGATATGAAGTAACCCAGGCTGAACTTCCCTTATGTTGAGTTGATATAACAAATCACTAAATATTAACTAGGTTGCATTTATAATATACAAAAATTTCACATGATTAGAACATCTAACCAAAGTCGAGTGACTTAAAAAACACATAGGAACTTTAACTAAGTTTCACTCTAACCAAAGTCAGTTGAGTTCATAAATTTTCACTACAAATATAAAACAACATTACCCAATAAATCTCACACTTAGCAAAACTAAGAGTATGGTCTAGAGATGGTAAGATGTAGGCAAACCTTACCCCTATCATTGCGGATAGAGAGACTACTATCATGGCCGGCCCTTAAGGGGTGCGGGGAGGACTCCCGGCCGGGCCTAAATTCTCGGGGCACATTAACCTTTCGGCAATCCAAGTTTTCTTAATAGTGATGTACTTAATCCGATGTATTTTTGTATGTTTGACCCCCAAAATTATTAATCAAGTATTAATCAAAGTGAAGAGTAGTTTATATAAAATAGAAAGTAAAGAAATGTTGAGAGATGTTAAGAATTAAAGAAGAAGATAAAATGGTTTGAGAAAAAAAAATTGCAGGTTTATTAATAAGTGTAGGACTAGAGAGAATGAAGAAGATGAAATGAAGAAGGCTCACACTTAGTTGTTTTTGCTTTTTTACCGGTTGGTTTTGACTTCCTTTTTAACTTTTATTTTTGTTGGGGTCTGCTGACCTGGAGAAGAACAGATGATTGGAAAGCCAAAATATACTACTCAGTTGATCCTTAGAAATAAACAACATTTACAAGATACTTCTCCCAAAAAGACTGTTGACCCTAACATCTACTGTACTCACAACTGTTGGAAACAACTGCTGCTGCAAAGGACTGCTGGATAAACAACTGCTAGAGAACAACTGCTGACTAAAGGTCTGATGAAGAACAACTGCTGACTAAAGTGTTGTAGACTAAAGGTCTGTTGGAGCCAACAACACTTAGGCTCCAACAGATGATACAAGACCATCAGAGTATTCCCCAGCAGCAGTTTACCTTACAGTGTTTTACAATGTAACAGTAGTTTGTATTTAACAGATGTTTTATGTTGTTATTCTGTTAGAGGTCACTGTCTTAGCTAGCGTCAGCTTAGATCATCAGTGGTTTAGATTTGTCTATAAATAGAACGGTGCTTGTACTGTTCTATTCAATACTCGAAACATTCTCTCAGACAAACAATCACAGAGTG
Organism: Ambrosia x helenae; assembly: GCA_030844895.1. Lineage (NCBI taxonomy): Eukaryota > Viridiplantae > Streptophyta > Magnoliopsida > Asterales > Asteraceae > Ambrosia > Ambrosia x helenae. Next base: position 104,603,313 of record CM061224.1, read on the forward strand.
ATCAGGCTAAGGGGGAGTACTTGTAATATTGTAATCTTTCAATTAATGAAAGCTTTCGATTGAAAACAATTATTCTCTTGTTTTGATTTATAGTTTATCATTCCGCTGCACTTTCCATTTATAGTTCACTTCATTCTTCTCATATTTACTTAAACAAATCAAAACAATCAAACTCAGATCCTAACAATTTTTGTTATAAAACAATTTTTTTTAATTGCCAAACTTTCACCCCTTTATAATTTCACCTTTGTGGGATTCGAACTCTCAACCTCCCCCAAGAGGATTTATTAGACTACAACCTAAGTGAGATATAAAATTTGATCCATCAATTCAATATTACTTTAATCGTAGCTTAAAAAATAGTTTACATTATTTATTTCGTTAAGACCTAAAGCTAAGGCTAAGGGGTACAATTTTTGCAGCTCGGCCCGGGCACCTGAATTTTCAGGGCCGACCCTGACTACTATCAGAGAGACTTCCCAACTCAACAAGCAAACAACACTAAAAAAAAGTAATAAAGAGCTACTAAATCCAGAGAAACATTGAAGTGTCACGCAGTAAAACAAAGGTATATTTGCAATCAAAAAACAACATAACCCATAAACACTCAAATACAAATCATCTTTACTGATCTCCTACCGGTGTAAGAAAAAGTCTAAGCTCTTACAACCAACCCCTCACTATAAATATAATTATATAAATATACTAATTAAAAAAAAACAACAATATGTTGATCCAAATTAAAACAAAGTTACCGACAAAACTTGATTTCCTTCGTTTTATCTTAGTTCGTGGAGGGGGGTTATAGGGTGTTATGGGGATTAAAATATTAAAAAGTAATAGAAGAGGGGTTATGGGGCGTTATGGAAAAAGAGGGTGTAATGGGAAGGGGCGTTATGTGGCTTTATAAATGATTGAGTAATCATTGGTTAATTATTGTTTTTTTATTTAGATAATAATATTAAATAGTTAATAATATTTCATTAAATAAATAAAAATTACAAATACTAAAAGAAATTACAAAAATACTAAAAAACTACAAATACTTAAAAAAAGTTACAAATACTTAAAAAAACTACAAATACTTAAAAAAATTACTCGTCGTCGTCTTCTTCTTCTTCTTCTTCTTCTTCTTCTTCTTCTTCTTCGTTTTCTCCTTCTCTCCTCCTCCTTCTTCTTCTTCTTCTTCTTCTTCTTGGTTGTGATGATACGGGCGAATCGTCCATGCTTCCTCAACCAAATCCGCCTTCAACGCGTTATGTATATCCTTGGAACGCAACATGCTACTGTTTTGGAATCTCTTCTCCATTGTCGCTTGCGTCCCTTGAACATCTTCTTCTGCAAAATAGTTTGGGCATATTGCCTTTCCTTCGTCTTCAAGTATCATATTATGCATTATGATACAAGCATACCTCACCATTATAATCCTTTCTTTTTCCCACACACGACAAGGATTTCTAACAAAATGCCATCGTTATTGAAGAACGCCAAAACACCTCTCGATGTCCTTTCTTGCGGACTCATTAACTCTCTTAAAATATTTCCTTTTTTGATCTTGTGTTTGACTAAACGTTTTGACGAGCATTGAACACTCCGGATATATACCATCCCCAAGTAGAATCCACGCTCGTAGTAATTATTATTTGCAAAAAACCCAGCTTTCGGTATTGTTCCGCCAATGTAAGACTCTAGCAATGGCAAAAACTGAAAAGTATTTATGTCGTTCATACACCCGGCGAGATCAAAGAAGGCCGACCAAACCCACAGGTCTTGTGAGGCAACTGCTTGTAAAACCAACGTTGGTCCCTTTTGGTCATCGCGTGTATGTTGACCTCGCCATGCGGTTGGACAACTATACCATCGCCATTGACGACAATCTATACTACCAATCATGCCGGGTAATCCATGTCTTTCTAAATGCGCTTCGTATAGTTGTTGAAGGTCGCTCCATGTCGGGTTTCTCAAGTATCGTTTTCCATATAATTGCATATACCTAAAATAATCAAATGTATATATAAAATGTAACTACTAATTAAAAATATATGTATATTTGTAAATCAAATGTAAATACCGTAGCAGAAATATAAAATGTAACTACTAATTAAAAATCAAATGTAAATACCGTAGCAGAAATACTCCAAGGTATCGCGTGTGGTTTTCTCCGCTATCTTCAAATACTCGTCATTGATATCGTATGTGTTCCCGTAGGCGAGTACACGTAATGCGGAAGTGACATTTTGAATTGCGGTGAATCCTAAACACCCTCTAGCGTCGGGTTTTTGCTTAAAGTAGTCATATGTGGACTCTAATCTTGGGTAATGCGCAAAAATAACCTTTTACTCATCCGAAATCTTCGCCTAAAACATATCAAGGTCGTAAACCGGATTCTCAATGAAATAATCATTCATTAAACGCTCATTGGTGGATACACGGTCTCGCTCTATATATTGCCTAGACAATATCGGTCGTGGGGCGGAATTATTTATATGATGCATCGCGCTCGACGCTAGCATAACCGCACTCGTAACGGCTTGTTCCTATTCCGCGCCGTCATCGTGAAAAAATTGGTTATATAGATCGACAAACGAGTTTTCGGAGGGAGGAGACGACATTGTGGTGATTTGTTTGTGTGTTGAATTTGTTTGTGGGTTGAAAGATGTATGTGTGTATTGTATGTGTGTGAAGATATGCAATATATATAGATTGATAATTTTTTTAAAATAATATGACCGTTCAACGGTGTGAAGAAACAAATAGCCTAACCTCCTTGTCAGGATGATAGTCTAGATGCAACCACAGGATTGATCCTTCACTAGCACTTCCTGGATTGGGGGTAACCTGCAATAAAGATCGAGTGGGTAGGGAGACAACTACACAAGGTAGTAGTTTATAACAAAAACGGGGGTGAATGGGGATACTATCAAGTGTGATAGCTCTTAGGGTTAGCCAAAAGTGTCGTCTCTATTAAGGAGATGATCCCTTATATAGAGGTGGACGTATGCCACCATTACCCAGAACCCTAATCATAATGGGCCAGGCCCGATTAGGGTTGTCTCCACTACCCAAGGATTATATTAGTAAAGTAGTTAAGATATAGCAATAAATAAGGAAACATGGAACGATTACCGCTTTTACCGCTTACGCGCGGCGGGTATCTCTCCGCGATTGTAGGAGAGTCGTTGCTGCTTCGCTGATATCACTCCGTGATGATAGGAAAGTAGTTAATGCTTTGATATACGGATTAACCTCTTTCGTGCGCGTGAAGATCTTCCGCGGGCTGAATTCCGGGTTTGGGTATGCTCTGCGCATTTGTGAGCACCCAATCCCATCAAGTCCCCCCAGTCCAGCGTTGTACCCTTTTCTCGAGTGTATGAGGGAAGGGGGTGGATGGTGGACTTAAAGAGTGATAGCCCCTGGATGATAGCTCAGCTTTCCTTGGTTGTGATTTAACGCCTCAAGTCCAAAACACCCTATAGCGCCCAAGGGCGGTGTTCCCCGACGCTATAGGGCTTCACAACGCCCTTTAACGGGTCACTACGGATGACCTTATAACTTGTTTCCAAAACAATAACTAATAACAAATAAGCATTGACCTTCCACCTTTGGTGGAGTGGTCATGTGGATGATGGATAGAGCTTGGACCGGTTTAGGTCCCAAGTTCAACTCCGGACACAAGCATGCAAATGAAGAGGAGAGCCTGTAAGTCAGTGGATGCGCAGGTTTGAATCTGAGACGACCCGGTTTTTATCCGGCTGTTACTCCAGCGAGGTTAACTCGTGTGGAGGCAGTACGGTTTCCGGGGCGAACGCCGCAGCCCCTACTGTACCAGCGTGGACCCGGTTCAGACAACATAGTTTGGACACATGGGTGGTTAGGGCCTGTCGATTAGACGGGTGTGATAATCTCTGCCACACCAGTTAAGAAATCACCGTTAAAAAAAATTAAAAAATAAGCATTACCACAATTTTATGGTTAAGTGGAAAGTCATGAGTTTAAGCATGAAGTTTTTGGAGTTATAGAGCTGAGTCATCACATTTTGTTAGTGATCCATTTTGCTAGTGTATCCGAGACTTTGCTGTTAAAAAGAAATAACCAAATAAGCATAAAATTTAATGAGTTAAGCAAGATTCGGTTCACGGTAATATAACCAAATACAAATAAGTTACCTACCTTTCATTATTTCCTGCATTCCAGACACGATCATCATCTTCTTCATCATCATCTCCGTCACGAATATTATTCCATTCACCAGAATAATCAGACACTTATTTATACCTCAATCTGCAACACCAAACATGAATAACTCTGGTTTGTCTAATCTAATCCTTCATCCAACAATTTCTATAACACTTACTTGCTTTATTTTATACCGATCCGTTATTATTCACTTTCTAGTTATATTATACACCGACTTAGTTTTAATACATCGTCTGCTCACCATTTATGATCGGTTTTTATATCATTTTTAGGGTTTTGTACTTGGACGGTTATGATTTGTCGGTATATTCATGTTTGCGTTGATTGTTGTTATAGTTTTGATTATTGTAGTTTGTTAATGTTAATGTTATGAACAGTGTTGTTAGAATCGCTACTGACTAGCGATTAATCAGGATTATTAATCGAATTGGTCGGGATTTATATATGTAATTTTCAGTTTTGTATTATATAAGCTTTTAAGTTAGATAGGAGTAATCACCAGAATTACAGGGTTTGGCCGAAATCTGCAGGAATCTGGCCAGAATTGCTGGACTGTCACCGATTTTTGGTCAATTAGCTTGATTTTAAAGTGCGCGGATCACATGATATGGTGCTGAGATCGCATCGTGCAATGCGGCTCCATGATGCGTGTATTGCATGAAGTGGTTTGCACGAATCTGAGCATCGATTGAGCAAAATTGTTTTGAGTATTTGAACAAAGCAAACCATCGATTGATCAAATTTGACTGGAGATGATGAGAATATCTCATATTTTAGTGTTTAAAAGTTAACAACTTAAATATGAAATCTACAAATAACTTTTTAGTATTTTTTTAACAATGAACGGCTTGACAGTGATGCACGCGCTTCGCGCATCACACATCGGCTTTTGAGATAAAAATCGCATCGGATCGCCACACGCTTTTTAGCACCAAGCCGATTAGGACCGCCTTTGACCACCATTGGCCGTTCAGCTACTAATTGGCTGATTAGATGAAAATTATTTGGTGAAGCTCCGGCTAGCGATTAATCGGAGACTAGGCGTGATTTTTACAACCATGGTTTTGAAATAAGAAGAATCTGGTAAAATTTGAGATTTTTTTTTGGAATACGTGTTTGCTAATTGGGAAGGAAGTTCATAAAGTTGAAGTGGATTTAAAGATTTTGTTTCTGCATTTTTCATCGTACATGGTGCAGTTTTTTTTTATTGTTTACTGTACCCTGGCTCATTTTTTTGACATGTAAAGTAGAGTAATCCAGATAACATTGAGTGTGGCTAGGGGAATCTAAGCGTTAACAAAACATAAGGTTCTAATAAATAATAATAATAGGATGAAACTACTGAAAATGGTGAGAAAAACTTTACTAGTTATTTAGAAGCAAGCAAGTGTAGTGGTTTTTCTGAATGTAAACTTATTATATTTGATATTTTGTTTGTAAGATTTTCATGTAATGGCCTACAATGGGATGCGTAATTTGTCATTGACTAATTGCATTTTATACTTTGTGCAGAGAGTCCCCAAGAGATGGTTCCTCCAGTTGAGGGGGTTGCAGGGGGTGGGACGCATATGGATGGGATGATGGTAGCTTACAGGATCAAAGTTCACTAAGAGGGCCAATTGACCCTTCTAGAGTTCCTTCTTCTGAACTAGTGCACGTGTGGTGCATGCCTAGCACTGCAAATGTTGGACCTCAAGAAACACCTAGATCACTGGAGCCTGTAAGTATCTAGTTTTTTAAAAGTTGTTGGTGCAGACTAATTGGATATAAGGACTATGAAGGTTATTGGATTATTGTATAGTAATGATGTCTTAAAGGTTTTTTTGAGCTAGTGTATCTTGTAGAACACCACTATGAATCATAGCAGACATGTCACGTGAGGCAACAATAGAAAGAAAATGCATTCTTTAGATTGATACATTTTCCCAACGTTTTTGGGTTTATAGATTCATATTTGCTTAAACATGTAAATAAGAAATAATTCTTCATTGGCATTGGCTGTTCCGCGCATTTGTTAATATATTTATGCCATCGGTGAAAGTGTTGTCATAGTATAACATCTCTCTATATATGTCAAGCGCTACTAGTTCTCTATGAGGATTGTTGGCATACCTCATTTTTGTTAATATGAAATATATTTTTTAAGAGTGATGGTTACCTTGAAGGTATCTCTTTTAGCTGCAAGAAACGAGAGAGAAAAACATACAAATTGCTATACGTCCTAAAGTTTCTTGGAGTGGATCCAGTAATGCTGGGGTTGTACAATTCAGTGTACTGATCTCTGTTCAACTTCTGGTGACAGGTTAGTATTTCGCGACACGTTTTCTACAATATTTATATATTTTCTCCAAATTAAGATTATAAGTTAATTTTTTTTAACCAGGTTGGTAATTGGTCAATCAGTTAAGTTGAGACGTGTGGTGCCTATTTTGGGTGTTCCAGATGCACTTGTACCAATTGATATGCCAACCTCACGATAAATCTACTTCCAGGGTATTGATTACATTAATGATCGAAATTTTAATTTGAATGTTCTTTCATGTTGACCTCTGATTTGACTACTATTTATTTTATTTTACTTTTTGCAGAGAAACTACTGCCATTTGGGTTTCTATAGATGTTCCGAGTACGCAGCCCACAGGACAATATGATGGAGAATTTGTTGTTACGGCTACCAAAACAGATGCAGAGTGATTGCCTACCCTCTTTTTACCAGTTAAATATTAGTTGCCAATTCCAAATAATTGCCAGCTTGTTTACATGCCCATATTTGGATTACTAAAAGAAATACTAATAATTGATTTTTTTTTATTTTCTATCTTGTTTGTAGTAATGAATGTTAACTTTGAATCTTCACAGATGTGCAGCACAATTTCATGATAAGTCTGAAAAATATCAAGTATACAGGGAACTCAGAAATTGTCTTGATGTCATTGAGCAAATTGATGGGAAACCAGTCGAAGAAGTGGTGAGATTAGGATTATTTTTCTGCATTTACAATATTGTGTCAACACTAGAGGGGGCAATTTTAACCCGTATGAGTAGGAATGTGCCAATTTGTTTTTTTTTCTTTTCTAAAATTTCAAGCTTCTCGAGCACAAGATAGGTAATTGAGAGTTAGAACTAGCCTATTTGCTAAGGGGAATCGATGCTCCGGGCCGGGGTCAACTAAGATTTAGCCAGAGAGGAATGTTGTCTTAACAGATTGAAAGTTGAAAGTCCCCACAAGTTTACCCGTTAATTTATACAACCTACTAAATCATTTTATTCACACATTGGATTATAAATGTTTATAACAAAAATATTGTTGTTGCAATCATTATGTAATTAAATTGGTTAAAAAGTTTACTGGGTCAACTAACCAGCCTGTTTTGATCCATTACCTGATTCACCCATCTTGCCACCTCTAATGCGTCAACACTGTTGTAAAGAAATGCTTATATCTCTTCTCTTTTTTCAGGTAGAAAGGCGAAATCTGCAACTACAACTTTGAGAAGAGTTCTTCTTTCGCCTTCTTTTTCGATTTCTTTTCAGAAAACGGGCCACTAGATATGATGATGAAGATGCAAACCTTTCAATACGTTTGAAGCTAAGTTTGACTGTCTGGGACTTTGTTCTCCCAACAACACCTTCACTTCTGCTGTCATTGGTGTATCCTTAATTCCTATTATTTTAATTTAATGACTTCAGTTTTTGCATCTAGGAACTTCTATAAAAAATGTCGACATCCTTAATGATTAGTAAGATATCGATACTGTAATTGAAGATCGTTTTGGTGTTGAACATGGGAGTGCCGAATGGTACGATGCTCTAGAACAACACTTTAAGTGGCTGCTTCAATATAAAATCAGTCCTTATTTCTGCAAATGGGGAAACAGCATGCGTGTTTTGACTTACACTTCTCCATGGCCTGGTACGATCATTAAAGTGATTATTTCTAATTAATCTTATTCAGTTATCAAATATCTTATCTCTTTAAATTTTTGTATCATGTAGCTGATCATCCAAAATCAGATGAATTTTTCTCAGACCCTCGTCTTGCAGCTTATGCTGTGCCATATAGTCCTGTAGTCCCTTGGTATGTCACTAGATTCCTGAAGTGTTGTTTACTGTATCATAGAGGTGGGAATTTCGACCCCTTTACATATGAATGGCCTAAGTTTGGTTAAATAAGAAAATATAAGCTAAAAAGGGCACTATCAAACGGGTCAAAGTGGCCGTAAGTGTGATTTAACTGCATACAACCTTCTAGATTGCTTTATTCAGAAGATTAGATTATTGTTGTAAACTAGTAAAAACCTAGTTTTTGCAAATATAAATATATGCACCTGACTTTTATATAATTTGGGACAAAAGTTTTGGGTCAATGCGAACCGTGCTAGGAATGACTTGTTTTGACCCGACACTCCCATTTTGTCACCTCTACTGTATGATGATGTTGATCATGCGTCAGTGACATTACTGATTCTTAGCAGTGGTGATTTAGCGAAGGATTACCTGCAGAAGGAAGTTGAGATCTTGAGATCAAAAAGTCATTGGAAGAAAGATACTTTTACCTGTGGGATGAGGGATTAACTATTGAACCAAGTATCTTAATGCGTATAATTTGTATGATGCAGAATGGAAGCAGAACAAATGTGTCACAGATTAGAGTAAAAATTCCTTGTATTACTGAATTTTTTCAGAAGTACAAGGAAAGTCCTTTACAGTGAAGGTCTAACATTCGCATGTTTGGCCAAAATCTGAAATTCGACATTTGACTAAAATTACCTAAATCTGAAATCCCCGGTTTCATGCGATATGGATAAAAAATAAAACATGATATTAAACATTTACACTCATCAATACAAACTGCATGAAGTTCCACCCTAAAGTTTCAATATGGAGATAAACATCTATCTTATTGTCTTATTGGTTTGTTTGAATGTGGTACACATGTTTTTCTTTCAGCCATTGAATATGCAACAATACGATGCTATTCGCCATCAAGCTAGTGATATCCATTCCTATGCACCTGATGCCCGTGTATTGACTACATACTACTCCGGTAAGAGCGTCTCTAATTGATGATTATTTGCAAATTGCATTCACTATCTTTTATCCATATTTCTTGTAAGAAACTTACAAGTTATTTCTGTTACAACCGACCCGGATAAAATAATGACCACTACGCATTAGGTTGTGTTTTATCTTTTAGCTACACTGCTACATTCGGTTGAAAATCATTGTTGGGTTGAGTTTGGTTATGGTGCAAAAGTATTTGTTTTCTTATAGAAGAAACAGGGCATGTATGCATTTGAGTTTGTTTATGGTGCAAAAGTACTTTTAAAAATATACTGATGATTTTGAACTGGATAGATGCTAGGGATGGTCTGAGACTAGTTTCTAGTTTTATTCAGGTCCAAGTGATGCACCTCTTGCACCAAATAATTTTGAGGCTTTTCTCAAAGTACCAGGGTTCCTTCGCCCTCATACACAAATATATTGCACAAGGTAACAACATTATTCTTTTAGTTACGTTTTCGTTCTGTTGCATCCAACAAGGGGTATTAGGGCCTGTTATTGAGTTTGGAGTGCACTAAGAAATAAAGGCAAATGATATGTGATTGTTGCAAAGATATGGCTAACTGGTTATTAACTTTGAAAAATTGAGAAGTTAAGGATGCGATATCTTTGTGAACACACTCAAAAGTACATATCTGTATAAACCATTAGTTGATGTCTTTAAATAATTTCTGAACACTTGACCTTGATGCATGCAGCATCTCCATTAGTGTACCCAAACCTAAGTTCAATGTTTGTTTGTTTTTATCATTTGCAGTGAATGGGTGATTGGTAACCGTGAGGACTTGGTGAAGGATATAGTTGCAGAGATAAAACCCGAAAATAATGAGGTAGTATATTGAAAGCATTCTTGACAAAGGTCAATTTCGACCCATTTACTTATCAAGGGGTTGATTTGGGTTTTTGTTTTATCTCAAAGGGGTCAATAGAAAAATAGCTTTTTATTGGGCAAAGTTTATTTTGAAGCATAAATGGAGAATAAGTGTTCGTGGGTCACCCAATCGACTCTGACCTTTTTGACCCGTTACCCAACCAGCCAAACCCACCTATTTTGTCCTTCCAGTTCTTGATATCTACTAAATTAGTAGTACTAGTATACAAACAACCTGATTATGATATTGACCAGGAATGGTGGACATATGTTTGCATGGGACCATCAGATCCTCATCCTAACTGGCACCTGGGTATGCGGGGCACCCAGCACCGTGCAGTGATGTGGCGTGTATGGAAAGAAGGTGGCACTGGCTTTCTTTATTGGGGTGCCAACTGCTACGAGAAGGCTACTGTTGCTAGTGCAGAGGTACCTCATTTCTCACCCATGTTTACTTTCTCTTATTGGTGGCAATATCAAACCATTTCAGGTTATGTTTTATCTCAAATGGTTTCAAATAGGCTGAAAGTCGTGTAAAATTTTAAATTTAGTTTGCACTGGTTCATTGAAGAATTAAGATTATTATTGTATTTATATATTTTTTGTAATCATATGTATCACATCTGTTATTTATAAAAGAAACTTGAAAGCTGGGTACAAAATGTTTATGATTCCATCAGACCCTGCGGCCTGCTTTGACCACTAATAAAAAGTATCCTTACCCAACTCGCGACATGCATTTTTTTTTTAAGTTCCATTGTTTATTTTGGTGTATATGAACAGATCAAATTCAGGCGGGGGCTTCCCCCAGGTGACGGTGTATTGTTCTACCCTGGTGAAGTTTTCACATCCTCGCGTGAACCAGTGGCTTCTCTTAGGTTAGAGCGCCTTTGAGTGGCTTGCAGGTAGCCTTTTATTTTTTTACTCTTCTTTTTAGTTTCTCGTTTTGTTACACCACCGTGACCCGTTTGCAACCTAGACATTGGAACAAGGGTTCATAATTATGAAAATTGGCCATTACTGTATGCTAGTATGTTACGGTAAGATACCCAAGAGTACATCGGCCCACCCAAGGCTCATAGCTAGTGGTGGCAAGATGTGCTAGCGGGCTTGGGTGGGTAAGAGATAATTTTGGATTGGGCCAACACATGCTGGGATGGGCCAACCTGTCTCCTCTTTGAATTTTATTTTACAAATAATAAGCAATTTAATATGATTTAAGAACCTATATTGTTATTATAGTAAATCTAAATCTGACTTTAAAATAAAAATGATTTCGGAAGTTCACCATTTGTCTTCTTTCTTGATAAGCATAGGTATAATCAGGGTTTTGGGTTGTCTCATCTAACCCATTTGTTATTAATAAACGGGCCGTGTTTGGATTGACATGTTTAACACCGTTCAATTAAACAAGTCTACTCACCAACCCATTTATGGTCTGTTTAACCCATTCATTACACCACCGACCCCTCCAACCTGCTTAACACTTTTACAACTTGATTACTACTCGGTTGATTTGTTTAGATAAATGGTTTAAATCGGCTGTGTTCGGCAGTTGAAAGTGTGTTCATGTTAAGGTTGATGTCTTTAACACAAGTATATATGTATGTCGTGTTTGGGGTTCAATGATTCGACTTACCAACCTGATTTGATTGCCGCCACTAAATCTCTTTTTGTCTTCTCCTGAATTTACAAACAATTTAAATGTTTTACAATTAAATCTGATCCTTCGAAATAAAATGAATGGAGAAGTTCACCATTTGTCTTCCTTCCTGATAAATACATATATGTTTTGTGTATTTAGGACATTGAGTACCTTAAGCTCTACAGCTCGAGATACGGTAGGGATGAAGGGCTTGCGATCCTAGAAAAAACTGGTATGTACTTAGGCCCAGAGCGGTACACTATGGACCACAACCCGATAGACATGATGCGGGGTGAGGTATTCAGAACATGTCGCCCCTAGAAGGTAGGTTTTGTTTTGTTTTGGTTTGGTTTGGTTTGGTTTGGTTTGGTTTGGTGTAGTGACAAAACTGTATAAATGTTGAGTTACAACATAGTTTTTATATTCTAGGCAGTGGTCATGTTTTTTGCTTTGTGCATGACACATTCCAAATGCTTTTGTTATATCATTCTACTACTTGTGGAAGTCATAAATGCATGTTTTATTGTATGCAACGTGTAAGGAAAAGTGTTCAATTATCATTATAGTATAATTTTGTCCGTAGTGTTTTAGAGATTTTAAGAGTGTTTATATGTGGATGAGGGGAAATTGAGTGAAGCTAGATTTTAAGAGATTTAAAGATTGTTGTGGGGTGGGGGGTTTCTTCTAGTCTCCTCGGTCACCGAGGGGTGGCAGCCTGCACAATGAGCTCTTTTTGCCGAGGATTAGCCTTTGTTGGCGGGGCTTGACTTTCCGACTAGTATCAGTGTACGGATACCAATCTCGATGTCTTCCCCTCTTTTTCGAGGTTTTTTTGATTGAGTCTCTCAATTGACTTGAATTCCATCCTAGTTGTACAGTCTACTTGTCTGAAAAGAGTTCAAACACCCAAAAAGTGGTCCAATTGTGGAAGGTACCTCGAATAGAATAAAGTAGCCCATTAGCATGCATATAAAGGAGCAATAGGGGGCCTGGGGACCGGACCTGAAGGGTGCGGGGCTTCGTTATGGGTGGTACCGTTGCCGTTCAAAAAAAAAAGAAAAAAAGCCCCCTTCAACATCTCTCATTATGTGTTGTATGCTGTTGAAAGCTAGATCCACATGAGGGGGGGGGGGGGGGGGGGGGGGGGATTACTTTTCAAAATCTTAACGTTGATTCAGTGCTTGGTGAACCCATTGATAACCCTCTTTGTTGACAGAGGGGAGAGTGGGTTGGGGGGTTGAGGGAGCCTAGACATATTTCTCTTGTGGTCTGCATGTTTTTAGGTGAGAGTGATAAAAAAGAGAGAATATAAAAAGACAAAAAATACATAATTAGGGGGGACGGGGCACTCCTTGGCTAGTTCCACTCGGTTACCTTTGTCGGTTAGCAACACCACCGCTACTCCCTTGGCAACGGTAAAAAAACGTTGTAGCTCGACAAGAAGTAACTGACCTGCAACGGTAAAAAAAAAAACAATTAATTCACCCCGCAACTCCAACGGTTAAATTTTAAAATCCGATATATATCAACCTGTCTCACATTTTTTTATCATATTCCTACTTTTACCAAACAATTTTTTATAAAAATTTCTCAACTATATCATGTCTACAATGGTTGAATGGGTCAAAGAGGAAATTATTGCTTTGACAATTGTGTGGATACGCGTTAAGGATTCAACTACGTCTTACGGTCTGGCTCCCTTTTGGGATAATGTGTTTGCCAAATATCGTGTAGTAAAAGGTGAAACACACCGCACTTTTAATGCACTATCGAGTAAGTGGATGAAGCTCAGAAGAGAATGTGAACGATTTGAAGAGATGTTTAAAATTAACATGACTGAAAATCCTGATCTAAGGGAAGACATAACAATAGAAATTACGTAAGTCGACTATTTTTTTTGAAGTTCGTCAAACTTTTGACCATGCAGCATGACAAATTTTAAGGCATAAATTAGCTTTACTTTAAATTATGTTTTCTAGTAGACTATTTTTTTTTTGAAGTTCATCAAACTTTTGACCATGTTTCAGTATGACAAATTTTAAGACATAAATTAGCTTTACTTTAAATTATGTTTTCTAGTTAAATTGGAGTACGTTTTGTAGTAACAATTTTAATATAATGGTACTTGAATATTAGTTTTAATTGTTTATTTGAATACTGGATTTAGGCAAAGTACCATAGAGTGACGCATGTGATTGGTGGTTCTATGGTACTTTAGGTCCATTTCAATATGCTATTCTAGAAGTGGTCATGGCTAGGGTAAGTGACTGAGCTACAACGGTAAAAAAACGCATTAACTACACACCCCAACTGTAAAAAGAAAAATAAAACAATTAATTTAGTCTAAATGGTTGTTTTTTATTTCTTATAAATTTTGACTATTTCACAATTTTTTGACTATCTTTCTTCCTCTACCTCCAAATTTTTATAAAATCTCTCAACTGCATCATGTCTTCAATCGTTGAATGGGCCGACGAGAAAATTGTTGCTTTGACAATTTCGTGGATACGCGTTAAAGAATCAAATACGTTGAGCAATAAGGCTCAGTTACCCGAATATCATGTGTGCGTGTGGGGGGGGGGGGTGAACCTCATCGCACTTCTGATATTGTAACATTCGCAAATTTTCTAATAAGTAAATTATAACTTTGGGGATCTAAATTGATAATAATCCATAATTGAAAATCGCATAAATCATATTTTTTTCGTAACGTTTGGGGTAGTGTTGTAACACCCCGAAATTTTAAATACTGATACGTTAACAATAGAATTACTAATAACATTTATTTTATTTTTAATAATAGCCATTAAAAATGTATACAATATTTGTAGTAAATTTTTGTTTGTTCACACTAATTATTATTGGTTTTCAACATAATCTAAAAACAAAAATATATAATAGCATTAAACATAGAAATTAGTATTTAATTTATTTCATTTCATTTTACTATACTATTTAAATTCATATGAAGACAACATTTCATTTAGGTATTTACTACTATATTGACTCCCCATTTGAAACTGTTATCCCATTAACTCTCATTTGATGGAATTTATGAGTATTAATCATGTTTTAATGGATGGTTTTATATATATAGACACATATGTGCCTTATTATCATATGAAAAAAAAACCATTTGTTCACTATATTCTTGTCGCGGATTTCACCAAATTTCAATTTGCATCTATAATTCTTCTTTGAGTTCCAAATTTCTGAACAAGATTAGTAGTTATCCTACGCATTTAAGGTCCAAGCATAATTCATTAGTTCTTGTCTTCTGATGAATTTGGAAGCTTAATCTTGGGTTCTATTTCGGTTTTTATATCTACAAATTGGACTAGCTACGTTGTGAGTTTTTCCGATTATTTTGCATGATACATTATTCATATTTATAGATCAATAGCCCTCTATTTAGTTTGTTTTCAATTGAATAATCTATGGTTTAGGGTGTTCTAGATTATTTGGGGATTTTGATTTAAAAGTTTATAAAACTTTATAAATTCATAACTCACTCGTTTCTTATACAAAAATTATGAAAACTTGGTAGACTTGCTCCTATAACTGATTAGAAGTTTTAGAAATTATTTCGGAATTTATTGAGGCTGTTTAGTATTTTTAATTATTTTTATGATGCTTTAATCATGTTTAATTCATATAAAATCGTATTAAATGTATTTTAACACAAAATTGGTAGAAACATATTTCATTATGTTAGAATAATTTTCATGTCATTTTTCCTCTATTTTGATACGGTTATATATGTTAGCTCATTTTATTTGTTAAATTATTTTTAAAATAAATAATATTCATGTTAAATAGATTTTTGTCACAAAAACTCTATAAAATTTATTGTGAGCCTTTTTAAGTAGATTGAGTTTTCATAGAAACTTTTACTTTCAAGAGTGTTTTGTATTTCATTTTGATTTTATGTGGTTTTCATCATATTTAAATCATATAAAATCAAAATTTAATTATTTTAATATGAAAATTTGTGTAAAAATATTTCAGCATGTTAGAATCATGTTCACATCAGTTTTCCTCTGTTTTATAATGTCTTTATATGATATGTCATTTTTATGGAGTAAATTAACATTTAAACATATAAACTTCATAATAAATCGATTTTATTTACAAAATTTCTTTAAAAATTATTTTAAGACCTTCTAGGTCAGTAGATAAAGCTTCCATAGAAAACCTTATTTTTAAACCATTTTATAATTTATTTCAATATTATGACTTTTATATAAAATATTTAGTTTGCAACTCAAGTTATTCATGATTTTTTTAACACCTCATTAATAATCAATATAATTATTTATATTTAATATAATAAATATAAATCATTATAGTTTAAGATTATTAAATTTATTTCTTTCACTTGACTTTTATTATATGACTTAGTTTATATTTCATAATATGAACATAAGTTATACTCTCAATTTACCTCACGGATTCCTGTATTTTGATCCTTATAAACTATTTAATTGTTTTGGTGCATCATCCTTATATTAAACTTAAAACCCCCCAAATTTAGACTAGACATCCTAAATGCCTTAGATTAGGAACCCTAGACTCTTTTAAGCTTAGACACATATGTTGGAAAAATGAAACTTTAGGTTGAGACTTTGGGATTCGCGTCACATACATGCATAACGCTTAGAGGATAATCTAGCTTAGCGGATGTGAGTATATCTTTCCCCTTTTTCATGTTTTACCATTTTAGGGCTAATCATGTACACTATTATCAAATGTTATTCTTATACTTAATGCAATTCTCATGTGTGTTTGCTTTATGTGAATTTGTGTGTATGCTTAGTCAAAATCATTAACCGTTCTGCGGCCTAGCATTTCAATGAATAGTACTATGGTATACCCTCTTGAGACTCTGTTGAGAGAATCTTGGTCATTGTCTTGTTAATTCATTATTCAAATTGTTAGTCATTATTCATAGGCTTGGTTTTGACTGATACTACTTATTACATAATTGCAAATGGTACCGCACATGAATTGTTAAACACTTTTCTTACTATATGTATTCAAATCAGGGTATGCTCACCAATACATTTTTGTATTGACATATACTATTTTCGTACATGTTTCAGGTTATTTTGCGACGCTTCTTTTTAGCTTTTGGATTTATATTTAAGCTTTGACTTGTATTTTAGTTAGACTTGACGCTTTAGAACTATTGTATACTGTAATTTCCTTTCAATGTAAAATTATTCAAATAAATGTATTCAAATTTACACTTTAGTACCATGAGCTATTGAACAATCGTCACTACGTGACACCTTGATGTTTCCGCCATCGGTTGGGGTGTTACAGATATGCTATCGATTAAGTGGAGGAACCTCCGAATAAAATGTAACAAATTTGATGAGATGTTTAAAAATAACATGGTTGAAGATCCAGGTCTAAACGATGATGTAGCAATTGAAATTACGCAAGTCGACTATAATTTTGAAGTTCACCAAACTTTTGACCATGTTTTAGCATAACAAATTTGAAGACATAAATTAGATTTACTTTGAATTATGTTTTCTAGTTAAATTTCTATTAAGTTTTATAGTAACAATTTTAATTTAATGATATTTGAATAGTTTTAATTGATTGTTTATTTTAATAGTATTTATTTGGATATTAGTATTTAATAATTTAGGCAAAGTACCTTAGGCTGGTGGGTGTGGAGAAGGCCATCGTGAATGATGGTCCTCCACCTCATCTGCCACATCAGCAAGGGCTAGGAGCATCATCCCCATGATGGGCCAAGGGTGTTGAATGACGGGCCTCCCTTTTTTTTTATTTTTTTTAATTTAATTAATATTCTAATTTTTAAAAAGTAAAATTAATATTAATAAACCTAAAATTACATAAAAAAACACTTAAATAAAACTAAAAAAAATCACTTAAAAAAATTAAATAAAACTATGCATTTGGCGATCTTCTCCTTCAGTTTTAGCAAGACGGAACAGTCTTCTTCGGGATAGTTGTTGATGTTGGTTGCCATTATTTTCCATTATTCTACTTGCGTAGCTTCGTTTCTCAACAGAATTCTTTCCTCACTTTCTTTTGCTTAACCGAAGTTTTTATTCAACTTCGCGTTCCTTCAGTTTTACCTTCTCTGCTTGCGTCTGACTAAAGGTATGTTTGAACGCTTCCAATTCGGCCACCAAACTGTCCATCTTTGACCCGCTCCCTGATGCAACTTTTTTTTTTTTTTTTTTTTTTTACAGCCGCTTGCTTTTTAGCTTTGTCCCTCCCTATGGGTCGTGGCTCATCTGGAATGGGATCTTTCTCAAACTCCGGGTCGTCGTTTATATTAATTTGACAACGACCGATCGACCCGCCTCCCATGCTATAGTTGTCCGACTATGAAGTTTTGGATCGCTTGGTGCTTGCAACCTCGTTTGGAACCAGTGCCCATTTGGGAGATGTCTTCAAAATTAGCCACGCACGTACGTGAGGGAAACATGCATGCTTGTCTTTGTATTTACGCATCGCTCTTTGAAAATTATTTCCTCGTTCCATCCACTTGGAGGATTGACAAACAACGGATTATAATACTTGATTAAGTGGTTGATTGTAGAGTTCATTTTTCGAAACTTGAAACTTATAGAGTCGAACGGCCGATATGGACCTTGCTCCATTAGGTCGTGGAATTTATCGGTTACTTCAAGCTATAAACTTTCTCCTGTTTGATTGTTTCCTACATTTTTAAATATAATGTATATTAGCACTTAAAAAAAATAAATGTAGCACCTATAGTAAGAAAAAAAATGTAACACATATAATAAGGCAAAAAAAATGTAACACATATAGTAAGAATAAAAAAAATAAATTTACCAACTATTGGGTCTTTTGACGTAGAAATGTACGCCTTAGCCAATGCCTCTTCTTCTATTTTCGACCATAGCTTTTTGGTCGCAGGGGTTTCACGTGCCCGAATCTTATTTTTTTCCCCTTAGAAGATTGGGGTTGGGTTTTGGGCACAAATTCTTCAATCTCGTCTTCTTCTTCGGGTTGCGACTGTTGTGACAGTTGTGGTTGTTGAGACGGTTGAAATGGAACATTAAGCGGGCTTTGCAAAAGTTGGGTGAAAGATTGGGGGTTTTGGTGCATTTGCATTTGGCCAAATTGGTGTTTATGTATCTAACACGATTCTTGGGTTCATGTCGTAATCTGGTTATCGTTGGGTTCAACCGGCAAACATAACTCATTTAACACCCCTGTTTTCATATATTGTTGAACCTCATAGATTCGTGTTTCTTTTGTGTTAAACAAGTTACCTTGATCTTGAATGAAACACTTAGACTCTATCCTCTGGCTGGAATGTTGATGAGACAAGCCTTGGAAAATGTGAAACTCGTGAGTGGACTTGATGTTCCAGTTAGCACACGACTTTTCTTGGCCATGAGTCCATGATAGCGGTCCATCATGATGTAAGAATATGGGGAGAAAATGCAAATGTGTTCAATCCCATGAGATTTTTGAAGCCTAGGGACCATTTAGCCTCGTTCTTCTCGTTCGGGTTGAGCCCAAGGGTTTGCGTTGGCCAAAATCTAGCCGTTGTCGAGCCTAAAATCGTCTTGGCTATGAACCTATGATCATTAGCCGTTACTCGTTTGTGGTTTCGCCTTCATATGTCCATGCTCCAATGCAGTCACTAGCTTTGCAATCCCAGCTAGGTGCTCAAATGATGTTTAGTAGAAGGAGCTGAAAACTTGTTCAACAAATACGTGTGTTTTGGTTTCTATATTTATATAGACTTTTTATTGTATTTATTTTCATTACTTTTAGTTTCAACTTTCAACTATGCCCAGTCCCACATTCTACAAATATAAAAAACATAGCCAACATTTACTCTTTTTTTCATTAAAAATTTAAATCTACGTATAATATACATAAATTAGGGCTAAAACAATTTGCCATGTCAGAAAAATAATTAAATAAAAAGCACTTAGATCAAAATCACTACACTCAACTACCATTTAAGGTCCCTATACCAATTTGGACCACATTATGCTCATTGTCTCACACACACAACCAACAATGAGTTTTGTGTTTCTTATTTCTCTATTATTCACCATCTTAATTTACATCCTCTACAAATACATATGGATCCCATTGCGGATCCAACGCCACTTCCGCCAACAAGGCGTCCGAGGTCCCAGCTACCGTCCAATATTTGGAAACTCAGCTGGGATCCAGCGGAGGATGATTGCCGAGGCGCAATCATCACGCTCATTTTCTTTCAACCATGAGGGAGTGGTTCAAAGAGTGATGCCACATATTTACAACTGGTCAAAAGTTTATGGAGATACGTTTTTGTATTGGTTCGGGCCAAAGGCCAGGCTGGCCATATCTGACCCGGATATGATCAAAGAGATACTAGTAAGCAAAAGCGGCTCGTTTGGGAAGATCCAGTTCCACCCGGCTACAAAGCTTTTGTTTGGGGATGGGCTTGTCGCATTGGAGGGAGAAAGATGGGTTGTTCATAGAAGGATCGCTGGTCAAGCTTTTAGCATGGAAAGAGTTAAGGTATTTTTTTTGAAATATAAATTGAATAATTGTTAAGTTTGTTAATTTTAAATCTAACAAAAAATACGTAGAAAATATAAAAAAAATGTTTAGATTAAGTTTCTATTAAATTATGAACTTATATCATATGAACTAATTTGACGTATCTACTTTATATACTACTAGAAATAAGATGGAGTTTATAAACTGAGCCGATTTTTACTTGTTTCAATTTACACTTAGAATCTTTTTTTTTCTTTAAAGTAAACTAGTTGCATACATTCCTATATATATTTTATAATAATATACGAACGTAAAATGATTTATAATAACTAGTAGAGTGCCCGCGCGATGCAGCGGGAAACATAAACACTTCTAAAGGTGTGTATGATTCCGTTAAGTTCAATTATTAGCCTCAACTAAAACTAAAATCAAAAGTCATCAATTAGTCAATCTTATTAAACAATTGGTTCCTTGGTTCAGTTAATATTGTTAGATTATTGCTTTTTAGTCCAATTTAGTTAATTTTGATGAATAACAAAAACAAACTTTGGCTAAATTTTTTTGCCTACAAATACATGAAATAGAGGTAAAAATAGGCCTGTAAACGAACCGAATGTTCATGAGCTATTCGTGAACTTGTTCGGCGGGAAGTTCGTTTATGTCGTTTATTTAATAAACGAACAAACACGAACAAAAAAAATTGTTCGTTTAGTTAAATGAACGAACATGAACGAACGTTGAGTTTGTTCATTTATGTCCGTTTATGTTTATTAATTACATACGTAGTTAGTTATATTTACATAAATATAAACATAAATTGGGCTTTAGCTCTTGTATAAATATATAACCAATTAGTAATTGGGGTTTTTTCAGTAATACAAAATCGTTCACATTTATTATGTTCGTGAACGTCCATTTATGTTCGTTCGTGAACTATTCAATTAGGTTTTAAACGAACGAACATAAACGAACAAGAACATGACAAATTTCTTAATGAACGAACATGAACACAAAAATGTGTTTTATTATGTGTTCATGTTCGGTTAAAATTAAATGAACAAACACAAACATCGTGTTCGTTCGATTCATTTACAGGCCTAGGTATAAAAGCTAAAAAAATTCAAAACCCCCTCTATTTATACCGCTACTACAATTTATAAACCTATTTACTCAGCTTCAAACCGGATTAAAGTATAATTTTCTATATACTTTTAATTAAAGATTTAATTTTTTACGCGATTAATAATATCTAGCGGTGAATAATAATTGAATCTCAACCGAAATCGAACAAAAACATACAAAACCAAACTGAAAATTAACCAAAACCAAGTTTACCTAATATCCTTTTTTTGTACCCTAAGTTAACCAAAATTAACAAACCAAAACTGAACCATTCATACATTTATATATTTTATACTTCCATTACATGTATTTATACCTTCATTTCATGTGCTTCTAAGTAAAATTAAAGTTTGGTTTTGGTTATTAACCAAAATTAACTAAACCGAACTAAAAACGACAATCTAATCAAATAGACTAAACCAATTAACCGGTTGGTTAACATGATCGATAAACCGATAATGTCGATTTTTGTTCCGATTGAGGCTTATAATCGAACTGAACCTAACTCAACCATGAACCATTAGAAGTGTATGTGTTCAATACCACATCGTGCGGGCACACTGTTATGAATATATTAATAGGTTTGTTTTGGTTTAACTAATTTGGGTTAACTAAGGGTACAAAAAGAAAATGATAACCAATTTTAATGTAAATCAGATGTTTTCAGTTTTCAATAGATTTTGGTTCAGTTTTGTCTATTTTTTTTTGTTTGGCTTCGATGAACGGTTTAGTTATTGCTCACTCATACATATCGTTAATCACGTACCATATAAAAGATTTTTAAAATAAAAAAATAGTAATATTGTACTCAAATTAAAGATAATAAAATGCTCATTATTATGATGCATTTTTTTTTTTTATAAAAGTATAAGTGTATGTTAAAAATATGACTATTTAAAAATCATGGAGGATGGTTTGCTTAAAATAATGAAAAAAAAGTTTAACTATAATTTAAATAAGTAAAGTTTAAGGAATTAAAGTGTAGCTAAGATAGGGTATTAAAATGTAAATAATGTATGAATGACTATTTTACCCTCATTTCAAGGTTATTAATGAAAAATAAGTTCTTAACTTTTAGGTATCTTAAACTACCCCTCACTCATGCATTATAATATAGTGTAGATATATGAACGTAAAATGAATTTTAAATTTATTTATGGATAATATTGGTCACAAATAGTGGCCTAACTGTTATAGATGACTTAACCAGTGAGCTACTTTTATATATAAGATAAATTTTGTTATTCTAATCAATTAACAATTATTCTAGTGGTTTTTAAGAAGCACTATTCAGAAATTACTGATTTACTAATCAAAGATAAAAATGGATTGCAATACAACATCATGATATTGTACAAAACATGAAATTGTTGATATAATTGTACAAATGTTGGGTTTTGAAATAGTCCTTCTTAAATTTATACTCAAAGGGTCGAAGTTGATTGGACAAACTTACCATTTCTCATCTAATATGCACACAATTTTACTGTTATTAATAGAGTAAAATAAAATGTAAAGTGTTTAATATGTAATTCTCACCATATCTTAAAGCCTGCTCAAAGTTATTTAATCATTCACTTACAAATAAAACATGTTTACTGAAATTTTAGTTGCGTTTAAACATATATCAGATCACCCTTGGGCGAGTAATTTTATGAATCTTTAATATTAATCCTCTCGTTTTATGTCCAAAATGGATGTTTCAAAAACAATATTCTCATGTGGGTTACATGTACATCAAATATGCAGTCAAAACAAAACAAAAAACAAGTAACCAAACATAAAACTCATGACAAGTTCCAAAACAGTTGCATTAGCAGCACTTGCATTTTTAGGCCACAAATCAGCACATTCCTTTCAATTGGTTTAGTTATTGTAGATCCTGTAGATAAAGAATGTATGCTAAAACTCATTTAAATCCCGCTATTGGTCAAATTAATAATTTTTATAAGCAAACTAACTCTAAATAGCCTTTTCGACTATGCACATATTGTATTTTTAACCAATCAGACTGACCCAGTTGACAACCCAAATACTCATAACCTTGTTAAATGGCAACCTAAATACACATATCCTTGTTCACCTAGTTATCCTAAAAACAATTATAACACATCAACACCCTCATATAAGTTACCAAAATGAAGAACAACAACATACCTTAGCCAAAGATGATTTCTATAGAATTATTACATACAGCATGAACTTGTATCAGCAAAGATATTCATATCACAACCAATCATTCCAACACAGCATTCCACACTAAAAAGGAGAAGGAAATGGTTCTAGCAAGTAGATTTACATTATATATAGTATTATATATTTGCTACTTATATATATTCAGCGAATCTCTTTATAACTAAACTTATCATTTTCATAAGACCATCCATTGTGGGCCGTGAGCGACCAGACGCGAGCCATCGACTTCACTATCAAGTAACCACATCGTTTGACCCCGTTGTGGCTAGGGGTGAGCACCGGGGCGACCTATGCTCACTTTCTCCCATTAACACACACGAGCATCATCGCGTGTGCTCGCGTCGGGACTATTTTGGCTAGAGGTGAGCACCAGGGTAAACCTTTCCCCCCGCGCCGGGGCCCGGGGGTCGCTCGCGACTCACAACGGACAATCTAACCCGTAACATCATATGTTTAAAATTTAATATATTTGCAAAATGAAGTATTATCATAGTAATTTGTGTTGTTTTTTCTTACTAAATATTTCAAAGATATAAATAAAAGCGAGATATTACCTTTCTAAACGGGCTCCAAGTCAGGTCTCAAATCCACACCAATGTCATTGAACTTAGAGTCAACAACATTCGTTAATGTCTACAACAAAGAGAGAAAAAAACAGTGTGATATAAATATTCCGCCAATTAGAGAGCCCCTACGCAACCATGTTATACACACAATCAATATACAATCACCGCATTGATTCAATTCAGCAAACAAAATTTTGCTTTTGCTTGAAAGTTGGCTGCTTAGATCTTTGAAACTGATTGATATTACAACTAAAAGAATAATGTAATCATTAACAAACAAAGAGGGTCCAATTCTACGTTCGCATTCTTATAGAGCAAACTGTTTAGAATGTCAATTTAGAGAGGAAGTTGAAAATAAACCTAGAATGTTTTGAAATAAGGAATGTTTGAAATATGAATTTATTTAGTATTTATGTAGAACAATTTAAATTGTAATGCCACAAACCACATGTCAAAAAACAAATACATAGATGGAATGTGAAATAAACAATTGGAGCAGTGCCCATGTGTAATAATTGACACACTTGAATTATTTTTAAAAAGATAATCCAGTAACATGAGTTGTGATTTTTAAACATCATTATGATCTATATTTCTGTATTTAAAGGAAGCCAATCTGCATATAACAAGCATCTTGGTCGCTTTTAACCCATTCAAACCATTGAACTTTTTGCTAGATTTATTTATCTTACCTGTCAAAGACCTGAGTTAGCCCGATCATTATTAAGGACAAGAAAATAAGAAAATCCAAAACTTATCAAACAATAGAATAATACAAAGAGACTATAACAGGTTCATACTTGTAGGCTGTAACTAATTGCAGAGGACAAAAAAAGAAAAAAACAAGCGCTTAGTTTAAATGACTACCCAATTCGACTCATTCCCCTTTTAACCTTCTCCATCTAATTCGACCCATTTGAGATAAGACACTACCCAGACTGACCCATTAATGAATAGATGCACTTACTTTAAATGCCAGCTGCATTTGCATAAATTAGTCATCTTCATCAATGTCATTTGTCCAACTACCTGGGTTAGTTTTATTGTCAATTCCATGTGTGTCATCTTCCAACCTTTTCGTGTATGTCAACCAAAAATAAATAATAAAAAATAGAAAGTGAATACCTATAATCAACTTCATGATTTTTCGATAAAAAAAAATGGTGTACTTATACTAAATAAGAGGTGGCTAGTTACCTCTTAACACATTTCTGGAGAGCAAAATCAAGACCCCAATCATGGAACAAGTCATTCTACATTAATAATTGCATTTTTTTGCATTATGAATGAATACAACAAAAAATGACATCATGAAAATATTTGTGTACTCAGATCACTTCCAATAATAAGAGTGTTAGCATATTCAAGGTGAGTTACAAACTGTGTATTTGGGTACCTGGGAGGTTGGTGCCACCAGAAAGAAGAGGAATTGGTTTTAGTGAGATGAAATGAGCATTCAAAACAATTGGGGTTATATCTCGGTTGCCTCTCTAGATCCTTTGCTATTATAAATTGTGAAAGTTATGAAGAGTTTAATATTGTGTTTTAATGAACTTTGTGAGGGGTTACATGTGGGGAGGGATAAAAAGTATGTAGTACACACATATACAATGGGCATTGCATATTGTACACAAGGGCATGAATGGAATAAAATGACCAAAGATTACACTTTTGTGAAGGGCCTCTTCATGTGCCATCTTAAAAGGGAGAAGAAATTACTTTTCTAGACATGTCTCCTCCTTAATAAGATAACATAGATAAATGGATGTCTAAAAGCCCATTGGGCCTGTTTTTTGTTTCAACTGGGCCTTAGGAATGGATTCCTGAAATTGTGGATAGTACTCGAAGTATGATGACCAACTGGGATGCGAATATTGAAGCAACAAACAATTCGGAATTCGAATTTGACGTTCACAAAGAATTTCATCAACTCTCTGGCGAAAATTATATCTCGAACAGCATTTGGAAGCAATTATTTAGAGGGTAAACGAATATTCGAATTGCAGGAACAACAAACTGTACTCGTTTTGCAAGCATCGCGAACTGTCTACATACCAGGATTCAGGTAACTATACTTTTAATCACCAAATTTTGTATAAGTGTTTTATCTGGTTAACATAATATTAAGAACACGTCTTTATTCCTATATTATATGAAAAAAAGGGTTCGCAATTCAGAAAGGGATGGCGGCGCAGCTTGGTGCCCGTCCACCTTCTATTCTGATGTAATTTTCGTATTTTGTTTTAATGAAATGCCTAAAATATTTAGTTTTAAAAAAAATTCACGTTAAAATATCAAAAAAAAAAAAAAAAAGTAACTCTATGTTCACTTTAGTAATGTTATTATTTTCTAGAGAATTTATTCATTTTGGTTATGGTGTACGCATGAATCACTCGGTTCTTTTTATGCTCACGTAATGTTGTTATTTTTATGCTAACATAATGTTAGCTATTTAAGATCGACTCACTAAAAGCTTTAAAATAACTCAAGCCTAAATTGAAACTTGTTTATACAAATAGACTTGCGAGTCTAGATTAAACTGAATCATCTATGCCCCTAGCTTTAATTTCTGCGTAACGTGTTAAAATTTGGTGTAGGTTTATACCGACAAAACAGAACAAAACATTGTGGAAGCTCGAGAAAGAAACAACAGAATTAATAACGAAACTGATCAAGAAAAACACAAACACGAAACAAAATTCAAATACTCTACTCTCTGCATTGATATCGCCTTCTAAGAAAGACGACATACTTAATCTAAAGGAAATTGTGGATGAATGCAAGACGTTCTACATCGCAGGAAAGCAAACAACCGCCAATCTTTTGACATGGGCGTTTCTCCTTCTCGGGTTACATCAGGAATGGCAAAACAAAGCTCAAGAAGAAGTTGATCGCGTCTGTGGTCAAAATGTGTTTCCTTGTGCCGCAAATTTGCAAGACTTAAAGATTGTAAGTCTATACGTCTCCAATTTCATATAGGGTGTGAATTTTGACACTACACGAAAACATATTACAGACCTAACATGAAATTCACGGTTGTGAGTTTAGTCTAAATAACTTCAAGTCAGTTCAAACCACTAGCTTGGTCTAGTGGCAAAGGTGTATCGCCGTCATCCATGAGGTGTTGGGTTATTGTCTCACATGAGACATAGGGTGTATTATAAGTGGTTAAAAAATTAGCCGTTCAAAAAAAAAAAGTGTTAAATGCCAATTTAGTCCCCGAGTTTGTCAAAAATTGCCACTTTCATCCAAATCTTTTTTTTTCGTCAATTTAGTTCCTGTGGTTTCATTTTTTGTCATTTTAGTCCCTGTGGACTAATAAGATTCGGATGAAAGTGGCAATTTTTTGACAAAACTCAGAGACTAAAATGACAAAAAATGAAACAACAGGGACTAAATTGACAAAAAAAAAGATTTGGATGAAAGTGACAATTTTTGACAAACCTCAGGGACTAAATTGACAATTAACTCAAAAAAAAGTTCAAGTCAGTTCAGTGCCCACTAACATGCGTAGCTAAATAGGTCGTGTCTTGGTCAATCTAACAGGTTCGTGGGTTGAAGCGTTTATTTTATAAGTTAAAAAAAAATATTGTTTTATGTCATAACTTAAATTCACCGGGTATATTATGTTAGAGTTTGAAAAATTACAGGAATAAGCATCATGTTTTATATTTGAAACAAAACTATTAAATGTCATTCTAGAGTATTAACAAATTTTCAGGTTTAATGTGTCATGTTTGTGTCCACGAGCAAAAATCAAAGTCGTGTTTGGGGCATATGTCTAATAAGATTTATGGATTCGTGTCATATTCTAGTTATTATCGAGTTCACCCGCAAACACAACTTAGTTATTTAACACCCCTAAATTTATATATGGTTTGAACTCTTAGAAAACTTATTTCTTTGTGTCAAACAGGTTACCTTGATCTTGAATGAAACACTTAGACTATACCCACCAGCTGGAATGATGATGAGACAAGCCTCGGAAAATGTGAAACTTGCTAGTGGACTCGATGTTCCAGCTGGTACACGACTTTTCTTGGCCATGACAGCAGTCCATCATGATGTAAGAATATGGGGAGAAGATGCAAATGTGTTCAATCCCATGAGGTTTTTGGTGCCTAGGAACCATTTAGCCTCGTTCTTCCCATTCGGCTTGGTCACACGATATGTGTTGGCCAAAATCTAGCTGTTGTTGAGGCTAAAATTGTCTTGGCTATGATCCTTAGCCGTTACTCCTTTGTGATTTCGCCTTCATATGTACATGCTCCAATGCAGTCACTAGCTGTGCAACCCCAGTTTGGTGCTCAAATGATATTCAGTAGGAGGAGCTAAAACCTTGTTTAACAAATACATGTGTTTTAGTTTCTTAATTATATATAAACTAGTAAATTGCGCGCCGCGCTAAGCGCGGCGTAGAAACATAACCAGCGCTCATTTGTGAAAAGCTACAGATTTTTCCGACGAACAGCGGAGTTACACCCACGGTATTGCGAGGGTCTGCTAATCGAATAACACAACATAGAGAGTCATATTGTTCCGTCGGTACGCCGGTGCGCGTTGCGCCGAGCAAAGCGCCTAAACCGTTTGAAAAAGAGGATTTACTAATAAAAGTAAAGCGATGCATTTTCGTAATTACCTCGAAAATAAATGTTTTTTTATTTTGGTTTTAATAATAAAATTAGTACGATGGCATTTTCGTAATTAATTCAAAACTGAAGGCCTTTAATTTCGCGCTTATCAATGTTACTATTGCTAAGGTT
Source organism: Ambrosia x helenae (assembly GCA_030844895.1). Lineage (NCBI taxonomy): Eukaryota > Viridiplantae > Streptophyta > Magnoliopsida > Asterales > Asteraceae > Ambrosia > Ambrosia x helenae. The sequence continues at coordinate 104,632,257 of CM061224.1, forward strand.
CTAAAATGTTATATATATAATTTTATTGGATTTATTTTCCTTAACTTTTAGTGTCAATGGTTTTGAATACCTTCATGTTTGAATATGTTTTCTTTGTTTTTTTTAGCTAACTTTTTTCTTTAACGGCAAATGTTTTCACACCTTAATTCCACGTTACCTTGCACTTGCAAGGATTTGAACCCACAACCTTACATTTATAAAAGGGTAACACCATACCACTAGACCAAGAGATCATGGGTTGTTTTTTAGCTAAGTTAAACATCAATTGGGTATCATACAATACAATATACAATACAGCCTTAAAATGATGCTTGCAAGTTATCTTTCTTATGGTAAGACCGGGTTATATAAAGGGTACTACATCCTTTCATATCAGCGAGTAAAACGTTGTTAGTCTCTCCCAAATGATACAACTATATGTACTCAAACTTACAGAAGTTGATGATTGCTGAGACATTTTTCTTAAAAAAAAAAAGAAAAAGATAAAGTGTTACTCCCTCCGTCCCATTTTAAATGTCCCACTTCCAAAAACACACATTTTAAGAAATTTTTTGTTTGTATGTGGTAAAATGACAATAATATCCTCAAAAGTGGTGATTGTGTTTTGTCTTTTATGGGCAAAACTGGAAATTACATTTCCATTTTTGGAAAGGGACATTTAATTTGGGACAAACAAAAAAGGAAAGGAGGACATTTAAAATGGGACGGAGGGAGTAATATTTTCTCATGCATCACCCACTTTTAACTTCAAAAAACTAACTTATAAAACACTAGTAGGGAGCCCGCGTGTTACTGCGGGTGTCATGATGCCCTTTTAGAGAGTGTAGCAAGTTCTTGAGTTGGGGGCTCCATTGAAAAAACCTATAGAACATAAAAGTGACCAAGGATCAAAATCATATAAAGCACAAGCTCAAATAATTATTTTAGCTATATTATTATTAAGAAATTGAAAATGTAAGAAATGAAATATAAGTAGATACGGGAAGATTCAATTATGATCTAAATTACTAACCACAACCCGTTCCCGGTTTGTAACACTTTATTCCATAAAAAATAGCCGTACCTCCTATTAGGTAAGTGACATGCAAAGAAAGTCTAGAATTTCGGTAAGTAGAGCTAGGTTTGCTAAAGTAGACGCGTACAAATTTATGGTCGGGTATAAATTGGTACATTTGGTACATCAACTCTGTAATGTAATTAAGAGAGAATGAAATCCACGATATGACCAAGGTGATGCCAATAACGGAGTTTTTTGAGTTTAACAATCTCACTATTAGACAAATATGTCAAATTCATCTTGTTTATAAGATAAATCATAAATTATGAAAAATAACTAAAAGTAACAATAACCTACACCATACACAAACACCTTTGTATAAGTTACTTGATCCTTACAATTGGTCTCAAAATCTGAACATACGTTGACCACATGAAAATAAAAATAAAGCATATAAATTAAGAATCTTAAAGTATTAATATACAAATAGAATTCATTTTTTTAGGTTAACAGGTTTTGTTAGGTTTTTTTTTTTTTTTTTTGAACGGCCAACGGTATCACCCATAACGAAGCCCCGCACCCTTCAGGTCCGGTCCCCGGGCCCCCCCTAAGGTCCAGCCTCTCATTTCAGAATAACCCTACTCTGAGTGGGATTCGAACCTGTGACCTCCCAGGTTTTGTTAGGTGCTGTTTGTTTTTGAAGAGGTAAAAGGTCTGCAGTCTGCGGACCACATCTGCAGACATCTGCAGGAGAAGAGATGGACCAAACGTCTGCAGTCTGCAAGAAGAAGACTGTTTGTTTGTTAACGTCTGCAGCGAAACCCAAAACCATAACCCAACCGTGAACCACCACAACCATAAACAAAAACGTTATTCCCATGAACTGTTCCGACAAACTATCATCAATATACACATTATTCCTACAAATTATTACTTCAAACTATCATTGAAAACAATATTGGTGATAGAACAAACCAGGGCCGGCCCTGAAAATTCGGGTACCCGGGCCGAGCCGGGAAATATGTGTCCCTTAGTTTTATGTCTTTTAAGCAATGTTTTCATAACCGAAGCGGACGTTGAACCGGTGTCCTTACCGGTTCCCTAGTCGGACCGGTCGAACTGGATATAGAACTGAAAGTGTCGTAATAATTATAAAAATTAATATGTTCGGCTAATTGGCTCATAAAAAAAACCACCATTTTTAAAATTCCATAATAATCTGGCCATTATTTATGTCTAGACTTCAAAAGTTTTTTAATGAAATGAATTTGACTTGAATCATGTGCATAAGCGTGAGACAATTACTGTTTTGTAGTACTACTATATTTAAAATTTACTGTAAAGGCTGCACAATTACTGTACCACAATACAAATCTCAAGTAACACACTTCAACTTTTTTTTTTTTTTTTTAATTTTGTCGTATCCTTCAAATATAGTTTTTCATGTATGACTCATCTTCTTCCTTATCTACTCTTCACCTTCTTGCGTTTATAACCAGTAATGTTTAAGATGAGATCTTTTTTTGGGTTGAAAACAGAAAGAAAATACTTGCGGAAAAAAATACACTCTACACTCGTCGCCGCTCAAAGTGCCCCTTTAGAAATTGGGCCCGGGCCGGGAGTCCTCCCCGCACCCCCTCAAGGCCGGCCCTGGAACAAACACACAACTTGCAGCAACACTACAAAAATTAAATGACGACAACTTACAATAACAACACCTTCATTTTCCATTTCAATTGTTTTCACATAGTCCCCAAAAATCCAAAAGTCAAACCCACTTCAGTTCCGATGGTGGTCCGATGTACGACATGAGGTCATTATCCTTTAGGTCACTAAATTTGTTTCTGTTTTCTTATAATAATAATAATAATAAGGGGAGGGGGAGGAGACGACGAGGTTGGGGAGGGGTAGGGGGAGGAGGCAGCAACGGAGGGTAGCAGGGAGGGCGGAGCGACGACGGCAGAGATGTGGGAGGAGGGCGAACGGAGGCGGCGGATGAGAGAGGAGGAGGATAAGAATAGGAAGGGAAGAAGAAAGGGGAATGAGAAATGATGTTGAGAGGAGCAGCAAAGAAAGGAAAAATTAGAATACAAGGGAGACCTTTTTTAGTGAAAGGTCTTTCAAAAAACAAACAATCTGCAGACCTCAAACGTCTGCCCGCGTCTGCGCGGTGCAGACAAAAGAGGTCAGAAATACTTCTGGCCAAAAACAAACACCACCTTAGTGTTCATGTGTGGCACGATTTTCGGGTCTGTCATCTTGGGGTTGGGTTTGATTCGTCAACTTGCGATTAGGGATGCAAACGAGCCGAGCCTTACCGAGCCCAAGCTTAAGCTAAAACAAACCTTTGTATAAGTTACTTGATCATTCTTTTCTTTGTTATGTTTTCGTCTTGATCAATCATCCATCATTACTTTCTTTGTTATGTACCCCGAGATCAATTCACTTATAGATGAGCTCCACAATAGGCGAATTTCCACGTTTCTTTTGACATATGCTCAGTTTCAAGACAAGATTGTGTCACTAAAGCCCATCACACAGGTTAGTTATCATGTTTCTTATCCGTCATACATTAGTTAGTGAGATTTTTGTAGTGTTATGGTGTTTGGTATACGTGCTTACATGGTTCTGATTATGTGAACTGCGCAGTTATATGTTAGTGTAGATGCTGCATCCAAAGACAACATGAAGGCAATTGACAGACCGCTGTTTGGGGACTTCTGGGAACGGCTTGTTGTATGTATATTTTCTTGGCTATCTTTTATTTTTCTTCCTATAAGGCTACAAATGTAAATGAACATTTTATTTTCTCTTGCCTTATGTATCATTAGTCTTAAGAGTTAGCAATATTCGTACAGGTTATGATTTATCTCTAACGGGTCAAACATTAAAAGTCAGCTTAAAAGAAAATGGTCCAAAACTATAGTGGACAAAATGTATACGGTAAACCCGGCCCATTTGGACCCGTTACCTAACCTGCTAATATTTCCACGTGTAATTGGTCTTTATATAATAATGTGTCTATATGACAAGTCAGCTACACCAAAGTTGACAATGGAAAACGTCCCATGGCATGCTGATGTTAAAGCGTTTTCAGAGGCCTTAGCTGAAAAAAGCAATGGGGCGTATGAGGTTGCTTGTGAGCATGTGCACTCATGTTGTGTTCTTCTAGCAAAAGTGGATAAATTCAAGATTCATGGTCAATGGCACACATGGATAGACTATGAGAAGTTCCGTGACTCTGTATATTATATTTATCTAATTTTTTTTAAGTACATAACCAGGTGGCGTCTGGAAAGCCTTTTGGAAACAGTGATTACATGACACTTACCCCATCATGGGCTGTCTATGGAGCTAACGAAGGTGGTTTTGATCCGGAGCAGGCTTGCTACAAGAAAGAAAGGAATCACAAGGCTCGCTAATGAAGGTGTGTGTCCATCCTGTAAAAAATAATAATACAACACAAATTGACCCATTCATAATTAATGGGTCAAATTTGCCATCTCTAAAAATATCATCATAGTCATATTTCCACTAAAACTTTCAACTGAATTCGCTTATAGTTCTTTGCTAGGCTGCAGATTTGTTCTGGCATTAACCTCTGCAACCAAGGGAGCCTGAATTTGGTTGGCTCTCAAACCTTGGTAGCCAAATAACACCAGCAAAGGAAATTTGTACTTAGAAAAAAATGATTATAAACTTTTCTTTTAACTTACTTGGCGAAATCGTATATTAGTTGATATCAATAAAAATATAGCACTTCGACCCTTTTGCATTATCACGTATGACATAACAAAACAATGAGATAAAGTTTAGCATAGTAGTCATGTTGTAATCAAGAAAACATGAACACCGTCAGTAGCTATCCTTAAATATATCAAATTGTTATGCTGCCCTTGGGGCCTTAGCTATACAAATTTTAACGGCCTACAAAACAATATAATCATATAGTAACTAACTCAAGTGCCAAAGATAAAAAGCAGGAACACGATTACTTTAAAGTTCAAAGAGAGAGTAAAGAGGTGATACACAAATACACAAGATATAAGTGGTTTGGTCTCGTTGACCTACGTCCACTGAAAAAGGTCGTCTTTATTGCTTTGAATGATTACAAATATAAAGACGAGGTACAAGTGTGTGTGTGTGTGTGTTTAAGTGGTAGATTGATCGACCTCCAAAAAGGTAGTGAAGTCTCCCTTTTATAGAGGATGTGTGGGCCGGGTGTGGTGGCTCAAAACAGGCGTGATGGGCTTGGGCCCGGGAGTTGGGTCTGCCTTTGAGAAGCCCATCCAGTTGGGATTGGACTAAAGGTTTGCATAAAGCAAACTCGGTGAAAACGACGTCCTACCATTGGTGCACGTGGCACGCTGTGATTGGTCGTCAGGGGCGGCGCCCTGCCACTGGTACACGTGGTGCCTTGTGGTTGACTGCAGGGACCTCATTTTCTTGCTGTTGCCAGAGGGTGTTAGACGACTAGCTTCATCTAGAAGATTGGTTGAAATAACGTCTGACACATAGGAGGCAGTGCAGCAAGTGGGGCTCAAGGGAAGCTGTACCTTGTTGTTGCCAGCCGTTATATTCCGCGGGTGACCATCGCCAGGATTGCACCTTGTTGTCACCAGCACACAACCATTGTATGGTTAGTAGTGACAACATGGACTTAATGAAACAAAACAAAAAACTTGGATTTGAAGAACAACAATTCATACACAAAGTTAGTCTCAACAAAATTGGCCCACATGTTGCACATAACATACACGTATCTGTAAAAAATGGACCTCAAAATGTTCGTCGCACCAAAGACGACTTTAAAAACTGCACTCGAGACATACGTCTTTTATATTAGACACCATGACTTCTCGGGCCAAGAATCTTAAAGATTTCTATTTCAATTATGTGGTAGTTGAAAACGAATTACGATCTTTCTTTTGGGCTGATTTCGTATCATTTCGTAATTATGAAGCTTTCGGTGATGTTTGTGCATTTGATGCTACTTATGACACAAATAAGTAGGTATTTACTATTCATGTTAAGTATTTTTGCTGTTCATATTATGTGTCACCTATATTCATAATTTACGATTACAACATATTAACCTACTGCACATGTGCAACCACAATAAATTTCAGGTACAACATGATATTTGTGCCATTCACTGGTGTTGATCATCACAAAAAATTTGTTACATTTGGTGTTGGTTTGTTATATGATGAGACTATTGAATCATACACATGGTTACTCAACACCTTATTGATCGCCCACAAGAATCAACAACCAACGTTTATACTTACTGACCAAGATGCTGCCATGAAGCAAGCTGTCTCATCTATATTCACTACTTCCATCTATCGTTTGTGTATGTGGCACATCATGAGGAAACTTGTTGGGAATCATAGTATCGTATACACAGCGGAAGCGGTTTATATATTTAACAAAAACGGATTATATATACAATATATATAATAGCCGATTTTATATATAAATTGTTAATTAATTTTATTAATCCGATTAATAAAATATTCCCAATCAGGATCTCAGTTAAACGCGTATAAAAAAATAAATAATAAACAACCATAGGGGGTTTAGTAATCAACCTTTGACGACTACACCGGAATTGTAACACGCGGGTTACAACGAATCCTCGCTAGTAGGAAGTTCACAACCGAGCACGAACCAACCGGGAAACAACACTTGCAAGAGGAAGGTGGTGGCTTGTGGTGGTTGATGGCCGAACAAAAAAAGAAGAAGGCGGCGGCCTTCTTTTCTTTGGTGGCGGCCGCAAAAAGCCAAGAAGAGGAGGCAAGGGTTTGTTGTTTTATCAAAAGTGTGCATTAGGGTTTACTCCTTAACCCTCCTTTTATAAGACAACAACTTGCAATAAACTCCATTGCTAAATATCTTAATATTCCTTAATATTAATCTTATTAACATTAAGTCCCTCAAGATACTCCTTAATATTAATCTTATTAATATTAAATCCCTCAAGACTAAAACAATTATTATTTCATAAATAATAATCCACCAACGCGTGAACTTATCTGATTCGTGTACCAACGTGTAACTCTTCGGATCGTACCGGTTCGGGTTACGTTGATCTCGACTTTTAATTACATCGGACATCCTATATATCCAACAATCTCCCACTTGGACGATTTTAATTAAATGAGTCAACGTGCGCAGAGTTGGACGCCTAGCTGCATCGCATTGCACCCAAACCAGTATGACACTTTACAGTCGTCAACTAGTTCTTTGAGTTCAAGTAACGCTTTACTTAACCAAATACTATAGCCCTGATAATTATATCAATAAGTCCCTTCTGTATAGACATCCGTTGATCATAAGACATGGATCACTCATTCTTATATAGTGATCAACTATTCTCTATTCTCGTCTCTAATTCAAAGTGGTCTAACGAACTACCTTAGTCCGAGCGTGGCCACGCGTTTATACCAGTTTGAGTTTTACGAGGGCGCCAGAATGTCTAGGCTTCTAATCCCATAGAAGTACAGAATTCCATCAGCGTCATACAACTCCCACTTAATCTCGAATTTCTCCCAACGCTACCCTTATAGCTACCCATGTTTCAGGATAGTGTAAGATAACATCAAAGATAGTCCTTGATCAATGTAGTTTAATATGTGCCTTAGGAAAAAGGACAGATTGAACATATCAATATCAAAACATCTCATGACATAGATCCATGGAGATCGTTTTGAAGCGAGTTACATCCAATATTATTCCCTAATAATATCTGTGAATTATGATCCTCAAACCCTTGAGCTATTCATCTCATGAATACAACCATCCCAATTCACAATAGTCTTATATTCAAATTCATTCCTATGTAATTTGATCGACTACGGACATTTAGAATACTTTTATTCAAGGATTTAAACATACGAATAAATGAACACAGTTAATAAATATTAAATTTGCATTTAACCCATTAAATCAAATAAACATTCAACATAACTGTCATAGTTCAAAATAAAACATCAATACTAATTACAGATCATGCCCATTGTCAAACAACTCTAAGCCCTATATTTCCAGCATGCTCCTCATGTCTAGCTTGAGGTAAAGGCTTAGTAAAGGGGCCAGCCAGATTTAGATCTGTATGAACTTTGTTCATCATGACGTCTCCACGCTCCACTATTTCTCTAATGTAGTGGAACTTTCTGAGTATATGCCTTGCGGTCTGATGTGACTTTGGTTCCTTTGCAAGAGCAATGGCACCAGTGTTGTCACACAGTATCTCGATTGGTTTCTTTATGCTAGGCACAACATCGAGATCAGTAATGAACTTCTTCATTCAGGCAGCCTCCTTTGCAGCATCCGATGCAGCAATGTATTCTGATTCACAGGTGGATTGAGCAACCACACTTTGCTTAGAGCTCTTCCAAGTAACAGCCCCACCATTCAGAATGAAAACATATCCCGTTTGTGATCTTGAGTCATCACGATCAGTCTGGAAGCTTGCATCAGTATAACACTTAACTGACAGCTCCTCATCCAGTCCTCCATATATTAAGAACACGTCCTTAGTCCTTCTCAAGTACCTAAGAATGTTCTTCACTGCAGCCTAGTGACCCTCTCCTGGATTCTGTTGATATCTACTCGTCATGCTAAGAGCATACGAGACATCAGGTCTAGTACATAACATGGCATACATGATGGAACCAATCGCAGAAGCATATGGAACACCTTCCATTTTCTTCTTTTCCTCTACAGTATTTGCACACTGCTTGTTATCAAGAATGGTTCCATGTGCCATGGGCAAGAGCCCCCTTTTTGAGTCTTGCATTGAGAAGCGTCGTAAGACCTTATCAATATATGTACTTTGACTCAAACCCAATAACCGCTTTGATCTATCTCTATAAATCTTTATTCTCAGAATATAAGCGGCTTCACCAAGATCTTTCATTGCGAAACATTTACCCAACCAGGTCTTAACATCTTTAAGCATAGGGATATTGTTTCTAATGATTAGTATGTCATCTACATACAGTATAAGAAAAGTAATATAGCTCCCACTAGACTTCTTGTAAACACACGGTTCATCTTCGTTCTTGATAAAACCAAACTCTTTGATTTTCTGATCAAAACGGAGATTCCAGCTGCGAGATGCTTGCTTTAATCCATAGATGGATTTATTCAGCTTGCACACCTTATTAGGATTCTTCGGATCGACAAAACCTTCAGGTTGAACCATATAGACATCTTCCAGTAAGTGTCCATTAAGGAACGCGGTTTTGACATCCATCTGCCATATCTCATAGTCATAATATGCAGCAATGGCAAGTAGAATTCCAATAGACTTAAGCATGGCCACTGGCGAGAAAGTTTCCTCATAGTCAATTCCTTGAGTCTTAGTAAAACCTTTCGCTACAAGCCTTGCTTTGTAGGTTTGCACATTCCCATCCATGTCAGTCTTCTTCTTGAAGATCCATTTGTTTCCCACAGTCCGACATTCGGTAGGAAGATCAACCAATTCCCAGACTTGGTTATCATACATGGATTGCATCTCTGCATTCATGGCTTCTTGCCATTTCTTGGATTCTGAATCCAAGATTGCAGATTTGTAAGTAGTAGCCTCAGCTTCATCAATCATGAAGATATCGTCATACCTTACCGGTGCACGACGATCCCTAATACTTTTCCGAACACTTGGTGTTTCTGTTGTTTCTTGAGTCCTCTCAGGCTCAACTTCAACAACTGGATCAGTTACATCTGGTTCTGTCTGAACAGCTGGTTCAGTCACTTGTGATTCTCGAATTTCTTCAAGATCCACATAGTTATCTCCAATCCCTCGCGCCAGAAGCTCTTCCTCTAAGAAAGTGCCTCTGCGTTTGGTGAAAATCTTATTTTCAGTGGGGTGGTAGAACATGTAACCGATCTTCTTACCGTATCCAACGAAAACCACTTTTTCGCCTCTGGGATCTAGTTTATCCGAAGATTCTAGAGTGACATAAGCATTACATCCCCAGACTTTAAGGTAGGATACATGAGGTTTCTTTCCATGCCATATCTCATAAGGCGTTTTAGTAACCTTTTTCGTCGGAGCTATATTCACAAGTCTTGCGGCGGTCTCCAAAGCATAACTCTAAAAGGATTTTGGAAGGTTTGTTCGACACATCATTGATCGAATCATATCTAATAGAGTTCGATTTCTCCGCTCAGACACACCATTATGTTGCGGTGTTCTAGGTGGAGTGAGTTGTGAAACTATTCCACAATCCTTTAGATGGTCGATGAATTCCTGACTAAGATATTCACCGCCTCGATCTGATCGAAGCATTTTAATAGTTCTATTTAGCTGATTTTCTACTTCGTTTTGGTATTCCTTGAACTTTTCAAGAGTTTCATGTTTATGCTTCATAAGATAAACATAACCATATCTACTGAAATCATCAGTAAATGTAACAAAGTATCTTTCTCCATGTCTTGACATTGTTCTGAATGGACCACATACATCTGTATGTACAAGTCCTAACAGATCATTAGCTCTTTCTCCAACATTTGAAAAAGGTGTTTTTGTTAACTTTCCACTTAAGCATGATTCGCATGTGACGTCCGTCACTTTTTCGTTATATTTTATTTCTATATAATAATAATAATAATAATAAAATAAAATTCAGATTTTATTATATATTTTTTTTACCACACTTAAAACCCAAACCATATAAACCCACTCTTTCTTTTTCTTTTGAAGCCCAACACACACAAAACACCCACCTCTCTTCTCTTCCCTAGTCTGCCAGCCCAAACTGAGCCCACACAAGCCGGCCCAACAGACCAGGCCCAATTCCCTCATAGCTGTAAAAAAAAAAATTATTAAACGCAGACCAGGGGACTCGAACCCGGGTCTGTGTCCGAGTTATAACATGCAACAACCAACTGGTCTACCCAACACCTTTGTTTTTTATCCCGTCTCCTGAATACTTATACACAAACAGCGAGTTCCCTCCTTTCCTTGTCTGCTGCGTGCAGCAGCAACGCACCAGCAAATCAATCACCATTAAAACTTCGGTCAACCTCTTTGACCCCTTAAATTGATCTATACTTGGCAACTTTTTTTACAAATCAATTCGTTTATGCATCTGCACGTCACCAGCTCATCAAACGCGATTTCAGGACCTAATTAATTCGTTTTTGACCAAGCCTAGTCAACCTTCCAATTCGTTGAGTATACCCCTAACACTATAAATTGAGCGGACCTGCATGACCTGAGTGTGCCGAAATACAAACCCCTACTTTCAATTTACGTAAAATCCTCGCTATAAACAGGAACCACCTACCTTTGACTTTCTGTTTTGATTGGTCGATTCACGACAGATTACGTATTGTAAGTTTGAATTCTCACCTTGTTTTGATCCATATACATCATACGAGCAATAACCCCATGATGTTTGGGGTTATTGCTTGGTAATTTATTGGATTGGAAATCTAGGGCTCGATATGGTAGATTTGGGGAAGAAACGTTTGTAGACTTAGCATTTATACATTTCAGAACGAAACTTATCACCAACTGATCACACAGATAAGTTGGTAACGTGGTATTTTCTTAAAACATGAACCGGCCATAGGCCAAGGGTTCGATTCCCAGCAGCATTGATATTTTTTTATATACTTTAACTTCATATCTATTTTAATTAAATTTTAAAAATGCATTTAAAATACCAAAGACGATTTATGAACCCTATAAAAATTATCCTAGGCTGTCCAAATGTTAAACTTTATTATAAAATTTTTAGATTTTCAAAAATATTTTATTTATTATATATAATAAATATTGCAAGTTTATTCTATTTTATTTATAAAATTCTATAAAAATATCTAAACGATTTTATAAAATTCCACAAAAATTATACTAAACTTTTATGACAATAAACATTTCAGAAATTAATTTTATTTCAGAAAAACCGTACATTTTATATTTTTAATTAATTTTTGTTAGTTTTAATCATAAATAAATCATAATAAATTCATTTTTCAATGTTTTTGCACCAAAATTTTATATTAATTATTTCTATTCATTTGGAACAGAAATACAATTTTTAATTCAAGAATTCTTCAATTTTAATATTTTTAGATATTAAAGTCATATTTTGACAATTTGAAATAAATAGATTAAATATTCTATTTTCAAGAAAATAATTTTATAAAAATTATTTCATACTAAAAACTTTATTTTGTGACCATCCTTAACTTAAAATGTACAAAAAGACTTTTACTCATTTATTTATTAAATTTCTTATATTTAATAAACAATTTGTTTATTAATCAAATAAATACTTATCCTCAATTCGAAGCCCTAGAAAATACTTATAGACCAAATAGACTTAGACTTATTTGTTACATTATACATAGGGTGATACCTGGCAACATTGGATTATACTTATTCAATTACACAAGACTTACCACCTTGCTAAGATGAGTATTACTTATCCCCTTTTTCGCTTTTACAACTTTTTGGGGTGATTCATGCACAAGTATACAAAACCTTCATATTCATTTACACATACATTTTTATTCATTTACAATTCATATACGTGTCTTGATTATCTTTGTGCTTATGTTTGAACATGAATGTAGCTTACATACAAAATCATACATCTAGACATAACTTATGTTATGGTGCTCTTTACATATAGACGTAACTTATGTTACGGTGCTCATTTAGACATAACTTTGTGTTATGGTGCTCTTTTAGACTCACATGTGTTGAGGTGCTCATTATCAATTTCATTGTACAAACTTTACATTTGATCTTTGTCTTGTTTGGTTACTTGCGTGTTTACATAATGCCTTGGTGATGCTAGACAGATGAATTGTACTACTTTTCAAAACTTATACTATACGTACAAAACTAAGTAGTACTCACCAACATCATATGTTGACAAAATTATTTTCGTGCATGTTTCAGGATAAGCTGCTTGACGCTTCACATAGGACTTTGGACTTAGATTAAATCAATCAATTATCTATATTTTGTTGTCTTGTATTTAATTTCACATGTTGTAAAACAATATTCAATAATCATATATTTACATTTTAGTACCATGAGCTTTTGAACATGTTGTCTTGTATTTAATTTCACATAGGACTTTGGCACCTCGATGATTCCGCCATCGGTTGGGGTGTTACAGATTGGTATCAGAGCCATGGTTATAGGGAACTAGGTTACTAGATGAAATAGGCCTAGACTATAACCGAACTTCAACTTTCATGCATTATATTTCCTAAGTTACCTCACCCCTCATTTCCCTCTACTTTCCTTCTTCTATCTTTCCCTTCTTCTCTCTCTCCATTCTTCTCATCTTTCATCATGGTGCATAGAGATGGTGTCCTACAAGGAGTGGAAAGTCTACATCATCATGGAACAGGAGCTGTAACTTTCATGAAGACACTCTTAGACATAATGCCTACTCTTATTTTTGCTCCTTCAAAGTTGTTGAACTTTAATGAGTGTGATAAGGACACGTGCAATCTGGAAGGGTGGATGCCTGTACACTGGGTTTTTTGGCATAGGCAAGCATAGCGCATAAATCCATTTACGGACCTGTTATGCTTACCTGGGGATTCCTGGAGTGAGTGTCCACTTATAGGCTAAAGCATGTCTTCTTTGATCACCATTGGGTTCAACTCCTTTGAAAAGTCAACGTTCTTGTTGGGCTTTACAAGCTAGACAAGGGCACTCCAAGCATCTTATGCAAGTTTTTCAATAATACTCTCTCGTTTCATATACAATATTCTGTATATCATGATTTTCATATATTGCTTACAAGTTCATACCTTCATAATCATCTGTACGGTTATACACTTACATTTTCTAATCTCATGATTATTCATTGACTACCTCATAGATGTCTGCTCGCCACATGCTCCGTGATGCCAGCCAACGTCCTGTTCGTGCTTCTGGACAACGTTCTGATCATCGCCTTGCATCTTTAGTCGCTGAGCAAATTGCTGCAGTAATTCCAAATCTTGTCAATGAGTTAACCCAGAATAGTAACAGTGCCAACACAGGAAGTACGGCTCAATTTCGGTGCACTTTCAAACACTTTAACTCCTGCAACCCCACAAAATTCACTGGTGAGGAGGGTGCTATTGGCCTCTTCCAATGGTTTGAAAGCATGGAGAGTACTTTTGTGAACAGTGAATGTCCTGATGAACTCCGCGTTCGTTATGCTACTAGTGTCCTTCAAAAAGGGGCGCTAACCTGGTGGAATGGCGAAAAGCGCAACCGGGGCGCTGATGTTGCATTATCTTTGTCTTGGACTGAAGTTAAGGAACTCATGATCGCCAAAATCTGCCCTAGGAACGAAATCAGGAAACTAGAGGAAGAGTTCCATGGGTTGAAACAAGACAGTGGTGAGAATCTTGCGTATAATACTCGATATCACGAACTTAGCATACTGGTTCCACACATGGTCACCCCGGTCTCACGAGCAATCGAGAAATATATCGAAGGATTACCTGACCTGATTCAAGACGTTGTCACTGGAGGCAAATCCACTACGGTAGAAGAAGCCATCCAACTTGCAGCCACTTTAACAGACAAACACGTAAGGAAAGGAAACTTGGTTAGGAAGGGCACCAAGACGTCTGGTGAGAAAACCACCCATGTTATCGAACAATCTAAGACTGTTTTAGCAAAGGCCGCCACTGTTTCGAACTCTAAGAAACGAATGGGCGATAATCAGAATAATGCTGTTGTGGATCCTGTAACTCAGCCTCCTAACAAGAAAGCCTACACGGGAATCCATCCTCAATGCAACACTTGCAAGTATCATCACCCTGCAAATCTTCCATGTCGTCAATGCACTAGATGTGGAAGGTTTGGACACTTCATCACCACTTGTCGTGTAATGGATAGGGCACAGGATAATCATCAAACAGCTACCCAGGAACCACTACAGATTACTAACGGTCGGGCATGTTATCATTGTAGAGACCCTAACCACATGCGACCTCAATGCCCTAAATTGAATAATGTAAACCTGGTGGCACATGGACGAGCTTTCAATATCAATATCAACGAAGCAAACGATCAGGATGACGTTAACCCCACTGGCTAAGCCATGGATGGAATCTTCTTAAGACTCGGGAATCCAACACTTGCGTTTTCATTTTCTTGATCCTATTATCATTTTGTACCCAATTTTGTCGCACTCATTAGCATACAATATCTAGAAATTTCCTTGCATACTATTGTGTACGAACACAGATTTGGGAATTTATCATATTGATTACATTTATTTTAATCATACAAGACTCTACCTTACATTTATTTGAAACATTTACTTGATCCTACAGAATTTTTCTAAAAACATCATTGGTTATTACATGAAACTTGATTTTTTTTCCCTTAGTTTGACTATCCATTGAACATTTAATTATTCATGATACTCGTAAACTATTTCTATAGGCCACACTTACACTTAATGGTTTTAGTACTTACAAACTTGCTTGCGTGTGTGTATTATCCACGCAACTCAGATAAACATTTCATTTAAAGGGTTCCTCGGACGAGTGGTAGCCCATACTTAAATATTGTTATGCAATGCAATTGACCTAGTCATTACATGGCCTCATTTCATTGATAAACGTGTTGTTGTGTCATCTTCTTGTGAAACTTATTTGCTTTAATGTGTGTTAGGTTAGGATCATAGAAGGACACAGAACCCTAATGTAAGGTAAATTGATGATTCCGGTCCGGAACGTAATCATGAATTTACAGGTGCGTTAGGGTAGTGTGAATTTCTATTAGAGTTTTTGGTAGGCGTCCAGTACGTTTTCAAGGTATCAAAGGTGTGGTGGGTTAGCTGCGGTACACCCTGTATACAAACACTAATGATGCATTGAAAGTGAGACTAGGAGTCGAACCAGGAACAAACTCTGTTTACTTGGTAGTTCAATTAGTCTCTCTATAGTCAACCAACTTATACATTCATTTTAGCACTCATAAAACTTGAAGTCTAGTGTTTTACTAGATTCTTATTCTCCTTATTATTCGAGACGAACCTAATCCAAATCCTTAACTCACACCTATCAAACCTCTTATCCAAATCATTCGAATTTTCCAAACCATAGTTATCTTAATTTTTACCCTAACATCCATAACCCTATGTTTCTATTAACTTCGGGACGAAGTTTCTAAAAGTAGGGGATGCTGTGACGTCCGTCACTTTTTCGTTATATTTTATTTCTATATAATAATAATAATAATAATAATAATAAAATAAAATTCAGATTTTATTATATATATTTTTTACCACACTTAAAACCCAAACCATATAAACCCACTCTTTCTTTTTCTTTTGAAGCCCAACACACACAAAACACCCACCTCTCTTCTCTTCCCTAGTCTGCCAGCCCAAACTGAGCCCACACAAGCCGGCCCAACAGACCAGGCCCAATTCCCTCATAGCTGTTAAAATTTTTTTTTATTAAACGCAGACCACGTGACTCGAACCCGGGTCTGTGTCCGAGTTATAACATGCAACAACCAACTGGTCTACCCAACACCTTTGTTTTTATCCCGTCTCCTGAATACTTATACACAAACAGCGAGTTCCCTCCTTTCCTTGTCTGCTGCGTGCAGCAGCAACGCACCAGCAAATCAATCACCATTAAAACTTCGGTCAACCTCTTTAACCCCTTAAATTGATCTATACTTGGCAACTTTTTTTACAAATCAATTCGCTATAAACAGGAACCACCTACCTTTGACTTTCTGTTTTGATTGGTCGATTCACGACAGATTACGTATTGTAAGTTTGAATTCTCACCTTGTTTTGATCCATATACATCATACGAGCAATAACCCCATGATGTTTGGGGTTATTGCTTGGTAATTTATTGGATTGGAAATCTAGGGCTCGTTATGGTAGATTTGGGGAAGAAACGTTGTAGACTTAACATTTATACATTTCAGAACGAAACTTATCACCAACTGATCACACAGATCAGTTGGTAAAGTGGTATTTTCTTAAAACATGAACCGGCCACAGGCCAAGGGTTCGATTCCCAGCAGCATTGATATTTTTTTTATATACTTTAACTTCATATCTATTTTAATTAAATTTTAAAAATGCATTTAAAATACCAAAGACGATTTATGAACCCTATAAAAATTATCCTATGCTGTCCAAATGTTAAACTTTATTATAAAATTTTTAGATTTTCAAAAATCTTTTATTTATTATATATAATAAATATTGCAAGTTTATTCTATTTTATTTATAAAATTCTATAAAAATATCTAAACGATTTTATAAAATTCCACAAAAATTATACTAAACTTTTATGACAATAAACATTTCAGAAATTAATTTTATTTCAGAAAAACCATACATTTTATATTTTTAATTAATTTTTGTTAGTTTTAATCATAAATAAATCATAATAAATTCATTTTTCAATGTTTTTGCACCAAAATTTTATATTAATTATTTCTATTCATTTGTAACAGAAATACAATTTTTAATTCAAGAATTCTTCAATTTTAATATTTTTAGATATTAAAGTCATATTTTGACAATTTGAAATAAATAGATTAAATATTCTATTTTCAAGAAAATAATTTTATAAAAATTATTTTCATACTAAAAACTTTATTTTGTGACCATCTTTAACTTAAAATGTACAAAAAGACTTTTACTCATTTATTTATTAAATTTCTTATATTTAATAAACAATTTGTTTATTAATCAAATAAATACTTATCCTCAGTTCGAAGCCCTAGAAAATACTTATAGACCAAATAGACTTAGACTTATTTGTTACATTATACATATGGTGATACCTGGCAACATTGGATTATACTTATTCAATTACACAAGACTTACCACCTTGCTAAGGTGAGTATTACTTATCCCCTTTTTCGCTTTTACAACTTTTTGGGGTGATTCATGCACAAGTATACAAAACCTTCATATTAATTTACACATACATTTTTATTCATTTACAATTCATATACGTGTCTTGATTATCTTTGTGCTTATGTTTGAACATGAATGTAGCTTACATACAAAATCATACATCTAGACATAACTTATGTTATGGTACTCTTTACATATAGACGTAACTTATGTTACGGTGCTCATTTAGACATAACTTTGTGTTATGGTGCTCTTTTAGGCTCACACGTGTTGAGGTGCTCATTATCAATTTCATTGTACAAACTTTACATTTGATCTTTGTCTTGTTTGGTTACTTGCGTGTTTACATAATGCCTTGGTGATGGTAGACACATGAATTGTACTACTTTTCAAAACTTATACTATACGTACAAAACTAAGTAGTACTCACCAACATCATATGTTGACAAAAGTATTTTCGTGCATGTTTCAGGATAAGCTGCTTGACGCTTCACATAGGACTTTGGACTTAGATTAAATCAATCAATTATCTTTATTTTGTTGTCTTGTATTTAATTTCACATGTTGTAAAACAATATTCAATAATCATATATTTACATTTTAGTACCATGAGCTTTTGAACAATCATCACTACGTGGCACCTCGATGATTCCGCCATCGGTTGGGGTGTTACATCGCATTTTCCAAACGACTCCGAACCTTTGGAATCCAGGATTCCTGCGGTTTTGAGTTGTTTAACACGATTCTCACTTATGTGACCAAGTCTACAATGCCACATATACGTATCATTAAAGTCCAACTTATTACGTTTATGAGAGATATTGCATAATATGTTATCGTTTTGGATTTCTATCTCATAGATCCCATTGTTAGGTTTTGCATCAAAGTAAAATACATCGTTAAAATAAGCAGAAATAAATTCACCATTAAAACGATAATCAAAACCTTGTCTACGCAAAGCATGAAATGAAACAATATTTCTAGTCACACTAGGAATGTAATAAACATTGTTCAAAACAAGTTCTAAACCAGAAGGTAGTAAAAGAACATATTCTCCTATTGCCTTCACTACAACTCTTTGTCCATTGCCAACATGGACCTCCAAGTCACCTTGTTTCAGTTTTCTAATCTTTCTTAGTCCTTGCAAAACATTACAAATGTGGAAACCACATCCTGTGTCAAACACCCATGTTTTGCCAGAAAAAACAAAGATTTCAATAACATATATACCTAAGGACTCTCCTCCAGAAGCCTTGGCTTGCTTCAGTTCAGCTAAATACTTAGCACAGTTCCTTTTCCAGTGCCCAGTTTCATCACAATGAAAACATTTGGCATCTTTCAAAGGTTTCTTGTTGGCAACAGCTTTGCCCTTTCCCTTCCCTTTGCCTTGATAGCCCCTCTTCTTGGTTTTAGGTTTCTTAATCTGACCCTCCCTGATCATTAGCACTGGTGCAGTTTTGCCAGGTATGTTTACCTCAGCAGTTTTGAGCATCTGATGCAATTCTGCAAGTGTCTTCTCCATCCCATTCATATTATAGTTCATAATAAACTGGTCATATGACTTGGGCAATGAGTTCAGGATGATATCCCCAGCTAACTCATCGCTCAATGGGGATTCCAGACGAGCCAAGTGATCAACATACGCCTTCATTTTCAGCACATGAGTGCCAACTGGTGAACCCTCTTGCATACGAGTGGTTATAAGTGATCGCATCACATCGAACCTCTCATGGCGAGCATTTTGTTGGAACATTTCCATCAGATGCTGATTCATGTCGTATGCATCCATGTCCTCCATGGTCCTTTGTAGTTCAGGGATCATGGAAGCCAGCATCAGACATGAGACTTTCAAAGAGTCATCAAAATGCTTAGCCCAAGCTTTATAAAGCTCACTCTTGGGATTTATGGGTTCATCAGGGACTGGTTCTTCAAGAACATACAATTTGTTCTCCGCTTTGAGAACAATTTTCAAGTTGCGGTGCCAGTCCATGAAGTTGGAGTGGTTCAGTTTGTCCTTCTCTAAGATGGACTTGAGAGAGAAATGGGAGGTGGAATTGTTTTCAGTTGACATCTACAAAGTTCAAAATTAATGTATTAGTATTTCATGTTTAAGTGTCCTAATTATTTTATGACCCAAAAAACAAAGTTAATTAGGATGAGATCCCGATTCATCAATACACAATGAACTGGCTTAGCACTGTCCACTGGCACGATTAGGTAGGTAAAAAACGATTGTTAATTGTGTCCACTACACAACTCTCCTTTTGGGGTTATCGCTAAAAGCGATGTATGTTTAACCCCAACTATGCCCACTTGTCAAACAAGCGATGTTTGGTCCTTTACTGTTAACTGTAACACCGGCCTATGTTACACAGGAACCGCGATGATTACCTTAACTCATGATCAACGCCCAGATGCAGGGTCAGCACTAACATTTGGGTTCGATATAGAATGCAGTGTTAACTCGTTAAGGGTGGCATGAAACATCAATTTAAAATTGGGATTTAATTTTAATATTTACCATAAATATATTGAATGACTCGTTAGCATGATGTGAGTCACACAACAGTTTATAAATCCAATTTTATATTATTCGTGATAATTGAAACTCCTTTCAACACTCGACACGGTATAGTTTTAAATACCCTATTTAAACTACGTTGGTCGTATTATCGCGAATAGACTTGTTTTAATATTAATAAAACTCTTTTTATTAAATATGCTTTTCGGTTTTTATAAATAAAACTTGTTTTAATAAAACCGTTGCCATGATTGTGAAAATTTTATTTATTTTGGGTTATCTAAATTATTTACAATAAATAAACCACAACCACAAAACATAATAATAAAATTAAACGAATCGAGCCCCTAATAGGTCGCCCGTTTCGTTTTAGCCAGAAACGAAACGAACTAGTCAAAAGGGTTTCAAAACAATTTTGATATAGCTCCCACTTGACCCGAGATCTCTATCTTCATGGAACCTGTTCGCCCTTTTTTTTTCTTCGTCTTGATCTTGTACTTGAAGGATTACAACAATAAATTTGAAAATACAATAAAATCAAATCTATTCTAATCCTATCTATTACACCGGATCCAATATCCGTAATAAAAAATACAAATCAATAAAGAAATATAACCATCACAAACACAACCATGACAAGGGTCAAATACCTAGGGCTCGATTCACATCACAATCCATGAACAACTAAAAGCTTTTGATCTTTTGTCAAAATAAACAATTTTTGACAAATAAAACAAAGATTAAAATTATAACTTTACCATCTATACGCGTGTAACCGTGGCTCTGATACCACTGTTGGGAATCATGGTATCGTATACACAGCGGAAGCGGTTTATATATTTAACAAAAACGGATTATATATACAATATATATAATAGCCGATTTTATATATAAATTGTTAATTAATTTTATTAATCCGATTAATAAAATATTCCCAATCAGGATCTCAGTTAAACGCGTATAAACAAATAAATAATAAACAACCATAGGGGGTTTAGTAATCAACCTTTGACGACTACACCGGAATTGTAACACGCGGGTTACAACGAATCCTCGCTAGTAGGAAGTTCACAACCGAGCACGAACCAACCGGGAAACAACACTTGCAAGAGGAAGGTGGTGGCTTGTGGTGGTTGATGGCCGAACAAAAAAAGAAGAAGGCAGCGACCTTCTTTTCTTTGGTGGCGGCCGCAAAAAGCCAAGAAGAGGAGGCAAGGGTTTGTTGTTTTATCAAAAGTGTGCATTAGGGTTTACTCCTTAACCCTCCTTTTATAAGACAACAACTTGCAATAAACCCCATTGCTAAATATCTTAATACTCCTTAATATTAATCTTATTAACATTAAGTCCCTCAAGATACTCCTTAATATTAATCTTATTAATATTAAATCCCTCAAGACTAAAACAATTATTATTTCATAAATAATAATCCACCAACGCGTGAACTTATCTGATTCGTGTACCAACGTGTAACTCTTCGGATCGTACCGGTTCGGGTTACGTTGATCTTGACTTTTAATTACACCGGACATCCTATATATCCAACAAAACTTTCGTCCAAGGTACATAATTTATTAATTTATGTTAATAATAAATCATTAAACTTCATTATATAAATAATACTTTATAGCTTAACTGATTGTTATTTATATTTCTTTTAGATCTCTAAAGAGATACTAGACAACACAACCCTTCGCTCATCCATTCACAAACTGGTATGGAACTTATTCATTACACCTGCCACATTTGAAGCGAGATGGCATATATTAATGGATGAGTACCAAATGACCGATTACCCTTGGCTGTGTGAAATGTTTGCTAGACATGATTGGGTCCCATGCTACTTCAGAGAAATATCCATGTCTTGCTTAATGAAGACCATGTTGAGGTGTGAGAGCTCCAATGCATGATTTAAAGTTAACTCCAAAGCAACCAACACATTGGTCCAATTCCTTGTGTGTTTTGACACATCAATTGATGATCAACGCCACACACAACGAAAAATGGAGTTTGAGAGCAATACCATAACCTCCCGACTAAGTACAGGCATCCGTATAGAATCACATGCCGCTGAAACATACACATGGTCTTTGTTTACCGAAGTCCGAAAAGAAATATATATGGGCTTGATGCATTGTCTACCCATTGAAAGGCCAACTGCTCAATCTACTAATATCAAACACTATAATGTCCGTCATTGCAAACAAAACATGGATTATGTAAATGAATTTGAGGTATCATACTCTACATTTATTTTTATTTATTAATATAAACAATTGCAAAAACACCCTTACTGCACATGTGCATCAGCCCATTCATCAGTTTACCAACATTTATCAGCCACATTAAACATGTATATGTCACACATTCATGTAATACTACCTGTTTGTATCATTACAATTTCACCATTACCCTTTAAAAACATCAATATGCACATGTGCATACCTACAATAAACATGTATTTCATCTTCTAACTCTCACATACGTGCAGGTTGTCCTTAATGTTACTGATAAAACAGTAAGTTGTACAAGCATGGGCTTCGTCTGTCTTGGTTACCTATGTCGTCTTGCATTCTGTGCGTTTCGATACAATCAAATCGAACGTATTCAACACATTACATTCAGCCAAGATGGAGACGGGATGCACTTCCATCAATAGTTCACAGTATATCCAACATGCACTAATTTGACACTAGCGAGGTTGTTGTTTTAAGAAATGAAATATCAGAAATTGTTTCACAATGCATGAACTGACTTAGGCTCAATCCTGAAAATATACGTGCATTATCGAAAGAATTTAAACAAATCAGAAACTGTATATTCAAAGCATTCCCTGATGAACCTCGATGCAACCAAAACACAGCAAACATCAGTGATATTAAACCTACCTGCCTTTTCTGATGTTAATGTTCATCCTCCACAAGGTATAAAAAACAAAGGGTGTGGTACGAAGAAACAACAGATTTGCCCGGGACAAAAAGTTAAAGATAAACGAAAAAAAGGCCGCTCGTCATTGTAATAAATGCAACAAATACGTTTACGACCACGATTCACGCAACTGTGAAAAGGTACGAGCTACGAAACTTGCTCAACAAGCAGCGAATCGTTCTGCTGCCATTGCTAATGGAATTTATGTTCCTGATAACGATGATGAAGACGAAAACGAAAACGAAGATGATGATGACGAATGTGCTGACGATATTAGTGACAATGAGGATGATTATGCAAATATTGATTCTAATGAAGATACTAATGATGTTACTGAAGGATCTTCATATGTTGCTGACTATGAACAGTTGCTTAGACGTTCATCTAGGCATCGTAATGCACTTGGCCATTCCTGACTATCCATTTTATATGGGAAAATTCCATACAAATGTAACCAAGTTTTTCTAGTGTTTCAATTAAGTCATCCAATCTTTTTTTTGTTTCTATAAAGTAACTGAACTTTAATTTTATGTTTTAATAGTATGCAATTACTAGGTAACCAGGTTACCATTATTTAATTATTTTTTTTATTTTCTTTTAAGCTTATGTGGATTTTAGTTATCTTACGTGGATTTTAAAAATTATGTGTATTAGATTTACAAAAATCAAAACATATATAAAAACCTTCTACGTTTTACTCAGAACCCATGAAGAACATGCTAGATCTCCAAACCCTAGACGACATGTGCAGCGATGACCAACCTTCAACGAACGAAGACAACATTCGCGATCCACCAGGTATTATTTCTTATTTCATTTTTGCTTCAGAGCAGTGATATAAGGTTTCAACAAAGACCGGATACAGGGCCGGCCCTGGGGTGGGCGAGCCGCACCCCGGCCGAGGCCCTTGTTTTTCCAGGGGCCAAAAATATTCGAAAACATATTATGTATATTTTACGCTTAAGGTTATTGTCGGTAGATACAAGATAGTTTAGATGAGAAAAAATAACTAAAGATAGTGACTCGTTTTTTTTGTAAGGTAAGCTTCAATGGTGGGTTGTAGCCTTGTAGGGAGGAAGAAGATGAGAGGGAAAGGGATGAGAGAAAGAAAACTAAACCGTAAATAATGTGTGGATATGGATGCTTAGGGCCCACTTGTTTATTTACTCATTATTAAGACCATGTGTAGTGGAGGGCTTTATATATAAAGCCCCCCTTTCTGATTGGTCCACGTGGCAGCTGAGTCAGCATGGAGAGAGAAACTGAAAAAAGGATGTAGTGGTAGGGGCTTTATAAATATAGCCCCTATTAATATTTTATTATATTTTTTAAAGTAAAAAATTAATAAGAGAGAGAGAGAGAGAGAGAGAGAGAGAGAGTGTGTATGATGTGGCATGATGTGATTGGGTGGGGGATAATTGCACCGGCGCCATTTTCATCATGCCAAACAAACTTTTTGAAAAATAAAGCCCCCCCGTAGCGGTGGGGGGGGGGGGGGTTATTTTGTGAAATAGCACCCAAAATCTATCCCGCTACGGTGGGTCTAAATAACTTGTATTTGAAAGTTGTGATCCTATTGTTTTTTTTTCTTTTTCGGCAAATAAAACAAGTTTTTGCTTACTTTTAGTGGGGCCAATTTGGAAGTTCATGTGAATCCAGTTGTGTCGTGGGTGATTAGAACATTTGAGGATTTGATGTTTCCATGAGTGAATTTTAGGCCTCCAACAGAATGGATATGTGCTATGCCTCTTGCAGCTCCCAAGGCATTTTAGTACAGGTTTGAGTCCAAGTTGGGTTGGACCCACACAAACTTTTTCTTCATTTTTATATAAATTATTACTAATGTAATATTTATGATTACAAAAACACTACTATAATAATCTAAATCTTTGACATAATGATTTAGGAGGTTGGTTGTATTATAGGGAAACAACTGGATGTTACTCTAAAACCCGTTCAACTCATTTGACTTCTAAGTTTAATTTTTTTTTTTTTTGTGTTTTTCTTACATCTTATAATTGTAGATGGCGAAAAGGACCCTTTCTTGAGTCTACTTTGTTATGACAATGATAGCGAAAAAGATGATGATATTGAAAAGGATGACGAGGTGGATTCTGTCGAAGATTGGAGTGCAAATGAAATGGATGATGACAGTGATGGTGTTCAGAATACGGAACGCGATGTTATATATCCGAGTTATGATCCTACAATTAATTGGAGATTGACAAAACCTATTCTAGGAATGAAATTTGAGAGTCCTACACAACTAAAGGAGAGCTTGATCGAGTACGGTGTTTCAAACGGTTATCAGTTAGAGTTTATAGTAAACGATTATCGTAGGTTGTAGGTGGTATGTGGGAAAGAAGAAAATGGAGATGAAAAGGATAGTGCGGGGAAAAAGAAAAGAGACAGAAAGTGTCCGTTCAGGCTTTGGGCCTCAAGGATTACAGGTGAGGATTCATTCCAAATCAAAAAACTAAACGAGAAACACACGTGTACAAGAAAGTATTGTTTGGGCTCTCTTGTTACATATTCTTGGATTGCAAAACGATATTTCAAACAGATAGTAGAAAATCCTGAAATTAGTTTAAGGCAAATGCAAGCCGATATCATGAGTAAATTTGAGTGCAAGGTGAGTATTGGGCAATGTAGTAGAGCCAAAAAAAAGGTTTTAGATGATTATGAAGGTGGTTTGAAAGAACATTATGCAAGACTTTCGGATTATAAAGCCGAGATATTAAAACCTAATCCGGGAAGTACCGTACAGATGGTTGTGAATGAAATGGAGAATGGAGACGTTTACTTCGGTAGTTTCTATATTTGTTTTAAGGGTGTCAAAGATGGATGGATAAATGGATGCAGAAAAGTTCTTGATTTAGATGGATGGATAAATGGATAAATGGAGAGTGAAGAAATTAAAGAGAACCAAAGGTATGACAAAATTAAATAATTGTTTTCACAATTTTTATTTTTGTTTTTGTTAATTCATTTTTATAAACTTTTCGGTAGGTATTGGAAGGTAGCTCCAAGTAGTAACATTGTATTTGAAGTGAGAAGTTTGAAATATGCATATGTGGTGAACATTGATGAACAAACTTGTACTTGTAGATCATGGCAATTGTCAGGCATACCTTGTGTTCATACGGTAGCAGCCTTAACCTTCATTGGCTAAAAAATGATATGTTCAAAGAAGCATACAAATATCCGATCAAACCATTGAGAGGAAGTACATTTTGGCCCAAAACTGATGATATCAAGCCTTTACCTCCAAAAGAAAGACGAATGCCGGGTAGACCATCAGTAAAGAGGAAAAGAAGTGCCGATGAGAAAGAGAAAAAGAACCCGAAGGTTCGAATTGGGAGAAAAATGTCATGTCGGAATTGTCAAGAAAAAGGGCATAATGTTAGATCTTGCACAAACGAGAAAAAAGACCCACCCCCAAGGGAGAAGAGGCCAAAAGGTAGATGTAAAAAACGTGATGCAACGAAGAAAGTCTAAAATGATGTTCGTCTTTTTTTTTTTTGCTTTATCTCTTTATGACAAAAGTTGTTTGAAAATGTCGCCTTCTTTTTTTGTTTATCTTTTTGTGATGATGGATATGATTAAAATTAAAGTTTTGGTTTATTCTTTATTTATTTTTGTTATTTGTAGTCTTATTTTCTAGTACAAATGAAAAAAACGTAAGACAATTATCTAGAAAAAAAATCTGTTTTTTTTATTTTAAACAAATAAAAAAAATAAATTGAACCGGTTAAAAAAAACATATTTTTTAAGTTAATACATAATATTTTAAAAGTTTAAGAATTTTAGATTTAAATTTCTTATGATTGAAAAGTCCATGTCATGATTATATTTTCCACATCATATTAAATATTTAAAAAAACTAAAGAAACCTGACACATCATCATTGCTAACCTGGTAACCTGATAATTAAATAGTATTAGAACAGTAAAATAAACTACAGTGACTTTAGAGAGACAAAATAAGTTTGAGTGACTTAACTAGAACACTTTGCAAACTTTGTTACATTTCTATAAAGTTACCCCATTTTATATTGATATAACTTTTATGAGTATCACTTTTTTCTATTACGATATGTTTCGACATATTTCTTATCTTATTTGTTTACAAGACATATCTATTAGATGATTTATATCGCAATCGCTATTTGTTTTATTGAATAATGCTGAACATAATCATGAATACATTTATTACTCCATACATAATACGTATCAATATTTAATATTTTAACCTACGTGTGTATGTTTATTAACCAAAATGTACATTAATTACGTTAATGCACATGTGCATTAGTCAATTGTTTTACAACATAAAAATATTCGACATTTATAATACAATGGCAATATGTATGTTAACTAAAAACATATATGTTTTACAACCATAATACATTACTCATAAAATAGATTGTTTATGCAATGTGCATAAGTCAATTTTTTTTTACAACACATCAACCTCCGACATTTATAATATGATGGCCATTGCTAATGGAATTCATGTTCCGATAATGATGATGAAGACGAAGATGACGATGACGAGTGTGCTGACGATATTAGTGACAATGAGGATGATTATGCAGATATTGATTCTAATGAAGATACTAATGCTGTTACTGAAGGATCTTCATATGTTGCAGACTATGAACAATCGCTTAGAAGTTCAACTAGGCGTCATAATGCACCTGGCCGTTCCTGACTATCCATTTTATATTGACTAGTAGAAACCCGCGCGTTGCGGCAGAGCTAAAAACTATTTTTAGTATTTTATTATTCTTTAATAAAATAACCTTCTTTTAAGCTGTTTAATGCACATATATGTTTCTATAGTTATTCATTAATGTAATATGATGTTTACTTTATTTGCTATTTTTTCAGGTGCTAAATGTTCGTTTGATTGTTCAAAAAAAAAAAAAATGATCAAACATTTGCGATATTGGTTTTGATGGCTCTTGTGACTACACTCACAAGAGCCATCAAAACCAATATCGCAAATGTTTGATCTTTTTTTTTTTGAACAATCAAACGAACATTTAGCACCTGAAAAAATAGCAAATAAAGTAAACATCATATTACATTAATGAATAACTATAGAAACATTTAGTATTTTATTTTTAGTATTTTATTATTCTTTTATAAAGTAAATAAAATTCATATAAGCTCGTTTCTTTAGAAGTATTGCTTATGATCAAAACATACATATCATTTTGGGTATGTTAATTGTTTTGTGCAAGTATGCTGATTCAACATCCAACAACATTGACTAATATAAAATTTGTTGTAGGTGCTATAATAAACCTATATATTGACTACAAATAAATCTAAGATAAAAAGTGACCAATAAACCAAAATCAAATAAATCCAATCCAACAAGAATATTATGAGGGTTTATTGGATTTATCAAGTAGGAAGGATCTCTTATTTCTGTATGTCCAACCAAAGGGATTACAAGAGTTTAAATAGAGATGGCCTATAACAATCATGTCGAAAATACCTCCTCTAAATATGGAGAGGAGATCAATCAGATCAAACAAAATAATACAAAGATAATAATAATAAATGAGATCCTCTATTCCCCCTCAAGATGAAGCATGCAAATTCACAATGCTAATCTTGCCAAGAAGAAATTGAAGTTGTTGAGCAGTGAGGCCTTTAGTAAGTAAGTCTGCTACTTGCATTTTGCTACTGATGTGCATTGGAATTATCTCCTTGGACTCGACACGTTCTCGAACAAAATAACAGTCCATTTCGACATGTTTGGTTCGTTCATGAAAGACCGGATTGTTGGCTATATGACGGGCAGCTTGATTATCACAAAATAAAGGAGTCGGTGACGGAAGGCACACTTGGAGTTCACTGAGAAGCCATCGGACCCAAATAACTTCACTGACCGTGGAAGCCATGGCTCTGTATTCGGCTTCGGCTGAAGAGCGCGAGACAACCGATTGCTTTTTTGTTTTCCAAGAAATGGGAGAACCACCTAGCAAAAGGAGGTAGCCAGTACGCGAGCGTCTTGTGTAGGGACAACCTAACCAGTCAGAATCACAGTAAGCCGTTAGAATTGGATCCCCTGCCCGAGAGAGTAGTATGCCTTGACCAGGTGTTGCCTTCAAGTATCTAAGAATGCGATTTGCGGCATCCAGATGATTGGTTCTTGGATCGGCTACAAACTGACTCAAGACATTTACAGAGTAGGTGATGTCTGGTCTTGTGGCTTGAAGGTATAAAAATCGCCCAACCAGACGACGATATTGGTTCGCATCAACCTTTGGCTCATTTTCTCCTTTATCCAGTTTTAAACCTTGTTCAATAGGAAAAGAACTTGGTTTGCAACCCGATTTCCCGCTATCCTTTAAAATGTCCAAGGTATATTTCCGTTGACTCAGAACAAGACCATCCTTCGTTTTAGCCACTTCTATGCCAAGGAAGTATTTCAATGGACCAAGGTCTTTGACGCTGAATGTGTTGTCAAGTTGTGCCTTAATTTCTTGTATTTTATTTAAACAATTCCCCGTGATGATGACGTAGTCTAAATAAATAAGAATCACCACCATGATCCCTTTAGCCTCGTAGATAAACAAGGAATGGTCAGCCTTGGACTATCTGAAAGTTAGACCCAAGAGGAAAGTAGTGAACTTGTGGTACCAGTTGCGGGAGGCTTGCTTTAACCCATATAAGGACTTTCTTAAACGACAAACTCGTGTTTCTTTGTCGTTGGAAAAACCTTGCGGAATTTTCATGTAAACTTCTTCGTCTAAATCCCCGTGTAAGAAGGCATTGTTCACATCAAGTTGATGAATGATCTAATCTCTTTTTACAGCCACTGCTAGTAAGGTACGAACCGTAACGAGCTTGGCAACTGGTTAAAACGTATCGTGGTAGTCGACCCCTTCCATTTGAGTGAATCCCTTGGCAACTAGGCGCGCCTTGTATCTTTCTACTTCACCATTAGGTTTGTATTTGATCTTGTAGACCCATTTCGAGTCTATGGCTCTTTTCCCTTGAGGTAAATCTTCTAAGGTCCAAGTTCCATTTTTCTCCAAAGCCTTAATCTCCTTTTGCATAGCTTCACGCCAACGAACATCCTGTGAGGCTTGCTTGAAACATTTCGGCTCATCATTGTTACTGATGGCCGTGAGAAAGGCTTTGTGTTTAGTTGAAAATTTATCATAAGAGACAAAATTGGAAATGGGATGACATACCGTGGAGGCAACTTGATTGGATGTCGATGTTGGGTGTTGAACCGAAGGGGGAACTTGCACAATGAAATCTTTAAACCTGGAAGGTTGAGTCCTTGTGCGAGTGGGCCTGGTCTCGGTTTGAAGTTCTGGTTCTTCACTGTTAATGGGCTGTTCTTCATTATTGATTTGGCCCATTTCAACATCTTCATTTGGGCCGCTTGCTTCATTGATGGGTTCATTATTAACTGAACCGGTGCAATCATGTATCGGGTCTGGTATCATTGGGTTTTGTTTGTCGGCTTGAGCCAAAATTGGTTCATCATGACAATGGCAATCATGATATATTATCGGCTCATCTGTCTCATTCTCATAACTTCCTTGAACATTTTTAAATGGGAAGTTTTCTTCATGGAAAGTAACGTCTCTACTCACGACTATTTTCTTTGTTTCTAGATCAAGAATTTTATAGCCTTTGGTTCTAGGGGGTAACCGAGAAAGACCCCTGGTTTCCCCCTTTCTTCCAACTTATCTCCCTTTGTGTCTGTGTTTCTAAAGTAAGCCAGACACCCAAAGACTTTGAGAAGGTCATAATCGGGTTTTTCATTCCAAATTAATTCAAAAGGGGTTTTGTTTTCAATGACCTTTGAAGGGAGTCGATTAATTACATAAGCTGCGGTTAAAATGCATTCACCCCAAAATCGTTTAGGAAGATTTGCACCAAACCTTAAGGTACGGGCCGTTTCAAGTAGGTGCTTATGCTTCCTCTCAACAACGCCATTTTGTTGAGGGGTG
The DNA here is from genome assembly GCA_030844895.1 of Ambrosia x helenae. Classification (NCBI taxonomy): domain Eukaryota; kingdom Viridiplantae; phylum Streptophyta; class Magnoliopsida; order Asterales; family Asteraceae; genus Ambrosia; species Ambrosia x helenae. Next base: position 104,663,576 of record CM061224.1, read on the forward strand.
TGTGGACATGTGGTTTCTAACAAAAATTCCCTTCTCATTATAAAACTCAAGCATGTTGTGGGATATAAATTCTCCACCATTATCACACCTAACCCTCTTAATTTGTTTTCCAAATTGTATTTCAACCATTTTGTGGAAATTTTTGAGACATTGGCTAGCCTCACTTTTATATTTGAGAAGGAATGTCCATACGACTCTACTAAAGTCATCAACTATTGTAAGAAAATAGTTGGCTTTCGTGTATGATGGTACCCGATACCCTCCCCAAATATCACAATGAATCAAATCAAAAGGAGCACTAGTTTTAATAAAACTAGAAGGAAAAGATAACCGAGTATGTTTTGCTCTAGAACAAGAATCACAAAAATTACCCAAATTAACAATACTAGTTTTGAGAAAATCCACTTTAGCAAGTTTTCCTTTTGAAGCGTGTCCAAGTCTTTTGTGCCATGTATCAATTGTAGCAGCCATGGCCTTCCTTTCTTGAACCATCTTCATCCGGTACAGTCCCCCTTCGCATCTACCCGCACCAATCAAGTTCCTCCTCTGTAGTCCCTGCATGACGCAAAAGTTAGGGAAGAAAGATATGCAACATTGAAGGTCGCGGATAAGGCGACTAACTGAAAGAAGATTGCATTTGAATTTCGGAACATAAAGGACTCCATTCACTTTCGCTCCTCCTGGAAGGACATAGTCCCCTTTCCCTTTAACTGGAATAGCATCCCCATTGGGAATAACAACAGGAGCTTCAAAGGGGGTATTTTTCATGTTCATAAGAATATTAGCTAAGTAAGTAATATATTCGGTGCAACCCGAATCAAAAATCCACTCACCTTCATCATCTTCCTTATGAGCCATGTTTGCAACGGATTTATTACCTTCGCCCTTACCTGTTCCAGAAAAATGTTTCAAGAATAACTGATAATCTTCGTTCGTCAAACCTGGAATGGGGCTCGATTCTGACTCAACACATGCTGCTTTGATTTTCGGCTTTTCTCCTTTCTTCCCAGGCCACCATTCTGGATATCCGATTAATTTGAAGCAGCCTTCGCGTTTGTGTCCATCTCTGTCACAGAAGGTGCAATGTTCATTGACTTCCTTGGTAGCCTTCGAGACACCCTTTTCTTTGTTGCGAACAGAAAAATCTCTTCTCTGTCCAGCCTTGAACGCAACATGTTATGGCTGTACCCTACCATCATTGGATATGCTTCTTTGTCTCTCGTCTTCCGCCACCAGGTGGTATGCGGCACCAAGTGTAGGGACCGGTTTGGTAGCCAGAATCTGGGTCCTAATGACTGTAAATTCTGCATCCAGGCCCATCAAAAATTCGTAAAGGCGTTCCTTTTCTTGATGTTCATAGATCTTCTTCCCAATATCACACTCACATTTACTACAGGAACATGATGGAAAAGGACTTACTGATTGGTCCTCATCCCATATGTGTTGGCCGATTTACGAAGGATAAGCGCAAATTGATAACAAACTGATAAAGAACGATAATAATTGTATTGAAATTGATCGAATTGATCGTATATTTACAAAGTGTTTTGTATCTTGGTTTTTGATAAAGAAACTTGATAACTGAAAATGATAACATACAATGAATATATATACATACTAACTACAACTATAATAACCGTCGGCCTTTGAATCGGTACGACTTGTTGGATGAACCGGCATGTCTTGTACTTGAACTGGTTCGTGTTTTGCTGAACCGGTATGCATGGAATCTATCTTATATTATTATGTCCAATACCCTCCCTTAAGCTAGATTGGTAGCACATTTAACATAGTGCGTAGTCTTGTGAAGTCCTTTGGTTGTAGTGCTTTGGTGAAGATATCCGCTACTTGATCTTTAGTGTTGCAGTACTTTATCTCCACGTCTTCAGTCTTAATTATATCTCTTATGAAGTGATATTTGATTCTGATATGTTTGCTTTTTCCATGATAGACTGGATCTTTTGTGAGATTGATGGTAGATTTGTTGTCACAATATAAGGTGATTGCCTTATTTGTGTCAAACTCTAATTCTTTTAAGATCCCTTTGAGCCATAGAGCTTGACATCCAGTGAGTGATAAAGCAATGTATTCTGCTTCTGTTGATGATAATGCTACCACCTTTTTCTTCTTTGATTGCCACGAGATTGCTCCTGATCCTATATTGAATATATATCCTGAAGTGCTTTTGCTATCATCTATATTTCCTGCATAGTCACTATCGCTAAAGCCCTTCAATTCAAATGAGTTTTTGTTGTATACTATTCCATATTCTGAAGTGCCTTTTATATATGTCAATATATGTTTTCCTGCTTCCCAATGTGACTTCTTTGGTTGATCCATGAATCTGTTGATTTTACTGACTGCAAACATTATGTCGGGTCTTGTATTTGTCAAATACATGAGGCTTCCAACTAAACTTCGATATAGACTTGGGATAATGTTCTCTTCGTTGCTGTTTTTGATCAACTTTAATCCATATTCCATTGGAGTTGAGGCTTTAATGCTATCTGCCATTCTAAATCTTTCAAGTATGTCTTTAGCATATTTGGTTTGAGAAATCTTTATTGCTTCTTGATCATAGGTAACTTCCATCCCTAAGAAATAATGTAATTTTCCTATGTCTATCATTTCAAACTCCCTTTGCATGGATTCTTTAAATGAGATGATTTCCTCCATGCAGTCACTAGCTATGATTAAATCATCTACGTATAGGCACACCACTACTCTGGAGGTCTTTGTCTTCTTTAAAAATAAGGTATGTTCAAATGTGCACCTTTTGAAGTTATGTTGTTCAAAATATTTACTGATCCGACTATACCATGCTCGTGGAGCTTGCTTCAAACCATACAGTGCTTTCTTAAGAAGACATACCTTATTTTCATTTCCCTTTTCTATAAATCCCAGAGGTTGTTCTATAAACACCTTCTCCTTTAATTCTCCATTCAAGAATGCAGTTTTCACGTCCATTTGATGTAGATACCATTTATGTTGAGCTGCTAAGGCAAGTACTAGTCTTACAGTCTCAAAACGAATCACCGGTGCAAAAACTTCCTGATAATCTATCCCATATTTTTGTTTATAACCCTTTACTACCAGACGAGCCTTGTGTTTGTCTATGTTTCCATGTTCATCATATTTGGTCTTGTATATCCATTTTACCCTATGGGTTTTTGATCTTTTGGTAAATCAACCAACTCCCAGGTTTCGTTCTTTTGTATAGATTCTATCTCCCTCTTCATTGCTTCCTTCCATTTTTCATCCTTACTCGCTTCATCATAATCAATTGGATCTGAGTCGGTGTAAAATGCAAAGTTCACAGCTTCTTGATGTCTTTGATATAAATCTCGTACTTCTGGACTGCTCAACGGTTGGGTTCTACTATGAATATCTGCTAGTGTACGTATTTTTAAAGGTGGACTTTGACTGGATGTTGTGGCATCTAGATTTTCATCCTCAATTTGGATTCCTTGCTCTTCTTGTCTCTCATTTTCATATGCATTTTGTATGGGTGAGTATTCTTCATTTCTTGACGTCTGATTACGTGTATTGTTCTCACTGCTTTCCGTGTTTTCATTGTCGTCTAAAGTTATGACATCTTCATCCTCATTTTCTTCCCAAGTTTTATCTTCATCAAATATAACATCTCGGCTGACTATAGTCTTTCTTGTAACTAGATTGTATAATTTATAGGCTTTACTATTCTCACTGTATCCAATAAAGATAGCCCTTTCTGTTTTATCATCAAGTTTACCCCGTTTTTGTTCTGGAACGTGTGCATAGGCAAGACAGCTAAATATTCGTAAATTTGATACATCAGGTTTGATTCCAGTCCAGGCTTCTTCAGGAGTTTTATCACTGATACTTTTAGAAGTTGTCTGGTTGATTTTCTGCTAAGGCTTTAAATATTTTGAAGAAATGTAGTGCTTGTGATTTTTCTTTGAGGAAGTATACCCAGGTTTTCCTTGTAAAATCATCTATGAAAGTAATGAAGTATCTGCATCCTCCTATTGTCTTTGTTCTCATTGGTCCACATATATCTGAGTGGACAAGTTGTAAAGGACTTTCTGCTCTCCATTTTGCTTGTTTACTAAATGGTTTTCTTGCGTGTTTTCCTAAAGCACAACCTTCACATACATTTTCTGTCTTATATATCTTAGGTAAACCTTTCACTGCATGTTTGTGTTCCATTTCAATTAATGTTTCATAGTTGATGTGACCATATCTTTGATGCCATAAGTACGAACCGGTTTTTGTGGATGTGTACAGTACTTTTGGCAAGTCTTGATTTGGGTATAGAGGAAACATCTTGTTTTGAGTCATAGGTGTTTATGTGATTGTCTTTCCTTCATGATTTTTTATGGTGCCCATTCCTTTACCAAAAAACACATCATATCCCTTTTGCAGTAATTGTCCCACACTAAGTAGATTGTGCCTTAGTCCTTCCACATAAAATACATTTGGTATTTTGTTTACCTTATCGTTTACTCTTATGCATACCTCCCCACTTCCTAATACTTGTAGTCTCTTATCATCACCTGTTCTAACTTCTCGTCTATCTTGATCATTAAATGTGATGAATATACTCCTATTTCCTGTCATATGATTACTACATCCGCTGTCTAAGTACCAACAATTTGTATCCTTATTTTCTTCCATGTTAAATATCATGAACATGCTGTCTTGTTCTGATTTACTTTCTTCTTTACACACCATTGCGGATTCATCTTTCTCATTTTCTTCCTTATTTGGACAGTTTCTAGCTATATGACCTAATCCTTGATAATTATAACATACAATGGGTCCATATCGCCCTGATCTACCTCCTCTTCCTCTTCCTCTTCCTCTGTAGCTGTTATTATATCTATTTCCTCCTCTATTTCTTACTTGAGTTCCACTTTGCACTTGGAATGCTTGATCAATGACTTGTGTGTCATATTGCTTAAGTCTTAATTCATGGGATTGTAGTATTCCCATAAGTTCTTCAATTGATAATTCTTCTAAATCTTTGGACTCTTCTACAGCTACTACTACAGATTCGTATTTTCTGGTCATACTACGCAATATTTTCTCAACTACTCGCTTATCACTTAGCTCCTCTTCATTCATTCTTAACTGGTTGACTATTGTGGTAACCCTGTCAAAATATCCTTCTATTGTTTCTGTTTCTGACATTCTTAGGATGTCAAATTCGCATCTAAGGGTTTGTAATTTTACTGTCTTTACACGACGCTCTCCATGATATGATTTGTATAATATTTCCCATGCTTCCTTAGATGATTTTGCATTAGCAATTCTTTCAAATATTGTTTCAGATGATGCTTGAAATAAATAGTGAAGTGACTTCTTATCCTTCTTATTTTGCTCTTTGTGTTCTTTTCGTAAGGCATCACTTGCATCATTTGGTAATTCCCTAACACCGTCCTCTACTATATTCCACAAATCTTGAGATTCTAAAAGTACTCTCATTTGAATGTGCCAATGATAGTAATTTTGTCCCAAAAAATTTGGAATTTGGGTTTGTACTCCTCCTTGTGTTGTCATAATTTTTTAATAATAATTTGATGATGTGTATTGAGATTAAAGAATTAATCTCGTAAACCCAGAAAAGGATAACCCACAAAAAACTTTAATTATATTACTTCTGTTTGTTGTTTTTTTTTTGGAGTTTGACTTTTAAGGGTCAACGAATTCAAAAATAATAATTAACAATACTTTTCTTTGAATTCCCTCCTACGATCCGAAGGCCGAAAACAAAAACGAAGATAATCTGGATAAATCCTAATTACGTTTTCCAATCTATCCTTATGCGACTCTTATGCAAGTAATAACCGCTTAATCAATCGCACGCTAAATAGTAATCGGAGTAATATTTTGTACTCTGTTCTTATGAAGGAAAAATAATCAAAAATAGATTGAAGGTCAGGGAATTTACAGACGATTTTGTCTTTGTGATTCGATGAGAGTTACTTGTTGAAATGATTCGTGTAAATCCTCTTGTTGTTTTTCGATTCTTTACACCCTTCTTGAACAATTGAAATGATCCTCTGTTTTTTTTTCGCTTGAATATGATGATCTGACCGATGATTGTGTTTGAATAATTCTTCTTTTCCTTGGCTCTGATGCCAGTTTTGTTGGCCGATTTACGAAGGATAAGCGCAAATTGATAACAAACTGATAAAGAACGATAATAATTGTATTGAAATTGATCAAATTGATCGTATATTTACAAAGTGTTTCGTATCTTGGTTTTTGATAAAGAAACTTGATAACTGAAAATGATAACATACAATGAATATATATACATACTAACTACAACTATAATAACCGTCGGCCTTTGAATCGGTGCGACTTGTTGGATGAACCGACGTGTCTTGTACTTGAATCGGTTCGTGTTTTGCTGAACCGGTATGCATGGAATCTAGCTTATATTATTATGTCCAATAATATGGAACGAAGCTGAGTGAAATACGTCGACACGGAAGCGTTGTTTTGTCGAGTAGAAGCAATTTTTTGTTTCAACTCATACGCTCTAGGTGCACTTTCTTTTCCAAAACGCTCATTCAGATCAGCCCAGATTTCGGCTGCGGTTCCGGCATATTTAACGTTGTTCCGTATGCCTTTCTCCATGGCGGTTGTTAACCAACCCTTTATCATTGCATCAACTCGCATCCAGGGCATGTAATCCTTGGAAGTTTTCTCAGGCTTCTTTATCGTCCCATCGACAAACTCTATTTTATTTTTTGCAAATAGAAAGTTTGTCATCTCTTGACTCCAATCGGCAAAGTTGTTGTCGGTAAGGACTTCATTTACGTGTAGTTGTTTGGGGTAGTCGGATGGATGAAGGTAATAGGGTGAGTCATATGTTATCCCACCGCTAGATCCTTCTCCATCCTTGGTTTTGTTATGATCGTCGTCTCCTGCCATTCTTCTTGAATGAGATCAGTTAGAGCTAGGTTTGAACAACCTGCTCTGATACCATATTGGATTTATCAAGAAGTAGGAAGGATCTCTTATTTCTGTATGTCCAACCAAAGGGATTACAAGAGTTTAAATAGAGATGGCCTATAACAATCATGCCGAAAATACCTCCTCTAAATATGGAGAGGAGATCAATCAGATCAAACAAAATAATACAAAGATAATAATAATAAATGAGATCCTATAGGGTTCACCTATGCTGCCCACAGAATGCTATTCATGCTGTCAACAAGTTAACAAATCACGACCAGTTGAGCAAGTTGTGAGCTTTTAATAAATTCCTAAGAATAATACACTGTAATAATATAAAGAAAAAGTTCAGAAAATAAGAAAAGCCTAAACAAAGCAAATGATTGTTTCAGCTTCTAATACAGTCAATCAAGAAACCGACAACACCACACCAGTCACCACATACGTAAATTCCTTTCAACTGTGTATGTTGAATTTGCAAACATCTTTTTCACCTTCTCTAAAATTTTGTTGATGAATTGCTATCATATTCAGGCTGACTACCATTCTGTGGGCAGCATAGTAGGTTAATATGCAGTCTTTAATATCTTTTTTTGTTATCTTGTGGATGTTTCCTACAGGTCCGTGAATGGTCCTCCCAAGGCCCAAGGGGAGTTGTATTGGAAAGCAGTAGCATGCAAATGATCGAAAATTACTTCCTCAGTATATGCTCCCACCTAAACCCAACAATGAAAGAATAACACCAACACATTTAGTAAAATAGCTGATATGAGATTATCCTAAACCAAGTCAAATAAATAATACAACGCAGAAAAACAAAGAAGGAAGAAGAAAAAGAGCACATTATCCTCATGTTTTCTAGCGATTTGGAGAGACTTTCAAGTGTTTAGTGACTGAGAATATTAAATATGTATCAGTTGAAAAGTCAATAACAAGCAAGTTCTTCTAAGAAAAACACATGCTTTGTTATGCCAACTTACACGAATAAAGAACAGGGCCGAGCTTTGCTCATTAGAATGGTGTATCTTTAATATGTTGCATTCTTGAATATGTATTAGTTTGTTGTACTCTGTGGCTGGCTCCTTGCTGGTAGCATTTAGTTTTCAATAGATCTTTCATCAGTCAGAAAACAAAATCCAGATTTAATTATGCTAACATACAAGTATAATCAATAAATGCAAATAGGAAATCATGAAATTTCGGCAACTACTGATATAACTAATTTCATATTTATGGCATTCTAAAACACAAATATGTCAATTACTATCACAAAGACATTTAGGCTATGTGTTAGGGGAGGCGTGGAAATTTTGAAAAAAAAAAAAAACGTGCCACATAGATGGTGAGGCGGCTTTCACATCTAGCTTCCGCGCCCATATGTTGTGGGTGACCACGCCCGTTAGCGCTCCCCTTTCCCTTTCAGCATTCCATCACCTCACTTGCATAGCACGCCTCCACATGAACATAAAATACCTTGACCTTGCAAACCAGTAAACACTTATAATCCCCAGCTTCCCAGCATAGATGTGCAACGATTAGGCAGATCCACCATTAGTGAGTTCATAATAAATGGAAAATATGGACCAAATTAACAGCTGAAACATTGACTTCAGTATAATTGATATCACTGTACACGATTAACATATAATTAAACTCAAATTAAAACCCTTGAGATGCAAATAAACACAAACTGATGAATAAATACTCAATGATTCAACGAACATCGAAACTTACCTAAAGAGAGAGGCCAATTCTATGGAGGAAGAAGAAACGATCAACTTCGCTGGTTTCAATCAGTGAATTCCCTTGTTTTGTAGCCCTTTAATGCGACGATTGTGATTCACGAGTCGATTAGGATTCGCCGGTAAAGAGAAGGGAATGACAGTAACGGACGATGGTGTGGCGTCTTAAAAAGCTAAAGAGACGCGTCTTACAAATGTGGATGCATTAGATGTTGTAATGGTAGCTTTAAAAGTTGTATTATTTGTAAATTACCATTCTACCCATTAGAGATGTATTTATATATAGTATAGATATAACTTTTATGAGTATCACTTTTTCTATTACAATATGTTTCGACATGTTTCTTATCTTATTTGTTTACAAGACATCTCTATTAGATGATTTAAATCGCAATTGCTATTTGTTTTATTGAATAATGCTGAACATAATCATGAATACATTTATTACTCCATACATAATACGTATCAATATCTAATATTTTAACCTACGTGTGTATGTTTATTAACCAAAATGTACATTAATTACGTTAATGCACATGTGCATTAGTTAATTGTTTTACAATATAAAAAACATTCGACATTTATAATAAAATGGCAATATGTATGTTAACTAAAAACATATATCTTTTACAACCATAATATATTACTCGTAAAATATACTGTTTATGCAATGTGCATAAGTCAATTTTTTTTTTTTACAACACATCAACCTTCGACATTTATAATATGATGGCCATGCGTATGGTATCTCAAAAAAATATGAATGTAATTCCTTATATAACTATCACACCATTTAATATTAATAATACATTAATCATACACATTTATTCGACATATACTTTCAACATATGCACATGTGCGTTATTCATCAGTTGCATATTTCATACCTATATATATGTGCATTATTACAATTCAACATAAATCATTTTTTTAATACTTACATCATGTGCACATGTGCATGCATACATAATTGTACATATGATTACCCATAATGTATATTATTACAATTCAACAAAAATAAATCAATTTGCAATACTTCATCATATGCTCGTGTGCAATACCCATCATGCGTATTAATAACAATTATGCACATGTGCATACGTCTATACGTTTAACATATCGCTATTACATACTATATCATAATAATCACAAACATAATTGACCCATCAACAACCACATAATACTAATTAAAAATGTTCATATAACCATTCACCATTTTTCAAAATATAAAACTTGTCTTTTTACCAACTATTTTCAATAATACGGTAAACAAAACATATCCATACTAATTGCCAACCATACTATAACCTACCACCTACTATTGCTCATGTGCCTCTTGTTCATCTTCTTCCCATTTCTTCAACTTCTCGCAACACTCTTCATACCTTACTGATTCATCATCTAACATCTTCCGTGTATTTTCATCCTTCAACATAAACATTGTATCTTTTGCCATATTTTCCACATACACCTAGGGGTGTACAAAAAGCTCGCGGCTCGCTCGAAACTTGCTCGAAAAAGCTCGGCTCGAAGAGGCTCGTTTTGTTTTCGAGACGAGCCGAGCCGAGCTGGCTCGTTTTGTAATCAAGCCGAGCTCGAGCCAGGGGTGTTCAGCTCGTGGCTCGGCTCGATGGCTCGACTCGTGGCTCGACTCGATGGCTCGACATATGGCTCGACGCAGGCTTGTGTATGTGTAATTAATATATAGATGAAACTAATATATTTTGGCTCCAAACCTAATTCTAAAATTCAAAATTTGAAAATCCTGCTCATACTACCTATCTACCCCATCTTTTCATAATAAATAAACCATAACTTAGAAATAGAAAAAAAATATACATGATTATGTGTAATTTTATTGTTTTTTATTTAATAAATATTTGTAAAAAAAATAAAAAAATATAACGAGCTGGCTCGAGCCAGCTCGAGCTCGGCTCGAACATTTACGAGCCGAGCTCGAGCTTGACTTTTCAGCTCGACCAGAAAAACGAGCCGAGCTGGCTCGGTTTAAGTTCGAGCTCGAGCTCGAGCTGGGCCTGGCTCGGCTCGACTCAGCTCGTGTACAACCCTACATACACCTTGTACACATTCGCTTCTGATAACAACAATGATGCTGCTATTTTCATCCTCATATTCATAAGTTGACATTTTTGTATTTCTTTATCATTACTGAATCCGCACTCAAATTTTTCATTACTTCCTTTATACATCTTCATGTGCCTCATAGCAAACACCCCACAATCTGTAAAAATATCATAAGTTGCCCACTCTAACTTCATCCTTGTCAACTTTGCTTTTGCCATACTTTCTGCCATAGGATGGTCAACAGCCTCAAATAATCAACCAAATAATTCTTCTGCAATACATAAACACACAATGTTATACATAATTATAAAAAATGATATCTATTTTATTAAATAATTAATTTAAATTAAAAACATACCACTTTACATGGAGACCCAATGTCACTAAACTTCGTTCCCACTTTCATTTTGTACAATCCCTTGTTTGATACCATATTATCAATCACATTAACCTTTGCATTCTTCAAATCAAAACAAACAAGGTAATAATGTCGGTTTTCTAATATTGAGATTATTATAATGTTGAATGACTTTATATCTAATGGTTTGTCATCACATTCAAGCACATCCCTCAAATGTGACTTCATTGTTGCAAATGCCTTTTCCTTCGTTTGACGTCTCTCCAACATAAATCCCGACTGTCATTTCACGTATACGCATTACCAAAATTTATTAGTACTCACAAATAAATATTTTCAACCAATTATTTAACACAAAAAAAAATCACAACTTACTATTGTTGTTGCGTAACACTATAACCGTCTCTTCCCTTCTGTGTTTGATTTCCATTCATTAAAATTAAGAACTGCTGCCCAGCAACCTATCACATTTTGGGGCACCTCTTTCCCTTCCCTCAAAGTTGTAATCAAATAGGTCATTGTTGTCAATCCATGTTCAGTTTCAAATATATTTTTCCTGCAACATTAAATAATTTACAAAATTCAATTATATATTAAACATCAATATTTTTTATAATCCACTATGCACATGTGCATTTACACATATTAATGTCTGATGTAACAAAAGTGCTTCACTTTAAAATATGCATGATCTTTACTAACTTACATAAAAGACATCTCGACCTCTTTCTTCTCCAAATCAATATTTACCTATTACACGCACTGAAGGGGTGTCTTCGTTGAAAGTCGGGCATGCTTTGTATCCCTGCCAGCTCCAACCTGATAGACTGCTACGAGCTAGAAAGTCATTTATAGTCCATAACAACGCTGCCTTCATTGTGAAGTGCGTGTTTGTCGCAACGTCTTTAGCACGTACGCCTGTCTGCCACAAATCCTTAAGCTCATCTATCAACGGCCTAAGGAAAACGTCCATGTCCTTCCCAGGGGATTTAGGGCCAGGAATCAACAAGGTCAACATAAATGCAGACTCTTTCATGCATAGCCATGGAGGCAGATTGTATGTGGTGAGTATAACCTGCCAAGTGCTATGAGTCGAGCTTTTGATGGGTAAGGTTTAAAACCGTCAGCTGCAATCCCTAGGCGAACATTTCGGGGTTCCCTCGAGAAGTTAGGGTACCTTAGATCATAGTCCTTCCATGAAGATCCATCAACTAGATGACGCATAATACCATCTTCTGATCGTCCGGTACTGTGCCATATCATATCTTTTGTTGTGTGCCTTGAGCCATACACGCGTCGTAGTCTGGGGGTCCAACGAAAGTATCGTAACACCTTGTGAGGTACCTTCTTGCCACTTTGTCTTTATTTACCCACCGACTCTCAACAAACAGGACAGTTCTGCAACGACCGATGTTCTTTCCAGAAGAGAGCACAGTCCCATTTACACACGTCTATCATCTCATATCCCAAACCAGTCTTCTTTAATATCTTTTTGGCTTTGTATTGCGAGGGGGGGTTGTTACCTGCTGGAAGTACAGACTGGAAAAACCCGAAAAGCTCGTCAAACGAATTATTAGTCCATCTGTGCCTTACCTTCATATTCATAAGCTTTGATATAAAGTCAAGGGAGGAATAATCAGTACACCCAGGATATAACTTTAATTTGACTTCATCTATCAGGGCTTCAAACTCATCACGAACATCACTACTCTCTGTATCCGAGCCCCCTTCGTTAAGGTCTGTATCCTTTTCCATATGCTCCGCTATAAGGTCTTCGATAACGTCATTCATATCGCTTCTTCCCCTAACCTCATCTACAACTACAGGAGACGGTCTAAATGGATTTTCACCATGATAGATCCACATCATGTAATCCTTATCGAAACCATTTATACGAATATGATATGTCATTGTTGTGAAGTCTATGAAGTTAGAATTATTACACTTTCTACACGGACATCTAATCGTTCCATATGAGTTGACGAATGGCTTGGCATACTCAATGAAATTGTCAATTCCTTTTTCGTACTCAACGTCCAAACGATTCTATAGTTTAATCCAGCTTTTATCGATCGACATGATAATGTGACTGAAACATAATTTGGGTTTAAGGCAAGATAATTTAAATGAAACATATTATTGACACCTAAAGGGTAGGCTGATAAACCCACTTGTTGAATGTCTTATCTCATATATGAATGTGTATTACATGATTGTTTGTTTAAGAAATATTCGGTAGCAATTCCCCTTAGCTCCCAAGTATATAATATAAATATATACCCAAGGAACAAGAGGAAACGCTAACCGAATCTTTCAAAAACAAACAATCATATAGTACACATTCACATCCCAAATGAGATAAAGTATTCAAAAAGCAATCCCAAAACGGGGACTACCGGAAATTAATTAATAAATCAATATCGGGCAGGTATTTCTAAGCTCACTATGTTTTAAATGGGGATTCATTTTCGGGCATGTCTTACTAGTCTCAATATGTCTCTCTCTCTCTCTCTCTCTCTCTCTCTCACACACACACACACACACAAATAGAAAAAAAATAAAAAAATAAAAAAACAGAAAAAAAAATAGAATACATACCTAAATACACACATACAAACCTATATATAAGAATATAAGGCATAAAAAATAAAAATAATAATAATTAGGGGCGACTACTAACTGGTATTAGCGACGAATCTTCAGCTGGTTTGGTAGATCGGAGTTTCCTACAACTCATATTATTATTAAAAAAAATAAACATACTTCAATAAAAACAAAAAAAAAACTTACGGGACAGGGAGAGGAGAGCAGAGGGAGAGGAGGGTCGTGGAGGTGGGGTTTGCTCTGGTGATGGTGGTGGGGTTTGCTCCGGTGGTGGGGTGGTCTGGTGGTAATATACACTGGACGCACCGGACGTACCGGCCTGGCCACTGGATGGTGCATCCTAATCGGTACGTGGTGGAATACGGAACGCCAAACCCGCTGCAACTCGCCTCTCGAGCTCGCTATCTACCAACCAGCGCAAATCAGACTGCATCTGATTGATCTGCTCTAGAACCTGCTGAAATAGTTGGTTCATGGTACCAGGCATCCTAATGGCGTGATAAACGCGGTGCGAATGCTGTTAGGCATCATGAGGCACGTCCTCCATCTCTACATCCACCTCTGGATCGCCCTCATGCTCCAACTCGACAACATGCGACATCTCAACCTCCTTTGCCCCACCCTGAAGGCCCTGATGTATCAGCGGCATGGGTACAAATGGCTGGTTCCCCGGACCGCGCAAATAATGAACGGGTGCATTGGCCTGGGTGTTTCCCGCTACCTTCATCTGCAACATAGTCTGCAAAGCTAACGGGCTGAAACGCACAACAACAATGATAATAATACTTGGGCCTCATCGGATTTGGCAGAATATACTCGTCAATATGAGTAAACAAAGCCGCTACAGCAACACGTTCCGTGATGGTGGTGATGATCTCCCCGCAAGCTATACCCGCCGCTGGATGCCTATTAGGATAGGCAACAAAGTACTCGTCCAAGCACTGATGCAGGGCAATCGGCCTACCCCTGAGGATGCAGTACAGATAAAAAAAAAGGTCGGTCTTTGAGACCCGTTCGTTACTGCTACACCGTCCAATAATAGCCCAAGTAATTAGACGGTGTATGTAACGAATTAAAGGGTCCGAATGTTGCTCGCCTTATCCATCCTGCACAGGAAAATAATTATAATAATAATATTAATAATAAATAATAATAATAAATAATAATAATAATAATAAATAATAGTAATAATAATAATAGTAAGAATAATAATAACACTTGTCGCCGGGAACCCCAAACTGTGGACCACCGATGGTGGGCCACCACGCTATAAGCATGCCGTCTGGCAATGTGGTCAAGCCGGTAGTATACATATCCTGAACGAGCTCATCCTTGCGGAACCAGCCGATACGCGTAGCCCACTCGTCGATAGAACATGTGTAGAGCTAACCAAATAACCTGAATTGGATCTCAGGATCATGCTCCGCCTCGGGATCCTTACCGGGCTTTAGTGGCGTATAGCAGAAGGTGGACAGGAACTCGATCGATAAGGGCCGATGCGCAGTGCGGTTGCAGTCATTAAACATTCAATCCCACGGGTTCACTACAAGGTATTGGACATTTAGCGGCGACGGTCGCCGCTAATGGTCTTGCCTACTTTTACCTGTGCCTATCGCCCCTGTCACCGCTAAAGGTATTTATCCACATGGCATTATCTTTTACCTTTATTTTATTTTTTTGCCACGTGACATTCCTGTGCAATCTGGGCAAGACTTTTAGCGATGACGTGTCGCCGCTAAAGGCTTTTTTTTGTTGCTGTTCGTTTACTCCGCACACGCATAACCAAACAAAATAATAACAAAACTAATTAACCAACATACCAACATTTACATATATATAAATAAACATACCAAGTTTAACCAACATTCGGCAAAACATATCAAACAAACTAAATTAACATACCAACCTAATTAGATTCAAACATACACCATCAAAACTAAACAAACATACCAATACTGCCTAAAAGTCTTCGTCTTCAGCGTCGTGATCGTGATTAGCCATTTGGAGCAATTGCGTTTGGAATTAAGGAGTCGCTATGATATCATTAAGTTGCTCCTACAAATATATTTATACCAAATGGGTCAATTTAATATCTTATTTACTAAACATTTATACTAAACATTTACACCAAATGTTTCAACTATTAACATTAATCAACAAATATATATCTACAACATTTATACTAAACATTTATACCAAATATTACAACAATCAACAAATAACTACAAATATATATCAAATGGGTCAACTATCAACATTTAAACTAAAAATATATACCAAATGTGAGCTGATTTTCTTTGTCCCATTCGTGTTCTGTGCTGATGCTGGTGATATTGTTTTCAAATGTAACACCCACTCGAGTATCGTACCACTTGCACCGAAATAGGACAGTTGTATACCCATGAGGATAACCGATCTCAATAATCTCTTCTAATATGCCATAATATTTCTCACCGTTCTCTCCCTCCACCATAACCCCTGAGTTTTGCGTTGCACGTTTTGCATCACGTGAAGCCACCATATACTCATACATGCATACATACACGCATACTCATACATACATAAAAATAAAAAAATAGAAAAAAAAATCAGAAAAAAATAAAAGAAAAACAGAAAAATAAAAAATAACATAAAAAATATAAAATCAGAATACATACCAAAATACAAACATCCCAGCAGCACCAATAAGAAATAAAATACAAATAAGAGTTATGGCATTCAATCTCATATTGCGAGAAATCCAAGAATTTCTGGGGACACTAGCACAAGCAAAAATGGTGGAAAAGTCTACTGTTTGAAAGAGAGTAAAACGTACATATATACCTACTTACACAAATATATATATACACAAACCTAATTAAAGCATAAAAATTTAAATAAAAACAATTAGTGGCGGCGACAAACTTCGTGTTCTTCCTCGGATCGGTCCTTTCCTACATGATGATTTTTTTGTATAATTTTTATTGATATATCAGCGCTTGGTCACTGACAGAAAAGAGAAAAGATGAAAATATTTGCAATGAAGTAGAGAGGCTCGAAGAAAAATTTAAGGAACAATGCTGGGAAAACATTGCCCTGCTAGATATAGCCTTGGGTGAACCAACAAGTGCTTTAAGAGACAAGATTGAAGATTATTTGACGAACAACTAAAAATCGAAAACATCTAAGAATCCTTGACGGAATTAAAAGAGGATCTTTCAAGGGAGATACTGAAAAAGAAACAAAGAATTTTTGAAATTTTAATTAAGTAGTTTTATATAGTAGATATAATTATTATTATGTACGTTTTAATTTTAAATGTTAACCTCCGTTTATTAAAAACAAAGAACTTTTAATATATATATATATATATATAGATAGATATATATATATATATATATATATATATTCGATCTAGATTTCTTTTGTGGCTGATTGCTATCGAAGCTACATGTACACCACCACGGCAAACTCTCCAGTGAGACCAGCCGAGCCAGAAGCCTCTTTCCCCTTTGCCCAGCTCCCGTGCAAGAGAGAGCTCAAAGAAAAGGTAAGGCTCTTACTTACGCAATTTCTGAAAAAAAAGAGAGAATTTCTTTCAAAGTTCCTTCTTTTCTAATGGCATTGCCCACCTCCATCCTCCATTGCGAGTTCACTTGGCATAGTAGCGAGCCATTCAAACCAATACGTTGCATTTCTAAGACTTTTGGCTTGCTTTGTTTGTGGCAAGGGAAGTTATCTTCATTATTAGCCTGGTAAAATGTAAGGGCAGGAGACAACCTATCTCGATCCAATCTTCGAGATAAGATAATTGACTGTCCAACTACAATAATCCATTACGAATTACTAAATTATGCTACTTGCAAGTTATAACAAATCAGTTAGTTCCGTCTTGATAGGCCACTAGTAGACCTGTTCCTACTAATTACTAAATTAACCTACTGACTTTCTTGGATACGCCACTAGTAGACCTGCTTGCAAGTTATTACTAGCCATTGCAACATGCTTCTTAGCAGGGTTAGAAGGGTTTGCTCCAATCAATTTTTCAGACTTCTCTAACTTGTTTCTTTCAGTGTTTTTTTCCTGATACGTGACTTTTCAGCATTTCATTAGTGTTGCAGGTAACCCCACAAAGTTCACACACCAACTTATCTCTGTGTAAATTGACAGTTTTGCCCTTATTAGATTTTGGATTTACCATAGGCTTGGTAGGTGATGTGTCCTGTGAAGCAAGTGTTGGTAGTTGCTCCAATGCTTTAAGTTTCTTCTGGTGTTTCTTCCCTGCTATGTGCTTTGTTAGGAGTTCACTGCAGGTGCAGGCGATATTGCAGATTTCACATGGAAAGGTGTTGTTCCGTGCGGCATCAAATACTCCATTTGTGCTTGCTTGCATGGTAATAGAAGAAGAAATGCTTAAAACTTTTTCAGCAAAATGACAGTTTTGCCCTGATTGGATTCTGGATTTACCATAGGCTTGGTAGGTGAAGTGTCCTGTGAAGCAAGAGTTATAACAAACATACCAATACTGCCTAAAAGTCTTCGTCTTGGTCTTCGTCTTCAGCGTCGTGATCGTGATCGTCACTATTGTCACTTCCGCCTTGATTTCCAAACCTTTGAGTTTGGACCAATTGATTAGCTATTTGGAGCAATTGCGTTTGGAATTAAGGAGTCGCTATGATATCATTAAGTTGCTCCTACAAATATATTTATACCAAATGGATCAATTTAACATCTTATTTACTAAACATTTATACTAAACATTTACACCAAATGTTTCAACTATTAACATTAAGAAAACATCCTATTTACTAAACATTTATACCAAATGTTCCAACAATCAACAAATAACTACAAATATATACCAAATGGGTCAACTATCAACATTTAAACTAAAAATATATACCAAATGTGAGCTGATCTTCTTTGTCCCATTCGTGTTCTATGCTGATACTGGTGATATTGTTTTCAAATGTAACACCCACTCGAGTATCGTACCACTTGCACCGAAATAGGACAGTTGTATACCCATGAGGATGACCGATCTCAATAATCTCTTCTAATACGCCATAATATTTCTCATCGTTCTCTCCCTCCACCATAACCCCTGAGTTTTGCGTTGCACGTTTTGCATCACGTGAAGCTACCATATACTCATACACGCATACATACACGCATACATACATACACTCATACATACATAAAAATAAAAAAATAGAAAAAAATAAAAAAAATCAGAAAAAATAAAAAAAAACAGAAAAAAATATAAAATCAGAATACATACCAAAATACACACATGTATACGTACATATATACCTACTTACACAAATATATATATATATATACACAAACCTAATTAAAGCATAAAAATTTAAATAAAAACAATTAGCGGCGGCGACAAACTTCGTGTTCTTCCCCGGATCGGTCCTTTCTTACAAACACAAACAAATTATCAAAAAATATGAAAAATTAACCTAAAAACAGAAAAATAAAAAAAAAACTGAAAATAAAACACAAAAAATAAAAGAAAAAAATAGAAAAGAAAAAAAAACTGAAAAAACAAATAAAAAACAGAAAAAAATAAAAAAAAATAAAAAACAAAAAATAAACAGAAAAAAAAGAAATCAAAAAGGAGAAATAGGAAACGAATTACAAAAACACAAAACAAAAAAAAAAGAAAAAAAAATCTGTAAATTACTTACAAGAGGGAAAGGGAGGGCAGAGGGAGAAATCCGGTGGTGGTGGGGCTCGGTGGTGGTTAAAATTGAGGGAGAAGGAAGGAAAAGGAGGGAGATAGAGGCGGGAGAGGGAGGAGGGAGTGCGAGAGAGATGAGAGGAGCAGGTTTGGGCCGACCTTTAGCGGCGACGGGGTCACCGCTAATAATCAAGGTACGATGAAATCTTGGCCCTCCATCACACTTTGACCAACGGTTGACAAATTTTAGACCTTTAGCGGCGACACTTTGGCGGGTCACCGCTAATAACCAAAATTCTTATAGTGGTTATCTTCTGGGATCCACTCCCTCCCTCTCTCCTCTGCACCGACTGTCCGAATTGCATCCCAGTTTATTCCGTGTGACCCAGAAATCGGATGCTCAATCATCTTCTTCCATCGAGCCACCTCATAAGGGTCATGGACTAGCTTGTATGGCCAGTCTGCCAGGTCATCCAATGCCAAAGGATCCCCAAGAATAGCGTACTAATTACTAAAGTTTATGAATCGCTTCCATTATAGTGTTTGCTTATTTACAAAACAAATAAGTGCCTATACTAGTTTAGGCGTTTTAAACAAAACTCCTAAACTTATATAATTTAGGCATTTTAAACAAAGCGCCTAAACCATATTTGTTTAGGCGTTTTGTTTAAACATACACATATCATCTTTCTGCTGCGCCTAAACTGATATGTTCAAACAAACAAATGTATTCACATTTATCAAACAAACAAGCGAACCACAGCCAAAACTGAAGCAACAATCGAACACACAATCGCCTAAACAAATAATCGCCTAAACAAATAATCACTTAAACATACAATCGCCTAAACAAACAATCCCCGAAACATACAATCGTCAAAACAAAACAAAACAAAACATATTCGCCGCCAATATAGACCACCCCCACCACCCTCACAGCCACCACAGCCCACCCCCTCCAAACTAACCCAAGAACGTATATCCGAATCATAGATGGTCTGGTTATTGGGTAAATATCTAACATAGAAAACCCGATACAAAATAAACACAATTGAATGTCTTCCAAAAAAAAAAACCTATTTAATTAGTCAAGAAACAGTTTATCACACTCACATACCCAGGTACAATTAATACTAAAAAAATAATAATCAATAGATAAATAATACCCTTACCTCAGGATGCTTATGAAGCAACCTAAAGTCATGAAAAGTGATCTGGTATCAAATTTAAACAGGGAAATCACGATCGAGAACGACAATATCTGAAGAGGTGAAACCAACTCTAGGGTCCCATCCACCAGATCCATTTCGAATTCAAACCCAAAAAATTTATGGATCAAACTTCGATCAGCTTCATTAGGGACTCAAATGATATGATTTGCGGAATACGAATGAAAAAAGCTGTGAGATAAACGAGTAAAAAAACGTAAATTAGATGATGGCCTTTGTATACTTGCTGAATGCTGATGGCTAGGGCTGTAAACGAATCAAACAAACACAAACAAGGCCTTGTTCGTGTTCGTTTGTTAAGGAATTAACGTGTTTGCGAACTGTTCACAAACACTAACCGAACGAGATTTTTTGTTCATGTTCGTTTGTTAAGAAAATAACATGTTCATGAACTGTTCATGAACACTTACCGAACAAGATTTTTGTTCATGTTCGCTTGTATTTATGTGCTAAATTTAGGTTTCAAACAAAAACAAACACAAATGAATGTAAACGAACACATTAAATTCTGAAAATTCGCATTTTTCATCGCTAACATTGTCCGCCTAAAATATACTAATCCAATTACTCAAATATACGTGACATAATATTGATCACATAATGTCTTATAAAAACACAGAGGTATCATAATACACTTGAAATCCTCGTTTAATCCACCAAAATAACAGTTAATCAAAATAGTTAAAGTAATATTAACATGTGATACACTAATATATGTTAAATAATCTACCATTGGGAAATTTGAAATACTTAAATTAAATATAAAAAATTAAAAACCCTAATGAATTATCGAACAAAAACAAATATACACGAACACGTTACCGAACGTTCACGAACATAAAAGAACGAACGCGGCATCTGTTCATGTTCATTTGTTTAGCTAAACGAACGGAATTTTTTGTTTGTGTTCGTTCATTTATTAAACGAACGAACACAAACGAACTTCCCGCCGAACAGTTCACAAACTGTTCGCCAAACGTTTGGTTTGTTTACAGCCCTACTGATGGCTTCATTTATATAAGGGGTGAACCACTTAGGGTTAAAGGATAGAAGAAAATTACCATATTGACCTCATATGGTTTTCGTTTTTATTGTTTTTGACATTATATGGTAAGTGACTGATATTATCTAGTATAAAAACTATATATTTATTCAATGGGTTGGGTTATTCTACAAAGGCTATAAAAAATGATAAGAGTGACAAGCCACTAAAAAATGACATGTGTTCAAAGGATTAACAAGTGGGAGGGGTAATTTTGTTAAAAACATATGCACATGCAAGTCACATGCCATTTCCACCTTCATTTTTAAATGCCCGTAACTTTTTTATATGTCATCCGTTTTTAAAAAAATTATACCATAAAATTGAGCGTCTTTTTATCTTTAATATGAGTACCATATTGCTATACTTTAGAAAAAAAATTCAAAACCCACTTGCGTAAGACACAATGGAATGTAAAACACAATGAACACCAATTAAATATAGGGTATAAAACACATTCAAGAGTCTAGTAAAACACAATGAACGACATACTAAAGACACAATAAATAGAAGACTAAAATACAATGAATACTTTTGAAAAAAAAAATTGAAAACCCAGTTGCGTAAGACACAATGGATGACATACGAAAGACACAATGAACAGAAGACTAAAATACAATGAATACTTTTGAAAAAAAAAGTTAAAAACCCAATTGTGTAAAACACAATGGACGACATATAAAAGACACAATGAATAGAACACTAAAACACAATGAATAATAGACTTAAACACAATGAACATAATAAAACACAATGTACACCTAAATACAAAACTCATTTGCGTAAAACATAGTTAAAAGCATACTAAAAACACAATGGACAAAGTTAAATCATGTGTAGACTAAAAAACATAAATAACATATTTAGACTGAACGGAGTGGGGGCGGGAGAGGGCGGGAAGGGGGAACACCGCCGCTTTATGGCGTGGAGAGGGGGGGGAGTGGGGGGGGGGGGGGGGGGGAGGAAGTTCACCGGTGTGGGGAGGGGAGTTGGCCACGTGGAGAGTCATGATTGGGTGATGTCTTTATTAAAAAAAAATCCTCACAATTTAATCTATACCGGTTTTTTAATAAAAAAAAGAAATTAAATAAAAAAAAGAAATTAAATAAAAAATAAAATAAAAAACAATAACATAATTAAATTACTTAATAACCATTACATAAACAACCATTACATAATCCTAAATCCTAAACTACTTATTTAAACATAAATAAATCCTAGATTACTTATTTAATCCTAAATCTCTCCACTATGGAGAGTAGTTGTCCCATTCCCAGGGGAGGGTGATGTACTCGGGTGAGAGGGAACGTGAGCTATCCCGTCCATCGGATCTCGCATCCGACGGGAAGTAGTAGTACTCACTAGGAGGGGTAGGTCGGCTCCAGTAGAGTTCCTCGTCCTCAATCTCCCGGAGGGCTTCCAAGTCCCCCTCAGTTGGGGAAGTCTCGTGTTGGGGGTGGGGGTAGCCTGGTGTTGGGGGATGGGGATGGGGGTGGAGGTAGCCTGAACTGAAGCAGCCCAGGTGGTAGGGGGAGACAACCTTAGTCGCTCCATACCTGTCTGGGCCATTACATACTCCATGGCCTAGACTAATTCCTCATCCGTCCAGTCATCATTGGCTGGAGGGGGAGGAAATGTTGGTTGTGCAGCAGCAGCAGGAGGAGGAGGGGGATATAACCAATGTTGAGGAGGAGGAGGAGGAGGAGAAAGTGGAGGTTGTGCAGCAGCAGGAGGAGGAGGGGGAAATAACCAATGTTGTGGAGGAGGAGGAAGAGGAGAAAGTGGAGGTTGTGCAGCAGTAGGAGGAGGAGAGGAGGTGAATGGTAGTCTCTGGGGGCGGCCCCGTCCCCGGACCCGGCGAGAGTACTGCAGGATATTAGACGGGCCAGCAGCTCCTGGTTGAAAACCGTCACCCATGTTATTCATTGCTTTAGGGAAGATGAATAGGTGTGACTGAGAATTTGGTTAGGGGTTGTATTTATAGGGTTAGAAGTATGAAGCAGTGGGGGGGAAACTTTGAAATTCAAAGTTTCAAATTTAAAATTTCAAATTCAAACGTATGGGTGGGAAAAATTAATGTTTGTACTGTGTGGAGCAGTGGGGGGAAAATTTGAAATTCAAAGCTTCAAATTAAATATTAATTAAAATTTTATTATTTTAATATTAATTATTTTTTTATTAATTTAATATTAATTATTTTTTTATTAATTTAATATTAAATTTTTTTTATTAATTTAATATTAATTTTTTTTTATTAATTTAATATATTTTTCAGTTTATATTATTATTATTATAACAAAAAAGAAAAAAAAAGAAAAAAGAAATGCCAAGTGTCACTTCCCCCCACATCTTCCCCCCTTCCACTCCCCACAATTATTCCCCCCCACAAGGGTCCCACAAGTGCCACATGGCGCTTCATCCCCCTCTCTCCCCCCCTCCACTCCTTATAGTCTTATAAAGCACACATGCATACTATAACACAATGAACGAGCAGAAAGACACAACGGAGAAGAAAACTCATTTCGCATGAATTTTTTTTTCAATTTTAATGTAGCAATGTGGTACTCATATTAAAGATAAAAAAACTCTCGTTAATATGGTGAAATTTTTTTGAAAAAAAAAATGTCGTATGAAAAAGTTATAGACGTTTTAAAATGATGGGGGGAATTGACATGTGCATTGCATGTGGAGAGAGAAAGTCAACAAATGTGGTTTTCCTTTTATGCCCTTCCTCTAATTTATTATTTATTTTTTTCAAACAAACTAATCTCAACCATTCAAATATATGATCAATGGATCACAATCCTTCTCACCCTTCCTAGAAAAAGTGTCTTGTGTATTTCATCCTAACCCTTTATTCAATAGTTGACAAATATCTTATCTTATTTCATAATAAAAGTTGACTGAGTGTAAAATTTTGTTTTAACTAATATTTTTGTTCGTGCCTTGCCGTAGAGAACTAATATTTTAAATGGAAACAAAACAAGCTGAGCGGACTTATATAGTGATGTACTGGTTCACGGCAACTCATTTATACTAAACTAGTATTTTGCCCGCCGCGTGTTGCGGCGGCACGCGATGGATTGAATCGTGCAGTAACACGCTTCGCAAAGCGTAAAACACAAAGCACTACACCTAATCCGTGGAACACTATGCGCAAAAGAAAATTACTAAAAAAGTGCAAGGACAAAGTTTTTTAGTCGTTTCGAAGAAAAGTTTACATCGGTACGTAAAATACGCTGTCTAGTGGTCGGAATCCGTAGTTCGACAGTTTAAGTAGCGCTTTTCACCAGCAGAACAGGTCGGCGACGGTGAAAACGTTGCACCGTTGAACCACCAATTGGTCGCTGCCGTTGTAGTAAGGCGTAGGAATTTCGTTCAGTGACCATACCACTGGACGGTCAACTGTGCCGGAAGAGTTCGGGTGGCTAAAGACGATGGAGTGGACGATGGTAGTGCTATACTGTCACAGCCTTCTGCCACTGCCGACACCACGAAAGGTCATCGCCAGAGGAAGCCACAGCCGGATTTTTTCCGGTGATTGAGATGGTCTGGTTCTGCCGTTAATAGGAAGGCTGACATCCGGTTTTTCAGAGCTTTTGTAGTGGTGTCGCTGCCTTGGGAGTTGAACCAGATGGGAAAGGATGAGTAACACAGAGAGAGCAAACACGTTGACGGCAACGACATAAAAGCAAATGAAAGATCGCTGATGTCAGCTACTTTGTCGCCACCGACATTGTTCTTTCATATAGTAAGGTAATGTATAATAATTAAAAGACGGTATATATAAAAAAGTAGTAAAATTACCCCGCGCTTTGCGGCGGGAATTCAATTTGTATCGTGTTGGGTTATATTGAGACCACAGTTACCAGAATAGAGACTTTTGAATGATTATTGTAAAGCTTAATAGTTGAAGGACCTTACATGTAATTATAGCATAGTTTAGTATGCCAAACCCTAGGCTGCGCACATAATTGGACGGGCCCTGCGCACTTATGTTAAGTGCGCAGCCCAGGTGCTGCCTATATATATTGTATGTGTGTGCACAGCTAGGGTTCAGGGTTTTGGAGATTATCTTTGTAGCACACATTGAATAGGTGCGTACTTATTGTGGTATTCCAAGGTTATTCATTATCAAATCAGATATGGAATCATCATGTTATTCATTGTGTGTGTCGGGTCTTTCAATATTCATCTAGTTTTCTTTGTTTCTTGGATTAATCACTTGAAACACCTAACTAATAGGTGTTTCCAAGTGATAACAATCTATTGCATTCAACAAGATCTAGTATTTCGGGACTACAATTTGGTATCAGAGCCTCTGTGCTCTAGATTGTATCTACTTTAAGTTACCAAAACCCTCATCTTGTTAGTTTTTATTATCAAGATTATTTTCTTTGTAGACTTTAAAATTTAGGTGTTTTTCTCATATTTTGGCTTCAAATTTTGTGAAAATCGTGTTTCTAAATGTTTAAAGTATGGTATTTTGATCAGAAAATGGTTTGGAAAGGATTCAGCTGAATTTTATGTTTGTTACAGCTCGTTTTTGCGCACTTATTTCATATATCCTGCGCACATATGACATAAGCTGAGCACTTGTTTCTTAGTTTGAGTACTTGGATTATATTTTGCATACTTGTCATTTTGTACGCATCTAGGGTTTCTGCGCACTTGTTGCCTTTTGAATTTGGTTTCTGCGCACTTGTTGCACTTTAAATTGAATTTTCTGCGCACTTGTTCATTTAAGTTGATCTCTGCGCACTTATTGCATCTCATTGTCTTGAGTACTTATCTAGGGTTTCTGCATACTTAAACAGAAATCTTGGATTTGTGCGCACTTACTGAAGGTGTAGTGTTGAGTACTTGGCTAGGGTTTCTGCGAACTTAAAATCTTAAACGAGAGTTTAAGTGAGTCTGCGCACTTAATTTAGTGCGCAGGCTGATCAGTAAACATTGAGCACTTATAATGCCCAAGTGTTGACTGATCTGCGAACTTATCGAGAAGCATAGCCACACGTATACTTCCGAGCTGCACACTTAACAAAGACTACAACTTGACAAGGCTGTTTATATTCTTACAAGTTGCTGCATACTTATCCAGACTGTTGTGAACTTAAGTGTGAACTTAATTGCGCACTTAGCTGCGAACTTGCTGTGTACTTACGGACTTGGACAATTTTTTGGACTGATAACTAAAATCTGTTAAACCACGTTTCTAAAATTCATCTAAATCATGGCTGGTAACAATAATCAATCAACTGTTAACCCTATCACACAACAAGACTTGGAAACCGGAACTACTACAAGAGTACCTAAGTTAAAAGGTGCTGAAGATTATGGGACTTGGAAAAACAGAATGAGGTCATTCTTTTACGTGACAGACTTCACCCAATGGAACTCTATCCAGTTGGGCCCACACATCCCCATGAGAACCACTGCCACTGGAGAAGAATTCAACCCTGATCCAACCACCTATACCGATGTTGACAAACAATTACTCCAAAGAGACCATAAGGCTTATGGTGCTCTAACCATGGCCCTATCTAACGATGTTTACAACATGTTTGAAGAGTATGGAACGGCACATGATCTGTGGTTTGCATTGAATGAATACTACGAAGGGAATGAAGAGATGCGCCAATACAAGCAAGACATGGTGCAAAAAGAATATGATATGTTTGGTAGTATTCGTGGGGAAAGTCTGAGCTCGCACATTGATAGGTTCATGAGCATGTTGACAAAGATGAAGAAGGCTGGAATTCCTGTGAACAACAGAAATTCTATCAAGAAGCTGCTGGATTCATTGCCAAAAGAATGGAGCATCCAGTGCATGCTAATCAGAAAAGAATATCTTGATGCCCAGTCTACCTTGGTTGATCTCATCAACACATTGAAGTCCTTTGAGATGGACATTACAAAAAGAGAGATGAATCAGACCAATCCAAAGGCAGTTCCCATCACTGCAATGAAGAACTTAGCGTTAATGACTCCAGTAGGCAACATGGGTTCAAGCTCATCTCACGTGTATGCTGATGGAACGATTGGTGGTAGTTCAAGTTCAGGAAAAGCTGTTCCATACTCCCAACCCAGTGTCACTAACCCTCAGCCGTCAACTCTCAATCCTCAACAGACAAAGCTTGCAACTGAACACGTTGAACTTTTCAACGCTTTCATGACCAGCTTTGAAGCATTAAAGACTGGTGATCTAAAAAATGATATGATGAGCCCTGAGGACATGTATCAAGTTGACCCAGACGATATGGAGGAAATGGATTTGAAATGGCAGATGGCCATGATCACTTTGAGGGTGAAGAGGTTTCAAGATAGAACCGGTAGAAGAGTCGGCATGGGGAAAGCGGGGTTTGACAAATCTAAGATCAGGTGTTATAACTGCAAAACTCTCGGACATTTCAAGTATGAATGTCCAACTTTGAATCAAGCTGAAGCCAAACCAGCAAAGAGAGTGGTGGCAATCACAGAAGGAGGAGAAGCCAACCAGCAGAAGGCGCTCGTGGTTCAGGATTTCGATTGGGGAGAGGAAGTCGCTGTGGCAGAAGCTGAAGTTAATAAAGCACTGATGGCAAAGATCTGCACAAAGTCACCTCTTGGTGTGAGCTCTCTGGAGGGGTCATCAGCTGAAATGCCAAAAAGAGAAGAGATGGAGAAGGCTGGTTTAAGAAGCGTGTTGAGTGTGAACAAAGGGAAGGAGACTGCTGCTGAGGAAGCTTTTGTAGCTGAAAAGACTTCCACAAGCAAGGACGATCAGCAACCACAGAGCATGCAGAAGAAGGCTGAGGAGAGAGACCTGGTAAGTATCCCGCTCGAAATAAAATCAAAGCTGTGCTCACCAAGGTGTGTTACAGCCGTTGCTTACTGTTTGTCCCACAATAGGAGAATTTTAAGAGAAATGGATGACATACGAAAAATCAATACTGAAATGAAAGAAAATGAGTTAGCCTATCAGCGAAAGTTAAATGCAACAATAGCTGAAATGCACACTCTAAAAGAATTTGTTCTCAGAAAAGATTTTTTAATAAATGACTTAAGGAAATCTTTGATTGTTCAAGGAACGTAAGCATTTCAGTATGAAACCAATCATCTCCAAATTGTTGTGGACAAATGGAACGTAAGCAAGCATGCTCATACTGATATCCTTGATTGTTCAAGGAGATCTTTCGTCAAAGATGGAATTGGGTATAAGGATAAAAAGGGAATTGTAAAATCTCTATTTTTACCCTTGAGCAAAAGTGAATATATACCCATTCCAAAACCACATCCAAAAAATGATCTTTTTGAAAAAGAATGTGTCACATCTGAGTCACACTCTAATATAAGTAAAAGTAGTGCAGATATGACCCAACAGGATCAGGTGGACGATGATGACAGTTGTGGTGGTCAAACAATGGGGTTAGGTCACCCAGGTGCCAATTACTCTACAGTGAATTGGTTCATCTGGAGCCATGATAAGTCAAACATTTCTTTGAATTCGGATGACTGTAATAACTTAACTAATTTGGATGACTGTAATAGTTTATCTAGGATGGATAACTGTAATAGTTTATCTAGGCCGGATGACTGTATTACTTTAACCTCTAAACTTGATTTCAAGGGTGTTGTGGACCCAAATGATAAGATGAATCCTATCAAACGATCGGATGTTTGTGTTGAAAATGTTATGCCTGTTTGTGTTGATCTTAATGATGCATTATGTGATAATGAAAATGTATATAGACCATCTCCATTTGTTCCAGAACTAAAAAGAAACAGGTTTGGGAAATTTCTTACTGAAGAAATTCCAGAGTTTACACCATCATCAACAGATATGTCATGTTCTGAAGAATCACAAAGTGAAACAGATAACACAATTTCTGAAGAATCACAAAGTGATACAGAAAGTGACATCAGCGAGCCAGAATGCAACACAAACGAAGAATCAAGCAACAACAACAGTGATGAAGCATGTTCAACAGACAGCCTCAATTCAAGCAACGACAAGAGAAGAACATCACAACCATCATCATCCAGATCTTCTTCAAAGATCAAACCTAAACACTCTAAATGTTTTAGATGTGGAAATGAAGGACATGTGGTTAAAAAGTGTCATTTGCAACCCAAACCACAAACTGATACCAATACCCAAAAATCTTTTGCAGTTCAAATTAAAGATCTTCAAGAAACTATAAAAAGTTTTGTTAAGGTCACAAAAAATTGGAAAAGGCAAGAGTTTGTGTCGGGGGAAAATCACGACAGATTAAAACTAAAACAGACCTGGATTCCAAAAGTTACTTAAGATGTGGTCTGAGTCGTGTTCGTACATAGTGTCTCGTATATTTATCTGTATATTTCTCTTGTCTTATGTATTTTTCAGAATAAACTACAAAAGTGGTTGATTGCCCTGATGAGATATCTATGGCACGTTGATAGCGGGGCGTCAAGGCACATGACGGGACTGAAAGAACTCCTGAAAAACTATCGATTCATTGATGGAGAGTTTGTTGCTTTTGCCGGCAACGAGAAGGGCGGAAAGATAGTCGGGATAGGGGACGTGATTTCTGATGCATTGACTTTAGAAGATGTGAACTATGTTCCAGAATTGTGTTACAATCTGCTGAGTGTATCACAAGTCTGCGACAAAGGAATCTCAGTGTTATTTAATGACATGGAGTGCATCTTTCTAAAGCCAGGATTCATTCCTCCTACCAACTTGATTATGCTTAAAGCTCCTAGACAAAATAATACTTACGTGATAAATATGAGGGATGCAAATTCTGAATGTCAAATGACATGCTTACTTTCTAAAGCATCCGAGTCAGAGTCACTGCTTTGGCACAAGCGATTAGGACATGTTAACTTCAAAAATATTAATAAGCTTTCAAAACTAAATCTTGTGAGAGGTCTTCCTTCTAAGGAATTCCCCTTTTCTGAAAAATGTTTAGCATGTGCCAAAGGAAAACAACAAAAAAAGTCGCATAAGTCCAAAGCTGTGAACTCTATAGACTCACCTCTTCAATTATTACACATGGATCTGTTTGGTCCTATTAGTGTTAAAAGTCTAGCTAAAAATCTTATTGTTTGGTGATAACAGATGATTTTTCTCGATTTACATGGGTGTACTTTCTGGAATACAAAAGTGAAGTTGCTGAGATTCTGATGCTGTTTGTTCCTCTCATTGAAAACATAATAAAGACAAAAGTTAGATCAATCCGAAGTGATCACGGAACCGAATTCAAGAATCAAAGTTTCGTGACTTTCTGCAACAACAGAGGAATTCATCTTCAGTACAGTGCTACGAGAACTCCTCAACAGAATGGTGTTGCTGAAAGGAAAAATCGTACACTTATTGAGGCGGCCAGAACCATGCTTATCGACTCCAAACTGCCGATCATTTTCTGGGCTGAAGCTGTGAATACCGCCTGTTATGTTCTTAACAGAGTCTTAATTGTAAAGACGCGCGGGAAAACAGGTTATGAGTTGCTCTTTAAAAGTAAACCTTTGATTGACTACTTTAGGCCTTTTGGATGCTCATGCACGCTGCTTAACAACTTCGAGAACATAATGAAGTTTGATGCAGTTGGAGATGAGTGCTTCTTTGTTGGATACTCCTCAAGTCAAAAAGCTTATAGAGTATACAACAAACGAACCAAAATGGTTCTCGAGTCTTTTTATGTTGATTGGCAGGAATCCAACTCTACCAATACAGGAGCCGGTCCTGACTGGTTCTTTGACGTGGATGTTGTTTTCAACAATTTCAGCATCATAGATGAACAACCATCTGAAAATCAAGCAGCCGATCCTTCTCCTCTTGAAGATACTCTTTACTCTTCAGAAGACGATGCAGCACCTTTCACCACCCGCTTTTCTCCACTCGTAGCTGATCCAATTGTTCCTCTTCAGACCACAAATGGTGATGCAACTGTTGAAACTACTCCATCTCCTGAAGGTACTCCAGCTTCAGAAGAAACTTCTTCAGTACAACAGTCTGCAAATGATCCATCCAGTTCGTCAACTCCTACAGATCACCTTTCCAATCTGCCTTCCCAAATTCAAGAAGAACCAAACATGGGATTTAAATCTTTTAAGGATCACCCTGTGGAGAACATCATTGGACCAATCTCTGAGGGTGTTCTTACTAGAAATCAGGCAGACAAACTGAATATTGCACTTTCAGCCTTCCTATCTCAGACGGTACCTTTCAGCATTGAAGACGCTGTCAGAGATGCAAGTTGGGTTGAAGCCATGCAGGATGAGCTGTATCAGTTTAGAAAGCTAAAGGTTTGGGAACTTGTGGACTTACCTGAAGGAAAGTATCCTATTGGAACAAGATGGGTTTTTCGCAACAAAATGGATGAACGAGGTGTGGTAATTAAGAACAAGGCTCGTTTAGTTGTTCAGGGATTTCGTCAACAGGAGGGCATTGATTATGAGGAAGTGTTCGCTCCAGTTGATAGACTTGAAGCCATTCGTATCTTCCTGGCTTACGCCTCATACAAGAACTTCAAAGTCTTTCAAATGGATGTGAAAAGTGCATTTCTGTATGGGAAGATCAAAGAAGAAGTCTATGTTTGTCAACCCCCAGGTTTTGAAGATCCCCATCATCCCAACAAGTATTACAAACTGGATAAGGCTCTCTACGGACTTCATCAAGCTCCTCGAGCTTGGTATGAGACCTTATCGTCATACTTGCTGCAGAATGGGTACACAAGAGGGAAGATCGACATGACCTTATTCACCAAAGAAGTCAATAAACACTCTATCCTTGTTCAGATTTATGTTGATGATATTATCTTTGGTTCCACTGATGAAAACTTGTGCAGGGAATTTGAAAGCATCATGAAGTCTCAGTTTGAAATGAGCATGATGGGAGAATTATCGTTTTTCTTAGGCTTGGAAGTGCAGCAAAAGGAAGACGGAATTCTCATCCATCAAGCAAAGTATACAAGAGACATTCTGGCAAAATTCAACATGACCGACTGCAAGCCGTCCAATACTCCTTTTGCGGCCCAAACAACACTTGTACCAGATCTTCAGGGGCCTTCAGTGAATCCTCATACATATCGATCAATGATTGGCTCCTGATGTATCTTACAGCTAGCAGACCAGATATAATGTGGGCAGTTGGATGCTGCGCGCGTTTTCAGTCCAATCCTAAGCAATCGCATGAGACTGCAGTAAAAAGAGTCTTCCGCTACCTCAAAGGAACACCTAAACTTGGTTTATGGTATCCTAAGAGCGATAACTTTGATCTAATCGCTTACTCTGATAGTGATCATGCAGGTTGTAGGATAGACAGAAAATCTGTCTCTGGTGGCTGTCAATTTCTGGGTAACCGGCTAGTGTCTTGGCAGAGCAAGAAGCAGACCACCGTGTCAATCTCCACTACTCAGGCCGAATACACAGCTGCTTCCAGTTGTTGCTGTCAGGTGTTATGGATCCAAAATCAGCTTTTGGACTACGGTTTGAATGTCATGCATACACCTATTTTTATTGATAATGATGCATGTCGTGACATCGTGAAGAATCCAATTGATCATTCTAAAACCAAACACATTGAAATTCGGATTCACTCAATTCGCGATGCACACGACAAAGGGTACATACAGGTGTTGCCTATCGATACTGCTGATCAAAAAGCAGATATCTTAACAAAGGCTTTCGATAAAACCCGGTTTCATCAGTTGGTTTCATGGCTTGAGATGATAAATTTTGAATAAAAAAAAAAATTTGTGTATATTTTATAGAAAAATCTTCTTTTCTTTTAAAACAAGATTTTTGGGGGAGAAAGTAAACCGGTCTATCCTTATTGCAAAATTAATTTAGGAAATGATAGGAACTAATCATATCTCGTCAGCATGTGAATAGGACCCAGAGGATGTTGTGGCCTCAAGCAACGATGTGTCGGTAGATTCAGCCTGGAATCAAGTAAACTGCCACTAGGTGATTAACAATGAAGATCTACACGAAAAGCTGGATTCCCACTGTGCTTTAGGTCTGCACAAGCTGAGTCCGGTCATACATAGGTTGAGAAATTAAAAGACACAGAAAATTTTGTGCATAGGTAAATCAAAAGACACCTAAGAGTGCAAGCTACCAATGCGGGGCTAAGAAAAACAAAAATTTTTTTGAAAAACTGAGCAGCAAAAGACACGCAATGTTAGTGACGTGCAAACATATATAGATAGCTCATCAAACGATCAGATGATCACCTTCTCTGCTTATGGGAACATAGACCTGAAGCTCTCATCATCTGATCAAGATAATGATCATCTTCTCTGCTTATGGTAACATAGACCTGAAGCTCTCATCATTATATTTCAATAAACCTTGAGGATCGGTAGGCCAATACCTAGCACACTGTGGGGTCCATAAAATTTTCGTCAATATTACCGAAAAACATGATAAACAGTATCACCAAACACATGTTGAAAGAGAAAAGGCATGGATTTAAGTGGGCAAGCATACCGACAATTGTTCTTAGGCTGCAGCTATCTAATGGGAAGTTGAAACGGGTTCTGGCAGGTATGGTTAGTATGATCTTGAATGCAGAAGGTAAGAATTGGTAAAACCCCCTTTATCTAATGGATTTGGGCCTTAAAACTCTCTTATTGGGCCTACTATCACACCCTGCGTACTTACTGGGCCCTGCGCACTTAACTCAAGTGCGCAGGTCCATTTGTTGACTGTATATATAGGAGTCAAAAACAGTCAAAAAGATTTTTATCTTCTCTAAAAACTTACCCTAATCACCTGTTAACCCCTTTGTTCATCATCATCATCGTTCATCATCATCATCCTTATCACCACTTAATCACACCCTAATCACATCATATCAAACCTCGTTGCACTGTTTATTGTTTCTCATCTACTGTTTAAGGTAGATCTTGTGTTTCTAATGATTTATTGATTGTGATTACAGGTTATGAATGGATGTCTTGATGAATCTGTTGGATTTCAAGCTATTATGGGTTCTTTGAATGTTTGAAGATCTGCGCACTTGATATATGAACAAGTGCGCACTTGTCTCATAGAGACTGCGCACTTGTCTCTGTC
Source organism: Ambrosia x helenae (assembly GCA_030844895.1). NCBI lineage: Eukaryota > Viridiplantae > Streptophyta > Magnoliopsida > Asterales > Asteraceae > Ambrosia > Ambrosia x helenae. The sequence continues at coordinate 104,698,302 of CM061224.1, forward strand.
ACACCCTCAAATTCCACTTGCGGAGTTTTACCGCGAGGCGCATGACAAACCAGGATCCAACCAACGATCACAATAAACAAGTCTAAATGAATTAAAATGTAATTTCAAAACACAGTTTAATATTCCCGTTTACAGCGGAAGCTTATTCAAATAAAATCCAACATAAATAAATCAAGTTCAATGTTTGTGAAATCATGCAACTCTATCTAGACGCCGTGCAGACGCGTGCGCCCTAGTTCCGTTGTGCTACCTTAGCGACCTGAGAAAACATGTAAAAGTTTACGTCAGCACAAAAATGCTGGTGAGTTTACAGGTTTGCAGTTCAAGTACCAAGTCCACCTGTCCATACTATAACAAATAGAAAACCAGTATACGCTAGCTAGGCGTACGTTTGTTACTACCACGATTGGAAAACCATTACTAACTCGAATACCAGATGTTGTGCCCGATGTAGTAACCCTGTTATTCCTGTTGTTCCTGATTGAGACAATATGCACCCGCCGACCCTCCAAGTCGACGAGCGGGGTTGGTCACTCCCAATAGCGCTATTCACATTTCCCCGTTGTGCAAACCCGCACATTCATGGTTCCCCCCGGGACTTCCAAAGATCGTGTAGTACACAATAGAAACCCATAGTATGACAGTAGTTACCAAATAATCGTTTTAACACATGTTTTCTCCCCCGAAAGTATAAAACCAGTTTAAAAGAGGGGCCGTAAACTCACCTTAAGTTCCTTTACTCCTTAACCCGAGTAAACTCAGCTGCTATGCTAGTCCCGTAAAGTGGCGACCTAACATACGACAGTTACAAGTACTTAGACTAATAACCCGCAGGTTAATTAGTCCCTAGATGTCCAGACCATAACCAAGTTCGTTTGAAAACACCGTGACTGTTTAACTGACCCATAGTACAAGACTCGACATCCCATTGGTGACCCGAGACTTCCCGTGTTATGTTTACGCTCCAAAACGTACAATAACGCAAGTACACTTAACATACGTTAACACACAACAAGTTATAGCACATAGTTCACGTATCACCGGAATACATCCAATTATATGTTACCAAGTTATTAGACATGTTACGAGGTTCCTAGCATGTTACTACATGTTAAATCGGGTCTCGGAATGCTAATTTACACTTACAGCAGCAGTACACGCGATTAGGAAAAGTCAACTAGCATTTAGGTTGGTCAACTAGCAATTAGGAATCCTAATCGCCTCTATTATAGGCGATTGGGGCTATACCATATGTTATTATTAGCAATTAGGGCTAATCACATGAACTTACTAGCAATTGGGGCTAATCACATGAACTTACTAGCAATTGGGGCTAATCACATGAACTTACTAGCAATTGGGGCTAATCACATGAACTTACTAGCAATTGGGGCTAATCACATGAACTTACTAGCAATTGGGGCTAATCACATGAAATTATAGGCGATTGGGGCTAATCACATGATATTATTGGCGATTAGCACCCCAATCGCATGAGTTATAGGCGATTAGCATTGCTACTCGCCTGTAACCATGCTGTTCCGGTTTTTCGCGCGTTTAACACTCCAAATCAGATCCAGAACGTGTGTAACTACCCAATATCATCCCAAACACTATCCTAAACATGTTTAACCCAAAACCCTTCGTTCAACCTCGTATAATCAGTCCTACATGCAACCAAAGCAATCCAAACATATACACATAGCATGCAACATTCAATTAACGCATGTAATCATAACCCTCTTATCCAATTACTGAGATTTCTATCATCATACTAACAATATTAATTCTGACCTAGCATGATAACACATCAAATCATCATCAAGAATCATAAAAAATCCTATCTTTCTAATCATACACACCCATAACGCATGTATATTAGTTATAATCCGATTAACAACCCTTATTGATGATTTTCAGAAAGCTTTTTCGTTTATGAACAGGTCTGGACCATTAGGGATTTATTAAAAACGTTTACAAAGTGTTATGGATGAGAATCAAACCTTGGAATTGTAAAAGAATGATGGTTAGACCTTGAAACCTTGTGTTTTTGATCAAAATCGCCTTCCAGAGGTTGTTTAAGTGTTTGGGGCGGTTATGGGACGACTAGGGTTCGTATAATGAAGTTTATGAGGTCAAGTATGGTATTTATAGTCGTTTTTAGTCGTCCAGCACGTAACACGCGATTATGCAGCTTTACACGCGATTAGGGATCCTAATCGCATGAACAGTCATGCAATTGGCCCCCTAATCGCCCATAGGGGCTAGTTTCGTGCGTTTTGCGCGTTAAAACCCCGTTTTAACATATGTTAACACATATTCACATACCGACAAGTCATATAATGATTATAAACACATAACACTTGTAAATACTCATATTCACACTCGTTCACCAATTCCCGGGACTCGAGACTTGCATGTTCCGTATGCCTTGACGATCCTACAAATCGTCACCGTTTGTACACTTGGTTAAGGACCGACATCTAATGAACCTCTAGACCAACATCCAATGATCTTTTAGACTAACCGATAGTTCCCGAACCATAACCCGACTTAACTAACCCAGTTAAGTACAATATACGCGTGACTCGCTAAGGTAGACTTTCATCTAGACAACGTTGTTAACCCGAATTTGCCAGGTGTCACAGTCTCATAGTCATATAAGTGCTCAAGAACCTAATACGCTGCGTACATAATTGTGGACTTAAAATCTTGAACGAAGGTTCAAGTGTCTGCGTACTTGCTTAGTACGCAGACTTGACTGAGTAGCCTAAGATGTTACCATGCCCGGTTGATTTGACCATGCGCACTTGTCCTTGGTTTGAGTACTAACCAAGTGCTCAGTCAAGTATGTGCGCACTTGACTGAGCACATGACTATGTTGACCTTGATTGGACCTGCGCACTTGATTTGAACTGCGTACTTGATACTCTTGGACACTTGGACTCTAAACAACAACATATCTTTCATATTGACTATTAAGACACTTGAACGGACTGCGAACTTAAAACCGGACCTTAATAATCTAACAACTGAATTTCAAACGTACCATTGACACCGATGACACCGATCCATCAATTCTTAATCCAATGACTGTTAAAAGTTAAAATATATATTAATAAAATCTAGGTCTAAGTTCGTTGTCCGTGTAAGTTTAAGTCTAAAGTCAATTATCCGAGATCTAATTGGTTTTTCGTGCTCTTGGTTAAACAGATGGCACTTGACTGGGATCCTAGGGGCATGCACAACCAACCAATGAATCTCGATACTGAGGATGTCAATTTTAGAGATGTCGTGGCTTGGATAAGACGCAGTAAAGTCGGATTTGCTGTGCAGAACGCTGAACCAGTTTACGTCTCCCACATTGAAGACTTTTGGAGATCAGCTAGAGTCGAAACAGTATCAAGGGTCAAGCGTATCAATGCAACTGTCAAAAACAAGCTTGTGATCATTACTGAGGACACAGTTCGAAATGTGCTAAGGCTGCAAGATCAACCTGGAACTTTCAGGTTCATGTCTAAAGCTGATATTCACCAACAATTCAGGATCTTCGGCTACAAGGGTGAATTTGACAAAAGAGGCGATGTAAAGAAGAGTCAGCTTACAAGAGACTGGAGTTTTATCAGTCATGTATTCTTAATGTCTCTATGTCACAGAAAGGGAGGATACAATGCACTGAGTGCTGAATGGGCGACAACTATGATTAAGATCTGCAAGGACGGAGTGTTCAATCTGTCAGGCATGATCTTTGACTATATGGTAAAGAATGCAGATGCTGGTTCAGGGAAGTGGGCTATGTATCCGAGGTTTGTGCAGATGATGATAAACACTCAACATGAGGGTCTGCCTGTCGGTGACGAATACATATTCACCAGAGGGGCGCGATTCTTCACAGAGTGCAACACACCGGACTGGGAACCAATGCTAGAAAACATGTATGTGGCCCAGCGATATCCGGTTGTTATGGAACTGTACAACAAAATCAAGAAGAGAAGATCAGATGCTGCAGGACCCAGACCACAATCCAGAGCTGCCCCTGCACCTGGATCATCTGAACCCACTCCTTCAGCCCAGCCGACGGCTGGAGAGATTGCCCTAGAAAAATCAAGGGGCAAAAGAGTGGCGACTGAACCAGCTCCATCAAGACCCAGCATAAAGAAAAGACCAGCTGGTTTACTGCAAGAAGGGAGAGACACGTTGACACCCGAACAGCTTGAAGCCGCTGAAAATGTACGAGCAGTGGCTGAATTTGAAAGGGCTGCAAGAAAAAGAAGAAGAGATCAGCTGCCTGAATCTGAGATTCCCCGTGTTATGACTCAGGAAGATATTGAGGGAGAAGCGGTCTTAGAACAGATGTTTGGGCCTGAACCACCGAACCAACCAGGACCTTCTACTGCTGCCACTTCAGCTCCAGGGCCTTCCACTGCTGCCACTTCAGCCCCCAAAGCTCCAACCCACCGATCAGCTGAACCTTCCTCATCAGCTCCTGCTGCACCTCGTCGGAAACCGGTGCATCAGGAACTATACGAGAAGCTTGTGAAGGAGGCAGGTAAAGTTGCGGCCAGGGAAATCTGCACGCTGAAAAGTGATGTGCACAATAACCGGGAGCTAAGAAAGAAGGTGAAAAAGCTCAAAGCCTAGAACAGGAAAATGGAGAAGGTGATAAAAGATCAAAGATACCTGATTAAGTTTCAACATCAGGTTCAAGTGGAGATGTTTGACATGTTTCAAGATTTGCAAAATTAATTCAGGAAATGATAGGAACTAATCATATCTCGTCAGCATGTGAATAGGACCCAGAGGATGTTGTGGCCTCAAGCAACGATGTGTCGGTAGATTCAGCCTGGAATCAAGTAAACTGCCACTAGGTGATTAACAATGAAGATCTACACGAAAAGCTGGATTCCCACTGTGCTTTAGGTCTGCACAAGCTGAGTCCGGTCATACATAGGTTGAGAAATTAAAAGAAACAGAAAATTTTGTGCATAGGTAAATCAAAAGACACCTAAGAGTGCAAGCTACCAATGCGGGGCTAAGAAAAACAAATTTTTTTTTTGAAAAACTGAGCAGCAAAAGACACGCAATGTTAGTGACGTGCAAACATATATAGATAGCTCATCAGATGATCACCTTCTCTGCTTATGGGAACATATACCTGAAGCTCTCATCATCTGATCAAGATAATGATCATCTTCTCTGCTTATGGTAACATAGACCTGAAGCTCTCATCATTATATTTCAATAAACCTTGAGGATCGGTAGGCCAATACCTAGCACACTGTGGGGTCCATAAAATTTTCGTCAATATTACCGAAAAACATGATAAACAGTATCACCAAACACATGTTGAAAGAGAAAAGGCATGGATTTAAGTGGGCAAGCATACCGACAATTGTTCTTAGGCTGCAGCTATCCAATGGGAAGTTGAAACGGGTTCTGGCAGGTATGGTTAGTATGATCTTGAATGCAGAAGGTAAGAATTGGTAAAACCCCCTTTATCTAATGGATTTGGGCCTTAAAACTCTCTTATTGGGCCTACTATCACACCCTGCGTACTTACTGGGCCCTGCGCACTTAACTCAAGTGCGCAGGCCCATTTGTTGACTGTATATATAGGAGTCAAAAACAGTCAAAAAGATTTTTATCTTCTCTAAAAACTTACCCTAATCACCTGTTAACCCCTTTGTTCATCATCATCATCGTTCATCATCATCATCATCCTTATCACCACTTAATCACACCAAATCACACCCTAATCACATCATATCAAACCTCGTTGCACTGTTTATTGTTTCTCATCTACTGTTTAAGGTAGATCTTGTGTTTCTAATGATTTATTGATTGTGATTACAGGTTATGAATGGATGTCTTGATGAATCTGTTGGATTTCAAGCTATTATGGGTTCTTTGAATGTTTGAAGATCTGCGCACTTGATATATGAACAAGTGCGCACTTGTCTCATAGAGACTGCGCACTTGTCTCATAGTCATATAAGTGCTCAAGAACCCTAATTCGCTGCGTACATAATTGTGGACTTAAAATCTTGAACGAAGGTTCAAGTGTCTGCGTACTTGCTTAGTACGCAGACTTGACTGAGTAGCCTAAGATGTTACCATGCCCAGTTGATTTGACCATGCGCACTTGTCCTTGGTTTGAGTACTAACCAAGTGCTCAGTCAAGTATGTGCGCACTTGACTGAGCACATGACTATGTTGACCTTGATTGGACCTGCGCACTTGATTTGAACTGCGTACTTGATACTCTTGGACACTTGGACTCTAAACAACAACATATCTTTCATATTGACTATTAAGACACTTGAACGGACTGCGAACTTAAAACCGGACCTTAATAATCTAACAACTGAAATTCAAACGTACCATTGACACCGATGACACCGATCCATCAATTCTTAATCCAATGACCGTTAAAAGTTAAAATATATATTAATAAAATCTAGGTCTAAGTTCGTTGTCCGTGTAAGTTTAAGTCTAAAGTCAATTATCCGAGATCTAATTGGTTTTTCGTGCTCTTGGTTAAACAGATGGCACTTGACTGGGATCCTAGGGGCATGCACAACCAACCAATGAATCTCGATACTGAGGATGTCAATTTTAGAGATGTCGTGGCTTGGATAAGACGCAGTAAAGTCGGATTTGCTGTGCAGAACGCTGAACCAGTTTACGTCTCCCACATTGAAGACTTTTGGAGATCAGCTAGAGTCGAAACAGTATCAAGGGTCAAGCGTATCAATGCAACTGTCAAAAACAAGCTTGTGATCATTACTGAGGACACAGTTCGAAATGTGCTAAGGCTGCAAGATCAACCTGGAACTTTCAGGTTCATGTCTAAAGCTGATATTCACCAACAATTCAGGATCTTCGGCTACAAGGGTGAATTTGACAAAAGAGGCGATGTAAAGAAGAGTCAGCTTACAAGAGACTGGAGACTTATCAGTCATGTATTCTTAATGTCTCTATGTCACAGAAAGGGAGGATACAATGCACTGAGTGCTGAATGGGCGACAGCTATGATTAAGATCTGCAAGGACGGAGTGTTCAATCTGTCAGGTATGATCTTTGACTATATGGTAAAGAATGCAGATGCTGGTTCAGGGAAGTGGGCTATGTATCCGAGGTTTGTGCAGATGATGATAAACACTCAACATGAGGGTCTGCCTGTCAGTGACGAATACATATTCACCAGAGGGGCGCGATTCTTCACAGAGTGCAACACACCGGACTGGGAACCAATGCTAGAAAACATGTATGTGGCCCAGCGATATCCGGTTGTTATGGAACTGTACAACAAAATCAAGAAGAGAAGATCAGATGCTGCAGGACCCAGACCACAATCCAGAGCTGCCCCTGCACCTGGATCATCTGAACCCACTCCTTCAGCCCAGCCGACGGCTGAAGAGATTGCCCTAGAAAAATCAAGGGGCAAAAGAGTGGCGACTGAACCAGCTCCATCAAGACCCAGCATAAAGAAAAGACCAGCTGGTTTACTGCAAGAAGGGAGAGACACGTTGACACCCGAACAGCTTGAAGCCGCTGAAAATGTACGAGCAGTGGCTGAATTTGAAAGGGCTGCAAGAAAAAGAAGAAGAGATCAGCTGCCTGAATCTGAGATTCCCCGTGTTATGACTCAGGAAGATATTGAGGGAGAAGCGGTCTTAGAACAGATGTTTGGGCCTGAACCACCGAACCAACCAGGACCTTCTACTGCTGCCACTTCAGCTCCAGGGCCTTCCACTGCTGCCACTTCAGCCCCCAAAGCTCCAACCCACCGATCAGCTGAACCTTCCTCATCAGCTCCTGCTGCACCTCGTCGGAAACCGGTGCATCAGGAACTATACGAGAAGCTTGTGAAGGAGGCAGGTAAAGTTGCGGCCAGGGAAATCTGCACGCTGAAAAGTGATGTGCACAATAACCGGGAGCTAAGAAAGAAGGTGAAAAGGCTCAAAGGCAAGAACAGGAAAATGGAGAAGGTGATAAAAGATCAAAGATACCTGATTAAGTTTCAACATCAGGTTCAAGTGGAGATGTTTGACATGTTTCAGGATTTGCAAAATTAATTCAGGAAATGATAGGAACTAATCATATCTCGTCAGCATGTGAATAGGACCCAGAGGATGTTGTGGCCTCAAGCAACGATGTGTCGGTAGATTCAGCCTGGAATCAAGTAAACTGCCACTAGGTGATTAACAATGAAGATCTACACGAAAAGCTGGATTCCCACTGTGCTTTAGGTCTGCACAAGCTGAGTCCGGTCATACATAGGTTGAGAAATTAAAAGACACAGAAAATTTTGTGCATAGGTAAATCAAAAGACACTAAGAGTGCAAGCTACCAATGCGGGGCTAAGAAAAACAAATTTTTTTTTTGAAAAACTGAGCAGCAAAAGACACGCAATGTTAGTGACGTGCAAACATATATAGATAGCTCATCAAACGATCAGATGATCACCTTCTCTGCTTATGGGAACATATACCTGAAGCTCTCATCATCTGATCAAGATAATGATCATCTTCTCTGCTTATGGTAACATAGACCTGAAGCTCTCATCATTATATTTCAATAAACCTTGAGGATCGGTAGGCCAATACCTAGCACACTGTGGGGTCCATAAAATTTTCGTCAATATTACCGAAAAACATGATAAACAGTATCACCAAACACATGTTGAAAGAGAAAAGGCATGGATTTAAGTGGGCAAGCATACCGACAATTGTTCTTAGGCTGCAGCTATCCAATGGGAAGTTGAAACAGGTTCTGGCAGGTATGGTTAGTATGATCTTGAATGCAGAAGGTAAGAATTGGTAAAACCCCCTTTATCTAATGGATTTGGGCCTTAAAACTCTCTTATTGGGCCTACTATCACACCCTGCGTACTTACTGGGCCCTGCGCACTTAACTAAAGTGCGCAGGCCCATTTGTTGACTGTATATATAGGAGTCAAAAACAGTCAAAAAGATTTTTATCTTCTCTAAAAACTTACCCTAATCACCTGTTAACCCCTTTGTTCATCATCATCATCGTTCATCATCATCATCCTTATCACCACTTAATCACACCAAATCACACCCTAATCACATCATATCAAACCTCGTTGCACTGTTTATTGTTTCTCATCTACTGTTTAAGGTAGATCTTGTGTTTCTAATGATTTATTGATTGTGATTACAGGTTATGAATGGATGTCTTGATGAATCTGTTGGATTTCAAGCTATTATGGGTTCTTTGAATGTTTGAAGATCTGCGCACTTGATATATGAACAAGTGCGCACTTGTCTCATAGAGACTGCGCACTTGTCTCATAGTCATATAAGTGCTCAAGAACCCTAATTCGCTGCGTACATAATCGTGGACTTAAAATCTTGAACGAAGGTTCAAGTGTCTGCGTACTTGCTTAGTACGCAGACTTGACTGAGTAGCCTAAGATGTTACCATGCCCAGTTGATTTGACCATGCGCACTTGTCCTTGGTTTGAGTACTAACCAAGTGCTCAGTCAAGTATGTGCGCACTTGACTGAGCACATGACTATGTTGACCTTGATTGGACCTGCGCACTTGATTTGAACTGCGTACTTGATACTCTTGGACACTTGGACTCTAAACAACAACATATCTTTCATATTGACTATTAAGACACTTGAACGGACTGCGAACTTAAAACCGGACCTTAATAATCTAACAACTGAAATTCAAACGTACCATTGACACCGATGACACCGATCCATCAATTCTTAATCCAATGACCGTTAAAAGTTAAAATATATATTAATAAAATCTAGGTCTAAGTTCGTTGTCCGTGTAAGTTTAAGTCTAAAGTCAATTATCCGAGATCTAATTGGTTTTTCGTGCTCTTGGTTAAACAGATGGCACTTGACTGGGATCCTAGGGGCATGCACAACCAACCAATGAATCTCGATACTGAGGATGTCAATTTTAGAGATGTCGTGGCTTGGATAAGACGCAGTAAAGTCGGATTTGCTGTGCAGAACGCTGAACCAGTTTACGTCTCCCACATTGAAGACTTTTGGAGATCAGCTAGAGTCGAAACAGTATCAAGGGTCAAGCGTATCAATGCAACTGTCAGAAACAAGCTTGTGATCATTACTGAGGACACAGTTCGAAATGTGCTAAGGCTGCAAGATCAACCTAGAACTTTCAGGTTCATGTCTAAAGCTGATATTCACCAACAATTCAGGATCTTCGGCTACAAGGGTGAATTTGACAAAAGAGGCGATGTAAAGAAGAGTCAGCTTACAAGAGACTGGAGACTTATCAGTCATGTATTCTTAATGTCTCTATGTCACAGAAAGGGAGGATACAATGCACTGAGTGCTGAATGGGCGACAGCTATGATTAAGATCTGCAAGGACGAAGTGTTCAATCTGTCAGGCATGATCTTTGACTATATGGTAAAGAATGCAGATGCTGGTTCAGGGAAGTGGGCTATGTATCCGAGGTTTGTGCAGATGATGATAAACACTCAACATGAGGGTCTGCCTGTCGGTGACGAATACATATTCACTAGAGGGGCGCGATTCTTCACAGAGTGCAACACACCGGACTGGGAACCAATGCTAGAAAACATGTATGTGGCCCAGCGATATCCGGTTGTTATGGAACTGTACAACAAAATCAAGAAGAGAAGATCAGATGCTGCAGGACCCAGACCACAATCCAGAGCTGCCCCTGCACCTGGATCATCTGAACCCACTCCTTCAGCCCAGCCGACGGCTGAAGAGATTGCCCTAGAAAAATCAAGGGGCAAAAGAGTGGCGACTGAACCAGCTCCATCAAGACCCAGCATAAAGAAAAGACCAGCTGGTTTACTGCAAGAAGGGAGAGACACGTTGACACCCGAACAGCTTGAAGCCGCTGAAAATGTACGAGCAGTGGCTGAATTTGAAAGGGCTGCAAGAAAAAGAAGAAGAGATCAGCTGCCTGAATCTGAGATTCCCCGTGTTATGACTCAGGAAGATATTGAGGGAGAAGCGGTCTTAGAACAGATGTTTGGGCCTGAACCACCGAACCAACCAGGACCTTCTACTGCTGCCACTTCAGCTCCAGGGCCTTCCACTGCTGCCACTTCAGCCCCCAAAGCTCCAACCCACCGATCAGCTGAACCTTCCTCATCAGCTCCTGCTGCACCTCGTCAGAAACCGGTGCATCAGGAACTATACGAGAAGCTTGTGAAGGAGGTAGGTAAAGTTGCGGCCAGGGAAATCTGCACGCTGAAAAGTGATGTGCACAATAACCAGGAGCTAAGAAAGAAGGTGAAAAAGCTCAAAGGCAAGAACAGGAAAATGGAGAAGGTGATAAAAGATCAAAGATACCTGATTAAGTTTCAACATCAGGTTCAAGTGGAGAAGTTTGACATGTTTCAGGATTTGAGGAAGCAGTTAACTGGTGCTCCCAGCGCTACTTTTGACGAGACTTTCGATTTCGGAAAGTTTCTGGAGGCAGAAAAAGAGAAAGAAAAAGCGGCTGAGGAAAGTGAAGTGGACGAGGTGAGCGAAGATGAAATGCCTGACAGTTTTGTGGAGATGGGAACAGATCAAGAAGTCGTTTATGAGACATCCGATGGGCACAAATTGGACCCTGAAAGAGCAGCTTGGTTCCCAAGAAGGCCCATTGCCATTCCTGCCTTACATCAGAACATCCATCATACCAAGTCTGCTCACCGGGAAAAGATTATCTCATGGAAATATGATGCTGAAAAGAAACTGTATGCTGTGAAAAGAAGAGGGGGAGTAATACAGTACTTCAAAGGTCAAAAGGAAATGAAGTCGCTCCCCCGATGGGATATCAGGGAGCTTAGCAGGGCCCCATTCCTTAATCCCTCACTTGACTCCCAGGCTGCCATGGTTGAAAATTTTATCAGAAAAGAGTGTGAGAATGATTTCCAGATCCTTAAGCCGCAAAAGCCTAGAAGGAGAATATCAAAGACAAGAATCGATCCAGCAACGGGAAGAGGGATGATAACTTATGTGATTGACCCTCCTCAGGTCGTCACACGAGTTCGATCAGATCCGAGCTTCCAGTGATGCTAAGGAACTTCAAAAAATGGTTCTATGACAGCAACACTGGTGAAGCGGTCATCAAGCTGGAAAACGATTCAGAGGCACTGAGGATTTTGGATCCGGTTGATGTGTTTGCACTAAATTTGTCAGATCTGAATATGCTATTTGCAAATCAGATCAATGTTGGTGCCGGAAACACATTGTTTGAAGAAGCCGTGCTGTTTAGAAGGGCAGTGGATAGGGCAATGAAACTGAAGAGTGAGCTGCTGGATATAGTTGACAGGATAAACGCAGCAGACAAAGAAAAGGAGGACAGGGAAAAGGCTGCGCAAGCTGCTGCTGATGCTGTTACAGAAACTGATGCTGCTACTGTTACAGAAGCTGCTGCAACTGATGCTGTTACAGAAACTGCTGCTGCTACTGCTACAGAAACTGCTGCTTCAGAGGTACTTCCAGAAGATCCTGCATCAGTGGCTAATCCTGAAGGAACTACAACAGAATCTACCCAAACTTCTCCATCAGCTGAAGTAGATCCAGTCGCACTGTACTTACAAGACCCTCCTGCACAGGTTGAGGGGGAGGAAAGCGACGTGGATATAGACTGAAGATTAAAGACTGGTAGCTGTGGTCTAGGGGGAGTATTGTTGGGTTATATTGAGACCACAGTTACCAGAATAGAGACTTTTGAATGATTATTGTAAAGCTTAATAGTTGAAGGACCTTACATGTAATTATAGCATAGTTTAGTATGCCAAACCCTAGGCTGCGCACATAATTGGACGGGCCCTGCGCACTTATGTTAAGTGCGCAGCCCAGGTGCTGCCTATATATATTGTATGTGTGTGCACAGCTAGGGTTCAGGGTTTTGGAGATTATCTTTGTAGCACACATTGAATAGGTGCGTACTTATTGTGGTATTCCAAGGTTATTCATTATCAAATCAGATATGGAATCATCATGTTATTCATTGTGTGTGTCGGGTCTTTCAATATTCATCTAGTTTTCTTTGTTTCTTGGATTAATCACTTGAAACACCTAACTAATAGGTGTTTCCAAGTGATAACAATCTATTGCATTCAACAAGATCTAGTATTTCGGGACTACATATCGGTTCGTTTTATTACGGGCGTCAAAAACCGGTATCTAATACAGTGCTTTATTACGGTATTGGATACGGTGCCGACCCTAAGTATAGAAACCAAAAGAGAAAATCTAATTCACTAAGTTGTAATATGTCCAAAAGAATGGCGTGCGTATTACATTGATCGAAAACATTAAAAACGAATATGAATAACGGTTCTAATAGTACTGATATTTATTGTTTCGTGGTTTTTATAAGTTTGTCTTTGTAGTGTCTAATGTAACAAAAACAATTCGTGCCCAATTCGTCACTCGAGCAGGATACACCCACAAATAAAAATATAAACCCAAAATTACAACTAAAAGTCAAATAACCTGTTCAAGTATTTGCTGCGTATTATGAATTTAGTACAAATAGACTCTTATTAAAAGTCAAAAAACTATGTATGGTGGCTATTAATATCAATACAACCGTCTATATTTAGTAGGCATCTTTCACCTTCATAAAAAAAGTTGGTATTTGGTAGTGAAATAATTACATAATTTTGTTTTGTATAATAAGGTGTGTTTAGATACTGCAGTGTATACGAAGACGTGACGTATTCAGGACGGATTTCCAGGGGTTCCTTTCGTGGATTTTCACTCTAATTTTTCAAAATTTTCCACTAAATTTTTCATTTTTTTCCAAACCGAGGGGGTTCCTGGGAACCCCCTAAAAGGCCCTAGATCCGCCCATGCGAATACCTGAATTTTGCAAACCTTGGCCCCATCATTGTCAAACTCAGCTTACTCCCTAATTCAGATATCATATTACCTGACACTCATTATATCAGTATCCACAACAAAGTAGGATAAAATTGTGTCGCATGGGTGTCCATGACCTGAGTATGAAGCAAAACATGTCTTTGAAGACAGAGCAGGAGATGGAAGAAGGGGAATGGGCTGGTGAAAAACACATGATCCTAGTTAACTTGAAAGGGGTTCACCATATTACATCATCAACTCCATGTCTCTATTTGTTTCCAGTGGCGTGGCTTTTAAAGGGCGGGGAGGGGCGGCCGACCCCCTAAATTTTCACTCAAAAGTTCCGATTATATAGAATTCGTATAGAAATTTTTTGGTATAGACAGTTTCGACCCCCCGAAACTAGTGATTTCCGACCCCCTGGTGACTTCCGACCCCCCGATGTTTTGGGTCAAGCTTCGCCACTGTTTATTTCAAATCTTAAATGTCTGTTGACAGACAGGCTACCAACGTATTGCACACCAACTCTTGTACTTAAACGGTAATGCATTCCAACTCCTATACATGAAACAAAAATAAATTAGAAAAAGACTTTTAAGTTTTCAACATACATTACAATATAATATTGCAACCTTGTAAAGTATGTCTGAGCCTTTTCAGTGACATGGGCGTTAGTTCATTTGTCATTTTCAAATCTAAAGAAGAACGTGCAAAAATGGAAAATGAACTTACTTGGTTATATGTTTGTAACAATCAGACATGAATTATTTTGCTGCATTAGTCAACGGTTGAACTGCTCCACCCATTAAAAACATTGGATGGGAGTTTAAGATGCAGTAGTGCATAATTAGGTGTCTATAAGAATTATTCAAGATTGATCTTCTCATTCATTCTCATCTCTATATATAGATAGAAAACTAACTCTCCTAATATGGAGGGGATCACAATCAAATTAATTACAATATTTTACAAATATAGACATATTCTATTACACCCCCGCAGTCGAATCGAATGGTGGACGAATACTGAGACTGGACCGAAAGTCATCAAAGAGGACCTGAGGGAGTCCCTTCGTGAAGATATCTGCGATCTGATGGCGAGACGGAACATGAAGAACTCGAACACAGCCACGCTGAACTTGATCACGAACAAAATGAATGTCGAGCTCAATGTGTTTCGTACGCTGGTGTTGAACCGGGTTGCCTGACAGATAGATAGCACTAACGTTGTCACAGTATACCAGAGAGGCATGAGTGACAGGAAGATGAAGCTCCAAAAGAAGATTGCGCAGCCAGCAGAGTTCAGCTACTACATTAGCAACGCCGCGGTATTCCGCTTCAGCACCGGAACGAGAAATAGTAGATTGTCGCTTTGAGGACCAGGATATAAGACTGTCGCCGAAGTAAACACAATATCCAGATGTGGATCGGCGGGTATCAGGGCAGCCTGCCCAGTCAGCGTCAGTGTAAGCTACAAGAGATAATGACTGAGCCGGGTTGAGATGAAGCCCGAAGTCAGCCGTGCCTTGAATGTAACGAATGATTCATTTTAAAGCATTCCAGTGAGTAACCCGAGGAGCGTGCATGAACATGCAGACCTGCTGAATAGCATAAGATATGTCAGGCCTGGTGAAAGTTAGGTACTGAAGAGCACCTGCAAGGCTGCACTAGGTAGAAGGATCATCATGCAAAGGACCTGAGTCAGCTGATAGTTTAGACTGAGTATCAACAGGGGTGGCTGCAGGCTTGCAGGAGTCCATGGCTGCACGATGGATGATATCTCGAGCATAGGCCTGTTGGGACAAAAACATGTTGTTCCCGGTGCGAGTAACCTGTATGCCCAAAAAATATGATAGAGGGCCCAAATCCTTCATTGCAAATTCACCTGCAAGAGTGTGTAAGAGACGTTATCGAAGAACATCATTAGAAGTAGTGAGAATAATGCCATCGACATAAATAAGAAGATAAGCAACATCGCGTCCATGCTTGTAAATATATAGCGAGTGATCAGACTTGCTCTGGTGAAAACCCTGTGAAGTTACAAAATCGGTGAAACATTGGTACCAGGCACGAGGGGCCTGTTTGAGACCATATAGGGATTTCTTAAGAAGACAGACATGGTCTGGGAAATCCCGATGACGAAAGCCAACTGGTTGATGCATGTAAACAGTTTCAGCTAGATTGCCATGTAGAAAGGCGTTGGTGACATCAAGTTGATGTATTTTCCATGATTTTGCCAGAGCTAGTGTGAGCACAAGCCGAATAGTAGCCGGTTTGACAACCGGGCTAAAAGTCTCACCACAATCAATCCCTTGTTCCTGACTACGTCCATCGCAAACCAGACGAGCTTTGTAACGCTCCAAACTGCCATCAGACCTGTACTTATGCTTAAATAACCACATGCATCGAATAATATTCATATTAGTAGTGCGAGGTACAAGTTCCCAGGTCTTATTTTTAATAAGAGCACTAAATTCATTGAACATGGCATTGTACCACTCTGGAGTGGCTAAGGCAAGCTGGGGGTTTTTGGGTACAGGTATGACGGTGGTAGTGTGGAGGTTAAATTTGGGCTTTGGTTTGACGATACCGCTCATGGAGCGAGTATGAATGGTACGTACGGGTGGGGGAGGAGGTGGTGGTGGTGGGGTCGGGATTGGAGAAGACAAATGGGCCGGAGGTGTGTAGGTGGGTTGATGTTGGGAAGATGGGCCAGGGGCGGAAGATGTGGTTGGGTCAGTAGGCCGTGTAGGGGCTGGGCAGATAGGTGTGGGAGTGGATTGTGGTGTTGGGCCGGTAGGTGTAAAAGGTGGGGGATTTGGGCCGTGAGTGGGTAAAGGAGTAGTAGGTGGGCTTTGGTGAGTAGAAGAAGAGGGAAGTGATGTAGTGTTTGATGTTGGTTCGGAAGCAGAAGCGGAGTGTGTTTGGGACGCAAGGTGTTCTCATACGAGTGCGTGTATGGTGGGATTGAGGAAGTCGTAAGAAGGTGGTTTGGTGGGTGATTGGATGGTGTAAGGGAAAATTGTTTCTTCAAAGTGGACATGGCAAGAAATATTTATTTAATGGGTGGATAGGTCAAGGCATTTATAACCACGATGATTTGGTGGGTATCCGAGGAATACACACGGATTTGATCGGTAGTTAAGTTTGTGGATGTTGGTGGAGGGGGTGATGGGATAACAAAGACACCCGAAGACGCGTAGATGATCGTATTCGGGTGTAACATTGTATAGAAGTGAGGTGGTGAGCCGAATTTATGGTTTTTGCTAGGTAAAATAATAAGCAAATATGTGGCGGTTTCTAAGGCGTTGTAACATTACGCATTTACACTTGTACGTTACTATTATCATGAATAAAAAACGTCAAGTTCCATTATTATTGTTCGCATTTAATTATTATTGTGGCGTATTTTGGAACCCTAATACTATATTGATTATATAATATATATATATATATTAGAGTTAAATGTCAAAAAAAAAAAGCTTGGGCCGGGAATCGAACCCGCGCCCCAAGCCGGGTCACAACACAACAACACCAAACCAGCTGAGCTACCCAACACTTCTGTTGAGTCTCCTGCGCGTTTTAATTATATAGTGACTTGTTTAATCAGCAGTTGACTTGGAAAGTCAACTGTGGTATCAATCTACCATAATTAACATTGTTGAACGCGTTTTTGATCTAAATTTGGTATGAATTCATGATCTTCGGTCCATTATGCGTCAAACCTACGAGCAATCATCATCAATTCGATTCAATTATAGCCAATTAACCGCGTCATCATCTTTATGAGGGTCAAACCTTCCAATTCAACGAACCAGACCCTATCACTATAAATTGGACATCACAATGCCTTCTACACTCGCCGAATACTCTCCCTCAATCACCAATTTCTGTATTAATTCATCTTTCGAAGTGTTCTTGTTCGTGTTTGACTATTTTGGTTGACTGAGCAAAATCACGCGATTCATTGTTGTAAGTATCATTTTTCATGTGGGTTTTGATCTTCGGCAATCACACAACAATAACCCTATGATTAATTGGGTTATTGTTGTGTGAATCATCCAATTGTAAAAACTAGGGCTCGAAATCGTGTAATTGGGGAATACGACTGATACGCGACCATTTATAATTATTTCAAAACGAAAATATCAACCAACTGATCAACAGATCAGTTGGTTATGCTTGTTGTTCGAAAGACTGAACCGGCCGAAGGCCCAGGTTCGAATCCCACTTAAACGGGTTTTATTCTTTTTATTTTAATTGAATATAAATCATGATTCTCTTATATTATATAATTAATTTAATCTGAAAATAAACATTCTCAGGGTCCAGACCAGTTGGTCTGGGCTTGTGATTTAAAACCAACGAACCGGCCAAGGGCCCGGGTTCGAACCATGGCATCAACAAACATTATTTTTTAATTACGTATATATATATATATATATTCCTTTATATTTTTAAAAATTCATTTTAAAATACTAAAACTCTTTTATAAAATCTACAAAAATTATTTTATGTTAATCTAGTGAAAAAGTTTAACATACAATTTTTAGTTTTCAAAAATATATTTATTTAATATTTATAATAAATAATTCAAGTTTATTCTATTTTATTTGTAAAATTCTATAAAAATATCAAAACAATTTTATAAATTTCCACAAAAATTATTCTGATTTTTTATAACAATAAAATTTTCTGAAATGATTTTTATTTCTGAAAAATCATTTATTTAATATTTTTAATCAATTTTTGATAGTTTTAATCATAAATAAATCATAATAAATTCATTTTTCAATATTTTTGCACCAAAATTTTATATAAATTATTTATATTTATTTGGAACAGAAATACAATTTTTAATTTAATAATTCTTTAATTTTAGTATTTTTAAATATTAAAGTTAAATTTTGACAATTTGAAATAAATAGATTTAATATTCTATTTTTAAGAAAATAATTTTATAAAAATTATTTTTATACTTTAAACTTATTATTGTGACCTTCTTTGATTCAAATTTTATAAAAAGACTTTTGTTTATTTATTTATCAAATTTCTCTCAATTATCAAACATTTTAATTATTAATCAAATGAGCACTTATCCCCAATTCGAAGCCCTAGAATATATATTTGTAGACTAAATAGACTTAGACATATTTATTACCTTAATTATAGGGTAATACTTGGCATTGTTGGGCAACACACTATTCTATTTTTCAAGAGAAATAACATTTTGCTAAGGTGAGTTTTACATAGCCCCTTTTTCTATTTATCACCATTTTTGGGGTGAAACATGTTACATCATTTTATATGCAATTCAATCATAAAGTGTCTATGTGTTTTTCTATGTTGCATTATGTCTTGAACATGACTAGGGTAAGCACAATTCTAGCATAATCATTAACATTGATCAGCCGACGGTATACAATGATAGATCTATTGGACTGACAATCCCACCCGGATACGTGCCTCCTACAAAGGTAGCGTGGGTTATTGTTATCGCATAACATAATCGAGTGAACCATGAGCGTATGGGATGTACCACAATATAACAGTCACAAGGGTTGATTATGCACTCGATTTACTTCTAGTATGTTTTCACATATGGACTAGACTTGCCATGACACTTGAATTGTACAAGTTTTATTCAATTATCAAAACCTATGTAATTCTCACCAACTTTTGTTGACCCAAAAATATTTTTAAAATTAACATGTTTCAGGTAACAATGAAGCTGAGGCTTGAGTATGCATGAGGATTTATCATGAAGTTTTTAATAGAAGTTATTTGAAGTTGTTGCTTTATTTGTTATCATGTATTTGGATTTCTAGACATCATTTCATTTTGGATATTTATGCTATGAATTAAATTATTTAAAAATTCAATTTATACCATGTGCTACTGAAACAATCATCAATACGTAACATCCCGATGTTTCCGCCATCGGTTGGGGTGTTACAGGCGTGATGCCAAAGGTTGGGTGGAAGGGAGGCTTGGGCTAACAAGGTGCGAAGCATATTATTTATTGTGCGGATTTTGCGTTCAGCTTTGCCGTTTTGAGAGGATGTGTAGGGACAAGAAAAACGGAATTGCATACCATTGTGATGACAAAAACTAAAGAAACTTTGGTTTGCATATTCTTTACCGTTATCACACTGAAATTGTTTAATTTTTCGTTCAAATTGAGTGTGAATGTGGTTATGAAGTTGTGTAAAGATGTGAAATACTTGAGATTTATTTGTGAGTGGGAAGGTCCAAAGAAAATTGGTAAAGTCATCCAAGAAGAGGATGTAATATTTGTGACCACCCGTACTAAGTACGGGTGATGTCCAAAGGTCACTGTGCACGATATCAAAGGGCAAATGAGTACAATTAATTGAATCATAAAATGGTAAACGAACACTCTTACCAAAAAATGCACGATTGACATAAAATTTTATTGTGTTTGCTAAAATCAACAAAAGATGACAATTTTAAAGATTGCAATAAATTGTTGCCCGGGTGACCTAGTCTTTGATGCCAGCGATCTTGAGAGATGGTAGTGAAGGCCTTGGGTTGGTTGAGATTGAGCGGGAGAGGCTGAGTCAGCGGGTAGAGATCGCTGGTGCTATTGCATCGTAGGATAGGAGCCCGTGTTTTGAGATCTTTCACAAGAAAACGAAATGGGTCAAACTCAACAGAAACTAAATTATCAGTTGTAAGGCGACGAACTGAAATTAAGTTTTTAATGATATCAGGTGCAAACAGGACATTATTGAGTTTAAGGGGTGGGAAAGGTGGGGGTAAAGTTTGATTGCCTTAGGCCAAAACAAGGATAGTCATGCCATTACCAACCTAAGCAGTTAATGCAGAAAAATATCGGTTTTCGCGATGAGATATCGGTAGTTTCATAAGGTGTGTATGTTTATATATACATATATATGTATATATAATGACTAATATACAAACATTTGAACTTAACTTACTGATATAGTTAAAATTATCAAATACAAAGTTACTAAACTATCAACCATACTTACAAATATAATCAAATACAAAGTTACATTGGAACTTAACTTACTAAAGTTGTGAGAGAGGAACAGAGGAACAGCCAAACAGGGCCAATTGAGGAGCAGAGGAGCAGCCAAACAGGGCCGATTGAGGAACAGAGGAACAGCCAAACAACGACTTACTGAAGTTTAGGTTTATATTGGGTTGTAGTTTTTTGTTTATGTTGGGCTGTAGTGGTTATATAAGAGTTTTTTCAAATGGGCCCAATCAAAAACTAAAAAATGAGATTATCGGTATTTATACCGATATTACAGATACTTATCTCAGGCGATATCTCGGTCATATCGGCCGATATTCTCGGTCCCGAGATTATCACCGATATTTTACACCGATATAGGCCCTTAACACCGATAACCGAGATCTCGGACCGATATAACCGAGATCTCACCGATATTAACTGCTTAGTTACCAACTATAATATTTTTATTAGTGCACGTATTAAAGTTAGACGGGGAATATATACCTTGCTGGTTTGCCGAGTGTGACGAGGCACCGGAGTCCATCAAGCCATGATCCAGTGGATTGAGAGACATTGTGTAGAGAGCCTGCTTAATATCAGTAGGAGTGTACCCGGTGTGATGAGCCTGATCTGGTTGCGGACCCAAAATACCTTGAGAGGAGTTGTTGGGCCGTGAAGGGTACGGGCAGGGCGGTTGGGTTTGGGCCTGTTGAGTGTTCCAGTTCTGCGATCCATTAAGAAAGCTGGCCCACTGGCTTGCTGTCCAATTAGAAGGGAAGACTATATATGGATGATTGGAGTTCTGACCGTGAGCTTTGATACCATATAAGAATTATTCAAGATTGATCTTCTCATTCATTCTCTTCTCTATATATAGATACAAAACCAACTCTCCTAATATGGAGGGGATCACAACCAAATTAATTACAATATTTTACAAATATAGACATATTCTATTAGTGTCAACACATCTAGCAATGCAAGTGCTGATGTCACTGTTAAGGTATTGTTGTACATGAAGTTAAGGAGTTCCATAAGTGCAGCTTCCTCTGTTTCATAAAGAAAAGGTGATGACTTATTTAAAATTATTCATCATAATAATTAAGTATAGTAAGCTCAAAAGAAAATAAAAAATATATAACAGAGGCATTCATCCTCAAAGTTACTTGTTGTTGTGACTCCCACATACCATTAGAGAAGAGCTGAATTACAGACAAGAAACACATGTTAAATAAAGAATCTTCAATGACAGATAAAGCACACCTATTAGAAGATTGAGATTAACCTTGTAGGAAAATGAGTACAATACCTGGTGCAAATGTCTCCTTCGAAATAGGCAAAATGGGCTCACAATCACACGAGTTACACCTTTTTGAACACAAACGAAATGCATCTCATATTGATGGTTCTGCCAGCTCCTAATTACATTTAAAAAAAACAATTATAAATATTCATTGGTCTCATGTAAGCACACTAAAATAAATAAACAAAAACAATCATCTTTAAAACATTACATTTAAAAAAAAACAACCCATATGAGTAGGCTCAACGATCAGGTACCCTGTTTTCTCTACAAACATCGCCACAAACTCATCTGCAAGCCATCAAATTATTTAAACATAATCAAATATATTAATAACTAATTAGTCAAGATATATAAAAATTACTAATTTTTGCTTACTTAGCATAAAATTGAATTCTTTTCAGTGTGACCAATGATCAACAATAATCACTCTGTCAGTGCTTCTAATTCCATGACTCAAATGTCTAGCTCCATCATTCACATTGGTATTAAATCCACTAATCCTCCCATCTCTTCTAGGCGTCCAACTCGAGTTTAATCGTCTAAATGAAGGAGAGCATCTAGGTGTTGATTTACCCGATAATATAGATTTTAAAAACATGCCGTGATGTTTGTCTCCCTGAGGTCCTACTATATTCATCCATAATAATAATAATAATAATAATAATAATAATAATAATAATAATAATAATAATAATAATAATAATAATAATAATAATAATAATAATAATAATAATATTCCCTTTAAACTAATTTCAAGTAATAAAAGATAGATCCTAAAGTTGAAATGTTATAAAGATAATAGTATAAGTTGAGTTGAGTGATGATCAAGTCGAATTATAATTTGTGATCCAATTATTTGAGAGGGAAGTGATCCAATTATTTGAGACGGAAGTTTGTTGAAGGTGTCAAGGAAGACTGAGAATTTTATGTGGTGATTCTTTGTTCCAACAAAGGCTGTTCAAGATTCTACATCGTAATTGTTAGGATGGTAATTAGATTTAGGGGTGGAGTAGAAGAAGAGACTGAAACTAATGTCTGCAATTAAAGAAATTGAATTGGAGAATTGAAGGGGGGGGGGGGGGGGGGCGATTAAGGTGGACATAATTGTAGGTGTCTTCTTCAATGACTCATTCATTGGTGGTTTCACTGATGATGAAGAAGGAAAACGAAAGGATCATTGTAAGAAGGTAGGGATGGAAGAAGGGTAGTGTTGTAAAATTCTTTTGATATTGTGAAGGAAGAGGTGGGTGAAATGTCTAAAGTGCCTTTCTAAGTGTTTTAATTGTCACTAACATCCCTATAATACTCTTAATTTTTTTGCTTAAATATATTGTACATGTTACTTCTTAAGTTATATGGAAATAAAAATGAGCATCTTAGCCATTACTCTTCCTTAATAAGATAATATAAATAATTATATAAACAACTTCCATCTCAACAGATCTATAAATAGTTGATATGTAAAATTATATATTACTAGTTATAATTGCTTGTAAAAAATAAATACTAAACTACTCGCCAAGACAACTTATATTTCAATTGACCATATTACTCGCAACTTAGGGGTGTTTGGGATTGATTATTCAAAACAGATTATGCGTTTTGGAAAAGCAGGGGTGGAGCTGCTTATAGATTATTGCGTTTTGGTAGCCTAAAAAACTGATTATCTGCGTTTTCAAAACGCAATCCAAACACTAAAATCCGATTGTCTGCGTTTTCAAAACGCAATAATCTAAAAATCAGATTTAAAACGCAATCCCAAACACCCTCTTACTCGTTTGACGATACTTAAGTTGTAACTTTCATAAACAAATTTATTATATCTACAAAAAGCGATGTTTGCTTAAACATTCTTCGATAGAGATCACAAATAACTTCTCTCTAGCCATGTAGACACCACATTCTATATAATGACAATTCAATTTGTTAGCAGTAATAAGTCATGTTTCTTTCATTCATTGGATCATTACATTGTTTTCTATTATTATATATAGTTACAGTTATTTGAACTTTTGATTTTACTAATAATACTTTATTATTATTTTCGTCATTTTTACTATTATTTTTTTCCTTACTATGTATTATTATTAAAATCAATTTAACTTAAATTACCAAGTCGAGCTAAAGTGGTATTTGTCAAATAACTTTGGTATTGTTACTAATATTCGTTTTTATGGCTAAAAGCGTGTTAAGATATGTCCTCTCAGCTGTATTTGTTTCAATTGCTATTTCAAATATCAGTAACGTAACGAACCAAATTAATACGGACCGAACTTTCACTACGAAACGCGAGTAACTCACTAGTTTACAATGAAAGTATTTGAAAAGATAATACAACAAAAGTATTTATTTTTTTTTATCATATAAAACCTACATCAGCATAAATATGCACCATTTGAAGGCTAAAACAATATACTATATTTAACCAAAATAATAAAATAAAAAGCAGTTGATCAAAACCCATATAGTCAACGGCTCAATGCCAATCCATGACACATCTAACAATGAGTTTTATGCTTCTTTTTCCTTTGTTCTTCACCATCTTCACCATCCTCTACAAATACATATGGATCCCACTACGGATCCAACGCCACTTCCGCCAACAAGGCGTACGAGGTCCCGGCTATCGTCCAATATTCGGAAACTCAGCCGGGACCAGGCGGAAGATGATAGCCGAGGCCGAATCATCACGCCTGGCTTCATTCAACCATGAGGGAGTTGTCCAAAGAGTCATGCCACACTACTATAATTGGTCAAAAGTTTATGGACACACTTTTCTTTATTGGTTTGGGTCAAAGGCTAGGCTGGCTGTATCCGACCCGGATATGATCAAAGAGATATTGGTTAGTAAAAGCGGGTCGTTTGGGAAAATCCGGTTCAACCCGGCTGCGAAGGTTTTGTTTGGAGATGGGCTTGTCGGGTTGGAGGGAGAGAAATGGACTGTTCATCGAAGGATCGCTAGTCAAGCATTTAACATGGAAAGGATTAAGGTATTTTTTTAACGAATAATTTTATAAGTAATTTATTTTTAATATACACAAAAGTATTATATAGTTTATTAGCAGGTTTCAAGAGTGTAGAAGCAAAACTTTTTCAGTAAATTTTATTTCAGCAGTAACGTTTTTGAAAAATCGTAAAAAAAAAAAAAATTCCACTACGGGCGCGGCACCTAGTATAGCACTAGGTCCGCCCCTGCGGTAAGCTATTAGAAAGTATATATCGGTAAAATACTAGTACTGTATCGGAACGGCACCAAATTGAGACTACCGATCCCGAAAACATTAAAAAGTGCACACCGAATTGGTACTAAAAATGATTCGGTGCGGTAAATTCGACGCCAGTTCGATTTCAAGATTTGATACCATGTGCTCATCTCTAGATTAGATCGGGTATAATTTACAAAATTTGTTATTTGTTTGTTTCTGAAAATAAAAGCCAATTGGGCCTGTTTTGTTTCAATTGGGCCTTAGGAATGGGTGCCTGAAATTGTGGATAGTACTCAAAACTTGATGAACAATTGGGATGCGAAAATTGAAGCAACAAACAAATCGGAATTCGAAATTGACGTTCACAAAGAACTTCATCAACTCTCAGGGGATATTATATCACGAACAGCTTTTGGAAGCAATTATTCCGAGGGCAAGCGAATATTCGAATTGCAGGAGCAACAAGTTATGCTCGTTTTACAAGCTTTGCGAAATGTCTACATACCAGGATTCAGGTAACTATACTTTTGATCACTAGGTTATGTACAAGTGTTTTATATGCAATTTTTTCACGGTTTTTAACATAATAGTTTTTGAAAAAAGAGGGTAACTATGATCGAAATCCGCCAATGATGTCCAGCCCAGCTGGTCGGAGGTGGGAGGGTTTACTCCTTAGGGAGGTTCCCGCCCGGGCTTGGTCTCAGGTTCGAGTCCCTCACTCGCACTAAGGGGTGAGAAATTCAATACCCGCGTTTGACCTGGATTCGAACTGGGGTTGCAGTGTTGTGCGTCATTTGGCTTCTCTGCTAAAACACACCTTCCAAAAAAAAAAAAAAAAACTATGATCGAAATCCATGTTTAGATAAGTTGAATAAGGCTATTATTTGCTAGAAAAGAGAAGTTGTAACATGTTAGGTTTGGCTAGCGGTGTAATTGAACTGAATTCTTGTTAATTACTTAGGGGCTGTTTGGTAGCCTCTGAATGGTCATTAAGAGGCTACATCTGAATGGTTCATAGTCTCTTAATGGTTAAGATGTAATTTTAAGTATGGACAGTTAAGAGGTAACATCTTAATGGTTGCCTCTTAACCATTCAGACTTAAGGTTACCTCTTAACCATTCAGAGGTTATGGACCATTAAGAGGTAGCCTCTGAATGATCATTAAGAGGCTACCA
This sequence comes from Ambrosia x helenae, assembly GCA_030844895.1. Lineage (NCBI taxonomy): Eukaryota > Viridiplantae > Streptophyta > Magnoliopsida > Asterales > Asteraceae > Ambrosia > Ambrosia x helenae. Next base: position 104,724,854 of record CM061224.1, read on the forward strand.
AACAGCCCTAACCAGCTCAAGCATAAACTCGAGATAATAAATAAGGTGAACAGTGACGAATCCAAAGGGGGTTCCAGGAGTTTCAAGAAACCCCCTGATTTGAAAAGAATTGAAAGTTTTAGTGGAAAAAGTTGAAAAATTAGTGAAAATCTACGAAAGGAAGCCTCTAAAAATCATTTCTAGATTCGTCACTCAAGATGAAGCCTAAACTTCATTTGTCGAGCCTGACCATGTTGTCACACCTAAATGAGTATTATTTACATCAAAATAATAATTAATATTTAATATATATTTACATAAAAATTATTAATATATTAAAATAATTTACGTATGTATGTAACCAAATAAAAAAAGGAACATGTTAAAAAATTACTCTTTATTATAGCTTGACTTTAGGTGGGGTTGGGGGCTCGACCTTGCTTGTTTATATTTTTGGTCGTTTAAGTTAACCTTAGAATTTGGTGTAGGTTTATACCAACAAAAAGGAACAAGACAATGTGGAAGCTTGATAAAGAAACCACTGAGTCAGTAAAGAAATTGATCGAGAAAAACAAAAACACAAGACAAAATTCGAATACTCTACTCGCCACATTGATATCACCTTCTAAGAAAGACGGCAAACTTAATCTAAAGGAGATTGTAGATGAATGCAAGACGTTTTACTTCGCGGGAAAAGAAACAACCGCGAATCTTTTGACATGGGCGTTTCTTCTTCTCGGACTTCATCAAGAATGGCAAGACAAAGCTCGAGAAGAAGTTGACCGCGTTTGTGGTCAAAATGTGCTTCCTTGTGCTGATAATTTGGCGGACTTAAAGATCGTAAGTCTATGTGTTCACAATTTCATATAGAGGTTTGAATCCGTGACATTACACGTAAACATGGATCAACCTAAAATGAAATGCATGGATTAAACATATCGGGTCAACCTAAGGGGTTTGCGGGTTAACTGTGTGGCCCGTTTAGTTTTATATGTTAAAAAAAAGATGTTTTTATGTCATAATTTTGAGTGTATAATGTCAAAGTTTAAAAAAAAAAAAAAAAAAAAAAAAAACACAAGAGGAATAAGCCTCATGTTTTATAGTGTAAAACGTGATTACTTTTTGTACTTTTGTTCTAACAGAGTATTACTACATAAAAAACAAAATAAAATAATTATTTAGGGTATTACTAAAAGGGTTGTGTTCGTGTCAACCTAAGAAATTTCATGTTATGTACTGGTTCATGTGGCATGCATCGTTTTTGGGTTCGTGTCTTGTTCCGGCTCGTGTGGGGTTTAGCCCGCCAACCCATGAGCACAACCCATTTAGCGCCTCTAAATTATCATATACAGTTTGAACTCTTAGACCAACGTTTATATATTTTTTGTTGAACAGGTTACCATGATCTTGAATGAAACACTTAGACTCTACCCTCCAGCTGTAATGATGATGAGACAAGCCTTGGAAAATGTGAAACTCGCAGGTAGACTCGATGTTCCAGTCGGTACACAAATTTTCTTGGCCATGACAGCAGTTCATCATGATGTAAAAATATGGGGAGAAGATGCAAATGTGTTCAATCCCATGAGGTTTTTGGAGCCTAGGACACATTTAGGCGCGTTCTTCCCGTTCGGCTTGGGCCCGAGGGTTTGCATTGGCCAAAATCTAGCACTTGTTGAGGCTAAAATCGCCTTGGCGATGGTCGTTGGGCGTTACTCATTTGTGGTTTCACCTTCGTATGTCCATGCTCCAATGCAGTCACTAACGTTGCAACCCCAGTTCGGTGCTCAAATGATATTTAGTAGGAGGTGAATATACTTGTTCAACGAGTACATGTGTTTTAATTTCCATAATAAAGCTATAATTTATAAAATAAAAAAAATAGTGACAATTTGGTTACTAGCTTGTTTTTCTTTAATTGTAATATAATGATATGTTTTAGTTTTAATAAACTAATACCAATTTGATGACCATACATTTAGGGTTAGCAAACATACCGAATTAACATGTGTGTGCTCCCTTGTTTAAGTTTAATCAAACAAAACTTTTTTTGGTTCTTGTTACTTGATTTAGATCAATATACGTTTGTTTCACAAGTGGCGGTCTAATGGATAAGTACACTATGTTAGTGTGGGTAAAAATGGGTTGGGTAAAAGCATGGCTGTAGCGCCAAGGCGAGCCTAATGATGAGCATGATACCAAAGTTTTGGTGGTGTGTTGCCACTAAGTTTATTAAAGTTTATGAGTTGTAGTGTAAATTAGTTTATTAAAAGGAAAATACAATCTTATCAAAATTGAAAGGTCGTAAACAGAGAAAATTACATAGATTATCGTTTAGTTATTAGTGAAATTGCACTATCTACCTTTTATGTTAATTTTTTACTCCTTCTGTCTTGTCTTTTCTTTTCTAAATTTCCTATACCCCCTCTTCTTTAGGCTAACTTCCGTTAAAAAACCTGGTTAACTTCGAAACTAATTTACACTTTTAGCTCTTATAAAATAATAACATGTCATTTTGCTTAGTTATAGTTTTTATTAAACCAGTTATTATTTTATAAGGGCTAAAAACGTAAATTAGTTATATATTACTAATATATATAATCCGGTTGTGGGAGAAGTCTCCGACCAACCAAACCATCGTCGTCGTCACCATCGGGAACCATTGTTCTTACGTACCCGTAACCACTAACCGGGCCAAACCCATATTTGATATCCGGTTTCTGGCACAAACTCACTCACGGCTCACTCTAAAGCTGATTGCATAGGCTTATTCTGTCATTGACAAGGCAATTCAAATAGGAACATTGCACAAGAACACTGGAGTGAGGAGGAAATCACGTCTCGCTTGAAGAAAGAAAGTTGTAGAGATTCACCATGACTGGTATGCACCTGAACCTACACCTGCCGCATTGACTGTTTGATGTCATCATCTTTTGGCATATATGCTATTGTAGATTATGTATTTTGAGGAAATTTATTTAGCAGAATTCATATAATGGGATACGCTCAACTACTTAGCATGTCGGGTCAATTTTTTCAAGGGCCAATGGGGTTTGCGTCAAACATGAACGTAAACTACGGCCAAGGTTCTCAAGAGGAGCCCGAGGTCGTGCCTGAAACTCAACGCGAGCCCGACCAACCACGTCAACCGGAGGGTTCTCAACGGGGTGGGCGCGCGAGACGCTCGCACAAAAGAAAAGAAACTAACGCGTCTTGTCAAAAAAAGAAGTATGAGCGTTGGTCGAAAGACGAAGAGTTTGCTTTAGCGCGGGCTTGGCTCGACATTTCGGAGGATCCCGAAGTTGGTTAGTATTTTTTTTGTATTTATATATATATTTAATCGTATATATATATATATATATATCTAAGCGTATATAATATTTTTTATAGCGAACTATCAAGACAAGCCGTTGTTTTGGATAAGAATTCGAGAGCTATTTTTTTCCGCTATGAATAGAGGAGAGTATCGAGACAACGATTCGATATCGGGAAAGTGGGCGGATATAAATAATAGATGTCATGCTTTCGCGGAGGTTTACCAACGTTGTAGCGATAACAGGGGCGGTAGTGAAGGTGATGATGGTGTGTTGGCAAGAGCGTTGGAGGAAATAAACGCAACCCGTGTGACGTTCGGGTATTTGAAGATTTGGGAGATGTTGAAGAAAAGTCCTAAGTGAGCTGAGGTACCGCCTATGGGGTCCAGTAATAGGCGCCAAATCAGGAGAGGAAAACGAAGCAAAACCTCCTCGTCGCGAGATCCGGAGACACCATCATCCGATGCTCGCTATGTGAGCGTAGGTGATCCTATTGATTTGGAGGATGACTTTGAGGAGGAGGAGGATATTCATAGACCACTCGGTAGAAGATCCAAAAAGGGTGGCAAGGCGGAGTCGTCTTTGGGAGGTGGTGACTTGAAGGAAGATTTTGAGGAAATGAATCGACGACACAAGATATTCGCGACCTTGGCCAAAGACGTTTGGAAACTATGCACTAAAGAGTGGTCGAGAATAAAAGGTTTGTCGACATCCAAGAGGCGAGGCAAAGGGAAAAGGACATTGAGTTTTTGTCCAGATCAATCGACCACCTCGACGGAGAAGCCGCACGCCTTGCACAACTTCATAGGCAAGAAATTCTTGCAAAATATAACCTCTAGTGTGTTTTGTTTTTTTTTTATGTTGCGTTTTTTTTTTAATTTGCAATTGTACTTTTTTTAGTTGTTTGAATTTAATTAATATTATTTGTATTTTTTTATGACATTTGTCTTTTTTTTATACATTTTAGTTAAAAAGTTTAAAAAAATAATAAAATAAACAACTAATCAGAAACATGGGCCTTATCTTTTTCCCACTACCACTACACCCATTTTTCACTTCAAGCCCCCATGCTGACTTGATCGATGTCGTTGGGTCGGTCAAAAATAATGAAAATAATAGTATATGGAAGTTGAGTCGTCTCCATAGGGAATTGGTGGAAATAGTAGTTTTGTAAATTTAACTATTAAACTAAAACCTAATTACTTTGCTTTTGCTTTGAATTAAGAAAACGGATTTGAAAAGTTGTAAACAATAAAAATAAAGAAGTAACCCCCTCCAGGTTTCCGGTTCAATGATTCACCCAACCCTTGTTTAGATGATTGGATACCACATAGACATAGTTTTGTTGAACGGTTTAAGTTAAGTGATAATCAAACACAAGTTTTTAATAATAACTCGTACAATTTAATTACCAACCCATGAATAACAACTACCTTCCCATTAATCAAACTACTCACGATGCAAGAAAACCGAATGCGAATGACTACAAGATAGGCAATTGCACAAACATGACTTGTTTAAATAACTCAAACCACAAATATCTTTCAAATAATTAAAAGACAATCCATAAACCAAACCAAACAAGAGTTAGAGTTTCACAAATAAACCTTACACCCGGAGGTGGTTACAAAGATGTTTAGCCACTCATGATAGCAAGAAATAACTCAAAAGTATGAATAATAATACCGAACATGTTGATGGAAACCGAAAGAATGGATGAATGATGATGAACAATGGTGTTTGTAGCTTCAAAAGTCTCCAAAAGATCTTCAATTTTCGTCCATAATGGTGTTGGATGGCTGCTAGGTTTGATAAAAATCATTTTATTCATTAAAAACAACCTCTCCTACTTTTGCTCTTCAGTCAGCCGTAAGGTACTGATCAGCCCGTAGCTTACAGTTCAGTCAATCTATCAGCATTGCTTTATTCAGCAGTACCTTACAGATCAGCCATGTACCTTACTATTCAGACCCACGTGAAAATGCTCCATTTGCCTTGTAATTCATCAGTAAGCTACAGATAGAAGGCGTAGCTACACATTGTTTCCTCCACTTCTTTCCAAAGCATTTTTCCTTCAATTCCTTGCATCCAAACACACTCTAATCTTCAATTCTTCATCTTAAACATCCTTCAAACATCCAAATCTCCTCCACAAGCTCTCGAACACCTTCCAATTCTTCAATTCTTTAACTTGGACACCACGCTTCACACTTTTCGGCTCTAATTCCATCCGTTTAGCCATTTATCCTGAAACGATCAAAGCTCACGTAGTTATCCCATTCATCATATATTACCAACACAAACATAGCAAAAACACACAAAATGGGCTTATTATTAACCATTCAATTACCCTCTCATCACATTCCCACACTTACCTTTGATTGTCCCCAATCAAACCATCACAAAACACTACTCGCTTTGTTAACAAGCCACCTTCAATTCCCTTACCGAAACTACTCTTCAAGGCCCCGAATCATACCCAATCCCATAGACTTACACAATCGAGATTGACAAACTGACAAGCAATATTGCATATTTAAAAAAAACAAAACTTGCCTAACTAAACCTAACATGCTTATCATCATACACATATACTACACACCCCTCACAATGGTCGCTCCTCTCGGTTTATATCTGGACTAGCTTGTAATGTGCTAGTATAAATCACTCAAAAACCAAGAATGTAACCTTGCTATCATAGGTTTGTATGACAATCACACAGAAGCTGTAAACTATGCACACATCGAAAGGTCTTACGGGTTTTGGGCTTAGGGTAAAGGTAGGAATGATTTGGCTAACAATTGGTTTAACAAGGGTTTCAATACGCTTGAATGACTATCCTTATTCATACTACACAATAATATACTAAACAAACAACTTTGGGTATATTTAACCCATAATACATACTTCTTTTTTCTCTTTTTTTTTCTCTTTTTCTTTATTTCTCTTCTCTTTTTCTTTTTCTTTTTTTTTTTTCAACTTAAACATACTCAATCACTTAAACGAAACACAAACACAATGGATGTCATCAATTTATTACACAAAGGTAAACGGGTCAATTTGGGTGATGTTGTAGGTTTAATCAAATGAAAGGGTATAGGCTCAACATAGGCTACTAAGGGTAATTTTGGATGAACGGGTCAACAAAACACGAACTGGCTTCAAACACAACAAAGGGGTATTCCTAAATTGCCTTTCTCATCTATGCGCATATTTTGCCTACAACTCTAGCACGTATCAAATCACACAAATTCTGCAGCAAGGAAACATTTGGCCTACTCTCAACAAATGAACATATATATCAATTTCTATCAATCTAGTAGGCTCAAAATCTCACAAAGTAGGGATATAGGTTGCCGACATGTAGCATATGCAATTCCTATAAGCATGTTACCCCTAGTTAGGCATCTCTTTTCAGTTCTTATAAAAACGCTTGTCAGAAAAACTCTCATGAAACTTAAAGGGATGACCATGATAAAGGGTCTCATTTTTCATACTCGGCAAAAGACTCGTTAGTAACTGAAAACGCGGCTTTTGTGCCTGCTCAAGTGAAAAAGGTGACATTTTTGCAAGAAAATTTTTTTCTTAATTCATATTTTTCTTTTAAAATTTCAAAAATTTCTCAATTTTTCTCACAAATATGTAAGTGTTCCCCCCAACTATCCTAGGGTAACCCATCCCCACACTTGGGATACATTGTCCCCAATGTATGGTGTTTTTGCTCGTTTTCAATCCTTCCTCACTCAACATGTTCAACTTTCAATACTATCCATCCAAACGACTAACATCCCAAAACAAGAAACAAAACACACTAAAAAGAAAACAACGAAATAAATGCAAAAGTACAAACTATACAAGATGAGAGAACAGCACATGACCTGATAAGGAGGAGGACGCGCCTCAGTAAGATGGACCAGGTGGTCCACCATAGAATCCCCCCAAATGCTCATAGAATTCAGTCATATCGAAAACGCTGCCCAAGCCTTGGTTTTGACTCTGCTGTGATGCTGATGATGATGCTGATGATTGAGGCGGCTGCTGCTGCTGCTGGGACGGGTACTGATAAGGTGGTGGCTGGTATGGATGCGAGCTCTGAAAATGGGGAGCAGTATACTCCCGTGGCAGCCACATCGACCCGTGAACTAAAGGTGAAGGAGGCCTCGGCACACCTGGTCCGAGTGATGACATGGTGCTGTAATCCACATAAGGTGGGTTCTCAACATAAGGAACCCCAGCACACAGATCCAGATGCCTCCGATACTGATTTTCATCGAAAGCTCGCATGTTCAACTCCATCTGCGACTCTAAGTGTCTAACCCGCTCACACCTCATCAATTGCGCATGCTCCCTCTTCCGGTTTTCGTCTATCCGCGTATTTTGATCATAAATGCTCTGCTGATAGAGGTCCCACCCATCATATTGTGGTGGTCGCATGCTCATTACCCTTGCTTGCATCTCATCATCCTCGACTCCCCAAGAATACCCCGGTGTACCCATCTGAGGCTGGCTAGGCCCCTCGTCCATTTCAATACCTGCTTCTCTTTGCTGTCTCACAAACTCTTCATCACTCGAGTCAAGATCATCCATCTCGCCTTCCTGTGGCGCTTCCTTTCCCCATTGTAAAATTTTCACTTTACTTCCATCACCCATATTCAGCTTGTGCCAAAACTTCGTCTTTTTGTACTTCCATGGATCTTTGGCCAAAGCTGGAATTGAGAATATGGTGTGTTTTTTACAAAATTCTGGCTCCGGGATGGCTATTGCATCATATTTTTCCATTAATGTGCTCAAGAGTCTAGCATGCGGGATTAGTTTCTTCCCTCTTTGATTCCGTGCTTGCCAAACGTGCATAAGTACCAATTGACGAAAGGAAAGCCTCAGTCGAGCGGTCGTGATAGCATACATTAAAGGAACTTCCCACTTTCGAAGATGCACCTTATCACCGGTTCTAGGAGCTACATTATGGATCATAAATTGCAACAAAACCCTCACAATCGGCTTCAAGTTGGCTCTTTTTAACTCTACACCCCTCCTTAGATCGAAGATTTCAGAAAACATGGCGGTTTTATTTGCTAACTTGTAAGCGTTGTTCCAATAGTCCTTTTCGTCGACGTATTGATACCATGAATCGTCCCTTGAATCGAACGGTGCGATCCGGCGCATCGTAGCAAAGGACAAAACCACTTCTTTTCCTTCAACAATCCCAGTGAGTTTAGTGGTTTGTGGAGGGTTCCTACCGTCATCCCTTTTCAATGTGCTCAACCATTGCATAATGCTATTCACGTGTACTCTCCCATCCTTAGCACCTTTGAAATCCACAACCGCTTCCCAACCCAATTCTTGGAATTTCTCCATGAGTCCCAAGGCTCTGAAATCATCCTTCAGCACCTGTTTTTCAAAACGCATGTTTTTTATGATTGAATGCCTGTCGCCCATCTTTGTATAAAACAATTCAGCTTGGTGTTCCTCTGGTCGCGCTGACAACGGTCCTCCTGGCCAACCGGGAATATATGGGACATCGGTATGGGGGTTGGGTGGTTGTTGAAATCCATGATCCTCTGGTTCTTCTTCTTGGACTGGTGCGTCCCGAATCACAATTTCTCCTGCCGTCTTTCGCTTTTTAGAAGCCCTTGTTGCGGCTGATGATGCCGCTGCCTTCCCCTTGCCCTTTCCAAAAGTCTTTGACTTCGTCATCTACACACATAAACAATCAAACACCTCAAGTTAGTGTCAAGAATTCTAGTCATAAACAAATGTGTTCACATCTTCCTTCCCACACTTGTTTATTGCCATGTTTTGCCTATGCATCACCAATTGTTGTGTAAAGTCCATGAAAAAGAATTTAAATCAATAGTTGATACCAATTTCATGTTCTTATTATTCACAATATGCTACTAAAAGTTCAATGTTTTACACATTTATGAACAAAAACTCATCTTTGGTGATGATTCATAGCAAAACCATAACAATGTAGACAATCAATCACAATCAAAAATTAACAACTAAGGCTTTCAACACAACCACTTGTTCCTTTACCCTCCTAATTCATCATGTACCGAGCAATATCAACATTATAAGCAATGAACATAGTAAAAGAGAGTAGAACATACCTTAGTTTGATGATAATAAACAATGGAAAGACAAGATTGCAACTTTAAAGAACAACCCTCCTAAAACCCACGAAGTCGGTCAACAAACCCCAAAAATCTCGAAAACCGTGACAAATTAGCACAAAATAAGTTGGGGGTTTTGTAGATCTCGAAAAATTAGTCAAGTTAGACTCAAGAATCGTTCGATTTGGTTAAGAATTGAGTGAGTTATGGATGCTTGAAGGTTTAGGGTTCTTGAGGATTTTGTTGGAGAAGAAGATTATGAAAGATGAATAATGAGCGATGATTGTGGCTGAATGGTTGTTTAGATATGTTAAGTTTGAATTTGAACCGGTTCACTATGTTTAATGTGTTTAAGACCCGGTTCAGATGGCAAAAGATGGACCCGGTTCGTTGGTTTGTTGGTTCACCCGTAAGTTACATTAGCCAGCCGTACCTTACGATTAAAAGGGGCGCAATTTTGCTTTTTTCTTTAGCTGCTGAACCCGTAAGTTACAGATGGACCCGTACCTTACGAATGAGGGTCTCGATTTTTTTTTTTTTTTTTTTTGACACAACCCGTAAGTTACAGATGGTGGTCGTAAGGTACGGTTGAGAATTTCGCACTTTTTGGGACTATTTGACCCGTACCTTACAGATGGGCTCGTAAGGTACAGATGAGGGCCTCGCAGATTTGCCTTGGTTTTAGCTAACAACCCGTAAGCTACGGGTGCAACCCGTACCTTACGAACCAAGGCCTCGCAAAAATTATTTTATTTATTTTTTTTTTTTTAAGTTTTAGCTCTCTACTCGCCCTCTCCACCCCCCTAAAAAAAATTCTTAGGCGTCCTCGACTTCGATTCGGGTTAGAACAACGTACCTTAGCGATCCAAACGTTCCCACACTTGTGCGAGACACCGGGCGTGCTTCAAAAGCTTGCAAGCGGTTAAAACGAAAATAAACAAAAGCAATAATATATACAAAAAAGTCCGGGCTGCCTCCCGGTAGCGCTAAGTTTATTAGTCTTCAGCCGGACTTGTACCTCGGATGCTCATTCTGAATCATAAGTCAGAGTGGTTAAAGCAAAGCTCTCTGACTGTTTGTCCGGTCCATTGATGTCATTTGGCTCGATATAAGGTTTCAATCGGTGGCCATTCACCACTTGCCTCAAATGATCATCAAAGTCTTCAATCTCCACATCCCCATAGTTCCCCACACGTGTGACCAGATACGGTCCAGTCCACTTGCTCCTCAGCTTACCTGGAAATAACTTCAATCTAGAATTGTATAACCAAACTCTGTTACCTACCTCAATGTTTTTCAACCGGATCTTGGCATCATGCACCTTTTTGACCTTGTCTTTATATGCCTCTGCACTCTCATATGCTTCGTTTCTCAGCTCTTCTAGCTCTCCCAATGCCAACTTTCTTGCCTTTCCTGCAGCATCATAGTCCATGTTAACCTGTTTAATAGCCCATAAAGCACGATGTGTAAGTTCAACAGGTAAATGACACCCCTTCCCGTAGACCAACCGATAAGGTGTGGTTCCAATAGGTGTTTTGTAGGCAGTGCGATACGCCCACAAAGCATCGTCCAATTTGGTGGACCAGTCCTTGCGGTCGGGTCGCACAGTTTTCTGTAGAATTTCCTTAATCTGCCTATTGGACACCTCAACTTGCCCACTAGTTTGTGGGTGATACGGTGTCGCGATACGGTGGTCTACACCATAATTTTTAAGAAGCTTTCCAAAGTAAAAGTTTTTAAAGTGGGACCCCCCATCACTAATGATCACACGAGGGATTCCAAAGCGAGTAAAGATGTTACTTTGGACAAACTTGCACACCACTTTGTGATCATTCGTCTTGGTGGCAATGGCTTCGATCCATTTGGACACGTAATCCACTGCCACTAAGATGTACAAGTTACCGAATGAATTCGGGAACGGGCCCATAAAGTCGATTCCCCACACATCAAAGATGTCGACAACTAGAATCGGCTGCATGGGCATCTCGTTCCGTTTTGAGATGCTACCCACCTGTTGACATTTTAAGCAATTTTTAGCGAACTCGAAAGCATCTTTAAAAATGGTAGGCCAATATAGGCCGCATGAAAGCACTTTGTGACCCGTCTTTTGACCACTGAAATGGCCACCACATGCTGATGTGTGCACCATGCTCAACACACATTGAACTTCATCATCTGGTACACATCGTCGGATGAGCTGGTCTGATCCAACTTTGAAGAGGTATGGGTCATCCCATATGTAATACTTTGCTTGGGAAAGAAAATGTTGCTTCTTCCTCTTTGACCAGTGCTCTGGAGTGGTTCCTGTAACTGCATAATTAGCAAAATCAGCAAACCATGGTTTAGTGGAAATAGATAATAATTGCTCATCAGGGAATGTGTCATTGATTTCCACTTCCGGTGCTTGTGTCTCATGCACCACCCGTGACAAGTGGTCGGCTACCACGTTCTCACTCCCCTTCTTGTCTCGAATCTCAAGGTCGAATTCTTGCAACAGTAAGATCCAACGAATCAACCTTGGCTTAGCATCCTTCTTTTCCATGAGGTACCTGACAGCACTGTGGTCAGAATAAACAATAACTTTGCTACCCCATAAATAAGATCTAAATTTATCCAGTGCATACACAACTGCAAGCAACTCTTTCTCAGTAGTGGTATAATTTAACTGAGCATCAGAAAGAGTTTTGCTTGCGTAGTAAATAGCTACAGGCTTTTTATCCACCCGTTGTCCCAGAACCGCCCCAACTGCATAATCACTAGCATCACACATTATCTCAAAAGGGGTGGACCAGTCTGGTGATTGTAAAACAGGAGCCTCAATCAGTTTTTGTTTTAGGGTGGTAAAAGCTGTCATACATTCTTCATCAAAAACAAACGGGACATCTTTCAATAAAAGGTTACATAGCGGTTTAGTAATGACAGAAAATCCTTTTATGAACCGTCTATAAAACCCGGCGTGTCCAAGAAAGGAACGGACGCCTTTAACATTTGTAGGTGGAGGTAAAGTTGAAATCACTTGAATTTTAGCATGGTCCACCTCGATTCCCCTACTTGAGATTACATGTCCCAACACAATCCCTTCCTGAACCATAAAGTGGCTCTTTTCCCAACTTAAAACCAGATTTGTTTCGACACATCTTTTCAAAACTTTTGTTAGTTGTGTTAAACATGACTCAAAAGATGTGCCAAAAATGGAAAAGTCATCCATGAAGATCTCTAGAGAGTCCCCGACCATATCTGAGAAGATACTCATCATGCACCTTTGAAAGGTGGCCGGGGCATTACAAAGGCCAAATGGCATTCACCTGAATGCGAAAGTGCCATATGGACACGTAAATGTAGTCTTCTGTTGATCCTCAGGATGTATAGCAATCTGGTTATATCCTGAATATCCATCTAGAAAGCAGTAAAATTTCTGACCTGCGAGTTTCTCAACTATCTGATCAACAAAAGGTAATGGAAAGTGATCTTTGGAAGTTGCAGAGTTCAACTTCCGGTAATCAATGCAAATACGCCACCCGGTCACGGGCCGGGTAGCAATTTGCTCACCATCCTCACCTGTAACAATCTGTATACCTGCTTTCTTGGGCACTGTCTGTGTCGGACTCACCCACTCACTGTCTGAAATTGGGTAGACAATACCTGCATCAAGCCACTTCAAGACTTCCTTTTTCACCACTTCCCGCATATTCGGGTTCAACCTTCTCTGAGCATCCCTAGCCGGCTTTGCACCTTCTTCAGTAATGATCCTGTGCATCACAATGGATGGACTAATTCCCTTCAGGTCTGCAATGGTCCATCCAATCGCCGCTTTATGCTCCACCAACACTTCCATCAATGCTTTTTCCTGCACATCAGACAAATTAGAAGCAATAATAACAGGAAGAGTTTTATTCTCACCCACAAAAGCATATTTCAAATGCTTTGGTAATTCTTTCAGTTCCAGCTGTGGAGGTGATTCCAATGATGGCTTCAGTTGCGTGTCAATGTGCTCTGGTAGGCTTTCCACCTGATGTGTCCAAGTGGGTTTCCCTTCTTTGACTGCCATCACCTCCAACTCATCCTCCATCTCTTTCAGAACCTCCCTGTATTCAGCATCCTTCCTGTCACAAACAAAACACGTCTTGTTGCGTCCTCCTCATTGACATGAGGGTGACACGTGTCAATAATGTCTGCCATAAAGCATTCATCACTGACCAGAGAATTAGATGTATGGGAAAAAATATTCAACCGAACCTTTCTATTCCCGTATGTCATGTCGACTGTCCCGTTTTTACAATCAATTAAAGCATGTGCAGTTGTTAAAAACGGTCTACCAAGTATCACATTAGACTGTTTAGGTTTGTCTGAAGAGACAAAATCCAACACTAGGAAATCAACTGGGTAATAAAAATCCTCGACTTTTACAATGACATCATACACTATCCCCCGGGGAAGTTTCAAAGTCAAGTCAGCCAACACCACTGTGGTATCGGCTTTGTGTAGGGGCCCAAAATCATACTGGTCGTATAAACTCCCCGGTAGGATACTAACACTAGCTCCGAGATCCAGTAAAGCTCGGTCTATCCTAAATTCACCCACTTGAATGGGTATCAAAGGAGTTCCTGGATCCCTAAGCTTAGGAGGAAGTATACCCGATAAAACGGCACTAACACTTTCTGAAAAATCAATTTTCTTTGGAACTTTATTTTGCCGTTTTTGAGTACACAACTCCTTCAAATACTTAGCATAAGCGGGAATCTGTTTAATAGCATCCAACAAAGGTATGTTAATCTTTACCTGCTTAAAAATTTCCCACATCTCCTCCTGTTGTGGGCTCCTTCTTTTTACCTTTGTTTCTGGTGGTACCAAAGCTTCAGGAAACGGGATGGTATTACCCTCCACACCCTTTTCCTTAGCTTCAGTGTTATTCTCTAATACCCTATTTGGTGATTCAGCAAAAGTTACTTTCTTAGTCTTTTTAGGGCTAACAGATGTTTTCACAGATTCCCCCTCATCATCATCATCACTAACATCCTCCACCACCCCCTCTACAAATGGTGGTGGAGACCCTACCTTATTGTCATAAATCTTACCTGAGCGAAGAATACTTACCTGATTAATCTCTGCATTCTTGCCATGTCTCGAGCTAGATGACTGGTGTGCAGGATTCACTGTGGTGGTGCTCGGTAGCTTACCTGGATCTTGACGTATGGTGGACAACTCTTCTGCAATTTGGCCAACTTGCTTCGAAAGGGCCTTGTACTCTTTGTCTCTGATTTCGTTGTCCTTTCTGATCTCTTTCATGAAATCGCCCGTGGACTTCATGAATTCTCCTGTTGACTTCATAAACTCAGTCAACATATCCTTCACTGATACATCCTGTCCCGAAGATCCACCCTGTTGATTGCCTTGACTTCTCCAGTTGCCTTGAGAACTCCCTTGATTGCTTCCAGCTCCTTGCTGATAATTTCTTTGATTGTTGTAGTTCCCTTGGCCTGAATATCCTCTTTGATTGTTTTGATTAGGTACCTGTGATGGAGGATTCAACTGGTTAGAAGTATTACTGTAACTAAAATTAGGGTGATTTCGCAAACCTGGGTGATATGAATTAGAATTCATATCATATGGCTTTCGTTGTCCATAAAGCTGATTTACTTCTTCAGAATTCCCTTGTTGAGTAGGACAATCAGCATCCATGTGTCCCAGATCATCACAAATGGAGCAAACTGTAAAAGAATTAGCTGCCTTTGTTCCGTCACTCCTTCCTGCGCCTCTACCAGCTGTCAACTGTGCAATCTGTCGCTCTAAGCTTGCTATTCTCTTTTCAGCCTCTACATCAACACCCCTGGTTGCACCTGTTCGGCTTCTTCTACTAGCACGAGCCTGTCTCTTTGATGTCACTGCCAACCTCTCCATGTACTCCCAATCCACATCCTCATGGTTAGTCAAAAAGGTACCATTACTGTTGGCGTTCAAATCTCTCACATCCTCGGGTAATAAGCCGTCATAAAACGACTTAATCAGTTCCCACATAGGTATATCATGATGTGGACACTTCCTTAACAACTCCTTAAACCTCGTGAAGGCTTCATGAAATGGTTCCCCCGAGTGTTGTTGGAAAGTTCTAATAGCCTCCCGAGCCTCAGTAGTGCGAGTCATACTATAATATTCCTCTAAGAATTGCTGTTGAAGCTCTTGCCATGTGAATATACTCCCAGCAGGCAATGAATGGTACCACAATTTCGCTTGATCTTTGAGGGTGAACTGAAACATCATCAACCTCACCTCATCCGGACTAAACCCATGGCCCCCAATGGTGTTACAAATACTCACAAACTCCGCAATATGTAAATAAGGTTCCTCTGTTGCTTTACCATAGAAACTCGGAAGGTGATTCAAATATTGTGGTCTAACCTCAAAGCTCCTTCCATTCTGATGAGGTGGTACTACAGGTGAAGTGTGCTCGGTGGCCACTGGAATAAAATGGCTCCCAACGCCATTTACAGGAGGTCTGTAGTTCACCCGAGGTACTCCATCTACATATTGCCTCTGCCCATTCCCTCGCAGTTGATTTCTTGGTTGATTATGAGGGACCCCTCTCTGTCCCTGATTATGCCCCCTCATATTAAACCCTTGCTGATATTGCTGCTGATATTGTGGACCAAACTCATCATGCTCATCATAGTCAAACTGATCCTGATTCATGTAGTATCCATCATCAGCAACTCCTCCATCCCAATCAGCAACTCTACCATTAAAAGTGCCCGCTGTACCATGCATACTGTCATCTCCATGAAGTGACTCTGTTGCTCGATTACTGTTAGATCTCGGGTTTCGGTTTTGTGGTGGTTGTCGATTTAAGGCTAACGGGTGGTTGGGTTGTTGGGTCGTTGCTGTTGTTGTGGGACCTCAAAAGCTTGATCATTTTCATCATGTTCGTCCCACTCGTCATGCTCTTGATGGCCTTGCTGAAATTGTCTAGAACCACCAGCGTTCGGATCTGGGTTAAATTGTGGGAATGGTTGTTGTTGTATTGGAGCTGATGCTGTTTGAAATGGTCGTGGAGGCATATTGCCCAATGGGTTTGGTTGTGGTGGTATTGGGTCAGGTTGGTTCGGTGGAGGTTGGTTATCTTGGTTACTGGGATGGCTCATGTTTGGTGTTGGTCGGGTTTGATGAATGGCTCTGTTCTTTCTAGCTGTCTTTTCAATTTCCGGATCGTAAATTAGTGGTGAAGTCTTGCCTGAATAACGTGTATGATGCATGCAACTGAATTACCTGCACAGACACAAACAAGCAAACCACGCGTAATACTGAACTAAAGAAAACAAAAACTTGAACTAAAAGACTAGAAAAAGAAAATATTTTTGGGTTTTATTTTTATTTTTTATTTTTTTTTTTGATTTTTAAGAAAATAAATAAACACTAAAACAAAACTATCTAAATAAGCGCACCGATTCCCCGGCAACTGCGCCATTTTGATCGATGTCGTTGGGTCGGTCAAAAATAATGAAAATAGTAGTATATGGAAGTTGAGTCGTCTCCACAGGGAATTGGTGGAAATAGTAGTTTTGTAAATTTAACTATTAAACTAAAACCTAATTACTTTGCTTTTGCTTTGAATTAAGAAAACGGATTTGAAAAGTTGTAAACAATAAAAATAAAGAAGTAACCCCCTCCAGGTTTCCGGTTCAATGATTCACCCAACCCTTGTTTAGATGATTGGATACCACATAGACATAGTTTTGTTGAACGGTTTAAGTTAAGTGATAATCAAACACAAGTTTTTAATAATAACTCGTACAATTTAATTACCAACCCATGAATAACAACTACCTTCCCATTAATCAAACTACTCACGATGCAAGAAAACCGAATGCGAATGACTACAAGATAGGCAATTGCACAAACATGACTTGTTTAAATAACTCAAACCACAAATATCTTTCAAATAATTAAAAGACAATCCATAAACCAAACCAAACAAGAGTTAGAGTTTCACAAATAAACCTTACACCCGGAGGTGGTTACAAAGATGTTTAGCCACTCATGATAGCAAGAAATAACTCAAAAGTATGAATAATAATACCGAACATGTTGATGGAAACCGAAAGAATGGATGAATGATGATGAACAATGGTGTTTGTAGCTTCAAAAGTCTCCAAAAGATCTTCAATTTTCGTCCATAATGGTGTTGGATGGCTGCTAGGTTTAATAAAAATCATTTTATTCATTAAAAAACAACCTCTCCTACTTTTGCTCTTTAGTCAGCCGTAAGGTACTGATCAGCCCGTAGCTTACAGTTCAGTCAATCTATCAGCATTGCTTTATTCAGCAGTACCTTACAGATCAGCCATGTACCTTACTATTCAGACCCACGTGAAAATGCTCCATTTGCCTTGTAATTCATCAGTAAGCTACAGATAGAAGGCGTAGCTACACATTGTTTCCTCCACTTCTTTCCAAAGCATTTTTCCTTCAATTCCTTGCATCCAAACACACTCTAATCTTCAATTCTTCATCTTAAACATCCTTCAAACATCCAAATCTCCTCCACAAGCTCTCGAACACCTTCCAATTCTTCAATTCTTTAACTTGGACACCACGCTTCACACTTTTCGGCTCTAATTCCATCCGTTTAGCCATTTATCCTGAAACGATCAAAGCTCACGTAGTTATCCCATTCATCATATATTACCAACACAAACATAGCAAAAACACACAAAATGGGCTTATTATTAACCATTCAATTACCCTCTCATCATGACTCAACTGTCACGTGGACCAATCAGAAACAGGGATCTTAAGTTTTTCTCCTTACCACTACAAATGGTCTTATAACTTACTCCGTATTACTTTTTCAAAAAGTTAATAAGTTAAAAAAAGTGTACGACAAATGAAAAAGGAGTTAATGTTTTAACTTTTCATTTGTCTATAGTAACTAATAAGTTGTTTTGGAAAAGTAATGAATGTGTGACTTTTTGAAGCTCCTTATAACTTATTGATGGATAATTACTTACATGCCCTCCTTATATCTTTATACCTACCCTCGTTATACCATTTTTGGTCATTTTACCTAAATAAGTTAAACCAAACATTTTTTTTTACAAAATAACTTATCAACTTATTGTTTTTCCTCACCACATAAGCTAATCCAAACACTTTTGTAAAAATTCTTTTTAAAAAGTCATAAGTTAATAAGTCATTTTGGCCTCAAATAAGTTTATCCAAACATGCCCTTAAATGTCCCAACCAAGACGTTGGGGACGGGTCTAGTGGGTCAAAAATGTTTTTTTTTCTTTTTCTTAAAAGCTTCTACCCCACTGGTAGTGGTGGTTGGAAAAGGTCGCTGTGGTGGTGGTGATCGCCGGAGGAGGTAGCCAGAATTTGTTTTTTTTTTTTTTTTTGTGTGTGTTTTCGGTGTTTGTTGTGGTGGTTGATAATGGTGTTTTTTTGTGCAGAGAAGGTGGTGGTGGCGGTTGTAGTGGTGGTTGAATTAAAAAAAACATAAAAAGGGAGGAGTAGCCAAGAGAACTACCTTTCACACCCTTGGTCCATCCCCTTGTGGAGGACTACCCTTCTGGGTGATGTGGCAGCTGAGGTGACGGGTAGTCCTCTCTTGGAAACCCATCCCCACACCATCCTTGAGAGTTTAGTTAGTTAAAAGCCTAGCCTCACTGGAACTTTTGCACTTTAATTGTTGAATGAGATGCATCATGCACATAATTATGAGAAATAGTTCAAAGAGAAAGCAATCAAGAGAAAATAAATAAAAATTGAAGTGCAATTTGAAAGTCAAAGCATAAGAAATAAAGCTTAACTGAGTTTTTAGGCTATTGAAACTCAAATTGAGATATTGTAATGTTTAGGTTACTGTAAATATGTGATGTATAGTGTGTAAATAAATTGAAAAAAGATCTCATTTTAGATGACCTATTAATGTAGCTTTAGGGTAGCCGTGACGTAGACATACGTTGGACTTGTAATCTTCCACGCCTGTGCAAGAACCACGTCAATTAAGGCATATACATCGTTGGTTGATTACGTTGGTTTTAGTCTTGTGTTATATGTTCTCACTCAACATCGTATTTATTAAATCACATAAAAGGCCTAAAGATGATGAAATTAAGTGAATGATAAATACTTGAAAGTCGAAATCAAATCCAAATTATACGTGACAAATTTGTTAAGTATTGTTTACCGAAATCCAAGAATTACAAAAACACCCAACCATTTTAGGTTAAAAAGTTTAACAAATAACGAGTTAAACACGTCAAACTTGTCAGGCCAACCAAAACACGACTCATATAGATAAAGATGTTGAACCCAAAACTGACTCGGACCTAAACTCGAATCCCCCAAACTTCATGTTAGGCTCGTGTCATGTCCTAGATAAAACAGTTTTAAGAACTCATGCGACCAGTTGGGGGACCTTCTTCCAATAAACATCATCTTTTGATCGACACGTGTGCAGTCAAGCCTTGAACACAAGACTGATTTCTTTAACTTCAACTTGATTGTCAGGTATTCCATAGTGTTTTTGCATGAACTATAAGATTTTGCAAGTTAATTGTAAGATCTCATCACCGACCTCTAAGATGAACGAGTCCACCGCTTAGTAACCGCTACCTAAATAACCAACATGCATTCAACTTATATGCAGTCAAATCGGCATATAGCAACTATACAAGAAACTAGTGGACCTAAGGTTCAGGCTTGAGTTGAACTGGTGCACTATTTAACGCCATGTATGGCTTGTGGTTGTTCTTAAATCATTAGCAGCTGCTGCAAATGGCTTGATCGATGAGCGAAGCGATTCAGGTCCCTCAGCAGCAATTCTGTTGCATAAAGCATCACAGTTACTCATCACTTCAGTTAGCCTTCCTTTCAGCACCCCAAGTTCCACCTGTAACTCATCAACTTATTGCACAATCGTAGTAATCCAGTTAGTTGTTTAATTATAGGTTTACGATGAAGAAAATTAACGACAAGTAGCATGCATACCTCCAGATAAGTGAGCTGATGCGTTTTCATTGCTGAGACAGAGTAATTATATCGTTGCACAAGTTTTAGAGCCAAAGCATCTACAAGTTCTATCTTGTTTTCAATTTCTTCCTGCAGAAATATCCAACAATCATGATATTGTATAAAGATACAAAAAAAAAAAAAAAAAAAAAAAAAAAGACTAGGAACAACCTTGGTTTTTATGCAAGGCGTTCCAAGATGTTTAAGCCCCGAAGTCGAGGCGAGAGCTTCATGCACGCAAATAATTGCTCTATGTAATGACCAAATAAGCTTTATGTACAACCAGAAGCTTCATCTTTCTCATATCTTTTACATCAGTTTTTTTAACCTTTCATATTTTCTTGAACCCTTTGATTATTTTTTGTTTTTTACATATCAGCCTCCTACAGA
Source organism: Ambrosia x helenae (assembly GCA_030844895.1). NCBI lineage: Eukaryota > Viridiplantae > Streptophyta > Magnoliopsida > Asterales > Asteraceae > Ambrosia > Ambrosia x helenae. The sequence goes on from CM061224.1 coordinate 104,745,657, forward strand.
CCCTAATTTTGACCAATTTTGTGTGCATGAGCCATGAGGCATTTTCCAGATCACCTCGCACCTCAGGCGCGCTTTTTTAAACACAGGGAACAACATATTACAACTTTAAACCAAACTGACAAATCAGTCAAAAAAAAACGGAAGGGGACTTCTAGCAGTCTTTGATGTTAACAGATCCTTTACAAAACCATGGGTTCACCAAGAACAATCAAAGATATGCCTTTTAAGACCTTATAAAACTTGTTTTTGCTATATTAAAACCGAACCTGTCTTTTGTTGATGCTATGAGCCTGTTTTTCTTGCAACTCTTGGTACATTGAGAAAAGTTCAATTAACACCTTCGTATCTACGACGCCTATTCAACCACACGAAACACAAAAGGCTTTATCAACCAAGCTTGTTGTGTACGGCTATACTATATAACTTTAGCTAGTCCCTATGAAGTATGCTCAAATCATAGATTATAAACTTCCCTCTTCATAAAATATAATGGTCGAAGAATAATCATATCCATCATAATTTATAAGTTGAATAATTGTAAGTTTGTAACCTCCAGCTACAAAGGAGTGTGGTAAAGACCCTGTCTCATCTATCAAAGGTTTCCCACCATAACCCCATGAAGGTCATATGTGATTAGCACGGTAGTTTCCCCTAGCAGGTTCTCATCGTTATACAACACTAACTCTAGAAATGTTACCAACTCCTCCCCTCCTTCCGACCACACACACATACACTTTCACTTTCCAATCTCTTCAAGCATCTATGATGACATATATGAAGTTGAAAGCATAGTTATCAAAAGCCTTCACTTCATGCACCTAGGCCCATTTTCCAAGCGAGGCCCTTTAATTGCGCTTTTGGGTCCTACCTAGGCGCTCACTTCATCTCTCAAGGCACACTAAATAGTGATTAATATTTTTATTTAGTGCAAAATTATTGATCGTCTATACAATATAAGCTTTCACAATACAGATTTAAGCAACTTCAACCCTGATCCAGTTTAGAATTTTAAAACTTTCGAACTTTCAAGTTTTGAAATTACATTTGAATCTTCGCTATTTTAGAAATTTTGGCGTTAATTAGATGATATGAAACGTTATATAAGAGCTTTTGTTGATTTTATTTGAACTGAAGAATAGTATTATACTAAATTACTAATACATAATATATTTTTATATTTTTTTCATTTAAGTGTTTTTTTTTTCTCACGCCCTCACATTTGAATCTTCGCTATTTTAGAAATTTTGAAAGTAATGTATTTTAACAATGTTAATAATAACTATACCTGTATCAGAAGAAGTTGACGGTTTCCTGACCAAAATATCTGTCAAGCTACTATCTGTTGATGCAGATGTCAATATAGGAGAAGCCTGATCCAGTATCATAACATTAACAATAAAACCTTTCAATTGAGTAATATAATCTGACTACTGTATTAGAAAAAATAAGGGGCGGTTTGATATCCTATTAGTGATTCTATTAAGAGGCTATATCTGAATCGGTCACTAAGACTCTTGCCTATTAAGTTTCAAAATGATGTTGAATGAATATTTCACCCCTTTATCCATTCACATGTGTCCATAACCCTCAGCCGGACACTCACGCACCACCTCCTCCACCCATAGTTTTAAAAAATGGTTGAGGCATGCGCCTTGAGGTGAGGCGCCCAAAAAACGAGTTGAGGCGGCGTCTCAGGCAGCTCTTTTGTATGTGCGCCTCATCCGCGCCTTAGGGAATTTTGATGTTTCGTAGTTTTTGTCTTAATTTTAACATTTCATATCTTTTTAATTTGTGCTTTTTTAAGTTTTTTGATGAATTCAATGATGAAATTAGTTGCTATTTATTTTTAATGATATTAAAATTTATGTGTTAATTACGTCTCGGTTCGCCTCGAGGCTCGACTTCGTATTTTTAATGGTTCAAAGTTTTTTATCTAAATTGATTGGTATTTATCGACGTAGAGGTTGCCAAACAGCCCCTAAATTGTTAGAATTTACTCATATATTATTATTATCATTATAGTTACAAGTTGTGATTAGTTAACTTTTAATACACAATACCTGACGAAGTTTCATTAACTACAACAGAACAAAAGTCAAAAACCCTAACAATACTACTGGTAATGAATGTACAATAATAATAAAATTAATAATAATAATAATAATAATAATAATAAGAGTTGTGGTAAAATAAAAACTCACTATTTGAAGGGATCGAAGCTTGTGTAGGACGGGATCTACATCTTGGAATCGCTCTGAGACAGTGGTGATTCCGTCTTCGCTTTTCTTAAGGGAATAAACAATTAGAGTTATTGAATTGACGTAATGTTGATGAATATTAAGAGTAAATTAGGTTAAAAAAGTAAGTAGGTTACCTGTGAAGTTAAAAGTGTAGATTCTGATGAGCCCATGTGCCGGTGATCACTTCCAATCGGATACTAAATACGCGATTTAAATAGGAATGGAATACGGGACTGAAATGAGAAATGCCGAAATATACAACAAAACACACAAAATGAATACAGGTATTGTAGTAATGATTTTATTCTAATGATATCGGGTTGGTATGGTACTAGTATTTTGTAAAACAATTTTAGTAGAACTAGTTAGGTGTTCGCGTGTTGCGGCGGGAAACAACATTTAGTTTACATGCGTATTGTGTGTTGTACTTTAAGCAAATTATATTGTAAAACATAAATTTAAGAGGTCAATAAGAAATACATTATAATATAACTAGTAGTGTGCCCGCGCGATGCGGCGGGGAACACAGTTACTTTTACGGTATGCTTGATTCGGTTCAATTCGGTTATTAGCCTCAACAAAAATCAAAGTCAACGGTTAAATAATCTTATTAACCGATCGGTTAATTGGTTCGGTTTATTTGATTAGATTGTCGTTTTTTCAGTCCGGTTAAGTTAAATTTGTTAATAACAAAACTAAACTTTGGTCAAAGTATAAGTCTACTAAAGCATGGGCTTAGTGCCCTATCTTTGGGGCCCCATTCTATGATGTTATTTTATATTTGTATCGAACTTGTTTATGTAGTATTGAATCGTAGCTCGTTTCAAAAAGAGGCAACACGGTTAGGTTAAAAATGAAAGCAGGAAACTGAGGAATGGAAATCGAATCAAATCGTGTAGTAACGGTGAAAGGTCGTACACCTAAATCGTAAAATAATGATGAAGCTAGGGCTGAGATAAACCGGAAAGATAAGGCGTAGGGTAGGGAGTGTGCTACAATCGTAGACGTTTATAACAAAAATGGGTGATGTTGTATACTACAGTTGTAGCTTCTCATGTTAGCAAAAAGTGTCATCCATAAGGTGATCAAGACCCCCATATATAGAAGTGACATATGCCAACATCACTAAACCCTAATCCGGTGGGCTGAGGCCCGATTAGGTTTTCCCTACCCTAATGCGAGTTAGTAATCATAATTAGGAAATAAATACTTAAATATGGAAATGGAATCAATACCGCTTAATTGCCGAATGTATTCATGGAGGGGACACGTGTCGTCTATTGATTGGCCACGTGTCCTAAGCTTAAGTCTAATTCATGTGCCTCCTTCTCGTGGTTAAGCATCGCCTGGGCATGCTCTGATTTCATCCGCTTCAGTTTAGTCTCCGCCTCTGCCAACTTGATCTCAAGATATTTGCTCTTGTTACGAGCAACCTTCTGAACATCATCAAGTTTGGTCTAGGCATCATGAAGCTCTTTGGCAATAGCATCCAAAGATTTTAGCAAGTATTCATGACCCTGCCAAAGAAAGGAGAAAAGGTAAGTATCTCACCTTAGAAATTTTTAACTAATATCTCAAATGCCACCCTCAGAATAGCATTATACCTGGAGTGTGAACTGGAAAATCTTGTTCAAAACTTCCTCAAAGTTAAGATCCTCAAAAGGAGTGATTTCCTGGGCAATAGCAGCAGCGGCAGTGGTCTTTCTCTTCTTTGAGGAAGCTACAGCCCTAGACTTAAGAGGATTGGAGGGAGGACTGACCATTATGGAACTAGATGGTGATGCTGAAATGATCTTGGTTGCCTTGACATCCATACTGTCAATGTCATCCAAATCAAAGGAAGCATGCTTTTTTGCTAAATAATGACAAAAATATGGTAAATCACTAAATAATATAAAAGACATCCTCAGGATGTAATGTAAGATATTTACCAGACATCTTGGAAGCTTGACTAGCGGTATGACTTTCTTCTATCTCAAAAGTTCTTGCTGAAACAGGTAAGTCAAATACTGCCTTGCACCTTAAATTAGCGTCGTTCAAAGGCGAAGCAAGCTTTGCAAACGAAGCACCTATTATCGTCCTGACGAAAGTGCACGTGGCGTCCGCCTACTGGCTATTCCAGGGCGGTGGGTAATCATCCTTTCTCTTGGAACCTGAGACAAATTAGAGGGTTGAAAAAGTCTTCTGTCAGAGAGATATCTTGGCTAGGAGGTCGCCACGTCATCGTCCTTTCTGGGCGTCAGGCCGAGGGCGGCCTTTGATTGGCTGAGGACTCTGACGGGCAGCCTGTAGTGTTAGGAACAATCGCCTGGGGCAGGAGTGTGTGTCTCGAGGCTGCCCCAGAAGGCATCTTTCAGTCGTGTTGACGAAGCTTTGACTATCTAGCTTAAGAAGCTTCGTAGTGTGTCTGTCCCGCTGACGTAAAACGGGCGGGTGAGTCTGCGTCCGTTCTCTGTTGGACGCAAACGTTCCGCTAATGTAAAACGGGCGGGTGAGTCTGCGTTCGTTCTCTGATGGACGCCAGACGTTCCGCTGACGTAAAACGATAGGGTGAGTCTGCGTCCGTTCTCTGATGGACGCCAGACGTTCCGCTGACGTAAAACTGGAGGGTGAGTCTGCGTCCGTTCTATGATGGACACCAGATGTTCCGGTGACGTAAAACGGGCGGAGTATGTTTTAGTTAGGCGTTGTCTGTAGGTTTGTGATATGGTATTGCTCATCTTTTGGTACCATATCCCTTCAATCCCGAAGCAACACTTTGGCTGGCATTGATTTTTACTCTGGTCGCTCTCACTCTCTTTCTTTATTTTATTTTATCTTTGTCAAAGTAACTTAGGATTGAGTAGGGGAAGTCGTGTCTTTGGGTTCGATACTCGGTACTTGCTGGAAGTCTATACTACATTCGATAGGTACACTTGCCTATTGTGTAGGTTTAGAATAATTCGCAACTATCGTTTTATTTTATAAATTTAAAACTTGAAAAGTGTTTTAACTTAAAGTTTTGACTTAAACTCTTGTGGATCAAGTTTTTGGCGCATCCTCCGGGCGCTTGTTTCCTTTAAAATAAAAGTTAATTTAAGTCACAAAAACCTTTAATCCACACGACATCAAGTTTTTGGCGTCGTTGCGGGGGACACGACGTATTCCATAGAAAGGTTTTAAGTTGCTAGTTACTAATTACATTTCCAGTTTGTTTTGAGAGCTTTGCAGGATGGATTGTAACGACCTGAAATTTATCGAGTCCTTACGGATTGGTTATCATGACAATAATCTTTTACTAATCACATCCATATTTATTTAAGAAAACATCATTACTTTATATTACAACCCATTAGTTTCAAGCCCAAAATACAACACATATCTTTTAAACAAACCAACTTATAAACATAACTGGGCCGAAGCCTGTTTTGGACGCAATCCGGCCCACAGGGCCGGTTATTTATCAACTTTGCATTGACACTTTTTAGTCTACGTAGAGCTCGGGTTTCCTTGTTTCATTCCTAAACCTGAAATGCATGTCGAAAATACGTTAGCGATGCTAGTGAGTGGTGCCAGGGTTGACCAATTAACACATTTCTTTTTATAAACATGCGATTATCATATGGGTCGATCTTTTCTAAGGTGGAATGTATATCGAGGGAACATTTTGACATATGTTATGTGGTCCGAACCTCTAAGTGGTCGGAATACATTCCGTTTTAATACCGAATGGATCCACTCTCGTTATTTCTATACGATCGAATTCTATGGTTTTTCATGATCATGACACAATGCAAACTATGACATAACACAAACTCTTTAACTCGACCAACATGCATTTACCCCGAAAATAATATAACAAAAATGGGGTACACACACTCACGTTTGTTACTTCGGATCGTGGTATTTCACAAGCAGTAGAGTTACTAGTTTCTTCGAGTCCCTGCTAATGACAAATCAAGTTATAACAAGAAATATAATTGTATAGCTGGCCGTTACAGCTTAGGCGTATATCCTAACTAAAGCTGGCCATCATAGCTTGGCGCTCGGTTCCTAAAGTTTAGACAAATTTACTTACCCGGATGAACTATTTGTCACTACGATAACCGGCCACCTATATAACTGAATCGGAGGTTTATTTACTTGGTATTATTGTAGGTTCTTGGTGAAAAGGATGAGATTATAAGAGGTTTTTAGGGAACCGATTGCTTGGATGAGTGAAGAGTGGTTTCTTGCATGGTTGTAGAGAGGTTTTAGTTGATGGTTGAGTTTAATTCTCTCTCTAGTGATAGGGCCAGTTCATGGTTTTATAACCAAACCATTCATGCATGTGTATCATTATACCTAGTGTTTAGGCTCATGAGGTGTAAGAGTCTTAATACATTGGAGTGTCAATTTGGAGATGTGAGAATCTTAGGTGGAGATTCTTAGTGAAAAGTGGCGGCCTCCTCATCAATGTTTGCATGGGCCGATTATCTCTCTTCACAAGTCAAACCTTAATCTTAATTATAGGGCCATAGTTGTGGGCTTTAGTTTATTTCCTTAATGGGTTTTATCTTATATTCCTAATATATATAATGGGCCGAGATATTCTTACCATAATGGGCTTGATAACATAACTAATCAGTTTTGGGCTTATTCTTCTATCGAGTTCACTGTTACGGCCCACTTACACTCTATCGGGCCTTCGAGATGTTCCGTTCATGGGCCTTAGTCTGGTAATTAATGGGCCGGTTATCGGATTTGGTCTATTATCCGGGTAAGGTTATTGGGCTACTCTCTTGCGTAGCCCAATACTATTTTATTAGTCGTTTATAATCGTGATTAATAATCAGAGTTGTTACATGGATCATCGAGTTTTCGAAGGTGGTTGCTACGTTCAACAAGGATGTGACTATTGTGGCGGACCTCCTTTTCCCCACAGTTGTGAAGATTATTTATTTTGTATTTTTCGTGCAGCTATTGTGGTGGACCTTCTTACCTCCATAAATATGAAGAATACATCTCTCCGTATCATCCCACCTTAGAGTCTTACCCTTGTGAACCTTCACCATATTCACCCCCCGCCTGAACCCCCTCCCACCTTTACCTTCCTACGAACCACTTCCATATAACCCGTCACCATTTCCATACTCTCATATATCACCACCTTTTGATTCTTCAACTTTCTCACCTTTCAAAGAAAAATACCCCCCCCCCCTAAAAATTCACCACCATTTTTCCACCAAATCCTTTCTCCAAGTCCGAACACGAGCCGAAAATCTCGAGATAGTTAAAAACTATATTTTGAAAAGATTTGCTATAGAGGATGACGCGAGAGTAAGGGAATTAGAAGTACAACGAGAGGAAGCGGGTGCAGACAAGATTGAAGAAAACATGGGCGGAAGTGGAGTGATGGACGAAGAGGTGCAAGAATGGCAGAAAGAATCAGATTGCGGCAACTCTGAAAAGAAAGTGGTAATATCTCCGTTACCACTGTTCACGAGTGATAGCCCCCCAATGGCTGAACTTGTTCACGACTCCTGGGGTAAAGCGTATCACTCGGAGGATCACTTCACTAGGAAGAAGTGGCGTTATTTCGGCAGGCCACTTGTGGTGTGTCGGGGTGACCGACTTCTTCACTACTTTCACATAGTGAAGTTCGATCCAGGAAACTTCAAGTAGTGGTGGCGCGACTTATCATCACCTCTAGCATGTTTCCTTGTTAATCCCAAAATCTTAAATTGCGGGATTGAATCTGGTTAAAGTAGTATTTCCGGGGCTAGCCCGATGAAGAATAAGCTGAGAGGTTGGTGCATACGATAAGACAAGGCATTTGAGGACCCTTAGGTATGATCGTTCACTTTTACTTCTTTCTAACCGCCAGGTATGTCCTCTTGGCATTAGGACTTAGTATATTAGTAGTAGTTTTTATTCTTCTTAGTTTGTAGGTTGCTATATATATTCATGCCAAGTGTTCTCTCTCATAGCCCGATTTCAGATTATGCCCGAACAGCTTTTAGCCTATTAAGAAAAGACATAACTATGTCTCGCTTAATTCTTAGCATATACTTTTTACAAAATTATAATTTCAAAAATATGCTAAAGAATTAAGTGTGAGGTGATAAAATTTTATAAATTTTACCACCTCTTGAGCCAAGCAAACAAAAACCTATTTAAAAGGCAAGAGTTTTCAAAATGGTTTTAGAGTAATTAAAAACCTTTTTCAAACCCTTTGAATCCACCTCAAAGACCTGAATAGGAGATTTTTAGAGGTGTTGGCATCGCCGAAAGAACCAAATCAAAGTGTCTTCTACTTCATGTTCGAGCGTTTACCCTTTCCATGTGAGTATCTTGAGCCTTCTCGAGCACACCCACTTATAGATACCATTGATGCTCATTCATTTGACTGAGGGATATATTCACCCTTGGCATGTTACAACTAGAACTTGTGCAACTTATGCATTTTGAGACCGCACTTGAGGTGAGAGATTGTAAAAATGATCAAGACACCTAGGACACAGCCATTCCATTTTTCATTAGCCTTCCACAAATTTATCCCTCACCTAGTTACCCCTCTTGAGCCTTAGCCTTTTTCATTTCATTCATCACACTTAGCCTCTGTCATGATCTTGACAAAGAAGGCGTGTTGCAGGCTATTAGGACACTCTTAGGCAGTTTCGAGATGAAGAAGCATAGACCAGATGTCACAGTATTCACCGAGAAAAGTTTTGGCAACTGAAGAAAAACAGCCAACCAGAGTTAACAACCAAAGAATAAACTTCATCAGAAGCAATACTTGTATTGTCTTGTTAAAAAAAAGTGTGAAAAATAAGTCAAAAAGCTCGACAAAGAATAGGCTAAAGAAAAACAATTCTATTTGAAGATTTATTTCTAGGACATTTCTAGAGGAGGTGATTAGGTGTGAAGACCGAAAGATTCGCAGAGTAGGGATGTTAGAGCAGTAAGTCTTCGGGGGAGGAGTCTCATGAAGCCCATCATTTAGAGTTTGACATCTACCCATTACGTCATAGCCGCTGTCCGAGCCAGACACAACAATAGACACCCTTCCTATCCATTTACCACTACATCATTTACACCCTTCAAAAGACCTTGTGATTTGCAGTTTCTCACCATTTTATAGCGGTGGAGATTCGATTTGTGTACAACAGTACAAGCCTATGGTATGTGTGTGCCTTGGGATGAATCTGAGTGATCACCCCCAAATAACACCCGAGTAAAATAGTGAGAAAAATATGAAGTAAGACACTTGAGGGATGTTTGATTAGGTACGCCAAGGCTGTCTGAAACACTTTCTCAAAAGAAGTGTCAAGACTTAGTAAAAAGACTAATTAAGCAAAACCTTTTTAAAACACTAATCTAAGTTTTAAATTTATAAAAATAAAACGATAGCTGTTGACTACTTTAAACCCACACGATAGGCAGGTGGACCTATCGAGCGCAGCATAGTCTATAGAAAGTACCGAGTATCGAACCCAAAGATACGACTTCCCTACTTAACTCTAAGCTGCTGTGATAAAAAGAAAAGATAATAAAATAATAAAGAGAGCAAGAGTGATCAGAATAAAAACCAAAATACCAAACGAAGTGCTGCTTCGGGATCCAACTTTCTCTTAGCATGGACTAATAGTAACTTCCTAATTAAGTGGTGTAAACAAGTGCGCACTTTTACTGAACTTGGAGTTGCTACAGCATTCTCCAGTGGTGTTTGTTATCGCAATACGAGCTGTGTTCTTGTTTAGAAAGTGAGGGTCTCCCTGGTCTGGTAAGCTCACCTCTCGACTATGACAACTAGATGACTTAGGACAGTGTATACCAAACCCCGAATAATCCAACTCCCAAAGCCGTGATAATGACATCTAATATTCAAAAGTCTCCATGGACAACTTGCCGGTGGCCGGAGCATGACCGAACAAGAAGCCACTTGATATCATAAAGGAATCGTTACTTTTCCCGCACACGTGCATCCTTTACTTGACCCAAATAACTATTTTAATAAGTGAGTGGTCTATCAGTAAATGTGCGGCAGTATAAAGATGAGAAAAAATAAAGACCGTTCTCTCTTAACGCGGGTTCATCAAATCTTAGCTTGCGCCAAAGCTACCACATAGACAATGAAGCTAAGTCGCATAACTAAGACCCGACTTATCGCTAGGACCAAGTATAAAGACCGTACCGACCCCAAGCGAGACTTGATAAGTCGTGAGTTTTAAGTTCACAAGTGCATGGGTTGTTACACATCATGGGTACACTCATGAATCCTTCTCACTTATGGGTTTAAAGTTCACAAGTGCATGGGTTGTTACACACCATGGGTACACTCATGAGTCCTTCCCATTTCTTATCAAGACACCCACAAGACCAAAGACTAGTTAATTAGTTATTTAGTTAACCAAACAAGACTCTAAGTAAAAGAATTTAACAAGAACACAACACCACTTAACTAAAAAGAACTATATAAATCCATGCCAAAATAAGTCTTCATCCTAGCAGCACTCAAGTAATCTAGCCCAACATCGGCTTTACAACAATCAAACTAGAAATAGACAATGATGAATACATGGTGGTGAGTGTGAAATGGATTAAAGAGGGTGGTTTGGATGATTTTTAGTGAACTCTCTCAATACTCTCAATCTTCAAGCCTTTATGGAGTGATCCCAAGATCCAAAGGTGACTTGCAAGACCTCTGAGGCTCTGATGTGGCTGAAGTGTGAGTAAAACTCAAGTGAAATGGGATGCCCAAAATGTGGAGTGGAGGCCTCTATTTATAGGAAAAACAACTCTTGCACGCCCTTAACAACTGTTTGGCACGCCCATGCATGACAACCCGTATTGTTGCAGAGTCCTTTCGTAGTATCGTCTGTACCAGGTGTTGCACGCCCGTGCCATATTACCTGGCACACCGTGCAAGTTGTTGGGAGTAACCATCTTGTCAGTCTTTGTCGGTTTGAGCCTTGGAGAACACGCTGAAGCTGAGCACGACCGTGCTTGAGGAGTGAGCACGCCCGTGCATGTCTGGAACTCTCATTTTTGCATTCTGTTGACTGGTAGACCTGGGATAGGTGCACGGCCATGCATAGTAATGAGTGCAGCTGTGCTTCATCTGGATCTTCTCCAAAAGTCTTCAAATCCTTGTCTTTTTTGCCTGTTTTCGCTTCTTTTCACTTCTCACCTTCAATTCCTGCAATTATCAAACACGGAGAACAAAACGTGACAATGCCAAGATAAATGCATAAAACAAAGTGATAAATAGGTGAGAATATGCATGTAAAATATATTAATTTTGGGACTCATCAGTGGGACTTATAGAAGGTGGGTTGTTGTGACTTGTCACACCACACTTGCCTATTTTTACTTTCGTTGCCTGGGTTTGGTTTGCTTGGGGACAAGCAAACGTCTAAGTGTGAGGTGATACGATGAGTCCATAAATTAGCAGGTTTTATATACATGTTTTCACCTAATTATCACCCAAATTCATGCTTTTATCTTCGTATTTGTTACGGTTTGTTTCCTTTTGATGATAATTGCAGGTATTGAAGGTGGTAAGTGAAAAGAAGTGAAAACCGGCATAAAAGACAAGGATTTGAAGACTTTCGGCGAAGATCCAGATGAAGCACGACCGCGCTCAGGACTATGCACAGCCGTGCTCCTATCCCAGGTCAACCAGTAAACATTTCCATGTCAACAGGAGTTAAATCTGAGGTTTTTTTATGTGCACGGGCGTGTCCCAGTGTATGGCACGACCGTGCTTTACTCCAGCGTGTTCTCCAAGGAAAAAACTGACCAGAACTGACCGCGAGGGTACAAAAGAAGACAAGCACGGGCGTGCCAGATAAAATAGGGAACATTTCTGCGTATAGGATTCTGGAACAGTACGCGTTGTCGAGCAGGGGCATGCCAGAACTCCGTCAAGGGCGTTCCGGGGCTGTTTTGCCTATAAATAGAGGCCTACACTCTACATTTTGGGCATCCCATTTCACCCGAGTTTCTCTCACACTTCAGCCATCTTTGGGGTCTTGCTAGTGACCTTTGGAGCTTGGGATCACTCCATAAATACTTGGTGATTGAGAGTTGAGAGAGAGATCACTAAAACTTACCCAAACCACCTTCTTTAATCCCCATTACACTCAAAACTATGTGTTCTCCAAACATCCATGATAGTGTGCAAGATGTAAAGCCAATGTTTGGCTAGATTATTTGAGTGTTGCTAGGGTGAAGATTTATCTTGGTATTGATTATATAGTTTTTATTTGTTAAGTGGTGTTGTGTTCTTGTTTAATTCTTTTCACTTAAAACTTTGTTTCATAAATTAACTAACTAATTACTTAGTCTTTGGTATTGTGGGTGTCTTGATAGGAAGTGGGGGGGGGGGGGGACTTAAGAGTGTACCCATGGTGTGTAACAACCCATGCACTCTTAAGCTAACCTAACCCCGCGAGTAATGATTAGCCCATTTGTGGGTAGAAATACATGCACTTAGTGGCTTAATCCTCTACTGTCAAGATCTCACTAAGGGTCGGTTTGATCTTTATACTCGGTCCTAGTGATAAGCCAAGACTTAGTCTTGTGACTTAGCTTCATGGTCTATGTGATAGCTTTGGCGCAGGTTAAGAATTTGTGAACCCGTGGTGAAAGAAAACTGTAACACCCCGTATTTTTTTTATTTTAGATTTCAAAAATATTTCTTTCGCAACGGAAGTTCTTATTCATATATAAAAATTATAAAATCATTTAAATTAATCATAAATTTATCATAAAATTTGGGTGTTACTCGTCATTCATAGCAATAGAATCATAAACGAAGCTTACTATCAAAACGAATCATCTGGATCCGTTAGGTCTTGTCAAAGTTCCTCTACCCATTTCTCACAAGCTTCGAGTCTAACAATCTTAACTAATCTGAAAATAGTACACATCGATTTTTCGAAAACAAGTGTCAGCTTTTTAAGGCTGAGTAAGATAAAGGGTAAATCTTAAAATAAAGAAAACATCATTTTATTCATGAATCATTCGATTCGTGTGATTGCAAGCTATGATCCAAACAAAACAATATGATCAGATAATAAATCTTAAATTCGTGCCTATCTCTTTAAGCAATCTTTTCTAATCTAATCTTTATCTTTTTCCCCTTATCACATTCATACCTTAAATCTTAATCTTTATCATATCACGTGGTTAAATTCTTTATATTTCATTCTTTCATCTTCGTAACCACGTGGAGGATAGTCCTTAGGTCTCCAAAACTACACATAGTAAACCATGCGCATCGGGTAGACCGGTCGGGGGAAAGTCCACTACAACCGACTAAGTTAAGGAGCACAAAATCAGTTCAATGTTGTCGTTAGCCATCGTTCGTAAACAATAGCGAGCAAGTACTTCACGCATGTGGCTCTTGGTGTGTCTTAAAATCTTGGTGCCACAATACCGCTCCTGGTATGTGTATGCAAGCACACCCACACCAAATCTTGGGATGGATTCATCAGAGAGTATTACCTCTCAATCATGTTCGTTTGCTTTTCTTGAATTCTTTATTTTTCTTCATTATCTCTTTAATATTCTACATCCCTTAACGTGCACGTGTCTTACGAGTCAAAAGTCTAGTGTTGTCTAAATCGTTTTCATGTAGCATATTAGGCATAGGTTCATCATTGCAAGGCATAAAAATATCATCATAATAACAAAATATTTAAAAAATAGTATCTCGTGTCACCCAACTCAATCATCAAAATAAAACCTCATGTACATACCCACATGAATCTTAAATAACTTGCAATATTAAAAAAAAAAGAGTCATTTTGATGTGTACCCGACTTTTCATAAAACAATATGTTGGATCAGTATTGCTATTTTAGATGAACTTGCTAGTGAACACTTAGGTGTTTTGCAAGTTCTTGATCATGAATAGCACAGCGGAATGTTATGAGTTTAAAGCTACACTTATCAACAGGAGTTATTACTCCCCCTGGATTCAAGAACTAATAAATGATAAGTATTTATTGAGAATCTAAGTATTGAATGAGAATGAAACACTTAGACAGATTCTCAATAAATATGAAATGGAAATAACAATAATATGTGTTGAAGGATTTCTGTATTAAAATCAATGTCTAAAACAGAGGGATGAACCCTTCTATTTATAGACTTTACAAATACGTGAACCTTGCCAAAAAGCAAGTTCAAAAACAAGTTGCAACAAGTTGCAGTCTTGGAACTTGTACATAAAGCAAAAGTAATACTAAAGTAATAAACTACTGATATAAAAGGCGGTGGAAAAGATCTTCACATAAGTACTGATGAATGACAAACTACTGATGAGTAGTTTGTCTTTCAGTAGTTCTTCAGTAGAAGTGTCTGGTTTGAACTTCAGAACGTCTGATGACTTCTCTTCTTCAGCACTTGTGGAATCTCTTCTTCAGCAGTTTGATCTTCCTTCTTCAGCAGTTCTATACTTAGAATATTTTGACAGAAGTGAATTAGACTAAGGTTTGCAAAAGTGGTTTCACCAATCCTTTTTGTCCTAACAATCTCCCCCTGGATTGATGAAGCCAAAACCTTACTAATTCCTTATTGTTCTTTTTTGTCCTTCACAATTTTCCATATTCCTTTGAACATGGAATTCTTCAGCTGGTTCAGCTGTTCATCAGTGAGAGACCCTTTCTGTGGTTCTAGATGTTGGATTGTAAGCAGGTCTTTGTTGATAGCTTCTTCAGATCATTCATCGACCTATAGGCTCTGCTTGTCTGATCTCTTCTTGTCACAAGTACTGAGTTGTTATCACTAAAGGACCATCTGATGATTGGTACTTTAGACTTGTTAAAATCTAAAGTGTAGGGAACCATGGTGGTACCCTGGGATTCTCCTGAGTGTTGGATGTTTTCAACTTCAGTGACTCTCAGGTGGGATTCACTTCCTTGTTCTTGTTGCATCACATTAGGTATCTGAAAAGTTGGCAAATGATGTTCAGTTATTACCTTAGTGTGCAGTTTGTCTTGATGGTCTTCTGGATTTGATATGCAATGGTGGAAGGATCCCTGAATTGTGTGATCAGAGGCTTTTCTTCTATGTCAAAGTCAGAATGGACTACTGTACTACCTTCTAGTAGTACCATTCTGAAATCAGTCTTCACATTTTCCTCTGATTTCTTCTTCTGAGTAGCAGGTCTTCTTTGAACACCAGAAGTTCTAACTACTGAAGTTGATACTTCAGCAGTTTGAAACTTCTCTGGATTTGCAGCCCTTGCAGCCTTATATTTTCTATAAGTGTCCACTAATCTTTCTTCTTTCCATTTGGACACAGAGGCTTTTGAACCATAACCATTTGCTACTAACTCTTCTATCATCTGAGCTCTCTTGGCTTTTGTGTCTTTACTTGTTGCAAGTTTGTCTGCAATAAGTTGAGATCTTCTTGTCAGCTCTTCCATGGAGAGTCTCTTTAATGTGTTGGTTTTAATCTTGCTGTTCTTAGTAATGAAAGACATCAGTTGATGTCTTTTATCTTCCTCAGCATTCTTGTCTAGGCTAGCCTGCCTTTGAAGTTCAGCTTCATAAGCCTGTAGCTTTTCATCCAGGCTTAGATCCAAGTCATCCCTTTCTTCCAGTGTTTTCCAAATCTGATCTTCTCTAGCCTTCTTTTGGGCTGCCACTAAACTCTTCTCAAGTAGTTCTGCTGATTGAGAGATTGGAGAAGGGTTTAGTACAGTCATTGTGGTAACTAATGTAATAGGCCTAGTAGGAACAGAAGTTGGTTGAATAGGTGCAGTTGATCTGGAAGGGTCAGCAGTTTGAGTTTTGGAAGTGTTAACCTCTGATGGGTTGACAACAACTGAAGGTTTGTCAACTACTAAAGAATTGTCTTCAGTACTTTCTGATTCTTCATCAGAAGTTTGTCCAACAGAGGTTTCTTCATTGTGCCCTTGGGATTCATCAGACTTTTCAGCATCTTCTACTTCTTGAATAGAGACACCAAATTGTTGGGCCAGTTTTTCTTTTCTGGCTTGATCTTTTTGATCTCTTGCTAGGATAGCCACTCTTGCCTTTCTCCTGGCTTCAAGTGTATCCAAAGGTTCCTTAATTTTCTCCCCCTTTTTGGCTTCATCAGCTTTTGAAGTTGAAGCTTGGGAGAACTTACCTGTAAGATGAGCAATCTGTTTGCTGTTGTAGTCAATCTTGTTGGACAGATCATTCATCTTTGTCTGTATCACTCCAAATTGGTTTTTCATGGACAGCTCCAAGTTAGCTGTGTATTTTTTGAAGTGATTATTGATGAGGGTATTCATCCTGTGGTATAAGGGACCATCTGGGCTGCATAGCTGGTTCATGTCTATGCTTGTTTTCCCAGGGAATTGGGTAGGCATTTGTAGTGAGGGGTGTGTTTTTGGTTGATCTTCTTGTTGTACAGAAGATGCCACTCTAGGGGAATCATGGATTGAGTGGGCTTTAACCTGATCTGGTGTGACTAGCTTCTTGAGCTTAGATACACCAGGTGCAGGACCTTCACTTGTAGCCATCAATTCAGTAGTTTTGTGTTTTGAAACATCATCCAAGTCAATGGAATCATCTGAATCCCTGATTACATCCTCAATGAGGACTGTATCAGTTACATCATGAGCTGAGCCCAACTCAGTTGTCTCATGTACTTCTTTTTCTTGGTTCAGAGGATTTCCTACCTCAGGCATTAAGCCTTCATCAGTAGTTGCCACAGTTGAGGTCTTAGCTATGTTACTTCTATCCTCAGGTCCACCACTGGGTGGTAAATGAGTAGTAGCAGCCTCAAAAGTACCAAAAGTTTCTAAGTTTGGGCTTAGAGACCCTGGTTCATCCTCATCTCTTTGGTTAGGGCTTTGAGTGTCCACATCCATGTCAAATTCAGAGGCTATGTCCCCTGTTTTATGTGGTTGTTGGGGACTGACATGTGTGGATGGGACTTTCTCTTTTATCCCAGAGAGAAGTTTGGCTATTTCAATATTTGGTTCAGAAAGTTGGGGTGCTGGTTCAGTAGTTTGGGCAGTGGGTTCAGCAGTTTCAAAAGAAGCATCAATAGGAATAGTTTTCTTAAGTCTTTTTCTTTTGAAAAGGATTGTGATTGGTGCTCTTGGTGGGGTTTGAGATGGATGAGACTGAGAGGATGTTTCAGTCACATCTTTAAGAAGTGCAGATTGCACAATAATTTGTTTAGGCATCTCAACCTCCTGAACAGCTTTTCTTTTAGATTTGGTGGGTTTTTGTTTTTGTACCTTGGGTTTCTTGGCCTTTGGGGGTGTAGGTTTGGAAGATGAGGGTTCCATGGGGACTGGTTCTGGTTCCCCTTGGTCATCTTCTGGCCAGGCAGCCTGTTTGTTGTGCCTTGAGTATGCTTGTGAGGTTAAGGGTTTTAAAATTTCAGTTTTACCCACAAGCACCTCATCACCCAGTTCTTTTATTATGCATTGCATAATGAACCTTGGATATAACAAAAACTTTTTCTTAGTGTTATTGTGATGTAACACCAACTCATTAAAGAAAAGTTTTGATGCCCTGAAATTTGTTTCATTCACAATGGAATGAAAAATTGGTTGAAAGGTTGAGGGCATCTGGTCATAAGACTGTTTTAGGACTCAAGCACATAATTATATAATGAAACAAAAGTTTGTATTTTGGTTCAAAATACTTTTTAAATATGGTAGCTTGTGAGAGAGTACCTTGATAACCACACTCAGTCATGGTTAGGTGGATTGCAGAGTTTTCAAACTTTTCAGGGGCATTTACATCATTCAACCCCAGTCTGTCTGCAAGTATGGCCGGTGTGATGGCCATTTGTCTCCCTTTAATTGTTGAGTTGAGAGAGATAACTTCATCATCCACCATCACTGTCTCAGCGTTAGCCCAGAACTCATTGAGAGTTTCAGGATGTATTGGTGGGTCTATTGTGAGAGCGGTGAAATATTGGGATTTGACGACGAGATCAATGATCTCATCGTATTGGGACCAGCCTTCTTGTTTTTCTAAGTAGGCTCTGAGATTGTGTCCCTGTTTAAGAACTAAAGCCATGTGGTTTGTGTGTGTGTATGAATCGAACAGTGTTTTTGTTGCAGGTTCAGGGGTTTGAGAGCTTTCTTGAGAGAGACGGAGGGAATTTTTGTTTTGAATGGATAAGTGTTGAAAAAAAGATATTTATCAGAAGTTTTTAACCGCTTGGAACTTCTTTATCAGAAGTTTTAAACCGCCTAGGTTAAAAACCTTTTTATCAGAAGTTTTAAACCGCCTAGGTCAAACTTCTGATGTGGGAAAAGTCTGATTTGCCCTTTTTGACTAAACTGCTGATGAAGAATTATATTCATCAGTAGTTCCCACTTTCTCTTCAGTAGTTTTGAACAGCTGATGAGAAATACTTTATAAATACTTTATTCATAACTTCTGAAGGTTGTTTTATCATAAGTTAATTACTTTTCAAAAAATATCCCCATACTGATGTTTTGTTCATCAGTAGTTTCTCTCAATTTGTTTTTCAGAAGTTTTTCAATTTTTGAAAACAGATGTAAGAAAAAAAAATTTGTGCAGAGAAATAAAGAGAAACACTTACAAATTTAGCATCCCTAGCATGGATACTAACTTCTGAAATGTTGATGTGTCAAGGGGTTTAGTGAATATGTCAGCTATTTGATTAGCTGTTGCTACATGTTTCACTTCAATCTTGCCTTTTTCAGAGCAATCTCTTATGAAATGATACCTGATTTCAATGTGTTTAGTCTTTGAAAACTGAACGGATTTTGAATGATGCTAATGGCAGATTTGCTGTCGACAAGTAATGGTGTCTTGGTCTCTTTGATTCCATAATCAAGAAGTTGATATTGGAGCCATTGTATCTGTGATGTACAACTTGCAGCTGCAATGTATTCAGCTTCAGCAGTTGAAGTTGCAACAGATGTTTGTTTCTTTGATTGCCAGGACACTAGACAGTTTCCCAAGAATTGACAACCACCAGATGTTGATTTTCTTGACATTTTACACCCTGCATAGTCACTATCTGAAAAAGCTGATAACTTGGTATTGCTTGAAGCAGGATACCAAATTCCAAGTGTTGGAGTTCCTTTCAGATATCTGAAGATTCTTTTGACTGCAATAAGGTGTGATTCCCTAGGAGCTGATTGATATCTAGCACAGACACATGTTGAAAACATAATATCTGGTCTAGAAGCAGTTAGATATAAAAGGGAACCTATCATACATCTATACATGGTTTGATCAACCTGTTTTCCTTGATCATATGGTTCAACTTGTGTGGTTGGTGTCATGGGAGTGGAACATGATTTACAGTCTTGTAAAGAAAATTTGTTTAATAATTCTTTAACATATTTTGATTGATGTATAAAAGTTCCATTTGATTGTTGTTTAATCTACAGTCCCAGAAAGTACTGCAGTTCTCCCATTGTACTCATCTCAAATTTTGATTGCATGAGTTTCTTAAATTCATCACACAATTTTGTGTTTGTTGAACCAAAAATGATATCATCAACATATATTTGAACAAGTAAGACATGATTTCCAACATGTTTTATGAAAAGAGTTTTATCAATGGCACCTCTTGTGAAGTTATTTTTGAGTAAAAAGGTTGAAAGTGTGTCATACCAGGCTCTTGGAGCCTGTTTGAGCCCATAAAGAGCTTTGTCTAGTTTGTACACCCACTCAGGATGAGAAGGATCCTCAAACCCAGGTGGCTGACAAACATACACTTCCTCTTTTATCTTTCCATACAAAAATGCACTCTTGACATCCATTTGATAAACTTTTATTTTGTTGGAAATGGCATAGGCCAGAAATAACCTGATGGCTTCAAGCCTTGCAACTGGAGCAAAGGTTTCATCATAGTCAATTCCTTCTTCTTGAGAGTAACCTTGTACTACCAGTCTTGCCTTGTTCTTTATTATAATACCAGCTTCATCTTGTTTGTTCCTGAAAACCCATCTTGTGCCAATTGGTTGCTTGTTTGGTGGTAAGGGACAGATTTCCCAAACCTGTTTCTTGTTGAATTGAAGCAATTCATCTTGCATTGCCTGCACCCAATTGTTGTCTTTGAGGGCTTCCTGGTACTTCTTTGGTTCCAACTGTGAAATAAATGCTGAGAAGAGACAAAAGTTGGAAAGCTGGTTTCTTGTAAGAACACCTGATGCAATATCACCCATGATTTGATCAAGTGGATGGTCTTTGTGTTCAATCAGTTGTTGTAAACCACTGACAGGTGTTGGTGGCTCATGTTCTTCAAACAAACTACTGAGGTCTATTATATCTGGTTCAGCAGTTTCAGTGTCTTCAGTAGTTGCAGGTGCTGAAGCAGATGTTTGAGTTTGTCCTTCAGTATTTGTTGAATCAGAAGTTTGTGAAACTTCTGATGGTTTTGAAGTTGACTTAATGACTGTTTGAGGAGTCCATGGTGCTGGATCCTCATCATCAAACCTTTGATCACCATAATAAGTAGGTTTGGATGAAGTGACAGTCTTTTCAGGTCCAAAATGGAAGTTTTCAAGGTCAAAGAGTTCAGCAGGATGTGCTGGAATGAGAGTGTGTTTTGACTCATTGAACTTGACATTCAGTGTTTCTTCTACTATCTTGGTTCTTGAGTTAAAAACCTTGTAGGCTTTTCTAGTTGAGGAATAACCAAGAAAGTAACCTGAGTCAACTTTGGCAGCAAACTTTGAAATAGATTCCTTGATGTTCAAGATGAAACATTGACACCCAAAAGCCCTGAAAAAGGAGATAAGGGGCTTCATGCCATGAAGAACTTCATAGGCAGTCTTTGAATGTCTCTTGACAATAAGAACTCTATTTGAACATAGCATGATGTGTTAACTGCTTCTGCCCAAAAGTATAATGGTAGACCAGAATCAGCTAACATTGTTCTTGCTCCTTCTATTAAAGTTCTGTTCTTCCTTTCTACCACACCATTTTGTTCAGGAGTTCTGGGAACACTGAATTGTCTAATAATCCCTTTAGACAAACAGAATTCATCCAGAGTTTTGTTCCTGAACTCTGTCCCATTATCACTTCTAATGGTTTTGACAGGTAGAGAGTATTGCTAGTCTACTTGTAGAATGAAGAACTTGATGATTTCAGCAGCCTCATCCTTGGAAAATAAGAAGAATACCCATGGAAATCTTGAGTAGTCATCAATGATGACTAAGCAGTACTTCTTCTTACCAAGGCTCATGATCTTTACAGGCCCAAATAAGTCCATATGGAGTAGTTGAAGACATGCAGTTGTTTTTTATTCTTCAATAGACTCATAGGAGGACTTATGCTGTTTTCCCTTTAAACAGGATACACAATGTTCTTGACACTGGTATACTTTTAAGGGTAGACCTCTGACCAAGCCCATTTTTGTGACTTTATTTATGGTTTTAAAGTTCACATGGCCAAGTCTCCTGTGCCAGAGATCAGTTTCTGAAGTTGATGCCCTTGAGAAGAAACAGGCAGTGTTGTTCAGTACTTTGTCTTTTTCAATGTCCACTGCATAGACATTTCCACATCTTTTGGCTATTAACAAAGTATGATCTTCAATAATCTTCTCTATCAACTTCTGGCCTTCTGGTGATATGATCTTGCATGCTGTCTTTGTGAAAAAGGAAGAATATCCTTTATCACACATTTGTGATACACTCAGCAAGTTGTACTCAAGGTTTTCAACCAGATTGACCTTAGCATTGTTCCCAAAGGATACAGATCCATCTCTTTGACTGATAAAATTGTTTATCAGGTATCTACATCCTGTCATGTGCATTGAGCCTCCACTGTCTACATACTAAATGCTATTTAAGCCTCTGGAAACTCTCTACACAAGATAGCAAATCAGTTAGATTTAGGAACCCAAGCCAGTTTGGCTTTGGGTTTGCTCTTGAGAACATTGACAGTTTGTTCTTGACCAAGTTGAGAAATCCATGTCTTTTTGGCAATGGATTTTTCATTAAGAACAATGGTGGTATCCTTTTGAGGACCACCATCAACTTTGGTCATCAGTAGTTGTACCAAGTTCATAAGATCTTTAATCTCAGCAGTTTGTGAAACTGCTGATGATTCAGGTCTAACTACTGAAAGAGAATTTTGAGAAAAAGACCTTTGTTGAGATTTTGTCTTTTTCTGAGAAAAGGTGTTTACTGGTTGTTGTTTCTTGGGAGAAACAGTTTTTACATAATCATTTTTTATTTGTTTACCCACAACCAGTTGTTGATTTTTCTTGTTGAACTGAATACCTTTTCTATATCTGCAAAATTCTGTTTTGTGGTTGAACAGACCACAAATTTCACATTCTTTTGTCTTTTCTTTCAAAGACAAGTTTCTGACTGTTTTGATTGGTTTTAGGTCATCAGTAGTTTTCAGGTTCTCAACTCCTGATGTAGGTGAAACTACTGATGGCTTAAAGTCAGATTTAATCAGTACTTCTGAAGAACTTTCTTTGTGTGTTTTTAGAAATTTCTCATGGAAAGATGTGCATTCTTCCTCTTCAGAAGTTCCACCTGAAACAATTTTTCTCCCATCTTCAGTAGTTTTGGGGGGAAAATCTGTTGGTGTTTCAGTGTGATTGTACCCTATGCCAAACCTTACATTTGAAGCACTTTGTTTGTTTAGCAATAATTGGTACCCCTTACAAGATTCCACCCATTTTTCACATGTGACCTTGGTGTCAGCAAGCTCTTGTCTGACATTTCCTAGGTCATTTATCATGATTTTAATTTGTGCTTGGGTTTCAATAGCAGTGTTAGTTAATTTAGAAACTTCTTTTGTTTTTGCAGAAAGTTTTCTTTCTAAATCACATTTCATCTGAGTGAATTTTCTCTCAGAGTCATTTGCTTTTCCTTGTAAGTGCACATTTGTCTCTCTTATGAGAGCAAAAGATTCTTTGCATGAATTTGAACACAGTTTTGTCAAAGATTCTTTTGATACCTGTGACAAAGCAGATTTTGAGGAGCATCCCTCATATGCCATTAAGGCAAAGTTCTTTCTGCCATTGTCAGGCTCTCCCCAGTTGATGTCAAACATTTTGTTGTCTGCATCAGGATTGCACTCTGTGGTGTCAAAAGGAAGACTGCTCCAGTCAACATACCCTGAAGTAAATACACTTTGTTGAGAGGGTTGCTGTTGCTGTGTTGGTTGTTGAGCAGCTGGAAAGGGAGGGATTGATTGTTGGCTCTGCATCTGTTGAGCAGGCATCTGTACATATTGTACTTGTGGCACATATTGGTGTTGTGGAGCTTGTGCCTGTACAAAATGTGCACTCCCTTGTGTTCCATTATTCCTGTTATAATTGGGGTTAAAATTGTTTCCAGACTGAGATTGGTTAAAGCCAGAGCTTCTACACTCTCTAGCAAAGTGTCCCAACTTTTGACACTTATGACATCTAAGTTTAGATTTGTCAAAACCAATTTTTGTTGAACTATTAAGTCCTGGAAACTTCCTTCCTGATATTTTGTAAAATTTATTTGTTTTTAAACTTAACATGGCCAGTTGGTGCAAAATATCCATTTCTTCTAGGTCATCACTGCTGAAACTATTTAAATCATCCATGATAAAACACATGTTATCAGCAGTTTGACCAAAATCATTATTGTCATAACCTGGGAATGATCTTTCAGATGAGATCCCAACAGTTATGTCAATATGGTCAAAAGATCCAAAACTATTTGAACAAGTTGGTGAGTCTTGTCCCAATAGTGCTGTACCACCTGGTAGATAGTCATCAGCAGTTTTGCCAGAACTTTGTAACTTTTTCTTTTGATCAATTTCTCTCTCAAAAGTAAGTAATCTCCCATGAAGTTTTGTAAGAGTGAGGGAGCTAAAGTCTGGTGAAGATCTTAAGACTATAGAGTATGTTTCCCATTTTTCAGGTAAAGACCTTAAAAATCTATGAAGCATAGATACAGTTGTGTAGGTCTGACCATTTAGTTTTAGCTCAGATATTAATGAGGAGAATCTTTCAAATTGTTGTGTTAAAGTTTCCCCATTAATGTGAGCAAAAGTTTTCATATTGTTGAGCCAAGATTTCTCTGGTGTTGGCAATCACCTCTTCAGTTCCTCCAAACTGTTCTTTGAGGCAGTCCCAAAGCTCTTTGGCACTATCACAATGTAATAGGACAGAGTAGATTTCATTTGGGAGTGCCATTGCCAACATAGAGAAAGCTTTTGCATCAAGCTCAAGTTTTAGGAAATCATCATCTGTATAGTCTTTTGGGTCTTTTGGAATCTCTTCTTTAGTTTCAAGATTAATGTTTACTGGTTTATGACGACCATATATCACAGATTTCCAGCAACCTGTGTTGGTCTGTGATAATGTATGTGCCATTCTCCTTTGCCAGATGTTATATTCATTTCTTACTAGCATAGCAGGTTTATTGGCAGAACCAGTATTATGAGGATCCATTTTAAAGAGTATTGATTTGTCAAATATCTCTTAAAGTGATGGATGTTGATAAAAGTGAGCTTATAATCCTTTATTGAATATCAATAAGAGCCTGTGTCTCATTCTCAATGTGTTAGATTGATATGTGATCAGATAAACCAATGCTCTGATACCAATTGTTGGATCAGTATTGCTCTTTTAGATGAACTTGCTAGTGAACACTTAGGTGTTTAGCAAGTTCTTGATCAGTGATAGCACAGCGGAATGTTATGAGTTTAAAGCTACACTTATCAACAAGAGTTATTACTCCCCCTGGATTCAAGAACTAATAAATTATAAGTATTTATTGAGAATCTAAGTATTGAATGAGAATGAAACACTTAGACAGATTCTCAATAAATATGAAATGGAAATAACAATAATATGTGTTGAAAGATTTCTGTATTAAAATCAATGTCTAAAACAGAGGGATGAACCCTTCTATTTATAGACTTTACAAATACATGAACCTTGCCAAAAAGCAAGTTCAGAAACAAGTTGCAGTCTTGGAACTTGTACATAAAGCAAAAGTAATACTAAAGTAATAAACTACTGATATAAAAGGCGGTGGAAAAGATCTTTACATAAGTACTGATGAATGACAAACTACTGATGAGTAGTTTGTCTTTCAGTAGTTCTTCAGTAGAAGTGTCTGGTTTGAACTTCAGAACTTCTGATGACTTCTCTTCTGCAGCACTTGTGGAATCTCTTCTTCAGCAGTTTGATCTTCCTTCTTCAGCAGTTCTATACTTAGAATATTTTGACAGAAGTGAATTAGACTAAGGTTTGCAAAAGTGGTTTCACCAATCCTTTTTGTCCTAACACAATATCTTACTTCAAAAGCTTTAAATAACTCCTGAATAACTTCGTCAACTATCATCCATAAGCGCCTAGACATATATTTCAATACCATTACTAAATCGAAGACATACTTTGTGTGACCAATACTACCCATTGTTACTTATTACTATTGTTCTTTAAAAGATTTTAATGTACCTAATTCATTGTCATCTTTGTTCAAACATATGTGGCTACTCATATGAAATCTCAAGATTATTAGAAATCTAAAGGTGTGCATGTTTACGTGCATACTGCATAGTTTAGCTTTATGAACTACATCACCTCCATGCTCATAAACTCAAGTATTCCCCTTATATACTTATTTTTTTTATTACAAATCAAATCAGCCCAAATTTATTTAAAAAACATGCTTTAGGTTTGAGAAAATCATCAAAAACGTTGGTAAACATCAATTTTATTACTCTATTTATCAAGTAGTATACCGTCAGCCCCGAAATCAGTTAAAACCAATGTATAAACTCACCTTTAATGTTCCCTTGGAATATCTTAAGAACTCAGGGATTGTACTACATATTTTGGACCCAAAACCAACCCATAACAACTCGAGCATGCCCTCCCGTTTGTGATATTTTCTGGCAGCATTTATCGTCATTTATTATGGTTCTTTAGACACCTTTTCCAGCCCCAAAACACCTCCCACACGGCTGCTAAAATTCCCGACACGTTGTTGCTTTTGTACGTCATGATTCGTCCTCCAAATCGATCCCGAAACTGCATCTGGTTGTACCCCGCCATTGCCCCGTTCGTTGCTCTTTTCTGGCTGTTATAGGTCGCCATTAACCAGCGCTAATTACCACCATATAAATCCTAGCCATTCTTGATGAAGTTGTCGTCTACCAACTCCGCAAATAATGAGGTGTATCCCTCAAGTTTCGGTTTTTGTTTACTATACATAATGAGGTGTATTAAAAACTATTTAGAGGGTGTTTGGGAGTGCGTTTTGAATCTGATTTTAGATTATTGCGTTTTGAAAATGCAGATAATCAGTTTTTAGTGTTTGGATTGCGTTTTGAAAATGCAGATAATCAGTTTTTTAGGCTATCAAAACGCAATAATCTATAAGCAGTTTCACCCCTGCTTTTCCAAAACGCATAATCTGTTTTTAATAATCAATCCCAAACACCCCCTTAATTGGTTTCCTTCTTTATCTTGTGATTTAATTTCTTTCAAAAATAATTCAACCGACTTACATTACCACTTTGTTTTAAATTCAAATTTTTTTATCAATAAAGTTTTTCCATGTATATTAAATTCAAGTTTAATTGAAATCCATCTAATAAATAATATACACACCTATATCTAACTAGCAGATTACCCGTACCAGTCCGGGTAACAACAAAAAATCTATACATAATGAAATATTATAAACATGCACAATATATGGTTAAACAAATATTATATTTTAATACGTCAATTGTGTATAAAATATTTAGTTTAATAGTTGTATTTTTAACAAACAACTGATGCAATATAAACAACTGATTCAATTAAACAACTGATTATATTATATTACTGTTGGCTAACTACTGAGTTACAAACAACTGAAATGCACTTAAATAAACAAATCATGGTGTAAAACTGATGTAAACAAAAAAACACTAACACATGAGATCATTTAAAAAAGCAAATGATAGTAGCAATAATAAACCAAAATATATACAAAACTTTTCAGTTTGAATACTAAAAACTTAAACTATAGATCTACATATGATGAACCACCTGCATCATTGATAGCATCACTTGATAGACCATCAAATCCACGTGCTCAATTACACCAGGTATTTAGTGTAACATTTGCCGATTGCCACAATAGCATCTATACATAAGCATACTATATAATGATAATATACGTCAAACTAAAAACACAAATACATAATTTTAACATCACCATTAAACCACCAAAAGGTTTAGAGTTCACGTACAAACTTAAGATGCATATTAACTAAATTTTTTTTATTAATTTGACGAAAGTTGTTCTCTTTTTCTTCGTCGTGTATAACATCTACATCTGACAACAGTATTGTACAAAGCGAAATGTATTAACATAACAGTGAAAACAAAATATACAACGTAGTGTGTAATATTATTAATACACTTGATCACAAATAGCTTACATTATATGTATAAAATTAAACAATTATATAACTGCACAAATAATGAATCAGTTGTTCACGTTTAATAAGTTGGTTAGTTTTAGACAATGTAGTAACCAGTTGATCTTGTAATTAGTTGTTTCTTGGTATAATACATATAAATAAAATATGTTATTTACTAAAATAATGTAATAATAAAACTGTTCAAAAGCATGATATTAAATTGAAATGACACTGCATGCATAGCTGTAATAATTTAAGTCAATATATAGAGAAAAGATTTGATGGTGACTGATTATCACGTGCATAATAATCGATAACCGTCAGTAGCAAAAGTAATTAATTAGACGGTGATTAGCGGTTACACTAATATTTTATTTTAGTTTCAATTACATATGCATCTGTAAATACGTAAAATTTAAATAACTTAATAAGACTAATAGTAATAACAAACCATACATAAAGAACGTATAAATAAATTCATTCAAACTGAATTAAAATAACAATTTCTATTTTAGAACATGTAGTCTAAACAACCTAAAGACAATTAAAATACACCATTAAATATGATCACACAAAAATAACATCAAATTACAAAAAACAACAACATGACTACCACAAAGACGAACTTAAATCCATTACATAGCATCTGGTGACAATAGAGTTTCCATGCAGATTGCACCGTTTACCGATTGCGTAAATATGATAGGTGTAAAACCCTTGTTCGTCTTTAGATCTATCTCAGTAACGTCACCCCAGTCACGTATCACAAGACATTTATCATTACCATTGACATAGTGCACATATGACATTAAACCCACTGGCAAGCATACACCATCAACAAATGAAAATACTTTAGTCCAGCTGTCATTCTCCAGCTTCCATAACTCAGCATTAACTTGGAAAAATCCAATGGAAACAAACATATGGATGACGTCTCGTATTTTAACCAAATACCCCGACCCTCCGATAACATTAACGTTAGGGAATCCCATATCAAAAAACTCATTTGAATCGACATCCAAAAGGAGTACCCTTGCACCACCCACGTTCCAGAAGTGGCTAACAATGAAATACAAACTATTTGAACAAAAAGTCCCAATGGACCGAACATATATACCAGCATTATATGGCCCACCATTGAATAAGGTTGATGCAGACCAAGAACCTTGCCTTAAGGAATATATATTAACGGTCACCATCACATGGTTTCGTATGATATGCACAATCTTGTAATCACCACAAGAGTCTAAACAAAAACCAAGAGAATCATCATCCACATTGTAGTATCCGTCAAAAGTAGGAGTTGAAAGCTTCTTGAACACCCGAGTCAACGGATTCCAAACAACCAGTTCCTTAGCTTTTTCAATACAAACACATACCATTCCATCCAAGCTTGCTAGGAATAAGACAGCACATGCATGTGGCTCAAAGGGGAACACACACATTGTTGCTTGTAATATCCACATGACGAATAAGACAATTTGAACGATTAGTAGCAAGTATTCTCGTATCACCTGATATACGCACGAAATGACAATGACGTATAGCAAACTCGGGCGTTCACAGATACTCCAACTAGGATTTACACACGGTTTTGCACCGTGTAACAACACTTGCCGGAAGTCTTGGCAGTATTTCCATAAGGATTAGCAAAGCGGGAAGGAAATTCATTGTTATTTGTAATTGTTAGTTGTAATACTTTAAAATATTATCGCAGTTACATAATTCAATGATTAAAACTTTATAGGCATAAGACATACAGTTGTTTGTGGCAGTTTCCATAAATTACAACACACGTCCCCACTCACAAAACCTCCTTTTATCTTCAACTGAAAAGAAATAAACCGTTTGATTACTTTTTATTTGAATAACCGTTTTTTTAAAAACGATGGTTATTCATTTTAACAAAATAAACATAATTTAAAATCATTATATATATATTCCCGAGTTAAACCCGATTATGCTGATATAAGTAATAAGTTGTGGGATGATGGTCTACGGTTGTTGGAGGTTGACAACGTGTGTTTAAAATTTATATTGGGAAGTTGGTAACATCTGTTTCAAATGTAAATTGGAATAAACGAAGCATTTGTATAAACTTCACAAGAATATAACATTATGTTAAACATCTGAATATGGAATTACGATGATGAGTAATACTGAAGTGGCAATATAAGAAACAACCTACATAAAGAACTGAAATTTAAACTACTGTTTGTTGTGAAACACATCCAGTATATTTAATTAAGCAACTGATACCAATTTACATATAACTTTTTTAAAAATATTAATAATTTACACGAAGTTCATTATACAGGAATAAACTGGTAAAAATAAACCGTATAATATTGTTTTATGAGTTGCTCAATTAGAAATGTTTAATGAAATTTTGTAAACAAAACATGGGAGTTGATAGTAACAATCTTATGTTTATGGATGTAAATTGCAGTGTACGGTAGTCGGTAAATGACAGTAGATTAAAGCATAAAATTTAAGTAACACATAATATGATCCATTCAAATGTTTAAGTTAAAACATAGAGATAAACCGAAAAAACCAAAAAAAACAAAATAAAACATATAACAAATAACTAAACGGCTGGTGATACAAGAGTCTCAGTGTAGACAACTCCTTGTAATCCATTAAACGAAACCAAAGGATAGTAGCAGTCTTCCCCATGTCTTGTAACATCCAATTCATTAGCACTTCCAGAATTTGCAATCATAATATATTT
Organism: Ambrosia x helenae; assembly: GCA_030844895.1. Classification (NCBI taxonomy): domain Eukaryota; kingdom Viridiplantae; phylum Streptophyta; class Magnoliopsida; order Asterales; family Asteraceae; genus Ambrosia; species Ambrosia x helenae. Next base: position 104,775,968 of record CM061224.1, read on the forward strand.
GCCAGTTGACAAAACGTATGAAACGTTATATCCTACAATAAGAGGCTTTATAGAAGGAAAATCCCATATCTTCGTCCAACCTTGATCTTCCATCCTCCATAAATCAACAATGGGTTTATCACCAGTGTATAAAGTTACCTACACCTTGGGAGTTGTCAAAGTCAATAGTGATCAACAAGAAGCCAAGGATTGTTATACAACATCTACGAAGGCTTCATCACATCAAGTGTAGCAATTACAGAAGGATGCACAGTGCCATCCTCAAGATGTCAAGGCACATCCTGAGCAGGATGTAAAGGCTGTTTGCCTTGATGATAATAACAAGGATATTACTGTGCTAATTGGTAAGAATATTCCTCATGACATTGAACAATCACTAATTTCATTTCTTAAACGCAGGATGTCTACCTTTGCATGGAAGCATGAAGATATGACCGGCATCTCTAAGGATGTCATTACCCATAAGCTTGGGATTGATAAGAGCTTCAAACCCATCCAACAAAAAAGAAGAAAGTTTGCTCCGGAACGAAATATCATCATACAAGAAGAAGTGGATAGACTCCTTAAATCCAAGATGATAAGGGAACTAAAATTTCCAAGATGGCTTGCCAACGTGGTGGTAGTTCAAAAGAAAAATGGGAAATGGAGAGTGTGTGTAGACTATACAGACCTCAATAAAGCCTGTCCTAAGGACCCATTCCCATTACCACATATAAATTCAATGGTGGATGCTACAGCCGGCCACGAAATGCTGACATTCGTGGATGCATCCTCAGGATTCCAACAAATTCAAATGGAACCAGACGATCAAGAGGACACAACATTCATGACCCCATCAGGTATATATTGTTATATAGCTATGCCATTTGGATTAAAAAATGCAGGTGCAACCTACCAAAGGCTAGTGAATATGATGTTTAAAGAAAAGATTGGGGACACAATGGAGGTGTACATTGATGACATGGTGGTTAAGTCCAAAAAGGCAGAGAATCATCTTGAAGATCTTAAGGAGGCATTTGACATCCTGGACGCCTACAATATGAAGTATTAGACCAACAACATTAACATACATATGTTGACATTCAAAAGTTGACCGTTAACATCTTAATCATTAAGATATAAACTACGGCAGTGAGAAAACCAACATACCTTTCTTTTTGAAAAACTTAATCCTATAATCCTTACCATTAAACCAAGTAACTTCGTGCACGTCTTCCATTCATTGACCGCGTACCTCTTTTGATTTCCAGCTCCTTTGACACACATTTTTTTTCTTCTAACACTTTTCCATTTCCATATTTCAGCTTCACTTCTTTAACATCCTCCGAATGAGCTTTATTAGCATACGGTTTAGGAAAACCCTACACAAAAAATTTAACCATAATTATAAATTCAAATTTAAATAATAATTGTATACAAAAGTAAGTAAATGTAAAATAACAAAAAAGGTAAAACATGAAAACATTACAAAACGGTATGTGATTTTTGTAATAACATCTGCTTCAATAACAACAACTTTAGAAGTAACATCTACATCCATAGGAATTTCAGTTTGATGTTCTAATTAAGCATGAGAAGTAATTTTAGATAAGTCTGTTAAAACATCAATGATTTGAGGTCCGCATCCTATTGTGTTTATTCCATCACCAGTAATTTAAGATCTTTAATAATCTGATCCCAACGATGAGTAAAAAAGTAACCATTCAACATTTTCTGTATGCGGACTGACCATTCATGAAGATAACCAAAACATATTATAACAGGATTCTCACGATCATGTTTTGTGAAATGGTATTTGATATAACGATAAGGTAACAACTGCATATCTTTAACGAAACATGTTAAGACATAAAGAAATCTGAATATTATATATATATATATATATATATGTTAGGGTTCAAATAAGAACCATAGCTTAAGTAGGAACCATAGGAACCACTTTATAGCCATTGATCTCTAATGGCATGATTGTAAATAAGTAAAACATTAATTAATTGTTTATTTTAATCAAAGGGTATTATTGACTTTTGTTCAATATGCTTATTTGTAGGTAATTAAGTCTAAATTTGTAACTGAATAATTATTAACCCCCATTTATTATACTCAATCCCTATAAAATCTTCCTATTAGTTTTTTTTATTTCATTTATCATCATTGACATATATATACATTGGTGTATATTAGCTTCTTTTTTGTTTTTTCATTCATCGTGAACGCATATATACATTGGTGTATATCAGTATTTTTTCTCATCTACCATCATTATCGACACAGATATACGTTGGTGTATACAAGTTTCTTTTTTGTTTTTTTCATTCATCGTCATCACCTTTAAGGTTCGGTCTCTTATCCTCTTTATGTAATATACACCAATGTATACTATACACTGGTGTATAGGCATTTGGCGTGTTCATCCTCACAATGGTTATGTCTCTTATCATCTTTATGTAATATACACCAACGTACAATATACACTAGTGTATATGCATTTGAAAATAATAAAAGCGTCTCCTTCATTTTGACGTGATAATCCTAATCAGGGTTTGGTCGCTTAACCCTAAATGTAATATACACCAACGTATATTATCAAAAATTACATAACTTCAATGTACTGCACATTCGATTTAAAGAAATTATGCAATTGATCTAATCTAACATAACAAAATCATTACAAATACAATTCCAATTGATTATACATTTCGATCTAACAAAAACAAAACAAAAATAAATACCTAATACATTCGAGCAATTGAAGATTAAAAATAATAACGATTGATTAGTTTGAAAAAAAAATATAACAAAAACAGAAAATACATACATGTATACGAATTGTTGATTAGGGTTGTTTCTTCAAGATAATGATCGTAATAGTGGTTGGGAGTATTAAGGAAACCAATCAATTCTTATTTAGTAACTGCTTTGATTATAAATTCTAATTATAATAAAAAGCTAATTAATTAAATGTATATTTACACTATTACTCTCTAGATCAAAATCAAAAATGGATGGCTCAGATTGGTTCCTAAGTTTCTAACTAGGGTATTGGTTCCTATTTAATCTTATTCCTATATATATATAATAAAAATATTTAATTCAGTGATTTGAAGATAAACGATTTACAAATTTTGTTGTTGGAAGACTTACAAACCAAAAGTGGAATGTTTCTGGAACGTGTTTATCTTCATAAGACTTTAAAAGTTTGATACTAAATACATCTTCTTCGAACAAGTAGAATATTATGAAATCTTCTTATTCAATTTGCAGATCTGTCACAACTGCATTCCATCCATTTTTTTATCTCATATGAATGCAAATTTTCTACAACTTCTACTTCCGAAATCATATCATCATTGTGCGCTATTAGAACACCACCAACTGAAAAATTATGTTTCATTCGTAATAGATAGTAACACTGTGAAAGAGGCTATATAATATTTTAGAAAATATTAAGTTTATATGTAACAAAACATTTAATGAAAATAAAAATAAAATTTTCTTTTATATATTTATTTGTTACTAGGTATGTTGGGTAGTTGACAACTACATGTTTTAAAAAAGATTCATACATTGTTCTTGAAACCCAAATATGGAAAATACCAAGGTTTTCAAAACTGGACCAGACGTTGAACCGGTAAGAACCAAACAACGTTATAACAGTTATAAAAAAAAATGTATACAATTCATAAAAATTTAAAAAATTTATAAGCATAAAAATTCAAAAAAACCATAAAAATAGAAAATATATATATAAATAAATAAGGAACTCTAAATTAAACAACCATTGATCATTCAAAACCAACCAAAAAACCAAATGCAACATAATATTAAAGTAACAAACTAACAATGTAATTCTTTAAAGTTTAGAACATCAACAACTTAACAACACAATACAAGTACCAAAATACACAACCAAATACCACAACACAAATACAACAAAAGTACAAAATTCAACTTAGAAGTTAGAACATCACCAACAATTGCCATCAACAAAATCCAAAAGTGCAACTTTCTATAGAGAATTAAAATCATCATCATTTTTGTCATCAAAATCATCCATATCTTCATCACTAACGTGAACCGGGTCATTGAAACATTGCCCTAAATTTTAATAACCGATAAGTCCACTAAATATATAGTTTTTTGTAATCATTTTATCTAAAAAGAAATACTTACCTTCGGATGCTTGTGTTTCTAACGGGTCAATGTTAATTGGCGGCACTTCCTCTAACATATTTTCTAGCTCATCATAATCACGTTCTTTTTCCGCCGCCTCTTCCACTACCCAAAAGTCGTTATCATCAATGGTTTCAAAATCAATAGGGTCATACGGCCTTTTTTATTGCCTAATACATTCAAAATTAAAAGTTTGTAAATATTATTTGAACAATAAAAATAAGAAAGATACTAATTAAAGTGTACCTATTTTGTAGACGTAAGTTGTATTGAACATATACAAGGTCACAAAGTCTTTGATGCTCCAAGAGGTTCCTTTTTTGGTGTGGATTCTCTCAAAAATACTCTAGTTACATTTGCAACCAAAAGAAGATGTGGTTTGACTTAGAATTCTTACAACAAATTTTTGCATCTACGGTACATCTCCACCAAATACTTTCCACTACTCATCTAATTATAAAAGTAACATAAAATTATAACAGTGTTAAAATAATAGATATAGAAAACTAATATCACAAATAAAAAGTAAAGTATACGTACCAGGACGAGTCTTCTTTATAGAAGACATAGCAATAGGTCGACTAAAGCTATCCTCTCTATCCCGAAACTTGCCTAGCATTGTACACTACAACAAAAATGGGTTTTTAGTACGCACAAAAGTGTCCTAAAATGTTATTTTATAGGACCTTTTATTTAATAGGACCAACGGTAAAAGCGTTTCATGTAAGGGGGTCGTAATAAGTCACGAAACTTAAAAAGCGTCCTAATATCTCAAATGAGATTATGAAACCAATTTTATGGTCGCATAATATGTCCCAAAAAAAACTCCTAATAAAACATATTAGGACACTTTTACAAGGTTTTAACATGTGCTTACCTAGTTTTAATCTTTTAATACACATACAAGAGTCCTAAAAAATTAAGTTATAGGACCCTTATGATGTAACATTATAGAAGCATTAGTACCAAAAAAAGGGTCCTAATATCTCAAATAAGATTATGAAACCAGTTTTATGGTCGCATAAGATGTCAATGAACAAACAATATAGCGTCCTAAGAAAAGCATATTCGTACACTTTAATAGGACCAAATTTGAAAGTCCTAACAAGTCATGATACAACGGTTTTTTAAACATATACACACACAATTTTATGATATACTGTATATAACATCAACTAACGAAAGAAATAAAACTTTATTATATTTCAAATAAACATATTCATAACAAAAACACTAAACATGAATAAGTTATAGCATCATCCAACATAAAGTTTTGTAACATTTAACAAAGAAACTAAAAGCAACGAAAGAGATAAGCAGCATAGAATCCTGAGTCATCACGTGTCCTCAATCCTCACGGACTACCTACAAATAAACCATCCGTGTATAAGCATTAAGTTCCAGATTATTAAAATTATTCGTATCACAAAATTAATAATTACATACCGAGATGAAAGGACAAGGCCATGCAATGGAGGCACCAATACAATCTTGAATTGTGGAAAATAACCCATATGGTCTCACCAACTTTTCATCTATTTTTATTGCTACTTGAACGTTTACCTCACACCATTCTTGTCCAATCTCAGTACCACCAACTAGCTCATTTGGGTCCAAGCTCTTCACCCATCCTCTTGCTACAATCTCGGCAGAGTTTAGAATGCTTTTGAGGACAACTTCATCTCCGACCTAGATTTTAGTTTTCAACAAACATATCAAACTCTAGTCACAATAGTACAAGTAACGTTTCACAAAAAAAAAAAAAAGATTTATATAGAAAAATACCCGTAAACGTGGAGGTCCATTGGTTGCAATGGGAAAATGTGGTGATGTAAGAGGTGGAACACTAGGACCATCCGTTACTCCCTTTAATCTCCGATACTTGGGCTTGTAACCGAGCCACAGTACTAGTAAGTTCTTCACATTTAGACTTCAATTGGATGTTTTCTCTACGACATGTTGAACGACTTGATGTTACACCCCAAACATCAGAAGCACGAACACCCAGACCATACATGACTGCATCACCATTTCGATCTTTCCTCATTACTTTAGAAAAAACATCATCTGGTCCAGACTTATCGATCGAACCATCAGGAAGATTAGAACTAAGTTGTTGCATCTGTGCCTGTATTAGATATAGTAACAAAAATAAGATATGTATTTTTAACAACATCAAGAACATAAAGAAAAGATATGTATATGAATATATAAGAAATTACTTACAATTGCATTTGCAGCTTCCACATTTTTTGTAGTTCCATGTTTGGAGAAACATGCACGAAACATTTCCAATCGACTTGGGTCTTGTCCCACAGATGCCTGTTTGAATAAAAAGAAAATAAGTAGTAACAACGGATATCGACATGCTACATTAAGAATTGCACTATTTCATACAATCACCTTTAACTCTTCACGGACTCAAGCATAACTTTTTTTACCCGTAACTTGCACCATCTTCTTTTTTGACCGATTCACCTTGTTTTTTTCACTTACCATCTTCAATAGAAAATAAAATATCATAATGAGAAATAAACTAATTGTAACATCCCAAATTTTGAGGATTTATATTTGAAGTGTAAGGTTATTTCATACCTTAGACTTTGTTTTATTCCAATACTTCACAAGTCTCCTCCATTGTTTTTTTTGAACTTGTTTTGGCCTAAAATTTATTTGTTCCTGAAGTGACAAAGACGGATCATAGTAGCTTTCCTTAACTCTTGCCCTCCAGTTCTTGACCTTCTTCCCAAATGATTTCAATACCCAGCCTTCAGCATCCTCTGGAATATCAAATTTTGTCTAAAAATGGAACATGTCACATTAGAAAACAAATACTTTAGTCATTCATTAACAAACATATTTTTAATTATGTACCTTTATGAATTCGAGCAACGTTTGTTTTTTGCTGTCCTTAACTTTATTCCATGGTTAATAAATCGGACAGTACTTTCCACTCCTTGAAAGGGTTCCCATGAAATGGGTTAGTTTACTAACTTTGTCACCAATAGGTTGTCCAAGTTCATTAACTAAAATAGGAATTCTATCCCTTTTTTCTTGGGCCCAAACTTCTGGCATACGCGTAGGTCCTCTCACTCTTTTACGTACATGTCGAACTACAAAAAGTGAACATGATTTACAATGTACATGTATACATTAAAAATACTATATAAATTGAAAGGCAATATATTAAGTCTGTACGTTTTCTTAGTTTTATTATAGTTTCTTATATATTCATCATGTGTCAACCAATATATGTATTGAGAAACAAAAAAAATGAAGCAATCAAGTAAATTAGATAAACCTGCTTCATTTTCTGGTTGTGGGACTTCAAACTCTTCATCCACCAGTTCATCGATCTCATTTTCTAAACCATCCATGTGTTTATTTACATCATCTTCAGCGGCATCTTGTTATTAATTGATATATATAGTTACAAAAACAATAAGCATCGAAAACAGTTAATTGAATCAAACTTAATACTAATTGAATATCATAATAAAATATTTTAGAAAGAGAAAATATAGGTACCATGAAATATCATGTCACGCTCCCCGTGGTCATCATTATTGTCGACTGCAAATAACTTTCTTTTAGCTACAACTGATCGCCCTCTCTTGTGGCCTTCATCAGACTCTGGTACACCACTATTTATTGGCCTCGTTGTGTCAATCACTTGTACCTTTCGCATATGAGATTTTGCAGATGCTAGCACATGAGAGACATTAGGAGCAGTAACTTGTTTCTGTGTTGAATAAGCATATCTTTTCATGGACTGCGGAGCAATGTATCTTGGATGTTTCTGTAAGTCAAACAGTTAGAAAACAAACATAAAGACATTATATTATCCAAATTTGTTATTAGTACCTTTTTATTTGTAGCAACTTCTTTTAAAGACTTAGAAGCATTTTTCAATCCCAGGGCTTGTAATTGTTTTTCGTTCTCTAGAATATTCAACCTTCTACTCTTTTCATAAGCATTCATAGGGCTTTGGCCTTGCATGCTTTTATCTTCCATTAGTAGTGTACACAACAAAGAAAAATTCTTATCAGATCAAGTTATCAAGACCTTTTGGATAAAGATGACTATAAAATAGCAAGTAAACAATCAGAACGTAGCAACACACACTTTGACCTAAACCAATTAAATAAGCGAGATATGCCTATCAAAAAAGATAAAAAATAAATAAAGAAAGAAAACATAAAAACACTCCTTCCCACTTAAGTGCATTATAGAAATCCCATCCAATCTTAACCTTCAATCAAGCACCATAGTACTAATAAACATAAAAACACTCCATTTCACTTTCTTAGAAAGCTGATTATGCCATGCCAGGTTCATTAAGTTAGTGCAGCAACATGGTTTTTTGATTGACCCATTAAGTTACTGAAATTATGTAGTCAAAATTTATGGCCGATCTTCAAACATGACAATTCATCGAACAGTTTATGGGCATATTGTTGTTAAAAAAAATCTTGTTGACAATATAAGATTAGCAAATCCACTTCCAGCCATACAGCAATTCATTATTATGTTATAATTTCAAAATATATTAAAGCAGAACTATGAGAATCACAAATAGATGTTAAATAATTCTAACAATTATGTCCATGATATTAGTCAAAGAATTCAACCTAAAAATTATATAGTCCATCGGTAAACAAAAATAACTAAATAAATAAAACATGTATCATTTATTCAAAGTGACAACACGAACCTAATCCCAACAAGTGAATATTCGATTGTTCATCAACAAGCCTTTCACCAGCCCTGTAGGTTTTCAAATAGAAGATTTCTTTAGGATACAAAGTTTAAAAATGGTCTCTATTGTAGAGAATTGTGAATAAGTTATGGAAAAGTCTAGGGGATATGAAAAAAGATAAAAGTAAAACTAAATATTAAAGATAGAATTCATGGACAAAGTTGGAGGCGGGAATTAAAATGGGGAACAAAAATTTTGAATGTAGTTGAAAATTTGGATCTGGTTACACAAGGAAATCGAGTGGCGGGAATTAAAATGGGCAACATAAATAAAGATTTAAAGGGAATTTCTACTAAAAATATAGAACATGTATTTTTAGTTAAAAAAGATTATATTTTCACTTGTTTCGTCATCAAATATTTGGCCATATCAATTTTGTTTGGCCAATAGTAATTTTGATTTGGCTAATAGAGACTTTATATGTAATAATGAAAAGGAATTATAATATGTTAGACAAGTACGGAAAGCATGTGGTTCACTGCAAAGAGTTTCCCGTGTTTAAGTACAGGCATGACTCCGTTCGGGATGTCCTTTGGGACATTTTAAGAAGATCTGGGATATCAGCTAAGAAGGAGGCTCATGTGAACTTTCTGTCGGACCCCGCGGAAGGGAGATCCACCTTGCAACCATCAGATTTGCTTGTTTTTGGTGGGTTGGGGAAACACGCTTGTGTTGACCTAACAGGGGTATCACCTCTGGCTGGTTTGAGTGATAATGGGTTTGTAGCAGGGCATGTTATTTTAATGTATTATATTTGACTAATTAGGTATTTATTAGCTTATTAGTGGTCAAGTTTGACTTTGATTAACAAATACTGATTTTGATTGATCAGTAGTGACTTTGCTTGGTCCAAATTGAACTTCGTTAACCAAGCTTAACCTTGGTTAAAGATATATGTATTATGGATTTTCTTATAATTTTATTAAAATATTATTTAATAATTTAATGCTTGATTTTGATACGATTTTCCTTTGAATCTTATTAATTTATTTTATTTTTTTAAATTCCTTATTTTCTTGATTTTGCTACGTACCGTATTAAATTTTTTATGGTATATATTATTTTATTTTTATAAGTTGTTTGTGACAATTTTCATGGGTAAATTGTAAAAATATATGTTCATGGTAAATCCGTAGCAAAATTTACTAATTATTGGAGTAGGTTAGTTCATGCTCCTTTCATTTGCAAAGCACTTTAGAGTCTAAATATCATTTCTGAATAAGGTCCATTACAAGATCTTCATGACTGATTTCCAGTCTCTAATACATCCTGGTAGAATTTGCAACAAATAATTTGAGACTGAAAATCAGTCCATTGTTTCCTATATAGAAGATTTTCAAGATTGAGTATAAGTTTTTTAGAATGTTTAGAACTGATGTTCAGTCTCTAAAATGTTACCTCCATATTAGATACTAAATATCAGTAGCCTTTCATTTTGCAACATTTTTAACTATGTATTTGGGACTAAAATTCATTCACCAATAATTTTCTCTTTAAAACCTTATGTGATCCAAACATATTTGCGACTGAAATCTAGTCTCGGAAAAGGTGCCAAAGTAGTTGTGACTGATAATCAGTGACTAGCATAGGTCCTATAAATATCAGTCTCAAATGTTGTTAGTAACTGATAAATTAGTCTCAGATATGATGTATCCGAGACTAATATATCAGTCCCTAATAGTTTAGTCTCTAATGGTAACTTTTTTTGTAGTGCCACCACCACCACCCACTGTCTACCACCACCGTTATAAAGGTTAAAGTTATAAAACCCAAGTATTAAGTGTCCTGCTAAATTATCTTATAATAAAACTGTAGCGAATAAACATCTTATAAACTGATGTTTTATGACTCAAATATCACGTTTCATATTACGGTGTATTATAATAACACCACTATGATTAAGCATCCTATAAAGGTTGAAGTTATAAGACCAAAGTGTTAGGTGTCCTATTAAGTTATGTTATAATAAAACTCTAGCGAATAAGCGTCCTATAAAACTGATGTTTTGTGACTCAAATGTCATGTGTCATATTACGGTGTATTATAATAACACCACAATAATTAAGCGTCCTATAAAGGTTAAAGGTATAAGACCTATGTATCAAGTATCCTATTAAGTTATCTTCTGATATGACTTCAGCTAGAAAGGGTCCTATGACATCGAACATTTATGACTTAACTACTAAGGGTCGTATTAAGTTATGTTATAATATGACCCTTGGTGATCAAGTGTCCTATTACATTACCACATAATGGGACACCAACAACTAAATGTCTCATAAATTACTTTATTAGGATCTATATTTTAAGTGTCTTATTAAGTTATATGATAATAGGACCCCCAAAGAATCATCCATCCTATCAAATAGCTTTTTAGGACACCGGTTTAATAGCGTATATTATAAAAGGACCCCAAAAGTTCATTTGTCCTATTAAATAGTTTTTAGGACCCTATTTTACAAGCGTCTCACAAAAAAGGTCCTTAAAAACCATTTTTGTTGTAGTGGTAATAGATATTTGCGCTTTTGGATCTAAACTCGCCATTTTCTCCACCATATCAAGAACCCCTACCCATGCCTGAGACTTTTCGTCACAATTATCTTTTTCACATTGAAATATTGGATTGAGCCAATAAGCTGCTACATGGAGACTCTTGCGTAACATCTTATCCCAACAAGCATCAATGATACTAATGTACTGCTTGCAAAGATTGTTTTTTCCTTTTAAACTACTCTGACTCCGTTCCTTATTCGAAGCATGCCTTCATACACATAACCTAACGAAGGTCTTTCATAGGAGTCACAAATACGCAAAAAGTTCAAAATAGGAGTCATCACCTACACCGTTATCAAAGAGTTTTGCTAAAACCTATCATCCAATATAGTTTGTCTCACATCCTTAGCTTTTGGCATTTTCAATATCTTTTTGAACTCATTAGAAGTTACTAACGCTTGCGAATCAGATTGGTGATCACATAAATTCTTCAAGGCAATGAATGACGTACCAATTTAAAAGCCACTTATGGTTGTAGATGAAAATTGTAATACATGATGCAAGTTGAATCAAACTAGCCACATCAGGTGTCTCTGAAATATCCTTCAAGATCAAATTAATACAATGAGCAGCACATGACAAAGAAATCGATGAATATTTTTTCACTTAATAATCTTCCTGCAGCCTTGTAATTTGCAACAGGAAGATTATTAAAATAATTGAAGAAAAATAATTATTAACTGATTTTTCATTTAATAATTGAAGAAAAATAAAAAGCATTAAAATGTGCACGCGAAACAGAATCATTAAAATAATTGAAGAAAAATCTTCGTGAAGCCTTGTAAGAATCATTAAAATAATTCTTGAAAAATAATTATTAACAAAAGATAAAACTTATGAAACCTAAAAGAGAATCATACCGGCTTATAGATTTCAAAAACAATCATATGATCCTTGGTTATTGAAAAAGCTTCTTTCAGCCAAGGCCACCCTTCAGTCACATAAAAAGCACCATCTTCATATGATATCTCTATTTCAAAGTGTGCACGCGAAACAGATCTCACGTCAATTGGATTTTCTAAAAGCTGCCTATTTAATAAGCCATGACCCACAAAAGGACTGATATGCTGAAAAATTACAAACAATGCTCACACATTAATATATGTTTTTATATAAAAATATTTGTATAATGTATTGAAATGATGCTAAAAAAACTTACCAGACGTTTGTCGGTTGTGTATGGGTCTTTCAAGCTGCGATAGAAAAAGTTTCCAGGTGCAGATATCGCATCTTGATGGAAACTAATCATCCTGAATGAAAGAAGACTTTCCTCATATTTAAATATAAAGTTACATCCAGATAGGTACATACATTCAGTGATCATCATTCATTGGAGACGTTAATTCCAAATTAGTTTCATAAATATCAAAGGCGCTAGGCGCACTCAAGGCGCATAGGCCTTGCCTAGGGTCTAGGCGTAGGCGCGAGGCGCAAAAATAGCGAGGGCCTGAGATAAAAAAAAAACGAACAAAGAAATTAAAGAAAAAATATAGTAAAATAATACTATTTTTCATCTAGTTAGTATGAAAAGTTTAATATTGATGTATTAGTGTTTAGAAGTAGTTTTCCTTAGATAAAAGTGGAAATCTGGCTGGAATCTAGCCATAATTTAACGAATTTGGCTGGAAACTCTCCAAAATTTGGGAATCTAGCTGAAATCTGCGCCTAAACCATCACTTGGAGAGTTAAAGCGCAATTTCCTTGACTCAAAGCGCAAATGCATCGCCTCGCCTAAAAAATGGGCCTAGGCGCAAGAGGCGATGGCTTTTAACAACTATGATTAGTTTAAAATATGATTATGGTAAATCAATAGTTTTAACTAAACTTATAGATTAAGTTATAAATTAGAGGTGAATTAGTGATAACATTTCAAGTGAAATCTTTGGGGAAAGGATGGTTGGCATTCAAGCTTCACATTTATCTCAACGTTGTTCAGCCCATAAGTGCTTGGTGTTTTAACTCTTCTAAAACAAAATTATTATATTTCTCTAAATTAATCAAATTTCTTATTATACAATACACGTTTTTTTGTTTCTCTCTATATATATACGACTTAATGGTAGCATATTTGTAACAAGATAAAATAAAAAAAAATACCATTATGTACATTTCAAGAACTCACCCCCTTTTTTTCTGAAGCTTAAAAACATGTCGTGTTTGATAGCCGTGTTTTGAATAAATGACATTCAATAAGACGACATTGAAGGTTTGCTTTAGAGATCCTTATAAACCTCATTGTGCAAGAAGCTGTTGAAGGTTCAAGAAGAAGGAGATGATTCTAGGGATTAAAAGATGATGACTAATTAATGCTAAGTATTTGAATTTCGAAGACATAACACATTTTTTATAACCCCACTTCTGGATTCGGTTATTTGAATTTAAAAAAAAAACCAGCTCCAAACTAACCCAAGAACATATTTTATATGGTTTGCTGGTTTGGTTATCGGGTTAACCATCTAACCTAGAAAACTCGACAAAAAAAAAAAAAAAAAAAAAAAAACCCAACACCTAAAAATAAAACCCGAAGAGCACCCATAAATAAACACACTCAAATGTCTTCCAAACAAAAAAAAAAAAAACTAATTGATTAGTAAAGAAACAGTTTACCATGCTCACATTCACACGTATAGTTAATACTAAAATATAATAATCAGTAGATAAATAATAAATGAAGCTTACGAAAAAACTAAAACTCACCATGAGATATGATGTGGTATCAATTTTAAACAGAGAAATCACGATCGAAAACCATAACATCTGAAGAGGGTCCCATCCACTAGATCCATTTCGAACTCAAACCCAAAAAAATATTGGAACAAACTTCGATCAGCATCAATCAGAAAGACGAATAAAAAAATTAGACGTTGGTCTTTGTGACGGCTAGGGTGAAAATGATTGTGGCGTCATTTAAATAAGTGGTGAAGCATTTAGGGTAAAAGCATATAATAAAATTACCATACTGACCTCTCTATATTGAGAAGGAATACGGCATTGGAATTTGGCAGCATTTGTAAGTTGACTATCTATATTACTATATATATTAATTTGTAACCGTCGGCGCAATAGTTATAAATATGGCTTCCACGTTTTCGCCACTGGACTTTTGATTGGTGTTCATATCTGCCCAAGTAAATTTCCATTACGCCCACCGTCAAACACACATCCAGAGACAGAAAAGAGATAACGGAGAACAGGGTTTTAACGGTGACGGCATCAGCCTAAAAATTACCGTCGCCTTTTCTCTTCTTCCTCCAAAGGTCTTCCACTTCTTCCTCCTCCTGTAAAAATTCGAAAATTTTAGCGTTAGGTGACAACAGGTATACAATGGCGGTTACAGTTCTGGCCTTCGTTCAACCACTACACTTCCGGCAGTAGCCACGGTGGCCGCCCACTGCTTGTGACGGACAGACAGCGAGAAAGAGAGGTACAGCAGGAGAGAGGGGAGAGAAAGAGAGGTAGAGCAACTAGGAGGTTCTACTGTGGCGTTCTTCCCGGTGACAGGTCAGCGTTGCGACTGATTTGCCGGATTTTTTCTGTCCAGCACTGCTGAGGTGGATGAGTGTTCTGACCATATCAAACTGTTAATGAGATAGTGATTGACAAAGAAATGGAAGCTAGGTGGAGGGTTTTCGTTGTTTGTGATGGTTGCAATAGTCGTTGACAGTGTACCGACGGTTAGCGATGGGGTGGCTGGCTGGCTGGTTATGATGTTGTGGATGTAAGGTTTTTATGTCGAAGGTATGGTTTCGGTGGATATAGAGAGGACTTACTTGGGATGACACATGGTTGTAGATAGAGTGAATTTTACCTGCCAGCATGCCACATGGTTGATGTATTTAATATGACTGCCATTGGTTTTCAATAAAGGAGATGAAATGAAACCATGGTTTTACACTTTTACATTTAAATTTAGATATGGTTTCTAAATAATTGGTTAAATCTCACACCTACCCTTCTTTTCCTTCTACAACGCATTAAAGAAAGATGGCATTTGGATTACTATTTTCTATTTTTTTTTTTTTAGTTTATAATAAAATGTACCCTTTTCTATATGTATAAAATAATGGTTTATTAAATTGTTTTTTTTTATTAAACGTTCTTTCAAAACAATTTTTAACGTTTTATAAATTCCAAGGATACTTTACATTTCAAAATTCTATTATTTACTTATTAGAGGTTAGAGATAAAGATAACAAAAATACATATTTTCTATCCTTCACGGGTAGCTCACTTGGTGAATGGATCAGGGATATCTCTTAGAGGTCTCAGGTTCAATTTCCACGAAGGACATAATGAGAAATGATGGATGACTCATGGCCTATGGTCATGAGTTCGAGTCCTGATCTCGCCAGGTTTTACCGGTTCACTACCGTCGTGCCTTCGGGCGGGTATGTGGGTCGGATTTTCCCTGGAAGCGGGCTGTCGGCGGGCTAGAGGCTTCGTGCGTCCGGGGTGAGCCGGGGTGGGCCCATGTCTTTGCCACTGGGCGGCCGCGTACGAAGTACCCGGCATTGTTTAGTTGGCCGTTAAAAAAAAATACATATTTTCTCAAATAAATGAGCCGCTCAAGCTTTTAATCATCTTATATCAACTTCATATAATTGAAACACGAATCCGAATATGCTATTTTAGCTTCCTAATAATATGTACCGGTATTCAACTTTATACCTTTTGGATAAGTGTAAAGAATGCATGTAGATTTTCTCTTCCATTGTAACGAGAGCCCTTATCGTAACAAACCAACTTGATGCCATCCAATTTGCCGCGCGCAGCGCGGCTGAATTTTACTAGTTTTCCACTAAAGACTATATATTTATTCAATAACAATAATAGCTAAATTATCTCGGGTTGAAGAATCTAATATGACACATCAATGTTACATATGAAATACACTGATACGTTTCACATTTAAATGCAGGAAAAGCTTCGGGTCAGTGGCGGACCTATAATTATTTTTTTATGGGGGGCGTAAATTTTTAAAGGGTTATTTGTCTATTGCTATGTTATAACTTTTTTCGGTTGAATTCAGGTCGGGTCGGGTCAGGCACAAATATTTAATGTGATTCTCATTCAAGTCAATAACTCAATAACATATCTCAAGATCACATATCTACTCACAATTTAAGTTTTTAACATGTGGTTAACATTATCATATTGATGATTGGACTCATTTATAACTTATAACTCATAAGTATTCAAATATTCGATATTCTAAACTTTTTTCTTGCTATTGTAACAAGTAATCAACAACCAAACAATATCAAAAATTTAAGTTTCACCTAAACCTTAAAGTGAATTAATAATTTCTTCACTAATAAAACTTAAAAATTAAGTAATAAAGTAAAAAATCACGACGTTTTCTTAATTCAAACTATATAAACTTACAAAATACAAATAAATAAAAAATTGAAAACTCTCAACTATAATAACCAGATCGATTTTATAATTTTTCACATTTTATATGATTAAGAGCATTCACATCCCCTCCATCAAATCTCATCCATCAAATTACACTAAAAATCACTACTCCACCCTTAAATATCCTCTCTCCTAATTAAAATAATAATATTTTTCATACTTTTATTATTACATTTTCTCTCTGCTCACTCACAACTACTTACAAAAATAGTAAAATATATATAGGGATAAATAGTAGTTTTTCATATTTAGGGTGGAACAGTGCTTCCACCAAATATTTTCTCTCTCCTCCACTCACAACCACTTACACTCACCCCATATAATTTGGTGGACACACTCACATACATTTGGTGGATGAGATGTGAGTGCTCTAAGACTACTCGGAGTGGTGGGGGAAAGAGGGGGATGAAGCGTCATGTGGCACTTGGGTAGGGGGGGTGAATTGTGGGGAGTGGAAGGGGGGAAGTGACATGTGGCACTTGCTTTTACATTTTTTTTTTGTTTTTTATTTTCTTTTTTAATAAATAAAAAAACACAATTTTATAAAAACATAAATATAAATTCATTTAATAAACTACAAAGTAAATAAAAAAATACACGAACTAACAAAAAATACATGAAAATTAAAAAACATAAAGGCACTTTAAAAAAATACATGAACCGAAAATGGTTTTAGTTATCGCTATCGTTATCGTCAGATGGGTAATCTCTTGGTATACTCCAAATATGATCAACCAGATCCGCTCGAAGGTTGTGATGTGTTTGGCTATTCTTGATTTCAGAGTTGTTGGCGTTTCTTTCTTCATCAGTAATGTTTTCTTGACTTTGTTGCGTTTCCTCACCAAAGTACTCGCATATTGCACGTCATTCATCCTCCAAAATCATGTTATGTAAAATAATGCATGCGTACATCACATTTCTTATTTGGGGTTTTTCATACGGTCTACATGGCATGGACAAAATGCATCATCTTTTTGCAACACACCAAAAGCACGCTCAACATCTTTCCGTGCAACCATTTGAGCTTTGTTAAACTTTTTTCTCTTAGGGTCTAACGTAGTCCTCCGTATAAACGATTTTACGAACACGGCCCAATCAGTGTAAATTCCATCTGTTAGAAGATACCCGTACGATTTTACGAACGTAGTCCTCCGTGTAAACGATTTTACGAACATGGCTGAACATATCATCTGAACTCGAAGAGTCGTCCGACATCTTGCAATTTTTTTTTTAAAAATATGATAGTTTGGAGAGAATTTTATGAAAAAAAAGAGGGTGTGTTTGTGTAAAAGAGGGTATTATATATATATATATATATATATATATATATATATATATAATAATAATAATAATAAAAAATATTTTTTTAAACCGTTACCCCAACGGTAACTTTTGAAAATTTCTTTTTTTTAACGGTCAAATAATAAGATGGGCCAATGAGATGATGCCACGTGGCACTAACACCCGCCCCACGCCAGGCCAAATGTCCCCACCCTCTCCTTCCACGCCATAGTGGCGGCGGTGTTCCCCCCCCCCCGCCCCCACTCCGGACACTCTAAGGTGCTGTTTGTTTTTTCTGCAGGAAAAGGTCTGCAGTCTGCGGACCACATCTGCAGACATCTGCAGGAGAAGAGGTGGACCAAAGGTCTGCAGTCTGCAAGAAGAAGACTGTTTGTTTATTAATGTCTGCAGGCTGCTGAAATAAACTGAAACTGAAATAAACTGATTTTTTACAGCAGACTGGTGGTAAACAGTGGTGGTGGATAGTGGTGGACGGTGGTGGTGGCGGGTGGTGGTGGTGGTGGACGGTGGTGATGGACCGTGGTGGTGGTAGGTGGTGGACCGTGGGTGGTGGTGGTGGTGGTGGACTGTGGTGGTGGTAGACGGTGGTGGTGGGTGGTGATGGGTGGTGGTGGACCGTGGTGGTGGACAGTGGTGGTGGTGGATGGTGGTGGTGGGTGGTGGTGGACCGTGGTGGTGGTGGGTGGTGGTGAACAGTGGCGGTGGTGGGTGGTGGTAGTGGACCATGGTGGTGGTGGACGGTGGTGGTGGTGGATGGCGGCGGTGGTGGTGGTGGTGGGTGGTGGTGGACCATGGTGGTCGAATGTGGTAGGTAGTGGTGGACGGTGGTGGTGGACCGTGGTTGGTGGTGGTGTACTGTGGTGGTGGTGGTAGACGGTGGTGGTGGGTGGCGGTGGTGGGTGGTGGTAGTGGACCATGGTGGTGGTGGACGGTGGTGGTGATGGTGGAGGGTGGTGGTGGTGGACCGTGGTGGTGGTGGTGGTGGATGGCGGTGGTGGTGGACCGTGGTGGTGGTGGTGGTCGATGGCGGTGGTGGTGGTGGTGGTTGGTGGACCATGGTGGTGGTGGAAGGTGGTAGGTGGTGGTGGTGGTAGGTGGTGGTGGTGGTGGTGGTGGGTGAGGAGAAGAGAAGTGGAGAAGACCTTTGAAGATCTTAGAAGACTTTGGAACAAGTCTGCACCAAGAAGAGGTCAGGAAGACCTTTTTGAGTGAAAAGTCTTCCAAAAAACAAACAATCTGCAGACCCCAAACGTCTGCGCACGTCTGCATGGTGCAGACAAAAGAGGTCAGAAGTGCTTCTGAGCAAAAAACAAACAGCACCTAAGTGATATAAAGCTTGATAGTTGTATGGGTGTCATATATTTCTGTTTGCTTTCGTATACTTTTTGATGTATCACTGTGTTGGCAACAGAATAGTACTCCCACATTTTGCAAAGACTTTTCTTTATTTACCCATGTATATTCACCCAAGAATAAAATAAAGAATTAATAACATCATCTTCTTCACAAGTAAATTTCTCCCGGAGCCTCTGCAACAAAATTACGGGGATTTTTTTTTCTCTTTCAGCTTCATATCTTCTTCTTCATGTGTGGTCAATGTTCAAGAGGTGTGATTGTGAAATTTTACGGGGCGCTCAGAATTTTATAGATCATATAATAATACTAACAAAAATTTTTTTTAAGGTGGGCGGTCGCCTCCCATTGACTACAATATAGGTCCGCCTCTGCTTCGGGTAGCACCTAACTAAACAATTAACAATGTATAACTCCAATGTTAACACCTAACCTAAAATAGTTTATAACTCCATTGTAACACTTAACTGTAAACAATATAATTATAATGTTAACATCTAACCTAAAACAATGTATAACTCTAACATTAATAGCTGACCTAAAATAATGTACGACTCCAACGCTAACAACTAACCTAAAACAATGTATAACTCCAATGCACTCTAATATTAACACACATCCTAAAGTCTAAAAAGGCACAACTCTAACATACTAGTATTGATACCTAACCTAAAACAATATATAGCTATAATATTAACACCTATCATAAAAGCTAAAAAATGTATAACTCTAATATCAATATTCAATACATAACCTAAAACAATCTATAAATCCAATGCTAACACCTAATACTTCAACATGAAGAAGCTCTAAAAAACCTAGCCGAATCGGCAAAAGATACATGATATATTATACGAAGCGTCTCAAAATATTAAAACCAAGATTTTTAGAGGGCTAAAAATGTCATACCCCGCCATGGCGGAAACGCGAGGTGCGACTTCGAAAAATTTCCAAGCAAAAATGAATACAAATAATAGCAATAATTTAAATATATAAGAAAACATATATTTTTAAAACCAACAAAGTATGTAAGTAAATGCATTGTTTATGTGAAACATGTTAATATTTTTTCTTACACCATATATAGTAATTCCACTTTAAAAAACATTTTTCTTAAAACATGATGTGTGGTCATATGGCACAAGTCCGTCTATACTACAACCGAAAACTATCTTTCTAAATAAACATGAAATTGTGGTGGATATCATCGCGGAGGTGAAATCGTATAGTTTTTTGTGGTACAAACATAGACATAAGGGTATTATAGATACAGATTAATGGTAATTGAAGGTTATGATAAAAGAATATGTACAAGTAGGTTTTTCATGAAGGGTAGAAAGGAAAAAAATTCCTATGTCATCTTAAAATTCATCTAAAATGATATGTGGACAGTGAAGACAATGAATGTACAAGTAACAATGCATCAAGGGGTAATATGAGAAAGATTTATATGACATTATAGATTAAAAGCATGTGTCTTTTCAAATGTCATCTTAACTTTAACAATTTGGACATATTTGCCCATGCCTCCTCATTTATAATGTAATAATAATAACTAGTGTGAATGCCCGCACGTTGCAGCGGGTGCGTCTGTTTTGTCACCTTCTAGTTGTTGGGGTTTGTGGCATGTGTGTGGGGTTTGTGGGTGAATTCTAAACATAACCACATTCCAAAAAGAATATGTATAAAAAATAAATGGGCATTTATAGTACTTTACACAACCCCGATCCAGGTTATAAATTGTTGACCGAACATTGAAATTGCCAAATCCGTATCGCTATCTCAAAGTCTCAAACCATATAGACTGTCGGCTTACCATGAATGGATCATAATAGGTGAAAGCACGTGACATGGAAATAAGCTAATACCTTAATTCACCTAAATGAATATAGCTAGCAAGCCTATTGGTATGAAATCATAAAATTTATGTCAAGAGAAACAATAGAGGAAAAAAACAATCTTACAAGTACATTAGGTGGAATAAAATTTCATGGACGTCTTTCTAGGTAAACACGACTCTTCTTCGCTATCATTGGCAAACCCTTCCAATAGAACCTTCACCAATCAATACATTTAATCCAAAATTCTTGTTTTCTCTTTCGATTAATCAAGCAAAAGTGCGGGCACTTCAATTATTAGTACTTCATTTTGCCCATCAAAATTTTCTATCGGTTGTACTTTGTTCTTTTGTTGTCCTACATTACATGTAGAAAAAAAACATTATAATTGTTCCAATGTTCAAACCATGATAGTTATTAATTGCTATATCTGAAAACAGTATTTGTAAAGTGGTCATGATACATGTAGATGTACAATTTTTACAAAGTGGTTAATTTTAGGAATGACAAAGATGTTCCAAAATAATGTTTTCCCGCTACATTTCTTATTTCTTTTTATAGTGGCTAGTTGCAACAACAACGTGTAGATGGTGAGGTCATGGTCGTGTCGGTGACAATGGGTACGCGGTGGTGATAGGTGGCAATCACACAAATCTAGCAATTTAAACTGGTATTCACACAAAATTCACTAATTTAAATTTGTAAACTTAAGTGAAAACAACCAACACATAATGCAAATTAGGGATGTTATATAATGCATAGATCAATGCCTCATTGCTTTCGAACATAAGTAATGTAACAAGCAGCTTTGTTACAATTTGAACTAAAAGAATATGTACAAGAAATTGTTAGGATATTCCAACAACAAAATAATAAAAAAAAAGTATTCAAGCCAGACCATGAATACTTGATGCATTCTTCTTTTGATGATATGCATTAGCACAAAGGGCTACCATTTTACCAAATATTCCTATATTATATTTTTAACCACTTTTAGAAGAAAAAAAAAATACCATAGTGAAGGTGAAGAGCATTGTAGGGTTTCTTGGATTACAACATTCAATTGGGTGTTTATGGTGCTTATGAAGGGGTTACAACTTCATGTGGGTACAAAGAGTGCATAAGAGATATATACAATTAGTATTAAAGGTTGTACATGAGGGCATAAAAGGAAGAAAACGACAAAAAATTAGAGACTTGTAAATGACCCTTGGTATACCATCTTAACTTTGAACAATTTGAACATATTTGCACATGCCTCCTCCTTTATAATATAGTATAAATATAAATAGATATAGATATATAGATTGTTAAATATCTTATTTCATAATAAGAGTTGTATGAGTTTAAAAATATGTTTTAACTAATACTTAGATTATATTTCGAGAGCTTCCTGGGATAGATAAATCAAATATGAAGTGACAAAATGTGTGTTACGATGGTGTAAATAAATTAATGTAAAGAAAACAATAATTTTAATCATTTGAATAAGAATAAAAACATATATTAAAGGGAGAATGTATGTTTAGATGAGCAACAGAGCCAAACCAACCATTGCATAACGCGATTGAGGTTGTGATTTTTAAGGTGTAGCTTTTAGAAACGAACGATTTAAACCTATTCTGCCCTAAATGAAAACAAAACTCTAATTTGCAGTTCATTTAGCGTAAAGAATTCATTAAAGCTGTGTATCACATAGGTCACGAAATATAGCACAATGGGTCACAAAATATAACACAATGCTGAGGAAAAAAGACACAATGAATCGTAGAAATGACACAATGACAAAAATAAAGAAAGCACACAATGCAACATAAAAGACACAATGATATAAAACAAAATTTTAAAACTACAAACTAAAAATTTCAAAAATCAGAAACCTAAAAACTAAGATCGTAGGGTTCGATGAGACGGTTTCAATACCGCTTGAATGAGTTAAATCAGACCCCATTTTGTAACACCCCGAAATCTTGTTTCGCCTAAATACGCCATTAGGCGTAATTGATAAAGTATCGAAAGCGAATTTAGCGGTGGATGTTTTAGTCAATGGATAAAAACGAGACTAAAACCCACTAGAAGATACTAATCTAGTTAATATTATAATCTAAAAGCAAACCGAGACTAAAACTTGAGGGACCATTGTTGCCAAATGACAAAGTGAGTTTTATTAATAATAATAATAAAACAATAAAAACACACACTTGGTGGGTGTGTGTGTGTGTGTGTGTGTCGTGAGTGATGATCAGGAGATCATCTCCTCCAA
Source organism: Ambrosia x helenae (assembly GCA_030844895.1). Taxonomy (NCBI): domain Eukaryota; kingdom Viridiplantae; phylum Streptophyta; class Magnoliopsida; order Asterales; family Asteraceae; genus Ambrosia; species Ambrosia x helenae. The sequence continues at coordinate 104,799,627 of CM061224.1, forward strand.
CAACCAAACCCTAAACCTCAAGCTCAAGCTCAAGCTCAATCCAAGCCAAAATCAAGGGGCTTTCAGTGCATGAGCAAGAAACGGGTCATATGGGTCCTAAACTACAACAAGGTACCTTTTATTGGCCGAAATTGATGCCATAATTCATTTTTGATTTCTATGAAAATCTAGGGTTTTGATACAAACGTGGAATTGATGGTTAATATGGGTTACCCTAGTCTTGGGGAGCCTTAAACATGTATAATCCAGTTACAAATCACACTAATATATGTATTTGGTTTTGATCATATGCTTATGGATATGTGTAGAATTTTGGGGTTTAACCTCTAGGTTGAATCAACTTATATCTAGTAATCCTTGTGACTCTTAGGAGTTGTTAATATGAGAAATTTAGGCAAAGTGGTTTAAATAATGTAATATGATGATGATTAGACAAATGGTTATGCTTTGGCTAATCTTGAGCTTTGAAACTAAACAAATTGGTGGGTGCACACCACGTGTTTGATTAAATGCCAATTTGGTGAACACTAGTGAAACTAAGAAGTTAGAATCATGTAAGAGCTATCAATCGTATGTGATATTGGTTTGTAATAAGCCAAGTTAATTGCATATTCTATGTAAGAAAATGGCTATGGATTTAGCTATAAATGGGCAATGAATACATGATTTATGGATAGTGAATTAATTCCATGTTATGTATTCTAATAATCAAGTTTGACATATCCCTAAGTTAGGTACCAGAACTAGGGATGCAAACGGGTCAAACGAATGCAAGTCGGATACTTATGGAAACAAGAACGCATGCGAGGTAAGTTTGCTTACACTACTATACTATGAACATGGGTCAAGTGTTGTATACCTTGGTTTTAAATTTTGATGTGGGAAGAAGGTACGACCCCCAAGGGGTGAAACCTATTAAATGGGCGATTTATGCGTATACATGTTAAAACAAGATTTATGGTAATAAACGAATCAAAGTGTGTTGATCAAATGATGGGAATCATTAATTGGGTCAATAGACAAAACTATGTGGTAATCAAGAATCTAAACTCAAGTTTTGATAAGGAAAACAATCGCGTGAATAAGGAGGATATGCAATATGGGTAAATGGGTCAAGTGGGATTGCCACTTGCCTATAGTTAAAGTTGGATTATCATAGGATTATGAACCGCATGACTTAATGTCAAATGGTGAATGATCTCCATTGAGTCCCGAGAGACTAACGGGTCAATCTAGAATGTATGCAAGAGATCAATAGGAAGTTAGGCACTCGATGCCTAAGAAATCATAATGGGTGCAAGTCATGGGTCAATGCAACCCGGTAAGTCCGTAGTTAAATAAACGCGTTTGGGCGAAGCAATATGGGTGCTAAAGCAACCCACATGAAGTGTGGGTGCCTAATAGGTAAGTTATTTTCAAAACTATGTCTAATGCGCGCTAATGCGCTTAGAATTGATCAAATTGAGAACAATCATATGAAACAATGAAAATCTAAGTCCGTAAGGACTTAGAAGTTTTTAAACTGGTCATTGAGTCAAAAACAATGGATTTCAATCAAGAAGTGTCGCCACGGATGGCCAAATTTAAAGATTTGGCTATAAGGGGCATTTTGGGAATTTAAAGATTTACTAAAGGTTAAATCTAAGAACCAAGTCACAATGACACAAAACGGACAATGCTTTTAGTTGAACATGTGTCCAATGAGATGACAATATTATTTCTATGCCTTTGGTGTGATTAAGAAGTGTCTTGTATAGTCTAGGGCCTTAACTAGTCGATTTGGGCAAAAATCGACATAATTATTTAAAACCAAGAACCGGGCCATAGGGACATAAACCGGGTGATATTTTTAGTTAAACAAGCGTCAAATGAGTCAACAATATGATTGTTATGCCTGTTGAACGGTCAAATAAGGCTTTGTATAATCCATAGCCTTAACGGGTCGATTTGGGTAAAATCAACATAAGCATTGAATAACCGAAAGGGTGTATTTGATTTTCAGAAATGGTATCTTATATGCATGATAATATGGTATCAATGAATCCTCAAGTGTTCCCCAAAATGGCTTTGAACATAAGTAAAAGAGATGCGAAAAGTGGGGAAAAGCAAGCAAAAACAATGAGTTTTTCAGCCAGTGGCCAACGTAAGCTACGTTGGCAGCGTAGCTTACGTCAGGCCCTCTCAGAAAATCTGCCCAGTGTCCAGCGTATCTTACGCCAGGACCTCTCGCAAAATTTTTCCAGTGGCCAGCGTAGCTTACGCTGGCAGCGTAGCTTACGCTGGCAGCGTAACTTACGCCGGCCCCTCTCGGGAAATTTTATCTAGTGACCAACGTATCTTACGCTGGAAGCATAGCTTACGGAGGAATGTAATCCCAAAATATTTTCTTTGTATTCCAAACTCGTTCGTTCCGTTTTGACGTGTATCAACATGTTAACTATTTAAAAGGTGTTATTATCAACACAACTAACCATTATCTATGTAATGGTGCTAGGTATACCTTTGATGGAAATCCCGGAGCAAGGATCGAGTCGCGAGAAGAACCGAACACACCTGAACACTCATCAAGCTTTCGCATTAGAATTCAAAGAACTCTCGACAAAACGCAAAACCTTAGTATATGTTTTAACTATTAAAATGTATAAATAAATGTGAATCGAATATGTATTTGATCACAACGGTTTATGTTTCTCATAAATTAAAAAGTTTTAATCGGGAGTGGTTTTACGTAAGGTCAAAACCCGTAGGATTAGGCGTTGATCACTTGATTACGGGTTAGGGTCTTACGCGTTTGATACCCTTCTTGCGATTTCTTATTTTTCTTTCACTGTGTATTTAGTCCTAACTATTTAAACGATATATCAAATAAAGAATGCTTGTAACAAAATGATATAAGTATTCTCACCTCAAATAAAGAATAGTTGCATTAAACTATATGTATTTATTAATTTCCACTCTGCATTCTCATCGTTTGAAAACAATTACTAAAACGGAAACCTACAAAAAAAATGTATAAAACATAAAAGGATTCTTTTATTATTTGGGTGCTAAGAGTAGTTACAAGTACAAGGCCCTGGGACCAAACGGGTTTAATTTTAAATTCTTGAAAAGATTTTGGGGTTGCTTTGAAGAAGATTTTCTGGACTTGTTTGCTAATTTTCATGACAATGGTCAGTTGAATGCGGCTTGCGTCCCGTCCTTTTTGGCTCTGATCCCAAAAGTTAAGGATCTTATGGGGTTCTCGAACTTCAGGCCTATAAGACTTGTGGGAAGTATCAACAAGGTGGTGTCGAAAGTCCTAGCCGAGCGGTTGAAAGGTGTAATTAATAAACTTGTTGGTCCTGAGCAGTCGGCGTTTATTGCAGGAAGAAGTATTATGGACGGCCCGTTAATTTTGAACGAAATAGTGGCGTGGATGAGGAGGCAAAAGAAATCCGGTTTTCTATTTAAAGTCGACATAGATAAAGCTTATGATTCTGTGAGTTGGGGTTTTTTGGATAAGATACTTGATCAGATGCACTTCCCGGCAAGATGGAGGAAATGGGTTTCGGCTATTGTTCGTATTGTAAGTTGACATCTATATTTTCCACTAAAAACTATATATTTATTCAATAACAATAATAACTAAATTATACCCTGGAAACGTCCCGGGTTGAAGAGTCTAATATAACACATCAATGTTACATATGAAAAAGACTGATGCGCTTCGCATTTACATGCAGGAAGGCTTCGGGTCAGTGGCGGACCTAGAATTATTTTTTATAGAGGGCGTAAATTTTTAAAGGGTCGTTTGTCTATTGCTATGTTATAACTTTTTTTCAGTCAAATTCGGGTCGAGTCGGGTCGGGGCATAAATATTTAATATGATTCTCATTCAAGTCAATAACTCAATAACATATCTCAAGATCACATTATCACATATCTACTCACAATTTAAGTTTTTAACATGTGGTTAACATAATCATATTGATGATTGGACTCAGTTATACCTTATAACTCATAAGTATTCAAATATTCGGTATTCTAAACTTCTTCTTGTAACAAGTTATCAACAACCAAACAATATCAAAAATTCAAGTTTCACCTAAACCTTAAAGTGAATTAATAATTTCTTCACTAATAAAACTTAAAAATTAAGTAACAAAGTAAAAAATCACGACGTTTTCTTAATGCAAACTATATAAACTTACAAAATACAAATAAATAAAAAATTGAAAACTCTCAACTATAATAACCAGATCGATTTTATAATTTTTCACATTTTATATGATTAAGAGATATAAAGCTTGATAGTTGTATAGGTGTCATATATTACTGTTTGCTTTCGTATACTTTTTGATGTAACACTGTGTTGGCAACAGAATAGTACTCCCACATTTTGCAAAGACTTTTCTTTATTTACCCATGTTTATTCACCCAAGAATAAAATAAAGAATTAATAACATCATCTTCTTCACAAGTAAATTTCTCCCGGAGCCTCTGCAACAAAATTACGGGACTTTTTTTTCTTTTTTAGCTTCATATCTTCTTCTTCATGTGTGGTCAATGTTCAAGGGGTGCGATTGTGAAATTTTATGCGGGCGCTCAGAATTTTAACGATCGTATAATAATACTAACAAAAAAAATTTAAGGTGGGCGGTCGCCCCCCATTGACTACAATATAGGTCCACCTCTGCTTCGGGTAGCACCTAACTAAACAATTAACAATGTATAACTCCAATGTTAACACCTAACCTAAAATAGTTTATAACTCCGTTGTAACACTTAACCGTAAACAATATAATTCTAGTGTTAACATCTCACCTAAAACAATGTATAACTCTAACATTAATAGCTAACCTAAAATAATGTACAACTCCAACGCTAACACCTAACCTAAAACAATGTATAACTTCAATGCACTCTAATATTAACACACATCCTAAAGTCTAAAAAGGCACAACTCTAACATACTAGTGTTGATACCTAACATAAAACAATGTATAGCTATAATATTCACACCTATCATAAAGGCTAAACAATTAATAACTCTAATATCAATATTCAATACATAACCTAAAACAATCTATAAATCCAATGCTAACACCTAATACTTCAACATGAAGAAGCTCTAAAAACCTAGCCGAATCGGCAAAAGATACATGATATATTATACGAAGCGTCTCAAAATATTAAAACCAAGATTTTTAAAGGGCTAAAAATGTCACACCCCGCCATGGCGGAAACGCGAGGTGCGACTTCGAAAAATTTCCAAGCCCAAAATGAATACAAATAATAGCAATAATTTAAATATATAAGAAAACATATATTTTTAAAACCAACAAATTTTGTAAGTAAATGCATTGTTTATGTGAAACATGTTAATATTTTTTCATACACCATATATAGTAATTCCACTTTAAAAAACATTTTTCTTAAAACATGATGTGTGGTCATTTGGCACAAGTCCGTCTATACTACAACCGAAAACTATCTTTCTAAATAAACATGAAATTGTGGTGGATATCATCGCGGAGGTGAAATCGTGTAGTTTTTTGTGGTACAAACATAGACATAAGGATTTTATAGATACAGATTAATGGTAATTGAAGGTTATGATAAAAGAATATGTACAAGTAGGTTTTTCATGAAGGGTAAAAAGGAAAACAATTCCTATGTCATTTCAAAATTCATGTAAAATGATATGTGGAGAGTGAAAACAATGAATGTACAAGTAACAATGCATCAAGGGGTAATATGAGAAAGATTTATATAACATTATAGGTTAAAAGCATGTGTCTTTTCAAATGTCATCTTAACTTTAACAATTTGGACATATTTGCCCATTCCTCCTCCTTTATAATGTAATAAAATAATAATTAGTGTGAATGCCCACGCGTTGCAGCGGGTGCGTCTGTTTTGTCACCTTCTAGTTGTTGGGGTTTGTGGCATGTGTGTGGGGTTTGTGGGTGAATTCTAAACATAACCACTGTGACACCCGACATATTTGGCTTAAACATTTTAGTAACATCTAAGTCTGCCTTAGCGGGAAACGTTTATAAACGGATTTAACTAGGTTAGTAGAGTCGGGTCAAGTTAGGATTGTCCAGGGTTCAATGATCTGGAGGATCATTGGGAGTCATTTTGGGAATACACGAGTATCGGGTCCCGTTGTTGGTGAAATTACATAAACTAATTAAGTGTATGTGTAGATTATTGGTCGTGTGGTGGATTATATACATAGATGTGTTTAAATGATGTGTAGATGATTATCCATGCTTAAATATGTTAAACATAGACTAAGGTTGCATGCTCATATGTTAAGGTGCGTTAAAATGCGTTAAACACGACAAACTGGAAAACTAGAAAAACATAGGTCCTGGTTCGACCACTTCGAGTGGTCGAAGGTGGAAATATGTCTTTGTTCGACCCTTTGCAAAGGGGCGAACCTGGGATGTGGAATTGAAAGAATTCCCTTCGACCAGGACAGGGTACATTCGACCCTGTGAAAGGGTCGAAGGAGGATACATTCGACCAGGAACAAGGGTCGAAGGTAGACTAGTATAATACCAAACTTTGTCATTTTTCACCATTTCACAAACCCTAACCGTCTCAAAACACTCTCAAACGACTTTAATCACTAAGGAAGGAGTTTTTGCTCTTCTTTTTCATAATCTAACCTATCTACAACATCTAAACAAGAATCCAAGGTGTGATCTTAATCCTAAACCTTTTTAAGGCATTTTAATTCGTTTTCATCTAACCCTAAATGTCCAGATCTGTTCTAAGGATGTTTTTATCAATAAAAACCTTTTAAACACCTTTCTAAATCTAAATCCTATCATTAAACATAGGTTTTGTATCAATAAACATATGTTAATTATGTGTTATGTAATGTTATGTGTTGTTTAATGATTTGCTGCTGTTCTAATGATAGAAACATGATCTAGGGTTGCTATTGATGTTGGTTTATTGTTGTTTAGGGTTATAATTAGATAGGTGGTGATATTATGGGTATTTTGGGGATTTTGATAAACCTAAGGATTATTGCATGTTATTATTATTAATAAATGTATTGGGGTTTTCATAAACACATTAAATAGAGCTTATTGAGATGAATATGAAAGGATTTCAAAAAGTTTCTAAATTGGGTAAGAATTCCATGCATGATGTGACATTTCCATAATTTTGCCATTTTGGGGAAGTATTAAAACAAGCTGGTTTTGGGGCAAAATTGGTGGGGTTTTGTAGGGATAAGTTATTCATGCATGACTGTTGTGTTTGATGATGTTTCGCGGTGTTTTGAATGTGTTTGAAGCGTTTTTGGGGAAACTTAGCTAACAGGGTCGAACCTGGGCTCATTCGACCAAACGAGTGGTCGAATGAGAGATTCCAGGGTCGAACCTGGGAAATGTTTGGGCGAACCTGATAAAACGGTCGAACGTGGCATCAAACAGTCAAACGTGACACTAAACGGGCGAAGGAGACTTAAAAAGGGGCGCAGGAGAACTATTTGCCTAGTTCGACCGTTCTAATGTAAAAATGATATTTTTGATACAAACTAAGTGTTTTATGCTTGAACCTTGTGTGTAATCTATGTGTACTTGATTAGTTAGGGTAATGAGTCACCAACGGGATGTCGGGTCGGTCTAGTGTGTCGGTTGAACATTTAAACACGCTTTAAAACATACTTGGTTACGATCTGGACTATCGGGGACTAGATAACCTTATGGTTATTAGTCGGAACACTTATGTGAACATTTTTATAGATCTCCGGTAGAGGGATTATCAAGGGCTTAGCATTTTACTAGTTACCGAAGAACGCTATCTAAGGTGAGTTCACGGCCCCACTTTTACAACTTTAACTTTTTGGGGGGAGAAAACATGCGCTAAACTATTTTGGTAACATATGTCATACTATGGTTTTAACTTTGTATTGCTATACGATCATTGGAAGTCCCGGGGGGAAACCATGAATGTGCGGGGATGCACAACAGGGGAAATGTGGATAGATCTATTGAGCGTGACCTGCCCCACTCGACGGCTTGGAGGGCCGGGCGGGTGCATGTTGTCTCGAACTTTGCTAAACGTGCTGAACATTATTCGGGCTGCTTAAACATATGCTAAACATTGCTAAACGTGTCATGTAATGGTTTCCAATCGTAGTAGTAATAAAACATACGCCTAGCTAGCGTACTTGGTGACATTGGTATAGTATGGACATGATAACGTTTTGATAGCTTTTGGTAACTTATTGAACAAACCTGTGAACTCACCAGCATTACATGTTGACGTCTTTTTGGCATGTTTTTCTCAGGTCGCTAAGGTAGAAACAGAGGACTAGGCGCACGAGTCTGCATGGCGTCTAGGCTTAGTTTCATGTTTTTGAATCAAATAATTTGAACGTTGTCGTACATGGTTTTGTAACTGGTTAAATGCTTCCGCTATGGTTTATAAATTGAGAACTATGTTTTGAGTTTACGTATTTCATATAGTGTTGTTTATTGTGACCGTTGACTTGGATCCTGGTTTGTCATGCGCCTCGCGGTAAAACTCCGCAAGTGGAAATTTGAGGGTGTGACAGATTGGTATCAGAGCCAAAGGTTATCGTGAACTAGGACTGCATGTAGAGTCTGGTCTATAGTCGAGTCACACACACTAGACGGTCACATACTTTGAGTCTATTAGTGGGATACGTACTAACTTTGTCGGGGTGTCCTTACATCATCATCATACTTCCTTGTTACATCATCCGCTTCTATTTGGGTTCTTATCTGCTCTTGTCTTCTTCTTTGGGGTTGAAGAGGAAGAGGCTGATCTGTTGACTCTAGCACACACATGCTTTCTTACACTTGCACCCATAGTAGCAAAAGTCGTCCGAGTTTACCGAGTACTCGCTACAGGGTGGGTCACCGAGTATAGCCGAGTTGGCCGAATATTCCGAGTACTCCCCGCATAAGCCGATTCGACCCCCGAGTACTCGCCCGATTAAGCCGAGTACTCGCAACTCCCTGGTCGGCCGAGTTGGTAGCGCCTAGCGAGTTCTGCAACCATGCTTGCACCTATTGTAACACGTTACTAGGCGACGACATTCGGTGACCGGAGTCTGGACTAGAGGTACATTTGGAGGACCATGTAGAGCAGTTTATCATTTCGGGTGCACACGAAATAATAAACTGAAATGCATGAAAATCCTGGTGGACTTTGAGTTTGGATATATAGTCCTGGATTTGTCCCTAAGTTAACTCTTGTAAATTTCTGGTGGTTGACACTAGAGGTGAATCTGAATCCCTCGATTTTTGATTTGATAGATCATGTCTGGTGCTCGCGGTGGTGGACGTCGTGGCGGCGGCGGTGGTCGTCCTGGCGGCGGTGGCCGTGCTGGAGGCGTCGGTCGTGGCAACATCAACATGACCCAAGCTGAACTGAACAACTTGCTACAGCAGCAAGTGAACATGGCTATGGCTAATTTCCAGGCTGGGATTAATGCCATGGGTGGTGAGTTGATTTCTGTCGACTTTGCCTCATTCTTGGGTGTCATATTCTTTCGTTTGTGTTATACTCGTGTATCGTGTTTCAGGTATCGCTGCCAATCCACCTCCACCTCAGTGCTCTTATAAGAAGTTTCGGGACTGTCAACCCCATAACTTCGCTGGGACTGAGGGAGCGGTGGGACTGCTCCGATGACTTGAGAAGGTTGAATCTGTGTTCGTCATGTGTAACTGTCCTGCTGGGGACCAGGTAAAGTATGCTACTGCGACATTTGAAGGGCCTGCTCTGTCGTGGTGGAATGCTACTACTCAGAACATGGGATTGGGGGAGGCTATTGCTATGCCTTGGGTGGAGTTTGTGCAACTGTTGAGAGGCGAGTACTGTCCAAGGGAGGAGGTACAAAAGTTGGAACATGAAGTCTGGAGCTACAAGATGGTCGGGTCAAAGATTGAGGAGTACACTGTGAGGAGGAACGAGCTGGCGGTGTTGTGCCCTGATTTGCACACACCCGAGTATAGGAGGATCGAGCACCATGTATCTGGGCTAGTGCCGGAGATTGCTGGATTGGTGGCTGCTGGGAATCTTCCCACTCTTGCTGAAGTTGTCCGATCAGCCTATCGGATGACTAACCTGAAGGTGGCAGAAGGTGTTTTGCCTCCTAAGGGTGCTGCTGTGAAGGTTACTAAAGGGAACAAGAGGAAGTGGGATAGTGTGGGGAAGAGTGTTGTGCCAGCGCCATCTTAGCCGGCAAGGAAGTTTGATTCATCTGGGTCTTCTTCGGGGCAGAAGTCGGGAGGGTATGTTGGAAAGCACCCCAAGTGCAACAAGTGTGGTTATCATCATTCTGGGAGTTGTGATCGGGCTCGTTGTCATCGGTGCCATCAGCTGGGGCATCATGCTAAGGACTGCAGGGTGGCACTTACCCCAACTCAGACTCCTGCTGCTACTCCTACTCCTGCTGCTCAGGGGACTCCAGGGAAGCAGGGGTGCTATAACTGTGGTGACACGGGACACTTCAAGCGTGAATGTCCTAAGCTGAAGCAGGGTGATAATGGAAGGGGCGGGAACGGTAACGGGAACAACGGGGGCGGAGGCAGGACTGCACGTGCTTTCGTCATTGGATCTGCAGAGGCTGGGCAGGATCCAGACACAGTTACCGGTACGTTCCTTCTTAATGATCGCTATGTTTCTGTCTTGTTTGATTCTGGTGCCGATAAGAGTTTTGTGTCTATGGACATTAGTCGATTGCTAGATATAGAACCCACACCTTTAGAGGCTAAGTACTTAATAGAATTGGCTGATGGTAAGAAAATCGAAGTGACGCACACCCTTAGGGAATGTCGCTTGGAACTGTTGGGTTTGTCTTTCCCCATTGACCTTATGCCGGTACCCCTGGGTAGTTTTGATGTCGTTGTCGGCATGGATTGGTTATCGTTGTATCGTGCGGAGATCGTTTGTTTCGATAAGATTATTCGGATCCCTCTCCCTGATGGAGAGACTCTTTCGGTTCATGGCGAGAAGAGCGGTACTCCGCTGAGTATCATTTCTTGCATGAAAGCCCGTAAGTACCTTCGGAAGGGTTGTTCTGCCATTCTGGCACTTGTTAACGTTTCTACTGACGATGAGAAGAAGATCGAGGATATTCCGGTGGTTCGTGATTTTCCTGATGTGTTTCCTGATGATTTACCTGGTCTTCCTCCCCATCATCAGGTTGAGTTTGGTATTGATCTTACTCCGGGTGCAGCTCCTATTGCCCGAGCTCCGTATCGACTTGCACCTCCCGAGATGCAAGAGTTGTCCAGCCAGTTGCAGGAACTCTTGGAAATGGGTTTCATCCGACCGAGTTCTTCCCCGTGGGGAGCTCCTATTTTGTTTGTAAAGAAGAAGGACGGAAGCCTTCGCATGTGTATTGATTATCGTGAGCTGAACAAAGTGACCATCAAGAATCGTTATCCTCTTCCTTGCATTGATGATCTCTTTGACCAGCTCCAGGGCTCCAGCTACTATTCGAAGATTGATTTGCGGTCCGGTTACCACCAGTTGCGCGTCCGGGAAGCTAACATTCAGAAGACTGCTTTTCGCACTCGATATGGCCACTTTGAGTTCTTGGTCATGCCTTTTGGTCTCACTAACGCACCGGCGGTGTTCATGGACTTGATGAACCGCATTTGCAAACCTTACCTCGATAAGTTCGTCATCGTGTTTATTGACGATATTCTGATTTATTCTAAGAACAAGACGGATCATGAGGAACACCTACGGTTGGTCTTGGAACTTTTGAGACAGGAGCAGTTGTATGCTAAGTTCTCAAAGTGTGATTTTTGGTTACGTGAAGTTCAATTCCTAGGGCATGTGGTTAATGAACTAGGAATTCATGTCGATCCGGCTAAGATCGAAGCTATTAAAGACTGGGAAGCACCAAAGACGCCATCTGAGGTGCGGCAATTCCAAGGTCTTGCGGGTTATTATCGTCGTTTCATTGAGGGCTTTTCGAAGATCGCTCAACCCCTCACCACTCTTACCCAGAAGGACCGAAAGTTTGACTGGGATGAACCACAGGAATCAGCATTTCAGATGCTGAAGCTTAAACTTTGTTCTGCACCTATCTTATCATTACCTAAGGGTACGGATGACTTCGTTGTGTACTGTGATGCTTCTATTCGTGGTCTCGGTTGTGTGTTGATGCAACGCGGGAAGGTTATTGCTTATGCTTCTCGTCAACTCAAGGTTCATGAGAAGAACTACACTACTCATGATTTGGAACTGGGCGCGGTGGTCTTTGCGTTGAAAATCTGGAGACATTACTTGTACGGTACCAAGTGTGAAGTATACACTGATCACAAGAGTCTTCAGCATATTTTCGACCAGAAGGTGTTGAACATGCGGCAGCATCGCTGGGTTGAACTCCTGAATGACTATGACTGTGTTATCAAATACCATCCTAGCAAGGCGAACGTTGTGGCGGACGCCTTGAGCAGGAAGGAGTCTGCGAATCCTCGTCGTGTTCGAGCCTTACAGCTCACCATTCATTCCTCATTGCCTGACCAAATCCGTTCTGCACAGTTGGAAGCTTTAAAAGAGGAAAACCTTAAGGCTGAAACTATGCACAGTGCTGACAAGCATCTTGAACTCAGGACTGATGGCTTGCACTACTTTGCGGGACGTGTTTGGGTTCCCTTATTCGGGGGAGTACGCGAGCTTGTTTTGGATGAAGCTCACAAATCCCGGCATTCTATTCACCCTGGCTCCGATAAGATGTATCAGGATTTGAAGATACTTTATTGGTGGCCAAACATGAAGGCTGATATAGCTTCTTATGTCAGCAAATGCTTGACTTGTGCTAAAGTCAAGGTGGAGTATCAGAGGCCGTCTGGTCTCCTGCAACAACCAGAGGTTCCAGAATGGAAGTGGGAGCGAATCACGATGGATTTTGCCACCAAGCTACCAAGGTCGCCTAGTGGTTATGATATTATCTGGGTGATTGTTGACAGGTTGACAAAATCGGCACGTTTCATACCTATTAAGGAAACCGATGGACTCGAGCGGTTGGCTCGACTTTACCTTAAGCAGGTGGTTGCTCGGCACGGGGTGCCTGTTTCTATTATCTCTGATCGTGATTCTCGTTTTGCTTCGCGTTTCTGGAAGGCTCTGCACAAGGCTTTGGGTACTCAGTTGGACATGAGTACGGCTTATCACCCGCAAACTGATGGACAGAGCGAGCGGATGATTCAAACCTTGGAAGACCTGCTTCGGGCATGTGTTATCAATTTTGGTAAGAGCTGGGAGATCCACCTACCGTTGGTAGAATTCTCCTACAACAACAGCTATCACTCTAGTATCAAGGCAGCTCCGTTCGAGACTCTCTACGGACGGAAATGTCGATCACCTCTTTGTTCGGCCGAGGTGGGCGAGAGCCAGCTCACTGGTCCGGAACTTGTGTACGAAACTTCGGAGAAAATCGTACAAATTCGTAACCGTTTGGCTGCTGCGCGGGATCGTCAGAAGAGCTATGCCGATCGCCGTCGCAAACCTTTAGAGTTCCAGGTTGGGGACAAGGTACTTCTGAAAGTTTCACCGTGGAAGGGCGTCATACGCTTTGGAAAGCGTGGCAGGCTTAACCCTCGTTTTGTCGGACCATTCGCAATCCTGGAACGGATTGGGCCGGTGGCATACAGACTTGACTTACCGGCGGAGCTCGGTAGTGTTCACAACGTCTTCCATGTGTCTAACTTAAAGAAGTGTTTGGCTGATAAATCTCTCATTGTACCACTGGAAGAGATCAAGGTTGATGATCGTCTTCGTATTGTGGAGGAACCTGTTGAGATTCTCGACTACAAGATACGTAGCCTTCGTCGGAGTAAAATCCGCATCGTCAAAGTTCGTTGGAACTCGAACCATGGACCGGAGTTCACGTGGGAACGGGAGGATCAGATGAAAGCTAAGTATCCTCATCTCTTTCCAAAGCGCGCATTCGAATCAAGGCACGTTACTGCTGAAGCGGAATGAATCTCGGGTCGAGATTACTTTCAACGTGGGGATGATGTGACATCCGGTAAATTTTCTTTTCGTTTCGTTCTCTCCGTCTCTTTTATTTTTGGGCTTTGTGCAATTTTCGGGACGAAAATTCTTTCAACGTGGGGTGTAACACCCCAACCGATGGCGGAATCATCGAGGTGCCACGTAGTGACGATTGTTCAAAAGCTCATGGTACTAAAATGTAAATATTATTGAATAATCAAAATTGTCTTACATGGAAATGGGAAATACATTGTCTAAATGAAATGTAAATACTGAAATAACTGAATTAAAATAAAGCACTAAATGTCTCTTGTTAAAGCGTTAGATCAAACTGCACCTGAAACATGTACAAAAATAGGTTTGGTCAACATAAGAAATGTTGGTGAGCATTCCTAGTTTTGATATATATAGTAGGTTAAAAAGTTATACAATTCAAGTGCAAGCTACAGTGTGGATATGTAAACCATGTATCATACAAATGAGCGAAATCAACCCTGTGACTGTATAATGTACTGTATGAACTGTAGTGTACTCAACCAATGAATGGATGATAACTTAACACTGGCCACGGATTCTCCGATGAAAAAGGGGGAGAATCAACCTAGGCGGGTTGTCAATCCAAATAGCGCTATCCAATGTTAAGGTCGGCTTGTACCATGTTAATGATTTCACTAAGTACAAATGTAATCCACATGTATTGTCTAAGCATAAAGCACGTTGTAAGCAATGCACATAGTACTAGAATTGTATTTGTAAAAATGTAAACTTGTATTTGAAATTGTAATAGTGTACATGTAACACCCCAAAAATGTATAAAAGCAAAAAGGGGATAGGAATACTCACAGTTCACGTAGTAACTTGAAATTGAAAATGGACAACGAAATATGCGTTGGAAGTTATCTCAAAGTATCAACCTAAAGTAATTGATAATGTGTAAGTGAAATAACTTTAGGATGCATGTATTTCTAGGGCTTCGAATTGGGGATAATTGCTCGTTTGATTAATATTAAAAATGTTCGCCAATTGGGAGAAATTTAGTAAATAAATAACCAAAAACCTTTTTATGAAATTTAAACTTAAGATGGTTACAAGAATGTGTTTAAAGTGTAAAAATAATTTTTATAAAATTATTTTCTTTAAAATAGATTATTAAATCTATTTATTACAAATTGTCAAAATCTTAACTTTAATATTTAAAAATATTAAAATCAAAGAATTAGAAGTTTAAAATTGTATTTCAGTTCTAGATGAATAGAAATAATTTATGTAAAATTTTGGTACAAAAATATTGTAAAATGAATTTATTATGAATTATTTATGATTAAAACTAACAAAAATTAATTAAAAATATAAAATAAACGATTTTTCTGAAATAAAAATATTTTCTGGAATGTTTAAGAATATACAAGTTTAGGATAATTTTTGTGAGATTTAATAAAATCGTTTAGATATTTTTATAAAATTTAATAAATATAAATGAATAAACTTGTATTATTACTAATATATATTAAATAAATTATTTTTGAAAAACTAAAAATTGGGTAATGAACTTTCTCATCAGATCAACATAATATAATTTTTGTAGAATTTATAAAATAGTTTTAGTATTTTAAAACGATTTTTAAAAGAATTAAGAAAGTATAAGTATAAAAGAATAATCACAAAAAAAAAAAATGTTTAAGGTGGGACTTGAACCTGGGCCCTAGGCCGGTTCATGTTTTGGTGAAAGGGTGGTCAACCAACTGGTCTATGATTCATTTTGTTAAGGGTTCTGATTCGTAATAAACTTAAACGATATGTAATAGAGTCATCTTCCCCAATTTAATATTATAAGAACCCTAGTTTCTAATATCAAACAATTCGATCCTTATAATCAGTTTGATCATAGGGATTTTGTTGAATGATTGCCGATTAACATATCCCAACAGAAAAATCAAAACTTACAATGATGATTCGCGTTTATAGCTTGGTCAATCGAAAAGTCAACCACGACTAAGAATCACGATCTCAGCTTGTTTTAACAGAAATTGATAGTGAGGTTTTCTTAATCGCATATAGGTGTGTGGGTGTGCAAGTTTAATTGAATCAAAAACGGGTATTTATAAGGATTTCGATCGGCTTAATTGGAAGGTTTATTAATGGTGTTGACCCGCATTACAACACCTTCAATCACGTGTAATGATGTATTAGGAAAGGGAAATCATTAGGGTGCTAAATTCTCGGGTCTATAGTCGTGATTAAGTCCATTTAATTAGTCAAACGGAGATAAAAAAAGAACTTGCTGCTGCTGCGCGCGAAAGAGAAAAGGAAGAAGGAAGGCAGCGAGAAAAAAAGGTTAAATATATATAGGGTTGGGATATAATCAAAACAGAACCATAGCACAGTTGGTTCGGCGTGTGTGTGGTAAGGACGCAGACCCGGGTTCGAGTCCCGTGGTCAGCGTCTGTTTTATTTTTATTTTTTTGGCTTTAAAGGAAGGGAGAGGAGTGGGCCAGGCCTGATCTGGGCCGCTGCTTCGTCTGGGCCGGCTAATGGGCTTCGAAACTACAAAGGATTAGGATTGGGTTTGGGTTTCAATGGATGGGTTTATAGGGTTGAATAAGGGGTTTGGTTATGGTTTGGTTTGGGTTAGTTTTAGATAAAAAAAAATATATTCATACAAAATCTGAATTTTTTTTTTTATTTATATTATTATTATTATTATTATTATTATTATTATTATTATTATTATTATTATAGAAAAGTGACGGATGTCACAGCATCCCCTACTTTTAGAAACTTCGTCCCGAAGTTATTTGAGACATACGGTTATGGATGCTTGGGTAGAAATTAAGGTAGCAGTGGTTTAGAAAACTCGAATGATTTGGGTAAGAGGTTTGATAGATGTGAGTTTAAGGATTAGGTTAGGTTCGTCTCGAATAATAAGGAGAATAAGAATCTAGTACTAAATATCAAGTTTTAGGAATCCTAAGATATATGTACGTGTTGATTGTCTACAGAAAGACTAAATAGACTACCAAATAACCAGAGTTTGTTCCTGGTCCGACTTCCAACCCCACTTTCAATGCATCATTAGTGCTTGTATACAGGGTGTACCGCAGCTAACCCACCACACCTTTGATACCTTGAAAACGTACTGGACGCCTTCCCAGAAACTCTAATAGAATTTCACACTACTCTAATGTACCTGTAAATTCATGATTACGTTCCGGACCGGAATCATCAATTTACCTTACATTAAAGTTTTATGTCCTTCTATGATCCCACCGATTGTTGTGCAGGTTCGATAGCCTCCACCAGCCGTGGAGTAGGTTGTAGGGCCTCTCCCGACTGTTTGAAAAGGCATAGTGACCTCTACCAATCGTTGAGTATGTTCGATAGCCTCCACCAGTCGGGGAGCAGGTTGTAGGGCCTCTCCCGACTGTTGAAAAAGGCATGATGACTTCTATTAAGTGCAGCAATTATTATTCACATAAATTGCAAATTG
The DNA here is from genome assembly GCA_030844895.1 of Ambrosia x helenae. Lineage (NCBI taxonomy): Eukaryota > Viridiplantae > Streptophyta > Magnoliopsida > Asterales > Asteraceae > Ambrosia > Ambrosia x helenae. Next base: position 104,817,103 of record CM061224.1, read on the forward strand.
ATAGCATGTTTATGCAAGCAAGTTTGTAAGTACTACAACCATTAAGCGTAAGTGTTTATCATGAATAATTTAATGTTTACGAGTATCATGAATAATGAATAGTCAAGATAAAGGAAAAATCAAGTTTCATATAATAAGCAATGATGTTTTCTTAGAAAAGCTCTGTAAGATCAAGTATCAAGTCTAAACGTTTCAAATAAATGTAAGTGTATGATTAAAATAAACGTAACCAATATGATAGATTACCAATTTGTGTACATAATAATATGCAAGGAAATCTCTAGATGTTATATCCCTATGAGTATGTCATAATTGGGTACAAAATGGTAATAAGATCAAGAAAATGAAAACACGAGTATCAAGAATAATTAAATGTACAGTGAATAGTCAAATTAAGGGAAAATCAAGTTTCATAAACAATGATGTTTTGGAAAAATCCTGTAGAATCAAGTATCAGGTTTTTAGTAGTTTGATTAGCATGGGTAACTAGCTCATGTGTGAGAAGGTGAAGGACATGAATTTAGTTCTTGAGAGGATGATGAAAAAAATTTTTGAAGCAGAATCAAGGTTGTGAGAGATGGTGAATGTGAAGGTAGTTGATAAAGAGTTTATTTTATAGTATAGCAGTGTAAATTTTGGGGTTTGGATCAAAGGTTATAATCAAGTGTATAAGAAAACATAATTGTGGTATATGCAAAATGTTGTAAAAATTTGAACAAGTTGAAAATGGGTGAGTGTTGATGTAGAATCTAGAGACTAGATATTATTCCAAAATAAATATTTTCAAAATTAGGTTTTGTACATAAGGCAAGAGTTGTTAAATAGTACAAGCTAAGTAGGCTTTGTAATAGTTTAAAACATTATATACAAAATCGTTTGTTACGTCAATAAATAATCAATTGAATTTAAGTTCGAGGAAAATATGTACTTTGTAAAGTTGCTAGGTAATACAACTAGTTTTAGAAATCTTTAGTTTGTGCTAAAGTATGAGATTATTGTTTTTAAAATAAATAACATGTGGAGAAAAGAAATAATATGATTTGGGTAGGGTGTTGAATATTTAAAAAAAATGGCTAAGAGGGTAAGGTGAAGTGCGATTGTGAAATCCATGGATGGTTATGAAAGTATGAACTTGTAAGCAATATATGAAAATCATGAAATACAAAATATTGTATATGAACCGAGAGAGTATTATTGAAAAAGCTTGCATAAGATGCTTGGAGTGTCCTTGTCTAGCTGTAAAGCCCAACAAGAACGTTGACTTTTCAAAGAAATTGAACCCAACGGTGATCAAAGAAGACATGCTTTAGCCTATAAGTGGACACTCACTCCAGGAATCCCCAGGTAAGCATAACAGGTCCGTAAATGGATTTATGCGCTATGCTTGCCTATGCCAGAAAACCCAGTGTACAGGCGTCCACCCTTCCAGATTGCACGTGTTCTATCACACTCATTAAAGCTCAACAACTTTGAAGGAGCAAAATAAGAGTAGGCATTATGTCTAAGAGTGTCTTCATGAAAGGTACTGCTCCCGCTCCATGGTGATGTAGGCTTTCCACTCCTTGTAGGACACCATCTCTATGCACCATGATGAAAGATGAGAAGAAGGGAGAGAGAGAAAGAGGGAAAGATAGAGGAAGAAAGTAGAAGGAAAAGAGGGATAGGGTAATTTTAGGAAATATTATGCATGCAAGTTGAAGTTCGGTTATAGTCTAGGCCATTTTATCTAATAACCTAATTCCCTATAACCATGGCTCTGATACCAATCTGTAACACCCCAACCGATGGCGGAATCATCGAGGTGCCACGTAGTGACGATTGTTCAAAAGCTCATGGTACTAAAATGTAAATATTATTGAATAATCAAAATTGTCTTACATGGAAATGGGAAATACATTGTCTAAATGAAATGTAAATACTGAAATAACTGAATTAAAATAAAGCACTAAATGTCTCTTGTTAAAGCGTTAGATCAAACTGCACCTGAAACATGTACAAAAATAGGTTTGGTCAACATAAGAAATGTTGGTGAGCATTCCTAGTTTTGATATATATAGTAGGTTAAAAAGTTATACAATTCAAGTGCAAGCTACAGTGTGGATATGTAAACCATGTATCATACAAATGAGCGAAATCAACCCTGTGACTGTATAATGTACTGTATGAACTGTAGTGTACTCAACCAATGAATGGATGATAACTTAACACTGGCCACGGATTCTCCGATGAAAAAGGGGGAGAATCAACCTAGGCGGGTTGTCAATCCAAATAGCGCTATCCAATGTTAAGGTCGGCTTGTACCATGTTAATGATTTCACTAAGTACAAATGTAATCCACATGTATTGTCTAAGCATAAAGCACGTTGTAAGCAATGCACATAGTACTAGAATTGTATTTGTAAAAATGTAAACTTGTATTTGAAATTGTAATAGTGTACATGTAACACCCCAAAAATGTATAAAAGCAAAAAGGGGATAGGAATACTCACAGTTCACGTAGTAACTTGAAATTGAAAATGGACAACGAAATATGCGTTGGAAGTTATCTCAAAGTATCAACCTAAAGTAATTGATAATGTGTAAGTGAAATAACTTTAGGATGCATGTATTTCTAGGGCTTCGAATTGGGGATAATTGCTCGTTTGATTAATATTAAAAATGTTCGCCAATTGGGAGAAATTTAGTAAATAAATAACCAAAAACCTTTTTATGAAATTTAAACTTAAGATGGTTACAAGAATGTGTTTAAAGTGTAAAAATAATTTTTATAAAATTATTTTCTTTAAAATAGATTATTAAATCTATTTATTACAAATTGTCAAAATCTTAACTTTAATATTTAAAAATATTAAAATCAAAGAATTAGAAGTTTAAAATTGTATTTCAGTTCTAGATGAATAGAAATAATTTATGTAAAATTTTGGTACAAAAATATTGTAAAATGAATTTATTATGAATTATTTATGATTAAAACTAACAAAAATTAATTAAAAATATAAAATAAACGATTTTTCTGAAATAAAAATATTTTCTGGAATGTTTAAGAATATACAAGTTTAGGATAATTTTTGTGAGATTTAATAAAATCGTTTAGATATTTTTATAAAATTTAATAAATATAAATGAATAAACTTGTATTATTACTAATATATATTAAATAAATTATTTTTGAAAAACTAAAAATTGGGTAATGAACTTTCTCATCAGATCAACATAATATAATTTTTGTAGAATTTATAAAATAGTTTTAGTATTTTAAAACGATTTTTAAAAGAATTAAGAAAGTATAAGTATAAAAGAATAATCACAAAAAAAAAAAATGTTTAAGGTGGGACTTGAACCTGGGCCCTAGGCCGGTTCATGTTTTGGTGAAAGGGTGGTCAACCAACTGGTCTATGATTCATTTTGTTAAGGGTTCTGATTCGTAATAAACTTAAACGATATGTAATAGAGTCATCTTCCCCAATTTAATATTATAAGAACCCTAGTTTCTAATATCAAACAATTCGATCCTTATAATCAGTTTGATCATAGGGATTTTGTTGAATGATTGCCGATTAACATATCCCAACAGAAAAATCAAAACTTACAATGATGATTCGCGTTTATAGCTTGGTCAATCGAAAAGTCAACCACGACTAAGAATCACGATCTCAGCTTGTTTTAACAGAAATTGATAGTGAGGTTTTCTTAATCGCATATAGGTGTGTGGGTGTGCAAGTTTAATTGAATCAAAAACGGGTATTTATAAGGATTTCGATCGGCTTAATTGGAAGGTTTATTAATGGTGTTGACCCGCATTACAACACCTTCAATCACGTGTAATGATGTATTAGGAAAGGGAAATCATTAGGGTGCTAAATTCTCGGGTCTATAGTCGTGATTAAGTCCATTTAATTAGTCAAACGGAGATAAAAAAAGAACTTGCTGCTGCTGCGCGCGAAAGAGAAAAGGAAGAAGGAAGGCAGCGAGAAAAAAAGGTTAAATATATATAGGGTTGGGATATAATCAAAACAGAACCATAGCACAGTTGGTTCGGCGTGTGTGTGGTAAGGACGCAGACCCGGGTTCGAGTCCCGTGGTCAGCGTCTGTTTTATTTTTATTTTTTTGGCTTTAAAGGAAGGGAGAGGAGTGGGCCAGGCCTGATCTGGGCCGCTGCTTCGTCTGGGCCGGCTAATGGGCTTCGAAACTACAAAGGATTAGGATTGGGTTTGGGTTTCAATGGATGGGTTTATAGGGTTGAATAAGGGGTTTGGTTATGGTTTGGTTTGGGTTAGTTTTAGATAAAAAAAAAATATATTCATACAAAATCTGAATTTTTTTTTTATTTATATTATTATTATTATTATTATTATTATTATTATTATTATTATTATTATAGAAAAGTGACGGATGTCACATGGGGATGATGTGACACCCGGCATATTTGGCTTAAACATTTTAGTAACTTCTAAGTCTACCTTGGCGGGAAACGTTTATAAACGGACTTAACTAGGTTAGTTGAGTAGGGTCAAGTTAGGATTGTCCAGGGTTCAATGATCTGGAGGATCATTGGGAGTCATTTTGGGAATACACGAGTACCGGGTCCCGTTGTTGGTGAAATTACATAAACTAATTAAGTGTATGTGTAGATTATTGGTCGTGTGGTGGATTATATACATAGATGTGTTTAAATGATGTGTAGATGATTATCCATGCTTAAATATGTTAAACATAGACTAAGGTTGCATGCTCATATGTTAAGGTGCGTTAAAATGCGTTAAACACGACAAACTGGAAAACTAGAAAAACATAGGTCCTGGTTCGACCACTTCGAGTGGTCGAAGGTGGAAATATGTCTTTGTTCGACCCTTTGCAAAGGGGCGAACCTGGGATGCGGAATTGAAAGAATTCCCTTCGACCAGGACAGGGTACATTCGACCCTGTGAAAGGGTCGAAGGAGGATACATTCGACCAGGAACAAGGGTCGAAGGTAGACTAGTATAATACCAAACTTTGTCATTTTTCACCATTTCACAAACCCTAACCGTCTCAAAACACTCTCAAACGACTTTAATCACTAAGGAAGGAGTTTTTGCTCTTCTTTTTCACAATCTAACCTATCTACAAAATCTAAACAAGAATCCAAGGTGTGATCTTAATCCTAAACCTTTTTAAGGCATTTTAATTCGTTTTCATCTAACCCTAAATGTCCAGATCTGTTCTAAGGATGTTTTTATCAATAAAAACCTTTTAAACACCTTTCTAAATCTAAATCCTATCATTAAACATAGGTTTTGTATCAATAAACATATGTTAATTATGTGTTATGTGATGTTATGTGTTGTTTAATGATTTGCTATGATAGAAACATGATCTAGGGTTGCTATTGATGTTGGTTTATTGTTGTTTAGGGTTACAATTAGATAGGTGGTGATATTATGGGTATTTTGGGGATTTTGATAAACCTAAGGATTATTGCATGTTATTATTATTAATAAATGGATTGGGGGTTTTCATAAACACATTAAACAGAGCTTATTGAGATGAATATGAAAGGATTTCAAAAAGTTTCTAAATTGGGTAAGAATTCCATGCATGATGTGACATTTCCATAATTTTGCCATTTTGGGAAAGTATTAAAACAAGCTGGTTTTGGGGCAAAAATGGTGGGGTTTTGTAGGGATAAGTTATTCATGCATGACTGCTGTGTTTGATGATGTTTCGCGGTGTTTTGAATGTGTTTGAAGCGTTTTTGGGGAAACTTAGTTGACAGGGTCGAACCTGGGCTCATTCGACCAAACGAGTGGTCGAATGAGAGATTCCAGGGTCGAACGTGGGAAATGTTTGGGTGAACCTGATAAAACGGTCGAACGTGGCATCAAACGGTCGAACGTGACACTAAACGGGCGAAAGAGACTTAAAAAGGGGCGAAGGAGCATTATTTGCCTGGTTTGACCGTTCTGATGTAAAAATGAGATTTTTGATACAAACTAAGTGTTTTATGCTTGAACCTTGTGTGTAATCTATGTGTACTTGATTAGTTAGGGTAATGAGTCACCAACGGGATGTCGGGTCGGTCTAGTGTGTCGGTTGAACATTTAAACACGCTTTAAAACATACTTGGTTACGATGATCGGGGACTAGATAACCTTATGGTTATTAGTCGGAACACTTATGTGAACATTTTGATAGATCTCCGGTAGAGGGATTATCAAGGGCTTAGCATTTTACTAGTTACCGAAGAACGCTATCTAAGGTGAGTTCACGGCCCCACTTTTACAGCTTTAACTTTTTGGGGGAGAAAACATGCGCTAAACTATTTTGGTAACATATGTCATACTATGGTTTTAACTTTGTATTGCTATAAGATCATTGGAAGTCCCGGGGGGAAACCATGAATGTGCGGGGATGCACAACGGGGGAAATGTGGATAGATCTATTGGGCGTGGCCTGCCCCACTCGACGGCTTGGAGGGCCGGGCGGGTGCATGTTGTCTCGAACTTTGCTAAACGTGCTGAACATTATTCGGGCTGCTTAAACATATGCTAAACATTGCTAAACGTGTCCAATAATGGTTTCCAATCGTAGTAGTAATAAAACATACGCCTAGCTAGCGTACTTGGTGACATTGGTATAGTATGGACATGGTAACGTTTTGATAGCTTTTGGTAACTTATTGAACAAACCTGTGAACTCACCAGCATTAGATGTTGACGTCTTTTTGGCATGTTTTTCTCAGGTCGCTAAGGTAGCAACAGAGGACTAGGCGCACGAGTATGCATGGCGTCTAGGCTTAGTTTCATGTTTTTGAATCTAATAATTTGAACGTTGTCGTACATGGTTTTGTAACTGGTTAAATGCTTCCGCTATGGTTTATAAATTGAGAACTATGTTTTGAGTTTACGTATTTCATATAGTGTTGTTTATTGTGACCGTTGACTTGGATCCTGGTTTGTCATGCGCCTCGCGGTAAAACTCCGCAAGTGGAAATTTGAGGGTGTGACAACCACATTCCAAAAAGAATATGTATAAAAAATAAATTGGCATTTACAGTACTTTACACAACCCCGATCCAGGTTATAAATTGTTGACCGAACATTGAAATTGCCAAATCCGTATCGCTATCTCAAAGTCTCAAACCATATAGACTGCCGGCTTACCATGAATGGATCATAATAGGTGAAAGCATGTGACATGGAAATAAGCTAATACCTGAATTCACCTAAATGAATATAGCTAGCAAGCCTAGTGGTATGAAATCATAAAATTTATGTCAAGAGAAACAATAGAGGAAAAAAAACAATCTTACAAGTACATTAGGTGGAATAATATTTCATGGACGTCTTTCTAGGTAAACACGACTCTTCTTCACTATCATTGGCAAACCCTTCCAATAGAACCTTCACCAATCAATACATTTAATCCAAACTTCTTGTTTTCTCTTTTGATTAATCAAGCAAAAGTGCGGGCACTTCAATTATTAATACTTCATTTTGCCCATCAAAATTTTCTATCGGTTGTACTTTGTTCTTTTGTTGTCCTACATTACATGTAGAAAAAAAACATTATAATTATTCCAATGTTCAAACCATAATAGTCATTAATTGCTATATCTGAAAACAGTATTTGTAAAGTGGTCATGATACATGTAAATATACAATTTTTACAAAGTGGTTAATTTTAGGAATGACAAAGATGTTCCAAAATAGTGTTTTCCCCCTACATTTCTTATTTCTTTTTATAGTGGCTAGTTGCAACAACAACGTGTAGGTGGTGAGGTCATGGTCGTGTCAGTGACAATGGGTACGTGGTGGTGATAGGTGGCAATCACACAAATCTAGCAATTTAAATTGGTATTCACACAAAATTCACTAATCTAAATTTGTAAATGTAAGTGAAATCAACCAACACATAATGCAAATTAGGGATGTTATATAATCCATAGATCAATGCCCCATTGCTTTCGAACATAAGTAATGTAACAAGCAGCTTTGTTACAATTTGAACTAAAAGAATATATACAATAAATTGTTAGGATATTCCAACACAAAAATAAACGGCCCTTTTTTACCGGCCAGTTTGCCGTTTTTTTTCTTTTTTTCCGGCCAGTTTGCAACGTGTAGTCTCCCAGCCGGCTAGATCTGGCTAGTCCCCTCTTTTTTTGGCAGGTATAATTCCGGTCACCAGCTAAAGGCCCGACGACCTCTACCCACCCGGATTTTCCACAAGTTTCTACTCGTTTTTCAAAATCCAGGCGGCCAGGCGATTGTATTCTGTTCCGGTCACAAAAGTCTCTGTTCCGGAAACGATCTCACAATCCTTTTCCAGGTGCATTCGATCCTTACTATAACTTCAGTGATATACCTTTATCACCTTTTATATATATATATATATATATATATATAAATTAAAGTGTTTGTTAGGAAAATAACCCATACATACAGTGGGTGCTAACTCGTACGGATACCACATATTATTTCAAAACATACTACAACATACAATAGACAGATTTTTAATACTTACATTTCGATAAACTGTGGCTCTATATACATATCGTTCTATGATAGAAATAACCATCTGTATGCTTTTTATTTATTATACTACCACTATTGTGGCTTCTAGTTATACAAAGCCAAATCGGATCTTAACTTAAAAATTATTAACAAAAAGAAAAGTTGTGTTTTCAAAAAAATAAAAGAACGTTGGTTGTCTTTTTGTAATCTATTATACTACCACTATTGTGTGCTTCTAGTTATACACTATAAACTGTTACTCACACAGGTGCCTACTTTTGCTTTCATTGAATTGTCTGATAATTACTTGCAAATATAGACGGAATAGGTCATGATGGTTCCTTGAGATTGTGTCCAAAGACGAGGGGTGCAGGTAAGGGAAAGAGTAGTGGGTATAGCTTATGTGTAGCTTCTTGGAATGTAGGGACTCTAAGTGGTAAATTGTTAGAGGTGATAGATGCACTTAAGAGACATAAGGTTCATATAGCATGTTTGCAAGAGACTAGATGGAAGGGACATAGAGGGATTGAGCGAAATGGGTACAAGTTGTTATATTCGGGATCTAATGGGGCAAAAAATGGGGTAGGATTTCTAGTGGCTTTGGATTTGCATAAGAAAGTGATTGAGGTGAAACGACTCAATGATAGAATTATGTTGTTAAGGCTAGTGCTAGGTGCGGAAGTAGTAGCAGTGGTTTCTGCTTACGCACCACAAGTAGGTTTAGGAGATCAAGAGAACAGAGAGTTTTGGGATTGTCTAGATGGGGTTTTGAGAGCCATACCCATAGAGGAGAAAATTTTATAGGAGGTGATTTTAATGGACATATTGGTAAGGATAGCAATGGCTTTCAGGAGGTCCATGGGGGCTTTGGCTTTGGGGATAGGAATGAACCGGGTATAGACCTTCTAGAATTTGCGGTGGCTAATGACCTAGGCATTGTAAACTCGTTTTTCAAGAAGAGGGAATCGCAGATGATCACTTTTACCAGTGGAGGACGAAACACACAAATAGATTATATATTGATGAGGCGTCAAGATCGTCAACGGTGGAGAGACTGCAAGGTGATCCCAGGAGAAACAGCAGTGGCTCAGCACCACCTACTAGTAGCTAACGTAGTCCTAAGAGATAAATTGACTACAGCGGAGAGAAAATTCCAGCCTAGAATATGTTGGGGAAATTTAAAAGGCGACAACATCGAAGCGTTCACGGATAAGGTCATCTTGACGACTGCGACTCAATTGGATGGTGATGGCGACGCAAATCAGATGTGGGAGGCTATGGCAAATACTATTACTCGCGTGGCGAATGAGACTTTAGGGGTCATAACCGGGAGGACAGCTGGGAGCAAAGAGTCCTGGTGGTGGAATGCGGATGTGCAAATCAAAATAAGGGATAAACAAAAGTGCCTTAGGGAGCTCTTGCGGACCACTGACGAGGAAGTACGTTTGAGGTTGAGGGAGCGATACAAAAACGCTAGGAGGGAGGCAAAGAAGGCGATGACAGAGGCAAAGAACATAGCATATAAGCACATGTATGCACGATTGGAAACGAAGGAGGGGGAACATGATATGTTCAAGATTGCCAAATATAGGGATCGTAGAAGTCAAGACCTAGGAGCAGTGAAATTTATAAAGGGGGAGGATGGACGTATCTTGACCAAGGAACAAGACATTAAGCTAAGATGGAAAAGCTACTTCCACAATCTTTTCAATGGCGGGAGGGGCTACCAACAAGCATGCGAAAACCATACTACACAGAGCCGACAAAGGAATAACTGCTATTACTGAAGCATCACACATGGAGAGGTGAGGACTGCACTTAGGAAGATGGGAAAAGGCAAGGCGGTTGGTCTAGACAACATATCGATTGAGGCTTGGAAGTGTTTGGGAGAAGAAGGCGTCCAATGGCTGACTACATTATTTAATGTTATTTTCAAATATGGAAAAATGCCCGATTGTTGGAGGAGTAGCGTTGTAGTGCCCGTATTTAAGAAAAAAGGAGACGCCCAATGTTGTGGAAATTATAGAGGTATTAAGTTGTTAGGTCATACTATGAAATTATGGGAGAGGGTGATTGAGACTAGACTTAGGAGGGAAACTCAGGTTACGGTAAACCAATTCGGTTTCATGCCAGGGAGGTCAACGACGGAAGCGATACACATTTTAAGGAGATTAATGGAAAAATATAGAGAAAAAAAGCGAGATCTCCATATGGTATTCATTGACCTTGAAAAGGCATATGACAGTGTGCCACGTAGATTGATTTGGGATAGTTTAGAGGGTAGAGGAGTCCCTGGGAAGTACATAGACGTAATTAAGGATATGTATGATAGAACTGAAACTAGTGTCCGGGCGTCGGTAGGAGATACTGATTCCTTCCCTGTGGAGGTGGGACTCCACCAAGGGTCTGCATTGAGTCCGTTTCTCTTTGCGGTAGTCCTGGATGAGTTATCTAAGTCGATTCAGAAGCCAGTACCATGGTGCATGCTTTTTGTAGATGATATTGTGTTAGTTGCAGAAACTAAACAAATTTTGAATGCAAGGTTAGAGGAGTGGCGAGAAGATTTGGAGGGAATGGGTTTAAGGATTAGTCGCTCAAAGACGGAGTATCTCTATTGTGATTTCAGCGGGGTTAACGACGACGAGGACACTCATATCACTATCTAGGGTCAGGTTGTCCCACAGGTAACTAGGTTTAAGTACTTAGGATCATTTGTTCAAAAGGATGGGGATATAGATAGTGACGTAACACATCGCATACAAGCCGGGTGGTGTAGGTGGAGAGCAGCCACAGGGTTATTGTGCGATAAGCGGTTCCCAAATAAATTGAAGGGGAAATTTTACAGGACCGCAATTAGACCTGCTATGTTGTATGGGACAGAGCGCTGGGCAATCAAGAAGACGCACGCACGCAAGATGGAGGTCGCAAAGATGAGGATGCTTAGGTGGATGGCCGGGCACACAAGGATAGATCGGATTAGAAACGAGGTCTTTAGAGAGAGGTTTGGAGTGGCTAGGATATCAGACAAGATAAAGGAAGGGAGATTGAGATGGTTTGGACATGTGAAGAGGAGACAAACAACAGCGCCAGTTAGAGCAGTAGAAGCATGCGTTGTAGAGGGGAGAAGGAATAGGGGCAGACCTAAATTGACCTGGGATGAGCGAATTAGACAGGATCTCATAGAGTTGCACCTCTCTGAGGACATGGTCCAAGAAAGGAGTTTGTGGAGAAGTAGGATTAAAGTAAGTGACTTTTAGGATTTGACACTTAGGTAGCATAACCAGGTATTATGAGACCTTAACTATAGCTTTTCTAAACCTATTTTGATTCATGTGTCTATTTATCCTGTTTGCTTAAGTAGTGTGAAACTTTCATGTGGTTGTAGTCTCGTTTACATGTTTGTAGGATGTTCAATGTATTATATTTTTATGCACTATCTTACTAGCTTATTCATGCACTTGGTCCGTTAGCCGATAGCGATATATCCCTGTGGTGCTTGTCTCCTTACTGGTATGCTTGCCTGTCTTCTATTCTTTCTTTTTGAGCCGGGGTCTCTCTGGAAGCAGCATCTCTATCCTTATGGGTAGAGGTAAGGTGTGCCTACATCTCACCCTCCCCTGACCCTACCAATAGTTTCTACTATTCGTGGGATATCTGGGTATGATTGATTGATTGATTGATATAGATAGTGTAGATGTAGATATATATATATATATATATATATATATAGGATCAAATGAAAACCACCCTTTCGTGAAAGAACCGCGAGAATACCGACGTAAAATGTGAATTTTAAAAAAAAATTCCCACCGTGTAAAAACGGGTAACCTTGACGTAAAAAAAATAAAACATTTACGATGGGTTTACAGTGGTGTAAAGACCTGGGCCCACCTTATTTTGTCTAATTAGAAAAGGGAGTATTCCCTTTTATATTTTATTCTACTTTAATTATGAACCACAAATTCTTTTTGGATTAAAATATGTTTGTGGTGGAAAAGTGTGTTCTTTAGTTCTTTTACAAAAAGCATGTTCTCATTTTACCCTTTATATATATATATATAATATCAAATATTGTAAAAAGAATCATGTGTTTTCTTTTATTAATGATTTTAGTTACAACTATGATTATTAATATAATTAATAAAATTAAATTTAATAAATTTATAATATGCTTTTGCAAATCAATTATTATAATTAAATTTGAATTTATTGTATTAATTAAATAATAAAATAAGAGAATTCATGAGGGAGTGTCATATGTCCCTCTGTGTTTTCTTTATTAGATAGTGTAGATGTGTGTGTGTATATATATATATATATATAATATCAAATATTGTAAAAACAATCATGTGTTTTCTTTTATTAATGATTTCAGTTACAACTATGATTATTAATATAATTAATAAAATTCATTTTAATAAATTTATAATATGCTTTTGCAAATCAATTATTATAATTAAATTTGAATTTATTGTATTAAATTAAATAATAAAATAAGAGAATTCATGAGGGAGTGCCATGTGTCCCTCATGTGTTTTCTTTTATTATATAGTGTAGAGTGTAGATGTAAATTAAATTAAATAATAAAATGAGAGAATTCATGAGGGAATGCCATGTGTCCCTCTGTGTTTTCTTTTATTAGATAGTGTAGATGTAGATGTAGATTATATTTTTAACTACTTTTAGAAGAAAAAAAATACCATAGTGAAGGTGAAGAGCATTGTAGGGTTTCAAGGATTACAACATTCAATTGGGTGTTTATGGTGCTTATGAAGGGGTTACATCTTCATGTGGGTACAAAGAGTGCATAAGAGATATATACAATTAGTATTAAAGGTTGTACATGAGGGCATAAAAGGAAGAAAACAACAAAAAAATTAAAGACTTGTAAAGGACCCTTGGTATACCATCTTAACTTTGAACAATTTGGACATATTTGCCCATGCCTCCTCCTTTTTGTAACAATGACTGACAAAAGAGCTCGTTCCACCTCGATATGTGTTCGCTTGTTTTTGGCAGATGGCTTTGTTTATTTCAGACTTCTTCTTATGCTTTGGACTGCAGAAGTGATCAACAGCTCGAAGCCAGTTTTCCGGTTTCATACCCTTGGGGGGATTTTTCCTTGCTAACTCCACATCCCCATCATCTCCCAACACCCGCAAATAATGATCCTTTGCTTGGTGGTTGTGGTCGTTGTACCGCTTTCTGACAACAGCCATAATGCCTCCTTGTTTTTTTTAGCGGCATAGATATCTTCATCAATAGCCTCAAAGTTGAAGTAACTCTAATAATTAAATAAAACAAGCTAGTCAGATAGAAAAAAAAAAATCAACAAATAACATATAGAATATATATTTACAAATCACTAACCTTTAAAAACTCAAATAACTTGTTTTGATGAGTCTCAGAAACATTATCCCAACATTCCACATCCAACGGGATCTCACGCCTCCCGGGAGAAGAAGCCGCCAAGTGTGCCTACAAGCATGTTGGTGGCGGCCTCATCAAATGGAATCTCTACCCTGCCTTTCTTAAGTGCTTTTCTTAGGCCAAGGTTTTTTTCTGGGCCCCGTATTCTACTGCGAGGAGCTGCATTTAGAGTTAAAAATAATTAGTCACATTATTAGAATTAAAAAAGAAGTAAAAATAGTAAACAGTAAAGAACTGTAAGACTTACCACCATATTCCTGGTGGTTGTGCCACCAATCATCACCGCCTGGTGGCGGTGGCGGCGCCCCTGCACCGTCTCCGCCGTGGCCCATAACAGCGGCCATCAAATAAACAAACAAAAACCAAATCGAACTCATAGCGTCCTTCAAAAAGGAAATAAAAATTATTAGTCACATTATTATATGTAAGTCCTGCAATTAGAAATAAAACTTATTAGTCACATTATTATATGTAATAAATGAAGTATAAATAGTAAACATTGATTTATTATAATAAATACATGAAATCATCAAAAATTACTGTTTTTTAATCAGACTCCATGTCGTCATAATCTGGATCGTCATCGTCATAATATGTCCCAGCATCAGCAACTTCACTGTCGTCATTGCTCGGGGCATCAACTTCCATTATATTCTCACCTGGAGTAGCATGAGAAGATATGTTTTGAAAGTATTGGTGGAAGTCAATAATTAGGCCAATATTAGATGAAGAGTTATTGTGAACGACGTCAACATCCTCCCCTAACTCAGTGTCTACGTTTTGAACATTCTCGAGTTGTGGTGGTCTATCCCAAATTCGCCGGTGATTAACATTTTCGACGACCCACCTATGTTTATTATTTTGTTTTCCTCGAGATGGTTCTTGGATGTAGAACACTTGTTTGGCTTGTCGGGCAAATATGAGCTAATCTTCTTTGTCCCATTCGTGTTCTGTGCTGATACTGGTGATATTGTTTTCAAATGTAACACCCACTCGAGTATCGTACCACTTGCACCAAAATAGGACAGTTGTATACCCATGAGGATAACCGATCTCAATAATCTCTTCTAATACGCCATAATATTTCTCACCGTTCTCTCCCTCCACCATAACCCCTGAGTTTTGCGTTGCACATTTTGTATCACGTGAAGCCACCATAAACCTAACACCGTTGACTATGCAACCGGTGTAAGTCTGGGCCATTACGTGCGCACCCAATGAAAGAGCATATAACTCTGGGTGGAATTCTGAAGAACTTTCTTTCTTCATCTTATAGAGATAACAAATTTAAAATAATACTGTTTGTTATATATGCATTACCTAACAAATATATAGTAACGAGTGTTATATATGTATTACCTTGTGTTGAAACCATTCTGGAAAATTAGTTTTAATATCATCTTGGGGATGTGTAGATTTGAATTCACTACATTGAAGAAAAATGCATAAAAGCAAGAAAAATTAGTCTTAATTATATATTTGGGATGTTCGGTAAATATATAATGGATAGGAGCACTTACTTCATGTAGCCCCTGACTTCTTCACAATTATCGAGGACAAACCATTCTATCTTGAGTTTGTCCTCAACTGAAAGTAGTTTGTCATTCGTTGCACTGATCGGGTTGCATTGAGACTCAAACACCCATAACTTTATTTTTTCTACAACGGCATCCTCATTTCTCTCAGGCTGATTGAACTTAGTCTTAACTTTTTGCAGGTAAAATTGAGCAAAATCTTAGAGCTTCTTCAGCTACATAACCTTCAGCTATACAACCTTCTGGCCTTGACGGGTTTTTAACATAGTTTTTCAGTTTTTTCATATACCGTTCAAAGGGATACATCCATCTCATATAGACTGGACCACCAATAATCGCTTCATCGGGTAAATGCATAACCAAATGAACCATTATGTCAAAGAATACCGGAGGATAGATCAACTTTAACTTGCACAAGATCATAAGAATGGCATCCGTCGCTTTCTTCATATCTTCCACTACTAGTGTTCTGGAGCAGAGCTGTTTAAAGAACGCACAAAGGTCTACCATTGGTGTATAAACATCTTTGCCCAAAAATGCTCTAACCCCAATTGGTATCAATTTTTGCACGAGAATATGACAGTCATGTGCTTTCAAACCAGTAATGTTAGTATTGTTATGTGTCATCCTCTTACTAATATTAGATCTGAACCCATCTGGTAGTTTAACATTTTTTGTAAACTGACAGAAACTCTTTCGGTCACGGCGGGTGAATGAGTATTTTTGTGTAGGCAGGTCCACTTGGTTCCCTTTTTTTTCAACCATTGCGTCTTTTGAATTTTCAGCTTCTCTAAGTCTTTTCGTGCACTTGAGTTGTCTTTCGTCTTGTCATTCATCAAAAGAGTACCAAGCAAGCTATCGCACACATTTTTCTCGATATGCATAACATCTAAGTTGTGTTTAAACTGCAGAGAAGAACAATACTCTAATTCAAAAAATATGTTTCTTTTGGACCAGTTCAACTCGAAGTCTTCCAGATTAGGGTTAGCACCTCCAAATTTTGGATGCTTGCCTGGTAGGCGATTGAGTAGAAGAGCATGTTGAGCATCTATGTCAGCGGGTCGCCGCTAAAGGTGTTTAAGAAAGTGGGTATTAAAAAAGGGTAGGCAGCGACCCACTTTTTGACACCTAAAGGGTAGCACCTCCACATATTTTGTTTGTTTAAGAAAAATTCGGCAACATTTCCCCTTAGCACTCCAAGTATATAATATAAATATATACCCGAGGAGCAAAGAGGAAACGACAACCGAATCTTTCAAAAACAAACAATCATGTAGTACACATTCACATCCTAAATGAGATAAAGTATTTAAAAAGCAATTCCAAAACGGGGACTACCCGAAACTAATTACTAAATCAATTTCGGACGGGTATTTCTAAGCTCACTATGTTTTAAATGAGGATTCATTTTCGAGCATGTCTTTCTAGTCTCAATATGTATTAACGTATAAATATAAATAAACATGCACGCATACATACTTACGTACATACACATACATACTTACATGGCACGCTCGCGCGCTCGTACGCAAGCACCCACACACGCTCCCACGCACACATACACTCATACATACACACTCATACATACATACACTCACTCATACATATATACATATACTCATACACTCATACATACAAACATACACACATAACATATTTTTTTTTAAAATCTACATACATAATATATTTTTTTTAAATATTTATACATTATGTAATTTTTGAAAAATACATATTTACTTACATATATCATTTTTTAAAAATATATATAACATACTATATTTTTTTAAAATAAAAATACACAATTTAATATAAACATACATACCTAAAATACACACATACTTACACACATACAAACCTAATACTAACAATATAAAGCATAAATATTATAAAAAAACAATTAGCCGCGACGAAACTTCACGTGGCTCACTAAATCAGTGCTTTCCTACAAACATAAACATATTATCATAAAATAAATAAATAAAATTAAACAAATAAATAGAAAAAACGGAAAAAACTTAAAAAACTTAAAAAAACAGAAAAGAAAAGAAAAAAACACAAAAGAAAAGAAAAAAAAAAGCAGAAAAAAAACAAAAAAAAAAACTCACCGGAGAGAGAGAGAGAATGGGTCGGTGGTGGTGGTTCGGTGGGGGGTTTGCTCTGGTGGGTTGCTTCGGTGGTGGATTACGAACTTCATAAGACAAAGACAGTGTGGGAAACAAGGGAAGAAGACAAAGGACTAAAAATCTAACAGTTTGAAGCACGAACATCATTGAATGCAAGTGAAGAACATTAAATTGTGAAAATTAGCAGAAATATTCACATAACATTACATAAATGTGGGTATATGAGTCAAGTTTTTCCAATTCCATTTTATGTATACATATTTGGGTGAGTGACCACACACGCGTTGCAGAGGGTTACTTGTAGCATAGAGGGAGAGAGAGAGAAAGAGAGAGAAAAGAGGAGAAACAGGTGGGGAGGATACGGTCTGGTGGTGTCAGTGACAGTGAGAAAGGCGGGTCAAATTGGAAGTTCGCCCTTAAAAGAAGAATCTTTAATGGCTAACGTGCACTTGTTTGGTTAACATGTGCTGGTGTCAGTGACAGTGCGAGAGGTGCTGAGGGCTAGTTGTTATTTATTTATTTATCATATTATTCATAATCATATAATAGGTAGAAATACTCGTTTGTAAAAACACAATTTGAATCTGCCGTTGGATATATTATATACTAGGTTAGCGACCCGTGGGTACCCACGGTGCAAACCAAAGTAAATTAAAAATTAAAAAGTAATATTAAACTAATAGTTTTATTATTGAAGTTGAGTGTGCATAAAAGCAATGAATATATGTAAGATTATATTAACATGCAATTCCAAACCAAACAATCAACTACCATAAAAAAAAATTATAATTTCAAAATCACCAAATCATTAAAAAAAAGCAATATGGAAACTCATTAACAAATAAATCACCATTCAAAATCATCAAATCTTAAGATTATCATGAAAAAAAAATACCAAACATAATGTTAAACACGAAATTATAATAGCATAAAACAAAATCCGAAAAAAAAACATACGACATTACTAAAAAAAATAATTATTATAAAATAAAATTAATAAACCCAGCGGCCTCCAACGCCTTCTTGTGATTTTTACCATCCACATGTGCGTTTAGGTTAGTTTGGCTGGTACATTGCACATGGCACATAGCACAATAGAACATATCATGACCGCTAACATGTGTCACCTATACAAAATCAATTAAGAAATAAGGTATTTAATTTTACGTAGTTATGAGTATATATAATATATATATATATATATATATATATATATATATAACTTATATAAATATATATATATATATTTAAATCTATTACCATTTAAAAAAACGAAACATGAAATAAATGTAGAATGTAGATCATTTTGGTATGTTCTTAATGATAAATATTTAACATCATTAATTACATAGTTTGAATTTATACAAATATTTAAATGGTATATTTATTTCATCGTATAATGTATATAAAAGCATACATAAATAACAAATAATACTAAGATGCTCATACCGTTAGTTATGTATGATAAAGATGCATGACTTTTATTTTATCTAACTAAATAAAAGTTCAACCAGCAAAGTAAAGTTATAAATGTACAATTAAGTATAAAATATATTATGACTTACCATTAGAAGTACTATTACGCTTGGTAACTTTAGATGCTCGTAAGCTAAAATTAAATTCCCGTAATTGAGACATTGTAAAGTAAAAGTTGTCTTCTGTATAAGAGTAGGAGTGAAATGATTGTTAGTGATGATAACATTACAAATACTAACATGGTTGTAAAAAACTTACTCAAACATTAACTGTTGAAACTTAATCTAAGGCTTGTTGTGTACGATCCGCAAAGCTAACAACGAACGATTATGAAATGAACTTGTAAGGAATGGTAACTAAAAAGGTTTAGTAGAATGA
This sequence comes from Ambrosia x helenae, assembly GCA_030844895.1. NCBI lineage: Eukaryota > Viridiplantae > Streptophyta > Magnoliopsida > Asterales > Asteraceae > Ambrosia > Ambrosia x helenae. Next base: position 104,836,541 of record CM061224.1, read on the forward strand.
TTCGATGCATTTCAATATTTATACTTATATTCGATTGAGTAAATATGGCAATGTAATTAATTTTTAAAAATTTTGAAAATTTAATAACAATTTACTTACCGCCAAGATTTCAAAAAATTTGAAATCTTCAAAATTTCGATTTTTTTTTTTAATTTTAAAAAATTTGAAAAATTTATAATTTTGATATTACGTTACATAATAAATATAATAATAAAAAAACGCATCGAATTAAATATGGAAATGAAATTAATTTTATTAAAATAGAAAGTATAAATACAACTTTATTAATTAAATAGCATTATTTTAAAATTTTTAAAATATAAATTTTGTAAACATTTATTACTAATGAAAATAATGAAAATAAAAGTTGAAACTTAATGTTAAATAGTGTGTATCACACAAAAAAATATAATATTAAATTTACAAATCTAGATTTGTTGAAAAAAAAAACAATCTAGCAACAACAATAAACAATTAAAAATCATATAATTTATACATATAATAAAATAAATAGAAATTATATGATAACGTTCATATAGAACGTACGTATTAAACATGCTTGTAAACAACTTAATAAAAAAATTAACTGTTGTAACTTAATATCTAAGACTTGCTGTGTATGATGTTCAATGCTAACAAAGAACGAATATGAAATGAACTTGTAAGAAAATGTAAGTAAAAAAGAATTCGAAGAATGATTTAAGTGTTTTCAATATTTATAGTTACATTGGATTGATTAAATATGGCAATTTAATTAATTTTTAAAAATTTTGAAAATTTAATAACAACTTCTTTACTTCCTAAACCTCAAAAAAATTTAGTATTGCAAAATTTCGAACTAATTTTAAATTTTAGAAAATTCAAAAAATTATAAATTATGATAATAACATATTTTCTACACTTTTTACATATAAAAAAACGGACAATAATAACTAATGTAAATTCATTGTTTTTTTTAAGCAAAGTGTATTACGTATATCCTAAAATCAACAAATTAATAGTAAATAAATATAAGATAATATTAAATTCATTGTTTAGAATACATAGAAACATGTAAAAAATAAAACAATTATTCATGGAAGTTCATAAAACGATAAACAAAAAACAGAAGATCATAAACCAAACTCGCCAAAAAAAAACACAACTTCATAACAAAAAAAAAACATCTTCAACGAATTAACTTCAGTGCAAATCATTCTTCATCGCTTGACAATTCCACCCTCAAATCAACAGAGTCCATTTTATTTGCGCAATTATCCTGTATTAAAATTGTATATAAATGAAGACATTTAACATAAAAAAAATAAAAAGGAAAATTAACCGTATGTATGTAAAAATAAATATAGAAAAATACTTTTATAATACCTTCGCAATCAACATTTTTTTCTCTAGTTGAGACAAGACATTTTTTTCATCATTAATACCGCTAACGATATAAATTTCAGAAAATGTTTTTAAATTTGTCTATGTCACTTCTATTTTAAAGCCAAGCCATCTATCTTTGGTTAAAAAGAATTCATGAGGAAACCGAACATAATCGCCAACCTGTGAAGAAGAAATTTTGGTAATTACATAATAAAAATTATAATAAAAAATAAAATAAATAGTAAAAATAATAAAGATAAAAACACACGGTATTTTTTTTCAACAAATCATGAATATCGAGTGGAATCAATTTAGCCACATCTTTATGAGACAATGTTAGCATGACCCCATCGCTAATATCTTGTACCAAAATTTTTATTTTAAACCTGAAAAAATAAGAGGAATTAAAATATAAATTAAAATTTAGCATTGATTTTTTTAAAGGATTAAATATAAAAGTTAGGGAAGAACCTTGGGATTGCTTCAACATCATTCTCAGCACAATTATTATTCTCACAAGTGTATTTTGGTATTATTTCATACCCTCCATTGTCACCATTAGTATTGTCAACAATGTAATCTGTGCTAACTTTCTCATGGCATTTAGAGCATGCCATATGGTACCAACCATAGTCTTTATACACTTGTGAGATTTTTCCAAATACAATAAGACTCCTTTCATTTTGTGATTCCCACACATCGCCAATTAGGCTAAATGTGTTATTTGTTACAAATTCATTGTAAGAGTCCATGATGGTTTTCACTATGTAAAAGAAAATTAAAAAGAATCAAAAAATCGTAAATTAGTAACATAACTTATGTGTGAATGCATAAAATTATTATGAATCAAAATGAAATAATATTAACAAAAATTATATCGTACCTACAGATAATTGGAAATGGAAGTTAGTTTGATGGTTGTTATAGATATAGACCATGTGAATGATTGAACAATTTTTCTAAAACAATTTATAATCAAATGCAGTATTATATTTTTAGAATGGAGCAATAGTTTATAATTTGTATTAATGGTGTGTTAATGGAAAATGTATAATTGGTCTACTAATGGCCTAATTTACGATTTTTTTTATTGAAATGTATCAAATAATGTAGAATGTCGTAAAACTCAATGCTATGTATTGAGAGTCAAAACATGGAAACTGAACATAGTGAGAAGCGATTTTATCTAGTGGTAAAACACATTTATTGCATATTTTAGTGATACGGGTCATTGGGTCAGGGCGCGAATCCGGGTTAGAAGATGCTTGGTTGACATGTGTACTATAATATTGAGGAGCTCTAGTATGGGGACAAATGTCCCCTAGCTACTCTTTTATTAGAAGAAAGAGATGTAGTTTTTTAAATAACTCATGTAACACTTTAAACTTAGGCCCGATTAAACATGAATCTTCTAAACTTGTTATGTAACCAAATAATCCATAACAAATTTATAAGCCTAATACATAATACTGTATCTAATTCACTCATTGTAATACTGTTATTTTGCTAACTGTTATACATAAAATTTAGTTTAAATTGTTTAATTCGTTAAAGCATATGGGGCCTAAGGGGCACGTTTTTTTAATGGCTCGGATAAGCATGTAAATCCTTATGGACGCCTTTGCCTCCGATCCTCCTGTCATAATTCTCAAACTTCGCCATTGCTCATCGTTCCCACCCCATGTTCTAAATACTTGGAATACGTTCTAACAAAACATGTTTATTATCATTTGTATAAGCTGATAACCCTAAGCATCATGTATTAAATTGTAAATAGCTAAAAAAATAACCCAAAAAAATACATAAGACAATATTATCCAGTCACGAACATTCAAGAAATATAATATTCATTTGATAAAAAATGTATCTATCCAAGGAATCAATAAAATCTTCAATTTTCATATGTCATGAATGAAAAAATTAAAATATGTGAATAAAATATGAATAAAATATGTTTGATCGGAAACGTTTAATTCCAAATTAGTTTAAAATATGATTATGGTAAAACGATAGTTTTAACTAAACTTATAGATTAAGTTATAAATTAGAGGTGAATTAGTGATAACAAAAGACATTTCAAGTGAAATCTTTGGGGAAAAGATGGTTGGCATTCAAGCTTCACATTTATCTCAACGTTGTTCAGCCCATAAGTGCTTGGTGTTTTAACTCTTCTAAAACAAAATTATTATTTTTCTCTAAATTAATCAAATTTCTTATTACACAATACACGTTTTTTGTTTCTCTCTATATATATACGACTTAATGGTAGCATATTTGTAACAAGATAAAATAAAAAAAATACCATTATGTATATTTTAAGAACTCACCCCGTTTTTCTAAAGCTTAAAAACATGTCGTGTTTTATAGCCGTGTTTTGAATAAATGACATTCAATAAGACGACATTGAAGGTTTGCTTTAGAGATCCTTATAAACCTCATTGTGCAAGAAGCTGTTGAAGGTTCAAGAAGAAGGAGATGATTCTAGGGATTAAAAGATGATGACTAATTAATGCTAAGTATTTGAATTTCGAAGACATAACACATTTTTTATAACCCCACTTCTGGATTCGGTTATTTGAATTTAAAAAAAAAACCAGCTCCAAACTAACCCAAGAACATATTTTATATGGTTTGCTGGTTTGGTTATCGGGTTAACCATCTAACCTAGAAAACTCGACAAAAAAAAAAAAAAAAAAAAAAACCCAACACCTAAAAATAAAACCCGAAGAGCACCCATAAATAAACACACTCAAATGTCTTCCAAACAAAAAAAAAAAAAACTAATTGATTAGTAAAGAAACAGTTTACCATGCTCACATTCACACGTATAGTTAATACTAAAATATAATAATCAGTAGATAAATAATAAATGAAGCTTACGAAAAAACTAAAACTCACCATGAGATATGATGTGGTATCAATTTTAAACAGAGAAATCACGATCGAAAACCATAACATCTGAAGAGGGTCCCATCCACTAGATCCATTTCGAACTCAAACCCAAAAAAATATTGGAACAAACTTCGATCAGCATCAATCAGAAAGACGAATAAAAAAATTAGACGTTGGTCTTTGTGACGGCTAGGGTGAAAATGATTGTGGCGTCATTTAAATAAGTGGTGAAGCATTTAGGGTAAAAGCATATAATAAAATTACCATACTGACCTCTCTATATTGAGAAGGAATACGGCATTGGAATTTGGCAGCATTTGTAAGTTGACTATCTATATTTTCCACTAAAGACTATATATTTATTCAATAACAATAATAGCTAAATTATCTCGGGTTGAAGAATCTAATATGACACATCAATGTTACATATGAAATACACTGATACGTTTCACATTTAAATGCAGGAAAAGCTTCGGGTCAGTGGCGGACCTATAATTATTTTTTTATGGGGGGCGTAAATTTTTAAAGGGTTATTTGTCTATTGCTATGTTATAACTTTTTTCGGTTGAATTCAGGTCGGGTCGGGTCAGGCACAAATATTTAATGTGATTCTCATTCAAGTCAATAACTCAATAACATATCTCAAGATCACATATCTACTCACAATTTAAGTTTTTAACATGTGGTTAACATTATCATATTGATGATTGGACTCATTTATAACTTATAACTCATAAGTATTCAAATATTCGATATTCTAAACTTTTTTCTTGCTATTGTAACAAGTAATCAACAACCAAACAATATCAAAAATTTAAGTTTCACCTAAACCTTAAAGTGAATTAATAATTTCTTCACAAATAAAACTTAAAAATTAAGTAATAAAGTAAAAAATCACGACGTTTTCTTAATTCAAACTATATAAACTTACAAAATACAAATAAATAAAAAATTGAAAACTCTCAACTATAATAACCAGATCGATTTTATAATTTTTCACATTTTATATGATTAAGAGCATTCACATCCCCTCCATCAAATCTCATCCATCAAATTACACTAAAAATCACTACTCCACCCTTAAATATCCTCTCTCCTAATTAAAATAATAATATTTTTCATACTTTTATTATTACATTTTCTCTCTGCTCACTCACAACTACTTACAAAAATAGTAAAATATATATAGGGATGAATAGTAGTTTTTCATATTTAGGGTGGAACAGTGCTTCCACCAAATATTTTCTCTCTCCTCCACTCACAACCACTTACACTCACCCCATATAATTTGGTGGACACACTCACATACATTTGGTGGATGAGATGTGAGTGCTCTAAGACTACTCGGAGTGGTGGGGGGAAAGAGGGGGATGAAGCGTCATGTGGCACTTGGGTGGGGGGGGGGGGGTGAATTGTGGGGAGTGGAAGGGGGGAAGTGACATGTGGCACTTGCTTTTACATTTTTTTTTGTTTTTTATTTTCTTTTTTAATAAATAAAAAAACACAATTTTATAAAAACATAAATATAAATTCATTTAATAAACTACAAAGTAAATAAAAAAATACACGAACTAACAAAAAATACATGAAAATTAAAAAACATAAAGGCACTTTAAAAAAATACATGAACCGAAAATGGTTTTAGTTATCGCTATCGTTATCGTCAGATGGGTAATCTCTTGGTATACTCCAAATATGATCAACCAGATCCGCTCGAAGGTTGTGATGTGTTTGGCTATTCTTGATTTCAGAGTTGTTGGCGTTTCTTTCTTCATCAGTAATGTTTTCTTGACTTTGTTGCGTTTCCTCACCAAAGTACTCGCATATTGCATGTCATTCATCCTCCAAAATCATGTTATGTAAAATAATGCATGCGTACATCACATTTCTTATTTGGGGTTTTTCATACGGTCTACATGGCATGGACAAAATGCATCATCTTTTTGCAACACACCAAAAGCACGCTCAACATCTTTCCGTGCAACCATTTGAGCTTTGTTAAACTTTTTTCTCTTAGGGTCTAACGTAGTCCTCCGTATAAACGATTTTACGAACACGGCCCAATCAGTGTAAATTCCATCTGTTAGAAGATACCCGTACGATTTTACGAACGTAGTCCTCCGTGTAAACGATTTTACGAACATGGCTGAACATATCATCTGAACTCGAAGAGTCGTCCGACATCTTGCAATTTTTTTTTTTAAAATATGATAGTTTGGAGAGAATTTTATGAAAAAAAAGAGGGTGTGTTTGTGTAAAAGAGGGTATTATATATATATATATATAATAATAATAAAAAAAAATATTTTTTTTAAACCGTTACCCCAACGGTAACTTTTGAAAATTTCTTTTTTTTTTAACGGTCAAATAATAAGATGGGCCAATGAGATGATGCCACGTGGCACTAACACCCGCCCCACGCCAGGCCAAATGTCCCCACCCTCTCCTTCCACGCCATAGTGGCGGCGGTGTTCCCCCCCCCCCACCCGCCCCCACTCCGGACACTCTAAGGTGTTGTTTGTTTTTTCTGCAGGAAAAGGTCTGCAGTCTGCGGACCACATTTGCAGACATCTGCAGGAGAAGAGGTGGACCAAAGGTCTGCAGTCTGCAAGAAGAAGACTGTTTGTTTATTAATGTCTGCAGGCTGCTGAAATAAACTGAAACTGAAATAAACTGATTTTTTACAGCAGACTGGTGGTAAACAGTGGTGGTGGATAGTGGTGGACAGTGGTGGTGGCGGGTGGTGGTGGTGGTGGACGGTGGTGATGGACCGTGGTGGTGGTAGGTGGTGGACCGTGGGTGGTGGTGGTGGTGGTGGACTGTGGTGGTGGTAGACGGTGGTGGTGGGTGGTGATGGGTGGTGGTGGACCGTGGTGGTGGACAGTGGTGGTGGTGGATGGTGGTGGTGGGTGGTGGTGGACCGTGGTGGTGGTGGGTGGTGGTGAACAGTGGCGGTGGTGGGTGGTGGTAGTGGACCATGGTGGTGGTGGACGGTGGTGGTGGTGGATGGCGGCGGTGGTGGTGGTGGTGGGTGGTGGTGGACCATGGTGGTCGAATGTGGTAGGTAGTGGTGGACGGTGGTGGTGGACCGTGGTTGGTGGTGGTGTACTGTGGTGGTGGTGGTAGACGGTGGTGGTGGGTGGCGGTGGTGGGTGGTGGTAGTGGACCATGGTGGTGGTGGACGGTGGTGGTGATGGTGGAGGGTGGTGGTGGTGGACCGTGGTGGTGGTGGTGGTGGATGGCGGTGGTGGTGGACCGTGGTGGTGGTGGTGGTCGATGGCGGTGGTGGTGGTGGTTGGTGGACCATGGTGGTGGTGGAAGGTGGTAGGTGGTGGTGGTGGTAGGTGGTGGTGGTGGGTGAGGAGAAGAGAAGTGGAGAAGACCTTTGAAGATCTTAGAAGACTTTGGAACAAGTCTGCACCAAGAAGAGGTCAGGAAGACCTTTTTGAGTGAAAAGTCTTCCAAAAAACAAACAATCTGCAGACCCCAAACGTCTGCGCACGTCTGCATGGTGCAGACAAAAGAGGTCAGAAGTGCTTCTGAGCAAAAAACAAACAGCACCTAAGTGATATAAAGCTTGATAGTTGTATGGGTGTCATATATTTCTGTTTGCTTTCGTATACTTTTTGATGTATCACTGTGTTGGCAACAGAATAGTACTCCCACATTTTGCAAAGACTTTTCTTTATTTACCCATGTATATTCACCCAAGAATAAAATAAAGAATTAATAACATCATCTTCTTCACAAGTAAATTTCTCCCGGAGCCTCTGCAACAAAATTACGGGGATTTTTTTTTCTCTTTCAGCTTCATATCTTCTTCTTCATGTGTGGTCAATGTTCAAGAGGTGTGATTGTGAAATTTTACGGGGCGCTTAGAATTTTATAGATCATATAATAATACTAACAAAAATTTTTTTTAAGGTGGGCGGTCGCCTCCCATTGACTACAATATAGGTCCGCCTCTGCTTCGGGTAGCACCTAACTAAACAATTAACAATGTATAACTCCAATGTTAACACCTAACCTAAAATAGTTTATAACTCCATTGTAACACTTAACTGTAAACAATATAATTATAATGTTAACATCTAACCTAAAACAATGTATAACTCTAACATTAATAGCTGACCTAAAATAATGTACGACTCCAACGCTAACAACTAACCTAAAACAATGTATAACTCCAATGCACTCTAATATTAACACACATCCTAAAGTCTAAAAAGGCACAACTCTAACATACTAGTATTGATACCTAACCTAAAACAATATATAGCTATAATATTAACACCTATCATAAAAGCTAAAAAATGTATAACTCTAATATCAATATTCAATACATAACCTAAAACAATCTATAAATCCAATGCTAACACCTAATACTTCAACATGAAGAAGCTCTAAAAAACCTAGCCGAATCGGCAAAAGATACATGATATATTATACGAAGCGTCTCAAAATATTAAAACCAAGATTTTTAGAGGGCTAAAAATGTCATACCCCGCCATGGCGGAAACGCGAGGTGCGACTTCGAAAAATTTCCAAGCAAAAATGAATACAAATAATAGCAATAATTTAAATATATAAGAAAACATATATTTTTAAAACCAACAAAGTATGTAAGTAAATGCATTGTTTATGTGAAACATGTTAATATTTTTTCTTACACCATATATAGTAATTCCACTTTAAAAAACATTTTTCTTAAAACATGATGTGTGGTCATATGGCACAAGTCCGTCTATACTACAACCGAAAACTATCTTTCTAAATAAACATGAAATTGTGGTGGATATCATCGCGGAGGTGAAATCGTATAGTTTTTTGTGGTACAAACATAGACATAAGGGTATTATAGATACAGATTAATGGTAATTGAAGGTTATGATAAAAGAATATGTACAAGTAGGTTTTTCATGAAGGGTAGAAAGGAAAAAAATTCCTATGTCATCTTAAAATTCATCTAAAATGATATGTGGACAGTGAAGACAATGAATGTACAAGTAACAATGCATCAAGGGGTAATATGAGAAAGATTTATATGACATTATAGATTAAAAGCATGTGTCTTTTCAAATGTCATCTTAACTTTAACAATTTGGACATATTTGCCCATGCCTCCTCATTTATAATGTAATAATAATAACTAGTGTGAATGCCCGCACGTTGCAGCGGGTGCGTCTGTTTTGTCACCTTCTAGTTGTTGGGGTTTGTGGCATGTGTGTGGGGTTTGTGGGTGAATTCTAAACATAACCACATTCCAAAAAGAATATGTATAAAAAATAAATGGGCATTTATAGTACTTTACACAACCCCGATCCAGGTTATAAATTGTTGACCGAACATTGAAATTGCCAAATCCGTATCGCTATCTCAAAGTCTCAAACCATATAGACTGTCGGCTTACCATGAATGGATCATAATAGGTGAAAGCACGTGACATGGAAATAAGCTAATACCTTAATTCACCTAAATGAATATAGCTAGCAAGCCTATTGGTATGAAATCATAAAATTTATGTCAAGAGAAACAATAGAGGAAAAAAACAATCTTACAAGTACATTAGGTGGAATAAAATTTCATGGACGTCTTTCTAGGTAAACACGACTCTTCTTCGCTATCATTGGCAAACCCTTCCAATAGAACCTTCACCAATCAATACATTTAATCCAAAATTCTTGTTTTCTCTTTCGATTAATCAAGCAAAAGTGCGGGCACTTCAATTATTAGTACTTCATTTTGCCCATCAAAATTTTCTATCGGTTGTACTTTGTTCTTTTGTTGTCCTACATTACATGTAGAAAAAAAACATTATAATTGTTCCAATGTTCAAACCATGATAGTTATTAATTGCTATATCTGAAAACAGTATTTGTAAAGTGGTCATGATACATGTAGATGTACAATTTTTACAAAGTGGTTAATTTTAGGAATGACAAAGATGTTCCAAAATAATGTTTTCCCGCTACATTTCTTATTTCTTTTTATAGTGGCTAGTTGCAACAACAACGTGTAGATGGTGAGGTCATGGTCGTGTCGGTGACAATGGGTACGCGGTGGTGATAGGTGGCAATCACACAAATCTAGCAATTTAAACTGGTATTCACACAAAATTCACTAATTTAAATTTGTAAACTTAAGTGAAAACAACCAACACATAATGCAAATTAGGGATGTTATATAATGCATAGATCAATGCCTCATTGCTTTCGAACATAAGTAATGTAACAAGCAGCTTTGTTACAATTTGAACTAAAATAATATGTACAAGAAATTGTTAGGATATTCCAACAACAAAATAATAAAAAAAAAGTATTCAAGCCAGACCATGAATACTTGATGCATTCTTCTTTTGATGATATGCATTAGCACAAAGGGCTACCATTTTACCAAATATTCCTATATTATATTTTTAACCACTTTTAGAAGAAAAAAAAAATACCATAGTGAAGGTGAAGAGCATTGTAGGGTTTCTTGGATTACAACATTCAATTGGGTGTTTATGGTGCTTATGAAGGGGTTACAACTTCATGTGGGTACAAAGAGTGCATAAGAGATATATACAATTAGTATTAAAGGTTGTACATGAGGGCATAAAAGGAAGAAAACGACAAAAAATTAGAGACTTGTAAATGACCCTTGGTATACCATCTTAACTTTGAACAATTTGAACATATTTGCACATGCCTCCTCCTTTATAATATAGTATAAATATAAATAGATATAGATATATAGATTGTTAAATATCTTATTTCATAATAAGAGTTGTATGAGTTTAAAAATATGTTTTAACTAATACTTAGATTATATTTCGAGAGCTTCCTGGGATAGATAAATCAAATATGAAGTGACAAAATGTGTGTTACGATGGTGTAAATAAATTAATGTAAAGAAAACAATAATTTTAATCATTTGAATAAGAATAAAAACATATATTAAAGGGAGAATGTATGTTTAGATGAGCAACAGAGCCAAACCAACCATTGCATAACGCGATTGAGGTTGTGATTTTTAAGGTGTAGCTTTTAGAAACGAACGATTTAAACCTATTCTGCCCTAAATGAAAACAAAACTCTAATTTGCAGTTCATTTAGCGTAAAGAATTCATTAAAGCTGTGTATCACATAGGTCACGAAATATAGCACAATGGGTCACAAAATATAACACAATGCTGAGGAAAAAAGACACAATGAATCGTAGAAATGACACAATGACAAAAATAAAGAAAGCACACAATGCAACATAAAAGACACAATGATATAAAACAAAATTTTAAAACTACAAACTAAAAATTTCAAAAATCAGAAACCTAAAAACTAAGATCGTAGGGTTCGATGAGACGGTTTCAATACCGCTTGAATGAGTTAAATCAGACCCCATTTTGTAACACCCCGAAATCTTGTTTCGCCTAAATACGCCATTAGGCGTAATTGATAAAGTATCGAAAGCGAATTTAGCGGTGGATGTTTTAGTCAATGGATAAAAACGAGACTAAAACCCACTAGAAGATACTAATCTAGTTAATATTATAATCTAAAAGCAAACCGAGACTAAAACTTGAGGGACCATTGTTGCCAAATGACAAAGTGAGTTTTATTAATAATAATAATAAAACAATAAAAACACACACTTGGTGGGTGTGTGTGTGTGTGTGTGTGTCGTGAGTGATGATCAGGAGATCATCTCCTCCAACAACCAAACCCTAAACCTCAAGCTCAAGCTCAAGCTCAATCCAAGCCAAAATCAAGGGGCTTTCAGTGCATGAGCAAGAAACGGGTCATATGGGTCCTAAACTACAACAAGGTACCTTTTATTGGCCGAAATTGATGCCATAATTCATTTTTGATTTCTATGAAAATCTAGGGTTTTGATACAAACGTGGAATTGATGGTTAATATGGGTTACCCTAGTCTTGGGGAGCCTTAAACATGTATAATCCAGTTACAAATCACACTAATATATGTATTTGGTTTTGATCATATGCTTATGGATATGTGTAGAATTTTGGGGTTTAACCTCTAGGTTGAATCAACTTATATCTAGTAATCCTTGTGACTCTTAGGAGTTGTTAATATGAGAAATTTAGGCAAAGTGGTTTAAATAATGTAATATGATGATGATTAGACAAATGGTTATGCTTTGGCTAATCTTGAGCTTTGAAACTAAACAAATTGGTGGGTGCACACCACGTGTTTGATTAAATGCCAATTTGGTGAACACTAGTGAAACTAAGAAGTTAGAATCATGTAAGAGCTATCAATCGTATGTGATATTGGTTTGTAATAAGCCAAGTTAATTGCATATTCTATGTAAGAAAATGGCTATGGATTTAGCTATAAATGGGCAATGAATACATGATTTATGGATAGTGAATTAATTCCATGTTATGTATTCTAATAATCAAGTTTGACATATCCCTAAGTTAGGTACCAGAACTAGGGATGCAAACGGGTCAAACGAATGCAAGTCGGATACTTATGGAAACAAGAACGCATGCGAGGTAAGTTTGCTTACACTACTATACTATGAACATGGGTCAAGTGTTGTATACCTTGGTTTTAAATTTTGATGTGGGAAGAAGGTATGACCCCCAAGGGGTGAAACCTATTAAATGGGCGATTTATGCGTATACATGTTAAAACAAGATTTATGGTAATAAACGAATCAAAGTGTGTTGATCAAATGATGGGAATCATTAATTGGGTCAATAGACAAAACTATGTGGTAATCAAGAATCTAAACTCAAGTTTTGATAAGGAAAACAATCGCGTGAATAAGGAGGATATGCAATATGGGTAAATGGGTCAAGTGGGATTGCCACTTGCCTATAGTTAAAGTTGGATTATCATAGGATTATGAACCGCATGACTTAATGTCAAATGGTGAATGATCTCCATTGAGTCCCGAGAGACTAACGGGTCAATCTAGAATGTATGCAGGAGATCAATAGGAAGTTGGGCACTCGATGCCTAAGAAATCATAATGGGTGCAAGTCATGGGTCAATGCAACCCGGTAAGTCCGTAGTTAAATAAACGCGTTTGGGCGAAGCAATATGGGTGCTAAAGCAACCCACATGAAGTGTGGGTGCCTAATAGGTAAGTTATTTTCAAAACTATGTCTAATGCGCGCTAATGCGCTTAGAATTGATCAAATTGAGAACAATCATATGAAACAATGAAAATCTAAGTCCGTAAGGACTTAGAAGTTTTTAAACTGGTCATTGAGTCAAAAACAATGGATTTCAATCAAGAAGTGTCGCCACGGATGGCCAAATTTAAAGATTTGGCTATAAGGGGCATTTTGGGAATTTAAAGATTTACTAAAGGTTAAATCTAAGAACCAAGTCACAATGACACAAAACGGACAATGCTTTTAGTTGAACATGTGTCCAATGAGATGACAATATTATTTCTATGCCTTTGGTGTGATTAAGAAGTGTCTTGTATAGTCTAGGGCCTTAACTAGTCGATTTGGGCAAAAATCGACATAATTATTTAAAACCAAGAACCGGGCCATAGGGACATAAACCGGGTGATATTTTTAGTTAAACAAGCGTCAAATGAGTCAACAATATGATTGTTATGCCTGTTGAACGGTCAAATAAGGCTTTGTATAATCCATAGCCTTAACGGGTCGATTTGGGTAAAATCAACATAAGCATTGAATAACCGAAAGGGTGTATTTGATTTTCAGAAATGGTATCTTATATGCATGATAATATGGTATCAATGAATCCTCAAGTGTTCCCCAAAATGGCTTTGAACATAAGTAAAAGAGATGCGAAAAGTGGGGAAAAGCAAGCAAAAACAATGAGTTTTTCAGCCAGTGGCCAACGTAAGCTACGTTGGCAGCGTAGCTTACGTCAGGCCCTCTCAGAAAATCTGCCCAGTGTCCAGCGTATCTTACGCCAGGACCTCTCGCAAAATTTTTCCAGTGGCCAGCGTAGCTTACGCTGGCAGCGTAGCTTACGCTGGCAGCGTAACTTACGCCGGCCCCTCTCGGGAAATTTTATCTAGTGACCAACGTATCTTACGCTGGAAGCATAGCTTACGGAGGAATGTAATCCCAAAATATTTTCTTTGTATTCCAAACTCGTTCGTTCCGTTTTGACGTGTATCAACATGTTAACTATTTAAAAGGTGTTATTATCAACACAACTAACCATTATCTATGTAATGGTGCTAGGTATACCTTTGATGGAAATCCCGGAGCAAGGATCGAGTCGCGAGAAGAACCGAACACACCTGAACACTCATCAAGCTTTCGCATTAGAATTCAAAGAACTCTCGACAAAACGCAAAACCTTAGTATATGTTTTAACTATTAAAATGTATAAATAAATGTGAATCGAATATGTATTTGATCACAACGGTTTATGTTTCTCATAAATTAAAAAGTTTTAATCGGGAGTGGTTTTACGTAAGGTCAAAACCCGTAGGATTAGGCGTTGATCACTTGATTACGGGTTAGGGTCTTACGCGTTTGATACCCTTCTTGCGATTTCTTATTTTTCTTTCACTGTGTATTTAGTCCTAACTATTTAAACGATATATCAAATAAAGAATGCTTGTAACAAAATGATATAAGTATTCTCACCTCAAATAAAGAATAGTTGCATTAAACTATATGTATTTATTAATTTCCACTCTGCATTCTCATCGTTTGAAAACAATTACTAAAACGGCAACCTACAAAAAAAAATGTATAAAACATAAAAGGATTCTTTTATTATTTGGGTGCTAAGAGTAGTTACAAGTACAAGGCCCTGGGACCAGACGGGTTTAATTTTAAATTCTTGAAAAGATTTTGGGGTTGCTTTGAAGAAGATTTTCTGGACTTGTTTGCTAATTTTCATGACAATGGTCAGTTGAATGCGGCTTGCGTCCCGTCCTTTTTGGCTCTGATCCCAAAAGTTAAGGATCTTATGGGGTTCTCGAACTTCAGGCCTATAAGACTTGTGGGAAGTATCAACAAGGTGGTGTCGAAAGTCCTAGCCGAGCGGTTGAAAGGTGTAATTAATAAACTTGTTGGTCCTGAGCAGTCGGCGTTTATTGCAGGAAGAAGTATTATGGACGGCCCGTTAATTTTGAACGAAATAGTGGCGTGGATGAGGAGGCAAAAGAAATCCGGTTTTCTATTTAAAGTCGACATAGATAAAGCTTATGATTCTGTGAGTTGGGGTTTTTGGATAAGATACTTGATCAGATGCACTTCCCGGCAAGATGGAGGAAATGGGTTTCGGCTATTGTTCGTATTGTAAGTTGACATCTATATTTTCCACTAAAAACTATATATTTATTCAATAACAATAATAACTAAATTATACCCTGGAAACGTCCCGGGTTGAAGAGTCTAATATAACACATCAATGTTACATATGAAAAAGACTGATGCGCTTCGCATTTACATGCAGGAAGGCTTCGGGTCAGTGGCGGACCTAGAATTATTTTTTTATAGAGGGCGTAAATTTTTAAAGGGTCGTTTGTCTATTGCTATGTTATAACTTTTTTTCAGTCAAATTCGGGTCGAGTCGGGTCGGGGCATAAATATTTAATATGATTCTCATTCAAGTCAATAACTCAATAACATATCTCAAGATCACATTATCACATATCTACTCACAATTTAAGTTTTTAACATGTGGTTAACATAATCATATTGATGATTGGACTCAGTTATACCTTATAACTCATAAGTATTCAAATATTCGGTATTCTAAACTTCTTCTTGTAACAAGTTATCAACAACCAAACAATATCAAAAATTCAAGTTTCACCTAAACCTTAAAGTGAATTAATAATTTCTTCACTAATAAAACTTAAAAATTAAGTAACAAAGTAAAAAATCACGACGTTTTCTTAATGCAAACTATATAAACTTACAAAATACAAATAAATAAAAAATTGAAAACTCTCAACTATAATAACCAGATCGATTTTATAATTTTTCACATTTTATATGATTAAGAGATATAAAGCTTGATAGTTGTATAGGTGTCATATATTACTGTTTGCTTTCGTATACTTTTTGATGTAACACTGTGTTGGCAACAGAATAGTACTCCCACATTTTGCAAAGACTTTTCTTTATTTACCCATGTTTATTCACCCAAGAATAAAATAAAGAATTAATAACATCATCTTCTTCACAAGTAAATTTCTCCCGGAGCCTCTGCAACAAAATTACGAGGACTTTTTTTTTCTTTTTTAGCTTCATATCTTCTTCTTCATGTGTGGTCAATGTTCAAGGGGTGCGATTGTGAAATTTTATGCGGGCGCTCAGAATTTTAACGATCGTATAATAAATAATACTAACAAAAAAAATTTAAGGTGGGCGGTCGCCCCCCATTGACTACAATATAGGTCCACCTCTGCTTCGGGTAGCACCTAACTAAACAATTAACAATGTATAACTCCAATGTTAACACCTAACCTAAAATAGTTTATAACTCCGTTGTAACACTTAACCGTAAACAATATAATTCTAGTGTTAACATCTCACCTAAAACAATGTATAACTCTAACATTAATAGCTAACCTAAAATAATGTACAACTCCAACGCTAACACCTAACCTAAAACAATGTATAACTTCAATGCACTCTAATATTAACACACATCCTAAAGTCTAAAAAGGCACAACTCTAACATACTAGTGTTGATACCTAACATAAAACAATGTATAGCTATAATATTCACACCTATCATAAAGGCTAAACAATTAATAACTCTAATATCAATATTCAATACATAACCTAAAACAATCTATAAATCCAATGCTAACACCTAATACTTCAACATGAAGAAGCTCTAAAAACCTAGCCGAATCGGCAAAAGATACATGATATATTATACGAAGCGTCTCAAAATATTAAAACCAAGATTTTTAAAGGGCTAAAAATGTCACACCCCGCCATGGCGGAAACGCGAGGTGCGACTTCGAAAAATTTCCAAGCCCAAAATGAATACAAATAATAGCAATAATTTAAATATATAAGAAAACATATATTTTTAAAACCAACAAATTTTGTAAGTAAATGCATTGTTTATGTGAAACATGTTAATATTTTTTCATACACCATATATAGTAATTCCACTTTAAAAAACATTTTTCTTAAAACATGATGTGTGGTCATTTGGCACAAGTCCGTCTATACTACAACCGAAAACTATCTTTCTAAATAAACATGAAATTGTGGTGGATATCATCGCGGAGGTGAAATCGTGTAGTTTTTTGTGGTACAAACATAGACATAAGGATTTTATAGATACAGATTAATGGTAATTGAAGGTTATGATAAAAGAATATGTACAAGTAGGTTTTTCATGAAGGGTAAAAAGGAAAACAATTCCTATGTCATTTCAAAATTCATGTAAAATGATATGTGGAGAGTGAAAACAATGAATGTACAAGTAACAATGCATCAAGGGGTAATATGAGAAAGATTTATATAACATTATAGGTTAAAAGCATGTGTCTTTTCAAATGTCATCTTAACTTTAACAATTTGGACATATTTGCCCATTCCTCCTCCTTTATAATGTAATAAAATAATAATTAGTGTGAATGCCCACGCGTTGCAGCGGGTGCGTCTGTTTTGTCACCTTCTAGTTGTTGGGGTTTGTGGCATGTGTGTGGGGTTTGTGGGTGAATTCTAAACATAACCACTGTGACACCCGACATATTTGGCTTAAACATTTTAGTAACATCTAAGTCTGCCTTAGCGGGAAACGTTTATAAACGGATTTAACTAGGTTAGTAGAGTCGGGTCAAGTTAGGATTGTCCAGGGTTCAATGATCTGGAGGATCATTGGGAGTCATTTTGGGAATACACGAGTATCGGGTCCCGTTGTTGGTGAAATTACATAAACTAATTAAGTGTATGTGTAGATTATTGGTCGTGTGGTGGATTATATACATAGATGTGTTTAAATGATGTGTAGATGATTATCCATGCTTAAATATGTTAAACATAGACTAAGGTTGCATGCTCATATGTTAAGGTGCGTTAAAATGCGTTAAACACGACAAACTGGAAAACTAGAAAAACATAGGTCCTGGTTCGACCACTTCGAGTGGTCGAAGGTGGAAATATGTCTTTGTTCGACCCTTTGCAAAGGGGCGAACCTGGGATGTGGAATTGAAAGAATTCCCTTCGACCAGGACAGGGTACATTCGACCCTGTGAAAGGGTCGAAGGAGGATACATTCGACCAGGAACAAGGGTCGAAGGTAGACTAGTATAATACCAAACTTTGTCATTTTTCACCATTTCACAAACCCTAACCGTCTCAAAACACTCTCAAACGACTTTAATCACTAAGGAAGGAGTTTTTGCTCTTCTTTTTCATAATCTAACCTATCTACAACATCTAAACAAGAATCCAAGGTGTGATCTTAATCCTAAACCTTTTTAAGGCATTTTAATTCGTTTTCATCTAACCCTAAATGTCCAGATCTGTTCTAAGGATGTTTTTATCAATAAAAACCTTTTAAACACCTTTCTAAATCTAAATCCTATCATTAAACATAGGTTTTGTATCAATAAACATATGTTAATTATGTGTTATGTAATGTTATGTGTTGTTTAATGATTTGCTGCTGTTCTAATGATAGAAACATGATCTAGGGTTGCTATTGATGTTGGTTTATTGTTGTTTAGGGTTATAATTAGATAGGTGGTGATATTATGGGTATTTTGGGGATTTTGATAAACCTAAGGATTATTGCATGTTATTATTATTAATAAATGTATTGGGGTTTTCATAAACACATTAAATAGAGCTTATTGAGATGAATATGAAAGGATTTCAAAAAGTTTCTAAATTGGGTAAGAATTCCATGCATGATGTGACATTTCCATAATTTTGCCATTTTGGGGAAGTATTAAAACAAGCTGGTTTTGGGGCAAAATTGGTGGGGTTTTGTAGGGATAAGTTATTCATGCATGACTGTTGTGTTTGATGATGTTTCGCGGTGTTTTGAATGTGTTTGAAGCGTTTTTGGGGAAACTTAGCTAACAGGGTCGAACCTGGGCTCATTCGACCAAACGAGTGGTCGAATGAGAGATTCCAGGGTCGAACCTGGGAAATGTTTGGGCGAACCTGATAAAACGGTCGAACGTGGCATCAAACAGTCAAACGTGACACTAAACGGGCGAAGGAGACTTAAAAAGGGGCGAAGGAGAACTATTTGCCTAGTTCGACCGTTCTAATGTAAAAATGATATTTTTGATACAAACTAAGTGTTTTATGCTTGAACCTTGTGTGTAATCTATGTGTACTTGATTAGTTAGGGTAATGAGTCACCAACGGGATGTCGGGTCGGTCTAGTGTGTCGGTTGAACATTTAAACACGCTTTAAAACATACTTGGTTACGATCTGGACTATCGGGGACTAGATAACCTTATGGTTATTAGTCGGAACACTTATGTGAACATTTTTATAGATCTCCGGTAGAGGGATTATCAAGGGCTTAGCATTTTACTAGTTACCGAAGAACGCTATCTAAGGTGAGTTCACGGCCCCACTTTTACAACTTTAACTTTTTGGGGGAGAAAACATGCGCTAAACTATTTTGGTAACATATGTCATACTATGGTTTTAACTTTGTATTGCTATACGATCATTGGAAGTCCCGGGGGGAAACCATGAATGTGCGGGGATGCACAACAGGGGAAATGTGGATAGATCTATTGAGCGTGACCTGCCCCACTCGACGGCTTGGAGGGCCGGGCGGGTGCATGTTGTCTCGAACTTTGCTAAACGTGCTGAACATTATTCAGGCTGCTTAAACATATGCTAAACATTGCTAAACGTGTCATGTAATGGTTTCCAATCGTAGTAGTAATAAAACATACGCCTAGCTAGCGTACTTGGTGACATTGGTATAGTATGGACATGATAACGTTTTGATAGCTTTTGGTAACTTATTGAACAAACCTGTGAACTCACCAGCATTACATGTTGACGTCTTTTTGGCATGTTTTTCTCAGGTCGCTAAGGTAGAAACAGAGGACTAGGCGCACGAGTCTGCATGGCGTCTAGGCTTAGTTTCATGTTTTTGAATCAAATAATTTGAACGTTGTCGTACATGGTTTTGTAACTGGTTAAATGCTTCCGCTATGGTTTATAAATTGAGAACTATGTTTTGAGTTTACGTATTTCATATAGTGTTGTTTATTGTGACCGTTGACTTGGATCCTGGTTTGTCATGCGCCTCGCGGTAAAACTCCGCAAGTGGAAATTTGAGGGTGTGACAGATTGGTATCAGAGCCAAAGGTTATCGTGAACTAGGACTGCATGTAGAGTCTGGTCTATAGTCGAGTCACACACACTAGACGGTCACATACTTTGAGTCTATTAGTGGGATACGTACTAACTTTGTCGGGGTGTCCTTACATCATCATCATACTTCCTTGTTACATCATCCGCTTCTATTTGGGTTCTTATCTGCTCTTGTCTTCTTCTTTGGGGTTGAAGAGGAAGAGGCTGATCTGTTGACTCTAGCACACACATGCTTTCTTACACTTGCACCCATAGTAGCAAAAGTCGTCCGAGTTTACCGAGTACTCGCTACAGGGTGGGTCACCGAGTATAGCCGAGTTGGCCGAATATTCCGAGTACTCCCCGCATAAGCCGATTCGACCCCCGAGTACTCGCCCGATTAAGCCGAGTACTCGCAACTCCCTGGTCGGCCGAGTTGGTAGCGCCTAGCGAGTTCTGCAACCATGCTTGCACCTATTGTAACACGTTACTAGGCGACGACATTCGGTGACCGGAGTCTGGACTAGAGGTACATTTGGAGGACCATGTAGAGCAGTTTATCATTTCGGGTGCACACGAAATAATAAACTGAAATGCATAAAAATCCTGGTGGACTTTGAGTTTGGATGTATAGTCCTGGATTTGTCCCTAAGTTAACTCTTGTAAATTTCTGGTGGTTGACACTAGAGGTGAATCTGAATCCCTCGATTTTTGATTTGATAGATCATGTCTGGTGCTCGCGGTGGTGGACGTCGTGGCGGCGGCGGTGGTCGTCCTGGCGGCGGTGGCCGTGCTGGAGGCGTCGGTCGTGGCAACATCAACATGACCCAAGCTGAACTGAACAACTTGCTACAGCAGCAAGTGAACATGGCTATGGCTAATTTCCAGGCTGGGATTAATGCCATGGGTGGTGAGTTGATTTCTGTCGACTTTGCCTCATTCTTGGGTGTCATATTCTTTCGTTTGTGTTAGACTCGTGTATCGTGTTTCAGGTATCGCTGCCAATCCACCTCCACCTCAGTGCTCTTATAAGAAGTTTCGGGACTGTCAGCCCCATAACTTCGCTGGGACTGAGGGAGCGGTGGGACTGCTCCGATGACTTGAGAAGGTTGAATCTGTGTTCGTCATGTGTAACTGTCCTGCTGGGGACCAGGTAAAGTATGCTACTGCGACATTTGAAGGGCCTGCTCTGTCGTGGTGGAATGCTACTACTCAGAACATGGGATTGGGGGAGGCTATTGCTATGCCTTGGGTGGAGTTTGTGCAACTGTTGAGAGGCGAGTACTGTCCAAGGGAGGAGGTACAAAAGTTGGAACATGAAGTCTGGAGCTACAAGATGGTCGGGTCAAAGATTGAGGAGTACACTGTGAGGAGGAACGAGCTGGCGGTGTTGTGCCCTGATTTGCACACACCCGAGTATAGGAGGATCGAGCACCATGTATCTGGGCTAGTGCTGGAGATTGCTGGATTGGTGGCTGCTGGGAATCTTCCCACTCTTGCTGAAGTTGTCCGATCAGCCTATCGGATGACTAACCTGAAGGTGGCAGAAGGTGTTTTGCCTCCTAAGGGTGCTGCTGTGAAGGTTACTAAAGGGAACAAGAGGAAGTGGGATAGTGTGGGGAAGAGTGTTGTGCCAGCGCCATCTTAGCCGGCAAGGAAGTTTGATTCATCTGGGTCTTCTTCGGGGCAGAAGTCGGGAGGGTATGTTGGGAAGCACCCCAAGTGCAACAAGTGTGGTTATCATCATTCTGGGAGTTGTGATCGGGCTCGTTGTCATCGGTGCCATCAGCTGGGGCATCATGCTAAGGACTGCAGGGTGGCACTTACCCCAACTCAGACTCCTGCTGCTACTCCTACTCCTGCTGCTCAGGGGACTCCAGGGAAGCAGGGGTGCTATAACTGTGGTGACACGGGACACTTCAAGCGTGAATGTCCTAAGCTGAAGCAGGGTGATAATGGAAGGGGCGGGAACGGTAACGGGAACAACGGGGGCGGAGGCAGGACTGCACGTGCTTTCGTCATTGGATCTGCAGAGGCTGGGCAGGATCCAGACACAGTTACCGGTACGTTCCTTCTTAATGATCGCTATGTTTCTGTCTTGTTTGATTCTGGTGCCGATAAGAGTTTTGTGTCTATGGACATTAGTCGATTGCTAGATATAGAACCCACACCTTTAGAGGCTAAGTACTTAATAGAATTGGCTGATGGTAAGAAAATCGAAGTGACGCACACCCTTAGGGAATGTCGCTTGGAACTGTTGGGTTTGTCTTTCCCCATTGACCTTATGCCGGTACCCCTGGGTAGTTTTGATGTCGTTGTCGGCATGGATTGGTTATCGTTGTATCGTGCGGAGATCGTTTGTTTCGATAAGATTATTCGGATCCCTCTCCCTGATGGAGAGACTCTTTCGGTTCATGGCGAGAAGAGCGGTACTCCGCTGAGTATCATTTCTTGCATGAAAGCCCGTAAGTACCTTCGGAAGGGTTGTTCTGCCATTCTGGCACTTGTTAACGTTTCTACTGACGATGAGAAGAAGATCGAGGATATTCCGGTGGTTCGTGATTTTCCTGATGTGTTTCCTGATGATTTACCTGGTCTTCCTCCCCATCATCAGGTTGAGTTTGGTATTGATCTTACTCCGGGTGCAGCTCCTATTGCCCGAGCTCCGTATCGACTTGCACCTCCCGAGATGCAAGAGTTGTCCAGCCAGTTGCAGGAACTCTTGGAAATGGGTTTCATCCGACCGAGTTCTTCCCCGTGGGGAGCTCCTATTTTGTTTGTAAAGAAGAAGGACGGAAGCCTTCGCATGTGTATTGATTATCGTGAGCTGAACAAAGTGACCATCAAGAATCGTTATCCTCTTCCTTGCATTGATGATCTCTTTGACCAGCTCCAGGGCTCCAGCTACTATTCGAAGATTGATTTGCGGTCCGGTTACCACCAGTTGCGCGTCCGGGAAGCTAACATTCAGAAGACTGCTTTTCGCACTCGATATGGCCACTTTGAGTTCTTGGTCATGCCTTTTGGTCTCACTAACGCACCGGCGGTGTTCATGGACTTGATGAACCGCATTTGCAAACCTTACCTCGATAAGTTCGTCATCGTGTTTATTGACGATATTCTGATTTATTCTAAGAACAAGACGGATCATGAGGAACACCTACGGTTGGTCTTGGAACTTTTGAGACAGGAGCAGTTGTATGCTAAGTTCTCAAAGTGTGATTTTTGGTTACGTGAAGTTCAATTCCTAGGGCATGTGGTTAATGAACTAGGAATTCATGTCGATCCGGCTAAGATCGAAGCTATTAAAGACTGGGAAGCACCAAAGACGCCATCTGAGGTGCGGCAATTCCAAGGTCTTGCGGGTTATTATCGTCGTTTCATTGAGGGCTTTTCGAAGATCGCTCAACCCCTCACCACTCTTACCCAGAAGGACCGAAAGTTTGACTGGGATGAACCACAGGAATCAGCATTTCAGATGCTGAAGCTTAAACTTTGTTCTGCACCTATCTTATCATTACCTAAGGGTACGGATGACTTCGTTGTGTACTGTGATGCTTCTATTCGTGGTCTCGGTTGTGTGTTGATGCAACGCGGGAAGGTTATTGCTTATGCTTCTCGTCAACTCAAGGTTCATGAGAAGAACTACACTACTCATGATTTGGAACTGGGCGCGGTGGTCTTTGCGTTGAAAATCTGGAGACATTACTTGTACGGTACCAAGTGTGAAGTATACACTGATCACAAGAGTCTTCAGCATATTTTCGACCAGAAGGTGTTGAACATGCGGCAGCATCGCTGGGTTGAACTCCTGAATGACTATGACTGTGTTATCAAATACCATCCTAGCAAGGCGAACGTTGTGGCGGACGCCTTGAGCAGGAAGGAGTCTGCGAATCCTCGTCGTGTTCGAGCCTTACAGCTCACCATTCATTCCTCATTGCCTGACCAAATCCGTTCTGCACAGTTGGAAGCTTTAAAAGAGGAAAACCTTAAGGCTGAAACTATGCACAGTGCTGACAAGCATCTTGAACTCAGGACTGATGGCTTGCACTACTTTGCGGGACGTGTTTGGGTTCCCTTATTCGGGGGAGTACGCGAGCTTGTTTTGGATGAAGCTCACAAATCCCGGCATTCTATTCACCCTGGCTCCGATAAGATGTATCAGGATTTGAAGATACTTTATTGGTGGCCAAACATGAAGGCTGATATAGCTTCTTATGTCAGCAAATGCTTGACTTGTGCTAAAGTCAAGGTGGAGTATCAGAGGCCGTCTGGTCTCCTGCAACAACCAGAGGTTCCAGAATGGAAGTGGGAGCGAATCACGATGGATTTTGCCACCAAGCTACCAAGGTCGCCTAGTGGTTATGATATTATCTGGGTGATTGTTGACAGGTTGACAAAATCGGCACGTTTCATACCTATTAAGGAAACCGATGGACTCGAGCGGTTGGCTCGACTTTACCTTAAGCAGGTGGTTGCTCGGCACGGGGTGCCTGTTTCTATTATCTCTGATCGTGATTCTCGTTTTGCTTCGCGTTTCTGGAAGGCTCTGCACAAGGCTTTGGGTACTCAGTTGGACATGAGTACGGCTTATCACCCGCAAACTGATGGACAGAGCGAGCGGACGATTCAAACCTTGGAAGACCTGCTTCGGGCATGTGTTATCAATTTTGGTAAGAGCTGGGAGATCCACCTACCGTTGGTAGAATTCTCCTACAACAACAGCTATCACTCTAGTATCAAGGCAGCTCCGTTCGAGACTCTCTACGGACGGAAATGTCGATCACCTCTTTGTTCGGCCGAGGTGGGCGAGAGCCAGCTCACTGGTCCGGAACTTGTGTACGAAACTTCGGAGAAAATCGTACAAATTCGTAACCGTTTGGCTGCTGCGCGGGATCGTCAGAAGAGCTATGCCGATCGTCGTCGCAAACCTTTAGAGTTCCAGGTTGGGGACAAGGTACTTCTGAAAGTTTCACCGTGGAAGGGCGTCATACGCTTTGGAAAGCGTGGCAGGCTTAACCCTCGTTATGTCGGACCATTCGCAATCCTGGAACGGATTGGGCCGGTGGCATACAGACTTGACTTACCGGCGGAGCTCGGTAGTGTTCACAACGTCTTCCATGTGTCTAACTTAAAGAAGTGTTTGGCTGATAAATCTCTCATTGTACCACTGGAAGAGATCAAGGTTGATGATCGTCTTCGTATTGTGGAGGAACCTGTTGAGATTCTCGACTACAAGATACGTAGCCTTCGTCGGAGTAAAATCCGCATCGTCAAAGTTCGTTGGAACTCGAACCATGGACCGGAGTTCACGTGGGAACGGGAGGATCAGATGAAAGCTAAGTATCCTCATATCTTTCCAAAGCGCGCATTCGAATCAAGGCACGTTACTGCTGAAGCGGAATGAATCTCGGGTCGAGATTACTTTCAACGTGGGGATGATGTGACATCCGGTAAATTTTCTTTTCGTTTCGTTCTCTCCGTCTCTTTTATTTTTGGGCTTTGTGCAATTTTCGGGACGAAAATTCTTTCAACGTGGGGATGATGTGACACCCGGCATATTTGGCTTAAACATTTTAGTAACTTCTAAGTCTACCTTGGCGGGAAACGTTTATAAACGGACTTAACTAGGTTAGTTGAGTAGGGTCAAGTTAGGATTGTCCAGGGTTCAATGATCTGGAGGATCATTGGGAGTCATTTTGGGAATACACGAGTACCGGGTCCCGTTGTTGGTGAAATTACATAAACAAATTAAGTGTATTTGTAGATTATTGGTCGTGTGGTGGATTATATACATAGATGTGTTTAAATGATGTGTAGATGATTATCCATGCTTAAATATGTTAAACATAGACTAAGGTTGCATGCTCATATGTTAAGGTGCGTTAAAATGCGTTAAACACGACAAACTGGAAAACTAGAAAAACATAGGTCCTGGTTCGACCACTTCGAGTGGTCGAAGGTGGAAATATGTCTTTGTTCGACCCTTTGCAAAGGGGCGAACCTGGGATGCGGAATTGAAAGAATTCCCTTCGACCAGGACAGGGTACATTCGACCTTGTGAAAGGGTCGAAGGAGGATACATTCGACCAGGAACAAGGGTCGAAGGTAGACTAGTATAATACCAAACTTTGTCATTTTTCACCATTTCACAAACCCTAACCGTCTCAAAACACTCTCAAACGACTTTAATCACTAAGGAAGGAGTTTTTGCTCTTTTTTTTCACAATCTAACCTATCTACAAAATCTAAACAAGAATCCAAGGTGTGATCTTAATCCTAAACCTTTTTAAGGCATTTTAATTCATTTTCATCTAACCCTAAATGTCCAGATCTGTTCTAAGGATGTTTTTATCAATAAAAACCTTTTAAACACCTTTCTAAATCTAAATCCTATCATTAAACATAGGTTTTGTATCAATAAACATATGTTAATTATGTGTTATGTGATGTTATGTGTTGTTTAATGATTTGCTATGATAGAAACATGATCTAGGGTTGCTATTGATGTTGGTTTATTGTTGTTTAGGGTTACAATTAGATAGGTGGTGATATTATGGGTATTTTGGGGATTTTGATAAACCTAAGGATTATTGCATGTTATTATTATTAATAAATGTATTGGGGGTTTTCATAAACACATTAAACAGAGCTTATTGAGATGAATATGAAAGGATTTCAAAAAGTTTCTAAATTGGGTAAGAATTCCATGCATGATGTGACATTTCCATAATTTTGCCATTTTGGGAAAGTATTAAAACAAGCTGGTTTTGGGGCAAAAATGGTGGGGTTTTGTAGGGATAAGTTATTCATGCATGACTGCTGTGTTTGATGATGTTTCGCGGTGTTTTGAATGTGTTTGAAGCGTTTTTGGGGAAACTTAGTTGACAGGGTCGAACCTGGGCTCATTCGACCAAACGAGTGGTCGAATGAGAGATTCCAGGGTCGAACGTGGGAAATGTTTGGGTGAACCTGATAAAACGGTCGAACGTGGCATCAAACGGTCGAACGTGACACTAAACGGGCGAAAGAGACTTAAAAAGGGGCGAAGGAGCATTATTTGCCTGGTTTGACCGTTCTGATGTAAAAATGAGATTTTTGATACAAACTAAGTGTTTTATGCTTGAACCTTGTGTGTAATCTATGTGTAGTTGATTAGTTAGGGTAATGAGTCACCAACGGGATGTCGGGTCGGTCTAGTGTGTCGGTTGAACATTTAAACACGCTTTAAAACATACTTGGTTACGATGATCGGGGACTAGATAACCTTATGGTTATTAGTCGGAACACTTATGTGAACATTTTGATAGATCTCCGGTAGAGGGATTATCAAGGGCTTAGCATTTTACTAGTTACCGAAGAACGCTATCTAAGGTGAGTTCACGGCCCCACTTTTACAGCTTTAACTTTTTGGGGAGAAAACATGCGCTAAACTATTTTGGTAACATATGTCATACTATGGTTTTAACTTTGTATTGCTATAAGATCATTGGAAGTCCCGGGGGAAACCATGAATGTGCGGGGATGCACAACGGGGGAAATGTGGATAGATCTATTGGGCGTGGCCTGCCCCACTCGACGGCTTGGAGGGCCGGGCGGGTGCATGTTGTCTCGAACTTTGCTAAACGTGCTGAACATTATTCGGGCTGCTTAAACATATGCTAAACATTGCTAAACGTGTCCAATAATGGTTTCCAATCGTAGTAGTAATAAAACATACGCCTAGCTAGCGTACTTGGTGACATTGGTATAGTATGGACATGGTAACGTTTTGATAGCTTTTGGTAACTTATTGAACAAACCTGTGAACTCACCAGCATTAGATGTTGACGTCTTTTTGGCATGTTTTTCTCAGGTCGCTAAGGTAGCAACAGAGGACTAGGCGCACGAGTATGCATGGCGTCTAGGCTTAGTTTCATGTTTTTGAATCTAATAATTTGAACGTTGTCGTACATGGTTTTGTAACTGGTTAAATGCTTCCGCTATGGTTTATAAATTGAGAACTATGTTTTGAGTTTACGTATTTCATATAGTGTTGTTTATTGTGACCGTTGACTTGGATCCTGGTTTGTCATGCGCCTCGCGGTAAAACTCCGCAAGTGGAAATTTGAGGGTGTGACAACCACATTCCAAAAAGAATATGTATAAAAAATAAATTGGCATTTACAGTACTTTACACAACCCCGATCCAGGTTATAAATTGTTGACCGAACATTGAAATTGCCAAATCCGTATCGCTATCTCAAAGTCTCAAACCATATAGACTGCCGGCTTACCATGAATGGATCATAATAGGTGAAATCATGTGACATGGAAATAAGCTAATACCTGAATTCACCTAAATGAATATAGCTAGCAAGCCTAGTGGTATGAAATCATAAAATTTATGTCAAGAGAAACAATAGAGGAAAAAAAACAATCTTACAAGTACATTAGGTGGAATAATATTTCATGGACGTCTTTCTAGGTAAACACGACTCTTCTTCACTATCATTGGCAAACCCTTCCAATAGAACCTTCACCAATCAATACATTTAATCCAAACTTCTTGTTTTCTCTTTTGATTAATCAAGCAAAAGTGCGGGCACTTCAATTATTAATACTTCATTTTGCCCATCAAAATTTTCTATCGGTTGTACTTTGTTCTTTTGTTGTCCTACATTACATGTAGAAAAAAAACATTATAATTATTCCAATGTTCAAACCATAATAGTCATTAATTGCTATATCTGAAAACAGTATTTGTAAAGTGGTCATGATACATGTAAATATACAATTTTTACAAAGTGGTTAATTTTAGGAATGACAAAGATGTTCCAAAATAGTGTTTTCCCCCTACATTTCTTATTTCTTTTTATAGTGGCTAGTTGCAACAACAACGTGTAGGTGGTGAGGTCATGGTCGTGTCAGTGACAATGGGTACGTGGTGGTGATAGGTGGCAATCACACAAATCTAGCAATTTAAATTGGTATTCACACAAAATTCACTAATCTAAATTTGTAAATGTAAGTGAAATCAACCAACACATAATGCAAATTAGGGATGTTATATAATCCATAGATCAATGCCCCATTGCTTTCGAACATAAGTAATGTAACAAGCAGCTTTGTTACAATTTGAACTAAAAGAATATATACAATAAATTGTTAGGATATTCCAACACAAAAATAAACGGCCCTTTTTTACCGGCCAGTTTGCCGTTTTTTTTCTTTTTTTCCGGCCAGTTTGCAACGTGTAGTCTCCCAGCCGGCTAGATCTGGCTAGTCCCCTCTTTTTTTGGCAGGTATAATTCCGGTCACCAGCTAAAGGCCCGACGACCTCTACCCACCCGGATTTTCCACAAGTTTCTACTCGTTTTTCAAAATCCAGGCGGCCAGGCGATTGTATTCTGTTCCGGTCACAAAAGTCTCTGTTCCGGAAACGATCTCACAATCCTTTTCCAGGTGCATTCGATCCTTACTATAACTTCAGTGATATACCTTTATCACCTTTTATATATATATATATATATATATATAAATTAAAGTGTTTGTTAGGAAAATAACCCATACATACAGTGGGTGCTAACTCGTACGGATACCACATATTATTTCAAAACATACTACAACATACAATAGACAGATTTTTAATACTTACATTTCGATAAACTGTGGCTCTATATACATATCGTTCTATGATAGAAATAACCATCTGTATGCTTTTTATTTATTATACTACCACTATTGTGGCTTCTAGTTATACAAAGCCAAATCGGATCTTAACTTAAAAATTATTAACAAAAAGAAAAGTTGTGTTTTCAAAAAAATAAAAGAACGTTGGTTGTCTTTTTGTAATCTATTATACTACCACTATTGTGTGCTTCTAGTTATACACTATAAACTGTTACTCACACAGGTGCCTACTTTTGCTTTCATTGAATTGTCTGATAATTACTTGCAAATATAGACGGAATAGGTCATGATGGTTCCTTGAGATTGTGTCCAAAGACGAGGGGTGCAGGTAAGGGAAAGAGTAGTGGGTATAGCTTATGTGTAGCTTCTTGGAATGTAGGGACTCTAAGTGGTAAATTGTTAGAGGTGATAGATGCACTTAAGAGACATAAGGTTCATATAGCATGTTTGCAAGAGACTAGATGGAAGGGACATAGAGGGATTGAGCGAAATGGGTACAAGTTGTTATATTCGGGATCTAATGGGGCAAAAAATGGGGTAGGATTTCTAGTGGCTTTGGATTTGCATAAGAAAGTGATTGAGGTGAAACGACTCAATGATAGAATTATGTTGTTAAGGCTAGTGCTAGGTGCGGAAGTAGTAGCAGTGGTTTCTGCTTACGCACCACAAGTAGGTTTAGGAGATCAAGAGAACAGAGAGTTTTGGGATTGTCTAGATGGGGTTTTGAGAGCCATACCCATAGAGGAGAAAATTTTATAGGAGGTGATTTTAATGGACATATTGGTAAGGATAGCAATGGCTTTCAGGAGGTCCATGGGGGCTTTGGCTTTGGGGATAGGAATGAACCGGGTATAGACCTTCTAGAATTTGCGGTGGCTAATGACCTAGGCATTGTAAACTCGTTTTTCAAGAAGAGGGAATCGCAGATGATCACTTTTACCAGTGGAGGACGAAACACACAAATAGATTATATATTGATGAGGCGTCAAGATCGTCAACGGTGGAGAGACTGCAAGGTGATCCCAGGAGAAACAGCAGTGGCTCAGCACCACCTACTAGTAGCTAACGTAGTCCTAAGAGATAAATTGACTACAGCGGAGAGAAAATTCCAGCCTAGAATATGTTGGGGAAATTTAAAAGGCGACAACATCGAAGCGTTCACGGATAAGGTCATCTTGACGACTGCGACTCAATTGGATGGTGATGGCGACGCAAATCAGATGTGGGAGGCTATGGCAAATACTATTACTCGCGTGGCGAATGAGACTTTAGGGGTCATAACCGGGAGGACAGCTGGGAGCAAAGAGTCCTGGTGGTGGAATGCGGATGTGCAAATCAAAATAAGGGATAAACAAAAGTGCCTTAGGGAGCTCTTGCGGACCACTGACGAGGAAGTACGTTTGAGGTTGAGGGAGCGATACAAAAACGCTAGGAGGGAGGCAAAGAAGGCGATGACAGAGGCAAAGAACATAGCATATAAGCACATGTATGCACGATTGGAAACGAAGGAGGGGGAACATGATATGTTCAAGATTGCCAAATATAGGGATCGTAGAAGTCAAGACCTAGGAGCAGTGAAATTTATAAAGGGGGAGGATGGACGTATCTTGACCAAGGAACAAGACATTAAGCTAAGATGGAAAAGCTACTTCCACAATCTTTTCAATGGCGGGAGGGGCTACCAACAAGCATGCGAAAACCATACTACACAGAGCCGACAAAGGAATAACTGCTATTACTGAAGCATCACACATGGAGAGGTGAGGACTGCACTTAGGAAGATGGGAAAAGGCAAGGCGGTTGGTCTAGACAACATATCGATTGAGGCTTGGAAGTGTTTGGGAGAAGAAGGCGTCCAATGGCTGACTACATTATTTAATGTTATTTTCAAATATGGAAAAATGCCCGATTGTTGGAGGAGTAGCGTTGTAGTGCCCGTATTTAAGAAAAAAGGAGACGCCCAATGTTGTGGAAATTATAGAGGTATTAAGTTGTTAGGTCATACTATGAAATTATGGGAGAGGGTGATTGAGACTAGACTTAGGAGGGAAACTCAGGTTACGGTAAACCAATTCGGTTTCATGCCAGGGAGGTCAACGACGGAAGCGATACACATTTTAAGGAGATTAATGGAAAAATATAGAGAAAAAAAGCGAGATCTCCATATGGTATTCATTGACCTTGAAAAGGCATATGACAGTGTGCCACGTAGATTGATTTGGGATAGTTTAGAGGGTAGAGGAGTCCCTGGGAAGTACATAGACGTAATTAAGGATATGTATGATAGAACTGAAACTAGTGTCCGGGCGTCGGTAGGAGATACTGATTCCTTCCCTGTGGAGGTGGGACTCCACCAAGGGTCTGCATTGAGTCCGTTTCTCTTTGCGGTAGTCCTGGATGAGTTATCTAAGTCGATTCAGAAGCCAGTACCATGGTGCATGCTTTTTGTAGATGATATTGTGTTAGTTGCAGAAACTAAACAAATTTTGAATGCAAGGTTAGAGGAGTGGCGAGAAGATTTGGAGGGAATGGGTTTAAGGATTAGTCGCTCAAAGACGGAGTATCTCTATTGTGATTTCAGCGGGGTTAACGACGACGAGGACACTCATATCACTATCTAGGGTCAGGTTGTCCCACAGGTAACTAGGTTTAAGTACTTAGGATCATTTGTTCAAAAGGATGGGGATATAGATAGTGACGTAACACATCGCATACAAGCCGGGTGGTGTAGGTGGAGAGCAGCCACAGGGTTATTGTGCGATAAGCGGTTCCCAAATAAATTGAAGGGGAAATTTTACAGGACCGCAATTAGACCTGCTATGTTGTATGGGACAGAGCGCTGGGCAATCAAGAAGACGCACGCACGCAAGATGGAGGTCGCAAAGATGAGGATGCTTAGGTGGATGGCCGGGCACACAAGGATAGATCGGATTAGAAACGAGGTCTTTAGAGAGAGGTTTGGAGTGGCTAGGATATCAGACAAGATAAAGGAAGGGAGATTGAGATGGTTTGGACATGTGAAGAGGAGACAAACAACAGCGCCAGTTAGAGCAGTAGAAGCATGCGTTGTAGAGGGGAGAAGGAATAGGGGCAGACCTAAATTGACCTGGGATGAGCGAATTAGACAGGATCTCATAGAGTTGCACCTCTCTGAGGACATGGTCCAAGAAAGGAGTTTGTGGAGAAGTAGGATTAAAGTAAGTGACTTTTAGGATTTGACACTTAGGTAGCATAACCAGGTATTATGAGACCTTAACTATAGCTTTTCTAAACCTATTTTGATTCATGTGTCTATTTATCCTGTTTGCTTAAGTAGTGTGAAACTTTCATGTGGTTGTAGTCTCGTTTACATGTTTGTAGGATGTTCAATGTATTATATTTTTATGCACTATCTTACTAGCTTATTCATGCACTTGGTCCGTTAGCCGATAGCGATATATCCCTGTGGTGCTTGTCTCCTTACTGGTATGCTTGCCTGTCTTCTATTCTTTCTTTTTGAGCCGGGGGTCTCTCTGGAAGCAGCATCTCTATCCTTATGGGTAGAGGTAAGGTGTGCCTACATCTCACCCTCCCCTGACCCTACCAATAGTTTCTACTATTCGTGGGATATCTGGGTATGATTGATTGATTGATTGATATAGATAGTGTAGATGTAGATATATATATATATATATATATATATATATATATATATATATATATCTAGGATCAAATGAAAACCACCCTTTCGTGAAAGAACCGCGAGAATACCGACGTAAAATGTGAATTTTAAAAAAAAATTCCCACCGGTGTAAAAACGGGTAACCTTGACGTAAAAAAAATAAAACATTTACGATGGGTTTACAGTGGTGTAAAGACCTGGGCCCACCTTATTTTGTCTAATTAGAAAAGGGAGTATTCCCTTTTATATTTTATTCTACTTTAATTATGAACCACAAATTCTTTTTGGATTAAAATATGTTTGTGGTGGAAAAGTGTGTTCTTTAGTTCTTTTACAAAAAGCATGTTCTCATTTTACCCTTTATATATATATATATATAATATCAAATATTGTAAAAAGAATCATGTGTTTTCTTTTATTAATGATTTTAGTTACAACTATGATTATTAATATAATTAATAAAATTAAATTTAATAAATTTATAATATGCTTTTGCAAATCAATTATTATAATTAAATTTGAATTTATTGTATTAATTAAATAATAAAATAAGAGAATTCATGAGGGAGTGTCATATGTCCCTCTGTGTTTTCTTTATTAGATAGTGTAGATGTGTGTGTGTATATATATATATATATATATAATATCAAATATTGTAAAAACAATCATGTGTTTTCTTTTATTAATGATTTCAGTTACAACTATGATTATTAATATAATTAATAAAATTCATTTTAATAAATTTATAATATGCTTTTGCAAATCAATTATTATAATTAAATTTGAATTTATTGTATTAAATTAAATAATAAAATAAGAGAATTCATGAGGGAGTGCCATGTGTCCCTCATGTGTTTTCTTTTATTATATAGTGTAGAGTGTAGATGTAAATTAAATTAAATAATAAAATGAGAGAATTCATGAGGGAATGCCATGTGTCCCTCTGTGTTTTCTTTTATTAGATAGTGTAGATGTAGATGTAGATTATATTTTTAACTACTTTTAGAAGAAAAAAAATACCATAGTGAAGGTGAAGAGCATTGTAGGGTTTCAAGGATTACAACATTCAATTGGGTGTTTATGGTGCTTATGAAGGGGTTACATCTTCATGTGGGTACAAAGAGTGCATAAGAGATATATACAATTAGTATTAAAGGTTGTACATGAGGGCATAAAAGGAAGAAAACAACAAAAAAATTAAAGACTTGTAAAGGACCCTTGGTATACCATCTTAACTTTGAACAATTTGGACATATTTGCCCATGCCTCCTCCTTTTTGTAACAATGACTGACAAAAGAGCTCGTTCCACCTCGATATGTGTTCGCTTGTTTTTGGCAGATGGCTTTGTTTATTTCAGACTTCTTCTTATGCTTTGGACTGCAGAAGTGATCAACAGCTCGAAGCCAGTTTTCCGGTTTCATACCCTTGGGGGGATTTTTCCTTGCTAACTCCACATCCCCATCATCTCCCAACACCCGCAAATAATGATCCTTTGCTTGGTGGTTGTGGTCGTTGTACCGCTTTCTGACAACAGCCATAATGCCTCCTTGTTTTTTTTAGCGGCATAGATATCTTCATCAATAGCCTCAAAGTTGAAGTAACTCTAATAATTAAATAAAACAAGCTAGTCAGATAGAAAAAAAAATCAACAAATAACATATAGAATATATATTTACAAATCACTAACCTTTAAAAACTCAAATAACTTGTTTTGATGAGTCTCAGAAACATTATCCCAACATTCCACATCCAACGGGATCTCACGCCTCCCGGGAGAAGAAGCCGCCAAGTGTGCCTACAAGCATGTTGGTGGCGGCCTCATCAAATGGAATCTCTACCCTGCCTTTCTTAAGTGCTTTTCTTAGGCCAAGGTTTTTTTCTGGGCCCCGTATTCTACTGCGAGGAGCTGCATTTAGAGTTAAAAATAATTAGTCACATTATTAGAATTAAAAAAGAAGTAAAAATAGTAAACAGTAAAGAACTGTAAGACTTACCACCATATTCCTGGTGGTTGTGCCACCAATCATCACCGCCTGGTGGCGGTGGCGGCGCCCCTGCACCGTCTCCGCCGTGGCCCATAACAGCGGCTATCAAATAAACAAACAAAAACCAAATCGAACTCATAGCGTCCTTCAAAAAGGAAATAAAAATTATTAGTCACATTATTATATGTAAGTCCTGCAATTAGAAATAAAACTTATTAGTCACATTATTATATGTAATAAATGAAGTATAAATAGTAAACATTGATTTATTATAATAAATACATGAAATCATCAAAAATTACTGTTTTTTAATCAGACTCCATGTCGTCATAATCTGGATCGTCATCGTCATAATATGTCCCAGCATCAGCAACTTCACTGTCGTCATTGCTCGGGGCATCAACTTCCATTATATTCTCACCTGGAGTAGCATGAGAAGATATGTTTTGAAAGTATTGGTGGAAGTCAATAATTAGGCCAATATTAGATGAAGAGTTATTGTGAACGACGTCAACATCCTCCCCTAACTCAGTGTCTACGTTTTGAACATTCTCGAGTTGTGGTGGTCTATCCCAAATTCGCCGGTGATTAACATTTTCGACGACCCACCTATGTTTATTATTTTGTTTTCCTCGAGATGGTTCTTGGATGTAGAACACTTGTTTGGCTTGTCGGGCAAATATGAGCTAATCTTCTTTGTCCCATTCGTGTTCTGTGTTGATACTGGTGATATTGTTTTCAAATGTAACACCCACTCGAGTATCGTACCACTTGCACCAAAATAGGACAGTTGTATACCCATGAGGATAACCGATCTCAATAATCTCTTCTAATACGCCATAATATTTCTCACCGTTCTCTCCCTCCACCATAACCCCTGAGTTTTGCGTTGCACATTTTGTATCACGTGAAGCCACCATAAACCTAACACCGTTGACTATGCAACCGGTGTAAGTCTGGGCCATTACGTGCGCACCCAATGAAAGAGCATATAACTCTGGGTGGAATTCTGAAGAACTTTCTTTCTTCATCTTATAGAGATAACAAATTTAAAATAATACTGTTTGTTATATATGCATTACCTAACAAATATATAGTAACGAGTGTTATATATGTATTACCTTGTGTTGAAACCATTCTGGAAAATTAGTTTTAATATCATCTTGGGGATGTGTAGATTTGAATTCACTACATTGAAGAAAAATGCATAAAAGCAAGAAAAATTAGTCTTAATTATATATTTGGGATGTTCGGTAAATATATAATGGATAGGAGCACTTACTTCATGTAGCCCCTGACTTCTTCACAATTATCGAGGACAAACCATTCTATCTTGAGTTTGTCCTCAACTGAAAGTAGTTTGTCATTCGTTGCACTGATCGGGTTGCATTGAGACTCAAACACCCATAACTTTATTTTTTCTACAACGGCATCCTCATTTCTCTCAGGCTGATTGAACTTAGTCTTAACTTTTTGCAGGTAAAATTGAGCAAAATCTTAGAGCTTCTTCAGCTACATAACCTTCAGCTATACAACCTT
Source organism: Ambrosia x helenae (assembly GCA_030844895.1). Classification (NCBI taxonomy): domain Eukaryota; kingdom Viridiplantae; phylum Streptophyta; class Magnoliopsida; order Asterales; family Asteraceae; genus Ambrosia; species Ambrosia x helenae. Next base: position 104,873,927 of record CM061224.1, read on the forward strand.
CTGGCCTTGACGGGTTTTTAACATAGTTTTTCAGTTTTTTCATATACCGTTCAAAGGGATACATCCATCTCATATAGACTGGACCACCAATAATCGCTTCATCGGGTAAATGCATAACCAAATGAACCATTATGTCAAAGAATACCGGAGGATAGATCAACTTTAACTTGCACAAGATCATAAGAATGGCATCCGTCGCTTTCTTCATATCTTCCACTACTAGTGTTCTGGAGCAGGGCTGTTTAAAGAACGCACAAAGGTCTACCATTGGTGTATAAACATCTTTGCCCAAAAATGCTCTAACCCCAATTGGTATCAATTTTTGCACGAGAATATGACAGTCATGTGCTTTCAAACCAGTAATGTTAGTATTGTTATGTGTCATCCTCTTACTAATATTAGATCTGAACCCATCTGGTAGTTTAACATTTTTTGTAAACTGACAGAAACTCTTTCGGTCACGGCGGGTGAATGAGTATTTTTGTGTAGGCAGGTCCACTTGGTTCCCTTTTTTTTCAACCATTGCGTCTTTTGAATTTTCAGCTTCTCTAAGTCTTTTCGTGCACTTGAGTTGTCTTTCGTCTTGTCATTCATCAAAAGAGTACCAAGCAAGCTATCGCACACATTTTTCTCGATATGCATAACATCTAAGTTGTGTTTAAACTGCAGAGAAGAACAATACTCTAATTCAAAAAATATGTTTCTTTTGGACCAGTTCAACTCGAAGTCTTCCAGATTAGGGTTAGCACCTCCAAATTTTGGATGCTTGCCTGGTAGGCGATTGAGTAGAAGAGCATGTTGAGCATCTATGTCAGCGGGTCGCCGCTAAAGGTGTTTAAGAAAGTGGGTATTAAAAAAGGGTAGGCAGCGACCCACTTTTTGACACCTAAAGGGTAGCACCTCCACATATTTTGTTTGTTTAAGAAAAATTCGGCAACATTTCCCCTTAGCACTCCAAGTATATAATATAAATATATACCCGAGGAGCAAAGAGGAAACGACAACCGAATCTTTCAAAAACAAACAATCATGTAGTACACATTCACATCCTAAATGAGATAAAGTATTTAAAAAGCAATTCCAAAACGGGGACTACCCGAAACTAATTACTAAATCAATTTCGGACGGGTATTTCTAAGCTCACTATGTTTTAAATGAGGATTCATTTTCGAGCATGTCTTTCTAGTCTCAATATGTATTAACGTATAAATATAAATAAACATGCACGCATACATACTTACGTACATACACATACATACTTACATGGCACGCTCGCGCGCTCGTACGCAAGCACCCACACACGCTCCCACGCACACATACACTCATACATACACACTCATACATACATACACTCACTCATACATATATACATATACTCATACACTCATACATACAAACATACACACATAACATATTTTTTTTTAAAATCTACATACATAATATATTTTTTTTAAATATTTATACATTATGTAATTTTTGAAAAATACATATTTACTTACATATATCATTTTTTTAAAATATATATAACATACTATATTTTTTTAAAATAAAAATACACAATTTAATATAAACATACATACCTAAAATACACACATACTTACACACATACAAACCTAATACTAACAATATAAAGCATAAATATTATAAAAAAACAATTAGCCGCGACGAAACTTCACGTGGCTCACTAAATCAGTGCTTTCCTACAAACATAAACATATTATCATAAAATAAATAAATAAAATTAAACAAATAAATAGAAAAAACGGAAAAAACTTAAAAAACTTAAAAAAACAGAAAAGAAAAGAAAAAAACACAAAAGAAAAGAAAAAAAAAAGCAGAAAAAAAACAAAAAAAAAAACTCACCGGAGAGAGAGAGAATGGGTCGGTGGTGGTGGTTCGGTGGGGGGTTTGCTCTGGTGGGTTGCTTCGGTGGTGGATTACGAACTTCATAAGACAAAGACAGTGTGGGAAACAAGGGAAGAAGACAAAGGACTAAAAATCTAACAGTTTGAAGCACGAACATCATTGAATGCAAGTGAAGAACATTAAATTGTGAAAATTAGCAGAAATATTCACATAACATTACATAAATGTGGGTATATGAGTCAAGTTTTTCCAATTCCATTTTATGTATACATATTTGGGTGAGTGACCACACACGCGTTGCAGAGGGTTACTTGTAGCATAGAGGGAGAGAGAGAGAAAGAGAGAGAAAAGAGGAGAAACAGGTGGGGAGGATACGGTCTGGTGGTGTCAGTGACAGTGAGAAAGGCGGGTCAAATTGGAAGTTCGCCCTTAAAAGAAGAATCTTTAATGGCTAACGTGCACTTGTTTGGTTAACATGTGCTGGTGTCAGTGACAGTGCGAGAGGTGCTGAGGGCTAGTTGTTATTTATTTATTTATCATATTATTCATAATCATATAATAGGTAGAAATACTCGTTTGTAAAAACACAATTTGAATCTGCCGTTGGATATATTATATACTAGGTTAGCGACCCGTGGGTACCCACGGTGCAAACCAAAGTAAATTAAAAATTAAAAAGTAATATTAAACTAATAGTTTTATTATTGAAGTTGAGTGTGCATAAAAGCAATGAATATATGTAAGATTATATTAACATGCAATTCCAAACCAAACAATCAACTACCATAAAAAAAAATTATAATTTCAAAATCACCAAATCATTAAAAAAAAGCAATATGGAAACTCATTAACAAATAAATCACCATTCAAAATCATCAAATCTTAAGATTATCATGAAAAAAAAATACCAAACATAATGTTAAACACGAAATTATAATAGCATAAAACAAAATCCGAAAAAAAAACATACGACATTACTAAAAAAAATAATTATTATAAAATAAAATTAATAAACCCAGCGGCCTCCAACGCCTTCTTGTGATTTTTACCATCCACATGTGCGTTTAGGTTAGTTTGGCTGGTACATTGCACATGGCACATAGCACAATAGAACATATCATGACCGCTAACATGTGTCACCTATACAAAATCAATTAAGAAATAAGGTATTTAATTTTACGTAGTTATGAGTATATATATATATATATATAACTTATATAAATATATATATATATATATATATATATATTTAAATCTATTACCATTTAAAAAAACGAAACATGAAATAAATGTAGAATGTAGATCATTTTGGTATGTTCTTAATGATAAATATTTAACATCATTAATTACATAGTTTGAATTTATACAAATATTTAAATGGTATATTTATTTCATCGTATAATGTATATAAAAGCATACATAAATAACAAATAATACTAAGATGCTCATACCGTTAGTTATGTATGATAAAGATGCATGACTTTTATTTTATCTAACTAAATAAAAGTTCAACCAGCAAAGTAAAGTTATAAATGTACAATTAAGTATAAAATATATTATGACTTACCATTAGAAGTACTATTACGCTTGGTAACTTTAGATGCTCGTAAGCTAAAATTAAATTCCCGTAATTGAGACATTGTAAAGTAAAAGTTGTCTTCTGTATAAGAGTAGGAGTGAAATGATTGTTAGTGATGATAACATTACAAATACTAACATGGTTGTAAAAAACTTACTCAAACATTAACTGTTGAAACTTAATCTAAGGCTTGTTGTGTACGATCCGCAAAGCTAACAACGAACGATTATGAAATGAACTTGTAAGGAATGGTAACTAAAAAGGTTTAGTAGAATGATTCGATGCATTTCAATATTTATACTTATATTCGATTGAGTAAATATGGCAATGTAATTAATTTTTAAAAATTTTGAAAATTTAATAACAATTTACTTACCGCCAAGATTTCAAAAAATTTGAAATCTTCAAAATTTCGATTTTTTTTTTTAATTTTAAAAAATTTGAAAAATTTATAATTTTGATATTACGTTACATAATAAATATAATAATAAAAAAACGCATCGAATTAAATATGGAAATGAAATTAATTTTATTAAAATAGAAAGTATAAATACAACTTTATTAATTAAATAGCATTATTTTAAAATTTTTAAAATATAAATTTTGTAAACATTTATTACTAATGAAAATAATGAAAATAAAAGTTGAAACTTAATGTTAAATAGTGTGTATCACACAAAAAAATATAATATTAAATTTACAAATCTAGATTTGTTGAAAAAAAAACAATCTAGCAACAACAATAAACAATTAAAAATCATATAATTTATACATATAATAAAATAAATAGAAATTATATGATAACGTTCATATAGAACGTACGTATTAAACATGCTTGTAAACAACTTAATAAAAAAATTAACTGTTGTAACTTAATATCTAAGACTTGCTGTGTATGATGTTCAATGCTAACAAAGAACGAATATGAAATGAACTTGTAAGAAAATGTAAGTAAAAAAGAATTCGAAGAATGATTTAAGTGTTTTCAATATTTATAGTTACATTGGATTGATTAAATATGGCAATTTAATTAATTTTTAAAAATTTTGAAAATTTAATAACAACTTCTTTACTTCCTAAACCTCAAAAAAATTTAGTATTGCAAAATTTCGAACTAATTTTAAATTTTAGAAAATTCAAAAAATTATAAATTATGATAATAACATATTTTCTACACTTTTTACATATAAAAAAACGGACAATAATAACTAATGTAAATTCATTGTTTTTTTTAAGCAAAGTGTATTACGTATATCCTAAAATCAACAAATTAATAGTAAATAAATATAAGATAATATTAAATTCATTGTTTAGAATACATAGAAACATGTAAAAAATAAAACAATTATTCATGGAAGTTCATAAAACGATAAACAAAAAACAGAAGATCATAAACCAAACTCGCCAAAAAAAAACACAACTTCATAACAAAAAAAAAACATCTTCAACGAATTAACTTCAGTGCAAATCATTCTTCATCGCTTGACAATTCCACCCTCAAATCAACAGAGTCCATTTTATTTGCGCAATTATCCTGTATTAAAATTGTATATAAATGAAGACATTTAACATAAAAAAAATAAAAAGGAAAATTAACCGTATGTATGTAAAAATAAATATAGAAAAATACTTTTATAATACCTTCGCAATCAACATTTTTTTCTCTAGCTGAGACAAGACATTTTTTTCATCATTGATACCGCTAACGATATAAATTTCAGAAAATGTTTTTAAATTTGTCTATGTCACTTCTATTTTAAAGCCAAGCCATCTATCTTTGGTTAAAAAGAATTCATGAGGAAACCGAACATAATCGCCAACCTGTGAAGAAGAAATTTTGGTAAATACATAATAAAAATTATAATAAAAAATAAAATAAATAGTAAAAATAATAAAGATAAAAACACACGGTATTTTTTTTCAACAAATCATGAATATCGAGTGGAATCAATTTAGCCACATCTTTATGAGACAATGTTAGCATGACCCCATCGCTAATATCTTGTACCAAAATTTTTATTTTAAACCTGAAAAAATAAGAGGAATTAAAATATAAATTAAAATTTAGCATTGATTTTTTTAAAGGATTAAATATAAAAGTTAGGGAAGAACCTTGGGATTGCTTCAACATCATTCTCAGCACAATTATTATTCTCACAAGTGTATTTTGGTATTATTTCATACCCTCCATTGTCACCATTAGTATTGTCAACAATGTAATCTGTGCTAACTTTCTCATGGCATTTAGAGCATGCCATATGGTACCAACCATAGTCTTTATACACTTGTGAGATTTTTCCAAATACAATAAGACTCCTTTCATTTTGTGATTCCCACACATCGCCAATTAGGCTAAATGTGTTATTTGTTACAAATTCATTGTAAGAGTCCATGATGGTTTTCACTATGTAAAAGAAAATTAAAAAGAATCAAAAAATCGTAAATTAGTAACATAACTTATGTGTGAATGCATAAAATTATTATGAATCAAAATGAAATAATATTAACAAAAATTATATCGTACCTACAAATAATTGGAAATGGAAGTTAGTTTGATGGTTGTTATAGATATAGACCATGTGAATGATTGAACAATTTTTCTAAAACAATTTATAATCAAATGCAGTATTATATTTTTAGAATGGAGCAATAGTTTATAATTTGTATTAATGGTGTGTTAATGGAAAATGTATAATTGGTCTACTAATGGCCTAATTTACGATTTTTTTTATTGAAATGTATCAAATAATGTAGAATGTCGTAAAACTCAATGCTATGTATTGAGAGTCAAAACATGGAAACTGAACATAGTGAGAAGCGATTTTATCTAGTGGTAAAACACATTTATTGCATATTTTAGTGATACGGGTCATTGGGTCAGGGCGCGAATCCGGGTTAGAAGATGCTTGGTTGACATGTGTACTATAATATTGAGGAGCTCTAGTATGGGGACAAATGTCCCCTAGCTACTCTTTTATTAGAAGAAAGAGATGTAGTTTTTTAAATAACTCATGTAACACTTTAAACTTAGGCCCGATTAAACATGAATCTTCTAAACTTGTTATGTAACCAAATAATCCATAACAAATTTATAAGCCTAATACATAATACTGTATCTAATTCACTCATTGTAATACTGTTATTTTGCTAACTGTTATACATAAAATTTAGTTTAAATTGTTTAATTCGTTAAAGCATATGGGGCCTAAGGGGCACGTTTTTTTAATGGCTCGGATAAGCATGTAAATCCTTATGGACGCCTTTGCCTCCGATCCTCCTGTCATAATTCTCAAACTTCGCCATTGCTCATCGTTCCCACCCCATGTTCTAAATACTTGGAATACGTTCTAACAAAACATGTTTATTATCATTTGTATAAGCTGATAACCCTAAGCATCATGTATTAAATTGTAAATAGCTAAAAAAATAACCCAAAAAAATACATAAGACAATATTATCCAGTCACGAACATTCAAGAAATATAATATTCATTTGATAAAAAAATGTATCTATCCAAGGAATCAATAAAATCTTCAATTTTCATATGTCATGAATGAAAAAATTAAAATATGTGAATAAAATATGAATAAAATATGTTTGATCGGAAACGTTTAATTCCAAATTAGTTTAAAATATGATTATGGTAAAACGATAGTTTTAACTAAACTTATAGATTAAGTTATAAATTAGAGGTGAATTAGTGATAACAAAAGACATTTCAAGTGAAATCTTTGGGGAAAAGATGGTTGGCATTCAAGCTTCACATTTATCTCAACGTTGTTCAGCCCATAAGTGCTTGGTGTTTTAACTCTTCTAAAACAAAATTATTATTTTTCTCTAAATTAATCAAATTTCTTATTACACAATACACGTTTTTTGTTTCTCTCTATATATATACGACTTAATGGTAGCATATTTGTAACAAGATAAAATAAAAAAAATACCATTATGTATATTTTAAGAACTCACCCCGTTTTTCTAAAGCTTAAAAACATGTCGTGTTTTATAGCCGTGTTTTGAATAAATGACATTCAATAAGACGACATTGAAGGTTTGCTTTAGAGATCCTTATAAACCTCATTGTGCAAGAAGCTGTTGAAGGTTCAAGAAGAAGGAGATGATTCTAGGGATTAAAAGATGATGACTAATTAATGCTAAGTATTTGAATTTCGAAGACATAACACATTTTTTATAACCCCACTTCTGGATTCGGTTATTTGAATTTAAAAAAAAAACCAGCTCCAAACTAACCCAAGAACATATTTTATATGGTTTGCTGGTTTGGTTATCGGGTTAACCATCTAACCTAGAAAACTCGACAAAAAAAAAAAAAAAAAAAAAAACCCAACACCTAAAAATAAAACCCGAAGAGCACCCATAAATAAACACACTCAAATGTCTTCCAAACAAAAAAAAAAAAAAAACTAATTGATTAGTAAAGAAACAGTTTACCATGCTCACATTCACACGTATAGTTAATACTAAAATATAATAATCAGTAGATAAATAATAAATGAAGCTTACGAAAAAACTAAAACTCACCATGAGATATGATGTGGTATCAATTTTAAACAGAGAAATCACGATCGAAAACCATAACATCTGAAGAGGGTCCCATCCACTAGATCCATTTCGAACTCAAACCCAAAAAAATATTGGAACAAACTTCGATCAGCATCAATCAGAAAGACGAATAAAAAAATTAGACGTTGGTCTTTGTGACGGCTAGGGTGAAAATGATTGTGGCGTCATTTAAATAAGTGGTGAAGCATTTAGGGTAAAAGCATATAATAAAATTAGGGGCCGGTTATTTAGACAACTAGGGTTTTTATTTGCACAACCCCTCCACGGGTCGTCGAGGCCTGGACAGCCCGTGGAGGGCCAAAAAGGCATAAGGACGGGTCGTCCAGGCCCAGACGGCCCGTCTAAAGGTTGTTTTTCAATCCAATCATTGGTAATCATTGGCAATGATTAGGTGATGATTATTTGGTTTTTTTATAAGTGTAGTGTGGATGTTTAAAATGGGTTTGAATGTTTGGTTTTTATAGATGTTTGGTTTTTTATAAATGTTTGGTTTTTTATAAATGTTTTTTTTTATTTGTATAATATGATCTTTTTTATATAATTGTGTATATGAATATGAACGAATGTCGTTTATGTTGCCGAACTAAACAAAACCAAAATACGAACAATAAAGCATAAATAAGCATAAATATTCCAAAAATTTACATAAACTATGAGTTCAATAAACATTTATAAAAACCAAACATTCAAAACGAACAATAAAGCATAAATAAGCATAAATATTCCAAAAATTTACATAAACTATGAGTTCAAAATGTACAACCAAAGAAATATAACCCACCCGTCTAACCCGACCCACCCGGCTGATCCGACCCACCCGGCTGATCCGACCCACCCGGCTGACTGGTGGACGCCCCACCATGCTGACTGCTAGACGCCCAATCTGGAAGTGGACGCGGCTCCAAACCAGCTTCTCGTCGTCTCTCATTCTCGCTCTCTAACAGCCACCGCATGTCACCCCGCATCGACCCCAACTGATCCAGGATCTGCTGAAGTACCTGGGTCGTGCTATCATGCAACCTGACAGCATGATAAACGCGGGCAGGACGCTGTAGCTCATCAACGGGGGGGTCTGGCATCTCTACATCCACCGGTGGGTCGCCGTCGGCAACGTGTGGCATCTGGACCTCAGGGGCAATCGGCCCATCGAGATGTCTGAGCGGCTCTGGCACAAAATGCTCGCCACGGTCGCCAGGAGGTCCGAAAGCACGCTGGTAATAAGCGTGTGGGTTGCTGCGAGGGACCCGTGCTGCCACCTTCATCTGCGTCATAGTCCTAATATTTAACGGCCTGAAATGCAAAACAACAATAATAATATTAAATAATAATATATAAAATTAAATAATAATAATAAATAAGTAATAATAATAATATTAAATTATAATATATAATAATAATAATAATAATCTTACCTGGCCATCATCGGACGAGGTAAGTTGTTCTCCTCAGCATGCGTCCACAATTCGCCCGGGCAAAGACGCAACGCGATGGCGGTGACGATCCCACCAATCGGAATCTCCCCCGCCGGGTGCCTATGAGGGTAGGTCGCGATGTACTCGGCAAAGCACCTGTGTAGCGCAACCGGCCTACCCCTCAAGATGCAGTAGAGGTAGAAAAGGTCAATCTGCTGGACCCTCTCGTTACAGTTACACCGTCCGGCAATCGACCAGCTAACCAAACGGTGTATGTAACGGATCAGAGGGTCCCGGATGTTGCTGGACCTATCCATCCTGCACAGAATAATAATAACATCATAAAAATTTCGGCAGAGTTTCCTCTGTTTTTGTACGAACCAGACAACACAAGTCGTCTACAAAAATCCAAAAACAAACAACCTAAACTAACTAAATAACAATAGTAATTAACTAAGCGAACTAAATAACAATAATAATAACGAACTGAACTAAATGAAAACAATAACAATAATAATACCTCTCGCCGTCCTCCCCATACGCTCGACCACCGATAGTGGGCCACCAGGCCATCAGCATGTCGTCTGGCAAGGTCGTCAAGGCCGTGGTGTACATATCCTGGACAAGCTCCTCCTCTCTGTACCAGCAGCAAGTAGTAGCCCACTGGTCCATCGTATATGCGTAGAGCTGTCCGAATAATCGGAACTGTACCTCAGGCTCAGGCTCGCCGTCAGGACCTACTGGAGGCTCAACACCTGCTGGATGTGGCGTGTAGCGGAATGTCGAGATGAACTCGATCGTCAGTGGCCGATACGACTCATGGTCGAGGTCAGCTAACATCCGCCCCCAAGGGCTGTCGTCTGGGATCCACTCCTCAAACCTCTCCGCTCCACCGATCGCGCGTAATGCGGACCAGTCAACACTGCGCGATCCATGTATCGGACGCAGCTCCATCTGACCCCAGCGCGCGATCTCGTAGTCGTCGTTATCGTGCCTGTAGGGCCAATCTCTCAAGTCGCCACCTGCAAGAGGATTCCCGTCCGCAGGCTGGTTACGGCGTCTTCGGTTGTTTCTGTTTGCCATATCTGCAAAACAAAAACAAAACATTAAATTTAGAAGATTGTAAACGTAACATTAGGCAGCAGGGAAAAAAACAAAGCGATTTGTCCGAGTTGTACCGAATCAATAAATTAAACACTTCAAAGCTATAACATAATATTAATTACTTAGTTCACAAGTAGTAGATGTTAAATATTCTTGTTTGTCTTTGATCCTAACACTAACAACAAACAGACTATTATACTATTACATTCTTAAGTTAACATACATTAACAAGTGTAATCCTAAACTAACACATTGACATAGCTATCCTTTACACAACCATTTGATTACTTTGACATATAACAAATTAGATCATATCAAATATTGATTCACCTACCTTAATCCTAAATTTCCCTAATACATATCCACGAGTGTGTTACCAATAATAACAATAATAATAATAATAATAATAATAATAATAATAATAATAATAATAATAATAATAATAATTAGGCCTCCACAACCAACCCACCACCCACCACAGCCCACCACCTCCCTCACCCACCACTGCCCCAACACCACCACCTCCCAACCACCACCACTGCCACATCACCACCACAACCAACCCACCACCCACCACAGCCCACCACCTCCCTCACCCACCACTGCCCCAACACCAACACCACCACCTCCCAACCACCACCACTGCCACATCACCACCACAAAAAAAAAATCTAATAATAATAACAATAATAATAACAAAAAAAAACCTAATAATAATAACAATAATAATAATAACAAAAAAAAACAGAATGTACCTGTTGGTGGAGGAGGACGGAGGCCGAGAGAGAGTGGAAGAGGAGGGTGGTGGTTCGTGGAGGAGAGTGGTGGTTCGTGGAGGAGGAGGGACGAGAGAAAAGAGGGAAAGTGAAAAAGTGAAAAAATTGAAACCGTCTGGTGGTTTTGGGGGTTTTTTGTGTTTCACAACGGGCCGTCCAGGCCTCGACGGTCCGTTGTTTTTTAATTTTTTTTTTAATTTAATAATAGAGGAAGCTTCCCTTGGAAGCTTTGTGTTTGAGACGGGCCGTCTAGGCCTGGACGGACCGTCGTGATAGATAGAGGACGGGTCGTCCAGCCTCAACGAGACAATAACTTTGTGTTTGAGACTAGCCGTCTAGGCCTAGACGGTCCGTTGTGGTCCACTAGTGACAGCCCATCTAGGCCTGGACGGGCCGTCTTTGGCCAATTTTTTGCCTTGGACGGCCCATTAAGGCCTGGACGACCATAATTTTTTTTTTTTTAAATTTTTAGTGTATTTTGTATATTTTAAGCTTGGTATTTGTAGTTTTTATAAAAAAAAAGGGAGTATATTTTTATAATAAGTATAAATGAACACATACAACAAATTTTTCCGTTCGTCCGGTCCGGTAACATACGATAAGCTAAGTTAAGTCGAAGTATTGAGGTGATCGAACATCAACCCTTTGTATACGGTCGTCATATACCGTCTCCCACTCACTTGCCTCTTCATATCGCCACTTACGCCATGACGGATTCAGTTTTGGCATTGGGGCGCCTTCTGGCAACTCAATCTTGATGAAATGAATTTTGTTAACAAAAGCAAACGATACGAACGCATGTTCTTCAACGCTGTGTGGACCATCGAACATAGGGAAGTACGTCTCACTTTGATCATACGGAGAGAGAAATTGAACAACCACCTTAAATTTCTGAGCAATCAGTAATCCTGAGGCGGGCATCTCCATCCATTGGTCGTGCGTTGCTGGTCCCACTCCAATGTGATCGAATGAGTTGGAGACTCTGTCGTAAGTATCGTAATCCACTTCGTTTAAAATTAGCCTCCACCGGTCTTCATTCTCGACGATCTCCTCCTTAAGCTGTTTGCGGATGAAGTACCACATATCCTGTTGCCACCCTAAGCACACAGCTACGGATCGAAAGCCGCAGTGACCGTCTCCATGGACATCCCGAATGTCTGTAATGTATCTATGATATGCAGGTGGAAGCCATTTCTTAAACCTTTCGATCTCCAGTTTGTACCTGTACCCATCAAAAAGTGAGATTTAATATGTGTATAAATATGTATGCATGTGTGAATTTATATATTAGTAGTTTGTACCTATCCCTTTCCAACAGTGGAAAATCTTCATCGTAAACAATCGGTTTGTCCCTTGATTGTTTACCTCTTCTAGAAGGCTTTTTGCCCTACGTGCAAAAAATTATATAACAACAATAATAGTAATAATAATAATAATAATAATAATAACAATAATAATAATACGAACCGCAACCTTATCTTCCTTTTTTTCCTTTTCACTTGTTGTTGGCCGACCCCGAGTATCGGTTTGTACCTCAGGAGGTTTATGTTTAGTCATAATCGGATTCAACACCTCCTTCATCTTCTGCAACATGCTTTTTTTCACTTGCACCGGTTGCGACCTTAGCTGCTCAGCGAATGCATTCATTTGGTGCTGAAAGTCAAACTCGGGATTCTCAGCTACTTCTGGCATAAAGTCAAGTCGTGTCCAGAAGACGTCGATATCAGCCAGTGACACTCGTGTATCTGATATATATATTCAATCACAACAACAACAAATCAATAATTTTATAAAAATTTGGCAGAGTTTCCTCTGTTTTTGTACGAACCAGACAACACAAGTCGTCTACAAAACGCTTCAAACATTTATAATAAGTCTAAAAAAATGATGTTACCTTTCGTATCATACAATTGCAATTGACAGGAACATGGCAATCCATAAGTCTTCTTGAGTCGGTGTTCACAAGACCTCTTTTGTTCCATATAATAATTTATCTTGTTGACCCCTCCGAGCATCAAATTAAGCGCTAGATGGGAAACCCTACCGATTACGTCTTGAAACAACGGTAGATCATGTTTCCACATTCTTGTTGATCGGCTTTGTTCGAAGGAGTGCTTTATCGCTACGCGCCGTGATTCCATAACTTTGTCTATTTGCATCACAAGCGCGTGGAGCGAGCTGTTCGGGCCTTTTATGTACCTCTTAATCAGAGCATGCTGACTCTCGACCCTGTTGGTCGTAGTCTGACCGAACGTAAGGTTTTCATTTGCCCATGCTTCCACAAACATTTCTTTATAATCTCGGAGCCAAACTGACTCCATGTAGTCATAAACCTCTGTAAAAAACAGAATAGTGATGTCAATACAGAAAATATGTACGCTTGTAAAGCAAAATAAAAAATAAAATATATACCCGTTCGATCCTGCCCCCAAAGTCGTCTGTAGAGCGCTTCAAGATTGAATTCGTAAGCCTCTTTGTCAGGAGATTTACACAGTCGACCAAAATACTGCAAAAATATTTCCCATTCTTCTTTTGGAAATCCTGCTTTATGATATTTTGCAATATTTCGTTGAATATGATACCTGCAAAACAACAACAATAATATTAATAATAATAATAATAATAATAATAATAATAATAATATTTCGTTGAATATGACACCTGCAAAGCAATTTCGTAGCATCCGGGAAAACTGAAGCACATGCACTCATCAGAGCCAGATCTCTATCTGTAACAATTACACGTGGCTCCATACTCCCCTCCAGCAAATCTTTGAGCCTCTCAAGCACCCATGTGTAGTTACTCGTTTTCTCTTTAACGATAAATGCATGGGCGATACAAAACGACTGGTTTGTCGACGTCATACCCACAATTTGAACAAACGGGATTCTGTACTCGTTCGTTTTGTAGGTGGCGTCGATCAGCATCACATGTGGAAAGGCACGCCAGAGATTGTACGAGACCCGGTGTGAAAAGAAAATATTCTCAACAGCATCTGTCTCTGGATTCTGCTTGGTGAAATAAGTAAATTTCTTTTCAACCAGGATACTCTCGAGTATCTGCATAACAATAATAATAACAATATTTAATATTTAACAACAACAAAATTAATAATAGTCTATGACAATAATAGTAATTAATAATAATACCTGCATTGGGGTTTTATCGCCGTAAATTCTATGTTTAATCTTGCTCACTGTATTGTGTATGTATCTTAGAATACATTTATTATTCGGGTTTTGTGCTCTGATGGCCAAATGTATGTTTGCCGGTTCCAGGCCTTGAAAATAAAGTGTTTCCACCATTTCTTCTTCTTGTGGTGTCAGCCGCCTAGCAAAAGCGTGACCCTCAACATGTATAAAAGGGTCGTGGTTATGATTCGCGTGTTTAACCTCCAACTTCCAACCCTCTTTGCGTAGCCTCCCTATTAACATAAATGGACAGTTAATCTTTTTGCTACCCGTAGACCTTACTTGTAACATTACGCATTAAATACTTGTACGTTACGCACCGACATTAATAAAAACGTCAAGTTTCTTATTTACCTTCGCATTTATTATTTTTGTCGCATTTATGGAACCCTAATGCTATATATATTATTATATATGTGTGTGTGATATTATAATTAAATCAAAAAAAATAAGTTGCCTTGGCCGGGGTTCGAACCCGCGCCAAGCCGGTCTGATCCAAACACACTCGTGCACAAACCAACTGGGCTGGAGTTCTGTTTTGTTATAACCCGGTTACATATTAATTATATACACGCTTCAAATCCTCACAGTTGACAAGAAAAGTCAACTGTGGGATAGCTTGGTGTGCAATCCATCAATTGAACGCGTAATTGTTATATCTTTGGTAAATTCGTGTATAATCCGGCCCAATCCAACACAATTGCACAACAATAACACGGCAATCGTTGCCCTAATAATCAAATTTGACGCGTATTATTAAAAGGAAAGTCAACCTTCTAATTAACCCTAACCCTAATCCTCTAGTATAAATTGAGGCATTCTGGACCTTGTCTAATCGCTCACAACTCTCTCTCAATCCCTATTTCTCTCTAATTCACTCTGTATTTGATTAATTTGTTCGTGGTTTGACTTTCTCTTTGACCCGGCCATAAACATCAATCAAGCACTATGAGTCTAATTTTTTTAGTGGGTTTAGTTCTTCGACATCCCAGCAACAATAGCCCTAACATTAATCGGGCTATTGTTGCTTGAATCATCTGATTGTTAAGCTAGGGTTCATCGCGTTTATATTTGGGGATAAACTGATTCAGACTTTACGTATTTATTTATTTTCAAACTAAAGATCTCACAACCACCGGCCTAGGCCAAGTGGTTGTGACTCTGGTCCTGTTCCGAGGTCACCCGGGTTCGAGTCCGGCTCTGACCGGTTTTTGTCCATTCTTTTCTTTTCTTTTTTTTTTAAATCAAACAATTAATTATATATATATATATTAATCCTTTAATCTTTTAAAATTCTTTTTAAAATACCAAAACTATTTTATAAATTCTAAAAAATTTATATTTGTTTAATCTGATATAAAAGTGTTATTTACAATTTTTATTTTTCAGAAATTCTTTTATTTAGTATTTATAATAATTAAATCATTTTTATACTATTATAATTATAAAAATCCATTATTATATCAAAACAGTTTTATTAAATTTCCCAAAATTTATCCTGACTTTTTATAAAGTCAACCTTTACTGAAATAATTTTTAAATCAGTAAAATCATTTATTTTATAATTTTAAACAATTTTTGTTAGAATTAATCATATTTAATTCATAATAAATCCAATTTTCATCATTTTTGCACCAAAATTTTATACAAATTATTTTTAATCATTTAAAACAGAATTATGATTTTTAAAATAAGATTTCTTTAATTTTAGTATTTTTGAATATTAAAGTTAATAATTGGCTATTTATAAATAAATAGATTTAAAAATCTATTTTAAATGAAATAATTTTATAAAAATTATTTTATTGCTTCAAACACTTTAATGTGCACACTCAAAATTCAAATTTTGTAAAAAGACTATTTTCCATTAATTATCCAATTTTCTTTATTTAACATTTTAAAATTAAATTTAACAATTGATTATCCCCAAATCGAAACCCTAGGATACACATATTAGTTACATAGACTTAGACTTATTATATATTACCTCATTATAGGGTAATATTTGGAATCACTTTGGGCAACACAATTATCATATCTTTTCAACAAGTTAACATTTGCTAAGGTGAGTTTACATAGCCCCTTTTATCACCATTTTTGGGGTGAAACATGTTATAACATTTTCATTGCAATTCAATCATCAATGTGTCTATGTGTTTTCTATGTTGCATATTGTCTTGAGCATGATTAGAGTAAGCACCATTCTAGCATAATCATTAACATTGATCAGCCGACGGTATACATTGATAGATCTATTGGACTGACAATCCCACCCGGATACGTGCCTCCTACCAAGGTTACGTGGGTGTTTGTTATCGCATAACATATTCATTGGGACCATAAGTGTATGGTATGTATCATTTTATAACAGTCAACAGGGTTGATTATGCACTCGATTTATTTCTAATATGTTCTCACATATGGGCTAGATTAACATGGCACATGAATTGCATAACATTTTATTCATTTTATCATCAAAAACCTATGTAATTCTCACCAACTTATGTTGACCCAAAATACTTTCAAAATTAACATGTTTCAGGTAACAATGAAGCTGAGGCTTGAGTTAGCATGAGGATTTATCTTGAAGTTTATTTGAAGTTTTTGAAGTTATTATTTGATGTTATGTATTTGAATTCTTAGACATTATTTCACATTTTGGATATTTATGTTTGAATAAATTATTTAAAATTTATATTATACCATGTGCTACTGAAAACAATCATCAATACGTGGCACCCCGATGTTTCCGCCATCGGTTGGGGTGTTACAGATTGGTATCAGAGCCTTGGTTATAGGGAATTAGGTTATTAGAAATAATCTAGACTATAACCTTAGGGACTAAAACAGTACTTGCTTCTCCTACTTGTAACCCTAATTGCTTCCCTAATCCTATCCTTATCCTATGCCTTAAACCTACATGTGACTACTCTTAATTGTCTGCTGCAATCCTAATCCACCATTAGATTTATAGGACAAAATCCTCAGGTTTAACCTGAACCCCCTTGAGATCCCGTCGAAGTTCTAGATTTTAATAACGAACACGTGCAATCTGGAAGGGTGAACGCCTGTATTCTGAGTCTTCTGTCTAGGCTGGCATTGCGCATATATCCCAATCAGACGAGGGACCCGGATGCCTACCTGGGAATTCTCGGGATGAGTGTTCACTTATAGGCTAAAGCATGTCTTCATATGTTATTAGAATTTAGAATCTTTGATAAGTCAACGTTTTCGTTTATTCGTTTTAATTAATGAATAAATGATTACATTCCTTATATAAACTCTCATTCATTTCATTGTGTCTATTACAGATCATGCCTCCTCGTCGCAGCACTCGCAACAGCACTGGTGAAAACCACGATGAAGGTAGTGACAACCATGGTCATGAACAAGGTCCTGGTCACAACACTAATGGGGTCGATGCTCA
This sequence comes from Ambrosia x helenae, assembly GCA_030844895.1. NCBI lineage: Eukaryota > Viridiplantae > Streptophyta > Magnoliopsida > Asterales > Asteraceae > Ambrosia > Ambrosia x helenae. Next base: position 104,891,866 of record CM061224.1, read on the forward strand.
ACTGGCTGCGATCATTTCTCAACAAATGGCGCAGCAAATCGCAACTCTGGTTCCCAATTTACTTGCTCAGGTCATCCAATTGAACGGAAACGGGAATGGTCACAACAATGGGAACGGAAATGGCAATGGCAATGGTAATGGACCCCAAGCTTGCACCCTCAAACATTTCAACTCTTGTAACCCCCCAAAGTTCAGCGGTGAAGAAGGAGCTACTGGACTTCTCCAATGGTTTGAGGGTATTGAAAATACCTTCATCAACAGTGAGTGCCCCAATAACTTCAAGGTTCGTTACGCCATGAGTGTTCTCCATAAACGAGCACTCACTTGGTGGAATGAAGAAAAGCGTACTCGTGGGGCCGAGGTTGCTCTTGCTATGACATGGGACCAGGTCAAGGAGATCATGAAAGAGGAGTTCTGTCCTCGCAATGAAGTCAAAAAGCTTGAGGATGAGTTCCACACCTTGGCTCAAGATAGTGGGGAAAATCTTGCCTACAACACCCGCTTTCATGAGCTTAGCTTATTGTTGCCACACAAGGTTACTCCTCTGCCGGTAGCCATCGAGAAGTACATCGGTGGTCTGCCCATGCAAATCCAGGACACTGTTTGGGGTAGAAATCCTGCAACTCTGGAAGAGGCCAAACGTCTTGCGGCCACTCTTACTGATAATCATGTGAAGAACGGTACTCTGGTTCGCAAGGGCACCAAGAAGACTGTTGCCAAAGATACTCCACAGCCTGCAATTGAAGTCAAGCCTGAAACCTCCAGCAACAAGAAGCGCAAGGCTAGAAACTATATGGTTGCTGCTACTCCACCTGCTGCCCAAAACCCAGCCAAGAAACCATACACCGGACCTCACCCTCTGTGCAACACTTGCAAGTACCACCACCCCACACAGGTGCCATGTCGATTTTGTACTAAGTGTCAAAGATATGGTCACCTGGTGAACGTCTGTCGATCTCCTGCTGCCCAAGACAACAACAACCCAGCTCCCAACCAACAAAACAACAGGCCTACTCGTGGTCAATGCTACGAGTGTGGTAACCCAAATCACTACATCAACAACTGCCCTAACCGTAACCGTAATCAGAACCAAAACCAAAACCAAAACCAGAACCGCAACCAGAACCAAGGTGCTCGAGGTCGCGCCTACAATCTCAACGCTAATCAGGCTCGTGACAACAACGAAGTGGTGAATGGTACGTTTCTCATTAATAACCACTATGCATCCATATTATTTGATTCAGGAGCTGATAAGTCATTCGTGTCACTGAAATTTGAACCTTTACTTAACTTACCCCACACTAAACTAGAAGACCCTTTTGTGGTAGAAGTAGCTAACGGGAAGTCTATTTCGATCGGTTCTATTATTCGTAACTGCTTGTTGAATCTCGATGATCATACCTTCCCTATCGATCTTATTCCCATGCATCTTGGTAGTTTTGATATTATAGTAGGCATGGACTGGTTGTCAACTCATCGTGCCGAAATTCTGTGCTTCGAGAAAGTCATACGCATTCCTCTCGAATCTGGTGAGATTTTAAAGATCTATGGTGAGAAACCCTGTGGTGAGCTTAAGCTTATGTCTTGTACTACTGCCCAAAAGTACTTACGAAAGGGGTATACAGCCTTCTTAGCTAACGTGATAGAGAAGAAGGACAAAGGCAAAAGTATCCAAGACATTCCTATTATTCGAGACTATCCTGAAGTCTTTCCAGAGGATTTACCTGGTTTGCCTCCTGCTCGACAAGTGGAGTTTCGTATTGATCTTGTTCCTGGTGCTAATCCGATAGCTAAAGCTCCTTATCGTCTTGCACCCTCTGAGATGCAAGAACTTGCTAGTCAATTACAGGAACTTTCTGATAAAGGGTTCATTCGCCCTAGTTCTTCTCCATGGGGAGCCCCTGTCTTATTCGTTAAAAAGAAGGATGGTTCTCTTCGGATGTGTATTGACTACCGTGAACTCAACAAACTCACCATCAAGAATCGTTATCCACTTCCTAGGATTGACGATCTCTTCGATCAACTTCAAGGAGCAACCCACTTCTCGAAGATTGATCTCCGTTCTGGTTATCATCAGCTTAGAGTCCACGATGAAGATATTCCCAAGACAGCTTTTCGCACTCGCTACGGTCACTATGAATTCATGGTTATGCCTTTCGGTTTGACCAATGCTCCCGCGGTATTTATGGATTTGATGAATCGGGTTTGTAGACCCTATCTCGACAAATTCGTGATCGTTTTCATCGATGATATTTTGATTTACTCTAAGTCAAAATCCGATCACGAGCAACATCTTCACTCTATCTTGAGTCTCCTAAAGAAAGAACAACTGTACGCCAAGTTCTCAAAATGTGAATTTTGGCTTAAGGAAGTTCAATTTTTGGGACATGTCATTGATATGAACGGAATTCATGTTGATCCTGCAAAGATCGAAGCTGTGAAGAATTGGAGTGTTCCTACCACTCCAACGGAAGTCCGTTCTTTTCTTGGGTTGGCTGGTTATTATCGTCGATTCATCGCCAATTTCTCCAAGATCGCTGTTCCTCTCACTACCTTAACTCACAAGGGTAAACCCTATGAGTGGGGACCTAAGCAAGAGGAAGCATTTGAAACTCTTAAGCTGAAACTCTGTGAAGCTCCTGTCTTATCTCTACCTGATGGTAATGATGATTTCGTGGTCTACTGTGATGCATCGAACCAAGGACTTGGTTGTGTTCTCATGCAACGAGTAAAGGTGATTGCTTATGCGTCTCGACAACTCAAGACTCACGAGAAAAATTATACCACCCATGATCTTGAATTGGGCGCAGTTGTCTTTGCACTCAAGATTTGGAGACATTATCTTTATGGGACCAAATGTGTGGTGTTCACGGACCACAAAAGTCTCCAACATGTCTTCGATCAAAAGAATCTTAACATGAGGCAACGACGTTGGGTTGAATTACTTAACGACTATGATTGCGAAATTCGCTACCATCCTGGCAAGGCGAATGTTGTGGCTGACGCACTTAGTCGTAAAGAGCGTGTCAAACTCCAATGTGCTAGAGTTCGTACTGATCTTCAAGATCGCATTCTCCAGGCTCAACATACCTCAGTCACCCAAGGTAACATGTACGATGAAATGTCTTGTGGTGCTGAAACTCAACTTGAAACCAAACCCGATGGTCTCCTTTATTTTCTTAACCGACTGTGGATTCCCGACCGTGATGATCTTCGTACTTTTCTCATGAACGAGGCTCATAAGTCTCGTTATTCTATTCATCCTGGAGCTGACAAGATGTACCAAGATCTTCGTTATTCTTATTGGTGGCCTGGTATGAAGAAAGACATTGCTCTTTTCGTTGCAAAATGCCTCACTTGTTCCAAGGTTAAGGCTGAACATCAACGACCATCTGGTATGCTTGAACAACCAGAGATTCCTGTCTGGAAATGGGAGAGCATAGCTATGGATTTCATCACCAAACTCCCTCGCACACCCAAAGGTTTTGACAGTATCTGGGTAATCGTCGATCGTTTGACCAAGTCAGCTCACTTTCTACCTATTCGTGAGAAGTATTCTGTGGAAAGGTTGGCACAGATGTACGTAAGTGAAATCGTATGTCGTCACGGTATACCTTTGGACATTATTTCTGATCGCGATGGTCGTTTCACCTCTCACTTTTGGGGATCTCTACAAGATGCTTTGGGTACTAAGTTGAACCTGAGCACTGCTTATCACCCTCAAACGGATGGTCAGACTGAACGAACCATCCAGACACTTGAGGACATGCTCAGGGCATGTGTCATCGATTTTGGTGGCGCATGGGATTCTCATCTTCCTTTGGTTGAGTTTTCATACAACAACAGTTATCACGCCAGCATTAACATGGCTCCTTTTGAGGCACTCTATGGTCGGAAATGTCGTTCTCCTGTCTGTTGGACCGAGGTTGGTGAAGCTCGTATTACTGGACCCGAACTAATCCAGGAAACCACAGACAAAATCCAGCTTATTCAGGATAATCTTCTCAAGGCTCGAAGTCGCCAAAAGAGTTATGCTGATAAACGTCGTAAACCCTTGGAATTTCAGGTTGGGGACCTTGTGCTACTTAAAGTATCCCCTTGGAAAGGAGTTATTCGTTTCGGTAGAAAGGGAAAACTAGCTCCTCGATACGTAGGCCCCTTCAAAATTCTTGACAGAGTTGGGAAAGTGGCTTACAGACTTGAGCTTCCACCTGAGCTAAGCAATGTTCATCCGACCTTCCATGTTTCGAATCTCAAGAAATGCTTAGCAGATGAGAACCTTCATGTTCCTCTTGAGGATGTGCAAATCGATGAAAGCATGCACATTATCGAGAAACCCGTCGAGATTGTTGACACTGGAGTCAAGAAACTCAAGCGCAGTCGTATTCCGATCGTTAAGGTTCGTTGGGAATCTAAACGAGGCCCAGAGTTCACTTGGGAACGTAAAGACCAGATGAAGTCGAAGTATCCGCATCTTTTTCCACCAGACTCTCCAACTCCAACTTCGGGACGAAGTTCCTAAAAGTAGGGGAGACTGTAACATTACGCATTAAATACTTGTACGTTACGCACCGACATTAATAAAAACGTCAAGTTTCTTATTTACCTTCGCATTTATTATTTTTGTCGCATTTATGGAACCCTAATGCTATATATATTATTATATATGTGTGTGTGATATTATAATTAAATCAAAAAAAATAAGTTGCCTTGGCCGGGGTTCGAACCCGCGCCAAAGCCGGTCTGATCCAAACACACTCGTGCACAAACCAACTGGGCTGGAGTTCTGTTTTGTTATAACCCGGTTACATATTAATTATATACACGCTTCAAATCCTCACAGTTGACAAGAAAAGTCAACTGTGGGATAGCTTGGTGTGCAATCCATCAATTGAACGCGTAATTGTTATATCTTTGGTAAATTCGTGTATAATCCGGCCCAATCCAACACAATTGCACAACAATAACACGGCAATCGTTGCCCTAATAATCAAATTTGACGCGTATTATTAAAAGGAAAGTCAACCTTCTAATTAACCCTAACCCTAATCCTCTAGTATAAATTGAGGCATTCTGGACCTTGTCTAATCGCTCACAACTCTCTCTCAATCCCTATTTCTCTCTAATTCACTCTGTATTTGATTAATTTGTTCGTGGTTTGACTTTCTCTTTGACCCGGCCATAAACATCAATCAAGCACTGTGAGTCTAATTTTTTTAGTGGGTTTAGTTCTTCGGCATCCCAGCAACAATAGCCCTAACATTAATCGGGCTATTGTTGCTTGAATCATCTGATTGTTAAGCTAGGGTTCATCGCGTTTATATTTGGGGATAAACTGATTCAGACTTTACGTATTTATTTATTTTCAAACTAAAGATCTCACAACCACCGGCCTAGGCCAAGTGGTTGTGACTCTGGTCCTGTTCCGAGGTCACCCGGGTTCGAGTCCGGCTCTGACCGGTTTTTGTCCATTCTTTTCTTTTCTTTTTTTTTTAAATCAAACAATTAATTATATATATATATATATATATTAATCCTTTAATCTTTTAAAATTCTTTTTAAAATACCAAAACTATTTTATAAATTCTAAAAAAATTTATATTTGTTTAATCTGATATAAAAGTGTTATTTACAATTTTTATTTTTCAGAAATTCTTTTATTTAGTATTTATAATAATTAAATCATTTTTATACTATTATAATTATAAAAATCCATTATTATATCAAAACAGTTTTATTAAATTTCCCAAAATTTATCCTGACTTTTTATAAAGTTAACCTTTACTGAAATAATTTTTAAATCAGTAAAATCATTTATTTTATAATTTTAAACAATTTTTGTTAGAATTAATCATATTTAATTCATAATAAATCCAATTTTCATCATTTTTGCACCAAAATTTTATACAAATTATTTTTAATCATTTAAAACAGAATTATGATTTTTAAAATAAGATTTCTTTAATTTTAGTATTTTTGAATATTAAAGTTAATAATTGGCTATTTATAAATAAATAGATTTAAAAATCTATTTTAAATGAAATAATTTTATAAAAATTATTTTATTGCTTCAAACACTTTAATGTGCACACTCAAAATTCAAATTTTGTAAAAAGACTATTTTCCATTAATTATCCAATTTTCTTTATTTAACATTTTTAAATTAAATTTAACAATTGATTATCCCCAAATCGAAACCCTAGGATACACATATTAGTTACATAGACTTAGACTTATTATATATTACCTCATTATAGGGTAATATTTGGAATCACTTTGGGCAACACAATTATCATATCTTTTCAACAAGTTAACATTTGCTAAGGTGAGTTTACATAGCCCCTTTTATCACCATTTTTGGGGTGAAACATGTTATAACATTTTCATTGCAATTCAATCATCAATGTGTCTATGTGTTTTCTATGTTGCATATTGTCTTGAGCATGATTAGAGTAAGCACCATTCTAGCATAATCATTAACATTGATCAGCCGACGGTATACATTGATAGATCTATTGGACTGACAATCCCACCCGGATACGTGCCTCCTACCAAGGTTACGTGGGTGTTTGTTATCGCATAACATATTCATTGGGACCATAAGTGTATGGTATGTATCATTTTATAACAGTCAACAGGGTTGATTATGCACTCGATTTATTTCTAATATGTTCTCACATATGGGCTAGATTAACATGGCACATGAATTGCATAACATTTTATTCATTTTATCATCAAAAACCTATGTAATTCTCACCAACTTATGTTGACCCAAAATACTTTCAAAATTAACATGTTTCAGGTAACAATGAAGCTGAGGCTTGAGTTAGCATGAGGATTTATCTTGAAGTTTATTTGAAGTTTTTGAAGTTATTATTTGATGTTATGTATTTGAATTCTTAGACATTATTTCACATTTTGGATATTTATGTTTGAATAAATTATTTAAAATTTATATTATACCATGTGCTACTGAAAACAATCATCAATACGTGGCACCCCGATGTTTCCGCCATCGGTTGGGGTGTTACATTACTGTGGCTGTAGTATGGTATTCGCCAGCACGGTCGCATCTCAGGTCTATCCTAATTTTTCTTGCATTATTTCCACTGCCTTTTGAAACAGAACGTCCTGTCACTAGGACGTAACCGCTAGCAAGGGCTCTATCGTAAGCCCATTGTTTCATCTCTTCAACAGACCCGAATACCTGAAAATTTATACAACAGTCTAGTCTAAATTCATACTACTCTAAATACCTGAAAATATATACTACTGTAAAGATATACTAGTCTAAATTCATACTAGTCTAAATACCTGAAAATATATACTACTGTAAAGATATACTAGTGTAAATAAATAAACGCACCTGCTCGGTTTTCATACGAAACATCCGGGTTAGGTTCAACTTTTATGTTAGCATCTTCCTGGTTGTCATCATTAGCACGATTCCCGCGCGAATGGTAACTCCCGTACGTGTACTGCGGGTAGCTTGGTGGCACGAAAAAAGACTCCTGTTCCTCTACATATTCCTCGTTGAGATCGGGCAGCATGTTCCCGTCATTACCACGAACCCCGGATTTAACCTCCTCTTCACCACTTGAACCTCGGGTTCATACCCTACGCTTTCAGAGACGTAAGACTCGTTCTCAGACAGGTCAACGGTTGAAAAGCTTTGTAAATATGTCATCGTGAGACCGGGAAGTCGAAATGGGTCGAGGGTTTTGGTGGTGGTGATGTTTTAAGGTTTGGTTCAAATGGGGAAGAAGCTGATCGTGTAATGGTTAAATCAGGAAATCTCAACGGGCCGTCGAGGCCTAGATGGGCCGTCTAGGGATTAAATGCCCTAACCTAACACATTTCAACGGGCCGTCGGGGCCTGGACGGCCCGTTCTTATGCACCTTTTTCAGACTTTTCAGTCTGAACTGCCTGCTTTTGCAGGAGTTCAGACTGATCACCTCGTACCTCGTACTTCTACGGGCCGTCTGGGCCTCGACGGCCCGTCGGTTTTGTCTTTTCTGTAAACAAACGGCCCATCAAGGCCTGGACGCCCCGTCCTGAAACCCTAATTTTTCTTAACGGCCCATCTAGGCCTCGACGACCCATCCTAAGGTTGTTTAGGGTTTTTTGTTGGTTGTGTAAATAGTATCACCCTAAAATTACCATACTTACCTCTCTATATTGAGAAGGAATACGGCATTCTAAGCATTGTAAGGAATACGTCATTTAAATAAGTGGTAATTTGGCCCTTTTGTTATAATAAATAAACACGTACTATTTTTATTTAAAAAAAAACTACAATATTTTTATAAAGAATTTACCATTCAAGATAGAGTTACTATCTAAATCTACCAAGCAAGTGGATGAACACTTTGTCAAACTTATAGATAATGTTTCATGTTACTTGTCAATCCAAATATTTAAAACTTGTTTATCAAATAGTTAATCTTTTTGTAGTATAAATACTAGCTCAATAAAGATGAGAAAATGCACCTCATGTATACACTTTCATAAGTTATACATTCCTCTACTTCTTCATCTTACAATCTTTCTAAAGTTCTTAAGTTTTTAGCACTAATCTTGTGTTAATTCTTGTTATATTATAACACGTTATCAGCACGAGTCGCTTACATCCTAATCAAGAAATGTTGTAACTACAAAGACATCCATTATAAGCACTGTAAGCACTTCATTAATTTCTATTATACATTGGAAAAAAAAAACTAAGTATAGAAACAATTTATAATAGACTTTTGATAACTACGGGACTACTAACACTATAACTTCTATTTACGCATCTAACTTTTATTTACGCATCTAACCTTTATTTACGCATCTAACTTTTACTTTTATCGCAACTAACCTTTATTTATATATGCCCGCTAACATTTCATTTAAAGCTTACGTTTATTTATGTGTACTAACATTTTTATTCTTATTATTGTTCATACTAATCTTATGTCTTATAAAATAACTTTTATTTAATACCTCACTGATTATGTTATTTATAAATACATATATATATATATAACCGTTGTATAACGGTTATAAAAAAAGTAATATAGCCGTTATAATCTATTTATAGGCAATTCAGGGGCTTCACGGTTGTGCTTCCTATGATGGCACGCCCATGCTCGACAGCATGTACTGTTGCAGAGTCCTTTTTGCAGAGATTGTTGGCTTTCAAGGATTGCACGACCGTGCCAGGTGTTATAGCACGCCCGTGCTTGCTGCTTTATGTACCAGTCTTGTCGGTTTGATGCCTTGGGGAGCACGTCTTTAAAGGCACAGTCATGCTCAGTGTTTTGGCACGCTCGTGCACCTCTGAAAGCTGACTTTTTGCCTTTCGTTGACATGGAAATGTTGACTTGTTGACCCGGGACAGTTCCACAACCGTGCACGGCCAGAGCGCGACTATACTGCATCTGAAACAGCTTTCTAAGTCTTCAGTTCCTTGTCTTTTGTGTCGTTTTCCTTCCTGAACATCAAAACTTGCATGTGGGAGGCAAGATTGTTGTACCATGTACTCTATTGTCCCCCAGAAGCTTGTTCTCCACTCAAAATGTGCCTTTATTTTTCCTTTTTGCTTCCAAGAACCTGCATTTATCTTATAAGAACGTTTTAGCTATATTTTATAAAGATAAAAGCATAATAAATGTGCAAAAGGAGGATAATTACATATGTAAAACATGTTAAATTATCGGCACATCATAACCCATGTCACAACTTGCATCTTGTTTAAACTTTTAATATCAACTAGTTTAAGATTTTATCCAGTTAAATAAGAGATTCTTTCTTATAGCTTAATATTGTGGGTACCACATGTCAAAATACATGATACCAGAAACAAACTTCTTATTCAAATAAACCCAAACCAAAGTTTTACAACCCTAGAAAATAAAAGTGCAAATTGATTACAAAAGGACTCGCTACAAAACAAAACAATAACTCCCACAAAGAAACTCATCTAGATTGTATCTGGAAACAAGATAATACCAGATTCGAGATGAATCTGATAACAAACCCTCAAAAGCCCTAGAACTGAAGAGAGAAACTAAAACGAATAAGAGAGAGATATCTGGACTGGATAATAATCAAGAGAGATAAAAGACGTTTATATCGAATATGGACGATCCGTGGGAACTTCATTCTAGGCCATTGATCTCCAACAACCTTCACCTGAACCGTCCACAAGAAACACACTTATAAGGTCTTGACTTAAACAACCAGTAGGCCATATGCCATTTAGCTGACATGGTTATCTTCTGATCCCAACAACCTTGGTCTTTTATATCTTCTTAAGTCCAACTTCCTAAGCCCATTAGCAACTCTGCCCATTGCATATCTAGTTAATACGGTAAATTATCGAATATCGGTCAAGGATCGATATTTGGGATATCGGTTATCACAGTGAGATATTAGTGGGATATCAGTAATTTCATATTATAATATATATATATATATATATATATACACACACAAACACATAGTATAGTATAATATTATTTATACTTCATGGGAGCATTAAGTATTAAAATATAGAATGAATGCAATACTAAAATTTGATTATATGACTTATTTCTAATAATCTAAAAGGAAAACAAATTCATTTAGTACATTTAGTACATGTACTATCTTTTGTACTACACGTTTTACCCTTTGTATTTAAAACAACATTTTCCCTTTCTACTGTTTTGTTCTCCCAACACCAACCTAACACCACTACCAGCACACCATCACCACTATACTTACACACACACACACATATATATATATGTGTGTGTGTGTATATATATATATATATATTGTGTGTATGTAATGTAAAACACTAAATCCAATATAATATTAATAGGTTCACAGGTGGTCGATTTCTGGTTGATGATGTTCAGACTTCATCGCTCACAGGTTGACGTCTCTGGGTTTCATATTACAGACAATAAGATCGATGTTGGGCCAACAAAAAAACCAGAAAACGATATATCGTGGTAAAGGCCGATATTCTGTAAGCAAGATATCGACGATATATCGGTAAATGTCGCAGATATTCTCGCTACCGATATTTCAACCGATATTCTTGTCAACCACCGAGAACCGATATAGCAACGCTATAGCATCGAGATCTCGGTCGCATTACCTACACATCCCATTACCTGAAAATAACTTATGCGACATATTAAAGATATTTGAATATTAAGATTGTATTATATTATTAAGCATAACTATTACATATTTCAACACTACATACTGTGTTGTGTAGCATATTCGTTTCAAGATACAAAAAATCCTGGAAGAGAGGGCTACCAGCTTCAACATTGCTTTGGATGACGTATCCATCACAGATGTTATTTTTGGGAGGGAATTTACTGTTGTAGTTGAAGCCAAGCAAGTTGCTGAACAGGAGGATGGGAGGGCAAAGTATGTTGCCAAAAAGGTTGAGTAAGACATAAGCAATGTCATCAGAGCTTAGGTAACAGTGTTTTAAAATCATCAATTTTTTTTCTTTTTATTAAATCAAGTAGAAGTTTTGACATAACCGAATAATCATTAATATTACATGGAGAGGCATTTTGTGCGAAACTTATGGGCCATGCTATTGGTGATAATCCAACATATATAGAACTTAAGAAAATCGAACCTGCTTGAGAGATCACAGCAGCAATTGCGATGTCATCCAACAATTTCTACTTGGATGCGGACAACCTTTTGCTAAACCTTTATGAAATGAGCATGGAGAAGAAGTAGTATGAGCCGAGCCGAGGAAAGTATAGAGAGGTTTTTCATAAAGTGTTACTTTCTAAAGAATTTGCATTCATTCACATTTTTTTTACATATGAAACATTAAAAAGCATTTTGTTGGGGTCTTTTAATTAATCTATATCATACTTGTATTCCAAATTTGTTGAGCATTGATAAACAAATCAGAAAATTAGTGGCTTAATGGAACTTCAACTATAGTAGAATTGTAGGGTTACGACAGTAGCAATCAGCTATTTTGTTGGTCAGGAGTATGATCTGTAGTAGAAGCACAACGATGGTGGTAGGACTAGGGTTGAAGGTAGGCAATGGAGCATGTTGTTTCTACTACAGTGATTATGGTATATGTTAGCTTTAGAATGGCAGGAGCAGTGGCAGATTGGCATGTGTACAATCCTTGTACAATCCTTGTACACATGGTTATGGACCGACACCCAATGATCCCTCGGACCATTGTAACGACTCTCAATGATTCCCGAATCATCGACACGACTCAACCAACCCGGTCAAGTATGATATTAAGTCATTGTTTTCAATGTTTTCGTTGAGGTAGACTCGTATGTATGCAAAGTATGAAACGTATGTATGTAAAGTATGAAAAGTATTAACCTGAATATGCCGGGTGTCACAAATTCGGTCAATTATTATTAATGTCATTAAAACTTATAATAAATAACATTAAAAATGAATAAATCCTATTAATTGCAAGCAAGACCAATAATAATTCATAAAGATAGATTAAACATAATTTTGTATAATATTAATATAAATAAAAAAGATTAAAAAATCATAATAAATAACATTCAATTCGGCCAATTATTATTAATGTCAATTAGTATTAGTAATATATATTCGTAAAAATAGTAATAGAAAATTTTAATTCGGTCAGTAAGATATAAAAGAGATTAAAATTAAAAATCGAAATTCGTAATTTAATTCAGTCAATAATAAATAAATGATCTTAAAAATCATAATATATAACATTATATTCGGTCAATTATTATTATTATTAATGTCATTAAAACTCATAATAAATAACATTAAAAATGAATAAATCCTATTAATTGCAGACAAGACCAATAATAATTCATAAAGATATATTAAACAAAATTTCATATTAATATTATTATAAATAAATGAGATTAAAAAATCATAATAAATAACATTCAATTTGGTCAATTAGTATTAGTAATATATTCGTAAAAAGAGTAATAGATAATTTTAATTCGGTCAATAAGATATAAATGACATTAAATTTAAAAATCGTAATATTAGTTTTACTATTAGTAATATATTCGTAATTTAATTCGGTCAATAAGAAATAAATATGATTAAAATTAAAAATCATAATATTAGTATTAGTATATTAGTAATATATTCTTAAAGTAATTCGGTCAATAATAAATAAATGAGCTCAAAAATCGTAATATATAACATTAAATTCGGTCAATTATTATTAATGTCATTAAAACTCAGAATAAATAACATTAAAAATGAATAAATCCTATTAATTGCAGGCAATACCAATAATAATTCATAAAGACATATTAAGCAAAATTTCATAGTAATATTATTATAAATAAATGAGATTAAAAAATCGTAATAAATAACATTTAATTTGGTCAATTATTATTAATGTAAATTAGTATTAGTAATATATTCGTAAAAAGAGTAATAGATAATTTTAATTCGGTCAATAAGATATAAATGGCATTAAATTTAAAAATCGTGATATTAGTTTTACTATTAGTAATATATTCGTAATTTAATTCGGTCAATAAGAAATAAATAAGATTAGAATTAAAAATCATAATATTAATATTAGTATTAGTAATATATTCTTAAATTAATTTGTTAATTCGGTCAATAATAAATAAATAAATAAGCATAAAAATCGTAATATATAACGTTAAATTCGGTCAATTATTATTAATGTCATTAAAACTCATAATAAATATCATTAAAAATGAATAAATCATATTAATTGCAGGGAAGACCAATAATAATTCGAACGAATAGTAATATAAATAATATTAAACATAATTTGATAAAGATAGATTAAACGTAATTTCGTAGCAATATTAATATAAATAAATTAGATTAAAAAATCGTAATAAACACATTCAATTCGGTTAATTATTATTAATGTCAATAAATAACATTAATTCTAACATATTAAAAATACATTAAAAATGATTAAATTTTATTAAATCCAAATTCATAAAAAGTAATATAAATAAATAAGATTAAAATTTTTAATTAATAACATTAAATTCAGTCAATTATTATTAATGTCAATAAATAATATTAAAGATCTTAATAAATAATATTAAAAATGAATAAATCTTATTAATTGCAATCAAGACTAATCATAATTCGTATGTGGCAACTGTAACGTCACTGCATATGATGTTTTTAGGTAACAGAAATTTGTTCATGGCTTTCGGCACAGTCAGGAAAGATACGTATAAAAACATTAAAAAAACATTTTATAAAATGAGATAGGCATTTTTACACAAAAAAAAAAACAATCATACCAACACGGTTGACGAACGGTCATGCAAAACCTTGAAGAATTGAGAACCTTTGTGATAAGACATAATAACGTTGGTGTGTTCGAATGAGATCCTGATTTTTAAAATAAGTAAAACATAGAATGATTAAATCAGTTTAAAGGTAAATCCGATTCACTGTATATCTATCAATACCGATTTTAAAAGTTGGTATTTCTAAAGAATAATCACAAATGAATACATCAAATTGATAAATTTCTTGAAACGATTAAATGTTAATTATCCATGTTCATTCTAAATCATCTAGATCGTATTTTATAAAAAAAAAACCCGATTAAAACTTCATTCTAAATGTATCAGTGTTTAATCATTGATAATAATATTATTAAAGAATTTGATTAAATAGTCAAAGATTAAAAAAACCGATTAAATCTTCATATGGATCGTATTTTATAAGAAAACCGATTAAATAGTCAAACTAATTTTTGTAAACAAAAATTAAAAAAAAAAACCGATTAAATCTTCATTGCAGAATTTGATTAAATAGTCAAAGATTAGGAAAACAGATTAAGTCAAACCATTTGATTAAACAAATGATAAAAGTAATTTATTCATAAGATTAACAGTAAAACATCGAGTTTGTTAACAAAAATATCAACTGAAAAATCGTATACATAGGTTTCATCAAGATGATTAACAGTAAAGCATCGAGTTTGTTAACAAAAATAAGTAAAACACAATAATATTAAGCAATGTTAGAAGAATAGGGATCGATGATTACCTTGAATCAGTTGTGAAGAATCAAAAAAGTATGAAATATGAAGGAGGAGGATAGAAAGGTTTGTTATGGAGAAATGAAGAATGATTTGTAGAGAATGAAAAAAAATTCTGAAAATGGTTTATATGGACTTCAATTCGGAGCTCCATATTTTGGTTGGATCCATGAGGACCCTCTCTAAAGCCTCTATTCGACCCGAGTGTATTCAATTATTATATACATAGAATAGATTGTGATTATGTGAATAGAGAAGGGCAAGGCCTATCATTCTATAGGGGCACAGAGAAGACATTTTAACACTGTTTTGCATTAAGTCAAGGATATCCCTATGGAACCAGCTTGTTAACGCATGCTATAACGATTGGCATGCGGATTGTGATATTCACTCATTTGAAAAGTGTTATTAAAGTACAATAAAAGAAAGAATTATATCCCAATATCATAAACCTTACCTCTATCAATAACATCAAAGATTTGCCCCCACCCTTGTGGAGTTGTGGTGGATGGTAGAGAGGAAATCACCTTTTAAAGGAGATTGAGATTTCAAATTCAATCATCATCATACTCAGTTAATCTCACCTATAGCAAAGCTGTGGTAGGGTCTGAGGAGGGTAAGATGTAGACAGCCTTACCTCTACCCCTAAGAATAGAGATGCTGCTTCCAGTGAGACCCCCGGCTCGATGTGGGTTGGTATCAAGCCTTGGACATAAGGCACAAAACACTTAGCAATCGGGACAAACCCGATCAGTGCATGTACCCCTTTGTCTTTTGGCTATCAACGTCACCACATGATGCATGATTAACCGTCCGTCATTTTTAACGTTATTCCACATGAGAGTTCAAATTCAAGAGGATGCAAAAAAGGGTTGTAATAAAAATGGGTGTAAAAAATACGTTAAAAAAATAATAATAAAATAACATCAAAGATTTACAAGAATAAGTTTTTTAATAACTACACTCTATCTTTCTAAACAAAAAAAAGAATAATAATTTTTTAAAGAAAAAAAAAGACCTTCTAAGCAACTAATCAACTACATATAAGCTAATAATTATTTAAAAGGAGTATTGGAAATAAATAATTCCAACTACTGTTTTTTTGCTGATAATGGTCCCAGCTACGAAAATAACCACTAGCGGTCCCAATTTTCGACATATTGGCCACCAACAGACCCAAACTAACTGAGGCTAACTCCGTTAGTGTAATCCTGACATGGCATCCGACGTGGCATCCTAGGTGGCAAAATGATCATACATGGCATCCTACGTGGCATGCCACGTCAGCATCACACTAACAGAGTTAGCCTATGTTAGTTTGGGTCCGTTGGTGACCAATATGTCGAAAATTGGGACCACTAGTGGTTATTTTCGTAGTTAGGACCATTATCAGCCAAAAAATAATAGTTGAGATTATTTATTTCTATTACTCCTATTTAAAATTTGTTTACCAAAATGCTTGTAGTCTAATAGTATAGAAAATATCTAGCAACTCAAGCGGTTGAAATACACTCTATAATAGATATGTAGATTTAACGGTACTTAGACCACCCGTAATGGTATGTGAAATGGTCGTTAAAGAGGCATTTTAGCGCCCCATTCACCCAGCTACACCGCCCCCATGTGGGTTAACTAGGCGTGAATGCCTCCTACGCAAAAAATTCCGCTCACGCCAAAAATGTGCTCAGCCAATCAAATGCTGCCACGTGGCAGCTTTAAAAAAAAAGTAAACGGTCGAAATGTGCAACGGTTGAAAAAATGTAGCCGTTAGGCTATTTAAAAAAAAAATTAATTAATTTACCCTATATAATAACCTCCAACCTTTATAATTTTTCACTACCAATTTTACTCACCTTCACCAAATATTTTATACAATCCTACTATTTTTTATAAACCATCAATCAAAAAATGCAACCATTCCGCCAACCTTTCGGTGTACCTTCTCGCCCGGGCAACCCAAACGCTATTCGCCCAAATACCACCTAACCTCAACAACCGTATAACTTTCAAGATTTCGACACGAGCAACATGGAGTTTTCGCAGTTACTAAACATGCCCCAACAATTCTTCCAAGGTCCTACGGGATACGCTAATATGAATATTAGCGTTGGGGGTATATCGGGGTCTCAACAAGAACCCGAGCAAGTACCGGAGACGCAACCACCCGAAAGCTCCCAACCAAAAAAACAGTCGCATAAAAAAAGGGAGAGCCGGCCAAACCGAAAACAAGAAAGACGTATCAACCATGGACCAAAGACGAGGAGCTCGCGCTCGCCCGAGCATGGTTAGACATTTCGGAGGATCCCGAAGTTGGTATGTTTTTTTTAACCGTAACTTTGTAGTTTTAACCGTAACTATGTAACGCCCCAAATAAAAAAATTAATTATCTAGGATAGTTAAATTATTGGTCTTAGATTATAAGGGGGGGGGGGGGGGTGGAAACGAATATTATTATTATTATTATTATTAGTTGTGTGTTAGATTTAAAAAAAAAACAAGCCAATCAGGTAATGCCACGTGGCCAAAACATCCCCCCACGCCCATGAAGTCTTCCCCGCCCAAAGCCTTCCCCCCCCCCCTCCACGCCACCGCGGGTGGTGTACAAAGCTTGAAGCCCCTTTTCCCCCCTCTTCCCGCCCACTCCGGATAGACTTATAAGGGGGTTGGGACACTCCACGGTAAGGGGGGAGCACGGTTAGATTGCTACGCAGCAACACCGCTGCCACCCTCTTGACTACTCTAAAAAAACTTCACTTAATGAGCAACAAGTAACCGATCGACAATCACACTTTAGGTGTGATTTTGACATGACAATGTGGGGTTAGTGGGGTTCGGCAACTTTGCCGGGAGTGCCCCGTCCCCCTTTAGTATCTTTGGATTCACTATTATTATTTATATTTATATTTATATATAATCTACACGAATATTTTATAAAAGGAGAATTCAGAATATTAAATTACACAAAAGTGCTGTATTTTGTTTTGTTTTATTTCAGTTGATGAAGCAAAGAGTGTGTTGTTTAGTTGTTACCTGTCAGAGAGTTTCAGCTAATCTCCTCTCTCCTCTTACACACACTTGTGTGTGTAAATTCACACACATTCTCCTTCAAGATCCTGCAAGTAATTCCATCCATTTCCCAATTCTCACACATAATTATTATTATTATTAATTAACAAACTTTCCATGTTCACAAATCCTATTATCCTTTGCATTCTCCAATGACAATTGTTCTTATCCTCTGTAAGTCACATTCTCCTACATCACATTATTCTCCAAATTAAAATAAAATGTTCATTTCTTAATCATTAATTCATGTTACTGCTTGTTTTAGATAATGTTTATCTGTTACAAGATGATTACTTTAGTTTTGTTTGTTTGATCTGTTGTTTGTAACTGTGACTCAAGATCTGAAATAATATTATGGGTTTTGTTTGTTTAAGCCTAAATGTTCTAAAAGCTGCAAACTTTAGAGTCTTTGGTTATTAAATTGTTATGATTAGATGTTTTTTTAAGCTTTGGAGTCTCGATCTTGACAAAATGTCATGTGGGGTTTTACCAAAGTGAGCGTTTGGACGGTGGGTTTCCCCCAGGTCACCAGCGTTGTCTGCGATCGCGGGTGTGGGTGGTCTTTTGCCTATGGTGTACCTGGGTTGCTGGGCTTTGTTGGGATGTTAAAAAAAACAATACTTTGAATTTGATGATATTATTTTTTACTATGTGTTCATGAAAGCTTCGTGACAAAATGTGATGCGCGAGCCAGGGTCTTATCACAGTGGGCGGTGGGTTTCCTTTGGAATTGGTGACGGGCTGTGTCACCAGGGGCAAAGCTTGAAGATCAAATCGGTGGGGGCCGGACTTATTCCATATAAAAGTTACCTACGAAAATCGCAAACTTCCGCTACTGAGCCAAAAAACGAGCCCTGGCCCTCACTAACCTTTGCCACTGCGTGTCACTAGCGCTGTCTGCGATCGTGGGTGTGAGTGGCTTTTTGTCTGTGGGTGGGTGTACCTGGGTGGCGGGGCTTTGTTTGACGAATTGACGTTAAAAAAAGCTACTTTAAGTTTGATGATAGTATCTGTTAGTGTGTGTTGATGAAATCTTGTGTTTGGGGGTAAACTAGTAAAGTAGACATGGGTATTTTGTTTTTCTTTTTGTCCTTCACACGCTACCTTGTGTGTTCTTTTCTTTCCTACTTTACTTTACTTTTGAGAATGTGTTTTAGGAGACATGATGAATGCTGTAAATAGTTGTGATTGTCATTTATATGGTGCTTTATCCATAGTCGTCGCTCTCGGTCATGTGCTTTTTACCGTTTTTCGAAGCTTGTAGTTTCAAAAATGTATTTTTCATGGTTGTGTGAAAAGAATATCGGATATACATATTTGGCGTTTGAAAGTTGCCCTGCTAAGAAATAATTAAGGGTGTTCATAAACCGTTGAAACCTGCTGAGCTGTCCAAGCCGAAGCAAACAGGCTAGTTTGTGGTTTATACGGTTCATGGTTTGAAAACAAGGTTTAATGGTTCACGATTTGGTACTTGGAAATGAGCGTGTAAGTGGAATCGGCCATTTGTATTTATTGTTATATATTTTCTGTTTACTTTTGGAATATGCAGTTATGACTTATGCATAGTATTCATGAATCTTTTATCATTTTCAAAAATTCAATACGAACTAACGAATTTGAAAGAAAAAAATGGTTCAACCCGTATGGTTTGGTTTCTAATTTAGTTCTTTTACTGCCTCTATAAACTTACATAAAATTTTAGAATTTCGGACAGCATATTTTTCGGTTGACTAATTGCAGGATGATGTAGTTGGTTAAGTTGGTTGTATAAATGATTCTGTTCATGGGCTCCCACTCATGCCCTTTGACCTTATTTCCAATCATCTTTTTAGATATTGTAAGTGTGAAACTTCATGAATCATGATATCAATTTTGTATCATCAAGTGCCTATATTAGTGTGTATTCCATCAAGTTGTCAAAGTCAACTCAAAGAGCTTATGAATAAACAATGTTTCCAACAAGTCAATCGATTAGCAGTTGGAGCCTTGAGATATGTTTATTTTGTCAAATTGTCAGTTTGGTTGGTGGAAGTTAGAAAAGTAATAACATTTGCATTTCTTATAGTTTCGTAGGCGGGCCTGATGGATGTTGTTTTAAAGTAACAACAGGTTAGTATATGGTTGCAAAAAAACATAAATTTTCTTTTGGAACTCGACTCTGGGTGGGCAAGGTTACGTTTTTAGTAGATTAGCGTTTGCCATTCAGAAAGGGGTGGCGGCGCAGCTTGTTGCACCCGCCTTCCCGCTATCTTGATGTAATTTTTTCAGTCATATTATATACTTAACATTAGATTTTCTTAACTTTTGAAATTTTATGTTTATGTAGGACGGTATTAAGGTGTTGACCGATTTGTGTCTGCAACCACTTGAAGCACCATGAAATTCGTAACAAAGAAAGGACTGAAGTCTATAGTTCCGCTCCGTTTAAAAGGAAAATCAGCCACTCATTTTTGTTTTTTTCCCGAAAATAAAAGCTGAATACGGGCCAGGGAACACACCGGTTTATCTCAATGTTTATGATTTGACGCCCATGAATGGATATGCTTATTGGGCTGGAATTGGCATCTTTCACTCTGGTGTAGAAGGTATGTTGCTCCATGCCTCCATTTGTCTGTTTACATCGAGCTTGCGTGCGTCTTATCTCAAAATGGTCAAATATTCTAGCCAGTGGCGAAGCTTGATCCGAAAGTTGGGGGGTCGGAAGTCACCGGGAGTTCAGAAGTCACTAGTTTCGGGGGGTCGAAACCCTATATTTCCAAAATTTTCTATACGAATACTATATAATCAGAACTTCTGCGCGAAAATTCAGGGGGGGGGGGGGTCCCGCCCCAACTAAGCTGCGCCACTTATTCTAGCTAAAAGGGAACATGTCACATGGGTTGAACGGGTAGAAACTTGACCAAAGATTATTTTTAATGCATACAGCCTTCTAAATCGTTTCATTAAAAGATATACAATATTATTAATAATATTGTTTTATATTATCAGTTTTAAAAAAAATGCCGTAAATGCAATTATAGTTGTATATAAAATTTCTGATGCATGATGTTTGTGCTTTATAGTTCATGGTGTCGAATACGCATTTGGAGCTCACGACTATCCATCTAGTGGTGTGTTTGAGGTCGAACCACGGCAATGCCCAGGGTTCAAGTTTAGGAAGTCAATATTAATCGGGACTACATGTCTGAACCCTGGTCAGGTCCGAGAGTTCATGGAGCATCATGCTGCAAACTACAATGGTGACACATACCATCTAATCATCAAGAACTGCAACCATTTCTGCAACGACATTTGCTACAAGTTGACTGGCAAGCAAATCCCTAAATGGGTTAATCGACTCGCTAAATTGGGTAACATTTTCTATTCCCACCTCTCTTTTCTGCTATTAAAAATGTTTTTTTTTTAAGTCCAAATTTGTTATTGCGTGTGCTATTGGGAAATGCAGGTTCGGCTTTTAGCTTTGTTTTACCAGAAGCCCTTAAAGTGTCGGCTGTACAACATGGTCATCGAATCGAGAGTGAGAAGAGAAGGCTAAGAAGCAATAGTTTTAGTTGCTTAGCATCAGTTTCATCAAGACAGAAACGCTTGTCAACATCGTCACTGTTTCTTCAGTCGCCTTTTAAGGGCTGTTTACAGTCAAGATCTCGTCGTGTGCCTGATGACGGAAAGGCTACTGGTTAGGGTCAGTTTTTTATTCGAGGAATCTCCTAAAAAGGCGGGTTGGGTTCAATTGTTACTTAGCATGTGTATGTTGTAATCAAACTGAACAGTAGGAAAACCAATGTGTAGAGAAGTTGTTTATATGAGTTTGTCAATCTGTCAGGTCTCTCACACTTGTCGGTTTTTGTTGCGAAAATCAATATGTAACACGAGCGTAGTTTCGATTACTTCTTGGGGCCTTGAAATCAGTCTTGATTTCAATTGTTTAAGAATTTTCACCGATTCTCTTCATTATTTACGCGCGTTAGGTGTATACAAGCTGAGCCTGCACTCATCTAAACTTGATATCCGCTCACGAAATTCTAAAAATCTCGAGCTCAATTAGAGCTCGATCAGTAAAGCTTGAGCTTGATTAAAGCTTTATATTTAAAGTTCAAGTTCGGCTTGTTTCTATTCCTCTTGATTGCCCTTCTCAGGCAGATTCCTCTTTTTGCTCCTCAGCCTGCAGGGTATTAGCAGCCGTTTCCAGTTGTTGATCCCCTCCTAATGGTTGGTTCTTACGCGTTACTCACCCGTCCGTCACTGAAAACACTACTGATTAGATTTTAATTAAAGATAATTTGATCCAAAGTGTGAAAAAAGGTTAAACCATGTATTGACAATTTGTCAATCTCTTTAATCGTATCTAATTTGCTGATTCTAATTCTAATCCTACATCATTATTTATTACGGGACTCGAACCCTCAACCTTATAAGAAAATAACACCATTTTTGTATAATAAATTTACAACTTAAGTGCAAGATTCATAACCACAAAACTTAATCAACTCATAACAATAAACGATTCACCAAAGGATCATTTACAATCTACAATAAACACAATCTTCTTCAACACCATGCTATCTGCCTTAATGAATCATAAACATCACCTCCAAATCACTAGCATCATCAAACAAACACCAAACCCGACATCAATTCTCAACACCGCTAGTCGTTTAAATTTTATTTCGACACGACACAATTCAAATTAACCGATAAAAAAAACTTCAAGCATTCGCGCTTCCAAGGGTGAGATCAAGATCATCAAACCCGACTTCATGAAACCGCTCTCCTTCCCACGCCTTTACCCCTTTCCCCTCTTCCACAACCGCGTCATTCATCACACCCACTCGAGCCATTGGGTTCACAAGATTAAAAGTTGGAGAACTTGGGCTAGTCATCATTGGGCTGCAATCTTGGAACCGCATTCGTTGAAACGAATCACAGGTGGACCAATAAGACTCGTCACACTCTGGTATAGTAGCGGGCCTCCTAGTCGGGCTTGTGGGTACAGAACAGGCTAAACACTGCATATTGACTGATCCCCAGTTATAGTTCTGTTTTGGAACATTTGGGAGAGGCGGTGTCCCCGGGGCGCTGCTTGAGATTCGGAGGGGTGGGAGGGATGGTGGAGTTGAGTTACAAAGAAACTCGAACGGGTTGGTTGATGGTGTGGTTTTTGTGTCAATGCGGGTCGGGCTGCATTGGTATGAAGGGACCGGGCTAGGAAAGGCTGAGGACCGTGGGCTCGGTCTCTGAGAAGAACATGGTGTTGTGTTGGTTGATCTGCCTCCTGTTTCAATGGCTAATGGTGGTGGTTTGCATCCCTGTGATGTGTTAATACAAATCAACATCATACAGTAATAATAAACAAGCAAGTTGATGCATTTGAAGTAAATAAATTTGAGAAATTATCACTAATTTCTGCATGTTTCTTTTGACTTACTTTGATCATGTTCGTTTGTTTAGCTTTATTAAATGAACGGAATTCTTTGTTGATTTAATTAATCAAACGGAATTCTTGATTCATGTTCGTTCGTTTAATAAATGAACGTAGGTAAAACGGCATTCTTTGTTTATTTAACTAATCTAACGGAATTCTTTGATCATGTTTGTTCATTTTTTAAACGATTGCTAGTAAACAAACATAATTCCTTGTCAATTTAATTTTTAATAAACAAATTTCTTAATTCATGTTTGTTCATTTATAAACGAACATGTGTAAACAAACAAAATTCTTTTTTCGTGTTTGTTCATTTATACATTGGGTTCATTAATTAATCGAACTCACGTAAACGAACAAAATTATTCGTTCATTTAACTAATCATACGAAATTTTTTTGTGCATATTCGTTCATTTAATAAACAAACGCACGCCAATGAACATAATTCATCGTTCATTTAAATAAACGAACATAATTCATAATTTTTTGTTGACATTTATTCATTTATTAAACAAACAAACATAAACAAACTTCCCACCAAACAGTTCACCATCAGTTTGCTAAACGTTCGGTTCATTTACAAACCTCCTAATCTTGACCAACCCAAATCACATTCAAAGTAAATCAATTACAAACCTATAAATCTAACAAATCACCATAAATGCATATGATCATATAACATATTCATACCTTTCTAAAAGTAGTACCATCAGGAAGAACAACCCAACCAGCTTCCTTACACAAAGCCTTCAATACCTCATTATTATCACAATGCTTAGGCAAATTATAATTCCCTTGTGACCTTAACCCATTATAAATATTTGCTGCAATCGCTCTTCTTCGTCTCTCTCTCCTCTTATTATTCTCTTTCTCTCTCCACGATGGCTTCCTCCGCCCTCCTGCTGCCGGTGGTGATGATGATTCCGGTTGCCACGTCATCATTGGTTACTATGTTTAAAGTTGTTGATGTTTGGTGTGTGAGATTATTAGTGTTTAAAGTGTGAGTTTTTATGTTGTGGAGTATGAAGTGGGGGTGTGTGTTTTGTGTGGTTTTTCAAGGAAAAAGTGATCGAACACTGGAAGTGGTCCAGTTGGGAATATCATGTGGGAAGAACACGAGGAACTTGGTTTTTTTATCGGTTAAGAAAGTAAAATAAATAATAAAAATCTTGAAATTATACGTGGGGTCACAAGTAACATTTTTTATTTACAGCTCAAATTTATTTTACCAAAAATATATACAAAGAAAGGTCTAGAAAGGTTCTAGACATCATAAGATACATCACCAAAAAACGCCTAGGATACACTTTTATTTTATGTTATCGGCACATCGAATTTGATCCATGAATCCCACGTCCAAGCTTCTTGTTTCGTCTTGTGTTTGATCCATGTGTAAGTGAGCGCTTGAATCTCTCCCAATAGGCCTTGAGTGTGCATTCTCTTCCCATTGAAAATTGCGTCATTCCTCGCTTTCCAAATAACCCAACAGGCTTCCAAAATTATCAGTTTGATTACCTTCTTCGTAGGATCATTCCCCGAGATGGTCTTGTGAACCTTGGTTAAGTCACGAAAAGAAAAAGCAAAGATGGGGGGAATGCGGCACCATCGACTAACCTGCTGCCAAACCATTGCAGCGACGTAGCAGGAAGTAAAGAGATGGTCCGAATCTTCAACACCTTCACCACATAATTTGTAGCAGTCCGTCCCATTTAGAATCTTCCTTCTCTTCAGTCCCTTGAGTGTTGGCAACCTATCTTGTTCGGCTCTCCAACAAAAAATGTTCACTTTCTTCGGTGTCCACTTGAACCAACGAAAGGGAATGAACGGCACGCCATGTTGCTGCAGCATTTTCCTGCACATAGCCATTGAAAAGCAACCATCCGACCCATAATCCCATCGCCATTTGTCATGAATTGTGGACAGCCTTGCAGCTTCCACAACAAGGCGACATTCATGCAATTCCCTTAGTTCTTGACTTGTTGCAGGAGCCCTTTTCCAAGCCCATCCTACTAGCCTTTTCGCCACTGAAACTGACTTGTTGCCTTCAATCATAAAAAGCGTTGGAAAGCGCTCCATTAACGTCCCATCTCCAACCCAATAATCAACCCAAAATCGGATGTCCACCCCATTTCCCAAGTCCCCTTATATTAATTCCCTTATGTTGATGTTTTTCTCCCAAAGGTCCTTGTCTAATTTGGTAATGGCATTCCAACATCCCGAAATCCCGGCTTTAACCGAAAGGTATGACCAAGAGTTATTATTTAGGTGAATTGCATCAATGACGCTCCTCCACAAGGACCCTTTTTGTTGCTTATATCTCCACCACCACTTCATTAAGAGACTCTCGTTCATAATTTTTAGTGCCCCAAG
Organism: Ambrosia x helenae; assembly: GCA_030844895.1. Lineage (NCBI taxonomy): Eukaryota > Viridiplantae > Streptophyta > Magnoliopsida > Asterales > Asteraceae > Ambrosia > Ambrosia x helenae. The sequence goes on from CM061224.1 coordinate 104,917,763, forward strand.
GCCTAGACCCCCCTTTTTTGTAGGCCCAATAACTCGATCCCACGCCACCCAAATCGTCTTTGCTTTATCCTCATTGCCCCCCCCCCCCCAAATCGACGTCTTAGTGCTTCAAGACAATCAATCACACCATTAGGCGCTTTGTACATAGAGAAAAAGTACAATGGAAGGCTATCCAAAACCGCTTTCAACAAGACGACTCTACCCCCGAAAGAGAGCCTTTTAGCTTTCCACCTTGATAATCTATTCTTGAAACACTCCACTACATCATTCCAAAAACAGATCTCTTTGGCTAAGCTCTTGCAAAGGAACTTCCCGACCTTGCAATGGATCTCTTTGGCCAAGCTCTCTATGTCCTCTTCATTAACTTTGATGCCGAAAAGATTGGTCTTGTTACAATTCATTTTTAAGCCCGAAACAATAAAAAAAACACCTCATTAATCGAATGATGTTTTTTATATTTCCATCCCCCCATTCACCCATAAAAACTATATCATCCGCATACATGAGATGCGTCAAGACCGGACCATCGTTAGGGAGTCGAATACCACGAATAATGCCCAAGTCTCTAGCTTTAGCGATGAAACTCGTCAACTCCTCCATCGCTATTATAAAAATAAATGGAGATAGAGGGTCCCCCTGCCGTACGCCACGGGAACATTGAAACTCACTTGTTGGGGAACCATTTATTAGAACAGAGGCTCTGGCCACCACCAACACACCTTTGACCCATTTCCTCCATAATTCCGGGAACCCCATCTGCTGGAGAACCGTTGAGATGAAATTCCAATCAATAGAATCGAAAGCCTTTTCCATATCAACCTTTAAAACGAAAGCCTCCTGACCCGATTTCTTGAGCCATGATATAATTTCATTCAATAAAAATGGACCATCAAGTATGCTTCGCCCTGAGAGGAAGCCGGTTTGAAGATTCAATATAACCAAACCAATTACCTTTTTGAGTTGATTATTAATGTTTTAAGTGTGAGTTTTATGTTGGTAAACATAGATTGGTGGTAAACACTACATGCTCCGGGGGCGTGGAAGGGTGGGTGAAGCCGCTCCATGCCACCAACACCACCTCATTATCTGGCATTTTTATGGCATGGGTCAAAAGGGGTGAAGATTCCCACTAGCGTTGGGCTCTTCTTCGTAGTGATGTAACGACTAGCAATTGGTAGGTGATAACATATCCGTTGGAAACAACGCCCTTCCATGCCTACTCCACCCCGTGGATTGTTAGGCTTTGAAGAGGAATTCATCCCTCCTCCACATGTCAGTCCATGGGACCGTGCCCCCTTCTCTGTGACTACACCGTGTAATCTAAAGTGACCATCCCTGTGTCTGGATGAGCAAAATAGTACCTTCTAAACATATGATGGTTCATTTAGGAGAGGCTTATGCTTCTTAGGTTTTAGGTTCAAATCTTAACAATGATGGCAGTGAATAGGTAAGCACGTATGTTTTAGCTGGATGTGATATCAATCTGTGTCTAGAACCGGGATTGAGAGGCTCATTCCTTGGTTTCTTACATGTTTACATTTATGTTAATAAATTTAACTTTTTAAATTAATGTTTTTTCACATCAAGGTAACCATCTAAACTATTTTTATTTTTCTTTATTATTGTATTTAATGCTAAGCGATACTATCGTTTTAACTTTTGTATATTGTTTAATTACTACTAGTAGAGTGCTCGCGCGATGCAATGAGAAACACAAACACTTCTAAGTGTGTGTGTGGTTTGCTTCAGTTCAATTATTAGCCTCAACTGAAACTAAAATTAAAGTCATCAATTAATATTCCTTGGTTTGGTTAGTATTGTTAGATTATCGGTTTATAGTCCATTCTAGTTAATTTTGGTGAATAACAAAAACTAAACTTTGGCTAAATTTTTTTTGTCTAGAGATACATGAAATGAAAGTATAAATACATAAAATAGAGGGAAATCACAAATTGCTAAACCAGCTATAATATTAAACATAGGAGAATCAACAATATAAAGTTTTTATCAACACAAAAAATAAATGAAAAGACTTACTTAAGAACGTGTTGTTCTCCTGTGAGTTGTATATTTTCGGAGACAAAAACAAGCATACCGTCGGCAGGTCCTAACGGCTAAGTGGCTAACAATTGACAGTTGGGATGTTGTGGTTACACTACTGAAACATGAGAGAAATAAGCTTGGTGATGATGTATTGAATCAATATTCAATGGAGCAAGAACTAAAAAACTACAAAGACAAAAGTGACATATAAGCTGAAAATTACTATTCAACATAATTCATGAACTCTATAGCGAGGCATAGAGTTAGTGTGAACCCAGAGACAAAGAAGATGGTTTTGAAGGAGATATAGAGAAAAGGCGGAATAAGTGGCGAGAATAAATGATTCAAATTTTAAAATTTTAAAACCCCTTCTATTTCTACCGCCACTACAATTCAAAAACCTATTTACATAACTTCAAACCATATTATAGTATAATTTGCTATATACTTTTAATTAAAAAAATTGGTTTTTTACGTGATTAACAATATCTAGGGGCGAACAATAATTGAACCCTTAATCGAAATCGAACAAAAGCATACAAAATTGAACTGTAAATTAACCAAAACCTAGTTAACCTAATATCAGGTTTTTTTGTACCCTAAGTTAACCAAAATTAACAAACCGAAACACAACCATTCAAAAATTTATATCTTTTATACGTCCAATCGTCCATTACAGGTATGTATACCTCCATTTCATGTGCTTCTAAGCAAAATTTTAACCAAAGTTTGGTTATTAACCAAAATTAACTAAACGGAACTAAAAATGACAATCTAACCAAATAGACTGAACCAATTAACTGGATGGTTAGTAAGATCGATAAATCGACAATGTCGATTTTTGTTTCGGTTAAGGCTTATAACCGAACTAAACCTAACCCAACCATGAACCATTAGAAGTGTCTGTGTTCCCTACCACTAGGGATGAGCATTTTGTACCGAATACCGAACCGATACCAATCCCGAACCGATCCCGTACCGAACCGAGGGTGTTCGATATCGGTATCGGTATTCACATTTAGATGTTTTCGGTTTCAGTATTTTCGGTATCGGTATGATATCGGTATTTTAAGGTAAAATACTGATACCATACCGGTACCGTACCGATACCGTACCGTATGTTTTCAGTATCAGTATCGGTATTGGATTTTTGGTATTTTCAGGATCGGTATCGGTTGGTACCGATACCGTCCCGAGCTCATCCCTACCTACCACATCGTGCGGTCACGCTGTTATTAAATAAATGAATGGGTCCGTTTCAGTTTAACTAATTTCGGTTAACTAAGGGTACAAAAAGAAAACGATAACCGATTTTAAGTTAAATCAGATGTTTTCAGTTTTCAATAGATTTTGGTTCAATTTTGTCTATTTTTTGGTTTGGCTTCATTGAATGGTTTAGTTATTGCTCACTCCTAGATATTGTTAATCACATAGTACATAAAGATTTTTAAATAAAAAAATAACAATACTATACTCAAATTAAAGATAATAAAATACTTATTATTATGATCTATTTTTTTTATAAAAGTATCAGCGTATGGAAAAAATGACTATTTAAAAATCTGGGGCATAATTTGCTTAAAATAAGAAAAATAAGTTTAACTATAATTTAAATAAACAAAAGTTAAGTAAAGTTTAAAGAATTAAAGTCATCATCATCATCATTATACTCAGTTAATCCCACCTATAGCAAAACTAAGGTATGGTCTGAGGAAGGTATGATGTAGACAACCTTACCTCTATCCCTAAGAATAGAGAGGTTGCTTCCAGTGAGACCCCCGACTCGATGTGGTTTGGTATCAAGCCTTGGACATAAGGCACAAAACACTTAGCAATCGGGACAAACCCGATCGGTGCATGTACCCCTTTGTCTTTTGGCTATCAATGCCACCACATGATGCAAGATTAACCGTCCGTCATTTTTAACGTTATTTTCACGAAATTAGTAAAATAACGTTAAAACTAGTGCAACTTTACTTTTGCCCCCGAGGGCCACACATATATACTAAGATATGTAACTAAGGGGCTGTTTGGTAGCCTCTTAATGAGGCTCTTAACCATTCAGTGCTGAATGATTCAACATTCAGTGCGTTTGTTTCAGCCTCTGAATGGAATGGTTAAGACTGAATCATTAAGACTTGGGATGTTGCTGAACCATTAAGCACTGAACTAGGCTGAACCTTAATGAAACTGTCATACCAACGTGGGACAATAAAACTAACCATTAAGAGGTCCAACTTAATGATTCAGCACTTAACCATTCAGACCTCTTAACCATTCAGAGCTCTTAATGATTCAACACTTAATCAACCAAACAGCCCCTAAGATATGTATTAAAATGTAAAAAATGTATGAATGACCATTTTACCCTCATTTCAGGGTTATTAATGGAAAATAAGTTCTTAACTTTTGGGTATATTAAACTACCATTCTCTCCTGTATTATAATATAGAATAAATAAATAAATAAATAATAAAATGAAAGTAGTCAGGGGAAAAATCTTGTACAAAATGTTTTTTGGTAAGAACTGTGAGAATCAAAGGAGGGTATTTTTTTTTTCTAATTTTTTCCCCTCATTATTAAACATGTATTATAATATTGGAAAAAAAAATTTGTGTAGAGTAATTACGTGTAGAGTAATTACGTAATTACTCTAGTGTAAACTAATTGTTTATTTAAATGACGTAATTACACTAAAAAAATTTTAATTTTTTTTTATTATTCATCTATAAATTATGTTTAAGCACATGGGAAAAAAATTCTAAAAAAATAAAATAAAATTTTTTTACCCCTTTGATTCTCGCAGTTCTTACCGAAAAACACTTTGTATTTGATCTTTACTCTATAGTTTCAAAATTCTAATGTCGGCTACGATGGTGATAAACCAGATATATATTCTGTATGGTTGATTTACGTGTATAAGAAATTTTATCATGGACAAAGGATACTACTGATTATTAATATTAGCAAATCAAGCCAATAATCAAGGCATAACTATGGAATGGATATAAAGGATATCCCCATATTAACGGAAAGATTAATGTCGGTCAACACTTAGCTTATTAACCAATCCATCAAATCACTTCTTGATTAGATTAGATTACAACCCACACACATCAATTCAAACCCTCAAACACTCGATCATGGAGGAACCTCAAATAGTAATTGACGTGATGAACCTTCAACTCAAGAGTTACCAGCATCAGTTTAATAGAGTGCAACCTCACGATCGCATGATCACTCAACAAAAGGAACAAGAACAAAACCAATATTGGCAAGAAACTATCGACCCTTGTAAGCTTGTTCTCGGAAAAGTTATTGGTCGTGGATCTTTCGGTGTGGTTTATAAGGGCTCATACCATGGCCAAACGGTAGCAGGTAACGTTCTTGGACGTGTGTATAACAATTAACAAAGTGTTTGGCTTGTTATTTTCTTGTAGATTTTAGTGTCGTGCTTTTTTTTGAGGTTTTGATTGTTTTTTTTTGGTGTTTTAGTGAAAGTTCTTGATTTCGGCAAAAAGGAGGTTACAAAAGCTTCAATGGAGTCCATGAAGAATGATTTCATGAAAGAAGCTTGTTTATGGGAAAAGCTTGACCACCCTAACGTGACTAAGGTACATATAACTTGATCTAGCCTTTTATTGTAGACATAAGTAGGGGTGTCCAAGGTTCGGTTCAAAACCATGAAACCGCCTAAACCAGCCATTGGTTTGGTTTCACAGTCGGTCTTTTTTATTTATTTATTTATTATCTTTTGGTCATCCAGTTTCAAGATTTTCAGAAAGTTTCAAGATTTCAGAATGTATAAAACCCGGATGGGACCATGGGATTTTAATATATTTGTACATATACAAATGTAATTTATATTTTATATGAAGTTTAGTAAAAAAAAAACTATTATTTTCATATGAAGTTTAGTAAAAAACACTATTATATTAGATTTACTTGAGTGTAGTGTAGCCCATTCTACATGTTGAATTAAGTGCATTGGCCTACAAGATCCACCCATTCTAAATTATATCCCTAAATTGGCCTCACTAATTGCTGCTTAGTTCGACATTTTCACGACCAGACACTTTCATATTATTTTGCTTATTCTCCGTGATCATCTGCTGCAACTTGTTTTTTCTAGTTCTTTTGCTTGTATTCGTATTATTTTCGCGTTGTTTATATATAGTTCTTGAGATGAGATGCCAATGAAGTTATTTAACAAGCTATTTCTTTATTATTTTTTATGTATTTTATATAACGGCTCAATAAAGCCCAAGCCATAGAACCCAAGTGTTGTTACTTGTTTTATGGTTTTAAAGTTCAATGGTTCGGTTTAGGTTTTGGTAAGGCTCAGGCCCGGCCCATCAGTACAAGTTGGTAAGACTATAGGGCTTAGAGCCCAAAACTAATAAAAAAAATGTTAGTTTGGTGGTTAGAAATAATAATGTTTTTGTGGAAAGTTGGGTTCGAATCCATAAAGCTACATTTTTAAATTTTTACCCGATTTATTTTGTTAATAAAACCTTGAATATAGAATGTTGGGTTCTGTTTTATAAAGCATACTAGCTGATTATCCCGGGAAGGTCCCGGGGTTGAAAAAATTTAATATGATTTAATAAAAAATAATAAAATAATGATAAAAGAAGAAAACTCAAATCACGAAAAGCGTAAATAACTTAAACATAATCAATCTTAGTTAAAAAAACATTTATTTAAAAAGTTAAAAAAATAAAAAGCATAAACCATATTAAACACAATACAGTATTAAAAGGATAACCTTCAACATATAATCAATCATCTTCACGTAATTTAAAATATGTTACAATTTGACTTTGACTTATATAGATGTAGGTTCATGATGGGGGTTGAAAAATATAACACTTCTAATAATATTAATACTAATAGTAATAATTATTACTCTTGTAAATAAATAAATAAAAAAAATAACATTGTAATAAGGTGACACCATGTGTTGTAGTGTTGCGTGATTCGTTCTCCTAACTTCTCTTGATGAAGTATACCTATCCATCTTTAGAAGAGTAAAATTCCAATGATAGCATGGCGATTGGGCTGAATTTCAACATCGTAGATAAGAACCTGGTTTAAAAGAAAAAACATGATTAATGAATAACCTGAACACTTTGTGTTTTTTTTTCTGTATGAACATAACCCCACAAAAAATAGTTGTTTTTTTCTCCGTTTTTTATATAGCACTATGGTACTCGTTGGAAAGATAATAAAACGCTCGTTAATTTGGTGTAATTTTTTTATTTTAAAAATCTCGAATATAAAAGATATTAACATTTAAAAATTATGGGAGGAACATAAGAGAGAAAAATTTAAATTTGTTTTTAAATTTTTTTTTTCCTAAAATAACTCAATTTAATTTTAGTAATTGAGAATTGAGAGATAGAGAGATAAATTTAGGGTTTTATGTTTATTTTTTTTTAATTAAAAAGGAAATAATTCAAAAAACATTAAAATATTTCAATTATGATGTCACGTGGCAGTTTCATGGAGAGAATGAAGGCACCATTGCACGCCACGTCAGCAATGTTCAATTCTTTTATATATACTAGTAGGAATGCCCGCGCGTTGCGGCGGGGGCATCTGTTTTGCCCCCCGTGCATCGTGTTTGTTGGTTTATTCGTTATGATGAAGTAGAAAACAACGATGTATAAAATATATGTTATTAAAAACTGAAACTCATAAGTATATCTTCTGAATATTTTAAATGGGTACATCACAATAGGCTGTAATATTCCTTGCAACACCCTTAGATTGGCCCACGTCCTTCGGTGGGACCCTTTTATGTATCTCGAAGGCAGATAAGTATGCCATCGTAGAGCGGTGCTTAGCGTAGTGAAGTGGCATTGTATCTCTTAATGACCATTAGATTGTAGTGGAAGTGATGTAATTACTAAAATGCAGTTTGTAGTGTGCAACATATTTCTATTATTTTAGGGCACCCGCGAGATGCAGCGGAATCAGTAATTTGCATAGATACTCTCGTTTTATGTTAGTTTAGACAAGCGCCGTAACAAATATATTGGATCAAACAAATTAGTAATCAATATAGTTAAAACTACCAAATCAACTGATAAGAACTTGTCTTCTTTTGGATATGTAAACAATTGGTGACTTCGTGAGATCAGAAACTTAAATTCTATTCCTAGAAGTTTATAGTAGCAGAGAAAACAAAAAAAACCATCGAGGAAGATGATGACGTTGCTCATGAAGTATCTCTACCATATTTGCTTGTATAAACGTCAAGCCTACATATATCGCTCACTTTAATGGGTTGAAACGTGTCATGGGTTGGTGTGTTGGCAAACTTCAAGTCTATATATTCATTTGTGTGCAGAAGTGTCACATCATGCCATCCTGCAACCACATAAATTTAAAAAGAAGATATAAATACATAATATATGATGTAATTTGTTTACTATAAACATTGAAAGATATGTAAGTTATGTATGTGAAGAGTCACCACATTATTTATATACCAAATACATGACCACTATTTATAAGACTATAACATTTATACAAACATAATAAAGACATGGAGGTTATGAATGTAAAGAGTCACCACATTATTGTTAATTTCCTCATCAATTTTATAATTATGTTTAAATTAATTTCTTCAACAATTTAATATTTAGGTAGAAAGACAATTTTACCCCATAAATGACTTCAATAAGCATTGTACTATAAGCAATAAGGGTTGTATTTACTTAAATTTTGGGGGTATCCTTCACTGATGTTTTAAATTTATGGCTTTTCGATTTCTTATTTTTAACACAAATAACATAAGTAATTAACACATAGTTAAGTTTTTGTTTTCGGTTTATGCTAGTGTTTAATTTATTTTATTGATTAGAATTAGAACTTAAACAATATACAATTGATTCTGCAACGATCCAATATAGTTGATTATTACATCCAACATCACTGATATTCCCATTGTCTATAGCAAATAACTAAAGTTAAATGGAGCAAAACAATGATATATTATGAAGATTAATTTTTGTAATTGTCAAAGAACATATGAACAAGTACAAAAAAATGTATGTATGTGTGTGTATATATATATATAAAAGATTAACTCATATCTTTATACCTTGTAGCATCCGGGAACCATATCTTGCAAGCGTCTTAACTTCTCATTGATTTTTTTCTCTTCTCATGATCTAATGAAGACATAAATTTTTTGGACAAGACAATGTTTCAAATCATAAAATTAGCTCTAAGATTTTGTTTGGGGTTATGAAAAGACTATTAGCACTCAAGAAATTGATTATAATGAAGTATATATAATAATACTAGCAGGAGCCCGCGTGTTGCGGCGGTCCTGTAAAATGTTTGGATGTTGTGCTTAGACAAATTTATGATTTTTTAACTCGATTCGACCTGAAAATTCAAATTGATTTATATATAACTTGAATTCCTTTTATAAAAAGTACCTATATATAATTTTGTTTATTTAGCTCGATTCGAATTCAAACATATTATAAATTGTAATTTAAATAACCTGAATAACTCGAAAACAGTCGCGCTAAACATCCATATTCCACTTATTACTTTTACGTGTTATATTATAAAGATTCAAACTCACTTATAACTTGATCAAATTTATCCTCTATTATTGATTAAAAAAAGAACATTACGATGTTACCCGAAAGCATGATGGGTAAAGTGCATTCTTGCTAGTTGTTTGCTAATCTCCATAGGCTAATTCCAAAAATTATATAACGAACATGTGAGTTTGTTTGCGGTTCATTTATTATAGATAAGACATATAAAACATAGGGGTTTAAAATTGTGAATGGTATAATAGGGTTATAATATTATAGAAACTAATTTTTTTGCTTCTTGTTTTTGCCTTTTTAACCTACAACTATTAATCATTAATCATTAATTTCTTGTTTTTTTTTGTCATTAATTAATAGAAATTAATAGTTGTATTAAATTTGTCTTGTCATTACAATGAAATTACAATTTTACCCTTATGCATAAACATGAAATGACAAGTTTACCCGTCCAGCACCCACTATATAGTAGTATAGATTAATAGATACTATGAATATTTAGCTGTGATTTTACTAAAAGTTGATAACATTTTCATCCATTTTTTTGTTAGTTTCTCCTTCTCAAAGTACAATGAATTCTGAAACGTTTAATTTAAGTTAATAACCAAATAATTTGTCTACTTTTTTTTTATCGGCAAACAAATGTACGGCAACCACCCTTGCGGGGCGCTGTGCCCAAGAATCGATTACTCGACCTCCAGCAGCCCCCGCCTTCTCCCGATGCACGGAAACCCGAGCTCCACCCGCCCGAAGGCACGACAGTGTTATATAACTCGGTAAAACCTCGCCGCCCGTCAGATTCGAACCGGCGCCACCCGTATTCGATCTTCACCCGGATACCAAACCATAAATGATGGAAGTGGGGATTGAACCTTTGATCAAATAGGTGAAACAAAAGCCACTCCACCACTCCACCACTATGGATGTATAAATAATTTGTCTACTTAACTTTAAACAATAATAAACTCTTAGCGAATTTTGATGTGATTCGTGTTTTAGATAATCAATTTTATTTGGTTAAGACTTAAGAAAACCATCAAGTTTATAAATTTATTATTTGCTACATAAGTTAATCTTAATAATTTTTGCCAAACATAAATCAAAATTACGAACTAAAAAAAAATGGAAAAGGGCCCCGATAATACAACCATGCAATCATACAACTAAAGCTATCTATGATTTCTAACCATCTAATTATTGTGTGAACATTTGGCAGATGATCGGAGCAACCTTGTGTATGAAGACACATTCGGGCCACAAGAACAAGACATCAAAAACTGAAAGTAACTATTGTATCGTCTCCGAATATGTAAACGGAGGTTCCCTAAAATCTTACCTTTTGAAGAACCGTGATAAGAAGTTGCCTCTGAAAGTTGTGTTCCAATTTGCCCTTGATATTGCTAAAGGGTAATAATCACATCTTAATTCTCAATCTTTAACTTACAATTTCATAAATAAAGCTATCACTCAAATAACCACTTGTAAATTAAATACTTTTAGGCTGACTTACCTTCATTCCATGAAAATAACTCATCGTGACGTGAAGCCTGCAAACATACTTATCGACAATCAACATAACTTGAAACTTGCTGATTTTGGAGAATCGGTTTATGATCCATTAGAGTTATTTACGTGTGGTAAAGTAGGCACTCGAGGTTATATGGCTCCTGAGGTATGATTTCTTTTATACTTCTCATGTCCTACATTTGTACTAATAAGATATTTACATTCCTTGGTCATAACAAATTGTGGTGTGATTATTGTAGGTTGTAAGAAACAAACCATACGGGCGTAAATGTGACGTATATAGCTTTGGGATATGTTTGTGGGAGATATATTGTTGCAAAAAGGCGTACACATCTAACTTAGACAACATCTCGGAGGTATGCATGCATACATGTTTATATGCTAATGTTATACTTATTATGTCTATATATAGTCTTGCAACTATTGTTTTCTTATGTAAAAGTTGAGCTTGAAAGAAATTATTGTTTGTTTTAATTACAGCTTATGAGACCAAGCATACCCGTGAACTGTCCACCATTGTTGGCTCGATTAATAAAACGATGTTTGGACACGGACCCTAGGAAGAGACCGGAGATGAAGGATGTGGTGGTCGAACTAGAAGAAATGTTGAAATCCGAAGAGTGGCAAACATTGTCAAAGGATCAAAAAGGGGTTCATGGTTGCTTCGGATTCTTTAACCATGCAAGATAAGAGGTTGATGAGCAAGTCGAGTTGATTAACATTCATTTAAACACATGCTTTGCCCATGTTAATAGTAGTTAACAAATATAAAATTTACTATTTTTGTATTTTGATGATAAAATGGAATCTATTTTATAGTCCTTTTTTTTGCTTTATAAATGATTAATGTACACCACTATGAATGGTACATTTTAATTAACTAGTAGGAACCCGCATGTTGCAGTGGAGTTGCACGTTGTTTAGCTGTTACATTTGGTTAATTGCATTATTGTTGTTTTTTGCTTGATTTGAAGTGCAGTTAAAATGGCGAGGGAAGTAAAATGACAATCTATGCCGATTGGTTTGAGTACCTAAGTAATAATATGTTACATGTGAGCCCCTACGTATGTGTTTGATACAAAATTCGTTTATCTGAGTGAGATATTGTAGTGTGAACCTGTGCGTTGTAGTGGAATCAACAATTTACAATTTAAGCGATCAGAGTCATCGATGCTCTTTTGGTGAGCGTAATATAACCTGACATGCCTTAAACACCTATTATACTAGTAAATGAACTCGCGCTTCGCGGCGGTTATTATTCATCTCCAATGATTTGCTACTACTAAACCAATTTAGTATAAGAATCTTTAATAAGTAAACTTAAAAGAAGTAAACCATAAGAAAACGATACACTAAAATATAAATTGTCAAAAGAAAAAAAAACGATTTTTTTAAAGTAAACAATAAAGAAAAAGATACTAAAATATATATTGTCGAAGAATAAAGATATACCAACGCCATATCGTGTTCTATACATCCATCATTGTTTGTTTTTTTCTACGTATGACTGTCTTGTCATAATAAAAAGAGAAAATAAAGATTAGAGAATCCTTGAAAGTATGCATCATAGAAATGATCATCCATGTGTTGTTGCAGACCTAAGCATTCATTTGTATTGATCAGCCATGGTGGAAATTCCATAAGTTGATTAACCTTATGAAACCCATCACATTCTGGAGGTTATTTGGAAAATATAACGATCAGTGAGTTGCAAGAAAAAAAGCATGAGTCAGTTAAAAATGACCCCAAGTGTCAAAATATAAAGGTATATAACTAACATTTGACAGTTCAAACAGTTAACCTCGTTGATTAAAATCGTTGTCGCTGAACCATAATGTATGCCTGTTAACAAATGAGTAGTGTGAGGATTCCCAGGTGAAACATAATGTGCAGTTAAATGTGACATAAAATGGAACATACCGGTTCGCAAGTTCTATATATCCCTAATAAGCGTTGCTCACATCGTTTTCAGAGAAACGAACCCTTGTTCGGAACCCTAGCGGTCACCCAAAGTTACGGCTACTAACGCGTACCACCATCACTATAATCGATCTTATTGTTTGTTTTTACACACACATGGAGATGGTAAATAGCAATAAATGTCGATATATATTACACTTACTTTTGTTATGCCAATTATGAATTATTTATGAATTAAGTTGAAATTTTAGAAACAATATACTAACCAACTTAATATTCACTTAAAGATTGTATTATAAAAAGGGCATTGATTTTGCATAAAAAGCAAGCAAGAGTCTTAAACCAACCAAGCCAAGCCATATGAATGTCTAAGCATAAATTATGAGGTTCATAGGCTCTTCACATTCTTACATTTAAGAAATTGATTACATTAATGGTTTTTTGATCAATCATATACCATGGGGGTAAGGTTGGAATAAGTTTTTAAGTTGTGAGTATGAGGTTATGATAAAATTACAATTTTAACCTTCTAAGTGTCTTAACTGTCACTATTATGCCTAAAATACCCTTAAATTTCATGCTTAAGCATGTTGTACATGTTGCTTCTTAAGTTGTACGGAAAATCAAATTACCTTGTTGGCCATCACTCCTCCTTAATAAGATAATATAGATATGTGTATTACAAAAGCTGTAAGAACAAAAAAAAAACATCGATTATGTAGACATAAAGGCATTCCCTACTTGTTAAACAACCAAACTCATTAACTGATTGTAAAGGCAACTGACAAAAGTTAAACAAACAAAATCATTCCAACAAAAGTTAAGTTATGAACAATCCTCTACTTGTTTGTTATTAAAGCCCTTTTTATCATATCAAACATCAATTCTCTTATGAGCCCTTGTTGCATCATCCTTTAATTTTAAAGCCCTTTTTAACAACTCTCATGAATAGCAAAGCTATTAAACATTAAAAGATTGGATCTAACACTTGGATTTCTGAAAGATAATCCCTTTCTATTCTAATCTCTCCAGTAAAAACATTGTAGTGCTAACTTCTGAAATTTTGTAGACATGGAGAGAGTTATTTTGGAATCTTAATTCTTCTCACAATTTTAGCTGGATTAACGTGTAACCCCATATATTTTTGCTTCCCAGTTAAGGGTTCAATATTTTTTTATATCAATCTTCACGTGATCTAGGGTTCAAATACCTTAAACTTTAAAAAAAACATTTTTTTTTAACAAATTTACAATAAACCGTGCTCCAGAATCATTTGAAGGATTGATCAATTTCAACTTGCTCAAATCACGGATATTCCAGCTAGGAGGAGTTTGTAACTCAAATTTAGTTTTAAAATGTTGAATACATTCTTTCTTTCTTTTAACCACAAATATCTTTATGTTACTATTAAACTTCCAACAAATAGTATTTTCGGTTGGGTGTTGCTTTGTGGTCGTAGGTGGGCGTGGGGTTGTCAGAAGCCAATGGTTGCACGATGGGTCAGAACAGAGGTGGTTGTGGATTTATTGCTGGACTTGGTCTGCAAGAACGTGGTCAGAAATAGGGAGGGTCGAGGTAAACAAGTTTAGGTCGTGGGTTTTTGAGTCTTTAAATAGATGTGCTCGGATCAGTTTCAATTTAATTGTTTTGATGATGATTGAATCACATTGAATGGATTGAATTGAGTGGTTAGTTACAAGTTAATGATTCACCGACCATTTCTCTTTTCCATGTCTGTTCTCTATTCTATGACGATGTGCAAATATATGGGGAGAAGATGAATGACATGTTTCTTTTCTTGTCTTATTCACATTTTATATTATTATTATTATTATTTATTTAGATGTGTGAAATATCATATAAATTCTCATTTATTTTGTCTTTTTGTGCATTTAATCAATAGAATTGTTATTTAATTGTTGTATTAAAGTTGTCTTGCCAATTTAATAAAATTACAAATATGCCCATATAGATAAATATGAGATGTCTCTTTTGCCTATCTAGAAACCATTATATAATAGTATAGATAGATAAATAGTATTATTATCTTGCACTACTTGATGGGGTACATAATTTTTTCCATAAGTATAGTCATAATTTGCGGGTATGTATTTAAAACGTTGATATAAGAGGAGCGTCAAAATCTGTAACGTAAAATTTTAAAAGTAAGAGATAAAGTTAGAAAAAAAAAAATTGGATTAGAATATAACAAAAAGAAATAAAAAGATATTATCGAGGTGAAACTCCGTTCACAAGATCGAACCCCGGTGGATGTAAACAATGTACCGTCTTAACATTCAGATTAATAGAAATCTATTAATATATATAAAAGAATTGAACATTGCTGACGTGGCGTGCAATGGTGCCTTCAACCTCTTCATGAAACTGACACGTGACATCATAATTGAAAGATTTTAGTGTTTTTGAATTATTTCTTTTTTTAATTAAATTGAGTTATTTTAGGAAAAAAGAATTTAAAAATAAATTTAAAATTTTATCTCTCATATTTCCTCCCATAATTTTTAAACGTTTATATCTTTTATATACGGGATTTTTTAAAGAAAAAATTATACCAAATTAACGAGCGTTTTATTATCTTTACAACGAGTACCATAGTGCTATATAAAAAACGGAGAAAAAATCGACTATTTTTTGTTGGGTTTCGTTCATACAGGAAAAAAAACACACAAAGTGTTCATGTTATTCATTAATCATGTTTTTTCTTTTAAACCAGGTTCTTATCTACGATGTTGAAAATCAGCCCAATCGCCATGTTATCATTGGAATTTTACTAGGTATACTTCATCAAGAGAAGCTATGAGAAAGAATCGCGCAACACTGCAACACATGGTGTCAGCTTATAGCAAGGTTATTTTTTTATTTATTTAATTACAAGAGTAATAATTATTACTATTAATATTAGTATTATTAGAATGATTATATTTTTCAACCCCGGGAAGAATTGATAGTTGCTGACGTGGCGTTCAATGGTGGCCTCAACCATCTCTTGATTATGCCACGTGGCATAATGAGATGCAATGGTTACAACTTCCAACTTAAGTGTTTGTTTAGTTGATTAGGTTAGGAATTATAAGAGCCATTAGAATGTGAGAAATTAGAGAGATGTGATGAGTTTTTGAATAGTTGCAGCTTACATAAGTGATTCTTTAGATGATTACTGATTAGGATTTAGATTAGGGAATATGAGTTATTACTGATTAGAATACTATGAACATGCAATGATTGAGAGATTTTGTGGTTAGTTAACTTGAGCCATTTGCAATAGGTTATCACGTAAAATTAAATTTTTCAACCCCGGGACCCTCCCGGGGTAATCAGCTAGTAAAACATATAAAAAGTAGATTTTGAGCCATTATTCAATTGAGTTTCATCATTTTGGTAAATCTTCATCTTTGTGAATCTATATTTACATTCGCCTTTTATTTATATTTATTTTTTTATAAAAATACTATCTTTATATTTATAAAAGTTTTCATAAAAATTCAATTTTTAAAAAATAGAATTTGAATACTTTATAAAAGTTTTCGTTGTATCATGAAATGTTTTGAAGAAAAAATTAAATATTAAATAAAGATAACCGTCACACCCTCAATTTTCATTTGTGTGGTTTTAATTACCGCGTGGCGCGTGACACACCAGGATCCAAGTCAACAGTCACAATAAACGACAACTAAATGTAAAATACGTAGACCAAAACACCAAGTTTTTAATAACTTGAAACTAGTAGCGGAAGCTTTAAAGTGTTTACAATCCCAAATCTTGATAAGATAGTCTGAAATATTTATTTAAAACGTGCAACTAGAAACCCTAGACGCCATGCAAGACCCGTGCGCCAAATCCATTTGCTGCTACCTTAGCGACCTGAGAAATCATGCCAAAAAGATGTCAACATATAATGCTGGTGAGTTCACGGGTTTTATAAAACGTTCCAATGTGTACCAAGTTCAATCCTGTCAATACTATGTCATATGCGCGCTAGCTAGGCGTAAGTTTTGCTACTACTACGACTGGAAAACCATTACTGGACACGTTTAGCAAGTTTAGCATATGTTTAAGCTGCCCGAATAATGAGTACAAGTTTAGCATAGGTTGAGACAACATGCACCCGTCCAACCTCCAGTCGACGAGTGGGGCTGGTCACGCCCAATAGATCTATCCACATTTCACCCGTTGTGCAACCCCGCACATTCATGGTTTCCCCCGGGACTTCCAAAGATCGCATAGTAACCCAAAAAGCCGATCATAGTATGACATAAGTTTAAAGAATACATTTGCATAGCATATTTCTCTCCCAAAAGTAAAACCAGTAAAAGTGGGGATGTGAAACTCACCTAAGTTTGTGTTCTTCTTAATAAGAAATCAGACAATGCAATGATAGTCCCTAGTACTGGCGACCTATCATTAAATACCTATGAGTACCCGGACTATTAACTCATTGGTCAACTAGTCCCTAAGTGTCCAGACCATAACCATGTACGTTTGAAACCATGTTTAAACATTAAACTGACCACACAAGACAAGACCCGACATCCCATTGGTGACCCGACATCCCCCGTGTTAGTTAAATACAAGTAACCAAGCAATCACACGTAAACATGCACTTAATACGCACAAGAATTCACTAAGGCTATCATACCGTCCACATACTGCATATACATGTCCAAACACGTGTTATCAGGTCTCTAGACATGTCACGGGGTTCCCAATAAGTTACTAGGTGTCAAACCATGTTCCGGGATCTTAAAATACACTTATAGAAGAAAAACACATGATTAGACATCAAAACACGTGATTAGAAAACAAACAGGCAATTAGGAAATCATACAGAGAATTAGGAAATCAAACAGGCAATTACAATTTCTAATCGCCCCTAACTCAGGCAATTACAATTTCTAATTGCCCCTAACTTAGGCGATTACAATTTCTAATTACCCCTAACTCAAGTGATTACAATTTCTAATTGCCCCTAACTGTGACAACCGTCACCTGCGTTTTTCTTCAAGTTGTCAATTCTAGTCCTTGTACTTTCTATCATTTTTGACTTTATTAGAAGTTTGAATTTATGATAATCATTGAATTTTTCTTTTAATTGTGTTTTGTTAATAAATTACCTTTTTAATTAGAAATTTAATATGTCTTAAAGCTAAGTAAGTTATGAACATAAAAATAAAGAATGTAAATGCTCCAATTCATGAGCCATTAGTACACCTTCATAAGTTTCATTATACCTTGCTTATTTCACTTGTTATAAAATGGAAGAAACATTAGTGGAAACAATAGGTGTTCTTCATTCTAAAATCGATGTTCATTAATTTTTATTCATCTTGGCTTTGCCATATTTTTTAGAGTATGTGTCTTAGAAGCATCCCTTCGATTAAATCAAGATGCATCGTAATATCTTCTTCAATTCTCATTTCATGATACTCCAAACAAAAATCAAAGGCTATCAAGTATCAATTATCAATGACGTTGACATTTGAGTGTGCGTTTGTAGAGCTTGGAACTTCCATCTACGAATTTAGCCTCAATTCTAATCTGATATGGGTAATTCTGAGTCTAATTTTATTTATTTCTTATCTACTACAAAAGCCCTTTATCAATTATCTGTAACACCCCAACCGATGGCGGAAACATCGAGGTGTCATGTAGTGACGATTGTTCAAAAGCTCATGGTACTAAAGTGTAAATATTTTATTTAATGCTTCAAGTTACAATTACATATATCATCAAGTACAGAATTATATTCCACACGTTGTCTTGATTAAGTCTTTACTAAGTCCACATATCCTACATGAAGTATCTCAACAAACAACATTTTGTCAACATAAATAATGTTGGTGAGCATACTTTGTTTGTATACATATAATGTAAGTTTAAAGAATATGTTTTACAACTCATGTGTCAAGATCTATCAAGGCATTATGTAAACACGTAGTAAATAAACATGATAAAGTCAAACGAATATGATTCACACAAAGGATCCTAACACGTTTCAAAATGATTTGAGCATCGTAACATGTGTTACGTCTATTTGTGTGACACCCGGCAAACTCAGGTTAGTAACGTTGACTAAACTAGTAAGTCTACCTTAGCAAGTCATGCATATTACGTCCTTAACGGGGTCAGTCGAGTCGGTATGATGATTCTGGGAATCATCGGGAGTCGTTATGATGATCCGCGGGGTCATCGGGAGTCGGTCCATAACTATGGGTACAAGGATCGGCGATTCGTGGAATCGCCGGGTTTAATGCACACACGAGTCTCGAGTCCCGGGAATTGGTGAACGGATGTAAACGTGTTAGTTATCATGCATTATATGTTTGAAATCATTATGTGACTTATCGGTATGTGAATACGTGTTTAAATATGTTAAAATAGTGTTTAACGCGCCAAAAACTCGTTCCAGCATCATAGGGGCGATTAGGAACCCCTAATCGCCTATATGTGGGGCGAGTAGGACACATGTCAGGCGATTGGGACCTAATCGCCTGATGTTTCATGCGATTAGGCCCCTAATCGCATGACATGCATTGCTAATCGCATGAACAGCAGGGTCCGGGTCAAAACACCTATAAATAGAACCCTTAACTCCCCAAACACCTCTAGAACAACCCTAGCTGCTCCCAAACCGCCCACACACCTTGAAACACCTCTGGAACTCTTTTTGCTACAAAAATCACCATCTCCAAGCTTACACACCTTCCTTTAACAAAACCCAAGGTGTGTTCTTCATCCCTAACCTTTGTAAAGTTGTTATTTTGAGTTCCCCAAAGTTCCAGACCTTGTTTTACCAAATTGTGTCTTTAAAAACCTTTCAAAAGAGTCCTAAACCAAGTCTACACCTTAATGCTTGTTATTTGTGAAGTTTACATGCATATGTTGGTCTTCTTGGTGATTATAACATGAATGTTTTCAAGATATGATTGTACTTCTGCTATGTAGAGATTATTAGGAAGGTTGTCTTAGAATTTTAGCCATTATTGTGGTGTTTTGAAGAAAATGCATATTTTGACCCATTTGTATGTTCTTGAGGATTTAGGATGATTATGGTATGATTGTTGATGCAATGTTGTTAGGATTCATACTAGGAAGATGTTAGATCAGAGGTTTGATGATTTACATGTTTGTAAAGTTTGAAATCTGATTGTTTCCATTTAAGGAAAGATAAGGTTGGTAGGTGAAACCTAGTACTTTGCCATTTTAGGAAATAATTGCTTAGAACATGATAGATCAGTGATATGTTGGGGGTTTTTGCTTGAAATGGGTTGGTAAATGATTTAGGTTTGATATTGGGTGTTGTTGCATGTTTCGGATCTGATTTGGAGGGTTAAACGCGCGAAAATCCGTTACACAGCAGCAACAGGCGATTAGGAATCCTAATCGCCTGATGCCATGCGATTATGCAGACATATGGGGCGATTAGGACCCTAATCGCCTCATGCCTCATGCGATTAGGCCCTGATCGCCTGTAGGCTGATGCCTACTCGCGTGTGACCTTCCTAATCGCATGTACTGCTGTCGTGAGCGCGTTTTGACATCCCGGAACACGATTTGACACCTAGGAACATGCTAGGAACCCCGGGATACACCCAATGACTTAGTAAGACGTATTCGGACCTGATTATGCGTTAAACGGACATTATGCTAGACTAGGTGAATTGTTGCGCGTGCTAAGTGTTTAATTGCATATGTTGCATGATGTCTTGTATTTATCTAACACGTGGAATGTCGGGTCACCAATGGGATGTCGAGTCTTGTCTGGCACGGTCGGTTTAACAGTTAAAGGTGTTTTCAAACGTTTATGGTCACGGTCTGGACATTCGGGGACTAGTTAGCCTGCGGGTTATTAGTCCAATACTTATACACATCTTATGATAGGTCGCCGCTATTTGGGGCTATCATAACATAATTACTTAACTGTTTTCAAGTAACGCAGTCCAAGGTGAGTTTCACAGCCCCACTTTTACTGTCTTGCTTTTGGGGGGAGAAACATGCTTTGTGCGAACTATTTAAAGGTCATGTTATACTATGGGCACTTTATGTTACTATACGGCTTTTATGGAAAGTCCCAGGGGGAAACCATGAATGTGCTGGAACGCACAACGGGGGAAATGTGGATAGATCTATTGGGCCTCACAAGCCCCACTCGACGGCGGGGCCGGGCGGGTGCATATTGTCTCTACCTATCGGGTTACCGAGGCATCGGTAGCCCAGTCGTCTGGGCTGGTATCATCTTTTGGTTCATGTTTAGTAATGGGTTCCCAACCGTAGTAGTAAAAACATTTAACGTCTAGCTAACGTTCTTATGACATAGTATTAACGGAAATGATCTTTGTGAACTTGTGACAACACTTTTATAAAAGAAAACCTGTGAACTCACCAGCATTATATGTTGACATTTTTGGCATGTTTTCTCAGGTCGCTAAGGTAGCAGTCAATGGGATAGGCGCACGGAGTCATGCACAACGTCTATTATTTTTGAAGCATATTAAACAATGTCTTTGTAAACAATGATATGTCTTTTGGTTGTAAACAAGAATGCTTCCGCTGCTGGTTTACAGCTCAAAGCATGATATTTTGGTTTTAAATATAATTATGAATGCATGTTTGTTGTATGTTTATTGTGATCGTTGACTGAGATCCTGGTGTGTCACGCGCCTCGCGGTAAAACCCCGCATGTGGAATTTGAGGGTGTGACAGATTGGTATCAGAGCCAACGGTTATAGTGAACTAGGACTGCATGTAGAGTCTAGTCTATAACTGAGTCGCACACACTAGACGGGCACGATTAGTCGAGTCTTAGCAAGTGGGTAACAATATGACTTGTCGGGGGTGTCGGTGTCATCATCTACTACGCTACATCATCTATTTACTCTTTATCATCCTATTTCTTGACTCATCCTTACTATGATCCGACGGCGAACGATATACTATTAAACTTTCTTGACGGCAGTGTACATTGGGGTAGCTTCGGCGTACTCTTGAGATCTGTCCAGGGATTTGGACATCTCCCCTCTATGCCCTAATGAACATGCCCGTTCTTATGCATACTATCTTGTACTTATACTTATGATAATACCATGATTGGGCGCTAGTGTTCGGTGACTTGAACTTCAAACTTAAAGCGCGCCTGGAGGACCATGTGGAACAGTTTATCATGTCGGGTGCACACGAGATCATAAACTGTGATGCATGGGATCCCTGGCGGACTTTGGGCTTGAACGGATGGACCCGAGCTGGGCTCTGTCTAGTTTCTTGAAATTCCTAATGGGTTATACCACGGGCGAGCCTAAATCTTTTGTTTCATGTTGTGACAGAAGATGTCGGGAGCTCGTGGAGGTCGCAGAGGCGGCCGTGCTGGCGGTCGTGCTGGCGGCCGTGGTGGCGGCGGTGGCCGCAGAAATATTAATATGACCCAAGCCGAATTGGATAACTTAATGCAGCAGCACGTGAATATTGCTCTGGCAGCATTCCAAGCCGCTCATAATGCTATGGGTGGTACGTCGATTCTCACATATTCTACCTTGTTCTGGGGTACTTTACCTTTTCTTGATTCTCACCTACGTGTCTGTTCCAGGTGGTGCTGTCAATCCTCCTCCATCCCAGTGTTCCTACAAAAAAGTTTATGGATTGTAAGCCCCACAACTTTAGTGGCATTGAAGGGGCAGTGGGACTGCTCCGCTGGTTGGAGAAAATTGAATCTGTCTTCTCGATGTGCAACTGCCCGGAGGGCGACCGGGTGAAATATGCTTCTGCGACCCTGGAGGGTCAAGCTTTGACTTGGTGGAACTCCACCACCCAGACTATGGGTATTGGGGAAGCTCACGCTATGCCCTGGGCGGAGTTCATTCAGTTGCTGAAAAATGAATACTGCCCGAGGGATGAAATCCAGAAGCTTGAGCATGAGGTCTGGAATCATAAGATGGTGGGTTCTGAGATTGAAGCTTACACGGCTAGGCACAATGAGTTGGCGGTGTTGTGCCCCGATCTGCACGCACCCGAATACCGAAGGATTGAGCATTATGTTGCTGGGTTAGTACCGGAGATTGTGGGGTTAGTTGCTGCGGGTAATCTCACTGTTTATTCTGAGGTGGTTCGGTCGGCTCATAGGCTGACCAACATGAAGGTGGCTGAAGGGGTCTTGCCTCCTCGAGGCGCTGCTGTGAAGACTTCTGATGGTAATAAGCGAAAGTGGGAAGCTGTGGGGAAAGGCTCGAGCTCGGCTCAGCCTCAGCAGGTGAAGAAGTCTGATACTGGGGGATCGTCGTCTGAGCAAAAATCGGGGGGTTATACTGGGAAGCTGCCGAAATGTGACCGGTGTGGATTTCACCACAACGGTCGTTGCGAGGACCGGAACCGTTGCCACAGGTGCCATAAGCTGGGGCACCAGGCAAAGGATTGCAGGGTTAATCTTCAGGGTAACCGGAACCCTCCTGCTACACCTACTCCAGCTCCTCCTGTTGCTGCTCCCCAGGGAAATCTGGGCAAACAGGGGTGCTACAATTGTGGTGAACTTGGTCACTACAAGCGGGAATGCCCCAAGTTGAAGCAGGGCGAAGCTGGGAAGAATGGGTCGGGCAATGGAAACAATGGGGGCGGAGGCAGGAATGCTCGCGCCTTCGTGATTGGTTCGAGCGGTGCTCGACAAGACCCTGACACTGTTACCGGTACGTTTCTTCTTGATAATCGCTATGCTACGGTTTTATTCGATTCTGGTGCCGATAAGAGTTTTATATCCCTTGGGTTTAGTCAATTGCTTGATAGGGTACCTACACCTTTAGAGGCTAAGTACTTGATAGAATTGGCTGATGGTAAGAAAGTCGAGGCGACGCACGTCCTTAGGGAGTGTCACCTTGAGTTGTCGGGTTATTCCTTCCCTATTGATCTAATGCCGGTGTCCTTGAGTAGTTTCGATGTTGTCGTGGGTATGGATTGGTTGTCGTTGTATCATGCTGAGATCGTTTGTTTTGATAAAGTCATTCGACTACCTCTCCCTGATGGAGAAATTCTGTTGGTGCACGGTGAGAAGAGCGGGGTCCCATTGAGTATCATTTCGTGTATGAAAGCCTATAAGTATCGTCGGAAGGGGTATTCTGCCATTCTGGCACTTGTTTCGGTTTCGTCTGAAGAAGAGAAGAAGATTGAAGATATTCCGGTTGTCCGCGACTTTCCCGATGTATTTCCCGAAGACTTACCTGGCCTTCCGCCTTATCGCCAGGTCGAATTTGGTATCGAACTTGCTCCGGGTGCGGCCCCTATTGCCCGTGCCCCTTATCGTCTTGCACCTCCCGAGATGCAGGAGTTATCGAAACAGTTGCAGGAGCTGTTAGAGAAGGGTTTCATTCGACCTAGTTCGTCCCCGTGGGGAGCCCCTATTTTGTTTGTCAAGAAGAAGGACGGGAGCCTACGGATGTGTATCGACTACCGGGAGTTGAATAAGGTTACCATTAAGAATCGCTATCCTCTTCCTCGCATCGATGACTTATTTGACCAGCTTCAGGGTTCCAGTTTCTATTCGAAGATCGATTTGAGGTCGGGGTACCATCAGTTGAGGGTTTAAGAAGCTGACATTCCGAAGACCGCCTTTCGAACTCGCTATGGCCATTTTGAGTTCCTGGTCATGCCTTTTGGTCTCACCAATGCACCTGCCATCTTTATGGATCTGATGAACCGTGTTTGTAAGCCTTATCTTGATAAGTTCGTGATTGTCTTCATTGATGATATTCTAGTCTATTCCAAGAACGAGGTGGACCACCAGGAACACTTACGTCTTGTTTTGGAACTCCTGAGGCGGGAACAGTTGTACGCCAAGTTTTCTAAGTGTAGCTTCTGGTTGCGTGAAGTCCAATTCCTTGGTCATGTTGTTAATGAGAAAGGAATTCACGTTGACCCAGCAAAGATTGAAGCCATTAAAGACTGGGAAGCACCAAAGACGCCATCTGAGGTGCGGCAATTCCTAGGCCTTGCAGGTTATTACCGTCGTTTTATCGAGGGATTTTCGAAGATCGCTCAACCCCTCACCTCGCTTACCCAGAAGGACAGAAAGTTCGACTGGGGTGATTCGCAGGAGTCGGCCTTCCAGATGTTAATGGCTAAACTCTGTTCTGCTCCTATCTTGTCCTTGCCTGAGGGCACCGACGATTTTGTGGTTTATTGTGACGCTTCTATCCGGGGTCTCGGTTGTGTACTGATGCAGCGCGAGAAGGTCATCGCCTACGCTTCTCGTCAGCTCAAAATTCATGAGAAAAACTACCCCACCCATGACCTGGAATTGGGTGCGGTGGTCTTTGCTTTAAAGATTTGGAGGCATTACTTGTACGGTACCAAATGCACTATTTACACCGATCACAAGAGCCTCCAGCATATCTTTGATCAGAAGGTGTTGAATATAAGACAGCGTCGCTGGGTCGAACTTCTTAATGATTACGAGTGCGCTATCAAATACCATCCTGGCAAGGCGAATGTGGTCGCAGACGCCTTGAGCAGGAAGGAAACGGCTAAACCTCGTCGTGTTCGAGCTCTTCAGCTCACTATCCATTCCGGCTTACCTGATCGAATCCGTTCAGCGCAGCAAGAAGCTTTGAAAGAGGAAAACCTTAAGGCTGAAACCATGCATGGTGCTGATAGCCACCTTGAACTCAGGTCCGATGGGTTACACTATTTCGCTGAACGTATTTGGGTTCCTTTATTTGGGGGCTTGCGGGAGCTCGTTCTTGATGAAGCTCACAAGTCCCGGTACTCTATTCACCCTGGCTCCGATAAGATGTATCAAGACCTAAAGATACTTTATTGGTGGCCGAACATGAAGGCGGACGTGGCTTCGTACGTGAGCAAGTGCTTGACCTGTGCCAAGGTCAAGGTCGAGTATCAAAAGCCATCCGGCCTTCTGCAACAGCCTGAAATCCCCGAGTGGAAGTGGGAGCGGATTACGATGGACTTTGTGACCAAACTCCCGAAATCGCCCAGTGGTTGTAACATGATCTGGGTAATTGTTGATAGGTTAACAAAGTCTGCGCACTTCCTCGCCATCAAAGATACCGATGGCCTCGAGCGTCTGGCACGGTTATACCTCAAGGAAGTGGTTTCTCGGCACGGGGTGCCTGTCTCTATTATTTCTGATCGTGATCCTTGGTTCGCCTCTAACTTCTGGAAATCTTTGCATAAGGCTCTGGGTACTCAGTTAGACATGAGCACAGCATATCATCCGCAAACTGACGGCCAAAGTGAGCGGACGATCCAAACGCTAGAAGACATGCTTCGGGCATGTGTGATCGATTTCGGCAAGGGGTGGGAGAGTCATCTACCGTTGGTGGAATTCTCCTACAACAATAGTTACCATTCTAGCATCAAGGCAGCTCCGTTCGAGGCTCTTTACGGGCGGAAATGCCGGTCTCCTCTATGTTGGGCCGAGGTGGGTGAGAGCCAACTCACCGGCCCGAAACTTGTGTACGAGACTTCCGAGAAGATCGTACAAATCCGTAACCGCTTGGCAGCAGCTCGGGATCGTCAAAAGAGCTATGCCGATCGTCGTCGCAAGCCTTTGGAGTTTGAGGTTGGCGACAGGGTTTTGTTGAAGGTATCTCCGTGGAAAGGCGTTATACGTTTTGGGAAGCAGGGCAAATTGAATCCTCGGTATGTAGGACCGTTCGCAATTCTGGAACGGATTGGACCGGTAGCATACAGGCTTGATCTGCCAGCTGAACTCAGTAATGTTCATAATGTCTTCCATGTTTCTAATCTGAAGAAGTGTTTGGCGGATGAATCTTTGGTTGTTCCTCTCGAAGAGATCAAAGTGGATGATCGTCTACGTATCGTGGAGGAACCGGTTGAAATTCTTGACTATAAAATCCGTAGCCTTCGCCGGAGTAAAATCCGCATTGTTAAAGTCCGTTGGAACTCTGATCGTGGACCGGAGTTCACGTGGGAACGGGAAGATCAAATGAAGGCTAAGTATCCCTATTTATTTCCTAAGCGCGCGTTCGAATCAAGACATGTCTCTGCTGAGGCTGAATGAATCTCGGGTCGAGATTCCTTTCAACAGGGGGATGATGTGGCAACCGGAAAATTTTTCTTCTCTTTCGTCTCTTCCTTTTTGGCCTTGGGCAATTTTCGGGACGAAAATTCTTTCAACAGGGGGATGATGTGACACCCGGCAAACTCAGGTTAGTAACGTTGACTAAACTAGTAAGTCTACCTTAGCAAGTCATGCATATTACGTCCTTAACGGGGTCAGTCGAGTCGGTATGATGATTCTGGGAATCATCGGGAGTCGTTATGATGATCCGCGGGGTCATCGGGAGTCGGTCCATAACTATGGGTACAAGGATCGGCGATTCGTGGAATCGCCGGGTTTAATGCACACACGAGTCTCGAGTCCCGGGAATTGGTGAACGGATGTAAACGTGTTAGTTATCATGCATTATATGTTTGAAATCATTATGTGACTTATCGGTATGTGAATACGTGTTTAAATATGTTAAAATAGTGTTTAACGCGCCAAAAACTCGTTCCAGCATCATAGGGGCTATTAGGAACCCCTAATCGCCTATATGTGGGGCGAGTAGGACACATGTCAGGCGATTGGGACCTAATCGCCTGATGTTTCATGCGATTAGGCCCCTAATCGCATGACATGCATTGCTAATCGCATGAACAGCAGGGTCCAGGTCAAAACACCTATAAATAGAACCCTTAACTCCCCAAACACCTCTAGAACAACCCTAGCTGCTCCCAAACCGCCCACACACCTTGAAACACCTCTGGAACTCTTTTTGCTACAAAAATCACCATCTCCAAGCTTACACACCTTCCTTTAACAAAACCCAAGGTGTGTTCTTCATCCCTAACCTTTGTAAAGTTGTTATTTTGAGTTCCCCAAAGTTCCAGACCTTGTTTTACCAAATTGTGTCTTTAAAAACCTTTCAAAAGAGTCCTAAACCAAGTCTACACCTTAATGCTTGTTATTTGTGAAGTTTACATGCATATGTTGGTCTTCTTGGTGATTATAACATGAATGTTTTCAAGATATGATTGTACTTCTGCTATGTAGAGATTATTAGGAAGGTTGTCTTAGAATTTTAGCCATTATTGTGGTGTTTTGAAGAAAATGCATATTTTGACCCATTTGTATGTTCTTGAGGATTTAGGATGATTATGGTATGATTGTTGATGCAATGTTGTTAGGATTCATACTAGGAAGATGTTAGATCAGAGGTTTGATGATTTACATGTTTGTAAAGTTTGAAATCTGATTGTTTCCATTTAAGGAAAGATAAGGTTGGTAGGTGAAACCTAGTACTTTGCCATTTTAGGAAATAATTGCTTAGAACATGATAGATCAGTGATATGTTGGGGTTTTTTGCTTGAAATGGGTTGGTAAATGATTTAGGTTTGATATTGGGTGTTGTTGCATGTTTCGGATCTGATTTGGAGGGTTAAACGCGCGAAAATCCGTTACACAGCAGCAACAGGCGATTAGGAATCCTAATCGCCTGATGCCATGCGATTATGCAGACATATGGGGCGATTAGGACCCTAATCGCCTCATGCCTCATGCGATTAGGCCCTGATCGCCTGTAGGCTGATGCCTACTCGCGTGTGACCTTCCTAATCGCATGTACTGCTGTCGTGAGCGCGTTTTGACATCCCGGAACACGATTTGACACCTAGGAACATGCTAGGAACCCCGGGATACACCCAATGACTTAGTAAGACGTATTCGGACCTGATTATGCGTTAAACGGACATTATGCTAGACTAGGTGAATTGTTGCGCGTGCTAAGTGTTTAATTGCATATGTTGCATGATGTCTTGTA
Organism: Ambrosia x helenae; assembly: GCA_030844895.1. Taxonomy (NCBI): domain Eukaryota; kingdom Viridiplantae; phylum Streptophyta; class Magnoliopsida; order Asterales; family Asteraceae; genus Ambrosia; species Ambrosia x helenae. Next base: position 104,946,669 of record CM061224.1, read on the forward strand.
TTTATCTAACACGTGGAATGTCGGGTCACCAATGGGATGTCGAGTCTTGTCTGGCACGGTCGGTTTAACAGTTAAAGGTGTTTTCAAACGTTTATGGTCACGGTCTGGACATTCGGGGACTAGTTAGCCTGCGGGTTATTAGTCCAATACTTATACACATCTTATGATAGGTCGCCGCTATTTGGGGCTATCATAACATAATTACTTAACTGTTTTCAAGTAACGCAGTCCAAGGTGAGTTTCACAGCCCCACTTTTACTGTCTTGCTTTCGGGGGAGAAACATGCTTTGTGCGAACTATTTAAAGGTCATGTTATACTATGGGCACTTTATGTTACTATACGGCTTTTATGGAAAGTCCCAGGGGAAACCATGAATGTGCTGGAACGCACAACGGGGGAAATGTGGATAGATCTATTGGGCCTCACAAGCCCCACTCGACGGCGGGGCCGGGCGGGTGCATATTGTCTCTACCTATCGGGTTACCGAGGCATCGGTAGCCCAGTCGTCTGGGCTGGTATCATCTTTTGGTTCATGTTTAGTAATGGGTTCCCAACCGTAGTAGTAAAAACATTTAACGTCTAGCTAACGTTCTTATGACATAGTATTAACGGAAATGATCTTTGTGAACTTGTGACAACACTTTTATAAAAGAAAACCTGTGAACTCACCAGCATTATATGTTGACATTTTTGGCATGTTTTCTCAGGTCGCTAAGGTAGCAGTCAATGGGATAGGCGCACGGAGTCATGCACAGCGTCTATTATTTTTGAAGCATATTAAACAATGTCTTTGTAAACAATGATATGTCTTTTGGTTGTAAACAAGAATGCTTCCGCTGCTGGTTTACAGCTCAAAGCATGATATTTTGGTTTTAAATATAATTATGAATGCATGTTTGTTGTATGTTTATTGTGATCGTTGACTGAGATCCTGGTGTGTCACGCGCCTCGCGGTAAAACCCCGCATGTGGAATTTGAGGGTGTGACAATTTGAGCATTTGATCATTCGAGCACCTTAACCTAAGTTAAGTCTAGATAATGATTTCGAGCATTTGAGCATTTGTTCATTCGAGCACCTTAACTTTAGTTAAGTCTAGATAACGATTTGTTCATTCAACCTAAATGTTGTATTAACTAGAAAATAATCCCGTGTGTTGCGACAGAAATTCAGTTAGTATTAGTTTGGTTCATTATGGTATTGGTACTTGCTATAGTAATCGCAAGAGAAAACCTAAAACTAAAGTCGTGATTTGCCTTATATTGTCATTTGTTTTACATCGATCGAAAGCTATGATATGGGTGTATACCCGTATGATACCAAGACTAGTATATATTAAATTCGTTATTTTTTTTCTCAATGTTGTAATATGAATTTTATTTGAAAAAAGAGTTGTATTCAAAATAACAATACGATGACAAACCGATTCGGTATAATAATATTTACAATGGTTTTACTACACAAAAAATTGTATAATGTAACTTAAAAAATAAAGTCGTGTTTTACATCAATCGAAAATCATAAAAACAAATACTGATACTGACTCGATAACCCTAATACCGATATTGAAGTTGTTGGTCAATACCGACTTATATCATCAATATGAATACAAATCCGTTTTAAGTAAAATTTCAAATACAACTCCGTTTTAAATAAACTTATATCCAAATGTACACAAAGAAAATTGATGCAACCACGTATTTAGTGTCTATTAAAAAACTAACGAATGAAAGTTATAAGGAAAAAACAAAACTATAAGGTTAAAAACGTACATTATTTATATTATAAGTGTGTAATTAAAACTTAAAAAAATCAAAGTTATTAGCAAATTGGTAATTGTTAAATATAGGATCAAAAATGTATATTATTACCAAAGTTGATAATTGTTATATATTTAATTATTTCTTCTTGTGAATTGAATCTTTATTTATATGCATGTATATAGTCTGTGATAAAGTGGGAGATATGCAACTAATATTAACACATGTTTTTATCTTATCTTTGTTCACTTAACACAATATATAACTTAGGGTACCCGGTGTGCTACCCTCCGGGTACCCCGTCATGTCAGCCATCCGACCACCCACCTTTGGAAGTCGGTGTGTTACTTGCTGGATACCCGCACACCCCTATTCGCATCCACACGTGAATACACTTTTTCCTATGCACACACACACTCTCCTATGCACACACCCCTCTTCGGTTCACAGTAACCGGAAACACTGCTCTGCAATACCCGCGACCCCTACCCGATGAAGATGAGACGGTGTAGCCGTGCGGGTAGATGGTGTTGCATCAACTACCCGAAACCATACCGTCCACCCATATAGTTTTATAAAAGAGTGAACTCTTATTTTGTTGGAAGACTTGATCTATTATTCTATTACACTTTAGATAACGTTTCTAGATGCCTCCAGATGCCAATTTTGACTGAAACGAAGTCGGTGATTTCTTAGTTCAATGCATATGTAATATCCATGGCACAAGCTGCATGTCCTGATTGGATAGGTCACAAAACAATGTATTCTTAAAATACAAAAATAGGAAAAAAGAAAAGAGAAAAAAGTAATCAACACTAGTAGAAAATACACACAATTAAGGAAACGACTAAATCAAAGAATGCTATTATAAAATAAACAAAATATAAACTTAAAGGCATATATTGTCAATTTTTTTAATGTAAAGAATGCTTTTAGAAATTCGACTCATTATGCCCTTCATATATTTTTATCTATTTAAAAAAATTCTTATCTTGAGTAAACAACTCTCATGTTACAATCCTTTGTAACAGAGCAAATGCATATTATTAATGATAGAATTATTATTCAACTTGTCTTTCAATGTGATTGATACAAACCTTATATAGAGTACAAACTAATTGACCTCATAATGAAGAGATAATATTTATCAAATATAATACAATCAATTATCAATTTGCCTAAATTATATTGCGCCTATTACTCCCCCGCAGTCGAAGCGAAGGGTGGCCGAAGACTGAGACTGGAGCGAAAATCATCAAACAGTACACGGGGTAATCCCTTGGTGAAGATGTCGGCAACCTGATGACGAGAGGAAACATGTAGGATCCGTACATTGCCGCGTTGAACCTGTTTGCGAACGAAGTGAATGTCCAGTTCAATGTGTTTTGTGCGTTGATGTTGAACAGGGTTTCCTGACAGATAGATGGCACTGACATTGTCACAGTAGACGAGAGTCGCTCGAGTAAGAGGATGGTGTAACTCAAGAAGCAGATTTCAGCGACTACGTTAGCGACCCCACGATATTCAACCTCAGCACTAGAACGAGAAACCGTGGACTGTCGTTTGGAAGACCAAGATATTAAATTCTCACCAATGTAGACACAGTATCCAGATGTGGAGCGTCTGGTGTCTGGGCAACCGGCCCAGTCAGCATCAGTGTAGGCACAGAGAGTGATAGAGGAAGCGGGTGAAAGATGAAGACCAAGGTCCAGTGTACCCTGGACATATATGAGAATGCGCTTCAAGGCATTCCAATGAGATTCCCGAGGGGCGTGCATGTGCATGCAAATCTGTTGAACAGCATAGGCGATGTCGGGACGGGTGAAAGTCAACTATTGGAGAGCACCCGCGAGGCTTCGATATGTAGATGGGTCAGCGTAGAGAGGACCCGTGTCTGCACTGAGTTTGGACTGTGTATCAACAGGAGTTGCTACTGGTTTGCATGAGTCCAGAAAACCTAGTGTACATGCATCCACCCTTCCAGATTGCACGTGTTCCATCACACTCATTAAAGCTCAACAACTTTGAAGGAGCAAAATAAGAGTAGGCATCATGCTTAAGAGTGTCTTCATGAAAGGTACTGGTCCCGTTCCATGATGATGTAGACTTTCCACTCCTTGTAGCACACCATCTCTATGCATCATGATGAAAGATGAGAAGAAATGGAGAAGAAGGGAAAGATAGAGGAAATGAGGGGAATGGAAATTTAGGGAATATTATACATGAAAGTTGAAGTTCGGTTATAGTCTAGGTCATTTCATCTAATAACTTAGTTCCCTATAACCATGGCTCTGATACCAATCTGTAACACCCCAACCGATGGCGGACTCATCGAGGTGTCACGTAGTGACGATTGTTCAAAAGCACATGGTACTAAAATGTAAATATATTATTGAGTAATTCAAATTGTCTTACATAGATGATATGGGAAAAATACAAAAGTCTGAACGAAACATGAACATTGAAATAACTTATTAAAAGCAAGCACTAAAGTCCAATGTTATAATACTAAGATCAAACTGCACCTGAAACATGTACAAAATAAGTTTTGTCAACATATGAAATGTTGGTGAGCATTCCTAGATTTAATACATATAGTAAGTTGGAAAAATTCATACAATTCAAGTGCAAAGCTACAGTGCAATTATGTAAACTATGTATCATACAAATGAGCGAAATCAATCCTGTGACTGTATAATGTACTAAATGAACGGCGGTGTACTTATCTAAATAATTAGATAATAACTTAACAATGACCATGGATTCTCCGATGAAAAAGGGGGAGAATCAACCTAGGCGGGTTGTCAATCCAATAGCGCTATCCAATGTTAAGGTCGGCTTATACAATGTTAATGATTTCACTAAGTACAAATGTATTTTACATGTAATGTCAAAGCATAAAGCACGTTTGTAAGCAAATGCACATATAACTAGAATTGTATTGTGAAAATGTGAACTTGTATTTGTAATTTGTATAAGTGTACATGTAATACCCCAAAAGTGAATAAAAGCAAAAAGGGGATAGGAAATACTCACAGTTCGCGTAATAACTTGAAACTCTACCGAACAACGTGATATGAATTAGGATTATCCCAAAGGATTAACCTAAAGAATTAGATAATTTGTAAGGGAATGGACTTAGGATACAAGTAGTTCTAGGGTTCATAATTTGGGGATAAGTAATTGTGTAAGCGAAAGATTTTGACTAAAACAGGATTATTTGATCATACAAGTTACAAAACCAGGTGCGGAAACCCTAGCTTTGAACAAACTGATAGAAACTCAAATCAAAACACAATCAATATCATTTTCAAAGCTTTTCATAGATTAACTTTTTCATAAACTTGATTACAATGACAATACGGTTAATCTAGATCAATTACAGACACTTTCAATCTAACCTGGAACCTGACCTCAAAACACACACAACTAACAACTCTCTTACATTCACAAATACACAAAATCTATATATAGAGTCTGCACATTCGCCCAGTTGATGTGGTCGAATGTGGACTTCTTCCACATTCGCTCACTTTATGGTACGAATGTGTACTTGATTAAGGATGGTCATGTTATAAGGTTTTAAGTATGAAAATAATTTTTATAAAATTATTTTCTCAAAAATTGAATATTTAGTATATTTATTTCTATTTGTCAAAGATATAATTTTAATATCTAAAAATATTAAAATTAAAGAAATTTCAAATTAAAATTTATATTTATATTCTAAATGAACAAAAATAATTTATGTAAAATTTTGGGATAAAAATATTGAAAAATGAATTTATTATGATTTATTTATGATTTAAAATAACAAAAATCAATTAAAAATATGAAACCAACGATTTTTCTGAAATAAAATATATTTCCGAAATGTTTATTGATCTACAAGTTTAAAATAATTTTTGTGAAATTTTATAAAATCGTTTAGATATTTTTATAGAATTTTAAAATTATAAATGAATAAACTTGTAGTATTTATAATATATATTAAATAAATTAATTTTGAAAATCTAAAAATTATATGGTAAACTTTGTCATGAGATTTACCTAAAATAATTTTTTGTAAAATTTTTAAGACACTTTTAGTATTTTAAAAACTATTTTTAAAAGTTTATTAAGTTAGATATATAGATAGAGAGTCTAAAAAAATAGTGTTCCTGCCAAGAATCGAACCCGGGTCCTTGGCCGGATCTAAGGTTTAAATCACAAGTTCAGACCAGTTGGTCTGAACCCTGAGAAAAATTAAATCTGGATTGAAATTGATTATAAAGTTTAATTGGTTTTGTTTTAATTAACGATTTAGAAAAAGAATTAAGGGGACGGGAATCGAACCTTGGCCTATGGCCGGTTCACGTATTTAAACACACACACGTTACCAACTGATCTGTGGATCAGTTGGTTAACTTTTCTGTTCTAAATTAAACTTAAGGGTTTGTCTGCAGCAAGGTTTTATCCCCAAATCGCATACAAGAACCCTAGCCATCCAATTATGTTAATTAGCAACCAATAGCCCCTGAATCTTTGGGGCTATTGTTCGTATAGTGCCGAATAACAAAACCCATAAAACAATGGTACTTACAGCGTGTTAAGGCGATGAACGCTTGGTCAACGAATACGGTCAAACCGAAGCAAAATACGCAGAATGGAAGGATTTTTAGGGGAAATTGAGAATGGGGATGTGTTTATCGGTGCTTTTAGCTCGTGTGGGGGGTATCTATTTATACTAATCGTTCGTAATCGTAATATTGGAAGTTTTGACCCGTATTAATATCATATACGCGTATAATACATATAATTGGAAGGTTTTAACTGTTAATTGGCGTGAGGTTAAGCTAATTAGGTCGGCCAAAGTCATTCCTCAAATAAACACGATCAAAAACGTTGATTGGAGTTGTATTTGGAAGGTATTGATTCGCATTTGACTTTCTAAAGTCAACTGCGATCATATAATATAAGTTATCTATGTTTGTTTTCAATACAGATCACCAAACATGGGTGCAACCAGTTGGTTGAGTTGTTTGTGTACCTTGAGCCGGCCATGGACGCGGGTTCGAGTCCCGGTCCATGCATTTTATTTTTTTAGCAATTATATACTATTTTTAGATTATCATAAGTATATAATATGATTATATAAGTCCGAATATGTCACAAAATAATTGTTTTTAAGACCTACTAGATTGATAAAATGCGACGTTTTATTGATTGGATAATAAACGTACACGATAGAAATGCGAAATGTTATAAAAATAAAAAATGAAAAGTGACGGATGTCACAAAGAAATCGGAGATATTGTGAAGAGAAAGAATGGATAGGCTGCAAAGAAAACAGAAAGAAAAAAAAAATGCAGAGGTTGAGGGCCGGCGCTAAAGGAAGAAGAAGATGGTTGAGGGCCGGTGATAAAGGAAGAAGAGGTTAGGATCTTTAGGGTGATACCATGATAGAATTATTATTCAACTTGTCTTTCAATGTGATTGATACAAACCTTATATAGAGTACAAACTAATTGACCTCATAATGAGGAGATAATATTTACCAAATATAATACAATCAATTATCAATTTGCCTAAATTATATTGCGCCTATTAATTAATAAAGTCATACAGAACTAACAAAATTTAGTTTAATTTAGTTGTTAATAAGTTTTACATTCTTATGTATAAATATTTTGTTTTCTAAGAAAAAAATTATGAACATGAGTATAGAAAATGGTGTCATATATCAAATATAGATAAAATTTGATCCTTGGTAACAATGTCGTTTTGTTGGTAAAAAAAATATATAGTTAGGTGATAAATTTTCAATTTTAGTAGTTAAAAAATATAGTTAAAAAGAATTTCAAAATATTATTTATAGAACATAAAATTTAAGCATGAGTTATAAAAAACTATAATAAAAAAAAACATAAAAACATTAAAAAGACCTTTTTTTTGAAAGATAACATTAAAAAGACCTCGTATTAGTTTTTCATAAGTTTAAGCTTTCAATCAATAAAGAAAAAGACGCTGTGATTCTACTTCCACAAATTATCATGTTCTGGTTTTTAGTATCACTTGTACCCAACAAAGGTTACATATGCCTTTCAAAAAGAAAAAAAGTAAAATATATTCTAATGAGGTTTCTAGAAGCAGATATATTAAACAATGAAAATGGCATATCCTATTGCCTCGACCGTGAAAAAGAAGTCAATGACTTGTGACTACATGTAAATAATGTAATCTCCATGGTGCAGACATTCATATCTTGATTGGCTAAGTTGTAACATAAGAATCTAAAGGGGCTCTTAGCCTCTTACAAAAATAGAAAAAAAAAAAAAAAAGAGCGAAGAAAAAAAAACATCAACGGTCATATATATATTTTTTTAACATTAACTTTCATTTCCTTTAATTATGACCTTCAATATTGTAGAAACAAAAATAAATATAAAAAAATATATGCAGATTGACGATATACATATATGTAGCTCACGAAAATACACACATGAAGTATATATACGTAGTTCACGAGCTACATTCGATCTACATATAATTTTTATTTTCTATTTAATTTTCATGAAGAACAGTAACATATAAAAAAGAATGAAAAAAAAAAGAAAAAAGATCTTAAATGAAATGGGTTTTCCAAGTTTTCTAGTAACATATAAAATTTTCCAAGAATCCCTTTTCGTTTTTACCAGTAGCAACTTAAAACGAAGACAAGCAAACACAGGCAATATATTTTGAAAAGTTGACACTCATAAAACAACAACAATTTAACAAAACTATACCGGCCATAAGTGAAAGTAAGGGCTAAAGTTAACGATCTTCAAAACTAACGAAAGTCAATAACAAATTGCTACCGATTGATAGCAACTCAAAGACTGATGGTATGTAGTGACCGAGTTAAGTGAAACTAGGTAGGTGGCATGTAATTTCTTTTTTTTTTTTTTAACGTCGAAACACTTTATATATAAATATAAAGAGCCAGCAAGCGGCTGAGATACAAACAAAACGAAAAACGGAAACGAAAATACAACAGCCAAAACAGCCAAACAAGGCACCCCAAAATCACAAACTAGAGGCTACATCAAAGTTAACCCAGCTTTCCCACGAGGGCTTCGGAACGTTCGACCGATTACCAATCCAAACGAAAGAGTCCTCTTTGATAAGATCCATAACTTTGCCGGTCGGGATGAACTTCCCATCGAAAATCTTCGCATTCCGAGCTAGCCAAAGTCGCCAAACCGTAGCACAAGCTATAACATAGACAAACCGCTTCCACGTCTTCGAGCCCGGACAATCCATAAGCTTCGTAATCAAACCTGCCAAAGAGTCCACAGCCAAAGGAAAGGGGATTCTGACCCAAACCAGAACTGCCCACCAGATAGCCTTAGCCGTAACACAGTTCCAAAGAGCGTGATCAACGTCTTCGACACCATACCCACAGCGAACGCAGGTAGAATTAGTCACCGAAATACCTCTTTTAACCAGCTCCGTATTAACTGCAATCCTCCCAAGGAGAGCCCTCCACAGAAAAACGTTGCACTTAGGCGGAGCCCAAGGTTCCCAACGGCCCAAAGCAAGCGAGTCAGACCCGTGTTTGACAACATCCAGCTGCTTCCGAATGTAGCTGACCAAAAATCCAGCCCCTTTATCATTACCCCATGACCACACGTCCTTGTTGCCAGAGAAGGAAAAGCGACTGATCAAAGTCATCAATTCAGCGAAATCTAACCATTCCTGGGTGTAAGTGAGATTCCGCTTCCAGATGCCCCTCCATTGAACAAATGAGCCCACTTTAAGAAAGGAGCCAGCCACGCAAGCATCTTTATCAGCTGCAAGAGCAAACAAACCAGGGAAACGAGATCGAAGCGGCTCATTAGATAACCAACGGTCTTTCCAGAATTTTGTCAAACTACCATCGCCCACGGACACCTTCAAGTGGTCATGAATATGAATCCCCACCTTGGCAAACTCAGCATCAACCTTACTAATATCCTTCCATACCCCGGGGCACGACTCTTTAACCGAAATAAGCTTGTTCCTAAGCACGGCACCATGGATCGAGGAAATGACACTAACCTATAAATGATCCGGCTCATTCCTAAATCTCCACCACCATTTACAAAGCATGGCTTTATTAAAATCAGTGATACTCCCCAACCCGAGGCCCCCGTGACACTTAGGGCGAGAAAGTTTATCCCACTTAATCCACCTCACTTTTTTGCGCCTACCCGCAAAACCCCACACAAAATCCCTCCTTATCCCCTTAATTTTTTTAACAACACTCTTGGGGCATCGAAGATGGAAAGGTAATATGAGGGTAAACTCCCCAAGACCGATTTCGCGAGCGTAGCCCTCCCCGCTAGGGAGAGATGTCTAGCTTTCCAAGAGGATAGCTTACTAGAGCACCTTTCCACAATCGGCCTCCAATACTTGGCCAATTTCATGTTCGCACCGATCGGGACGCCAAGTTACATGAAAGGAAGCGAGCCCGGGTTGCATTTGAGAATCCGCGCACTGTTGGTAACGTCATCCACCTTAACCCCAACTCCAATGATCTGGCATTTCTGCCGATTCACAGAAAGCCCCGAGATTAAGCTGACCCATCTAAGAAAGCGATTCAGACTGTGCACGTTAAAATCCGACCACTCACCGATAAAAAGAACATCATCGGCGTATGTTAAATGTGATAGAACGGGACCGTTATTAGGTAACTGAACGCCGTGGAACAATCCTAACTCGACAGCCCGTTTCATCAGCATGGAGATAACTTCCATAGCGATAACGAACAAGAAAGGAGAAAGGGGGTCGCCTTGCCGTAAGCCTCTCTTGTATGAGAACTCCTTGGTAGCCGCACCATTAACTATGACCGACCCCTTCCCAGAACATAGACACCCTTTAATCCACGCGATCCATTTCTCGGGAAAGCCCATGAAACCCAAAGTATTAAGCAAAAACTTCCAGTTGAGGGTGTCATACGCCTTCCGAAAGTCAACCTTGAAGATCAATAATTGGCGTTTAGACTTTTTGGCCCATGACACAACTTCACTAACGATCATGGGGCTGTCCAAAATGTTTTTTCCTTCCAGAAAAGCCGTTTGGAAAGGAGAGATAATACCGGGCATGACACACTTAAGTCTCCGCATTAACATTTTCGCTAGAACTTTGTACATCGAACACACCAACGAGATCGGCCTAAAATCACCCAAGGCTTGGGGATCCGCAATCTTGGGGATAAGGGCGATAAAGGAAGGGTTACACCCATCAGAGATATCACCAGTCGCGTGGAAATCAACAAAAACCCCAATCACCAACGGCTTAAGGACATCCCAAAATTTTTTAACGAACTTCAAAGAGAACCCGTCGGGACCCGGAGCTTTGCTCCCTTGACAACCACAAATAGCCTCCCAAATTTCAGCTGACTCAAAGGGGCCTATTAAGGAGTCGGGCTGGGAATCCGAGAGCCGAGATAGGCCGAAATTAGTATAGGTGGGTCTCCTCCTTATCGGTTCGGCAAAGAGCTTACGGAACCAACCTCTAACCTCCTCCATAATCAATGACGGATCAGACGACCAATGTCACACCCTCAGATTTCCACTTACGGAGTAAGATCAATACCAAACTCAACCTGACGATGGGGAGGAAGACCAGGCAAATCATCAGGAAACACATCTGAAAAATCACGAACCACCGGAATATCCTCGATCTTCTTCTCATCGTCAGTAGAAACGTTAACAAGTGCCAGAATGGCCGAACAACCCTTTCGAAGGTACTTACGGGCTTTCATGCTAGAAATGATACTCAGCGGAGCACCGCTTTTCTCGCCATGAACCGAAAGAGTCTCTCCATCAGGGAGAGGGATCCGAATAATCTTATCGAAGCAAACGATCTCCGCACGATACAACGATAACCAATCCATGCCGACAACGACATCAAAACTACCCAGGGGTACCGGCATAAGGTCAATGGGGAAAGACAAACCCGATAGTTCCAAGCGACATTCCCTAAGGGTGTGTGTCGCTTCGATTTTCTTACCATCAGCCAATTCTATTAAGTACTTAGCCTCTAAAGGTGTGGGTACTATATCTGGCAATCGACTAATGTCCATAGATACGAAACTCTTATCGGCACCAGAATCAAACAAGACAGAAACATAGCGATCATTAAGAAGGAACGTACCGGTAACTGTGTCTGGATCCTTCCTAGCCTCTGTAGATCCAATGACGAAAGCACGTGCAGTCCTGCCTCCGCCCCCATTGTTCCCATTACCGTTTCCGCCCCTCCTGTTATCGCCCTGCTTCAGTTTAGGACATTCACGCTTAAAGTGTCCCGTATTACCACAGTTATAGCACCCCTGCTTTCCTGGAGTCCCCTGAGCAGCAGGAGTAGGAGCAGTAGCAGGAGTTTGAGTTGGGGTGAGTGCCACCCTGCAATCATTGGCATGATGCCCCAACTGATGGCACCGATGACAACGAGCCCGATCACAACTCCTAGAATGATGAAAACCACACTTGTTGCAGTTGGGGTGCTTCCCAACATACCCACTTGACTTCTGCCCAGAAGAAGACCCAGATGAATCAAACTTCTTCGCCGGCTGAGATGGCGCTGGCACAACACTCTTCCGCACACTATCCCATTTCCTCTTGCTCCCCTCAGAACTCTTCACAGCCGCACCCTTAGGAGGCAAAACACCTTCTGCCACCTTCAGGTTAGTCATCCGATGAGCTGATCGGACAACTTCAGCAATAGTGGGAAGATTCCCAGCAGCCACCAATCCAGCAATCTCCGGCACTAGCCCAGACACATAGTGCTCGATCCTCCTATACTCGGGTGTGTGCAAATCAGGGCACAACACCGCCAGCTCATTCCTCCTCACAGTGTACTCCTCAATCTCTGACCCGACCATCTTGTAGCTCCAGGCTTCATGTTCCAACTTCTGTACCTCCTCCCTCGGACAGTACTCACCTCTCAACAGTTGCACAAACTCCGCCCAAGGCATAGCAATGGCCTCCCCCAATCCCATGTTCTGAATAGTAGCATTCCACCACGACAGTGCAGGCCCCTCAAATGTCGCAGTAGCATACTTCACCCGGTCCCCAGCAGGACAGTTACACATGACGAACACAGACTCAACCTTCTCCATCCATCGGAGCAGTCCCACTGTTCCCTCAATTCCAGCGAAGTTATGGGGCTGAAAATCCCGAAACTTCTTATAAGAGCACTGAGGTGGGGGTGGATTGGCACCAATACCTGAAACACGGTACACGAGTAAAACACAAACGAAAGGACATGAAACCCAAGAATGAGGCAAGGTCGACAGAAATCAACTCACCACCCATGGCATTAATCCCAGCCTGGAAATTAGCCATAGCCATGTTCACTTGCTGCTGTAGCAAGTTGTTCAGCTCAGCTTGGGTCATGTTGATGTTGCCACGACCACCGCCGCCAGCACGACCACCGCCGCCAGCACGACCACCGCCGCCAGTACGGCCACCGCCGCCACCACGACGTCCACCACCGCGAGCACCAGACATGATCTAACAAATCAAGAAATCGAGGCATTCAGATTCACTTCTAGTGTCACCCACTAGAAATTTATAAGAGTTAACTTAGGACAAATCCAGGACTATACATCCAAACTCGAAGTCCATCGGGATTTTCATGCATTTCAGTTTATTATTTCATGTGCACCCGAAATGATAAACTGCTCCACATGGTCCTCTAGATGTACCCCTAATCCGGACTCCGGTCACCGAATATCGTCGCCTAGTAAAGTGTTACGATAGGTGCAAGTGTAAGAAGGCATGTGTGTGCTAGAACCAACAAATCAGCCCATTCCAATTCAATCCTGAAGAGGAAGACAAAAGTAGGTAAGAACCCAAATAAAAGCGGATGATGTAACAGAGAAGTATGATGATGATGTAAGGACACCCCGACAACGTTAGTACGTATCCCACTAATAGACTCAAAGTATGTGACCGTCTAGTGTGTGCGACTCGGCTATAGACCAGACTCTACATGCAGTCCTAGTTCACTATAACCATTGGCTCTTATACCAATCTGTCACACCCTCAGATTTCCACTTGCGGAGTTTTACCACGAGGCGCATGACAAACCAGGATCCAAGTCAACGGTCACAATAAACAACACTATATGAAATACGTAAACACAAAACATAGTTCTCAATTTATAAAACCGTAGCAGAAGCATTTAACCAGTTACAAAACCATGTACGACAATGTTCAAAAACTTTATTCAAAACATGAAACTAAGCCTAGACGCCATGCAGACTCGTGCGCCTAGTCCTCTGTTGCTACCTTAGCGACCTGAGAAAAACATGCCAAAGAGACGTCAACATATAATGCTGGTGAGTTCACAGGTTTGTTCAATAAGTTACTAAGTTACCAAAACGTTACCATGTCCATACTATACCAATGTCACCAAGTACGCTAGCTAGGCGTATGTTTTATTACTACTACGATTGGAAACCATTACTGGACACGTTTAGCAATGTTTAGCATATGTTTAAGCAGCCCGAATATGTTCAGCATGTTTAGCAAAGTTCGAGACAACATGCACCCGCCTGGCCCTCCAAGCCGTCGAGTGGGGTAGGTCACGCCCAATCGATCTATCCACATTTCCCCCGTTGTGCATCCCCGCACATTCATGGTTTCCCCCGGGACTTCCAAAGATCGTATAGCAATACAAGTTAAAACCATAGTATGACATATGTTACCAAATAGTTTAGCGCATGTTTTCTCCCCAAAAGTTAAAGCTGTAAAAGTGGGGCCATGAACTCACCTTAGATAGCGTTCTTCGGTTACTAGTAAAAATGCTAAGCCCTTGATAATCCCTCTACCGGAGATCTATCAAAATGTTCACATAAGTGTTCCGACTAATAACCATAAGGTTATCTAGTCCCCGATTGTCCAGATCGTAACCAATTATGTTTTAAAGCGTGTTTAAATGTTTAACCGACACACTAGACCGACCCGACATCCCGTTGGTGACTCATTACCCTAACTAATCAAGTACACATAGATTACACACAAGGTTCAAGCATAAAACACTTAGTTTGTATCAAAAATCTCATTTCTGCATCAGAACGGTCGAACCAGTCAGATAAAATCTCCTTCGCCCATTTTAAGTCTCCTTCGCCCGTTTTAAGTTCTCCTTCGCCCGTTTTTCCACGTTCGACCGTTTGATCAAGTTCGCCCAACATTTTCCAGGTTCGACCCTGGATTCTCTCCTTCGACCATTCGAATGGTCGAATGAGTCCAGGTTCGCCCCTGTTCTAATAATTTTCCTAAAAACGCTTCAAACACATTCAAAACATCCCGAAACATCATCAAATACAGCAGTCAAGTATGATTAACATATCCCTACATAATCCTACCAATTTTGCCCCAAAACCAGCTTGTTTTAATACTTTCCCAAAATGGCAAAATTATGGAAATGTCACATCATGCATGAAATCTTTACCCAATTTTGAAACTTTTCAATACCAACCCATAATCATCTACAAATGCTCAGTTTATCTTGTAATCGAAAACCCCCAATCATTTTATTGATAATACTCAACATGCACAAGCCCTAGATTTCATAAAATCCCCAAAATACCCATAATATTATCATCTATCTAATTGTAACCCTAAACAACAATAAACCAATATCAATAGCAACCTTAGATCATGTTTCTAGCATTAGAACAGCAGCAAATCATTAAACAACACATAACATCACATAACACATAATTAACATATGTATATTGATACAAATCCTATGTTTAATGATAGGGTTTAGGTTTAGAAAGATGTTTAAAAGGTTTTTATTGATAAAATCTTCCTTCGAACAGATCTGGACATTTGAGGTTAGATAAAAAACGGATTAAAATGCCTTAAAAAGATTTAAGATTAAGAACACACCTTGGATTCTTGTTTAGATGTTGTAGATAGGTTAGATTATGAAAAAGAAGAGCAAAAACTCCTTCCTTAGTGATTAAAATCGTTTGAGAGTGTTTTGAGACGGTTATGGTTTGTGAAATGGTGAAAAATGACAAAGTTTGGTATTAATACTATTCCACCTTCGACCCCTTTCAATGGTCGAATGTGGCCTCCTTCGACCCTTTCACAGGGTCGAATGTACCCTATTCTGGTTGAAGGGAATTCTTCAAATCCCATATCCCAGGTTCGCCCCTTTGCAAAGGGTCGAACCAAGACGTATTTCCTCCTTCGACCACTCGAAGTGGTCGAACCAGGACCTATGTATATCTAGTTTTCCAGTTTGTCGTGTTTAACGCATTTTAACGCACCTTAACACATGAGCATGCAACCTTAGTCTATGTTTAACATATTTAAGCACGGATAATCATCTACACATCATTTAAACACATCTATGTATATAATCCACCACACGACCCATAATCTACACATACACTTAATTAGTTCATGTAATGTCACCAACAACGGGACCCGGTACTAATGTATTCCCAAAATGACTCCCAATGATCCTCCAGATCATTGAACCCTGGACAATCCTAACTTGACCCGACTCAACCTAGTTAAGTTTGTTTATAAACGTTTCCCGCTAAGGTAGACTTAGATGTTACTAAAATGTTTAAGCCAAATATGCCGGGTGTCACAACCAAACATTATTAACCAGCAGGCCGTGAATCCTACGGGAAGCAATGTTCGCGTTTATAATACCATGGAAAAAAGAGGAATTCTCATCGCCAAAACGGACCCAGTTGGTCCTAGCTTTCTGTTGGAGGTCCTTCCCCTTCTTTAACTCGATATTACGGAGTTTCGTTCTGAAGACAGCCCTTTTCTTTTTATCAACCACACTCAAGGTAGCATCTTCGGCCATACGATCAAAGTAGCCAATCGCATTACGAAGAGCAATCATCTCCTTCTCTTCCAAGATCTTCACTTCTTGCCTCCAACATTTTATATCCAGCTTGATATCTTTGAGAACGTAAGTGAAGTACTTGTCCGCCTTACCCATAATAATACCACTCCCAATCCTAGTAGAGACGATGGAAGCCACCTCAGGCGAATTAATCCAGGAATTAAAAAACTTGAAAGGAGTCGGCCCGAAGTCGATATTGGAGCAAGATAAAGAAACAGGGCAGCGATCGGACGGACCCTTCTTATGGACTTCCACCTTGGCATTGGGCCACAATTTCATAAAATCATCACAGACAAGAATACGATCCAACTTGCTATACTTAACATCCACATTATCCGAGATATAAGTAAATCGCCCCCCGCACATACGGTATTCCAACCATCCCACCCGGCTAATAAAATCATTAAAGCGAGCAGAGGCATTCGCATCAAAAACAGAATTCAATCTTTCCGCCTCGGACCTTACCTCGTTAAAATCTCCTAGGGCAACCCACATCCCATCCATTTGGTTTTTTAAGGAAGCGATTTTGTTCCAGAGATGTCCCCGCAAAGCAACATCATTAGGAGCGTGTAAGTTAATAATATTAATTCTGCCCGCAATACCTTTAATGAGGCCGGAGGTGAGAACAAAATACTGATCAGAGGAGGAATCAACAAGCGTGAACAACGATGGATCCCAGATGGACACCAACCCACCAGACCTACCGTTCGCGTCACCAGCGACGAACTGGTAATTAGACCGGTCCCAAAAACGAGCCCAATACGATTCCGGCACAACACTAACATGAGTCTCTTGGATACAAAGAAAAGACACCTTGGCATCCTTCCTCAAATTCCTGATCCAGCCCGGTTTATCAGACCCGGATATCCCCCTAGAGTTAATCGTCAAAAAATTCATGATAACACGTTGTCCTCAGATTCCCCCTCGATCATCTTCGTCACCTGGTTGGAAAAGCCATCAACTTCTACCCCGAGACATTCACCATAATTGAGCATGGCTTCAATCTCAGCTTCCAACCCGGGCTCGGCATCATTAAAACCATCACCCTTACCTTCCAAGCTATCTCCCGTGTGAACACCTGATTTAACCCGTCCAGAATCCCTCTCGAGGTGCTTAGCTTTAAGGGTTTCAATAGTGTCTTTCTTGATTATCTCTTCCAGACTAAAAGGGTCTGAGTCAACTGGAGTATTCAAGTCAGGAGTTTTAAAGAGGTGGGCCTCCGTGAACCTTTTCTTCTTCTTGTCCTTAGCCCTCAAGGTTACAAAGCTAAGCCCATTAGGATTAATGGGATGGTGGCCCAAGCTAAGTGGCCCACTAGGGGAATAACGATGAATAGAAACAGGGGTAGACTTTGTGGGGCTAGCAAAAGGAGAGGGGACATTACTTTTATCTTTACTAACAGAATGTGAAGGGTTTACAGCCCCCAAATCCACCTCGCAAGTTGTGTCAGCAACAGAGCCATAATGACTTTTAATTCCCATGCAGAGCTTCGAGCCGACCACCTTTTCAACTTCTTCATCACTCGACTTCTTGGATACAGGGCTGGCAGCCGAAAAAAAATCTGACGTATTATCCGGCACTGTCATGCTAGGAAACGAAGGTCTCCAGTCAGCATCAAATTCGTTAACCCAAACGGTGAAGGAATGACCTTCCCAGGACATAAGGAATTCACTAGATATTCTCCTACCAGATTGCACCACCACAGCCATTACGTTTTCCGACATATTAGTATCGTCAACAGACGCAGAGGATTTATAGAACAGCCTCCCAACCCTCTCGCCGATTGTATTGAAGACGTGCCGGTCCCAGAGGCACACCGGGACCCCTGTGACTTTAACTCAAGCAACTCGATCATACGTCGGAGGTATACCTTCCCACACATACAGCCTAGAGAACCACCTTGACCAATACTCGTACTGGTCAATGAGGAAGTCCTCAGCATCTTGACATGACCCGAAGGTAATCAAAACCTTAACACCACCTAAGTACCGGATAACAGCTCCTGGGTCAAGCTCCTCAGCCATAATCTCTCCCAGTTTCCGAAAGACCTCCAATTCTTTAACTTCACCCACAAGAGACTTGAACTCCAACGCTTTTTTGGTTTGAGTTTTCATTGGAGGAAGATCAAGGCGAGTGGGGGGTGAGGTGGGGTTGCAGCCCAGCCTCATCTCAATAGAATCCCAGTAGGTTCTATTAGCTTGTGGGGGCTGAACAGGCTTTTTTTCTCCCTGAGCACCCGACGAACCCAGCCTAGAGAAAACATTGGTCTTTGTAACAGTGGTGTTTTTAGAGCCATCTCTATTAAACTTCGCCACATTGATCCCCAAGATGGCACCATCCAGGGCTTCCCCATCTAAAGACCTAGCCCATTCCTCCGCATCCCCAATACTAGAAAACCTCAAGAACCCAAAACCGTTCCCGGCTCCATCTTTCTTAGCAGGGACAAACGCATCTTCCAAATTGTCGTACTTCTGAAAAGCTTGCCATAGTTTCTCCCCGTTGCAACCAGGGGTAGGTTCGAGACGAAGAAAGAGGTAGTGTTACGCAACCTTTCCACTTTCTTCTGGAACTTCCCTTCTCTCTTGATATTCTTCTTACTCAAAACTGGAATCCACCTCCGACCAGTACTCGTACCTGCGTTCTTCAGCTTCTCCAGTTCTGCATCCTTCTTCTCCTTTAGATCTTGGTACTCCTTGCTGGATAGAATTGGTTGTTGTTGTTGACGGTGATTTTTGGAATCGCCTCTCCGGTTCCTCATGGAGAGAATGCGGTTAGGGGGAAGATTTTATTTTTGTGGCATGTAATTTCAAAGTGAAAATAGATAGTGTAATGATTGGGTTACGGACTTGAGGATTGTGAAGTCTACTGATTGAAACCATGGACTTCTAAAGTCCACCGTTTGTTCTCATGGATTTCTCTTCGTTGTTGCTTGTAATACAAAGTTTTTTATAACGGTTCATCATGGGTTTCAACAGGGCTGTCTTTGAAAACACAAAAAAAAAAAAAAAAAAATGGGTCTCGGGCGAAAAAAATTTAGACCTAAAATTTTGTAAAGAGAAATGAATTATAAAAAAAAAATGAGTATGGTACTAGAGCCAACAATTGAACTTGAGACCTTTACATTAAATTAACATGGTTTTTCCAACTCTAATAACAAGACTTTAATGTATAAAACACTAATATATATATATATATATATCCTAAATATAGAATTTAATATATATATATATATATATATATATATATATATATTTGCGTATATTTAAAAAAAAACGTTCGGCCCCTTTAAGGGTCAGGTTCTGAGCCGGTGACCACCCCGCCCACCCTCCCAGCCGACCCTGGGTTTCAAATGTTTGATAACTTTGGGAAATACTATACGAGTTGTGAAAAATAAATCTATCTATATATATATAAAAGAAAACGTGTATGCTGACGTGACGTGTAATGGAGGCCCCAACCTCCCCTTAAGAGTGCCACCTGACATCATAATTGAAAGATTTTTGTGTTTTTGAATTATTTCCTTTTTTAATTAAAAAAAGATAAACATAAAACCCTAAATTCTCAATTACTAAAATTAAATTGAGTTATTTTAGGAAAAAAGAATTTAAAAATAAATTTAAAACTTTTTCTCTCATGTTTCTTCCCATAATTTTAAACGTTTATATCTTTTATATACGAGATTTTTTAAAGAAAAAAAATTACACCAAATTAACGAGCGTTTTATTATCTTTCCAACGAGTACGATAGTGCTATATAAAAAACGGAGAAAAAATCGACTATTTTTTGTGGGGTTTCGTTTATACAGGAAAAAAACACACAAAGTGTTCATGTTATTCATTAATCATGTTTTTTCTTTTAAACCCGGTTCTTATCTACGATGTTGAAAATCAGCTCAATCGCCATCTTATCATTGGAATTTTACTAGGTATACTTCATCAAGAGATGTTAAGAGAAAGAATCGCGCAACACTGCAACACATGGTGTCACCTTATAACAAGGTTATTATTTTATTTATTTAATTACAAGAGTAATAATTATTACTATTAGTATTAGTATTATTAGAATGGTTATATTTTTCAACCCCGGGAGGCTCCCGGGAAGAATTGATAGTTGTTGACGTGGCGTTCAATGGTTGCATCAACCATCTTTTTATTATGCCACGTGGCATAATGAGATGCAATGGTTACAACTTCAAACTTAAGTGTTTGTTTAGTTGATTAGGTTAGGAATTATAAGAGTCATTTGAATGTGAGAAATTAGAGAGATGTAATGAGTTTTTGAATAGTTGTAGCTTGCATAAGTGATTATTTAAATGATTATTGATTAGGTTTTAGATTATAGAATATGAGTTATTACTTATTAGAATACTATGAAAATGCAATGATTGAGAGATTTTGTGGTTAGTTAACTTAATCCATTTGCAATAGGTTATCACGTAAAATTAGATTTTTCAACCCCGTGACCCTCCCGGAGTAATCAGCTAGTGTTTTAAATATTTAAAATACAATAGATCACAAAAGTAATTTTTTTTAATCAACTTAATAAAACCAAATGAAGATAAGTTTTATGTTCGGACATAAAGTTTTGAAAAACCGCGTTTAAACGTGTATGACATCAGCGACTATATATCGTCAGCGGTCCATCAAACCAAACCTTGCTTCCATCAATACGTAATCCAACAAATCAACTCATGCCACGTAGGCTTTCAAAGCAAACAAAAAAATAATAATAATAACTCAACTCTCTCACCAACGATTATCACTCCAGTTGAGTTTAGGTCACTAACCATAGTTTCTGAAAATAAACCATGGTTAATCCCTCCTATAAATACCCATATGATCACTATCTTTGTTCACTCTCTTAATACACAAAACCAAAACACACACACACACACACTTAAAAGGTGAACGAGAGTGGATTGCGCGGGAAACAATATTATTCATATTTATATATTGTTCTACCGTACAGGTATATATAATATATTAACTATACTATACTTTTTCTATCTTAAACTTAATATTCTTTAGATTATCTGTTGTTGTTTCTATTCCTTTGATTGAATATCACTCTCTGCCGATATATACTTTTATCCTAGCTTTAACGAAATTTGATAGTTTATAGATCGTGTATGTTGGTTTAGGCCTCAAAACACACACAAATATACTATATGTATGTATGTATGTAAAATTACGAAGCTTTGTAAAGTGGTAAAGGAAATTAGAAGGTTGCATTTATTATCAACTATGGAATTGGCTTTATATAGCCTACATAATCAGAAAACACAACTAACTAAACAAAACAGTAACCATAAAATCAGCAACTTAAATCTCCAACGTTCACCTCCACGTCCGTTTTTCAGATCCAATTTACTCGGTCAACTCCTCACCTAGTCTTTTAACGTTCAAACAATTACTGACCGTGAACCATGACCCACTACGTAAACCCGCGACCCGATAACATGCCGAACCGTGACCCGTAAACCAACCGGTTAACCCAACAGTGTATACTTATGTATATATGTGTGTTTATGATCATGTTTTTGGCTTGATGTTTGTGGATTTAGATCATCTGGTATTAATATTATTTTGATTGAATTTAACTGTTGATATACGCTCATCGTCTATAATTATAACTAGATTTGATAGGTTATAGATCGCGTATCGTTACGAATATGTATAAATGTATTTATGATCATAAATTTTGGCTATACGTTTGTGGATTTAGATCATCTGGTGTTGATATTCTTTTGATTGAATTTGACTGCTGAATGCTGATATACTTTCATCTAGTGGTGTAAACGAGCCGAGCCATGCCCGAGCGTGACTAGGCTCGAGCTCCGCTCATCATACTTTTATGAAGCTTGAGCTCGAGCTCGGCTCGGTTTGAGCCTAATAGTTTGAGCTTGAACTTGGCTCGAAAGTAAAACCCAAGGGCTTGACCTCGGCTCGAAATAAATTATAGAACAATTTAAAGGAGTTAAAAGCTCGGCTCGAGCTCGCTTTGATAGCTTAAACGAGCCAAAGCTCGGCTCGAGTTCGACTCGCCAATGATAAATAGTAGGTATATATACTATATATAAAATAAAATAATATGTTTGGGCTCGTTTACGCTCGCGATCCTAAACGGTTTTTGTATGAAAAGCTCGAGCTCGGGCTCTCGATAACTAAACGAGTCATGTTTCAAGTTCCGGCTCGTTCGAGCTTTTTACTAATCCGATCTCGAGTAGCTCTCGAACCGTTACGCATAATTTACACCACTACTTTCATCGTCTGAAATTTTAACTAAATTTGATGTTTATAGATCGCGTATCGGTACACATGTGTGTTTACAATCATGATTTAATTTTAGATGTATACGGTGATGAATTTGTCAGATCGAGTGATTGTGTTATGGAATTGATGATCAGATTGTTTGATATTATTTTCTGTTGAAGTGGAAAATAGATATTTGTTTTTGCTGCTTTTTCACTTTTTTAATTAATTAGATTATTATTGTTATTACATGCGTGTAATTGTTTGCTAATTATGATCCGTTGATTATTAATCAGTAGGTTTGACCATAAAAGTCAATGCTGAAACCGCTTTTTGACTCAGTTATGTTCAACTTAAATTTAACGGTTTTAATATATCAATGATTAATCTTATCTTATAGATTCATTTTCTTGTTGATCTTTTTTCTATAATGTTTTCTTGTGTTCTTGGTTGTTGAGTTTTTTAGTTTGTAATAACTAATAATAACAAATGTTTTGAGAATCTGACTAGATAGCAAACGGTTGTCTTACTGGTTTACTGGTCAGACTGGTCGACCGTCTTTCGGGAACTGGATTACGTAATATAAATATAAAATTAAAACTATATATGTATATTTATCATCACAACAAAATATGAAAATATTTGTGAGTTGGTTTAAATTTGCGGTTTTAATAAAATATGAAGACTTGATAGATAATAATATGAGACTCTCAAGTACTAACTAAACTATTCATCAAAACTAATATTATATAATATAATATGAAAAAATGAATTTTGATTTTTTTTTTTTTAAACTGAGCATAACTCATTCATTCCATAAAAGCGAAAATAAAATAAAAATAAAAACACTATTAAATTTGATATGTGGTCTGACCACCCGGTCCACCGGCCCAACCTGTCTCAACGGGAAATTGTCAAAGAGGCTTGACCGGATCGGTTCCATGCCCAGTTCCTGGTCCAACGGATCTAACTGGCCCAGTCATTCTGGTTTTGAAAACACTAAATACGTTAGGAAACGAAATACGTTATAAGGCAATTGTTGTGATTGTAATTGTTTCAATCTCTCGTATTCTACTAATCTATTATGAACAGTATTTTCCTACATGTACCTCTATATCTAATCCAGTTAAAACCTTCTGCATTTTAAGGTAGCAACATATTTTGAGCTGCAATGTGTCCATCCTGCCAACCACTTGCAGCCGAAGACGAATATTGCACAGATGAGGCAATCTGTATGTCCTTATTCAACTTCAAAAATGGGAAACCTCTGCCCTTGAATGTAACTTCAGATGTGAATCCTTACCAATATAGACCCGCTGATCTACCTGGTTAGTATCATTGTATCAGTATTGTTACCTTTGTGAATTGTGATTAAATACACATGATCAATATCGGTATGACTTTATCTTGTTTCAAATCTAACTTGTAGCTGATCTATGGTACTTGTGCTCTGGGGTAAAAAAGGATGCAGAATGTGGATTTTGGCAGGAAACCGAGCCGGCTTGTGAGATATTTTCCAACTCTGTCATCCATGGTTTGAGAACTACCCTTCAGTTTCACGAGGGTCGGGCTCCACATGGACGGAAGACAGATTGGGTTATGCAAGAATATAGGATAACCAACAAGTATGACAATGATCCGATGGTATACGCGATATCTGTTTTGTTATTGCATTGTTTTGGATGTCAAAAGTTGTGACTGATTCGGTTGGATAATATTAATATGCAGGATCTTAGAGCATTATGTAGAGTGTTTTGGCTGGTGAAAATAGACCACCCTCTGGTCACTGCAGTGCTGATATTAATGTCAAAGTCTCCATTAATATGAGGCCAAAAACAATATTGATCAATGAACTTGTGGTAAGTTGGGTTTTACCTTTTCACAGTGTTTTTTGTTATTATTTTATTTTATTTTATTTTTGTTGAATTTAGTTCACATATGTTTTGTAGGGGAAAACTGTGGAAAGAAAATAGGATCGTCACCCGTGACAAGGGGATCTCCATGTCGTTTTCTTGAAAACTCATCCGAACGGGAGTGTATTTTGACAGGAGACTTCTTTGAGTTAAACGATCTTGTTGATCCAGGCTCACGTTCTTCCAGTTCATCCGATTCAAGTTCTATGAGCATGACTTCAGAAGACTACTTTGACTCAATAGCTCTCTTGCAAGAACTGCAGGATGATATTATAGATCAAGAAATGAAAGATTCAAGTGTCAAGTATATTCCTTCTTCACCTGTAAAGTCAAAAGAAGTGGTGGTACACCCTGCCACTTCAGGTACTGTTTTTTTTTCCTTACTTGTAGACTCCTTGTGTGAAAACTAGAGTGGGCATGTTGGTACAATGAGAAATGGGTCAAATGGGCTCGGTTGAACCGCGTCATCTTTAGCAGTGGTCAAAACATGTCGTTTCTGGTTGATCCGAAAATGCTTTTATATCAATAGTTTTTAAAATATGAAAAATCGTTAACGAGTTAGTTATGACCACAAATAATAATATCATTACAACAATATTATAAATTTTCAAATAAAACTATTTAGGAAGTTGCGTGGATTAAATTAGACTTTGAATGACTTTTAACCCATCTGGCCCGTTTCTTTTTCGTTATTTTTTCTTTGACCCGTTTGTTTTTTTAGCTATTTTTCTTTTATTCTAACCGTTCCTTTTTAGCTATTTTTCTTTTACTTCACTCGTTCGCCTTTTAGCAAATTTTCTCTTATTTTCATATGTTCCCTTTTTAGCCATTTTAAAATTATTTGACCCGTTTGAGCTTAAAAAAAATTCAAATCAATCCACTGCTTGGGCCAAAATTGTCACCTCTGATAAAAATATTATGTCAATTCAGTCTAATGTATGCTTATTGTGATTTTTATCAGTAGCTTCTCCAAGAAACAACAAAGAGTGCAAACCTTCGGCCGAAGAGACCTCCAAAGCAGAAAAGAGGCCCGCAAGCACTTCACATGGTGTTAACATAACATCATCTTCAAATAATTCTAAAAACACATCCAAAGAGGGAAATAATGAGCATGCTAGAAGGACCAAAAGCGTAAAATTATGAAGTATTCTGTTTCTTACCATTTTGAGTAGTTGCTTGCATAACTAGAAATGTTTATTTAAATAGAAGAAACCATGAGGATTAAAGATCGAATCTAGTCGGGTAAATGGATCGGGTTTTTTGATACTACTGATGGTAAGAGGACAGTAAAGGACAGCAAACCTTTCATTTGTGTTGTAAGATAACATGTAGATAGTGTCAATGGTATGTGCAACACTTGTACAGTGGTGATTTCATATTTACTTGTTTTGTAATCGATATTGTATAATTAAAACATTTACATCTTTACTTTAATGTATTTTTGATAAATAGTTGTTATTTATGTCGTCTAGTATTATTTTGATTACGTTTGTTTAATCTTGGTTTGTTCAATGCTTTTTGATTCTCATCAATTCTTAGTTTGTGCATTGCCTTTTTGACTCTTATAAATCCAATTGAAGCTCGCAACATAAAACATTATATTTTTGTTGAAATATACATTTCTCTTTATTATCAATTTAATACTTATAAGGATCATAATAAATATGTTGCATGTTCTAATGTTAGTTTGGTTTATTGTGTCACATTATGTTGGATGAGGTCTGGGCTTGTAGATGGATAATCGGCTTGTAATGTGCTAGAATGATAATGGGCTTGTAGTAGTTAATGGGCTGGACTGTTGGGCTAATAGTTGAGTTGATGTATATGTTGCTGTTTGGGCTTAATTGAGATTCAGTATACAAGTGGTAGGGATGAGCTCATGACGGTATCGGTACCAACCGATACCGATCCTGAAAAAACCGATACCGAAAACCCATACCGAACACATACGGTACGGTATTGGTTCGGTATCAGTACGGTACCGGTATGGTATCGATATTTTACCATAAAATACTGATACAATACCGATCCCGTACTGATACCGATAATACCAAAACCAAAAACCTCTAATTGTGGGTACCAATACCGATACCGAATACCCTCGGTTCGGTATCGGTTTGATACGGGATCGGGACGGTATCGGTATTCGACTCTATGTGCTCATCCCTAACAAGTGGTGATCCACCGGGCTCATGTCTTGATATCTCTAAAACTCGTTTTGGGGTTATTCTAGTTAAGGCCCATGTTAAATGAGACCTTGTAACATTTCGTATTTTATCCCTCTTGTAATAAAGAAAGTTATGTAATAAATCTTCGAATCTTGATATTTTGGGCATAATAAAATTTTCCTATCATTTTTAATCAAGTTATGATCATATATATATATATATATATATATATATATATATAATTAAATAGTTTTAGTATGAAAATGTTCAAAAAATATAAAATGGGTGGACCGGGACTCGAACCCGCGTCCAACCAGTCCATAACTACACGTTTCAACCAGCTGAGCCACAGCTCTGTTGTGTTATGATCCCAACTCGATATAAACTTAACTTTTCCTTGATTATTATCAGTTGACTAAGAAAAGTCAAAACCCAAAACAATATCCCTCCAATTGGGTTTGAATTCCACGAATCTTCTTATAATCAGTTAAAGGGAGTTTGTTAGCAGGTTATTCGGCCCTATCCCTACACGAATTCTCAACAAAACATACCGGGAATCATAATTTTACGCTATTAGATAAACATTCAAATTCAAATTTAAATCCATCTAATCCGGGAGTTTTAGTATAAAATTGAACCCCCAGTATCAATCTCTATATGTCGAAATTCAATTACCCCAGATCATAATCCACATATTATCTCTCAAACCTTCAAATTTTGAAGCTTGTGGTCACATAAGTTCTTTTGCTTGTTCATCGCCATAGCCGCAGGTATAAATCAATTGGTTGTTTTATTGTGTTAATCGGCACCTAGTAATCAGTAACCCCATGATTAATTAGGTTTTAATCGCGTATTGTAGTTGATTGTAATTCTAGGGTTTATTCTTATTTTTTTGGGGAAGATGATTACATTTCGCGTCTCTATAAAACCATTTCAGAAAACACAATAAAACTGAAATATGATGCAGATCAGATGGTTGGGGTAACTGTGGTTGAGGCTCTGGGTCGTGGGTTCGATTCAGAGTGCCAACGACTTTTTATCTTTTTGATATATGGTATTCAAATCATCATGCTAACCCAGTATATAATTAAACAATCCTGTTAAACATTCGTAATCAGGGTGTGGCGTAGTGGTGGCTACAATTGTGATAAACCACCACCCGCCACTGACTCGGGTTCAATCCTCACAACCCAAACGTTTTTTTTTAGATCCTTTTTTTATATACTTATGATATTATTTTTAGAAATAGATTTTAAATACTAAACATGGTTTATAAATTCTATAAAAATTATTTTAAGTTATTCTGATGATAAAGTTTATTATCCAACTTTTAGTTTTCAAAAATTATTTATTTATTATATATTATAAATATTACAAATTTATTCATTTATAATTTCAAAATTCTATAAAAATATCAAAACGACATTATAAAATCCCACAAAAATAATTTTAAACTTATAAATCAATAAGCATTTCAGAAATAAATTTTATTTTAGAAAAATCATTTATTTAGTATTTTTAATTGATTTTTTGTTATTTTAATCATAAAGAAATCATAATAAATTCATTTTTTATTATTTTTACATCAAAATTTCACATAAATTATTTTCAATCATTTAGATCAGAAATATATTTTTTTTCGAAATTTATAAATTTTAAAAGTTTTAAATATTAAGTCTATATTTTGACAAATAAGTATTAATGTATATATATTCATTAATTAAGAAAATAATTTTATAAAAATTATTTTCACATTTATTACATTATAATACAACTACCTTTAATTAATATTGGTCAGAAATCTTTTTATTAATTATTTCTTTATTTAATAACAATTATTCCAATTTAATCATTAATCAGTTATCAATCCCCAAATTAGGAACCCTAGAACTACTTGTAGATTAGAAAACTTAGACTTTTAAGTTTTCCAATTACTCAATTATTGCCTTATAAATAGGGTGATATTTGGACACAAGAACCACAATTATTCTATAGCAAGGGATTCAATTCTAGCATTAAGGTGAGTTTACATAGCCCTTTTTTCTGTTTTACGTTTTGGGGTGAAACATGTTTAAACAATTCATACACTATCATTGTTGAAACTTGTGATTCGATTATAAACATTTTATACACTATCATTTACTCATTCTATCATTTGACTGTAACAAAAAGACACAGTACAATCATTAACAATGATCAAGCCGCCTGTTTAGATTATAGCGCTATAGGTCTGACAAACCCACCCCCCCCCCCCCCGCATAAATTCAGGGATGATCGATAACAGTTACACTTTTACTAACTTGCGAGTTAGGTCTCAGTCGACACAAGGTTTGGTTGTACAAAAGACGCATTGTTACATGTCGGACTCATATTCTATCATTACTCATTATTATACTTCAACTATGATTGCTATACAACATATTGTTTTCAACTATATGCAAAACCTATGTATTCTCACCAACTATTTATAGTTGACCCCCCATCTTTCCAACTCAACATGTTTCAGGTTTTACTTGCTATTGGAAGTTGTACAAGTCCTGGATCACATAGGAGCTTTGGACCTAGCTTATGTAAATCAAGTTTATGTATTAAATTGTATATTGTAAATTGTTTAGTAATATTCAACTTCCATTTAGTACCATGAGCTATTGAACAATCATCACTACGTGACACCTCGATGTTTCCGCCATCGGTTGGGGTGTTACAGATTGGTATCAGAGCCTTGGTTATAGGGAATTAGGTTAATAGAAAAATAATCTAGTCTATAGCCTTAGGACTTTAACCAGTACATGCTTCAGTTGCTTGTAACTCTACCTTATCCTTATCTCTATCCCTATCCTTCTCCTTATTCTTACCCTAGCTTGTCTTGCCTACTCTCTTTCATTTACTTGTTGCAATCCTAAAGTACTCCTAGATTATTAGGGCAAATTCCTTGGCTTAGATATGACCTGTCTTGATAAATCAACGTTTCGTTTATACATGGATAAACGAATACAATCTTTGTGTTTCATTATTATTTATACCCCCCTCACTCATTTAAATTCTAAGATTTGAATTTCAAAATTTTTTGCAATTCAAATCTATTTTCTTCCTTATATAACCTCCTCGTTGGCTTGAATTTCACGAATCATTTGTGGATCTCACAATCATATTTCATTTTACAAACTTATAATATTACTCGTACGTCTAATTATTTTCAACACCTTACCCAAATCATGTTATTGCCTTTTTCAACATGTTACATATTTTTAAACTGTAACCTCATAACCTGAGTATACCCTAGCACAAAACTAAAGATTTCTAAATTTTGTTGGATTTTCATTACCTAGAAATTTTACAAAATACATATTTTTGTCAAAAGATGTCCTTAAATAAATTTCTAAATCCAAATGTTTATTAATTGGCGTAAGAAAAGATTTTCGATATAACGTTTTAATCTATTAATAGAACCTTGATTTTTCAAAAACCAATGTCGTATCTCAAACCTTTGACTAACTGGAATAATCTGATCTAAGCTCACTTAATATGTACTATTTAACGACTTTTGTTTTATATACAAAACCCATTTTGAAAATTGAATCTTTCCCTCTACAGGGACAAAAATTCAATCTCCAATTTCTTCATTGACACCTACTTATTTTCAACTTGTCCAATTTTGGCATTTATCACAATCATGTTTTCTCATACACTTGATTTTAACCCTTGAATCAAATCCCATGATTCATACTGCTAAATAATCTCCTTACTACTTGTGTCTCTTTGAAGACCTATAAACTAAACTCTTTATTAACTATCTTCACGTTCACTATCTTTCATAACCTTGATGATACTTTGAGTTCTTCATCATCATCTCAAGAATTAAATTCATAACCTTTGCCTTCTTGAACATGACCTTGATCCCTATGATAACCAAGCTATTGAAAACTTGATTGTTCGTTGCATCAAACTTGATTTTTAGTTATACATGAGGATTTGATTATCTACCTGAACATTTGATTATTCATGACACTTGAAAGCAAGGAATATAAACTGTTAGCTATATACACACCTAGAGTCATTAACCTCGTCTAGGGCAACTCTATTACAACTCGCATGTAACATCGCAAAATTTTCCCCCAAATTTTTATACGTAAAAACCTTACTTTATACACCTTTATCATTAATTATCCCTAACACACAACTATATACATATATGTATATATATATAATAATAATTCAAATAACAAAAAAAAATCAGTTTTGTTTGTCAAAACCAAGCCCACAGCACAAAGCCAGTCCAAACACCCGGCCCAGATCTGAGCCCAGCAACCAGACCGGCCCACTAGTCCTCCAGCCCACTACCCCTTTCCCTCATCTGTGTTTTGTTAAAAAAAATGGCCTCTGCCGGGACTCGAACCTGGGCAGAGAGCCGGACAAGCCACACACACACACACACGTTAACACCACCTGGGCTACACCCCTTAGTTGGTTTAACCCAACTTAAAATATATAAAAGCCCACCCTCATTCTGTCTGGTCTGATTCGACGTGCAGCAACAGACACGAAGGTTGACCAAAAAAAAAACTTCCATTTTGACCAATCTAATTAGCTTAATTCACACGTGTGCGATCTAAATTGACATGGTATCATAATCTTCGGTCCATTACACGTCAAACGTACTATTAATTATCATCAATTCATACCATTTATACGTTTGACGCGTCAAACATTAAACCCGAGGTCAAAGTTGCCAAATCGAACACCTAGGCTTAAACACTATAAATTGAACAATGCTGGACCTTTACAACTCGCCATTACATCTCTCTCAATCTACAATTCTTCTTAATTATCCTCTGATCTTGTTATCCGATCGCATTTTGACTTTTCGTGTTGACTGAGCATTCGTGATCATTACAACATTGTAAGTGTGATGTTTTTGATGGGTTTTTATCTTCGGCATCCACACATCAATAGCCCTAAGGTTAATTGGGTTATTGATGCGTGGATTGATCAATTGCAAATCTTAGGGCTCGTAATGATGAATTGGGGAAGAATATGTAATCGCGTATAATTATATATATTTAACGCACAGAATCCAAACACAACCACTGGTCTAGACCAAGTGGTTGTGCTTGGTGGCTTCTGAACCGGCCACGCGAGTTCGAATCATGGCAGCAACATTTTTTTTTCCTTTTGTTTTGTTTTATCAAGTATTAATATATATTACTTGTATTTTAAAAATTCATTTTAAAATACTAAAACACTTTTAAAAATTCTACAAAAATTACATTATGTTAAACTAGCGAAAAAGTTTAACATACAATTTTTAGTTTTCCAAAAATTATTTATTTAATATATATAAGAAATAATTCAAGTTTATTCTATTTTAATTATAAAATTCAATAAAAATATCAAAACAATTTTATAAATTTCCACAAAAATTATTCTAAGTTCTTATAACAATAAACTTTTCTGAAATGATTTTTATTTCAGAAAAATCATTTATTTGATATTTTTAATCAATTTTTGTTAGTTTTAATCATAATTAAATCATAATAAATCCAATTTTTAATATTTTTGCACCAAAATTTTTATACAAATTATTTCTGATTATTTGGAACAGAAATATGAATTTTAAACTTATAATTCTTTAATTTTAATATTTTTAAATATTAAAGTTAAATTTTGACAATTTGTTATAAATAGAATTAATATTCTATTTTAAAGAAAATAATTTTGTAAAAATTATTTTTACACTTTAAACACATTATTGTGACCATCTTAAATTTAAATTTCATAAAAAGATTTTTGGTTATTTAGTTACTAATATTCTCTCAATTATCAAACATTTTTTTGATATTAATCAAACGAGCATGTATTCCCAAATTCGAAGCCCTAGAAACTTATACATTTGTAGACTAGATAGACTTAGACATATTTATTACTTTATTTATAGGGTGATACTTGACACATTTGGGCAACACTACTATTCAAATTTTTCAACAGATATAACATTTTTGCTAAGGTGAGTTTTACATAGCCCCTTTTCTATTTATCACCATTTTTTGGGGTGAAACATGTTACAACATCATTTATGCAATTCAATCGTCAATGTGTCTATGTGTTTTTCTATGTTATATTATGTCTTGAACATGACTAGGGTAAGCACAATTCTAGCATAAAACATTTATCAGCCAACGGTATACATCGATAGATCTATTGGACTGACAATCCCACCCGGATACGTGCCTCCTACAAAGGTTGCGTGGGTGTTTGTTACTGCAATATAAACGAGTGAACCATGAGCGTATGGGATGTACCACAATACAACAGTCACAATGGTTGATTATGCACTCGATTTACTTCTAGTATGTTTTCACATATGGACTAGATTGCCATGACACATGAATTGCACAACAATTTTATTTGATTATCAAAATCTATGTAATTCTCACCAACTTTTGTTGACCCAAAATATTTTCAACTTAACATGTTTCAGGTTTCTACTTGCTTGAAGATTTGAATTAATGCTTGAAGATGTGTGCAAAGTTTTATTCAATTTGATGTACGAATTCTTAGAACAATTGTATGTAACTTATTTAAATCATTTAATGAAATTTATTATTCACCATGAGCTACTGAACAATCATCAACACGTGACATCCCGATGTTTCCGCCATCGGTTGGGGTGTTACAGATTGGTATCAGAGCCATGGTTTATAGGGAATTAGGTTATTAGAAAAAAAATAATCTAGTCTATAACCATAGATTTAACCAGTACTTGCTTCTTTTACTTGCTATACTCTATCTCCCTCCTACTTCTTATCCGTACCTTCATCCCTACAAGAAGGTTTCTCTCCATCACTGGATCCACTCTTAGACTAATAAGGCAAAATCCTCAGGTTTAACCTGAACCACCTTGAGATCTCGTCGAAGTTCTAGATTTTAATAACGAACACGTGCAATCTGGAAGGGTGAAACGCCTGTATTTTGAGTCTTCTGTCTAGGCTGGCATTGCGCATATATCCCAATCAGACGAGGGACCCGAATGGCTACCTGGGAATTCTCGTGATGAGTGTTCACTTATAGGCTAAAGCATGTCTTCATATGTTATTAGAATTTATAATCTTTGATAAGTCAACGTTTTCGTTTATTTCGTATTAATGAATAAATGATTACACTCCTTATATAATCTCATTCATTTCACTGTGTCTCTTACAGATCATGCCTCCACGTCGCAGTGCTCGTCTTAACAGTGGTAACAATCATGATGAAGGGAGTAGCAATCACAATCATAACCATGACACTAACCACAACAACAACAACAACAACAACAACAACAACAATAATGGTGTCGATGCTCAACTGGCTGCAATCATTTCTCAACAAATGGCGCAGCAAATCGCAACTCTGGTTCCCAACTTACTAGCTCAAGTCATCAAATTGAACGGAAATGGGAACGGCAACCGGCAACGGGAATGGAAATGGAAACCACAACGGGAATGGGAATGGACTTCCAGCCTGTACCCTTAAGCACTTTAAATTCTTGCAATCCCCCAAAGTTCAGTGGAGAAGAAGGAGCTACAGGACTCCTACAATGGTTTGAGGGTATTGAGAATACCTTCATCAACAGTGAGTGCCCCGACAACTTTAAGGTCCGTTATGCCATGAGTGTTCTTCACAAACGAGCACTCACCTGGTGGAATGAGGAAAAGCACACCCGGGGACTGAAGCTCGCATTGGCCTTAACTTGGGATCAAGCTAAAGAAATTATGAAGGCAGAGTTCTGCCCTCGTAATGAAATCAAGAAGCTGGAAGATGAGTTTCATGATCTTGCTCAAGACAGTGGAGAAAACCTTGCTTACAACACTCGTTTTCACGAACTTAGCCTACTGCTACCCCACAAGGTCACCCCCTTGCCTATTGCAATCGAAAAATACATTGGTGGCTTACCGATGCAGATTCAAGACACGGTGTGGGGAAGGAACCCTGCTACTCTGGAGGAAGCAAAGCGTTTGGCTGCCACCCTAACAGACAACCATGTGAAGGCATGAACCCTGACTCGTAAAGGGGAAAAGAAAAAGGATACTCCCCAACCCTGCCGTTGAAATCAAAACTGAGCCCTCAACCAACGGAAAGTGCAAGGTCAGGAATTTTGCAATAGACACCACTGCCTCACCCAATAAGAAACAATACAACGGGAAGCTACCTAAGTGTGACACCTGCCAATATCACCATCCAACCCAAGTACCCCTGCCGACAGTGCACCAATTGTCAAAGGTATGGGCATCTTGCGGATGCTTGTCGAATCCCTGCTACAAACGCTCATGATGCTCCAAATAACCCCGCTTGAGACCCTCCAGCTACCTAACAACAAAACCCCACCATTTGAATAATGTCTACTTTATAATTCTATGTATTGACACTTTTTGATTCAAGTAATAAATTCAAGTATTATCATAACATCTGAGTACATGCTTGTTTGAATGTGAATTAATTGCTATATCTATAATCATACTAGCTTACTTGTACAACAATTAGTTGACTACCAAAACAATCTACTCAACGATTGGTAGAGGTCATCATGTCTTTCCAACAGTCGGGAGAGGCCCTACAACCTGCTCAACGACTGGTGGAGACTATCGAACCTGCTCAACAATCGGTAGAGGTCATAAAAGGACGCAAAACTCTAATGTAAGGTAAATTGGTAATTACGGTCCGGAACGTAATCATGAATTTACAGGTACATTAAGGTAGTGTGAAATTTTATCAAGGTTTTCGGTAGTTGACCAATTATAAACTTGGTGTTCTCTTTTAACTTCGGGACGAAGTTCCTAAAAGAGGGGAGACTGTAACATCGCAAAATTTTCCCCCAAATTTTTATACGTAAAAACCTTACTTTATACACCTTTATCATTAATTATCCCTAACACACAACTTATATACATATATGTATATATATATATAATAATAATTCAAATAACAAAAAAAAATCAGTTTTGTTTGTCAAAACCAAGCCCACAGCACAAAGCCAGTCCAAACACCCGGCCCAGATCTGAGCCCAGCAACCAGACCGGCCCACTAGTCCTCCAGCCCACCACCCCTTTCCCTCATCTGTGTTTTGTTAAAAAAAATGGCCTCTGCCGGGACTCGAACCTGGGCAGAGAGCCGCCAAGCCACACACACACACACGTTAACACCACCTGGGCTACACCCCTTAGTTGGTTTAAACCCAACTTAAAATATATAAAAGCCCACCCTCATTCTGTCTGGTCTGCTTCGACGTGCAGCAACAGACACGAAGGTTGACCAAAAAAAAAAAAACTTCCATTTTAACCAATCTAATTAGCTTAATTCACACGTGTGCGATCTAAATTGACATGGTATCATAATCTTCGGTCCATTACACGTCAAACGTACTATTAATTATCATCAATTCATACCCATTTATACGTTTGACGCGTCAAACATTAAACCCGAGGTCAAAGTTGCCAATCGAACACCTAGGCTTAAACACTATAAATTGAACAATGCTGGACCTTTACAACTCGCCATTACATCTCTCTCAATCTCCAATTCTTCTTAATTATCCTCTGATCTTGTTATCCGATCGCATTTTGACTTTTCGTGTTGACTGAGCATTCGTGATCATTACAACATTGTAAGTGTGATGTTTTTGATGGGTTTTTATCTTCGGCATCCACACATCAATAGCCCTAAGTTAATTGGGTTATTGATGTGTGGATTGATCAATTGCAAATCTTAGGGCTCGTAATGATGAATTGGGGAAGAACATGTAATCGCGTATAATTATATATATTTAACTCACAGAATCCAAACACAACCACTGGTCTAGACCAAGTGGTTGTGCTTGGTGGCTTCTGAACCGGCCACGCGAGTTCGAATCATGGCAGCACCATTTTTTTTTCCTTTTGTTTTGTTTTATCAAGTTTTAATATATATTACTTGTATTTTAAAAATTACAATATATTAATAATACAACTAAATGAATAGTAATTAAAATGAATAGTAAAAGTATTAATATTTTATTTATATTATTATTTTATTTAAAAAATTTATTATATTATATACTATTTATATATTATACCGATCCCGACAATACCGAAAACCGAACGGTACGGTATCGGTTCGTTATCGGTACAGTACCGGTACGTATCGGTATTTTACCTTAAAATACCGATACTATACCCGAACCCGTACCGATAACACCGAAACCGAAAATCCATAAATATGGGTACCGATACCGATCCCGAAACCACTCGGTTCGGTATGGTATCGAAATCGGGACGGAACGGGATCGGTATTCGGCCTTATATGCTCATCCCTAATTAATATATTATATACTTTTATTTTATTCAAAAACTTTTTATACCGATCTCGACAATACCCGATACGGTTACGGTATCGGTACGGTACCGGTATGATATCGGTATTTTACCTTAAAATACCGATACCATACCGATACCGATAATATCGAAACCGAAAATCCATAAATATGGGTACCCGATACTGATCCCGAAACCACTCGTTCGGTATCGGGATCGAGACGGATCGGTATTCGGCCTTGTATTCTCATCCCTAATTATTATATTATATACTATTATTTCATTCAAAAACTTTATTATATTATACACTATTAATATATTATATACTATTATTTTATTCATATTATTTTATTAAAAATTTTTATTATATTATATACTATTAATATAAATAACATAATCCTATGTAATTTCGTTACCAATTTCATGTGTTACCTTATGTGTAGATTTCTTTATTTTTTTTAATGTTTACAACCAAAATGAAATCTCGATTGTATAATTCATTGATTGATTAACACCTCATCTAAATCTTGACTGTAAAACGCGAAACGCGCGTGATTTTTATAAAACTAGTTCATTTTAAAATACTAAAACACTTTTAAAAATTCTACAAAAATTACATTATGTTAAACTAGTGAAAAGTTTAACATACAATTTTTAGTTTTCCAAAAATTATTTATTTAATATATATAAGAAATAATTCAAATTTATTCTATTTTAATTATAAAATTCAATAAAAATATCAAAACAATTTTATAAATTTCCACAAAAATTATTCTAATTTCTATAACAATAAACTTTTCTGAAATGATTTTTATTTCAGAAAAATCATTTATTTGATATTTTTAATCAATTTTTGTTAGTTTTAATCATAATTAAATCATAATAAATCCAATTTTTAATATTTTTGCACCAAAATTTTATTCAAATTATTTCTGATTATTTGGAACAGAAATATGAATTTTAAACTTATAATTCTTTAATTTTAATATTTTTAAATATTAAAGTTAAATTTTGACAATTTGTTATAAATAGAATTAATATTCTCTATTTTAAAGAAAATAATTTTGTAAAAATTATTTTTACACTTTAAACACATTATTGTGACCATCTTAAATTTAAATTTCATAAAAAGATTTTTGGTTATTTATTTACTAATATTCTCTCAATTATCAAACATTTTTTTGATATTAATCAAACGAGCATGTATTCCCAAATTCGAAGCCCTAGAAACTTATACATTTGTAGACTAGATAGACTTAGACATATTTATTACTTTATTATAGGGTGATACTTGACACATTTGGGCAACACTACTATTCAATTTTTCAACAGATATAACATTTTGCTAAGGTGAGTTTTACATAGCCCCTTTTCTATTTATCACCATTTTTGGGGTGAAACATGTTACAACATCATTTATGCAATTCAATCATCAATGTGTCTATGTGTTTTTCTATGTTGTATTATGTCTTGAACATGACTAGGGTAAGCACAATTCTAGCATAAACATTTATTAGCCAACGGTATACATTGATAGATCTATTGGACTGACAATCCCACCCGGATACGTGCCTCCTACAAAGGTTGCATGGGTTTTTGTTACTGCAATATAAACGAGTGAACCATGAGCGTATGGGATGTACCATAATACAACAGTCACAATGGTTGATTATGCACTCGATTTACTTCTAGTATGTTTTCACATATGGACTAGATTGCCATGACACATGAATTGCACAACAATTTTATTTGATTATCAAAACCTATGTAATTCTCACCAACTTTTGTTGATCCAAAATATTTTCAACTTAACATGTTTCAGGTTTCTACTTGCTTGAAGATTTGAATTAATGCTTGAAGATGTGTGCATAGTTTTATTCAATTTGATGTACGAATTCTTAGAACAATTGTATGTAACTTATTTAAATCATTTAATGAAATTTATTATTCACCATGAGCTACTGAACAATCATCAACACGTGACATCCCGATGTTTCCGCCATCGGTTGGGGTGTTACATCGCATGCTATATTTGATACTTGATACTTGATGCATTTACAAACTTGCTTACATGTATGTATTATCAATTTGCAACTTATGTGTTAAACCAAAAACAATTGTTACACTTAATCAAACAACTGTAGAGGATGAAGTACTTGCTCAACAGTTTGTAGAGTACCTAATAACCTACTCAACAATTGGTAGAGGTCATCATGCCTGTTCAACAGTCGGTAGAGGTTCTAATAATCTGCTCAACTACTGGTAGAGGCTATCGCACCTGCTCAACAATCGGTAGAGGTTCCTACTCACTGACTGGTAGAAGTCTTTTTCCTGCTCAACAGTTGGACTCATTTTTGGATACATTATATACGATTCAATCACGAGGTTATTTTGCACTGTGTGTGTCTAGAGTCATAGGATGACACAAAACCGTAATGTAAGGTAAATTGGTGATTGTGGTCCGGAACGTAATCATGAATTTACAGGTATGTTAAGGTAGTGTGAAATTCTATCAAGGTCTTCGGTAGATAACCAATTATAAACTCTAGTTACCTAATAGTTCATTTAGTCTTTCTATAGTCAATTAACTCATGCATTTCTTATCCTAAAACTTAAAGTTTAGTGTTTTGCTAGATTCTCATTCTCCTTGTTATTTCAGACGAACCTAATCCAATCCTTACAAACTCACATATCAAACCTCTTATCCAAATAATTCGAAACCGTTTACTCTGTTACCTATAAATTCATGTCGTGCCTTAACTCAAATTTTCGAAACCACAATTGTCTTAAATTCTACCCAATCATCCTTAACCTTATGTTTCTAATCACTTCGGGACGAATTTTCCAAAAGTAGGGGAGACTGTAACATTTCGTATTTTATCCCTCTTGTAATAAAGAAAGTTATGTAATAAATCTTCGAATCTTGATATTTTGGGCATAATAAAAATTTCCTATCATTTTTAATCAAGTTATGATCATATATATATAATTAAATAATTTAGTATGAAAATGTTCAAAAAATATAAAATGGGTGGACTGGGACTCGAAACCGCGTCCAACCCGTCCATAACTACACGTTTCAACCAGCTGAGCCATAACTCTGTTGTGTTATAATCCCAACTCGATATAAACTTAACCTTTCCTTGATTATTATCAGTTGACTAAGAAAAGTCAACACCCAAAACAATATCCCTCCAATTGGGTTTGAATTCCACGAATCTTCTTATAATCAGTTAAAGGGAGTTTGTTGGCAGGTTATTCGGCCCTATCCCCACACGAATTCTCAACAAAACATACCAGGAATCATAATTTTACGCTATTAGATAAACATTCAAATTCAAATTTAAAATCCATCTAATCCGGGCGTTATAGTATAAATTGAACCCCCATTATCAATCTCTATATGCCTAAATTCAATTACCCAGATCATAATCCACATATTATCTCTCAAACCTTCGAATTTTGAAGCTTGTGGTCGCATAAGTTCTTTTGCTTGTTCATCGCCATAGCCGCAGGTATAAATCAATTGGGTTGTTTTATTGTGTTAATCGGCACCTAGTAATCAGTAACCTCATGATTAATTGGGTTTTAATCCTGTTTTTGTAGTTGATTGTAATTCTAGGGTTTGTTCTTATTTTTTGTGGAAGATGATTACATTTCGCGTCTCTATAAAACCATTTCAGAAAACACAATAAACTGAAATCTGATGCAGATCAGATGGTTGGGGTAACTGTGGTTGAGGCTCTGGGTCGTGGGTTCGATTCAGAGTGCCAACGACTTTTTATCTTTTTGATATATGGTATTCAAATCATCATGCTAACCCAGTATATAATTAAAACAATCCTCTTAAACATTCGTAATCAGGGTGTGGCGTAGTGGTGGCTGATGATAAAGTTTATAAATTCTATAAAATTTATTTTAAGTTATTCTGATGATAAAGTTTATTATCCAACTTTTGGTTTTCAAAAATTATTTATTTATTATATATTATAAATATTACAAGTTTATTCATTTAGAATTTCAAAATTCTATAAAAATATCAAAACGACATTATAAAATCCTACAAAAGTAATTTTAAACTTATAAATCAATAAGCATTTCAGAAATGAATTTTATTTCAGAAAAATCATTTATTTAATATTTTTAATTGATTTTTGTTATTTTAATCATAAATAAATCATAATAAATTCATTTTTTTATTATTTTTACATCAAAATTTCACATAAATTATTTTTAATCATTTAGATCAGAAATATATATATATTTTTTTTGAAATTTATAAATTTTAATATTTTTAAATATTAAGCCTATATTTTGACAAATAAGTATTAATGTATATATATATATATATATTCATTAATTAAGAAAAATTTTATAAAAATTATTTTCACATTTATTACTTTATAATACAACTACCTTTAATTAATATTGGTCAGAAATCTTTTTATTAATTATTTCTTTATTTAATAGCAATTATTCCAATTTAATCATTAATCAATTATCAATCCCCAAATTAGGAACCCTAGAACTACTTGTAGATTAGAAAACTTAGACTTTTTAAGTTTTCCCATTACTCAATTATTGCCTTATAAATATGGTGATATTTGGACACAAGAGCCACAATTATTCTATATCAAGGGATTCAATTCTAGCATTAAGGTGAGTTTACATAGCCCCTTTTTCTGTCTTACGTTTTGGGGTGAAACATGTTTAAACAATTCATACACTATCATTGTTGAAACTTGTGATTCAATTATAAACATTTTATACACTATCATTTACTCATTCTATCATTTGACTGTAACAAAAAGACACAGTACAATCATTAACATTGATCAAGCCGCCTGTTTAGATTATAGCGCTATAGGTCTGACAAACCTATCCCCCCGCATAAATTCAGGGACAATCGATAACAGTTACAATTTTACTAACTTGCGAGTTAGGTCTCAGTCGACACAAGGTTTGGTTTAACTAAACAATATATTATATCTAATTAAATATAAATTAAAGTAAATAATACAAGAGATGATCCAAAAATGTTGTTTTTATGATAACTAATTGTTTTCTGATGTAAATTAGTGAAAATATTAGTTTCATAATTTCTCTCAATTTATTTGTATTTAAAACATATTTG
The DNA here is from genome assembly GCA_030844895.1 of Ambrosia x helenae. NCBI lineage: Eukaryota > Viridiplantae > Streptophyta > Magnoliopsida > Asterales > Asteraceae > Ambrosia > Ambrosia x helenae. Next base: position 104,989,108 of record CM061224.1, read on the forward strand.
ATAAATTTAAATAATATTTTAATGATTAAAAATAGTAAAAATAACAAAAACAACCTTTTTTCTGAAAAATTATATTTTATTTCAGTTTATTATACCTAAAAATAAATCTCCACAAAATTTGAGGTTAAAATCACTTAAAATGAATTTTTAATTATTTATTTATGATTAAAACAATTTAATTCAAGAAAAATATGAAAATGATGTTTTTTCTGAAAATAAAAATATGATAATTTTCTTTAGGGTGTCAAGATGTTTTCCCTAAATTTTCATAATTTTTGGAGTAAAATGAATTTTCTATGAATATTTTAAGTTTATGACTAAAATATATATATTTAAAAATAAACCAAAAATAACTAAGTAAAGATGGGTAAAGAGCAAAAAAAATCGTGGTTGCTAGAAGACTTGCAAACCCACACCCACAACCACTAGGCTAGAAGACTTTTTTGTTATATTTCTTAGAATTTAGATATTTTAAACCATAAACCAAAACTTCATCTTCCCCAAAATTCTAACATAAACCCTAACCCTAATCCCTATATCAATCAACCCCGATTCACCAAGATTAAATAACTAAACCACAGGGCTTTTGTTTAGGGATGAATGAAGAACAAAACGGCATAAAAAATTAAGACTCACGTAGTGTAACTTGGTCCCAATCAGAGCTTTAAGAGCCGATCACGTTTTCGCAAAATGGAAGCTTTCTGGATGTTTTTCCTTGGGGTTTTTAGTGTGTTTTGAAAGAAATGAGCAAAGGACTCTAAATGTACGTTTGGTATTTATAATAATCTTGAAAAATGGCGTTTCTTCAAGCTTTTAAGATTCCGGTCGGTTTCATGTGGGTTTCAGTTTCAATCGACCATTTACACGCATTATAGGACTGTTTTGATGTCACACCACGACAATGGCGGAAACACGTGGCGCGACGGTTCAAAGCATAAAGTCAAGGTTATTGCTAAACACAAGTAATTTAAGAAAATGGGTCATTTATTAAGACGTCAAATCTTGTTCAAATATTACATAAAAGTAAATTGTTTTTAAGACAACATAGAGGTTTCTCAAATATATCCCAAAGCCTTGGGAAATAAAGGTGAAACCCCGCAAAACGTTTGACGCCGCATTGGAGGATTCCACGACCCAGCTTGCCCCGGTTCGTCTTCATCTAATTACCTGAAAGATATGTTTAAAAGTTTCGTCAATATAAATATATTGGTGAGTTCACAGGTTTTTAGTTTCCAAAACTTGAATACTTGGGAAATACCCTGTTATGACAATATATAGGAGTTGCAAATTCCTATAACTCTACTTGAGACTATAATCAAACCAAGACGTATAATAAATATGCCCCGCTCCAAGTCGTTACTCGGTAACCTACGACTTAAGTTCAGAATATATGCACCCCAGGCATACACTAATGCATAATCGACGCTATCGATTAGGGGTGGGCCTTGTCAGGCACCAATAGTACTATTCAATATTCCTCCGGTTTCATTTCCCTGAATAAATGATTATAGAGGCGAGGACTCAACCCCGAGTGGCGGTCACACCTCAAGTAATAAATCCGTCAAACATTTTCCCTAACATATCTTTCCCCCGAAAAACGTAAAAATAGTTTAAAATGGGGCCGTGAAACTCACCTGAAACTCTGTCTGGCTTACTAGGCAGATAGCAAAGAGGGTCTCGCACCTACAAACGTCCTAGACGTATAAGTCACTATCCCTATAGTGCATGTGCCTTGGCAAGTTGTACACCCAACTCCCGACCACAAGTTATTCCAAATCCCGTTTAATTAAGCGCGTATCCTAGGTTTCGTTGGCGTTAGATTACCCTTTGCGTTACAAGTTATATATTACTCTTGTTAATATTTCCTTAACTTGTACTTTATTATCATCGACTCGACTTCACTTAACATATAATTATTTTCCCATTTAAATAATTATACTTAAGATCGCATCGCTCGATATAATATATATTTCAACACTCGACCCGACTCACTTTGCCGCACATTTGTTTTCCCATTTAAACAAGTATGCTAAGATCTTGTCGTTCGATTGTATATTCTTAACACCCGATTCAACTCACCATACCGTATATTTATTTTCCCATTCAAATAAATATACTAGGATCTTGTCGGCGCGGCATACACATATATATCTTTGTCTACTCGTCGCGGCTTTCCTTCCCACATATCTACTTTCCCATTAAGTAGATATACTAAAATTTTGCCGAGACGAGCGTACATATATATAAATGTGTAATTTTTCTTGTTAAGTATATACGTTTGTTTAACGTCTTACTTGTTTACGTTATATTTTTCTCCCACGAATAATTCCTTCAACACTTAGGAAAGTGTTTATTAGTTTTCACCCATGATGTATATATATTTTACTTCTTAAAAATATATATTTTCTTATCTTGCCGCAATGGCATTTTTCTCATGTTTTGTCCGTGTACGGTTCGTTAACGCGTCTTAGTTCGATATCTTAGCTCGAATAGTTAATTTTTCCAAGTTTTTCCCAACATGTGTTTTATAGAAATATTATCCATATTTCTTCCTCTTTTCACATATTACTTGGAAGGTTTGAAATACTTATGTATTTTTAACCCAACTTGTTAACTTAACTACAAAAATGTTTCCAACACTTTTATATTCCCATTTATATAAAAGTATTCATTTTTGTATAAGTTTCTCAAGTTTGTTTAATATTTTTATAAAATCTCTATTTTATAAAAATCCTTATGTTAATACTATCCATATTTTTATAACTTTTAAAAATATACTTTTATACAAAAATACCCAAGTATATCTACTAGTATTTGCCAAATCAACCTTGGAAAGTTATTACTTATACTTTTGACACCAAACTTTCCATCCTTGCATTTTTGGACTAATAGTTTCTAAAATATCCATTTTAGTCCTCTAACTTTCAAAGTTACAATATTAGTCCCTTAACTTTCAAATGTTGCATTTTTCCACTCTAACTTCCAACACTCAAAATAGTAGACTTTGAAGATTCAACTTTTTATTGGTAAGTTATTTTTGTATCAAAACACTTTTATTAGTCTTATATTCCATATATAAGACTACTTGTATGTGTGTTTTATGTATTTGCCCATTTTAACAAAATATCATTCTTCTAAGTAAGTTAACTTTAATTTTTCATCTTCTTTATTTTGAACTCCTAACATGTTCCACCATATATTATACCATGTATGATCATTTCAAGATGATTAACACTACTTTTTAATACATTCAAGTTTATTCCACAATTCTTAACCAAATCATCATCCTACTTAGTTTAAGTGTAAACTTTATATATTTTCAAGATCATTACTTTATCATCATCAAACCCATGATTTATTTACATATCTTTAATCATCTATTTTACACAAGTAAAACCTATTAAAGATTATGTTCAAACCACCTTTTAAACCCTTCATGTACAACTTGCTTCTAAGAACACATACATGAATAATAATAATCAAAAACAAGGTTAAGAAGCTTACTACTAGCACAAGGCTAGGGAAGACAAAACCTCGGATTTTGAGAGGGGTTTAGTGTGTTCTTCCTTAATGCTTAAGCTCCAAGCTTGAAACACACAATAGGGGTTTGGATGATGGATTGTTTTGAGTGATTTGGAGATGTAAAAACTTGAAAGAAGAATGTGTATGGGGAGGGTGAAACTCACGGCTCCAAGAAGAAGGAAAAAGAAGAGTTTTGCTTTGTTAATCTTGTATCTAACACATGTTTATATAGTGCTATCATATGTAATCTTCCATGGATTGTATGAAATCTTGCTAATGATTCAAGAGATTTAAGAAGTACACAAGTGATCTTGGATGGATGTGGGAAGGTGTATGTGGCCGTGGGTTTTGAGAGCCAAAGGAAGGAGTTTGCTTGCAAATCTTGGTTTATTATTTGTGATCTTTCATGACCTTTCACTAGATATTATACTTGCATGTGTGTACTTAGTGTATCATTAGCTTTGGTCTTGTCTTGGATTATAGGGCCTAAGGGCCGAAAATTGCAAGGGAGGGGACAAGATGTTGCATGCTTTTGTACTTGAGATATCTTACACTTTTGTCTTATGCATGGCATGCTTTATATCTAGCTTTAGGAGGTTATAATTGTTAAACAACTTGCATGGACACCACAAGGCCATTAGGCCGGCCCTTGTGTGGGTTTAGGTGGGGTCCACAACTTCAAATATTTACTAAATACTTGTTATGTTTAATCCCTCGTCGTTCGGGTGTCGTTCGGGTATTTTTCGGGTTTTAATCACGCGTTATTCGGACATTAAAAATACCTTTAATAACCCTTAAATATAGTCTAATTTAAGCGTTGATTGGTTATTTAGGCCTTTTCCGGGTGAAATTATGAGTTATACGCGTATCGGGTGCGGTACGCGCATTTTATTCGTTACCGGGAGATTTGTACAAGACGTTTTCACTTATGGTTTTGGAGTTCCAAAACTCATTATATTTTGTGAAAATACCCTTTATTTTATATCCTGGGTGTCCGGGATCCTTTTCGTTTATTTAATTATTACCGGGTAATTGCCAACGTCCATACCGATAGTTATTTCGCACATGATCCAATCATGTTTTTACCATTAAACGTATGCATTCCTATGCACTATTTGGAAATTGCTATCTCCTAAGGCCTTGATAATTAAATCACACATAATTGCATTTAATTACGTTAATCATATATTAATTAATTTGTACGGAATTACCTTATTTTTGCCGGTTGTTACATTCTCCCCCCGTTAAGAGAATTCCGTCCCGGAATTCACTTCGAGTTCTCCGGTACAGGTGTCTTCTCGAATAGGGCGGGGTATTTTTGCTTCATCCGGTCCAGCCTTTCCCACGTGAACTCCGGTCCACGCTTGGCATTCCAGCGCACTTTGACCAATCTGATCTTGCTGCGCCTTAGTTTTTGGACCTTCCAATCAGCTACCTCGATTGGTTCTTCAACAAAATGTAACTTGTCGTCAATCTGAATTTCGTCTGCTGGAATGATGAGAGTTTCGTCGGATAGGCACTTTTTCAAATTTGACACGTGAAACGTGTCGTGTATTCCACTAAGCTCTTGAGGCAACTTGAGCTTGTATGCCACTGTGCCTACCCTGGACAAGACTTCGAATGGTCCAATATATCGTGGGTTCAGCTTTCCGCGCTTCCCAAAGCGCGCGACACCTTTCCAAGGTGACACTTTCAGTAGGACCCTGTCTCCGACTTGAAACTCTAAAGGCTTTCGCCTCATATCAGCATAGCTTTTCTGGCGGTCCCGGGCCGCTTTGAGGCGTTCCTTTATCAAAAAGACCTTGTCCGTGGTCTCTTGAACAATTTCGGGCCCGGTGAGTAGTTTTTCTCCAACTTCCGCCCAACATAATGGCGATCGACACTTACGTCCATATAGAGCTTCAAACGGTGCGGCTTGAATGCTCCGATGATAACTGTTGTTGTAAGAAAATTCTACCAATGGCAAGTGTGTATCCCAGTTACCTCCGAAATCAATCGCGCATGCCCGTAACATATCCTCCAAGGTCTGGATGGTTCGTTCACTTTGACCATCCGTTTGGGGGTGATATGCGGTACTCATGTCAAGGCGAGTACCGAGGGCTTCATTTAAACTTTCCCAAAATCTGGATGTGAAGCGACTATCCCGATCGGAGATGATAGAAACAGGTACACCGTGTTTAGACACCACTTCCTTAATGTACAAACGGGTCAGTTTCTCCAACTTGTCCGTTTCGCGAATCGGAAGGAAGTGTGCAGATTTTGTCAATCGATCAACGATTACCCAGATCGTGTCATGGCCGCTTGTTGTCTTGGGTAACTTGGTAATGAAATCCATGGTGATTCGTTCCCATTTCCATTCCGGTATTTCCGGTTGCTGGAGCAAACCGGAAGGTCTTTGATGCTCAGCCTTGACCTTTGCGCAAGTCAAACATCGCGCAACATATGCTGCTATATCTCTTTTGAAATTCGGCCACCAATAAAGTTCCTTCAAATCGTGGAACATCTTGTCTGCACCAGGGTGAACCGAATATCTAGAACTGTGAGCTTCGGCCAATACTAGCTCACACAATCCTCCGTACACTGGAACCCAAATTCTATTCATGAAATACAGTGCATGGTCCGTCTTTGGTTCCAGTGAATCAACCATCTTTCGCAACCTTTCACCCTTGACATTCTCAGGTTTAAGGGCGTTAACTTGAGCTTCACGAATTCGTTCAGTCAGATTCGTGTGGATAGTCAGACCCAAAGCTCGAACACGCAATGGTTTAACCCGTTCCTTGCGACTCAAGGCGTCGGCCACAACGTTCGCCTTACCGGGATGGTACTTTATTTCACAATCGTAATCGTTTAATAATTCGACCCATCGCCGTTGTCGCATGTTTAAATCCTTCTGATCAAAGATGTGTTGCAAACTCTTATGATTAGTGAAAATCGTGCACTTGGTTCCGTACAAATAGTGCCTCCATATCTTGAGAGCGAATACCACTGCACCTAGTTCCAAATCGTGTGTAGTGTAGTTCCTCTCGTGGATTTTCAGTTGCCTGGAAGCATATGCTATTACTTTTTCTCTTTGCATCAATACACAACCCAGGCCTTGATGTGAGGCATCACAGTAAACCACAAAGTCTTCCGTACCATCGGGAAGTGATAGTATCGGAGCGCCACATAACTTGTCTTTTAGTAATTGGAATGCTGCCTCCTGCTTTTCCGTCCATTCGAATTTCTTATCCTTTTGGGTTAGCATGGTTAAAGCTTGTGCTATCTTTGAAAAGTTCTCGATGAACCTTCTGTAATAACCCGCGAGGCCAAGAAGTTGTCGTACTTCGGTAGGAGTTCGAGGGGCTTCCCAATTTTTAATTGCCTCGATCTTGGCGGGATCGACATGTATGCCCTTCTCGTTTACCACGTGGCCTAAAAAGTGAACTTCCCGAATCCAAAAGTCGCACTTTGAGAATTTAGCGTAGAGCTTCTCCTTGCATAGTACTTCGAGATTAACCGAAGGTGATTCTCGTGGTCTTCTTTGGTGCGTGAATAGATAAAATATCGTCAATGAAAACAATGACGAATTTATCCAGGTATGGCTTACACACGCGGTTCATTAGGTCCATGAAAACCGCTGGTGCGTTGGTTAAGCCGAACGGCATTACCAAAAATTCATAGTGCCCATATCGGGTTCTAAAGGCCGTCTTTGGTACATCCTCTTCTTGTATACGCAACTGGTGATAGCCAGACCTCAGGTCAATTTTGGAGTAATAGCTAGATCCTTGGAGCTGATCAAATAAATCATCGATCCTGGGGAGAGGATAGCGATTCTTGATGGTTAGCTTGTTTAGCTCCCGATAGTCGATGCACATGCGGAATGTGCCATCCTTCTTCTTTACGAATAAGACGGGAGCTCCCCAAGGTGAGAAACTCGGTCTTATAAAGCCTTTGTCCAACAATTCTTGTAGCTGGCTGGACAGTTCTTGCATTTCTGATGGAGCTAGGCGGTATGGCGATCGCGCCACAGGAGCAGCTCCGGGAACGAGGTCGATGCGGAACTCGACTTGTCGAGGTGGTGGCAACCCCGGCAAATCTTCTGGGAATACATCCGGAAAGTCTCTAGCTACTGGAATGTCTTCCAACTTTCGCTCGTCGGCCTTCTTGTCCACTACGTGTGCCAAGAATGCGACAAGCCCTTTTCTTAGGCACTTACGAGCCTTCATGCTTGAAATAATTCTTAGCGGCGTTCCGTTCCTTTCCCCTTGGATTGAGAGAGTTTCACCGCTTGCGAGGGGGACTTGAATGACTTTATCGTTGCAAATCACGACGGCATGGTGCGCGGACAACCAATCCATGCCAACAACTATGTCGAAACTTCCCAATACAACTGGCAAAAGATCAATTTCAAACTCATGCCCACAGAGTTCTAATTTACAATCTTTCGCTACTTCTCTCGTTTCAATAGTTTTACCATTAGCCAGTTCTATAGAGTAGGGTGTATCTAGTTTACTAGTTTTTAATCCAAGTAGTCTTTTAAACTCGATGGATACGAAGCTAAAGTCAGCACCGGTATCAAATAATACAGAGGCATAATGACCATTAAGAGGAAACGTACCAGTGACCACGCTTGGGTCTTGTCGTGCATCACCGGCTCCAATCACAAATGCCCGCCCGCGGGCTTGGTTGTTGATCTTGGGGCAATCCTTTTTCCAATGATCCAGGGACCCGCATGCAAAGCATGGTCTAGCCCCTCCATTCTTCGGTGCTCCGGACCGACAGTCTTCAGTCTTGTGCCCAGTGCAGTGGCACTTTCCACAAGTTAACCCATTATTTCTTCCCTGATTACCCTGTTTATTACCATTACCACGTCCTGTGGCAACATATCCTTTCCCTTTCTTGTTTGAGCTACCCGACGCTCTGTCCCTTTTCCCTTCATCCCGTTTCCATTTCCCAAATCTTGGCTTGTTCCCCTGGTCGTTCGACACAACTGCTGAGTTCGTTCCCTGATTCTTGGCTTCTACACTGCTGGCCTCAGAAATCTTTAGTCCCGAAACTTGTCGGATCAGTGTACCCATGCGTATAGCATCTTCGGTGAGGCTTAGCGCAAGATCAATGGCTGCGCACATGGTCGTAGGTTTGGTAGCAGTGACCATGCTGCGTATTTGCGGTGCTAAGCCGAACAAATAACGCTCAATCTTGTTGCTTTCAGGGGTGACCAACCGTGGCACTAGTCTGGCGAGATCATGGAATCGAGACGTGTAACCAGTCACGTCCGCTCCCATCATAGTGAGGTTCCAGAATTCAGTTTCCAGTTTCTGTACCTCGCTTGCCGGACGGTACTCAGCAATCATGAGTTCTTTCAGTTCTGTCCATGACAGGGAGTAAACAGTGTCATCACCCAATGACTGTACTTGTCCATTCCACCACGTCAGTGCTTGGTCCAAGAACAAGTTGGTGGAGTACATGACCGACTGGCGAGGGGTACACCCACTGATACGGATGACTTCCTCGGTCTTTTCAAACCACTTGACCAGGCCAACTGATCCTTCTGTGCCGTTGAAATTGATCGGCTTGCAGTCTAGGAAGGCTTTGAAGGTGCAGCCATGCTCTCGCGAGGCCGTTTCTGCATTAATAAAGTTGTATGTTATTATGGGATAGGAGTTTTAGGATATTCTCCCATCGCTTTATCAATTATTTTCAACTTCTTACCCGTGGGGGAGGTTTCTCGTCGGTCACTCCCAGTCAATTCACGGGATCGTTCGGAGCGAGCAGCTTCGTGCTCCGCGATTGCGCGGGCTATGCGCTCCGAAATCATGGTCTCAAGTTCGGCTGGTGTTGCGGGCAGTCCGTCTGCACCGCTGTTGCTTCTGGTGGCTGGTGCCATTTTCTTCAATAATAATTATCAAAGGTTAATTTGGCAAACATTTATACAATATAAAGCATAAATAACAAACCAGAATATGAACACAATAATCAACACCATGTCATCACACAACATACCAACACATCATACAGAATAAATAGTAATCAACACAATATCACCACACAATCGCACAAATCACAATATATGGAGTAAGCAATAATAATCGTAGACAACAACATATTTCACCATCATAATAATAAGATTTTTCATTAATTTCAATAGTACTAGTACAATGCTTGTTCATAATAACAAAATGGAGAATACATCCCTCATACAATACATTGTTTTTGAAATAAATAAAACATCATATCATGTGCCGTCGTACCCGTACGGCTAGGCAAAATGCAGACGAGTGTCATAACCCGTGCTATACTACCATACTGCTGCTACTATGTACATAAGCTGGTGGTTCTTCCGTGCGTCCCTGATGCATCCTTACTGTGGCGGTGGTGGCGGATACTGGTACTGTGGTGCATGCATACTGATCGTCATGCTGATCGTCATGATACGCTCATATAAGAACTGTCGATGCGCAAAATGCGCATCCCCTGTAATACCACACTGAGCGTCCATGCTCAGTAACTCTTCCGCATAATGCGCCAAAGCATCTCGTGCATCAATCATCCGCGTCCACATCAGACGGGTCTGCTGCTCCACCTGTGTCACGGTGCGCTGCACCGTGTCAGCGAGAGTCTGAAAGTCTCGCTCTAAGGAGATGGCAGTGGACCATGCTGGTCCAGATAATGGTGTCATCCTAGGTGGCTGGGATGGTCCGGGTATATCTGGGTGAGCTGATGGGAATGGCCCAAAGGGGGCTGGTATCGGTATGTGTGGAAGCAACGGGGTAAAACCCGGTGGTCTGGGGGTAAAGTGAGGTGGCATCATGTAGGGGTCCCCTGCACCTAGAGGACACGGTGCAGGTGGCATGCTGGGAAGGGTAGGGATCGGTAGTGTCATGGCTACAGTGGGTGGTGGTACAAGCTCGGCCAATGGGGCTACAAGAGGCTCTGAAACAGTGGCCCACTCTGGGGTGGATACCACAACAGTGGGGGTGGGAGGGCTCGCAGTGGCGTATGCCGTCACGCCCGCCCGGTGCAGCTCCGAGCTGCGGGCAGAGCTCCCCTCTAGGATGTGCCCAGTAGGAACTGGCCCATCCTGAGGTACGGGCTCAAGTGGTGCTGGTGGGGCTACGGGTATGGTGGGTAGAGTGGCTGGTGCAGTAGTGGCATGCTCGATCATCGGAGCGACGTGCTCCTCCTGGTCTGCTGGTGGGATCGGCACAGCAATGTGCTCCACCGATGCGGTCGACTCATCGTCGGAGTCATCAGAGATCCACCCGTTGTGTCCACGGGGAACGGGCACGAGCATCATGCCCGGGGGTACGGGGATAAGTGGGGTAGGTAAGGGCTCACGATCGATCGGTGCGTGTCGATCATAGGGAGACTCAACGGTCTCTGACTGCGCGGGGACAGGCCTTGATGGACCTGCACAGCCCTCTGGGAAGTCTCTGATGGCCTGGAGGGGCAGTACTGGCAGTGGCGCTGCCTGGAATGGCACTATAGGCAAGTCTGCCTGTGGTGCCTCGGCCATAGGTAGGTCGGCCACGTTGCCCTCAGCGGGGGCCCACGCTGGGTCCTCGCTCGGGTCAGTCTTGTCCGAGCTATCTCCTCCTGCGCCTTCCACGGCGGCGTCAATCTCCATCTCGTCATCCTCCGGATCGAGTACCACAAGCTCGATCGGCTCTGGTGGTGGCGCTGGGATAATCTGAATACTGCTATCGTAACTGGGCGCTATGCTACCAGCGTCCGACATCCTGGCAAAAGAACCGTACATGTATATATATGAATTATTTAAATTAGATAGTTATGGCTTACGTTATCAGTAACCTTCCTAACTTCTAATACTACGTTAATGCATAACGATACCCATGGCTGGCTTGGTCGGAATCTCCTCATGCCCAATGCTTCTTGAAAAATTACTTTATTTTCATTTAGCAACTATGTATATTTTTTGAAAACTTTATCTTTTTGAACCAAATCCGGTTATAGTCTAGTTTTTAAAGAAAATACTCTAGTTCGCTATAACCTTGGCTCTGATACCACTTTCTGTCACACCACGACAATGGCGGAAACACGTGGCGCGACGGTTCAAAGCATAAAGTCAAGGTTATTGCTAAACACAAGTAATTTAAGAAAATGGGTCATTTATTAAGACGTCAAATCTTGTTCAAATATTACATAAAAGTAAATTGTTTTTAAGACAACATAGAGGTTTCTCAAATATATCCCAAAGCCTTGGGAAATAAAGGTGAAACCCCGCAAAACGTTTGACGCCGCATTGGAGGATTCCACGACCCAGCTTGCCCCGGTTCGTCTTCATCTAGTTACCTGAAAGATATGTTTAAAAGTTTCGTCAATATAAATATATTGGTGAGTTCACAGGTTTTTAGTTTCCAAAACTTGAATACTTGGGAAATACCATGTTATGACAATATATAGGAGTTGCAAATTCCTATAACTCTACTTGAGACTATAATCAAACCAAGACGTATAATAAATATGCCCCGCTCCAAGTCGTTACTCGGTAACCTACGACTTAAGTTCAGAATATATGCACCCCAGGCATACACTAATGCATAATCGACGCTATCGATTAGGGGTGGGCCTTGTCAGGCACCAATAGTACTATTCAATATTCCTCCGGTTTCATTTCCCTGAATAAATGATTATAGAGGCGAGGACTCAACCCCGAGTGGCGGTCACACCTCAAGTAATAAATCCGTCAAACATTTTCCCTAACATATCTTTCCCCCGAAAAACGTAAAAATAGTTTAAAATGGGGCCGTGAAACTCACCTGAAACTCTGTCCGGCTTACTAGGCAGATAGCAAGGAGGGTCTCGCACCTACAAACGTCCTAGACGTATAAGTCACTATCCCTATAGTGCATGTGCCTTGGCAAGTTGTACACCCAACTCCCGACCACAAGTTATTCCAAATCCCGTTTAATTAAGCGCGTATCCTAGGTTTCGTTGGCGTTAGATTACCCTTTGCGTTACAAGTTATATATTACTCTTGTTAATATTTCCTTAACTTGTACTTTATTATCATCGACTCGACTTCACTTAACATATAATTATTTTCCCATTTAAATAATTATACTTAAGATCGCATCGCTCGATATAATATATATTTCAACACTCGACCCGACTCACTTTGCCGCACATTTGTTTTCCCATTTAAACAAGTATGCTAAGATCTTGTCGTTCGATTGTATATTCTTAACGCCCGGTTCAACTCATCATACCGTATATTTATTTTCCCATTCAAATAAATATACTAGGATCTTGTCGGCGCGGCATACACATATATATCTTTGTCTACTCGTCGCGGCTTTCCTTCCCACATATCTACTTTCCCATTAAGTAGATATACTAGAATTTTGCCGAGACGAGCGTACATATATATAAATGTGTAATTTTTCTTGTTAAGTATATACGTTTGTTTAACGTCTTACTTGTTTACGTTATATTTTTCTCCCACGAATAATTCCTTCAACACTTAGGAAAGTGTTTATTAGTTTTCACCCATGATGTATATATATTTTACTTCTTAAAAATATATATTTTCTTATCTTGCCGCAATGGCATTTTTCTCATGTTTTGTCCGTGTACGGTTCGTTAACGCGTCTTAGTTCGATATCTTAGCTCGAATAGTTAATTTTTCCAAGTTTTTCCCAACATGTGTTTTATAGAAATATTATCCATATTTCTTCCTCTTTTCACATATTACTTGGAAGGTTTGAAATACTTATGTATTTTTAACCCAACTTGTTAACTTAACTACAAAAATGTTTCCAACACTTTTATATTCCCATTTATATAAAAGTATTCATTTTTGTATAAGTTTCTCAAGTTTGTTTAATATTTTTATAAAATCTCTATTTTATAAAAATCCTTATGTTAATACTATCCATATTTTTATAACTTTTAAAAATATACTTTTATACAAAAATACCCAAGTATATCTACTAGTATTTGCCAAATCAACCTTGGAAAGTTATTACTTATACTTTTGACACCAAACTTTCCATCCTTGCATTTTTGGACTAATAGTTTCTAAAATATCCATTTTAGTCCTCCAACTTTCAAAGTTACAATATTAGTCCCTTAACTTTCAAATGTTGCATTTTTCCACTCTAACTTTCAACACTCAAAATAGTAGACTTTGAAGATTCAACTTTTATTGGTAAGTTATTTTTGTATCAAAACACTTTTATTAGTCTTATATTCCATATATAAGACTACTTGTATGTGTGTTTTATGTATTTGCCCATTTTAACAAAATATCATTCTTCTAAGTAAGTTAACTTTAATTTTTCATCTTCTTTATTTTTGAACTCCTAACATGTTCCACCATATATTATACCATGTATGATCATTTCAAGATGATTAACACTACTTTTTAATACATTTAAGTTTATTCCACAATTCTTAACCAAATCATCATCCTACTTAGTTTAAGTGTAAACTTTATATATTTTCAAGATCATTACTTTATCATCATCAAACCCATGATTTATTTACATATCTTTAATCATCTATTTTACACAAGTAAAACCTATTAAAGATTATGTTCAAACCACCTTTTAAACCCTTCATGTACAACTTGCTTCTAAGAACACATACATGAATAATAATAATCAAAAACAAGGTTAAGAAGCTTACTACTAGCACAAGGCTAGGGAAGACAAAACCTCGGATTTTGAGAGGGGTTTAGTGTGTTCTTCCTTAATGGTTAAGCTCCAAGCTTGAAACACACAATAGGGGTTTGGATGATGGATTGTTTTGAGTGATTTGGAGATGTAAAAACTTGAAAGAAGAATGTGTATGGGGAGGGTGAAACTCACGGCTCCAAGAAGAAGGAAAAAGAAGAGTTTTGCTTTGTTAATTCTTGTATCTAACACATGTTTATATAGTGCTATCATATGTAATCTTCCATGGATTGTATGAAATCTTGCTAATGATTCAAGAGATTTAAGAAGTACACAAGTGATCTTGGATGGATGTGGGAAGGTGTATGTGGCCGTGGGTTTTGAGAGCCAAAGGAAGGAGTTTGCTTGCAAATCTTGGTTTATTATTTGTGATCTTTCATGACCTTTCACTAGATATTATACTTGCATGTGTGTACTTAGTGTATCATTAGCTTTGGTCTTGTCTTGGATTATAGGGCCTAAGGGCCGAAAATTGCAAGGGAGGGGACAAGATGTTGCATGCTTTTGTCCTTGAGATATCTTACACTTTTGTCTTATGCATGGCATGCTTTATATCTAGCTTTAGGAGGTTATAATTGTTAAACAACTTGCATGGACACCACAAGGCCATTAGGCCGGCCCTTGTGTGGGTTTAGGTGGGGTCCACAACTTCAAATATTTACTAAATACTTGTTATGTTTAATCCCTCGTCGTTCGGGTGTCGTTCGGGTATTTTTCGGGTTTTAATCACGCGTTATTCGGACATTAAAAATACCTTTAATAACCCTTAAATATAGTCTAATTTAAGCGTTGATTGGTTATTTAGGCCTTTGCCGGGTGAAATTATGAGTTATACGCGTATCGGGTGCGGTACGCGCATTTTATTCGTTACCGGGAGATTTGTACAAGACGTTTTCACTTATGGTTTTGGAGTTCCAAAACTCATTATATTTTGTGAAAATGCCCTTTATTTTATATCCTGGGTGTCCGGGATCCTTTTCGTTTATTTAATTATTACCGGGTAACTGCCAACGTCCATACCGGATAGTTATTTCGCACATGATCCAATCATGTTTTTACCATTAAACGTATGCATTCCTATGCACTATTTGGAAATTGCTATCTCCTAAGGCCTTGATAATTAAATCACACATAATTGCATTTAATTACGTTAATCATATATTAATTAATTTGTACGGAATTACCTTATTTTTGCCGGTTGTTACATTTGATGAGGGAAATTAACGGTTACAAAGGAGAAACGTAAACCCGCATTGATTTCATGTTAAAACGCCTAAAAAGATGCCAAAACAACTCGCCGGAGAAGAGTTTCCGGTCGCCGGATTTGCGCCGGCGGTTCTGGCTCCAAAATCAGATTATTATTATTATTTTAAACTTTGACACAATGGCAACTTTAGTCCCTCAGTTAGTTTGGTTAGTTTTAATCACTTGTTTCCTTATAAAACTTAACCAAAGTAAAGTTTTTCTAACTAAAACTCTTCCAAACTCTATAACTATACATTTTTTCATCTTTTATAAATTTCACATCATATTATTAAGTTTTTATCCTTTTTCCTCGTAAAACCTAGACTTTTTCCAACCTCCCTCGACACGTTCATTAGAAAGTTAACAATAACATATAGATAATGAAGATGTAACGACCAATGCAAGACAAATTTTATTGCAAACTTCAAAAGATGAACACGGGCTTTAAAATGCAAATACGATAAAGTTAATAAATTACGTAAATGTTACAAGAGAGCTCATATATATATATATATATATATATATATATATATATATATATATAGGATTAGGTTCAATTGAAAACAAGCTTGAGTTGGAAGAACTTGAAAACCCATCTGGACCAATAGGATGATGCCATGTATTAAGCTTTTGTTTGTATTATATAAGGGTATTATGGTAAATGACAATTAATTATTATTAATCAAAAACACAAAAATGATTAAAATAATCATAAAGGACAGTAGACACCTGCCACTCTCTCTCTCCCCCTCTTTAATACAAATGATACTATTTCATCTTCTTTCTCTCTATCCCCCTCCCATTATCTCTCTCTTTTCACTCTATCACACACACATTCAAACACAAAGAGCATGATAAAAAAAAACTCAGATCCCTTGTTAAAACCCAGATCCATTCGCGTAACCCATGTGACGGTGGTGGTGGTGAACGACGATGGTTTGAGGCGGTGGTTTATGGTGGTGGTTTTGGTTTTTTTTTTTTTTTTTTTGGGGGGGGGGGTTGAGGTGGTGGTTATGATGGTCGAAGAAGGAAGGAGGCGGCACATGTTTGTTCAGCAGTTATGGAAGAAGTACCGTGTTGGGATTGTTTTGTGTGTGGAGTTGACTGTAAAGGTCTTTGACAAAGAGGTCGGATTTTTTTTGGGTGATTAATGATGGGTCGTTGTTTGGTATGAGATGACAAACACCGGACATGTGATTGTCCGGTCGTTGAGTAGAGGTTATAGAGGTGGGGGTCGCACCGTTGATTAGGGTTGCAAGTTCAAGTTGTAGGGGTGAACTCGAGGTTGGTGGTAGGGGTTGAAAATGAGATGGTACATTTAATATTTACAAAAAGTGAACTGTGGTGGTAACAGCAGGTGGGTGTGGGTAAATAATTGATGGTAAAACGACAAATATGTCCTAACATGACTTGCATGTGAGGGGACCTAACCAAAAAAACTAATTGAGTTAGCCACAAAGGTTGGAACCTGTAGTAAAATCAATAGGTAAATGATGTTTTCCGTGCAAATGGAACATAAAGGTTGGAAGCTGCAATTTTGATGAAACATAAAGATTGGTTTTTGTAATTTTGTCAAAAACATATTAAGGTTAATTTATGTTAATTACACTGCTGTGGGGTTGGGTCATACTTTTAATTTAATTATGTATCATGACATTCTCACATTAGATGCATGTATGTTAAGCAATCCGACATAATATAGAGGATATCACCTGATGTGATTATTGGTAAGTGGTACTTAACATCAGCACTTAACTTTTTTCTTCTAGATATAGATTACAAGAAGATGAAGATGATAAGGGATATAGGACTAGCCACTAAGTCATAGGGCCAACTGGAGCATCCTTCGATTCTGCTATACCACCTGCACTTATTACTTTTCTTTTGTGTTATTGTGAATTTTTTTTTTGTTTGTTTTTAGAAAATTAGACATATTTTTGTAAAGTTACGCATTAAAACAAGATATCAATTGTATTTCATGAGTAAACATATGTAATTTTGAAATAGTTAAAACATGATGTGTAGTTTGGTAATGATTTAGATATGCATAATGTCGTCAACAATCTATTACTTTGTTTTTTTATATAAATTCTTTGGTTTATACTCAATTGATTTTTGTGAATGGATGTATTATTTATATTTTTATATTAACAAATAAAAATTATAACTGAAAATACATTAAAGCCGTTGCGCAACTTGCGGTAAAAAAAACATAAATATCCGCTAGTATTTATATAAGGTTTAAATCTTCTACTATGTTCGATATTAAAGTTTTAAATTATATTTTGGAAATTATCATATAACGATGAGCTTTAATAAACTATTTTATATGGATGTTTTGAAATTATAAGTGTTACACTAACATGTTTGGTGAACACCGATCTATTAATTTAATACTTTAAAGTTTAAACGTATTCACTATCAATTTAATAGAAGCGGTTTAGGTTGTCTTTTACGTGTTGTGGTGCTCATTTCTCTATGGCTATATATAGTTTATTTCTTCATAAAAAAAATCAATATTAAGGGAACTTACCAAGGAAGGCATACACAAGGGAGTAAATTGGATTTTAAGAGGCTTTATCCAAGTGAGGTGTATTTTTTAGGTGTGGGGGATATCTTTTATTTTATCAACTATTTTGTTTTTAGTTCATATAATATAGTAGGGTGTGATAGGTATCACTTAATGAAATTAACAATATAATAAAATGGATAACACAACGAAATTGATAATGTGATAGGTATCACTAGTACTAAAGATATTTAGTACTAGTTAAGCCCGCACCGAAGCTATATTAACGAACTATTTTTTTATCATTACACTATGTTATTGTATTATATTTATGTTGTCCTAAGTTTTAAACACTCAAGTCTTAAGGGCTTGTGTTTTGTATTTTATTAATAAGAACCAATTATATAAAATCGAACAAAGGACGGAATATGAAAGAAAGAACAAATCGGAAGTCAAATCTTAAAAGGAAAAGATTCTATTATATAATTTATATAAATATTAAACTTTTTATGTCCAGATGTATTTTAAAATAAGAGATAAATTTTAAAAAGTATGATTTTTAGTTCGATTATATGGTAAAAATGATGGAGGGGACATGAATGCTTTAAGAGAGGACGGGGCACCCTTGGCTAGCCCCTTTCGTTTGAGTAGCCCAGCGGCTACACTGGCGCAGCCATAGAGGCTTCGTTTTGGGGCTTGCAATTTCGGCTTGCCCAAGCCAATTGGGTTTCACCTTTTGAACGATAATATGACCGTTAGTCATATTAAAAAAAAATAAAAAAAATCAATAAATGCAAAAAAGTGACTGTTAGGTTTAAAAAAAAAAATTAACATTTATAAATAACCATTTCATCCAAACCATTTTATAATTCATTTCTTCACATCCAAACAATTTCGCCATGGATAAGCAAAAAAAAAGTTGTTGGTTCAAGCAAGAAAACCACAAAATCTCGGGTAGGCGGTGCAAGCTCACGAGGTGCGAACCGACGTGATGGTGGTTCGTTACATCCCGAATTTCAAGATGATCTATATCGGCCTAGACTACCACAACCCAACTCACAAAGATATTTTACACAACCCCCACCCAATTTGTATGGCCCAACATACAACATGCAATTTTTCCTTGTGGTAGCGTGCCTAGACAACCCCAACCCAATCCACAAAGATATTTTACACAACCCCCACACACTTACGACATTTCAGGAGAGGCTATGGAATCTTTCAAGGTGTTTAAAGAAGAAAAAGAAGATGATGATCTCGTTCCCGAAACCCAATTTGAAGATGATGAAGAAGAGGAGCAGATTGGAGAAGATGTTGAGGCTCGAGAAGACCCAAAAGGAAAGAAAAAAGGGAAAATTATTGGTCGCGCTGAGTGAACCGATTGGGGTCAAGATGAAGAAGTTGCTTTGGCGAAAGCATTCGTACATGTTTCGATCGATTGGGTGAAAGGAAACGAACGAAATGCTGGTAGTTTATGGAATGCCATGTTAAAGCATTACAACGAACTAGTTGGTGGTTCCAATCGCACCACTCATCAAGTTCGTTCAAAGTGGGGTAAAATGTTGACGCAATTAAATGCGTTCAACGGCTTTTACATTCAAGCGGTACTTTTTATTTTTCCTTATATTATTTTGAATATTTTTTATAAAACCATTATTCGACCTTTAAATATATTTGTATTTTTTATTTTTATAGGAGCGGATCCAGAAAAGCGGTTGCACCATGGTAGATGTCATGACAAGGGCGCTAGATGATTATCAAGAAAAAGCAAAGAAGCCTTTCAAACATTTAGGGGCGTGGAAGATTGTTAAAGAAAGTGAGAAGTGGTCGAAAGTCCTGTTGATGAACGAGGACTCGGGAAGTAGTTCGAATAAGTGAAGAAGGCTGTCGGAATCCAGATCACACTTTTCTATAGGAAACGCGGAGATGGGATCCGGTGGGTCGGTGTCGGACTTAAACGAAGACAATCAGCCGACACAGCCTAGGAGACGAGTAAAGAAACAAGTTGGGTCGTCTAGCAAAAGTGGATTGGGCGAAACATTTTTGGAGTATGCCATGAATAAAGAAGCGGCAATAAAGGAGATGGCGGAAACGAAAAAGAAAGTCGCGGACGAGTATATGTCGTTACTCGCGGCACAAATGGTGAGTTTCAAGAAAATAGATTTTAACACCGACTTTGAGTTCTTTAATAAACCGTATGACAATCTTAGTCGCCAAATGAAGAAAGTGGCCATTGCTCGTAAACGGGAAATTGCGTTAGCATATAATTGGCCGATGGATGGACTCGAGTCGGATAAGGATTAGTTTTATTTTTTATGTTATGTTTCGTATTTTATTTTGGGAAAATGGCCAAAATAGCCCGTTGACCGGGCGTTTTGCACAAATAGCCCTCTCCACCCTCTTTGGAGAGAGGGGTCATGGTTCCCAACATGCCTGAACCGTCTCCCGAGAGGCTTCCCATTTCAGCCAACAGAGGACCGCCACGTGTCGTTGTTAATCCCGAGACAGACCTTTCTCTCTCCTGAACCCCCTTTCTCTCTCCTGAACCCTCTTTCTCTCTCCATTTTTATATCTGAAGCTTTAGCTATTCAGATATTAATATTCATTTCGTTTTCTGGTTTAAAAGTGAAGGATATTGAGCTGGCGTCACGCACTGTGTTGCCTAGGTTTTATGCAGCTGATGTGAGGGCAGATAGTTTTGAAGTGTTTGATAAGTGTGAGAGGAAGGTTATTGTGACGGCGAATCCGGTGGTGATGGTGGAGGCGTTTGTGAAGGAGTATTTAGGAGCGGAGAAGGTGTTAGGGACGGAGATTGAGGTTAATGAGAAGACGAGAGGGGGGAAGACGACGGCTAGTCATAGGCTTGCTGAGGGTTCGTCGGAAACAGAAGGGCCGGTCACCGGTCCGGTGACCCTGCTGGTGTACTGATTCTTGTTTCTTCGTCTTCTCCGGTGAGTTCTCCGTCTTCTTCGACGAAGTTTACTGTTTTTTTCTTGTTCTTCGTCTTCACCGGAGACGTCTTCCGAGACGTCACCGGAAGCGTCTCTGAGACGTCACGGAGACGTCTCAGGTCTGTCTCACGTCTGTCTCGGGATCAACAACGACACGTGGCGGTTCTCTGTTGGCTGAAATGGGAAGCCTCTCGGGAGACGGTTCAGGCATGTTGGGAACCGTGACCCCTCTCTCCAAAGAGGGTGGAGAGGGCTATTTGTGCAAAACGCCCGGTCAACGGGCTATTTTGGTCATTTTCCCTTTTATTTTTATTGTATTGACGTTTATTTTATTTTATTTTATTTAATTAATGGTTGGTTTGTTTTATTTTTTTAATTAATTAATATTAAAAAGAAAAAGTTTTAGGCTACTTTAAGCTAGGGCATTTTCAATGTTTAGGCTACTTTAAGCTACTTCATGGTAAAAATGACATGACACAGTTTGATTGGTTAGGATGGGGCTACATGTAGGGGTGTTCAAAATCGAATAATCCGAATTTCGGATAGTCAATATTGAGATCCGAATCCGAATCCGAAATTTCGGATATCCGAAATTCGGATATCCGAAATTTTGGATTCGGATTCAGATCATCCAACGGATAATCCGAAACTTAAAAAAAAATTAAAAAAATAATAAAAAATAATAAAAAAAACTATAAAAAACGTTCTCCTTTATGTCTAAAACGTGAACCTATTAAAAAAAATCGAAGTTAGATAAACGAAATTTGAACAACAAATATA
This sequence comes from Ambrosia x helenae, assembly GCA_030844895.1. Lineage (NCBI taxonomy): Eukaryota > Viridiplantae > Streptophyta > Magnoliopsida > Asterales > Asteraceae > Ambrosia > Ambrosia x helenae. The sequence goes on from CM061224.1 coordinate 105,010,791, forward strand.
TAAAAAAAACTTATTATTTTGATTGAAGGGGGCTGTGGAGGTCGGATACGAGGTGGACGGGGGCTGTTATAGAGGAGAGAAGACAGAGCAACAACTATGGATTAGAGGAGTATGGACTTAGAGTTAGAAGGATTAAGGATTTAGGATTGTGTATTGTATTATGTAGTGTATATAATATTATATATTTATATATATATATATATATATATATATATTTAATATTTGGATTCGGATAATCCGATTATTCGAAAATTTTCAAAATCAGGATCCGAATCCGAATCCGAAATTTCGGATAATCCGATTTTCGGATATCCGAAAATCGGATTATCCAAAATTTCGGATAATTCGGATTCAGATTTTCGGATTTTTCGGATTCGAATTTTGGATTATCCGATTTTGAACAGCCCTAGCTACATGAGGCTTGTGCCCCTTTCCCCTAAGAGCATTCACATTTGGTCCATCAAATCTCCTTCTTAAAAAATAATACTTTTCATACTTTTAACACCAGCCTAGAACCACCAAGACACTGGCGGCTGGCACTCTAGGCTAGGGGCGGACCTAGCTCATTGCTAGGGACCGTGCCCGCTGCTATTCAACTTCGCGCGCGTAGTGGAAATTTTTCAATTTTTTACGATTTTTCAAAAACGTTACTATTAAAATGAAATTTACGTTGCTACTAAATAAAAGTTACTAACTTACTACTAAATGAAATTATACGTTACCACGTTACGTTACTTGAAAAAAATATTTATTGAATCTGACTAATAATAACCAAAAAAATAAATAAATAATCTAATTATAATAATAGCCCATCCATTAAACCCAAGTCCACCATTCACCAACAAGCCACCCCTTTTAATCCAAGTCCAACAACAACAAACCCACCCCAAGTCCCCAACCCACTTCACCTTCACACACACAAGGTTTAAGCGACAAAACGGTGACCAAAATCTTATTTAACCCAAACCTGAAAAACTCCCCCCAAATACCCTGAATCTCACCAATAAGTGAGTTTCTAAATCAATAACTATAGATATCAACTGATTGTTCAGATCAGTTGATACTACATGTTTATAAGTACAATAACGAAACAAAGACTTACAGACTGGAAGACCAATGATCGAACAATCGATCAACACAGGTTATCAAAGACAGATAACCATAAGACAACTGGATACAATACCAGAACACAACCCTATTCTTCTATACAGAGAAGAATAGCAACAATACAGAGGAAACAAATAAGAAACCCTAGATGAAAGACTGACCTGCTCGAATAACAATAAAAAATCCTTTTATATCAGCTCAACATCATCCATGTGAAACAATTCTAAACCCTTAGATCATAACTCATCCAACGGCTGAGATTGTCTCCTGAAATAATATCTCAACAAACTTGTTAAAACACACGAGTAAATAAACGAGCTGACATAAGTGTGGGCCACCATTGGGCCAAACCAATTCACAATATATTGGGCTGAACATAACTATCTCAACCAACAGTCATAAGCCCAATTATGAAACACTAATATCATTTATCCAAACATATGAATTATTTATATGATAATTTTAACACGCCCCCTTAATTCATATGTTTGAACATGTCAATCATATTTAAGTCAAGACAGAACTTTTTATGTTGTTGTATACCAAGACCTTTGGTTAGCCCATCAGCAACCTGATTCTCAGATTCAATCTTAACTGTTTTAATTAACCCATTAGAAATCTTTTCTCTAAGGAAATGAATATCTAATTCAAAATGTTTAACCCTTTCATGAAAAACAGGTTAGCTGCAATTGAAATAGCTGCTTTGCTATCACAGAACAACCTAAGTGGCCACTTAACATCAATTTTTAACTCACTTAATAAGTTTTTAAGCCACATTAACTCACATGTTGCAGAACACATGGCTCTATACTCAGCCTCAGCTGAGGATCTAGAGACATTATTCTGTTTTTTGATTTTCTAGGAGACTAAAGAGCTCCCAAGAAAAACACAATAACCTGTTACAGACTTTCTAGTAACCAGGCATTTAGCCCAGTCTACATCAACATATCCAGTTAACTGGAAATTCTCAATTTTAGAAAATGAGATGCCTTTTCCAGGTGACTCCTTCAAGTACCTTAATAACCTTAAGGCCACTTAAAGATGCCCTTTGGTAGGCTGATGCATAAACTGACTTAAACACTGAACTGCATAACTAATGTCAGGTCTAGTTAAAGACAAATAAATAAGTTTTCCAATTAACTTTTGAAACCCTGTTATGTTATCAAGAACATTATTATTTTTCCATTCTTTGTGTTCATAACATAACTAGGCTCAATTGGATTATGTATAGGTTTACACCCTAAGTACCCAAACTCACTAAGAAGTTCAAGACAATACTTCCTTTGAGTTAGGCACAAAGACTGATCACTATACAAGACCTCTATACCAAGAAAATACTTCAATTTTCCCAAGTCTTTTATGAGAAAATTAGTACTTAGAAACTGTTTAACTCTTTCAATTTCAGACAAATTATTTCCAGTTCTGATTATATCATCAACATAGACAAGTAATACAAGGAAAATATTTTCCTTAGGCAAGACAAACATGGAATGATCACAAACACTTTGTCTAAAGCCTATTTCAACCAAAACAGTAGTCAATTTTTCATTCCACTTCCTAGGGGCTTGTTTAAGCCCATACAAGGATTTAACCAATTTACATACTCTGGTTTCATCCTTAGAATAATATCCTTCTGGTGGAACCATGTACACATCTTCAGTAAGGGTCCTGTCCCATACAAAAAGGCATTATTAATATCCAATTGATACAAATTCCAGTTATTCTGGACAGCTAGGCTAATAACAGTCCTAATGGTTACCATTTTTACAACAGGAGAGAAGGTCTCCCAAAATCAAGACCCTCTCTCTGATTGTATCCTTTGGCAAGCAACCTAGCTTTGTATCTCTCAACCTCTCCATTAGACTTATATTTAACTTTGAACACCCATTTACATCTTATTGGTTTTCTACCAACAGGTAACTCAGACAAGATACATGTGTTATTTCTATGCAAAGCTTCCATCCCACTATTCATTGCCTCAACCCACTTGGGATCCTTGGCAGCCTCATAGTAAGATGATGGCTCAAAAGTTTTGTTTAAGACTGAAATAAAACTTTTATTTTTAAAAGACAAGTTTGCATACTTAACAACCTTTTAAACCCCGTACTTAACCTTCCCTTCAACTATATACTCATTAAACCTTCTGGGTAAATTAGACACTCAGCTAGACTTCCTAACACTACTTCCCTCAGGTGGAATCGTCTCATCATTGACCATATCCACATCTTGGTCAGCCTTCTCAGGTTCACTACTACCTGGGTTAGACTGTTGACCAAGGTCAAAGTCTCTGTCAGCCCTGGGAATGAGCCCTGGTTGCTGACTAGTAGACTTGGCCTGAGAACCTATGTTTCCCCTTCATCATTCGGAAGTTTAAACCCCTCAGTCACTTTATTACTCACAATGTTATCAGTTTCAATACTATCAAAAAAGTTAACATGATTTAGGTTTTCAAAAACTATGTTAGGTTATATATTTTCTAAATTATTTTTAAAAGGAAAGATTTCTTCATAGAACCTAACATCCCTAGAGTATTCTACTTGTTTAGATTCTAAATTCCATAATTTGTAACCTTTTTTAACATTGGAATATCCTATTAAGACGCATTTATCAGCACAACTAGACAACTTGTCAGACTCATTTAACATAGTGCTGAAACATAAACATCCAAAGTTTTTTAAGTGACTGAGAGTGGGGGGAACCTATACACAACCTGAAATGGACTCTTTCCTAATAGCACAAAAGAGGGAAGCCTATTTATCACATAAGTAGCAGTTAAAATACATTCAGACCAGAATCTAAGTGGTAACTCACTCTGAAACAACAATGCCCTAGCCATGTTTAAGAGATGCCTATGTTTTCTCTCAACTATTCCATTTTGTTGTGGTGTGTACACACAAGTAGTTTGGTGTATAATACCTTTTGATTTACAAAACTCATGCATTTGATTATTTACAAACTCAATACCATTATAACTTCTAAAAGTCTTTACACATTTTTTAAATTGTGTTTTTAGAAGTTCATAAAACTCAGTTATACTATCAAATACTTCACCTTTATTTTTCAACATAAAACACCAAACAGTTCTGGAATAATCATCAACTATAGTTAAAAAATACCTGTACCCTTCCTTACTAGTTACTCATAAGGACCCCAAACATCTAGGTGAATTATGTCTCCTAACTCTTTTGTTTTATGGTCACTAAGAGGGAAATGTAACCTAGTTTGTTTTGCCTTATGGCAGACCTCACATGGTTTAGTATTACTGACATTAATACTAAGGCTATCCCTTAAAAGAGCTAGGACTTGGTCAGAGAGGTGACCAAGTCTTCTGTGCCACAACTCAGTGTCACAAGTACTATTAAAACACACATTAGCAGAACTTACACTATCACCAACAAAATATAGACCTTCACTTTGTCAGCCAGTCACCAGGATTCTCTTTCACTTGGAATCCTGGATATAACAACTATTCTCATCAAATAATACAGACAACTTGCTATCTTTAGCAAGCTTATGAACATACATAAGACTGACACAGTAGTCAGGCACATAAAAGACATCATACAATACAACACCATTGGCAAGATTGATATCTCCTATTTTAGACACTTTAGCACTTGTCCCATTGGGATGTTTCACTTTTAAGTCATAACTGGACACATCAACACAATTATACATATCTTTATCTTCACTAGTCATGTGTTGATTTGCACCAGAATCAGTTATCCAACTATGACTTATAAGTGCTTTAACAAAGTTAGAACAACTTGAAATTTTTTTAAAAATCTTCTCAAGTTTAGACAAACAAGACATACTAGAAAAACCATTTAGAGTGACACTCTTATCTCCAACATTGGAGTGTTGAGTATCATTTCCACTTTTCTCACTTATCAGATTCAGTAGCTTAGATACTTGTTCTGCTGAAAAAGGTAAAGAAGAGCTACCAACAGCAATAATAGGGGACACCCCCTGTTTGCTACTAGACATGTTACTTTTAAAGTTTTGTCCACTAGGTTTCTTCTTGAAACCTGGTGGATAACCAACCAGTTCATAGCACCTGTCAACTGTGTGCCCCAACATATTACAGTGGGAGCACTTAAGATTTGGATTAGGTCCCCTATTACTCTTTCTTTTATTATCAAAAATCTGATTAGTTTTAGATATAAAAGCAACATTTTGACCTTTAGAAGTCCCACTAGAACCTCTGTGAGATCCTCCCTAGATACAACAGAGAAAGCAACTTTTATACTAGGTATTGGTTCCCTAGTCAACAAGGTGGTTCTAACTGGTTGGTAGACATCATCAAGACCCATTAAGAACTGCATTAACTTTATAAGAGCACTAAAGTCATTGAAGTCTTTAGATGCATTGCAAGTGCAAGTAGGCATTTGCAAAATAGCATCTAATTGCTTCCACATAGTGTTTAACTTGTGGTAGTTCTCAGAAACAGTACTTCCATTTTGTTTAACACTATTTATTTTTTGATACAGATTAAACACAACAGAACCATCTACCTTATCATAAGTTTCCTTCAAGTCATACCAAACTTCACTAGCAAATTTAGAAAACACTTGACCTAGGTACAGTTCTTCACTAACAGAGTTTAACAACCAAGATAAAACCACAGAGTTACACCTATCCCATTGTTTAGCAAGTATCTCATTATCAACATTCTTAACACATGAACCATCTATGAAACCATATTTATTCTTTGCTTCTAATGAAAGTTTCATAGAACTAGACAAAACAGAGTAGTTATCAGTACCTTTCAACTTAATACTAATAATAGACAGGCTACTGGTATCACTAGGATGTAAGTAAAGTGGATCACTTATATCCAACCTACTTATAAGAGTCCCAGTAACATTAACAAGATCAGAAGGACCAGTATCTTGAAGACCCTAAGGCCCTTGAGGGCCCTGTGGTCCTTCTGTTTCTTGACCAGACATTATCAATCAATCACACAATAACACTTAGAGATCAGATAGCAAAGAAGACAGACAATACCAACCAAGAGAGATCAATAGAACAAAATACAAACACAATATCCTAATAGGACGAAGCTGTGTCAATGTTTAGATAGTGGGTTCATCACTCATAGGTGCCCACCAAGATCTTAACACAGGAGTCCCTTATTAACTATATATATATATCTATATATATATATATATATATATAGAAAACATAAGAGAAATCAAACACACAGGACAAATAGACACACAAGAACAAGACAGAGACAATGTCGGTCCACCTTAACCCGACCAAAGACGCCTAGACACAATAGACCAGACAAAGAGAAAACAGGAACAATCTCAACAAGAGGGGGTCCCAAGTTAGGGATCTGCAAACTCACAACCTATACCTTCACTTAAAGTATAAAGTTGTGAGAGCAATTGAAGCAAACAATTCTCCAATCTAAGCAACCAACTCCAGAGTCCTTGCTAACAATAGTTGACCACAGATATTCTGCAAAACAATCAACCAAGAAACCAACAGACAACAATGATAGACCAGATCTATATATGAACAGATCTGCTATAAAGAAGAATAGCCGGATCTATGATCTAGATCAGATCCTTGACCAAACAAGACACAAAAAACAAGACCAACAGCGGAAGACACAAGAACCAAAGATCAGTGATGATAAGAGAGCCTTAGGCTCTGATACCATGTAAAATTTTATAGATCCAAACATACAACAATACAAACAATAATGAGCCAACACAATCTGTCACACCCTCAAATTCCACATGCGGGGTTTTACCGCGAGGCGCGTGACACACCAGGATCTCAGTCAACGATCACAATAAACATACAACAAACATGCATTCAAGATTATATTTAAAACCAAAATATAATGCTTTGAGCTGTAAACCAGCAGCGGAAGCATTCTTGTTTACAACCAAAAGACATATCATTGTTTACAAAGACATTGTTTAATATGTTTCCAAAATAATAGACGCCGTGCATGACCTCGTGCGCCTAGTCCGACAACCGCTACCTTAGCGACCTGAGAAAACATGCCAAAAATGTCAACATATAATGCTGGTGAGTTCACAGGTTTTATTTCATAAAAGTGTTGTTATAAGTTCGGTAAGATCATTTCCCGTTACTACTATGTTATGAGAACGTTAGCTAGACGTTAAGTGTTGCTACTACTGCGGTTGGGAATCCATTACTAAACCGGTATAAGTGTTGAAGCCAGCCCAGACGGACGGGATTACCGATGCCTCGGTAACCCCCAAAGTATTAGAGACAATATGCACCCGCCCGGCTCCCAGCCGTCGGGTGGGGTTTGTAAGGCCCAATAGATCTATCCACATTTCCCCGTTGTGCATCCCCGCACATTCATGGTTTCCCCCTGGGACTTTCTGTAAAAGCCGCATAGTACGTAAAGTAACCATAGTATAACATGATCTATGATAAGTAATCAAATAAGTAGCATGTTTCTCCCCCGAAAGTAAAACGGTAAAAGTGGGGCTGTGACACTCACCTTGGTTTGCGTTACTTGTAAATAGTTAAGTAGTTATGTTACGATAGTCCCAAATAGCGGCGACCTATCATAAGATGTGTATAAGTATTGGACTAATAACCCGCAGGCTAACTAGTCCCCGTATGTCCAGACCGTGACTATAAACGTCGAAAACACCTTTAACCGTTAGACCGACCGTGCCAGACAAGACCCGACATCCCATTGGTGACCCGACATCTCACGTGTTAGATAAATGCAAGACATCATGCAACATATGAAATTAAACACTTAGCACGCGCAACAATTCACCTAGTCTAGCATAATGTCCAATTAACGCATAAACAGGTCCGAACACGTCTTACTAAGTCATTGGGTGTATCCCGGGTTCCTAACATGTTCCTAGGTGTCAAATCGTGTTCCGGGATGTCAAAACGCGTTCACGACAGCAGTACATGCGATTAGGAAGGTTACACGCGAGTAGGCAATAGCCTATAGGCGATTAGGGGGTCTAATCGCATGAAGTATGGGCGATTAGGGCCCTAATCGCCCCCAATGTCTGCATAATCGCCTATAGCTCAGGCGATTAGGATGCCTAATCGCCTGCAGCTGCTGTACAACGAGTTTTCGCGCGTTAAACCCTCCAAATCAGATCCGAAACATGCAACAACACCCAATATCAAACCTAAATCATTTACCAACCCTTTTCAAGCAAAAACCCCCATCATATCACTGATCTAGCATGTTCTATGCGATTATTTCCTAAAATGGCAAAGTACTAGGTTTCTTCTACCAACCTTATCTTTCCTTAAATGGAAATAATCTGATTTCAAGCTCCACAACATGTGACTCATAAAATCTCTGATCTAACATCTTCCTAGTGTGAATTCTAACAACATTGCATCAACAATCACACCATAATCATCCTAAATCCTCAAGAACATACAAATGGGTCAAAATATGCATTTTCTTCAAAACACCATAATAATGGCTAAGATTCTAAGACAACCTTCCTAATGACCTCTACATAACATAAGTACAATCATATCTTAGAAACATTCATGTTAAAATCACCAATAAGACCAACATTTGCATATAAACTTCACATATAACAAGCATTAAGGTGTAAACTTGATTTAAGACTCTTTTGAAAGGTTTTTAAAGACACATTTGGTAAAACAAGGTCTGGAACTTTAGGGGAACTCAAAATAACAACTTTACAAAGGTTAGGGATGAAGAACACACCTTGGATTTTGCTAAAGAAAGGTGTGTAAGCTTGGGGATGGTGATTTTTGTAGCAAAATGAGTTCCAGAGGTGTTCTAAGGTGTGTGGGCGACTTGGGAGCTGCTAGGGTTGTTCTAGAGGTGTTTGGGGAGTTAAGGGTTCTATTTATAGGTGTTTTGACCCGAGCCCTGCAGTACACGCGATTAGGGACCCAGATCAGGCGAGTAGGGGCCTAATCGCCTCTAAGCTCACGCGATTAGCCACCTACTCGCGAGTAGGGGGCCCTAATCGCTACTATTCATGCGATTGGCCACCTACTCGCCCCATTCCCTTGTACTCGTGCACTGTTCATGCGATTAGGAGTCCCCCCAGGCTCCTAATCGCCTATAAGGTCTGGAAATGGGTTTTTGGCGCGTTAAACACTATTTTAACATATTTAAACACGTATTCACACACCGATAAGTCACATAATGATTCCAAACATATAATGCATGATATCCAACACGTTTACATCCGTTCACCAATTCCCGGGACTCGAGACTCGTGTGTGCATTAAACCCGGCGATTCCACGAATCGCCGATCCTTGTACCCATAGTTATGGACCGACTCCCGATGACCCCGCGGATCATCATAACGACTCCCGATGATTCCCCCGAATCACCGTACCGACTCGACTGACCTCGTTAAGGACGTAATATGCATGATTCGCTAAGGTAGACTTACTAGTTTAGTCAACGTTACTAACCTGAGTTTGCCGGGTGTCACATCATCCCCCTGTTGAAAGAATTTTCGTCCCGAAAATTTCCCAAGGCCAAAAAGGAAGAGACGAAAGAGAAGAAAATTTTCCGGTTGCCACATCATCCCCCTGTTGAAAGGAATCTCGACCCGAGATTCATTCAGCTTCAGCAGAGGCATGTCTTGATTCGAACGCGCGCTTAGGAAATAAATGGGGATACTTAGCCTTCATTTGATCTTCCCGTTCCCACGTGAACTCCGGTCCACGATTAGAGTTCCAACGGACTTTAACAATGCGGATTTTACTCCGGCGAAGGCTACGGATTTTATAGTCAAGAATTTCAACCGGTTCCTCCACGATACGCAGACGATCATCCACCTTGATCTCTTCGAGAGGAACATCTAAAGATTCATCCGCCAAACATTTCTTCAAATTAGAAACATGGAAGACGTTATGAACATTACTGAGCTCAGCCGGCAGATCAAGCCTGTATGCTACCGGTCCTATCCGTTCCAGGATTGCGAACGGTCCCACATACCGAGGATTCAATTTGCCCCGTTTCCCGAAACGTATAACGCCCTTCCACGGAGATACCTTCAACAGAACCCTGTCGCCCACCTCGAACTCCAAAGGCTTGCGACGACGATCGGCATAGCTCTTTTGACGATCCCGAGCTGCTGCCATGCGGTTACGGATTTGTACGATCTTTTCGGAAGTCTCGTACACAAGTTCCGGGCCGGTGAGTTGACTCTCACCCACCTCGGCCCAACAAAGAGGAGACCGGCATTTCCGCCCGTAAAGAGCCTCGAACGGAGCTGCCTTGATGCTAGAATGGTAACTGTTGTTGTAGGAGAATTCCACCAACGGTAAATGACTCTCCCACCCCTTGCCAAAATCGATCACACATGCCCGAAGCATGTCTTCTAGTGTTTGGATTGTCCGCTCACTTTGACCGTCAGTTTGCGGATGATATGCTGTGCTCATGTCTAACTGAGTACCCAGAGCCTTATGCAAAGACTTCCAGAAGTTAGAGGCAAACGAGGATCACGATCAGAAATAATAGAGACGGGCACCCCGTGCCGAGAGACCACTTCCTTGAGATATAACCGTGCCAAACGCTCGAGACCATCGGTCTCTTTGATAGCGAGGAAGTGCGCAGACTTTGTCAATCTATCGACAATCACCCAGATCATGTCGCAACCACTGGGCGATTTCGGGAGTTTGGTCACAAAGTCCATCGTAATCCGCTCCCACTTCCACTCGGGGATTTCAGGCTGTTGCAGAAGGCCGGATGGCTTTTGATACTCAACCTTGACCTTAGCACAGGTCAAGCACTTGCTTACATACGAAGCCACGTCCGCCTTCATGTTCGGCCACCAATAAAGTATCTTTAGGTCTTGATACATCTTATCGGAGCCAGGGTGAATAGAGTACCGGGACTTGTGAGCTTCATCAAGAACGAGCTCCCGCAAGCCCCCAAATAAAGGAACCCAAATACGTTCAGCGAAATAGTGTAACCCATCGGACCTGAGTTCAAGATGGCTATCAGCACCATGCATGGTTTCAGCCTTAAGGTTTTCCTCCTTCAAAGCTTCTTGCTGCGCTGAACGGATTCGGTCAGGTAAGCCGGAATGGATAGTGAGCTGAAGAGCTCGAACACGACGAGGTTTAGCCGTTTCCTTCCTGCTCAAGGCGTCTGCGACCACATTCGCCTTGCCAGGATGGTATTTGATGGCGCACTCGTAATCATTAAGAAGCTCGACCCAACGACGCTGTCTTATATTCAACACCTTCTGATCAAAGATATGCTGGAGGCTCTTGTGATCGGTGTAAATAGTGCATTTGGTACCGTACAAGTAATGCCTCCAAATCTTTAAAGCAAAGACCACCGCACCCAACTCCAGATCATGGGTGGGATAGTTTTTCTCATGAACCTTAAGCTGACGAGAAGCGTAGGCGATGACCTTCTCGCGCTGCATCAGTACACAACCAAGACCCCGGATAGAAGCGTCACAATAAACCACAAAATCGTCCGTACCCTCAGGCAAGGACAAGATAGGAGCAGAACAGAGTTTAGCCTTTAACAACTGGAAGGCCGACTCCTGCGAATCGCCCCAGTTGAACTTCCGGTCCTTCTGGGTAAGCGAGGTGAGGGGTTGAGCGATCTTCGAAAATCCCTCGATAAAACGACGGTAATAACCTGCAAGGCCTAAGAATTGCCGTACCTCAGATGGCGTCTTCGGTGCTTCCCAGTCTTTAATGGCTTCAATCTTTGCTGGGTCAACGTGAATTCCTTTCTCATTAACAACATGACCAAGGAATTGGACTTCACGCAACCAGAAACTACACTTAGAAAACTTAGCGTACAGCTGTTCCCGTCTCAGAAGTTCCAAAACAAGACGTAGGTGTTCCTGGTGGTCCACCTCATTCTTGGAATAGACTAGAATATCATCAATGAAGACAATCACGAACTTATCAAGATAAGGCTTACAAACACGGTTCATCAGATCCATAAAGATGGCAGGTGCGTTGGTGAGACCAAAAGGCATGACCAGGAATTCAAAATGGCCATAGCGAGTTCGAAAGGCGGTCTTCGGAATGTCAGCTTCTTGAACCCTCAACTGATGGTACCCCGACCTCAAATCGATCTTCGAATAGAAACTGGAACCCTGAAGCTGGTCAAATAAGTCATCGATGCGAGGAAGAGGATAGCGATTCTTGATGGTAACCTTATTCAGTTCCCGGTAGTCGATACACATCCGTAGGCTTCCGTCCTTCTTCTTGACAAACAAAATGGGGGCTCCCCACGGGGACGAACTAGGTCGAATGAAACCCTTCTCTAACAGCTCCTGCAACTGGTTCGATAGTTCCTGCATCTCGGGAGGTGCAAGACGATAAGGGGCACGAGCAATAGGGGCCGCACCCGGAGCAAGTTCAATACCAAATTCGACCTGGCGATAAGGAGGAAGACCAGGTAAGTCTTCAGGAAATACATCGGGAAAGTCGCGGACCACAGGAATGTCTTCAATCTTCTTCTCTTCCTCAGACGAAACCGAAATAAGTGCCAGAATGGCAGAATACCCCTTCCGAAGATACTTATAGGCTTTCATACACGAAATAATACTCAATGGGACCCCGCTCTTCTCACCGTGCACCAACAAAATTTCTCCATCAGGGAGAGGAAGTCGAATGACTTTATCAAAACAAACGATCTCGGCATGATACAGGGACAACCAATCCATACCCACGACAACATCGAAACTACCCAACGACACCGGCATGAGATCAATAGGGAAGGAATAACCCGACAACTCAAGGTGACACTCCCTAAGGACGTGCGTCGCCTCAACTTTCTTACCATCTGCCAATTCTATCAAGTACTTAGCCTCTAAAGGTGTAGGTACCCTATCAAGCAATTGACTAAACCCAAGAGATATAAAACTCTTATCGGCGCCAGAATCGAATAAAACCGTAGCATAGCGATTATCGAGGAGAAACGTACCAGTAACAGTGTCGGGATCCTGTCGAGCACCACTTGAACCGATCACGAAGGCGCGAGCATTCCTGCCCCCGCCCCCATTGTTTCCATTGCCCGACCCATTCTTCCCGGCTTCACCCTGTTTCAACTTGGGGCAGTTGCGCTTGTAGTGACCAAGCTCACCACAGTTATAGCACCCTTGTTTCCCCTGGTTTCCCTGAGGAGCAGCGACTTGAGGGGCTGGGGCTGGTGTGACCGATGGGTTTCGGTTCCCCAAAGGGTTGGACCTACAATCCTTGGCTTGGTGCCCAATCTTATGGCACCGACGGCAACGGTCCTTATCATCGCAAGAACCGGTGTGATGATAGTTGCACCGATCACACTTTGGCAACTTCCCAGCATAAACCCCCGGCTGTCGCTCAGACGACGATCCCCCAGTATCAGTCTTCTTCACCTGTTGAGGCTGAGCCGAGCTCGAGCCTTTCCCCACCGTTTCCCACTTCCGTTTGTTACTATCGGAAGTCTTCACAGCAGCGCCTCGAGGAGGCAAGACCCCTTCAGTTACCTTCATGTTGGTCAGCCTGTGGGCCGACCGAACCACCTCAGAATAAACCGTGAGGTTACCCGCAGCAACTAACCCGGCAATCTCCGGTACCAACCCAGCAACATAATGCTCAACTCTTCGGTATTCCGGTGTGTGCAAATCGGGGCACAACACCGCCAATTCATTGTGCCTAGCAGTATAAGCTTCAATCTCAGAACCCACCATCTTATGGTTCCAGACTTCATGCTCGAGCTTCTGGATCTCATCCCTCGGGCAGTACTCATTTTTCAGCAGCTGAATGAATTCTGCCCAGGGCATGGCGTGAGCTTCCCCGATGCCCATAGTCTGGGTGGTGGAGTTCCACCAAGTCAAGGCTTGACCCTCCAGGGTCGCAGAAGCATACTTCACCCGGTCGCCTTCCGGGCAGCTGCACATCGAGAACACAGATTCGATTTTCTCCAACCATCGGAGCAGTCCCACTGCCCCTTCAGTGCCGCTAAATTTGTGGGGCTTACAGTCCATAAACTTTTTATAGGAACACTGGGATGGAGGAGGATTGACAGCACCACCTGGAACAGACACACAGGTGAGTATCAAGAAAAGATAAGGTACCCCAGAACGAGGTAGAATAGATGAGAATCGACGTACCACCCATAGCATTATGAGCGGCTTGGAATGCAGCCAGAGCGATATTCACATGTTGCTGCATCAGGTTATCCAGCTCAGCTTGGGTCATATTAATGTTCCTGCGGCCACCGCCGCCACCACGGCCGCCACCACGACCGCCAGCACGGCCGCCCCTGCGACCTCCACGAGCTCCCGACATCTTCTGTCACAACATGAAACAAAAGATTTAGGCTTGCCCGTGGTATAACCCATTAGGAGTTTCAAGAAAGTAGACCGAGCCCAGCTCGGGTCCATCCTTTCAAGCCCAAAGTCCGCCAGGGATTCCATGCATCACAGTTTATGATCTCGTGTGCACCCGACATGATAAACTGTTCCACATGGTCCTCCAGGCGCGCTTTAAGTTTGAAGTTCAAGTCACCGAACACTAGCGCCCAATCATGATATTATCATAAGTATAAGTACAATATAATATGCATAAGAACGGGCGTGTTCATTAGGGCATAGAGGGGAGATGTCCAAATCCTTGGACAGATCTCAAGAGCACGCCGAAGCTACCCCAATGTACACCGCCGTCAAGAAAGTTCAATAGTATATCGTTCGCCATCAGATCATAGTAAGGATGAGTCAAGAAATAGAATGATAAAGAGTAAATAGATGATGTAGCGTAGTAGATGATGACACCGACACCCCGACAAGTCATATTGTTACCCACTTGCTAAGACTCGACTAATTGTGACCGTCTAGTGTGTGCGACTCAGTTATAGACTAGACTCTACATGCAGTCTCAGTTCACTATAACCGTTGGCTCTGATACCAATCTGTCACACCCTCAAATTCCACATGCGGGGTTTTACCGCGAGGCGCGTGACACACCAGGATCTCAGTCAACGATCACAATAAACATACAACAAACATGCATTCAAGATTATATTTAAAACCAAAATATAATGCTTTGAGCTGTAAACCAGCAGCGGAAGCATTCTTGTTTACAACCAAAAGACATATCATTGTTTACAAAGACATTGTTTAATATGTTTCCAAAATAATAGACGCCGTGCATGACCTCGTGCGCCTAGTCCGACAACCGCTACCTTAGCGACCTGAGAAAACATGCCAAAAATGTCAACATATAATGCTGGTGAGTTCACAGGTTTTATTTCATAAAATTGTTGTTATAAGTTCGGTAAGATCATTTCCCGTTACTACTATGTTATGAGAACGTTAGCTAGACGTTAAGTGTTGCTACTACTGCGGTTGGGAATCCATTACTAAACCGGTATAAGTGTTGAAGCCAGCCCAGACGGACGGGATTACCGATGCCTCGGTAACCCCCAAAGTATTAGAGACAATATGCACCCGCCCGGCTCCCAGCCGTCGGGTGGGGTTTGTAAGGCCCAATAGATCTATCCACATTTCCCCCGTTGTGCATCCCCGCACATTCATGGTTTCCCCCTGGGACTTTCTGTAAAAGCCGCATAGTACGTAAAGTAACCATAGTATAACATGATCTATGATAAGTAATCAAATAAGTAGCATGTTTCTCCCCGAAAGTAAAACGGTAAAAGTGGGGCTGTGACACTCACCTTGGTTTGCGTTACTTGTAAATAGTTAAGTAGTTATGTTACGATAGTCCCAAATAGCGGCGACCTATCATAAGATGTGTATAAGTATTGGACTAATAACCCGCAGGCTAACTAGTCCCCGTATGTCCAGACCGTGACTATAAACGTCGAAAACACCTTTAACCGTTAGACCGACCGTGCCAGACAAGACCCGACATCCCATTGGTGACCCGACATCTCACGTGTTAGATAAATGCAAGACATCATGCAACATATGAAATTAAACACTTAGCACGCGCAACAATTCACCTAGTCTAGCATAATGTCCAATTAACGCATAAACAGGTCCGAACACGTCTTACTAAGTCATTGGGTGTATCCCGGGGTTCCTAACATGTTCCTAGGTGTCAAATCGTGTTCCGGGATGTCAAAACGCGTTCACGACAGCAGTACATGCGATTAGGAAGGTTACACGCGAGTAGGCAATAGCCTATAGGCGATTAGGGGGTCTAATCGCATGAAGTATGGGCGATTAGGGCCCTAATCGCCCCCAATGTCTGCATAATCGCCTATAGCTCAGGCGATTAGGATGCCTAATCGCCTGCAGCTGCTGTACAACGAGTTTTCGCGCGTTAAACCCTCCAAATCAGATCCGAAACATGCAACAACACCCAATATCAAACCTAAATCATTTACCAACCCTTTTCAAGCAAAAACCCCCATCATATCACTGATCTAGCATGTTCTATGCGATTATTTCCTAAAATGGCAAAGTACTAGGTTTCTTCTACCAACCTTATCTTTCCTTAAATGGAAATAATCTGATTTCAAGCTCCACAACATGTGACTCATAAAATCTCTGATCTAACATCTTCCTAGTGTGAATTCTAACAACATTGCATCAACAATCACACCATAATCATCCTAAATCCTCAAGAACATACAAATGGGTCAAAATATGCATTTTCTTCAAAACACCATAATAATGGCTAAGATTCTAAGACAACCTTCCTAATGACCTCTACATAACAGAAGTACAATCATATCTTAGAAACATTCATGTTAAAATCACCAATAAGACCAACATTTGCATATAAACTTCACATATAACAAGCATTAAGGTGTAAACTTGATTTAAGACTCTTTTGAAAGGTTTTTAAAGACACATTTGGTAAAACAAGGTCTGGAACTTTAGGGGAACTCAAAATAACAACTTTACAAAGGTTAGGGATGAAGAACACACCTTGGATTTTGCTAAAGAAAGGTGTGTAAGCTTGGGGATGGTGATTTTTGTAGCAAAATGAGTTCCAGAGGTGTTCTAAGGTGTGTGGGCGACTTGGGAGCTGCTAGGGTTGTTCTAGAGGTGTTTGGGGAGTTAAGGGTTCTATTTATAGGTGTTTTGACCCGAGCCCTGCAGTACACGCGATTAGGGACCCAGATCAGGCGAGTAGGGGCCTAATCGCCTCTAAGCTCACGCGATTAGCCACCTACTCGCGAGTAGGGGGCCCTAATCGCTACTATTCATGCGATTGGCCACCTACTCGCCCCATTCCCTTGTACTCGTGCACTGTTCATGCGATTAGGAGTCCCCCCAGGCTCCTAATCGCCTATAAGGTCTGGAAATGGGTTTTTGGCGCGTTAAACACTATTTTAACATATTTAAACACGTATTCACACACCGATAAGTCACATAATGATTCCAAACATATAATGCATGATATCCAACACGTTTACATCCGTTCACCAATTCCCGGGACTCGAGACTCGTGTGTGCATTAAACCCGGCGATTCCACGAATCGCCGATCCTTGTACCCATAGTTATGGACCGACTCCCGATGACCCCGCGGATCATCATAACGACTCCCGATGATTCCCCCGAATCACCGTACCGACTCGACTGACCTCGTTAAGGACGTAATATGCATGATTCGCTAAGGTAGACTTACTAGTTTAGTCAACGTTACTAACCTGAGTTTGCCGGGTGTCACACAAACTCAAAACTGTTGGGCTAGATTTAAAGGTTTGCGTTGTCTTGGCTTATTTGGTACTGGGTTCGGCCTATGTGGCCCATGTAATGATGACCACCTATGATAAGTATAAATAAGGGTTTCATAGTTTGTTTTGGGGTTGCTTGCCATTTGTTTTGTTGAACGCGTGTGTACCAGACGACTCTTTGAAGTCGTGTGCACTTTATCAATATAATCGTGTGTTTGATGTTTCTTCTTTGTTCTTTCTATACAATCATTGTTTCCGCCTTTGATTGTGTATGTGTTTGATACCCGGTAGAGAAGATCTTGGACTTACAATTGGTATCAGAGCCTAAGAAGTCTTTCGAAGGCTCGGTTTGGTATCAAAGGAAGAAGATCAAAGAAGTTCTTGCTAGCGAAAAGAAATGGATCAAATTGTTAACCAGGCAAATTTGAACGGACTAAATACTGACCAGCTACTTGTGGCTGCTCAAGTGGACAAAGCTATGGAATCTGTTATTGGAACTCATCAGAAGATACATGTTCTTCAACTTGGAATGTCTTATTATGAGTGGAAATTCAGGTTCATTCAAGTCATGAAAATAAAAGATGCAAAGGCCCTGAGATCTATCCTAAACGGCCCCTGTGTGATCACTTATGTTGTTAATGAAATAACTGGGGCCACTTCTATCAAACCAAAGAGCATGTACACTGATGAAGATCACGAAAAGACTGATATTGATGAAAGAGCAATTGCTTATCTTCATCAAGGACTCTCACCTGAAATCTCGATTGGAGTTCGTGACAATGCCACTGCCAAAGAGCTTTGGGAAGCTCTTGAAAATCTGTATGAGGGAAATGAAGAAATGAAAGAAAGCAGAAGGGAGATGCTGAGCCAGAAGTTTAATGCTTTTAATCACATTCCTGGCGAATCACTCGAAAGCCAGATTCAGCGATTTGTGGCTTTAGTTAGTGAAATGAAATCAAATGATATGGTGGTGGATAACTCCGTTATGAACAAAAAGCTGCTTAACACTCTACCAAGGAGTTGGGACTCAAATGTAACACTGATCAAGAGAACCAAAGATTTAGCAAGACTCACTCTTTCTGAAACCATATCCTTGATCAAGTCCTATGACCTCGATGACAGACAACGTTATATGACTCAGACTGCTAGTTATAATAATGCAATAATTGCAAATCCCAGTAATGCCCTCATGTCTCAGCAAGAACCTCAGCGTCCCTCGTTGTACTCTTATCCAGCCAGTGGATCTTCGTACCCACCTATGTTTGCTCCTAGTGCATCAAAAGGCTCCGCCATACCTACTTCCTCAGGGGCTACTGCTGGATCTTCGTCCTCTGCATCACCTTCTTCAGCTGCACCTCAGTCAACAGTAAAAATTCCAAAGGAGCTTGAAAGCAACTTAAGTTTGTTTGCTGGATTCATGAATTGCTACAATGCATTTCTGACTGGATAACTTACTGCCAAATATATTGGAGCATGTGACCTAAATGATGTTAATCAAGATGATATAGAAGAAATGGACTTGACTTGGCAAATAGCTATGGTGGTACATAGAGCGAATAAGTTCGTGAAGAAGACTGGTAGAAATGTTTGGGAGAACCCAACAAAGAAACTGGGCTGGGATAAAATGAAGATGCGTTGTTATAAATGTGATGAGCTTGGCCATTTTGCTCATGAGTGCACCAAGCCGAAGAAAGAAATAGACAACTCTGCTCCTGTAGCTGCCTCTCCCGCTGTGACTCCGGGAAGTCAATCATCTACCACTCACACTGGATCTGAATCCTCTAACTCAAATAAAGCCATGGTCGCTTAGTCAGGAGGTGGATGGGATTGGTCATCACAAATGGAGGATCTGAAGATTGTTGAAGATACAGTGTACAAAGCACTCATGGCCCAGATGGATGATGATTATGTTCCGTCAGCAGCTGAGGTACATTCTGAAATTTTAGCTGAATCTTGTTGCACTGAAAGGTGCAAACTTAAGGTTAAGGGATTTAGAGAAGAAACTCTCTCTGTATACAAACAGCTTGAATATGAAAAAATGGCCACCTGGGACATTAAAAAGAAATTTAACTCCTATAAAGAGATGGTCGAAAAACAAAAACTTGATATCAAGCGTTTGCATCAGGAGGTGAGTGACCACAAGTGTCGATACTTACACTTCAAACGACTATCTGATACTTTAACCGCGGAATTGATCGACTTAAAATCTAAATTTGAAAATGCAGATTTTCATTTTAAAAAGTTCGATTGTTCTAGTCCCAAAGTTGAAAAAATGATCAATACCCAGTTAAAGTTCAGACCAAAGGAAGTGAGGAATAAAGTTCTGGGGTTTGTGGAAATTCCACCACCCTTTAATGAAAATTATTCCTCAATTCCTATGTCGGATGAAGAATTATTGGCTCTGCCTGTTATAGGATACGGTCCTCAAATAGAAGAGCCAACCAGTCGACCATCAAGGGATCATATTGAAATTTCCAAACCTGAATCGGTCCCCATTAGGATCTCTAAACCTAAAAACCGACAATCTAAGCAAGAGCAGGCCCCGTCAAAAACTTTTGTCAAATCTCAAGATGCTTTAAAGCAAACTGAGACATTAAATTATGAAAAGAATAAAGAAACAGATAGAGTTTTTGAGGTTAGCAAAGATGAGGTTCCAACTTCAACTGAGTCAAATGAATCGATGTCCAACACTAATGAGTCTGAAAATGAATCAATACAAGTTAACGAACTGATTTCTGCTCCGACCACCCAACCAGATTCAAGTGTGACCTATGAGTTTGATTTCATGAAACAAATCAGAGAGCTTTGTTTAAAGCAAAGAGCAAGCAGTGAAAATAATCTGACCGATTCTCAATCTCACTCAGATGATTTGCCAGTGACTGAACCTGAGTCTGACTCTGATCCAGACTTAGGAGAGACCAACGCATCTAGCTATCAGTCATGTGAATTAGCCGAATCATCTGAGGACATGTCCGAATTGAATGAATCTGTTTCTGTGTCCATTTCAAACTCATTTGATTCAGATAAAGAGAGTTCAAAATCTTCTGAATCTCCTGCGTCTTCTGTAGCTGAAAATTTCTCTAAAGAAAATTGCTATGATGTTTCTGATGATGTGAATGTTACTAATTTGGTTGATTCTTGTGCAGAAAATTTAATTGTTGAGGATTGGGTAGATGATGGGGATGAAGTCGATGACTCTGATTCACTTGCATTAAATAATAAAAATCAGAGAAACAATTTATCAATTTCTGCTAAAGACAAAAATATTTGTGTGGGCTCGTTTGTTTTGAGCATAAAACCTTGTGATTTATCGTCTGACTCTTTGTTTGATCATTCAGATTCTGTTATTTTGTCAAATGCTTGTGATACAACAAAAAATCTTTTGGTTAAACAATCCAGTACGGGTGGGACTGGGAAATATCTCCCACCAAAACATGTTTTACCAAAATATGAAAAATAGAATTTTTCAAATCAGGCAAAAAGGTATTCCAAAACAGCATCACACAGGTATAGAGATGTAAACAAATCTTTTGAATCTGGAGAGTCTGCAAGATCTCAGGGGGATCCACATGTAAAACGTCAGATATGCTACACATGTGGAATCCCAGGACACATTGCCAGAAATTATAAAACAAATCTAAAAACTTTTGCAAGTTGGAAACATCAGAAGGATCCAAACGGGAACCATAATCATCCCCAGCCGATGAAGGTTGAGAAACCTAAGGCAATGCGGAACGACAAATCCAAGGTGAAGCCTTCTGATGGTGATTGGAATAGAAATAAATGGCTCAAACAGTACCTAACTCTCAGATTAAAACTTACAAGGCATCATCCAATTCAAAAGAAAAGATGGTTTCACAAAACAAATTTCACTGGAAACCAAAATGTTCTATTCCAAACTCTTCCCCGTCTGTAGGTTCTTTTTGTTCTGTGAATGATATATCTAATCTATATGCTAATGTTTCAACTGCCAACATGCACTGGATGAAAGTCTAGTATATGGATACCAACGGTGTACCCAAAACAACTATGGCTTGGGTACCTACAACTAACTGATCCTGCATCATGTGAAGGAACGGCTGTGGAGGACTATCATTCGTCTCTTGTACATTGATAGTGGTTGTTCAAGGCACATGACAGGAGACTTATCCCAGCTTACCGATGTGGAAATTTTCAATGGTGGATTTGTCTCATTTACGGGAGGTGAGAAGGGTCAAATAACTCAAAGGGGAACGGTAAGAAATGGTGCTCTTCAGTTTGATAAAGTAAACTATGTTCCTGAATTGAAGCATAGTTTACTAAGCATGTGACAAATCTGTGATAATGGCTACTCAACTCAATTCACTGATAAAGGATGTTTAATATTGAAACCTGGAGTCGTGATTCCAAAAGAATGGGTGCTACTAAAATCTGAACGTCGAGGTAATGCTTATTTCATTGACATGAACAGACCTCCATCTGAAAACGTTACATGTCTTTTCTCAAAACTCTCTCAAAACAACGCCATTCTATGGCATCGTCGTCTTGGACATGCAAATGCTAAAAACTTGAACCGGGTGGCTAAACTGGGATTGGTAAGGGACTTGCCAATACGTGATTTTATAACAATTGAAAAATGTGTTGCATGTGCCAGAGGAAAGCATCATCGAAAACCACATCATTCTAAGTTGGTAAACACTATTGATTCTCTGCTGCAGTTGCTTCATATGGACCTATTTAGTCCAGTGAATATGCTCAGTATTTCTCGCAAAGCTTACTGTTTAGTAATAACTGATGATTACTCACGTTTTACTTAGGTTTCCTTTTTGGCTAACAAGAGTGAGACTGCAGAAATAGTAAAACAGTTTGTCGTATTGATGGAGAATCAGACCAACTTGAAGGTAAAAGGCATTCGTTGTGACAATGGGACTAAGTTCAAGAATGCAGAGTTAAACCATTACTGTGCTCAGAAAGGGATTGCACGTCAATTCAGCTCAACAAGGACGCCACAGCAGAATGGAGTAGCTGAAAGAAGGAATCGCACCCTGATTGAAGCTGCTCGCACAATGTTGTGTGACTCACAGCTTTCGACTTTCTTCTGGGCAGAAGCTGTGAACACAACCTGTTATGTGCAAAACCGAGTTCTAGTCAACAAAGCACGAATGAAAACACCCTACGAAGTGCTGTTTGGTGCTAAACCCTCCGTCAAGCATTTTCGTGCTTTTGGTTGTCCGTGTACTTTGTTGCATCTGGACGCTACACCAAAGTTTGATCGAAAGCTGACGACTGCTATTTTGTTGGGTATGCTCGCAAGACTGCTTATAGGGTTTACAGCAAACAAACTAAGCATATCGTAGAGTCGTTTGACGTGCGTTGGCTTGAAGAAAATGAGACAGATGCAAGAGTGGGTCCAGACTGGTTATTTGACTATGATAATCTCTTTCGATCTTTTCGTATTTTTGATGATGTGTCCAGTGGTGTAAATACAGGTTCTACAAGTTCCTCAACATACAATACTGGAACCTCATCCTCCTTGGTTAATGATGCAGAGGATGAGGGGGATGCTATACCTAGATCTTCATCAACACAGCAACATTCAGCTTCTGCCGAACCATCCATTCCCACTATGGATCCTGCGTAACAGGTAGATGACAAAGATTTATCTTCTGATACCTTAGTTCCTGCTTTCTATGATCCCATACCTCTTGAATGCACGGTGGAGCATGATGATGATGACAAAGCTGATTCTGACACCGTAGAAGGGACTGTAACTGGTAGTATCACAACCCTACCTGGAGATTATTCAGTTCCAGATAGAGCCATTCCTACAAACATTCTACGAGATCACCCACCGGAAAACATCATTGGTCCAGCGAATGCAAGTGTCTTAACTAGGAGTCAAACTAGTGACATCAACAAATGCTTGTACTCATGCTTCATTTCACAAATTGAGCCAAAGTCCACTGCTATGGCCATGCGAGAACCAAGCTGGGTTGATGCAATGCAAGATGAACTTAATCAGTTTGAGAAGCTAAAGGTTTGGAAGTTAGTTAAACTACCTCCAGGAAAGCGACCTCTTGGCACAAGATGGGTTTATCGAAACAAAAGAGATGACAATGGGGGTAATTGTAAGAAACAAAGCTAGATTGGTTGTGCAAGGGTTCATACAGATTGAGGGTTTAGATTATGATGAGGTATATGCACTGGTTGCAAGGTTGGAAGCAATCAGAATATTTCTTGCCTACGCATCGTTTAAAGGATTTACTGTCTATCAGATGGACGTCAAAACAACGTTTCTGTATGGAACTGTGAAAGAAGAGATCTATGTTGGTCAACCACCGGGTTTCACAAACCCAAAACATCCAGAGCATGTGTACAAACTAGACAAAGCTTTGTATGGGTTACATCAGGCACCTCGTGCTTGGTATGCGACCTTGACTGAACACTTGCTTGCTAATGGATACACCCGTGGTGTTATTGATCAGACTTTATTCGTCAAGACAGTGAATGAAGATCGAATTCTGGTGCAAATTTATGTGGACGATATCATCTTTGGTTCCACTAGTGATGCACTGTGCAAAGAGTTTGAAGAGGTGATGAAAAAGCAGTTTGAGATGAGTGCTCTGGGTGAAATGACTTTTTTCTTAGGTTTGCAAGTTCGTCAAAATTCTAAGGGTATCTTGATTCATCAAGGAAAATACGTGGATGACATTCTTGCAAAATTCAGCTTCAATGAAGTAAAGCCAGCCAACACCCCAATGTCTTAGAGACCAGGTCTAACTCAAGATCTGGATGGAGAAACCATGGACGAAACACCGTATCGTTCAATGATTGGTTCGCTAATGTACCTGACTGCTAGCAGACCTGACATCATGTTCGCTGTGTGTCAATGCGCACGTTATCAGGCTAATCCTAAAACTTCTCATTTAAATGCAGTTAAGAGAATCTTTAGATACCTTAAAGGAAAACCCAGATTTGGTCTTTGGTATCCTAGGGATTCTCTCTTTGAATTACATGCTTTTTCTAATAGCGACTTTGAGGTTTATTGTTTATCAATTGATGCATTGTTTAGTCAATCCATTCCGATTCAACATGTTTAGGGATTTATTGTTTGTTAATTGATTTAGGCTTTAGGAATTAGGTAGCAATCCAGTAGTTGATTGATTTAGGGATTTGTTGTTTGTTAATTGATTTAGGCTTTAGGAATTAGGTAGCAATCCAGCAGTTGAGTAGGCTTTTTCTGTTAATTGATTTATGAGTAAACCATAAACATTATAACAATGTCAAGTCGAAACCGAAAGTATGAATCAGGTCACACAAAAGAGTGATAGCAAGCCATTTTATGAAACTACGACGAAAAAAAATTTGAACGTTGCTACTAAAAAAAATTTCTAGATCCGCCATTACTCTAGGCTACTTTACCTAGAGGTTTCAAATTGATACAAAGGAGTAAATATTTTAATTGAAGGAGAAGTGATTTTTTGTCAAAAAAGCACTAATCACCTAATGGATTTTTGTACTTGCCTCTTGGCAAGAACTACCCGAGATCACCAGAAAAAATCAAGCAGCAGAGGGTGGCGACGGTGTTAGGTAAAATATGTACCTCGCATATAATATGCCTTGCATTCACAAATCATTTATTGTTGATCTAACCCGGATTCCGACATGCCAACTCTAGGACTAAGAACTAAGCGATTCCAAAACGACAACAAAGACATGGTTGGTCGTCCGGTCGTGTAGTCGTGTAGAATGAGCACCCGTAACAAAATCAAATATCAATGACGTGCTCAAACGACGAAAACGCAATTAGACATTCAATGACATTAAGGGGCTGTTCGGTAGCCCCTTAATCAGCCTCTTAACCATTCAAGTTTGAATCATTCAGTATTCAGACTGTTTGTTTCAGCATCTGAATCGAATTATTAAGTGCTGAACCATTAAGCTAATAAGGGATGCTGACTGATTCAGCTCTTAACCATTCAGACTATCTTAATAATTCAGCAGTTAATCAACCAAACATCCCCTAAATGAATATGATATTGTCTGAAAATTTAACTATTTAACACAAGTTTTATTTACAAATATCCTTGATTGTTTGTAAACACTCAATAATATTTTTTGAAAATAGTTTTTGTGAACATATTTTGTAGTCAAACATATGGAGAACATTTGTTATGGGTGCGTTTGCAAATAAAAAAGTGAATGTAATACTGAATACAAATGAATGAATATCACAAATATTATACAAACAATGTTGCATACTACAATCATCATCATCAATTAATTAATTAATAAACTAATAATTTAAAACTCTTATATAATCACCACCAAATAACACTTTCAACAAACCGAACAAATCAATAACCTTCTCCACTTAATAACCCAACACTCAAGAGTCAAGAACACATCTTTATTTATAACTATTTAACAATAATTACTGTTTAATTAATTTGGTCCCAAAATAATAACAATCAGTTCACTGTTCACAGGGACCAAAATTCAACATTTTTAAATCTTTTTATTCAAAGATTTTGAATTTATTATGTTGGTTGAATCATAAGAGCTAAAATTATTTGATAAATTTATAAATGTTGCTGATTTGAGTCATTTATGGAGTTCAAGATTTGTTGTGGGAAATGTTGGCCCAAAGTATTACTTCTACAGGTAAACTTTTTATTCCATAAATAATTTTTTTCCTCTTTTTTAAATTCTTTGATATATTTGGAGGTAAAAGATTGAAGCTTTTAAAATCTTTAATGGTATTGTTGAAGGAAAGATTGAAGCTTTGATTGTGTTTAATATATGTAATTTGGGATTAATGTTGCAATTTAGTGTTATGCTAGATTCAGTTCAGTACTGTTTTATAGAACATTATTATGATTTTGCTGATTTTGGATAATTTATTTTGGATTTTTAGGAATTAGGGGTCAAGTTTTGTTAAAATTACATATTGTGATTCATATACTCTTTTTTGTTTCTTTTAGTTGAAAATTGAAATGCTCAATATGGTTTTCTTATTTATTTCAGATTCTGTTAATTTTATCATTTTTCAACATAATTTTAGCAATATTCGACCATAATCGAAGCCTTCATGTTGTTTAAATGCGGCTTAGTATGTGTTGTTAGGGATTAATGTTTCAGTTTTATATTTCTTAGGCTACAGTTAGTCAGTCACTACTGTTTTATAGGAAACTATTACAGTTTTGCTTATCTCGGCATGCTAAATCGAGCCCCTTTTATGGATATCAGGGTTTGAACTTTCAGGAATTAGAATTATGGGTTAGTTTTGTCAAAACTTTTAGATGAAATAATCAATACGCTTTTCGTATTTGTTTCAGATTCTATTAATTTTAGTATTTTTCGACGTAATTCAAGCAAAATACGACCAAGACCGCTTGCAACGGAAAGGGCCAGAAACGGGCAGTATAAATATTGCATCACATTCTTGTATTCATGATGAAATAATTGAACAAAGAAGAAGGAAATCCGGTCACAAGGTTTATTCAGTAACTCCACAAGTTTATCAAGCCACAGGAACCGAGCCATTTCATCGCAAGGGAAGGGCATTATTGGAAATTCCAAAAGTTTCAGGTATTCCTAAGAATGCAAAACTGCCCATCAGAATTTATTTAAACTACGATGCTGTCGGTCATTCGCCTACGAGAGATTGTAGACACATTGGTGATATAGTGAAAGTAAGTTTTGTTAACATTCTGTTTCTTGAAATTTTGATGGAAATTTAAATTATTATTTTTGATTAATTTGTGTTCCGTTTTTCAGTTAGGCGAACCTCCTGAAGCTTCTAACTTGGAAACACGTTCTTGTAATCCTCGCAACGATCCTCCTATGTTTAGTGATTGTTGGTATAGTTGCACTTCAGATGATATAGCCGAGGAGGATAAAAGGCGTCGTCTTCATAGGGTATTTTCCTGTTTTTCATCTTTTCATTGTTTTTCGACTTTTCGGCTATGGGTTATATTTTGTGAGTTACATTTTTAATGTTTTTTTTTTTTTTTTTTTTTTGTGAGAGATCAGGCTTTAGGCCAGACAACAGACTGGTTTAGAAGAGCTTTGGCTGTTGAGCGTGTAAGAGGAAACTTGCGGTTAAGTGGTTACTCTGCTTGTGGACAAGATGGCGGCGTTCAACTTCCACGTGCATATGTTGAAGGTTTT
This sequence comes from Ambrosia x helenae, assembly GCA_030844895.1. Taxonomy (NCBI): domain Eukaryota; kingdom Viridiplantae; phylum Streptophyta; class Magnoliopsida; order Asterales; family Asteraceae; genus Ambrosia; species Ambrosia x helenae. The sequence continues at coordinate 105,038,688 of CM061224.1, forward strand.
CCTTATGTCCCTTTTGTTGAAATGTTTCAATTTTACTATAGGTTGAATCCGGCTGTGTCTGGCTGACCCGCGATCATTCCTTGTCTATAACTAATCATGCTTACAAAAAAATATTATTACAATAATAATCGGAATCTTTGAATAAAACAATATAGGAGTTTTCATGCATTCAAACTAAATTTTTGCTGACTTTTTAAGTTTTTCGGTTTGACCCGTTTGAGATAAAAACACAATTAAGTCTACCACTTGATTACCCCCACAAGAATTATTCCTTTTTAAACATTTTTTTAATCTTTTTATCTTTATAGAGGGTGTTGCCGATGCCGATTTGGTTCTTTTGGTAACTACAAGGCCCACCACCGGCAATACTTTAGCATGGGCGGTAGCATGTGAACGTGATCAATGGGGTCGTGCAATTGCTGGTAACTTTTATAGTCTATGTCTCAACTCTCATCACACCGGTTATGAAGACTTAGTTTTTGAAAGGCGAAAGTGCAGTTGTCCTTATGCCGTTCGTGTATTTGCAGGACATGTGAATGTCGCCCCTCGATATTTGACAGCAAAAGCCGAAACATTACTTTCAGCCACCCTCATACATGAAGTGAGTTTTGTTATATCTTTTTGGATAATTTTCATATATCCCTCTTAAAGGTTGAAAAATTTAATATTACCCAACAAAAAAAATCATAATATCAGATATACGCATTTTTCATATTTTTGACAAAAGTACCCTTCTATTATGTAAGGATTTAGGTTATGAGAGTTTGAAGTTAAAGAAGACAAAGACTGGTATAATGGTCATATTTTAAATTGTATCTAATGTTTTAAATGTCTAATGTTTCCAGGTGATGCATGTTCTTGGGTTTGATCCTCATGCCTTCACTCATTTCAGAGACGAGAGAAAAAGGCGGCGAAGTAAGGTAAAACGATGTTACATAAATTTAACCATTATTTTATCTGGTTGACTTAGTTTGTAACATCTTATCTTGAGCTTATAACCTCTCTAAATCAGCTAAAAAAAATGGTATACAGCGCTTGCGATTTTAACCATGATGTTCTTTTCTACATATTTGCAGGTTACTGAACAGACAATGGATGAAAAGCTTGGGAGGATGGTCACACGTGTCGTTTTGCCACACGTTATCATGCATTCGCGCCATCATTATGGGGTACATTACATCATTTGGACCACCGATACAAAAAAAAATAAAAAAAAATGGACCAAAAGTGTTTCACTTTCAGGTCAACCCGACCCAACCCATTTCGACCACCTATACGATCAATTTACCTGTTTTGACCCATGACCCAAGTCACTAATTTTCCATTTCATATAAAAAGTCCATATTCAAATCATTGATAAGTCTCTTTCGACAGACGTATTCTGAGAATTTTACCGGGCTGGAACTGGAAGATGGCGGAGGCATTGGAACATCAGGTTGGTACTTCAAGACCAAACTTATTTCGATGATAATAAAACATTACCTTGATCATGAAAAACATGTCAGGATCTCACTGGGAAAAGAGGCTTTTGATGAATGAAATCATGACCGGTTCTGTTGACACGCGATCAGTGGTTTCAAAAATGACACTAGCGTTACTTGAAGATAGTGGTTGGTACGAGGCTAATTATAGTATGGCGGAACGTCTCGACTGGGGAAGTAACCAAGGGACCGAGTTTGTTACCAGTCCTTGTAACCTTTGGAAAGGCGCTTATCATTGTAACACAACACAATTAACGGGATGTACATATAACCGTGAAGCAGAGGGTTACTGCCCAATTGTAAATTATAGCGGCGACCTTCCTCTTTGGGCCCGTTATTTTCCTCAACCTAACAAAGGCGAGTTTGTAAATTATTTATGGAATATTTTTACAAATAAAATGTCGCCTCGTTTGTAATCCAAACAATCATTTTGCAGGTGGACAGTCATCATTGGCTGATTTTTGCACTTATTTTGTAGCTTATTCTGATGGTTCTTGTATAGATGCTAATAGTGCACGTGAGCCCGACAAAATGTTAGGTGAAGTACGCGGAAGTGACTCGAGGTGAGGTTTTCTTTCAGAACCGAACCGTTGAAATGTTACATGAATAAATTATTCTTATGTATTTATTTTGTTTTTGAAGATGTATGGCCTCTTCATTAGTAAGAAACGGCTTTGTTCGGGGTTCTATGACTCAAGGAAATGGTTGTTATCAACGACGATGTGTAAACAATACACTGGAGGTTGCCGTTGACGGTATTTGGAAAGTATGCGCTGAAGCTGGTGGACCGATCCAGTTTCCTGGCTTTAACGGTAATTTTTCAAAGCAAAAGTTGTCGTCCGCTTGTCTGAATTATCATATATATATAGGTTTAGGATCATGTGAAAAACTTAATTTGTGTGAGAAGTGTGAGAACCAATAACATGAAGGCATATTATATTACATAAAAGGGTAAGATTGTAAATTGGCTTGATAATCTTATTTTAGGAGATAATATCTCATTTAATTCGTGATTAATACCGAGCATTATTAGGGATTCTTGTTTTCACATCCTCTACATTATTTTACAGATTTTTTGTTAACATTCAACACAATATCATTCATTCTCTGTATTATTCACGATCATATTGGTGTGTTTTATTCGAATCAATTCATATTAATGTGTTTTATATTTTTTTCAAAACTGTTCGTACTGTGTTTTAGTTTTTATATTAAGATACATATCATCGTTTTTTAATGTAGTATAGTGTTTTTGACGAAACAGCAGTGTTTTTTATGTTTTTTGTGATTTTTTACAGCAGTGTAGTATAGTGTTTTACGAAACAGCAGTGTTTTTATGTTTTTTGTGATTTTACAGCAGTGTAGTATAGTGTTTTACGATACAGCAGTGTAGTATAGTGTTTTACGATACAACAGTGTTTTCTTAGTCTTTTTTTGATCTGTAATTATTGATGAGAGAGAGGAGGAAAGAGAGAGAATCATAATAAATAGGAGGAGAGAGGTGAGAGATGAGTTTTTAATGATGCAATTAATTAGAGTGTGTATTTTACTATCTTACCCTTAATGGTATAATCAAATAATAAAATTATAATATTAATTACAAAAATGTCATCCAATTAATCCACACCATAGATTAAGATGATCTAATGGTCCAAAACACTTCTTACCCTTCTCACACAAAACACACTTTGCACAGGATCTCGACCCTATATATATATATATATATATATATATATATATATATATATATATATATATATATATATATATATATATATATATGAATTTATTTATTTATTTATTTTATTTTTATTTTTATTATTATTATTTTTTTTTTGTAAATTTTAGGTGAGCTGATCTGCCCAGAATATCATGAACTCTGTAGTGTAGACCCTGTTTTGACATCCGGGCAGTGCCCGAACTCATGTAACTCCAATGGTGACTGTGTTGGTGGAATATGTCACTGTTTTATCGGTTTTGATGGCGACGATTGTAGCAAACGTAAGCATCCTTCTCCATTTGTATACTCACCTAGTCAAATGATTTGTAGTCGTGTCATTTTTATATAATATATTTCACAGGGTCCTGCCCGAGCAATTGCAGCGGAAATGGGACGTGCCTCAAAAACGGTATTTGTGCATGCGCAAATGGATACACCGGGATTGATTGCTCAACTGGTGAGTTTATTTATGCAAAATTGCTAAAAGTTAATGTATAATATACCAAAATTCGGTCGAGGTTTTTTTTTTTTTTTTTTTTTTTTTTTTTTTTTTTTGACAAGTTGACTTAAAATATACCAATTTCTATCATTCTATGTATGCATTGCAGCTGTATGTGACAAACAATGCAGCCTTCACGGCGGGGTATGTGACAACGGTGTGTGTGAATTCCGGTGCTCAGACTATGCAGGCTACACGTGTCGAAACACTTCGGATGTTCTTGACAGCCTGGCAATTTGTAAAGATGTGTTAATAAACGATGCTGTCGGGCAGCATTGTGTACCGAGTGAATCAAGCATATTGCAGCAGGTCGAGGAAGTCGTGGTCATGCCGAATTTCCACAGGCTATATCCGTCTGGTGCTAGAAAAATTCTCAACATGTTTAGCGGCCGAAACTGTGATCAAGCCGCCAAAAGACTAGCTTGTTGGGTAAGTTTTCTTTTTTAGAAAGGGCAAATCAGTCATTTCCAATCTTTCTTGAAATATGGTGCTAATGTTCTAATTTAGGGGTGAGCGTGGGTCAGTTTGGTTATGGACTAAAACCAAACCTACAATTGATGTTTTAGTTTTTGTATTTCTATAGCTGATGGTTCAGTTGATTCGATTATTGGGAAAGATGATTATGTTTAATTCGCTTAACCGTTGACTTTTGACGTGGATTCACTCAAGCTAATTTTTATGTTATTTATAAAAACTATAGCAAAAGTTTTCCAAAATATAACATTATTTACAAAAAAAAAAAAAAAAATAACAAAATGTGAGTTGGTTTTTATGTCGGTTTGGTTTGGTTCGGTTATTCAGTTTTCTGCTTAGGCTTTTTTTTTATTTTTTTTTATTATTATTTTTTTTTTATCTTGGATGGAACAGATTTCAATACAAAAATGCGAAAAAGACGGTGACAATAGATTAAGAGTGTGCCATTCGGCATGCCAAGCGTATAATATGGCATGCAGGGCGTCATTGGATTGTTCAGATCAGACTATTTTCAGCGAAGAAGGTGACGGGGAGAGTGAGGGGTTATGTACCGGTTCGGGTGATATGGAATCATGGTTTTGAAGCCACGGGTTACATTAACCTGAGTTAAGTTTCTGTAAATAATAGGTAGTTGGGTGTTTTTTTTTTTTTTGGTTTCTGTAAATCATAGGTAGTTGGTTTTTTACCCGAGTTAAATTGTAATTGTGTGTCGGCATGTAGTGTTTTTTGAGGTTTAGTGTATAATTTAGGGATTAGTCATTGCACAAAGTGCTAATCAGCTAATGGCTTTAGATTTAGAGGGTTTGTTCTTTACATGGTGAAATCCTTAAAAAAGGAATGTATCGATTTTGAAGAAAAGAAATAAAAAAGGAATATTTGCTTACTAGTCTTGAATGATTTTGCCTTGCAATATATATGCTCGATTCAAGAAACATTAGCTTAAATAAACCGATGAGTCTAAGAGGGTGTTTGGGATTGCGTTTTGAATCTGATTTTTAGATTATTGTGTTTTGAAAACGCGGATAAGCAGTTTTTAGTGTTTGGATTGCATTTTGAAAACGTAGATAATCAGTTTTTTAGGCTACCAAAACGCAATAATCTATAAGCAGCTTCACCCCTGCTTTTCCAAAACGCATAATCTATTTTGAATAATCAATCCCAAACACCCTCTAAAGGGATTATCCTTCGCTAAATGCCGCTTGGGGATGAACGTCGACATGAGAGGAGAAAAGTGAAGTAGGGATGTGACTGCTAAGGATAATTGCCTTTTGTTTACAAACGCAAAAATTGGTGGTCGACACGTTGAGCATGTGTTTCAAGGTATTTTTGAATGTCCATCTAAGAGAAGTTCTCTTTAGATATGACTCACATTCAACCTTAACCTGAAATGGATCAGACCCAGTTGGATACCTCCACTACTTCAGCCCAAAGTTAGTATGAGACAAATAAGTAAATGAACTAATTATAGAAAGGAACGATTACCGCCTTTGTCTGCTTCGCGTGACGGCATATCATTTGTAGATAGCCTGTTGCGGACACTTGCGTGAGACAAATAAGTAAATGAACTAATTATAGAAAGGAACGATTACCGCCTTTGTCTGCTTCGCGTGACGGCATATCATTTGTAGATAGCCTGTTGCAGACACTTGGCATTCGCAGGGTGATGACACATCCGCCTACAATTGATTGGTTGGCTGTCCTTTTTCATTGTACTATTATTTCATATAGCGCTAACTGTTAGTGGAGATTGCTGATGACATGGCTTCGTAGCATCTGATTGGTTGAGGCGCACTTGCGCTGTACTTGCTCCCCCCTTTGCGCTTGGCACGATCATGGGGCGTTGCATGTTTCCAGCGCTGGCGCGCTATGATTTGTCACATGCCTCTTTCATGTGTACCTTTTGTCTAGGCAGTACGAAGAGAGACGTTGGACTCTTATTGTTGGCAAACGTTGAATGGCTAGATGTGTGCCTCCTTCCTTATTGCACGTCCCTTGGTTTTTATTGGTTTGTACAAAATTGCCGTTTTATACTTTGTCTCCTTGGCTTGAGCGAGGCTTTCCACGCAAGCTTCATCATTGTTGAGCCCACGTTGTTGCGTGCATCTGCGTACTCCCCGTGGTGTGATCCCGCGCGGGTCGTTTTGTTCCTTGTTGATTGTTTTTGGGCTTTCTTGGATATGAGCTTATCTTAATTTGCGCATCGATTTGGTGTCATATCCCTTCAACGCTAGCATTTACAAGTTACCTATGGCTTTAAATGTTCTATTAGACTCTTTGGTCACTGACATTGGCGAAGGATTATGGGGGCCAGGGGGTGCCCCGACCCCACCGTTTTTGGCTCAGTGGTAGAAATTTACGATTTTCGTATGCAAGTTTTATATGAATTGAGTACGGCCCCCGCCAATTTGATCTTCTGGCCCCACCGATAGGAAAAAAATTGGGTCTTGTGATTTTCGGCCCCCCACCACTATTATTTTCAAGCTTTGCCACTGGTCACTGATTTCGTGTCATGTTTAATTGCGGCAACAAAACATCACAAAACCTAGGACGGACCATGATATTTATAGGGGGTTGCTAAACGTGCCCCCTATGATTTATTTTTACTGAACCTATCCCTCCCTTAAGTTTCACATTAATTCAATTCAAACCTTTTTATTTTTATATTGCCAATTTTTAATATTTTCTTATCAACTTAAAAAAAAAACTTTTTATGTTTTATTGATATTTTTTAATGTTTTTTTAAAACAATATTTTATTGTTATAAAACCTTTTCTTTTAGTTTTCCTAAGTACGTATTTTTTCTTATTTTGATATTTTTAAACGTTTTTTAAAACAATTTTATTGTTTTAAAACTTTTTCTTTAATTTTCCTAAGTACTTTCTTATTTCGAACAAGGAAAACACTTTTTTTCTAAACATTGATTTAAATTACATTAGAAAGCTTTTACAAATGATTTTTTGATAAAAGTTTTTAACATTTTTTAAAAAAAGAGATCTTATCTTTTATTAATGAACTATAATGGTTAGCTAACATTTAGTTTGATCAACACATTTTATTCTTTTCTCAAGTGACCTTAACTAAACTAAATAAAAAAGTTTGTATATACCAAGTAAAAGAGGTTGAATCCTTGTAGTTTCATGACTTCAAAATAGTTGTATGATTCAAATGAACACGTTGACATTGAAAATAATTTAAAAACAATAATTGATTAGGTTATATAAATAGGGATTTATGAAGTTTTAGTATTAGTTTCACCACTCTTTACTTTTAAATGTATTAAAAAAGGAGGATTTTTTGAAAGGGTGAAATTTGACAAATTTAAAGTGGTATTTTAGGAAAGGTGTAACAACCGGTAAAAATCCAGGTAATTCATGTACAATATAATACTTGTTAAAATATTATTGGAAGCTACGTGTTAGACTTAATTAGTAATAATTAGAGTCACTGGAAATGCGATAGTAAAGTTAGATTATTGGGAATATAGGAATTTTCGTGTTAACGAAAGGTAATGTTACCGTATTGAACCTTGGTGATGCCCGGCTAATGATAAAAAGTATATTTTTGACCCGTTGTGCTTGGTTTGACGTGAAATAATATTATATGGATGTAAATATTATAAAGATTATAGTTAGTGGTTTTTAAATCGTTAAGGTCTAATAATTACGCGTAGTAGAGTTTTAACGCGAATTTGAGACCCTGTACGGTAGGGAAACCCCTAATATAATCTAACTAGCTAAAAATGAATATTAGTATGTGGGGAATATTATTATGGACCAAATGAGTAAAAACCTTAACTAAATAATATATGTAGGTTTTTATAAATTGTGAGATGTGAGTATTATGTTTTAGGATTTTATAAAATATATATAATACCCAACCCCCTTCCCCCAAACCGGTCGCCCCCCCCATAATAATACATTTATTTTATTTTTTATTACAAATGATTGATATTAAAAGATCCATATCTTCCATAATCCCAATACACTCAACCTACATTACTTAAACCTTCTCTTAGACACATAACACAAACCATCCATCTTCTTCTTCCATACAACCGAAACCACCACCATCATCATCATATCTTCTTCTTTTGTTCATATTATCATGAAATGGATACTATAACTTGAAGATTATTGATTATCTTGGTGATTTTAGGCAAAAACCTTCAAGAATCTAGAGATTTTTAGAGAGAGAAACCCACATTTCAAGAGTTTCACTAAGGTAAGAACTTGAACAAAAACCTTAATAAAATCTTATTATTTTCAGTTTTTAATCATGTTTTCACCAAAGAATCTAAGGATTTAAAGATTGTTTTGAAACTAAATATAATGTGAAAATGAAAGAAAATGGAAAATGTGTGAATATGTGTGTGTGTTCCGTGAGTATAAATCTATACTATATATAAAGCATCAAAGAGGGGTGACGGTAAAATTTAAGTAATCACAACCTTTTATGCATATAGTACAATTCTAAATGAAGTTAGTTAGAGGGTAAAATTGTCTTTCAACATTAATCTTAAAGTAATCATCAATATAGAAGGTTTGTTTTGTAAGTTTTCTAATAATATAGGGGTAAATATGAAAGTATAAATTAAAGCTATTAATTATGTAAAAAATAACCAAACATTTCTTTTATAAACTAAAGTATAAACAACTTCTACTAAGCAAACCACTTTTTTACACTAATCTAAATTAATTAAACTGAAATAAATCAATAGTTTATTTTCTGAAGTACAAATATAAATCTTTTTATTAATCTAAACCTAAATTAATTGTATGAAATATAATTAAATATATTTCATGAACTAAAAATAAAAACACAAATGTTAACATCAATAAAATCCAAACGTTATCCATCAAAATTAATCCAACAATTTTAAACTTAATTATCATTGCGTTAAGTTTGTTCATATCACAAGCATTAGTGATTTCATGCCGGACATTAATTAGTTACATGACGATTAAAGGAGTTGAATTGAAAGGGAAATCTTTCAAAAATATATAATGTAATGGTTAAAATTTATGTATATTATGTATAATCGGTTTGGTTAATTCTGTTATGCCACTCGGCACCCATCATAACCCCGAATCATATTATTTGTTTAATCGATTATGGCTTAATCAAACCAATCTTAGTGAATTATTCCCGCCGCATCGCGCGGGCATCCAACTAGTGTATATATGCGTGTGTATGTGAATCGTATGTATGTATGTATGTAAGTGTAGAGATTGATTTTTTATGTATTTTATGATTTATCATGCTTAGATTCGTCAAATTTTGAGACATGCAAGAGGGTTTTTGAAAGGGTTTAAGGTCTGAATATAGATGATAAATGGGTGTTCTTTATGGTCTAGATTAATGGTATAGGGGTAGGATTATTGAAATATGGTTTGTTTTTGTCATATGTTCAAGAATATGTAGAGTTTGATGATGAGTTTTGATTGATAAAACATATAAACACAAGTCTGAATGTAATAATGTTTTGATGGTTTTCATAAGCTTAAAATAGTGCAAAACAAGTTTGGATATGATCTACACGCTTGGAAGACCTTGCATGTACGATCAAAATGTGTTTTCCGGCTTAAAACGCCAAAATATGAGCTTTTGAAGTGAATATTTTGAAATTGATTTAAAACAGATCTTTTACAACTTGAAATGGTATTAAATAAAGTGTAGCAAGGTAAAAACAAAAGATCTAAGTTAAAAACCTAGGCATGTTGGCAAAAGATGCGCGAAAACGCATGTTTTTGACAATATTAACACGTCTAGAACACTAAATTCTAGGTCTGATATGAAACAGCTTATTTGGTGTCTAAATGTGTATAAAAATCATTATTTGTGATGTATAATATGTTTATTATGATAACGAGTGTTTACAGCGTAAAACTATGCGAAAGAATCGCCGAAACATGACTTTTAAGGCATAAGATGAATAGATTTTGTGGCTGGATTAGAACATAAAAACAACCCTATTTTGTAGTTTATATGTAGATCCAAAAGTATAAATTAAGTTTATAGGATGTCCTTAGGTTGACATGAAGTGTTGGAAACTTGTTTGGTATGAAAATTGCTAGAATGTGTGCAATTGTGCATTGCAAGTGCATGTTGATGTGTATGAAACTATAGGTTGATTTTATTGAGAATATGAAGTCTACCTTGGAATGATATTTGTCTGAATACCTAAGTGTAATTATGTGGAATAGATTAATTAATGCTAAATGCATGCACACGAGGTCTAAAACTTAACCAATTGTCAATATCACACCAATGGGTCAATAGGGTAAGGGTTAATGAAAATTCAATCTTTGGAATTAATCTAAGTCGAGGAAGTTTGGTGAATAACTTGATTAGACTTAGAAGGGTTGCTAAATTAGCTATATGGATTATAGGGTGTTATAGGAAAAGGATTGTGACTTGGATTAGTTGGATACGTGAATTGTTGCGATTGAGGTGAGTTCACAGAGCCTTTTCTTTAAAATGTTATTAAACTTTTTTTTAATATCGAGGGATTAACATACTGTATGATTAGTAGGACTAGAATAGTAGGACAATTGATGGCCTTGGGTAAGTGTACGAGTTGTTGCTACGAGTACCTCGTCAGTCCCTCCGGATGGACACTTCCCTGCACTTCTTAATCATTAGCTCTTAGTTTAGAGCTGTAGTTTATGTTAGTAGATCTATTGGGTTAACGCCCCTTTCCAGACCAATAGAGTGGGTCTTATGGAAATACATAACCTTACAAATTCCTCTTACATCAGGGGTCGGGTTCGGGAAGCAAAAGTTATGGTTTGATTAAGAGCCTTAGGTTACTATCATCCTTGTTAGATTTTCGTGAGTCTACTTGGTTCTCTTCGAGTTGTACTTAATCATATGAATATACTTGGAATTAATCTCTCATGCATGTTTGTTATTTATTTAGATCAGTTTCATTAGAGGTTATTTCAACATGATAAGGTAGGGTCAAGTTTTGGTATTCTTCTAGTGAGAGTCCAACGCTTCAGTTTTCACACACATGTCACAGATCAGTGACTCATAAGCCATCTCCGATATGGTAAGCGAACTACTTATGTTCTGCATATGTTGTTCCATCTTTGTACACGTCATCTGGATTATAGTTGGTTTCAATTGACACATATCCATGTGTGTCTATCGAAATGAAATGTTCTAAATTTTTAATAGTTTTTAAGCTGATTTTTATGATATTGTTCTTCATTTTGTGTTCTTATCTATCAGTGTTGATTTATTGTTCTTTATGACTTTGTTGTAGCAAAAGAATCCTTTATTATGAGACTAAAGGGTGTGGTTGAGCACCGACATCGAAGACGAGCCGCCAAGTAAGCTCCACGTCACTGGAGCAGTATTGAAGACTGGCCTAGGGTGTGGTCATGACGATGTTGATCCCATCTTCTTCTCCAGAACACCAATCACCATCTTCTTCTTCGGCCCGTCAAGAGCGGCGAGGGGATGATGTCCATGCCGCTGCCGGTTAAGGGGGGCGGTGTTTGCGGGCCGGCATGAGCATGTTGTGGCTATTCCGGCTCCACACCGAATCGCCTGATTGCTTTGTTTTAACTTATGGGGTGGCCATAAATGAGCCACCCTTATTTGTGGGAGACAAGAGTTTAAAAGCACAAGACCTAAGTCATATGTTTATGTAAGTATGCTAACCATCATGTCTCTCTATTGACTTGACTGGCCCCAACACTAACAGATATATAAATGCTTATCAGTTTTGTTTAAAGATTTCAATATTTATCTGCTACAGATACATCTTTCTAAGGGGGAAAAAGGTTGGTTATAAACTCTTATCACTTTTTTTAATAAACGCTTATCACTTGTTTTTTCTTCCATACATGATCATGACCTGTTTTGAGTGACAAGTGATCTGTTTGGCTCTGATTCATTTGCCTATTATAATCAGTCCGATATGGGTTAAACCTCTTGGAACAAGGCAAGTTACAATCAAATAAATAGTCGGCGGTTTGGTTTAACCCTATCCGGTTCTTCCCAAACTAGTTTTAATACCAGTTTTGGTTTGTGTTGGGTTGGGTTGGTTGTTTCGATTCAAGAATCGCTTTTTGTACACCTTTAATGTTACCTTGGCCTACTTTGGACACAAAGAGGTTTGAAACTAATCTTTATCAATCCAAATCCAAAATCTACTGTAAGGACAAAGAGGATTGACGAAACCACTTTGGATACCTTAGTCTAATTCATATTCTGCAAGATTTTGCTAAGTATAGGAAACTGCTGAAGAAGAAGACTGAAAGTACTAAAGAAGAAGATATCAAGTACTGAAGAGTAATGATCAGAAGTTCTGAAGACAAACCAGACAAAGTCTCTGAGGAACTACTGAAGACAAACTACTCATCAGTAGTTTGTCACTCATCAGCTGTTTTGATAGAAGTTTCCCACCGCCCTTATACTTCAGTAGTTTTGTATTATATATTACTTTTGTTATAGTCTTTGTACAAGTACCAATGCTACAGCCTGTTGTAGTATTTAGTATTATTATATTGCTTCAACACTTCTCTTATTCGTCTATAAATATATGGGTTCATCCCACTATTTTAGACAGTCCTTGTGTAGTTAATATTTCCAATATACTGGGACTCATTTGAAGCATTTACTGTTTTATTCATTAACTATTTTGATTTTCATTTACTACTTTAGTTCATACATCAAGGGGGAGTAATAACTCATGTTAAAAGTGAAACTTTAACTTGAACACTTACATTTATTCCATTGTGCAATTTACTTTGATAGATCTTAAACAAGTGTTCATAATAAGAACTGTTAAACAAGAAACTGGTCCAACAATTGGTATCAGAGCTTCTGGTTCATCTGATCAAATATCAATCCAACAAATTGAGAATCAGACATAGGCTCTTATTGATATTCAATAAAGGATTCTAGTTCACTTTTTAAACATCCATCACTTTAAGAAACCATTGATCAATCAAATTTCTTAAAAATGGACCCTCATAATACTGGATCTGCCCATAACCCTCCTATGCTAGTCAGAAATGAATACAATATCTGGAAAAGGAGGATGTCACATACTTTATCTCAACAAAATATTGGATGTTGGAAGTCTGTCATGTATCGACCCCATAAACCAGTAATAACAGATCCAGAGACTAAAGTAGAAAGAACAAAAGAACCAAAAGACTACACTGAAGAAAATTTCCTAAAACTTGAGCTGGATGCTAAGGCATTCTCTATGTTGGCTATGGCTCTCCCAAATGAAATATATGTTGGGCTTTTACATTGTGAAAGTGCCAAAGAGCTGTGGGATTTCTTAAAAGAACAGTTTGGAGGAACTGATGAGGTGATTGCCAACACCAGAGAAATTCTTGCTCAACAATATGAAACCTTTACTCATGTTAATGGAGAGACTTTGACACAACAATTTGAAAGATTCTCTTCATTAATTTATGAGTTAAAATTAAATGGTCAGACCTACACAAACTCATCTATGCTTCATAGATTTTTAAGGTCTTTACCAGAAAAATGGGAAACTTATTCTATAGTTCTCAGGTCAGGACCAAATTTTGACTCCCTCACACTTACAAAATTACATGGGAGATTACTAACTTTTGAGAGAGAAATCAATCAAAAGAAGAAATTACAAAATTCTGGTAAAACTGCTGATGACTATATTCCAGGTAGCACAACACTTTTGGGACAAGACTCACCTTCTTGTTCTAATGATTTTGGATCTTTTGATAACATTGACATAACTGTTAGGATCTCATTAGAAAGGTCATATCCAGCTTATGACAATGAAGAAAACAGCCAAACTACTGATAACATGTGTTTTATAATGGATGATTTAAATCACCACTGAAATTTTTTAAATCATCCATTATAAAACACATGTTATCAGTAGTTTGACTGTCTTCTTCATTTTCATAACCTGGATATGACCTTTCTGATGAGATCCCAGTGGTTATGTCAATGTGGTAAAAAGATCCAAAATCATTTGGACAAGAAGGTGAGTCTTGTCCTAAAAGTGTTGTACTACATGGAACGTAGTCATCAGCAGTTTTGCCAGAATTTTGTAACTTTTTCTTTTGATTTATTTCTCTTTCAAAAGTTAACAATCTCCCATGTAATTTTGTAAGAGTGGGGGAGTTAAAATCTGGTCCAGATCTAAGAACTATTGAGTAAGTTTCCCATTTTTTTGGTAAAGACCTTAAAAATCTATGAAGCATAGATGAGTTTGTGTAGGTCTGACCATTTAACTTTAACTCAGAGATTAATGAGGAAAAACTTTCAAATTGTTGTGTCAAGGTTTCTCCATTAATGTGAGTAAATGTTTCATATTGTTGAGCAAGAATTTCTCTAGTGTTGGCAATCACCTCTTCAGTTCCTCAAAACTGTTCTTTTAGGCAGTCCCAAAGCTCTTTGGAACTTTCACAATGTAAAAGTATAGAGTAGATATCATTTGGGAGAGTCATTGCCAACATAGAGAATGCCTTAGTATCAAGCTCAAGGTTTAGGAAATCGTGATCAGTGTAGTCTTTTGGTTCTTTTGGAATTTCTTCCTTAGTTTCAAGATTTATATTTACTGGTTTATGAGGTCCATACATGACAGATCTCCAACAACCAGTGTTGGTCTGTGATAGAGTATGTGCCAATCTTTTCTGCCAGATATTATACTCATTTCTAACCAGCATAGCAGGTTTAGTGGCAGATGCAGTATTATGAGGATCCATTTTTGAGAATTTTGATTTGTCAAGATTTTCTCAAGGTGATGGATGTAAAAGAAATGAACTTTTTATCCTTTATTGAATATCAATAAGAGCCTGTGTCTGATTCTCAATTTGTTAGATTGATATTTGATCAGATAAACCAGAGCTCTGATACCAATTGTTGGATCAGTGGCTCAACTTAACAGTTCTTACTTATGAGCACTTGTGTGTTATAAATGTATCAAAGTAAATTGCACAACGGAATATTAAAGTGTTCAAGTTAAAGCATTACTTTTATCAGGAGTTATGACTCCCCCTCAATCAATGAACTAGGAAGTTAAAGATGAGAATCAATAGTAAATGAATATAACAGTAAATGCAGAATGATTCTCAACTATATGAAAGGTTAACTACAAAGTAATACGAAGGAAAATGTTCAAGTCTTAAGATTGATAAGTGAATGAACTGCTTCTAAAATAGGGGGAGTGATCCCTCTATATATAGAAAAGATTACATACAGACTAAGTAATCAAAAGGTTAAAATAATGTAAGATAATACTACAACAGGCTGTAGTTTATCGAAACTTGAACAAAGACTTTAACAAAAACTAATATAATACTAAACTGCTGAGTTTAAGGTCGGTTAACACAAGTGCTTATACTTCTTACAAAAGATCTTCAGGAGTTTGCCTTCAGTAGTTTGTTCTTTAGATATTTGTCTGGTTTATCTTCAGAACTTCTGATGCTTTTACTCTTCATAACTTTTGGATATCTTTTACTTCAGGAGTTTCTCAAAATGTGAAGAGGATATAAGACTAAGGTTTATAACTGGCTTGTCAATCCTCTTTGACCATACAACATCCTTTGGTAAAATGCAGTTTGACATGGTCAATCTGGTTGAAAAGTTGGAATACAACTTGCTTAGTGTTTCTCAAATGTGTGACAAGGGATATTCTTCCTTTTTCACCAAAACAACATGCAAGATCATATCACCAGAAGGCCAGAAGTTGATATAGAAGATCATAGAAGATCATACCTTGTTAATTGCCAAAAGATGTGGCAATGTCTATGCAATGGACATTAAAAAGGACAAGGTACTAAACAACACCGCCTGCTTCTTCTCAAAGACAAAAACTTCAGAGACAGACCTTTGGCATAGGAGACTTGGCCATGTGAACTTTAAAACCATAAATAAAGTCACTAAAATGGGCTTGGTCAGAAGTCTACCCTTGAAGGAATATCAGTGTAAAGAACATTGTGTTTCCTGTCTTAAGGGTAAGCAACATAAGTCCTCCTATAAGTCTATTGAAGAATAAAAAACAACTGCATGTCTTCAACTACTACATATGGACTTATTTGGGCCAGTTAAAATCATGAGCCTTGGTAAGAAGAAGTACTGCTTGGTCATCGTTGATGACTACTCAAGATTTACATGGGTCTTCTTCTTATTCTCCAAGGATGAGGCAGCTGATATTATCAAATTCTTCATTCTACAAGTAGAGAAACAATATTCTTTCTCAGTCAAAGTCATAAGAAGTGAAAATGGGACAGAGTTCAGGAACAAAAATCTGGATGAATTCTATTTGTGTAAAGGGATTGTTAGACAATTCAGCATTCCCAGAACTCCTAAACAAAATGGGGTGGTAGAAAGGAAGAATAGAAGATTGATTGAAGCGGCAAGAACTATGTTAGCTGATTCAGGCCTACCTCTTTATTTCTAGGCTGAAGCAGTCAACACAGCTTGTTATGTTCAAAATAGAGTCCTTATCACCAAAAGACATTCCAAAACTGCTTATGAAATTCTTCATGGCATTAAGCCCCTTATCTATTTTTTTTCAGGGCTTTTGGATGTCAATGCTTTATCCTCAACATCAAAGACTCTATTTCAAAGTTTGCTGCTAAAGTTGATTCAGATTACTTTCTTAGTTATTCTTCCACTAGAAAAGCCTACAAGGTATTTAATTCAAGAACCAAGATAGTTGAAGAAACACTGAATGTCAAGTTCAATGAGTCAAAACATGCACTCATTCCAGCACATCCTGCTGAACTCTTTGACCTTGACAGTTTTAATTTCGGACCTGAAAATACTGTTACTTCATCTAAAGCCACTTATTATGGTGATCAAGGGTTTAATGATGATGGTCCTCCATCATGGACTCCTAATACAGTCATTAAATCAACTTTTAAGCCATCAGAAGTTCATCAAACTTCTGATTCAACAACTACTGATGAACAAACTCAAACTATTGATTCAGCTCCTACAACTACTAAAGATGTACAAATAGCTGAACCAGATATTATTAACCTTAGTGGTTTGTTTGAAGATGTTCAAGAGCCTACCCCCAATCAGTGGTTTACACCAACTCATTGAACACAAAGATTATCCATTGGATCAAATCATGGGTGATATTTCCTCGGGGGTACTTACAAGAAACCAGCTTTCCAACTTCTGCTTTTTCTCAGCATTCAATTCTCATTTGGAACCAAAGAAATATCAGAAAGCCCTCAAAGACAATAGTTGGGTTGAAGCAATGCAAGATGAACTACTACAGTTCAAGAAGCAACAGGTTTGGGAAATCTGTCCCTTACCTCCAAACAAATAACCAATTGGAACAAGACGGGTTTTTTTTTTCAGAAATACACAAGATGAAGCTGGTCTAATCATTAAGAACAAGGCAAGACTGCTGGTACAAGGTTATTCTCAAGAAGAAGGAATTGACTATGATGAAACCTTTGCTCCAGTTGCAAGGCTTGAAGCCATCAGGTTATTTTTGGTTTATGCAATTTCCAACAAAATCAAAGTTTTTCAAATGGATGTAAAAAGTGCATTTTTATATGGAAAAATAAAAGAGGAAGTGTATGTTGTCAGCCACCTGGGTTTGAGGATCCTTCTCATCCTGATTGGGTGTACAAACTTGACAAAGCTCTTTATGGGCTAAAACAAGCTCCCAGAGCTTGGTATGACACACTTTCCACCTTTTTACTCAAAAATCACTTCACAAGTGGCTCCATTGATAAAACACTTTTCATTAAACATGTTGGAAATCACATCCTACTTGTTCAAATTTATGTTGATGATATCATTTTTGATTCAACCAATTCAAAACTGTGTGATGAATTTAAGAAACTCATGCAATCAAGATTTGAGATGAGTACCATGGGAGAACTGCAGTACTTTTTGGGACTGCAGATCAAATAACAAACAAATGGAACTTTTATACATCAATCTAAATATGTTAAAGAAATATTGAAAAAAATTTCTTTAAAAGACTGTAAATTAGCTTCCACTCCCATGAGTCCAACCACACAAGTTGAACCAGATGATCAAGGAAAATAGATTGATCAAACCATGTATAGATGTATGATAGGTTCCCTACTTTATTTAACTGCTTCTAGACCAGATATTATGTTCTCAACTTGTGTCTGTGCTAGATATCAATCAGCTCCAAGGGAATCACACCTAATTGCTGTCAAAAGAATTTTCAGATATCTGAAAGGAACTCCTACACTTGGAATTTGGTATCCTGCTTCTAGCAATACCAAACTAACAGCTTTTTTAGATAGTGACTATGCAGGGTATAAAATGTCAAGAAAATCAACATCTGGTGGTCGTCAATTCTTAGGAAACTGTCTGGTGTCCTGGCAATCAAAGAAGCAAACATCTGTGGAAACTTCAACTGCTGAAGCAGAGTACATTGCAGCTGCAAGCTGTACATCACAGATTCAATGGCTTCAATATCAATTACTTGATTATGGAATCAAAGAGACCAATACCCCACTGTTAGTAGACAGTAAATTTACCATTAGAATAATTCAAAACCCTATTCAATTTTCAAAGACAAAACACATAGAAATCAGGTATCATTTCATCAGGGATTGCTATGAAAAAGGCAATATTGAGGTAAAACATGTGACAGCAGCTAATCAAATAGCTGATATATTCACCAAACCTCTTGACTCATCAACATTTCAGAGGTTAGTATCCATGTTTCGGATGCTAAATTATGAGTAAAATTTGTAAGTGTTTTCATTTTTATGCATATATTTTACTTTCACTTACTTTGTTACTAATCTGTCACAAACCTCTGATAAAAAGAGAGAAACTTCTGATGTATAAAAAATTAGAATGGGGATAATTTTCAGAAATTGAATAACTACTGATGAAAAATAATCATCAGAAGTTATAAATGTGTTTTTAAAACTTATTCTCATCAGTTGTTCACAAACTACTGAAGAGAAAATGGGAACTACTGATGAACAAATCTGATTCATCAGCAGTTTGGTCACTAAGGGTAAATCAGACAGTTCCCATTTCAGAAGTTTGACCTAAGGCGGTTATAAACTTCTGATAAACACCTTTTCTCACACTTATCCATTCAAAAAGCAAAAATTCCCTCTTTCTCTCTCAAACACTCTCAAACCCTCCCCTGCAACACCAAAAACAATGTTCAATCAAAATACACCATGGCTCTCATTCTGAAACATGGACATAATCAACGAGGCTACTTTGTGAAAGATTCAGCCTGGTCCCAATACGACGAAATCATTGATTTAGTCATCAAATCCCAGTTTTACATAGCTTTCACCATTGATCCTCCCATACATATTCAAACTCTAAATGAGTTCTGGGCCAACGCCGAGGCGGTGACTGTGGATAACAAAGTGATTTCCCTAAAATCAACCATCCAAGGGAAAGTTATGGCGATCACACCAGCAACTTTTGGAATAAGACTTGGTCTTGATGATGCTGATGCACCAGAACAAATTCCCAATGCTGATATTCAACTAACCATGACTGAGTGTGGGTACCAAGGTACTCTCTCACATGCTACAATTTATAAGAAATATTTTGATGCAAAATACAAACTTTTGTTTCATTATATAATTATGTGTTTAAGTCCTAAAACTGGATCTTATGATCATATGCCCTCAACTTTTCAACCTATTTTCCATTCAATTGTGAATGAGACTAAATTTAGGGCATCATCGGTTTTCTTTAATGAGTTGGTGTTGCATCACCAAAATGATAAAAAGAAGTTTTTGTTGTATCCAAGATTTGTGATGCAATGTATAATAAAAGAACTTGGTGAGGACATACTTGTGGGTGAGGCTTCAAAGCTAAATCCTTTGACCTCACAAGTATTTTCTAGGCACAATAAACCGGCACTTTTTCCAGAAGATGACCAAGGGGAACAAGCCACAATCCCCAAGGAACCAACATCTTCAAAAACCACTCCCAAAAGTCCTAAACAACCCAACCAACAAAATCCAAACCCACCAACCCAAAAAGAAAAGTTGTTCAGGAGGTTGAGATGCCTAAACCAGCTCATGTGCAATCTTCACTTCCTGAAGGTGTGACTGAAACTTCCTCTCAGTCTCATCCATCTCACACCCCCAAAGAGCTCCAATAACCATTTTGTTTTCAAGGAAGAAACTGAAAAAGACTATAACTACTGACCCTTCCTTTGAAACTACTAACCCTTTACCAGAAACTACTGAACCTGAACTCTCACACCAAACAGTAGAAATAGCTCAAATTCTCTCTGGCTGAAAGAAAACATCCCATCTGAGAATGTCAATCCCCAACAAACATATAAAACAGGGGATACAAACTCAGAAACAGACATGGATGTGGATGTTATTAGCCATATCCCAAGAGATGAGGATGAACCAAGGTTTCTAAGCCCAAACTTAGATACTTTAGGTACATTTGAGGCTACTACTACTCTTATACCATCCAGTGAAGGATTAGAGGACAGTAGTACCATAGCTAAGACCTCAAATGTGACAACTACTGATGAAGGCCTTGTGCCTGAAGTAGGAAAACCTAAGTACCAAGAAAAAGAGGTTCACGAGACAACTAGGTTGGGCCTAGCTCATGGTATAACTGATGACATCATCATTGAGGATGTTATCAGGGATTCCGATGATTCCATTAATTTGGATAATGTTTCAAATTCTCCACAACATGAATTAACGGCTGATTGTGAAGGTCCTGAATCCAATGTATTTGTACTCAAAGAGTCAGTCACAAAAGATCAGGTTAAAGACCACTTGAGCCCTAATTCCCCTAAAGTGGCATCCCCAGTTCATACTGAGGATCACCCAAAAACACCCCTCCACAACAAAAGCCTACCCAATTCCCTGGGTCATCAAGCATAGACTTGAACCACCTATGCAGCCCAGATGGTCCCCTATACCAGATGGTACACCAACTTATCTCTACTCATCTCCAAACCTTCATGACTGCTATGGAGTTAAAGAACAAAACTCAGATGGAGATGATAAAAAAATGCCATAGATCACAAGCTTGGTGAGTTGTCAAGAAAAATTGAAGACAACAGAAGACAACTAGCTTACTTATCTGGTGTAACACCTCCACCTACTTGGTTTCCAGAAGTGGATGAAGCCAAAAAGGGGGAGATGTCAAAGGAACCACAGGTTGTGTCTCTTGAAGCTTCCAAAAGGCCAGAGAAGCACAACATCTCAAGGATGCTCAAAAAGAAATAGTGAAGACAAGGCAAGAAATTGCTTTGAAAGAAAGACATGACTGGATTGAAAACCAAGAAAGGCTCCTTAGAGAGAAAGCTCAAAAGATATCCCAAGGCACTATAGAATAAACTGCTAAAGGACAAACCAAAAGTACTGAAGACAATCCTTCAGTAGTTGATACTCAGATCAACCCTTTGGTAGTTGATACTTCCTGCAAAGAACCAGAACGGCCTTCTAAGGCAACTGAACCTACTCCAGCTAATATTCCTAAGCCTGTTCCCACTCCAGAAACTGTTTTAAACCCTACTCCCATATCAATTTCAAAAGAACTCATGGAGAAGAGTTTAAAGGCAGCAAAGAAGAAGGCCATGGAAGATGAGATCTGGAACAGCCTAGAAGCAAGGGATGACTTAAGCTTTGATGACAAGCTAATAGCTTATGAAAAGAAACTAAGTGAGTTAGAAGAAAAAGAAAGAGTTGCTGAAGAAGATAAAAGATAACAGCTGATGAACTATATTAGCAAAAACAGCAAGACTAAAAAGTACTCACTTAAGGAACTCTCAATCGAATAACTTACACACAGAGCACAGCTTGTATCTAACAGGCTTGCCACTGAGAAAGATACGAAGATAAAGAGAGCCCAAATCATACAAGAATTGGTAGACAATGATTATGGTTCAAAGAATCAAGTGTCTAGATGGAAAGAAGATGTACAATATGACACTTACAAAAAGTTCAAGGCTGATAGACTTGCAAATCCAGAGAAGTTTAAAACTTTTGAAGTTTCACAAACTTCAGTAGTTAAAACTTCTGGTGTTAAAACGAAACCACCAACAAAGCCTGCTACCAAGAAGAAGCCAGAGGAAATCATAAAAATAGACATTAAAATGGTATTGGTTGAAGGAAACACCATTGTTTAAGATGATTTTGTTGTTGAAGAAAAACCTCTGCTTACACAATTTGGGGATCCTTCTACTTTTGCTTACCAACTTCAACAAACCATAACTGACAAGAAACAAACCAAGGTAATCACTGAACAACACATTCCAACCTTTAGCGATGCACCTAGTATTGGAACATTGAACAAAGAAGGAGATCCCACCTGATGGTCACTGAAATAGAAGATACTCCAAAATCAGGTACAAACAAGGAGACAAGCATGGTCCCCTATACTCTAGACTTTGACCAGTCTAAAGTAAACATTGTGAAATGGTTATTCACTGATTCAAATTCAGTGATGATCACAAGAAGAGATCATTCAAGTAAGGTCTTCACCTCCATAGATGAACTGAAGAATCTGTCAACAAAAGACCTGCTTACCATTTGTAACACCACAACCGATGGCGGAAACATCAAGGTGTCACGTAGTGATGATTGTTCAGTAGCTCGTGGTAAATAATAAGTTTCAATAATCAATTAAATGAATTACATACAGTTATTCTAAAAGGAATTTGTACATCAAATAAAAAACACTAACTATAAATCTTCAAGCATGAACTCTAATCTTCAAGCAACACTATAACCTGAAACATGTTAAGTTGGAAAATATTTTGGGTCAACAAAAGTTGGTGAGAATTACATAGGTTTGAATATTGTATCATGAGTATAAAAACTTGTGCAATTCTAGTGTCATGGCAAATCTAGTCCATATATGAAAACAAACTACTAGGTAAAGCGTTTGCAAAATCAACCCTTGTGACATGTTTATTGTGGTCCATCCCATACGCATATGGTTCACTCGTTTGTATTTATGTGTTCGATAACAATCACCCACGTTACCCATATCCAGGGGTACACGTATCCGGGTGGGGTTGTCAATCCAATAGATCTATCATTGTGTATCGTCGGCTTGTACGGAGTTAATGATTACGCAAGTCTAATTGTGTTTACCAAAGTATTGTTTAAGACATAATCCAACATAGAAATCACACAAGACACGTAATAGAATTGTATATGTTGAGTATAAGTGTTTAACATGTTTCACCCCACAAATGTAAAACAGTAAAAAGGGGCTATGTAAACTCACCTTAGCCCAAGTGTTGAATCCTTTGAAATAGTCTAAATGTGGCACAAACGATTCCAAGTATTACCCTAAGTTCAAGGCAATAAAATAAGTGTTGGGAAAGTCTAAGTTTTCTAGTCTAGAGGTATTCTAAGGTTCATAATTTGGGGATTGACGATTGTTTACTAATTGATTTAAAATAATTGTTAGTTAAATAATAAATAAAGAAATTAAGAAAATAAATAAATAAAAAGGATTTTCATAAGATCTTGATCAAGGGTGATTTTACTAAAATATTATAGTGAGAAAATAATTTTTATAAAATTATTTTCATAATTAAGTGTAAAAAATATAATATAACTTATAAATCAAAACATGTTAAAAATATTCAAAAATATTAAATTTCATAAATTTTAGGTTATAAAATTATATTCCAGATCTAAATTAATAAAAATAATTTATGTGAAATTCTGGTGCAAAAATGATGGAAAATTAATTGATTATGAATTTATTATGACACGTTTTTTTGTGTACTGTCAAGAATATAATGTCAAGAAGTAGAAAACATGACACTATAGAATTTTGTGTGTCATTTTTAGTGTCATGTTAATTTTACAAAAAAAATTGAATTTCCCTCCCATAAACCCTAGGTATAAAAGCTTTCCTTTTGTGAAGCCACCAAATCCCTGATTCCTCTCCCTCCCATCTAGATCTCTCTCTCTCTATACCCGATCCTTTCAACACTAACTCAGAAGGTCTGTTGAGGAGATGAATGCTGTAGGAAGACAAGGCCAACGATCTGGTGCATCTTCGTCACCAGCGTTAGTACTCAGATGGTTGCAACAATCATCTTCTAATAACTCTTCTGTATGTTTAATGTTTGTTCACTTTGTTTAGTTCATGATGTAGATCTGGTAATAGGTTAATATTATGAAGTTAATTTGATGATTAATTGTCAAGTTATTGTTGATTAATTGAGTAGCAAGACTTTGATTACTATGGTGGTGGAGGAGGAGGTCAAGGTCTGTAAGCGGTGGGAGCCGTCGACGCCGCCGTCGCGGAAAAAGAACGGTCGCGGAAAAAGAACGGTGGCTACTAGATATGCATTCATTTGATACAGAACGTATCTCTGAGGTATTACTTGATGCATTTCATATGGTTTGTTAGGATCTAAAGTTATTATATCCATAAGTCCACAACTTATTCATTGAATCCCCCTTTTGATTATGGTCTAACTCAAAGTATGCATATGAAAAAGTATTAGCGTATGTTTGTTCATCTCCCATGTGTCACCATAACAGTGCATTCTATATTACTATAGATTATTATAAAAAAGATGCAGAGCTCACACGTTTGTCGGATCTATGGCAAGATAAGCCTCAACTTTGCAACCAAATGTGGTAATGCCTTGACATTTTCTTCAATCCCTTGTTGCATCAGTCCCTTGTTGCTGTAGACTGATGCCTTGACATTTTCTTCAAGATAAGCCTTCAACTTTTCGACCTGTTATATCGTAAAGCCTTGCAGGCTGGAACAAGCCACAATTTAAGACAAAAATTTTCCCGTGCTTTTGGAACACAGGTTTATTTTTCTAATCTAATTCATGTACTTACAAGTTACGATCGAAATTTTCTGTTGCTGTAGACTGGATTTTTCTTGGGAATAAGCTTCTTTAGAATCCCGTATATGATTAAGAACCATAATTAGTTGCATTATTACTAGTTGGCCCCAAAGCTTAAACCCTTTTTCATACAGTTTGCTGATGAAAATGGTCAAAGGCAACACGTGTGGCAAACTTCTTGGGCAATAAGTACTCGATTTGTCGGTGGTATCATCATGACCCATGGTGATGATGCTGGATTAATGCTTCCCCTAAGACTGGCTTCTGTTCAGGTGTTTTTCTTTAATCTGAAACCCTTATCGTTTTTGTTACATATACGTTTGTCGGTTCACACATGATTCCATATTCCTTGTTGCATCAGTCCTCGTCTTTTGGAGTTTTGCAGACTCAAATTTGTCTTGACAAACCATAAGTGACCGATTCAATCGTTCCTTCATCAAGAACAAAAAAACAACATGATTGTATTAGAATCCCTATTTGAATTTTATGCATCAGATGACAAGGCATAGCCTAGTTGCGTTTCTTTCTGATAACTGCATAAAACTGTAAAAAAGAAGCTCTACAACACAACATTTTGGAAATAGATAACTAAAATATCGATTTCTTAAAATATAATGGGTTTGAATTCACAAAACCAAAAGCCTGGCCTATGTGTATTTCTTCACTTGAACACGTCTTTAACAACAGTGTTTTGTTTATGGTTTAACCTCTCCATTGACAGGTTGTGTGTGGGAATCATTAGGAGTAGTTGCGCCTAGGGGTGTTCATGGTTCGGTTTAAAACCGTGAAACCGTCCAAACCGGTCATTGGTTTGCTGTCATGGTTGGTTTATCTCTTTAACGTTTGTTCGGTCGGTTTAAAATTTTTCAAACCGTAGTGAACGGTTTGGTTTACGGTTTATACCAAAAACCAGCCGTAAAAAACCGGACCGGACCGTGAACTTTTAGTTATGTTTTATATTAGTTTTAAGTGTTTAAAAAATTTAATAGTTTTTTTTGTCTAAAGTTTATGCTTTATGTATTGAATTTATGATAGCCAAATGTGCAAGTGAATAAGTTATCATATTAAGTAGACTTTATTTAAGTTCTTTATAGTTTAATTAATAATCACTTCGAAATTGCACATCCGAACAATCCTATTTGTGATATCCGTAAATTTTATGTATTGGATGGATTACTTAGTTATAGATGCTGGCATTGCTAAAGATTTTGGGGCTGTTTGTTCATCTTTAGCAATTCTGAAAAATATGATACCAATTCATGAGGTATTAGGGGATAGAATCATAGAATCAAGAATCTAATTGCATTTGATTTCATCTGTTACTATTTGGCAAGTTTCTTACCTGAAGCATTATATCCTTTCAATTCATACATGTGGTCTCTCTAAAGTTTTCTTGTAAATTATCATGCCAACAGATGCCGGTAACCGGAACCTATGGTGGCAGAACCTACGATGATGCAGAGACGTATTTTGGGAACAACAAATAGGCTGGTAAAGCTCGAGGTCTGCCTTATAACAATATTTTGGAAAGTTTTGCTCTAGAGAAAGAGAAGACTAGCAATGTTTCCAAGATCAAATTTGTGGTATGTCGTTCTTATTTTTGGCTGCACCTTATAGGTGTGCCTCACGCCTAGGCGCGAGCCTTATGTGCTTTTGACAACTACACGTTTTGGGGGATATATGAATTTAACATTTTTTAATGAGATCTTATTGAACGATCCGAAGAGGGTCAAAAGGATTTCGGCTAATCGGATTATTGATTTTGTTACTGACTGGTTTTGTTTTTGTTGCAGTCCGGATGAAACTCCTTGGGATGGAGATATTTAAATTACAAAGCATGCGACGTGTTCGATTGAATGCTTCCTATCTTATCGATCACAGGTATGTTGTCCAGATTTTGGATGGATTAAAAGAATTGAATTCAGTTTGGGTCAAGGTGGTTTTGAGCTGAATTTTCAGCTTTTGTCCAGATTTTGGACTGTTCTATAAATAGCATATGAAATCAATCGTTTTTCCGTTTTGGGCGCATCTTATATGGTTGGAAAGGTTGTTGAGTCTAGTTCGATTGAATGATTCCTATGTGTTGTGTATTTGATTAGATTTTAGCCATTTGCTTTGTTTTTGGTTCATTGTTTGGTAATTGTTGTGCACACCAAGTGTTTGTAATATTGCGGGTGTAATGTTTGGTAATTGCTTCAATTAACGTTATGTAAGTTGGTCGAGTCAAATTCTAGCCACCCTTGTTTTCTTGAAACTAAAACCATCATGAACCTTAACCTTCATCTTATTAATTTAATTGTTGTCTCGGGTTGGGGGAGGAGTAGATGTTTACACGGATGCGGATATTGATATCAGGTCGTGAAGAATTGTCAAGTTATGCCGCAACCTTCATTTTCAAGTGATCTGTATGTTTAGGTATAGACTAACGTAATGTATTGACACAATATTTTTGTAATCGTTAATACTTGTGGTAGGATTCGATAAATGCTTATATTGTATTGGATTTTTGGTGGTATATATAATATATGCAGTTTTATTGTCAAATTTATTGATTTTGTAATTATAAATTTAAATATAAATCCAGGGATATTAGTCATTTTGCAGAATTTCTTTTAGGTAAAAAAAAAAACCATGACACGCAAAATGAGTGTCACAAAGGTGTGTCAACAATGTATGTCATTAAAGAGTGTCATTAAAGCGTGTCATTAAAGCGTGTCATAAATGCGTGTCAAAAAAACGTGTCATGAACGCGTGTCTTTAAAAGATGACACGCGCTTGCATGTCATAAAAATTTAATGACATGTTCTTCCTTGACACTTTGCTGTGTGTCATAAACACCATTTTATGACGCGCAATGCGTGTCAAGATATGCGTATTTTTCTAGTAGTGTGCGCATATGGTTCACTCGTTTGTGTTTATGTGTTCGACAACAATCACCCACGTTACCCATATCCGGGGGTACACGTATGCGGGTGGGGTTTGTCAATCCAATAGATCTATCATTGTGTATCGTCGGCTTGTACGGAGTTAATGATTACGCAAGTCTAATTGTGTTTACCAAAGTATTGTTTAAGACATAATGCAACATAAAAATCACACAAGACACATAATAGAATTGTATATGTTGAGTATAAGTGTTTAACATGTTTCACTCCAAAAATGTAAAACAGTAAAAAGGGGCTATGTAAACTCACCTTAGCACAAGTGTTGAATCCTTTGAAATAGTCTAAATGTGGCACAAACGATTCCAAGTATTACCCTAAGTTCAAGGCAATAAAATAAGTGTTAGGAAAGTCTAAGTTTTCTAGTCTAGAGGTATTCTAGGGTTCCTAATTTGGGATTGACGATCGTTTATTAATTGATTTAAAATAATTATTAGTTAAATAATAAATAAAGAAATTAAGAAAATAAATAAATAAAAGGATTTTCATAAGATCTTGATCAAGGGTGATTGTACTCAAATATTATAGTGAGAAAATAATCTTTATAAAATTATTTTCATAATTAAGTATAAATAATATAATATAACTTATTAATCAAAACATGTTAAAAATATTCAAAAATATTAAATTTCATAAGTTTTAGGTTATAAAATTATATTCCATATCCAAATTAATAAAAATAATTTATGTGAAATTTTGGTGCAAAAATGATGGAAAATGAATTTATTATGATTAAAAGAGAATAAATTGATTAAAAATAATTAATAAATCTTTTTCCAAAAATAAAATTTAGTTTTATAAAGTTTATAAGTCTAAAATAATTTTTGTGGAATTTTATAAAATTGTTTAGTTATATTTTTAGAATTTTTTATTTATTTATAAATAAACTTGTAATATAATATATATATATATATATATATTAAATAAATGATTTTTCCAAAAATAAAAATTGTATAATAAAGTTTATCATTTATATAACATAAAATAAATTTTGTAGGATTTATAAAATAGATTTGATATTTTAAAATCATTTTAAAAGATAATACAAAAAGTATAAAAGAAGAGGGTGTTTAAAAAAAAAAAAAAGAGTTTGGTTTGTGGGAATCGAACCCGGGCCTCTGGCCGGTTCGGTGTTTAGAATCACAAGCCTAGACCAACTGGTCTAGACCCTGAGAATGAATTCATATCCAATCGTTATATATATATATATATATATATATATATATATATATGCAGTTTGATTATAGAAAATATATTCCTAAAATTAAATCGAGTTGTGAAGGGCTCGAACTTGTGAACTCGGCCAGCCCTTTCTTGATCAACTAGTGTGCTCACCAACTGATCTGAGGATCAGTTTATGTTTATTTTTGTTTCGTTATAAATAAAAACAGACACGGTTAACCATCATCTTCCCCAAATATATATACTAAGAACCCTAGTTTTCTGAACAATCGAATTACAAAACAATAACCCCATAAATCATACTTTGATGATAATAAGGAACAAAAACATGTAATTAATTGGGACTTACAAGGAGTGATGCTATACAGATGAATGGGTCGACCGTATAGTCAAACGAATTCGATTACTCACACAATGATGAAAAATAGAAAGAATTGAGAGTATGGGTAGGATTTTCGGCACATAGAGATTGTTAGGGAGGGTCCAATTTATACAATTACATACGGATTAACGAATTGCAAAAGTTTGACCAAGACCTTAATGTTAAACACGTATAATCAATCAATTTTGGAATGATTTGGTGTAATTGAAAGCTGTAATTGAAGAGGATTACATGCTTGTTCGTCAATCCATTGAGATTATTGCCAAAGATAGCACAATCATGCGTCAATTGGATTTCAAACGCGTTTGACAACTGGGTGTTGACTTCATGCTTTGACCAAGGATTTCAAGTTTGCATATAATTAAACTGTTTATAAAGAATAACACAAACACCCGTGTGGACTAGTGGTTTGTGCTTGTGTTACTTGTGTGTGACCCGGTCTCAGGTGCAGGTTCGACTCCTGGCCTGAGCATATATTTTTTTAAAGCAATTTTTAAATAAAGACAATATTATTTTATATACTATTATGAATTTAATATGATAAATAATGTTACGAAAATTTTAAAATACGCTAAACCGTCGAAATTCATAGGATTTTATTAGATATCGATGATGTACCTCACGGATTTTCCTATTATCATTCACTTAAATTAATAAAAAAAATCCCACTTAGCCCCAATTATTCCTATTTATTATTATTATTATTATTATTTCTTGTCATCTTGGCATTTATAAAATTTAGTCAAGGTGAATATCTTATTCTAATCCTTATTTATATAAAAAAAATCGAGATTAATAAAAACCCATTAAACCGATCTCAAATTCGAGGTGAACTAGAAGCGATTTGGTAAAATCCATCCCATAATCTCAATAAGTATCCTAAACCGACTTAAACTGCTGTATATTACGTCATAACAACAACCTATAGTCGGTTAATTTTGAAGATTAAAAGATAAACATAAAACTTGTATCTATCCTAAATTTAAACTCATCCAATTCGATTCCATCATTATAAATAGATCATACACCCCTCTTCAGAACGAACTCGCCTACAAAATCCCCTATATAATTTCTGTTATCATCAACCAAATCGACATCAATCGAAGTTTCTTTCTGTTTCGGTTGATATCTATCTATCGGCCTTAATCTGTAAGTTTTCTTTCAATTAGTTCTTGCTATAGGGGCGATTTTGAACCAGGAGTAAAAACCCTAGATTAATTTCTGTTATCAATTGTTTTGTGGGTAAATCAGTTGGGTTATGAGGAGGGATCGGTTAGGGTTTGTTTTGGGGAAAAAAGTATAAGCAGCGTAACAGGTTTTAAATATTCGAAATCAAATTGATACCATCTGATCGTGCAGATCAGTTGGTTTGTGTGTTTGCTGATAACATAGACATAAATATAATTTATGTGCACCGAAAATATATATATATATAGGGGATGGTTATAATAAAAACCCTTCAAAATGAGTAAACCTTGCAAACTAAATCCTAGCCATCCATCCATCCATTTAATCTATGGTCACCATTTTTTCTATAATATTAATTAAATATGTGATAAAGGACAAGAAAGGGTGACAAAAGCTGATATGACACCCCCATCACATCATCTCTCTCTTACTTTTTTCACATTGTTATATAAATTGTCAGATGCCCGAGTTACATATGTAACATACGCAGTGTTGCGTACGTAACAATAAGAATTATAGCAACTGTTCCAGCAGCAGTTCAGAATCAGATTTATTACCACATTTTTTTTGGGTTTTATTGTACCAACACGAGGGTTGTTGCGTCCGTAACGAAAAGGCAAAAATCGTTTCTCTTTTTAATATTCACTACTTTTAAAAGAACAAACATAATATATAACTTTAAGATTAAACTCACAACATGAGACAAACATAATATGTTAAGATGCATCAGCCAACAACATTTGTTCCATACTAATAAAAAAAAGCTACACAAACATATTGTTCATACTATATCAACAACAAAAACATACTATTAAAAAGATTCATACACCATCCTTTGGCTTCCAATAACCATTCTTCTCATAAAAAGCCAATTCTTCATATGTAATGTGCAAACCCAGACATCCTGCATTGCAACCAACAGTAGCAGACGGCATCCAATACCCATATTTGACATAAAAAGCCCACTGTTCCTCGGTATAACTTATACCCTCCCATTCTGCCCTAATACGCCCACCTTCCTGAGACATAACCGACAGCCCAGGTCTGTTATATTTCGGTTCATATGGTTCTTCATATTCAGCCCCTGGGTCTGTTTCGTAACCAACAGCCCATTCAGGTGTGTGAGCTACATCATGCGCATCATCTTCCGGTGTCATATAGTCTTCTGGTAGCGGATATTCTTCTGGGAAAACGTAATCATATGCCGCATTCCAATCGAAATCATCGTCGCTTATAAAACCACCGTCTGCCTGGTCTATGGGTATAACCGGTTCTACAGGGGAGAGGGGTTCATGTTCAGCTTCAACAGGGGGTACATCTAATTCAACATGTGGGAGTAATTCAGGTCCAATGGCATGACCGGTTGAAGTTGAGGTGGCTCGGGTGCGATAGGGATGAGTTGCTGACGGGCCTCAAAAACCTCCCAAGGGGGAGTGCTGGGGTTGGAATTCATGATTTCACTATTAACAAAAACAAATCTGGTTAAAAAAATCGAGTGTTACGTGTGTAAACATGAATTTTTTTCTGCAAACACCTAAACAATTTTGTAGTCTGCAAAAACATCAAAACATTCTGACTGCACACAAACACACATTTACTGCAATAAAAAAAAGAAGATATGCTACACACGTAACACCTTAACTAAACACATATATGGGGGCATACAAAAACAGACAATTTCTGTAAAAAAAGACATAGGTAACATAAACAAACTCATACATTCGAAAAAAATAATAATAAAAAAGAAAGACATGGTGCAAAAACACACAAATGTTACATGTGTAACTGGAAAAAACAGACAAAACTTTGGTAGTCTGCAGTAAACATAGAGCAGAAATTTGATATGCTAGAAAACATAGAACAGAGTCTGACTGCAAAAAAACATATATGCTACACACGTAAACAACCTAACATAACACAAAAAATATACGAAAATATAGACGATCTAGAAACCATAACTAAACAACATAGGCATACAAAAACAGACAATTTCTGTAAAAAAAAAAAAAAGACATAGGTAACATAAACAAACTCATACATTCGAAAACCAAAAAAAAAAAAAAAATAGAAAGACATGGTGCAAAAACACACAATTGTTACATGTGTAACTGGAAAAAAACAGACAACTTTTGTAGTCTGCAGTAAACATAGAGCAGAATTTGATATGCTAGAAAACATAGAACAGAATCTGACTGCAAAAAAAACATATATGCTACACACGTAAACAACCTAACATAACACAAAAAATATACGAAAAAATAGACGATCTAGAAACCCTAACTAAACAACAAGATACTACAAACATAAAACACAAAACGAAAAATGATTTTCGATGTTTAACATAATAAGTCACCCAAAAATAAGGGATGCTAGTAACACACAAAAAAAACAAGTATTTACAACTTAAAAAAAAATACAGACAACACTTATTTACATGTGAAACAACAATTATTTACAAAAAAAAACAACAATTATTTACATGTGTAACAGGAAAAACACTGACAACACTTATGTAGTCTGCAATAAACATAGAACAGAATTTGATATGCTGGGAAACAGAAAAACATAATTTGACTGCAGAAAAATATATATGCTACACACGTAACAGGCTAACTAAACACAAAGATTATACGAAAATATAGACGATAAAAACACCCTAACTATACACAAAAGATACTACGAACATAAAACAGAAAACGAAAAATCATTTTCGATGTTTAACATAATAAATCACCAAAAAAAAGAGATGCTAGTAACACACAAAAAAACAACAATTATTTCCAACTTAAAAAAAATAAAAAATTAAACCAACTGAAGAGTTGACTCTGTACAAACAATTACAATAAAATCAAATGAAGAGTCGATCATAAACAAAAAAAAAATTCAATCTAACAAAAATTAAAGCAGCAAGTTATAAGCTTACAATAATAATAATAATAATAATAATAAAAATAATAATAATAATAATAATAATAATAATAAATAATAATAATAAAATAATAATTCCAAATACATGTAAAGCAGCAAGTTTATGTCACAAAAAACTAGAATATGAATCCTAGAAAATTATCAATTCATTTACAAAAAACAGAGTAAGAAGCGTAAAAACAGAGTAAGGAGGAATAATCATTCATAACTTGGTCGTCTACTCCGGTCGTCTTCTCCGGTCGTCTTCTCCGGTGAGCTTCTCCGGCGGTCTTTGTCCGGTCACCACCGAATGTGGTGTTGTTGTACAAGAAAAAAAAAACAGATTGACGATGATAGTGTTGTTCGTTGTTCGAGATTCGAGATGACGATGATGCTGATTCAGATCTGTAAACACAGATTGAGCTGGTTCAGATCTGTAAACACAGATTGAGAGGATGAGGGAGAGGTAAGGTGGAGGGAATGTGAAAAATTTGAAATGGGAGAGAGAAAGAAACACTTATATATGTGGTGGGGTGTGTGTAATTAGTATAAAAACGTTTAATCCATAATTAATTCATAAAAATTCCAGATTTATATGATTCAAAAGCCAAAAATTTTCTAAAATTATTTCCTACATATTAGATCATAATATAATTTATGTGCACCGAAAAAAAAATTATAATTTAATGTTTTGACGGATTTAAACTATTTAAACCTATAAAAAGATTATACTATTGATTGATTCTTCCAAGTTATAAATTATATAAGTTTATGCTCACTATTTTTGGCCATTGCTATTTTATCGAGACGTGCGTTTTAATTCCAAGACTTTATGCCTTATAGTTGGAATTTTATTTAAACTTTGTTAATTACAAAATTTATGATTTATTAAACTTTTCTAAACAAATCTCATCATATATTTTTAACGTCTTGTTTCAAACATCTGGTTTGATTTCTTGAAAAACTATTCCATAAACACGCTTAAACTTAATCCCCAAAAAAAACTAGGAAAAAACCCTAATCGCTCGATCTAGAAAACCGTAGACTTTTAAGACGTGCTTATCCTTAGACTTTGTTCACATTATTTAGGCCGATTTCCTCGGGAATCACATTGTCATCTGTACGCTACTTATTGGATACTTGTTTGCTGCGAAACCTGTGAGTATTACTTATCCCCTTTTTCGTTTTCACACTTTTGGGGTGTTTCATGCACACTTATTATAAACTTGCACATTCACATACACATACTTTTGATCAATTACAATTCATATACGTGTCTTGTTTATCTTCATGCTTGTGTTTGAACGTGAACGTGACTTACATGCTTATACTTAAACCCAGACATAACTTCGGTTATTGTGCTCTATAAGACATAACTTCGGTTGTGGTGCTCTATCAGACATGACTTTGGTCATGGTGCTCTGTTACACTTACACGTGTTAAGGTGCTCGATATACTTTTGTGAACTATACTCTTGAATTCTTATTTTTTTACTTACATGTTGACATAACGCATCGATACTACATGACACGTGAATTGCATCTCTTTATAAACTTATACTATATATACAAACTAGGTAATGCTCACCAACATTATTGTTGACAAAATTATTTTCGTGCATGTTTCAGGAAAAGCTTACTTGATGATCACTTAAGGCTTTGGACTTAGTTAATTAAATCAGATTCTTTTATTGTTTTTTTCATTTGTAAATCTTGTTTGGAAATTTTGTATGAAACTTTAACTCAATATTTAATAATATTACAACTTTAGTAGTTCCATGAGCTTATGAACAATCGTCACTACGTGGCACTCCGATGTTTCCGCCATCGGTTGAGGTGTTACAAATGATGACAAAATAAATGAAAATACGAAACGTTACACCATTCAACATCTTGAACCTGAACAAGGATCTCTTACTGAACAACAAGCTCACCAACTCAAGATCTCCATGGTCAGAGAAATATGGAGGATTCTTGATTGCAGAAAAAAGGAGTAAAGATTAGATAAGGTTTTGGCTTCATCAATCCAGGGGAGATTGTAAGGACAAAGAGGATTGACGAAACCACTTTTGATACCTTAGTCTAATTCATATTCTGCAAGATTTTGCTAAGTATAGGAAACTGCTGAAGAAGAAGACTGAAAGTACTAAAGAAGAAGATATCAAGTACTGAAGAGTAATGATCAGGAGTTCTGAAGATGAACCAGACAAAGTCTCTGAGGAACTACTGAAGACAAACTACTCATCAGTAGTTTGTCACTCATCAGCTGTTTTGATAGAAGCTTCCCACCGCCCTTATACTTCAGTAGTTTTGTATTATATATTACTTTTGTTAAAGTCTTTGTACAAGTACCAATGCTACAGCCTGTTGTAGTATTTAGTATTATTATATTGCTTCAACACTTCTCTTATTCATCTATAAATAGATGGGTTCATCCCACTATTTTAGACAGTCCTTGTGTAGTTACTATTTCCAATATATTGAGAATCATTTGAAGCATTTACTGTTTTATTCGTTAACTGTTTTGATTCTCATTTACTACTATAGTTCATACATCAAGGGGGAGTAATAACTCCTGTTAAAAGTGAAACTTTAACTTGAACACTTACATTTATTTCGCTGTGCAATTTACTTTGATAGATCTTAAACAAGTGTTCATAATAAGAACTATTAAACAAGAAACTGATCCAACATCTATTGGTTTAAAGCCGGACATGTTAATCTATTGTCACATTTTCTGCAAATCCATACATAAACACTCTGAACATGGTTGTTGCTAAAGTTATGCCTGTCACTGTTCCAGGTTCGTCGGATAATGAACAAGAGGGTCCGACTACAATGAACCTGACTAAACAAAGTTCATCTATTGCCAAGTCTACAATTCCGCCTATAAACACTTTGAACATGTCTGTAGCTGATGGTTTGTCCGCCACTGTACCAGATTCTACTAGAGGCATGTTCTTTATCACCGACGCCCATTTTGATTTGCTTGCCATTGATGATTTCATGTTATTTGAAGACATCGATCTAATTATAGGATCAGAGGTATGTACTTTCTTTTTCAATTTATTTGCCAAAGTATTGATAATAAATGGGAGAAGAAAACTTGTCTAACAACGATTTTTTATGTTTGAATATAGGAAGAATAAGTTGCCGCCAATGTGGAGAACGTGAAGAGCTCAGTATCTAAACAAGATTATAATTATACTGATTAGATTGAGATGAATGCATAAATGCAGATTTGAATCAGCAGATATTGAGGGTGGGAATCATAGGGATTAGAATGTTTAACTTTGATTACTGAGTTGCCCTAAAAAGGTTTGTTTTGGCCACCTTTTTTTCATAATTTGCTGCAGGTTATACATAATTGGTGTTTACTGTCTTCTTTTTAGTGGCGTTGGTTGTTTGCCAGAGTACTTTGTCCACCATCGTATAAGGTAAATTACAGGAAAAAGAACTTTCTCACTTTTACTCAAATAATCGGGTCTTAACTATCACTGAATTTCTAAAACTTTTTATTTTGGCTTTAGTAATTGTATGTTGATCTATATTTCATGAGTTTAGGGAGATATGAAAGATTTATTTGTTTGCTCAATTGAAGGCTCACAACCTCTCTAAGTATCATATTCCTTTGTAGGATTGAACATGATTTAACTTGTATCCACGTAAGTGATTAAATATGATATTGTTTTTAGGTTTTTAATTTTCTGCTGTGTTGTTTTGAATAATGTTCAACATTATCGATTATTCTATGTTTTATTTTTTGATTAGCACCTTCTATTTAGACAATGGCTTGGTATCTTGTTGCTGTTAGTGCTAAGTATTAGACATTAGTGCGATTCGAGTCTTTAAATATTTGATTGGCCTTATACCTAACTTTATTTGTTTGTATTTTAGAGAGACTTGCGAATGGGGGTGAGCTAATAAAGATTGTTGCGTGAACTTAATTTGGTACAAACTACAAAGAGAAGGCACATACCTACATGTTTAATCACTCATTTTTTTTACTTCGGCAATGATATTGGGCTGCTTGTACGCATCGTAACTCTGGGTGCATGCTTTGCGACACTAAGCCGTAGTTGTTTCAACCATGAATTAATTCAGGTTTTGAGTCGATTGGTTTTTGTTTTTACTTTGTGTTTCTTTTAAAATTGTGGTTTCGTTTTTGGATTTTCACAATGATGTTATTCAAATTCAGAGTTGGTTGCTTTTACAATTTTTTTACTTTGTATTAGTTTTAAAGCTACGGTTTCTTGTAAGGAGTTTGAGCATTAAGTAAGTTTGTTTAAATATTGAGTTTGGAAAATCGGCATTAACGCGTCATGTGAAAAACGCGCAATGCGCGTATTAATACACCTAGTTATAATTAATACCATTTACTTAATAAAGAATAAACAAGCCGAGCTCATGCTTGAAAAAGCTACCTACGAGCCAAGCTCAAGGTTAAGGAACAAAGCTCGAATCGAGCCGTTCTCAAGCTTTCATAAATTAAGTGAGCTCGATGTCACGAAGTAACTCTCTTGACTCGAATGCAGCTCTTAGACTCCTTCTAAGATCAGCCTTTGACCTGACTATGATGCGATTCGGAAGCGATAGATGCAAGATAACAAGATTGGTAACCAAACATTTATTGATTACAAGGAAGAGTTATACAAGAACTTTACAAGCTTACAAGGTGAATGCCTTAGTGTTTTTTGAGGTGATTAGTAAATGAGGCATGGTCACCTATTTATACTAGTCCCTCATGTTCTAGATTATTCTAGAGTTTTCTATACATAATATCTATGATATTTACATAGATCTTTCTATAATTCTAAGCTATAATATCATGGATATTTTGTTGGACTCTTCTAGGCCCCTCTAGATCTTTTCCATGCTTCTAGGCTGGTCTAGTGCAGCCTAGAATGTTCTAGAAATGTTCTAGAATGCTGCACCTTGGTGTAGCCCAAAAACGTTGCCTTCTGATAAGAAAAATCAGTATTTTGAGCTGATTTATATGCGGGTCGTGAAATCGAGCTCGGTTCGGCTTGTTTACACCCTTAGTTTTTTCCAATTCAAAATTACACAAACTAATTGGGGTTAAGACTTATGGCCTTTCAATCTTATAAATAATAGATAAAATGGTCAATAGTAATGATTTAAGGGCTTTTATCTTTTTTGTTTGGCTAATAATAAAAGTTTCAGGATGTTTTGGGTTTTAAAACAAATTGAGGGGTAACGCTATATAAATTCAAGGATAACGTAACACAAAAATTGTAAACAAAAAAAAGAAATAAAAATTGGACTACGCTAGAAAAGTTGAGCAGTAGCGAACGTTACCCCTCTACATACTATATATCTGCCACTGAACCTGACATGTATGTTTCGACGCCATCACAACATATGACGGGTAAAATTACTAGTACCTTATAAGCTTTTAACTGATCAGAGAGGTCTTGAAAAAAAAAAGACCGTGAATCCAGTTGGGCCAAGCCCAAAACAACTAAAACCAGTCTTCTGAGCCCAAATAAATAGACCTGATGGGCCCATGTTAAACTTTAACGAATCTTCCGAGAATTTCATGAGTGGGAAATGGTCATGTTCAATTCAACCACTACAAAATGTCAAAAGTCAACGAATATTTATTTATGTCTAGATTCGTGGAAGTGTTGATAACATGGAATCTTCGTATGATACTACGTTAATCCAGAGGTATTTATGTACCCTAAAACCGCCGGATGTTGTTCGCTCTATATCTGCCACGATCATAAGGTGACTAATCTCTCTAAGCTCTATCTCGTTTTATGATGTTTTAGTTGTTTATTTATTTCTATAATTAAGACTAGAAGTTGACTTGTTTTATATTGATTTAGTTAGTTGTCTTTGTCTCTTTGATCTTCATGCTTATTAGTTTTGAGCTTTCATGTTTTAGTGGTGAATTAAGGCTATTGTTGTCTATAACCAAACCATACTCTTGAACTATGAATTTTCGGGTTTAATCTAAATGGGTTTGGGTCAATTTTTGGTTGAACTTATGAGCATAGTTGAACTTGTGTATTGGTCGACCTATTTGGTTCGTAGTTGACTTGTTTAACCCATATGTTTTTATAGTATTCTCAAGATAAATGTTTTTACGTCATAACTTAAATTGATTGGGTGTTTTACGTCAACATTTAAAAATAAAATGAGAAAATTGTTAATATTAATTATTTTTTGTAATATTAGAATTTTAATATGCAAAAATTAAGACAAATAAAAGTTTTGGTATAAACATATCGTGTTCATGTCAATTTGTTAAAACATTAAAGAATTTGAGTGTTTTTTGTCGATTTTAGGGCACTTAAACACTTGTTCCGAGCGAGATGTCTACTAGGTTCGGGGAAGTTCCAAGCGGGCTAACCCAAGGCCCATCAACCAACAATTCCAACAGTGGCGACGCTGGCGATTTTGAGTGCAACATATGCTTTGATCTGGCCCAAGACCCGATCGTCACATTATGTGGGCATCTTTTCTGTTGGCCCTGCCTTTACAAATGGCTTCACCTACATTCACATTCTCAAGAATGTCCAGTTTGTAAAGCCCAAATAGAAGAGGAAAAGTTGGTCCCTTTATATGGTAGAGGAAATGACTCAACCAATCGAAGGTCAAGACCCGATCTTGGTGACGAAATCCCACATCGGCCCACGGGCCAGAGACCCGAAACCGCTCCTCCACCAGATACAAATGCATTTGGTCAACATGGGTTCGGCCCATTTGGACCAATGGGTGGTTTTGGGCCTGGAATGAATACAAGTTTTGGGAACTTTAGTCTTTCATTTGGCGGTTTGGTTCCATCGTTTTTAAATGTTCAAATGAACGCGTTTATGGGCCCACAGATGTATGGAAACGGGCCTCGTCGTATGGCTCCAACTCCGCTCTATCCCTATGGGCCCCATCATCATACCCATTGGGTCCCTCAACAGAGAGCTCACCACAATGAGACAAGGTTTTCTGCAGTATGGCCACTTTTGATTATTGGTTTCCTTGTTCTCTTTGCTCTAACTTGGAACTGATGTTGTCACACCCCAACCCGGCTAGGGCTAACGTGTCACTATTACAAATATCAAATCAAAAACCAATCCATAATATTAAAACATAAAGGTCATAATTACCATTTATTATGTTGTAGAATTAAATTAATAAATACTGATTGTTCAACTTCTTTTAACGCTCTTCACTGTTTCTCCCAATATCCCCTATTACCTGCGAAACAAATAGGAAAACACAACAAAAGAAAATACGGCTGAGCCAAAAATTGCCCAGTAACGGAAGAATCAACAGTATAAGTAATTCAGCGCAGCGGAAAAGCGAGACATAATAGAACTGAGACCGAAGTGAACATACGAAAGGGAATACGAAAACCAAACGAACTCTATTTCAAACTCGAAACCAGACTTATATCGAAACAATTGCTAAACATAATCGGAGGCAAAACCTGATACTTGACTGGAACATAATCATACACATACCAAAACATATAAGAACAATATCAAAAACATATTAGAACAGATACATATATCAGACTACGTGACTATACATACAAATAAAGTAAGTCACGTCAAACGGAAGCACCCACGAGCCTAAACAAACTTACAAACTGGTACATAGCTAGCTAGTCCATGCACCTATGAGACGGTGAGCGTGGCGTACACCCATTATTCCAATCTCCACAAAACAAAACATATATCAAAAGTCAGAATCAGATCTAGGATATATCCATACGCCTCTAAGGGACCATGTCAGAGACGCCGTGATTTTGATTACGCACTGTCACGGAAAGTGTTCATGTCGCTGACGCCCCAACGACAAGTCAAAACAAACTGCTCGGGTGACAGAGTACAAAAGCTAAGGCCATGTAAATAATTACAGGCAAACTAAAAATGACACTAACCGGAACATGCGGCCATGAGTACAAGTCAGAGGCATGGCATGCTATGACACACAAACAAACAAACTGACAAATACACAGCGATCCAAGTAACGAACCAAATACGAACCAATGATACGACTAACGAACCCGTACACATGGAAGCAAACGAAAGTTATACTATGATTAAAAGAAAAACAGAATCCGTACCTTAGCAAGAAAGGCAAACCAAAGCATCTTTAGATGATACGCGGACCTAGATGTTCATTATTGTCAAAATTAATTTACGAAACGCTAAGTTGGTCATCAAGTTCATTGACATGGATATTCCGGCGACGAAGAACTTACGATTCTCGGCTAATTTTTATAATGGTTTACAACAAGTTTTTTTTTTTTTTTTTTTTTTTTCAAAAAGTTTAGGTCATACGAATTTTATTTGTGCTTCAAACACTTGTAATATATACAATAAATATATAACCCATCAATTACCAACATATTTGAAAGAACATGATTTAAAGAACATATTATACGTAAGAACGTAACTCATGTATGCGTTGAATGACCATGTTTATGTTTAGTATATATAAGATTGTATATAAAAATAATACTTTATCTATGTGGTGAGTGTATACTAACTGATGGTCAATGATAGACAAAATAACTTTGGCACACCGATGGAATATATTACCACACATGTTCATGCATACACAAATAAGTTCAACTCGAGACACCCAAACCCCATATCCATATTCGGAACAGACACACACATCAAGTTTGCATACACTCACACTTCCATATTTTCCATATTGATATACATACCCGTTACACAATCATACGTACATATTTAATTAGGTTTTGTTGCCGGAACACCATGTGATCCCATAAAAAAAACGACGATCTGAAAACATAACACGAGATGAACGAGGGTCGGACGTACCGTATCGGCGGCGGAGAAGACTTGGTCCGTTTACCTTGATCGGATAAAGAAGAGTAACCCAAAAGCGCTCGTCGTGTAGGAGCATATGCGGTGGCGGTGGTGTGCAATGGCCGAAAATGGTTGACGTGAGACGAAGTTTCAGGTGGCTTACGGTGGTGATTTCGACGGTCACGACGGAGTATGATGGTTCGAATCGGTTGTTGCCGGTAGCGATGTTGTCGGCGATCTAGAGAATGAACGGAGCCGAGGGGTTATATAAAAAAAAAAATAAACTGAGGGTCGTTATTAAAGAGTAACCAATGCCTCAAATTACGGCAAGTTCGTTTAAAGGAATCAAAAATTGAATTTGGTAGCATATTGAATACGAAATTAAAGCTATTATTCTTTTAAGAATTCATTTGTCAAGTTATATAATAAATGGAAGTTTTGTTAATTGATCCAAAAGATTCATAAGATAATTTGATTATTATATCTTCTATAATATAAACAAACTTAGGTGATTATTTTGAACAAACATTCTTTTGGTTTAACAAATTGAAAAACAATAAATTTCCTATATAATCTATTTATAAAATTTTCGAATATTACAATTCTACCCCACTAAAAAAAAATTTTGCCCTCAAAATTGCTAAGTATGAGTAACAGGTAAATTAATTTATATTAGATATGAAACATATTTCAGATATATCAATGTATAACAACACCAAATACTAAATGAATTATTGAGTCATCGGATGACGAGTAAACTACGTTGAAAACGAATCAAGATTCGTACATGATCAGACAAAATCGAACATATGGAATATCAAAGTATTGAGAAGTAAACGAATTCGAATAGACACCAATCTACATAACAAAATCCAGTAGCGCACATATGTACCTGTAATTCATGATTGCGTTCGCG
The DNA here is from genome assembly GCA_030844895.1 of Ambrosia x helenae. Taxonomy (NCBI): domain Eukaryota; kingdom Viridiplantae; phylum Streptophyta; class Magnoliopsida; order Asterales; family Asteraceae; genus Ambrosia; species Ambrosia x helenae. The sequence goes on from CM061224.1 coordinate 105,082,000, forward strand.
ACCGTAATCATCAATTACCTTACAACAATGCCCTAACTGTTCTCTCGTCATGTATTTTAATGACATATCCAATTTAAGGAAACACGAAATGAAACTAAATGAATCCTAATTAATTACTATAGTTCCAAGAAATAACGAGATGATAACTAAAGTAGGTCAATTATCATAGGACATAAAAAACAGTGTGAACACTTCTTGAAGCACATATGGTCTTGTGGTGCGTCGTCGAGTTCCTTAGATGTCTTAACCACTCCAATCGTGTCATCCACCAAGTTCCGATTAATTCAAGAATCCAATAATGAAACCGCGCAAATAATAGACCAACTAAATTATTCGATAGAAGTCGAGGTATCGAATATGCAAGTAGCAATTAAAGACATAAAAGCCTCTAACAGATAAATCAAAGATTAGAAACTGATGAGCACAACGATTGATCAAAAGATGAAATCCTAACCCAACGTCTACCCATTAACTCACAGGTTTACTTTTAAACTTTAAGTTTTCTACAGGAAAGAGCCTTTGCTCTGATACCATAATTGTCACACCCCAACCCGGCTAGGGCTAACGTGTCACTATTACAAATATCAAATCAAAAACCAATCCATAATATTAAAACATAAAGGTCATAATTACCATTTATTATGTTGTAGAATTAAATTAATAAATACTGATTGTTCAACTTCTTTTAACGCTCTTCACTGTTTCTCCCAATATCCCCTATTACCTGCGAAACAAATAGGAAAACACAACAAAAGAAAATACGGCTGAGCCAAAAATTGCCCAGTAACGGAAGAATCAACAGTATAAGTAATTCAGCGCAGCGGAAAAGCGAGACATAATAGAACTGAGACCGAAGTGAACATACGAAAGGGAATACGAAAACCAAACGAACTCTATTTCAAACTCGAAACCAGACTTATATCGAAACAATTGCTAAACATAATCGGAGGCAAAACCTGATACTTGACTGGAACATAATCATACACATACCAAAACATATAAGAACAATATCAAAAACATATTAGAACAGATACATATATCAGACTACGTGACTATACATACAAATAAAGTAAGTCACGTCAAACGGAAGCACCCACGAGCCTAAACAAACTTACAAACTGGTACATAGCTAGCTAGTCCATGCACCTATGAGACGGTGAGCGTGGCGTACACCCATTATTCCAATCTCCACAAAACAAAACATATATCAAAAGTCAGAATCAGATCTAGGATATATCCATACGCCTCTAAGGGACCATGTCAGAGACGCCGTGATTTTGATTACGCACTGTCACGGAAAGTGTTCATGTCGCTGACGCCCCAACGACAAGTCAAAACAAACTGCTCGGGTGACAGAGTACAAAAGCTAAGGCCATGTAAATAATTACAGGCAAACTAAAAATGACACTAACCGGAACATGCGGCCATGAGTACAAGTCAGAGGCATGGCATGCTATGACACACAAACAAACAAACTGACAAATACACAGCGATCCAAGTAACGAACCAAATACGAACCAATGATACGACTAACGAACCCGTACACATGGAAGCAAACGAAAGTTATACTATGATTAAAAGAAAAACAGAATCCGTACCTTAGCAAGAAAGGCAAACCAAAGCATCTTTAGATGATACGCGGACCTAGATGTTCATTATTGTCAAAATTAATTTACGAAACGCTAAGTTGGTCATCAAGTTCATTGACATGGATATTCCGGCGACGAAGAACTTACGATTCTCGGCTAATTTTTATAATGGTTTACAACAAGTTTTTTTTTTTTTTTTTTTTTTTTCAAAAAGTTTAGGTCATACGAATTTTATTTGTGCTTCAAACACTTGTAATATATACAATAAATATATAACCCATCAATTACCAACATATTTGAAAGAACATGATTTAAAGAACATATTATACGTAAGAACGTAACTCATGTATGCGTTGAATGACCATGTTTATGTTTAGTATATATAAGATTGTATATAAAAATAATACTTTATCTATGTGGTGAGTGTATACTAACTGATGGTCAATGATAGACAAAATAACTTTGGCACACCGATGGAATATATTACCACACATGTTCATGCATACACAAATAAGTTCAACTCGAGACACCCAAACCCCATATCCATATTCGGAACAGACACACACATCAAGTTTGCATACACTCACACTTCCATATTTTCCATATTGATATACATACCCGTTACACAATCATACGTACATATTTAATTAGGTTTTGTTGCCGGAACACCATGTGATCCCATAAAAAAAACGACGATCTGAAAACATAACACGAGATGAACGAGGGTCGGACGTACCGTATCGGCGGCGGAGAAGACTTGGTCCGTTTACCTTGATCGGATAAAGAAGAGTAACCCAAAAGCGCTCGTCGTGTAGGAGCATATGCGGTGGCGGTGGTGTGCAATGGCCGAAAATGGTTGACGTGAGACGAAGTTTCAGGTGGCTTACGGTGGTGATTTCGACGGTCACGACGGAGTATGATGGTTCGAATCGGTTGTTGCCGGTAGCGATGTTGTCGGCGATCTAGAGAATGAACGGAGCCGAGGGGTTATATAAAAAAAAAAATAAACTGAGGGTCGTTATTAAAGAGTAACCAATGCCTCAAATTACGGCAAGTTCGTTTAAAGGAATCAAAAATTGAATTTGGTAGCATATTGAATACGAAATTAAAGCTATTATTCTTTTAAGAATTCATTTGTCAAGTTATATAATAAATGGAAGTTTTGTTAATTGATCCAAAAGATTCATAAGATAATTTGATTATTATATCTTCTATAATATAAACAAACTTAGGTGATTATTTTGAACAAACATTCTTTTGGTTTAACAAATTGAAAAACAATAAATTTCCTATATAATCTATTTATAAAATTTTCGAATATTACAGATGTAACTTAGCTTCCAATTGTTATATGATTGAGGACTTGTTTATTTGATGGCTGAAAGAATTTATGTTGTGTGTGAGTGTGTATTTTTGTAAAGATGAGAGAAGACTAGTTTATCATTTATATTCGGAGTATTTTTAGTAATAGTAGGTAGGCAAAGGCGTCTTCAAGGCGTAAAGGGATTGTACGTCCTATGCGCAAGGCATAAAAAAATATAGCGCCTAAAACAAAAGGCGTAATAATCGAAACCTAAAATTCATATAAATATATAAAATTACTTTACAAAAATTGAATTATTTCAAGTGTTTTTAATTATACACATATGTAGTTATTTTTCAGAGATAATTTTTTATATCACAATGATAAACATAAAATTTATTTTGTAATTATATTAAACGGGATCTTTAAGGTAGTTTCATCTTCTCCGGTTGCCGGAACATTTGGCTAATTGGATCAAATAAAAGTTATTATAACTATGTATGTAATAGCTTAACTTGGTATATGAAGCTTCGGCTCGAACTCAAGAGGTTTTTAAAGTTTGACTCAATTCAAGTTGCTCAATATAGCTTATCTTGAGCAACTCAAACGCTGCTTGATTTGGGATTGAGTTTGGAAACAACTTATTGACTTATTAACTTTTTGAAAAAGCCAATAAGTCAATAAGTCATTTTGAAAAGCCTGGATTTGGTGCTTTTCCAAATGACTTATTGACTTATTAGCTTTTCAAAAAGTTAATAAGTCAATAAATTGTTTCCAAACTCAATCCCAAACACCCCCTTACTCCAAAGCGTAACCAAGAATGTATGAAACAAAATCAAACCAAATATTTTTTTTTTCTAAAGAAAAAGGAATAAAACATACTTCAAAGCCCGCCAACCAATACAAGGATGTTCAAAAGAAAAGTTCACAAAACACAAATAAGTGTATTGTTGGTTTATCAATGATTTTATTATTCTCTATATGTGGAACAAGCTTGCAGCATGAATGTGTTGGTGGGCTTTTGTTTGTGCAGGTTCTTGTCTCTTGGCCCAGTGCCCATGATTGATTCCTTTTGCCATTTGAATTATTCATGATTGATTACATAAGTTAGACTATCCGTTCTAGCTCAAGGTGAGCAAAACTTTATCCTATTAAATGTTGACAACTGGACATTGACGTGATACTGGTTAAAGTCTCAATCCTAGTCACTTGATCCTGTTGTGGCTCAAGGTGAGCGGCCCATTTTTTTAAAACACTAAAAAATAAAAACATAAATATTATACATAAAAATATAAAACATTACATTAAATAAAAAAAGACAATACACTAAAAAAATAAAAAAAATTACACTAAAATAAAAACCATTACAATAAAAAAAAATATATTAACGTAAGGTTGAGGTTGAGCGTAACATTTGCCACGCCGAAACATGATGAAAGTCATGGCCAACCTCTGAAAGATACTCGACGTGAGTAAAAGCTAGGAGCACGTCTTCTGTTTTGCCGGGGAGATCCCTAGAGACTTTTTTATACGCTATTTCGAAGTATTTACACTTCGTTTTGAGATCCTCGTACTTGTGAGAGATTGAATCACAAGTACGTTTAATTGGTTCCCCTGACGAGGTTACTAAACTCGACTAGCACTTTACCCCACTGTGGTCCGCGACTTCGAACACCACGGCTCGTCGACTCGCCAGCGCTGTGCACTTGATTGTACATGATTGTCAACGCGAGTTCCTCCTCTTTGGTCCATTACACCATGATTTCAAATGATTTTTAAAGAAGGATTTGAATTGTTACAGAAGGAGAAGAAGATGCAAAAAGAAAAAGATGAAAAATGGAAATATATATTGGGTGAAAATGTAAATTAGTAATTAATGAAAAATGGTAAAAACAACATTTTTTTTTTAAATTCAACGGTCAAATGACTGTTTCCAGCCGTTAGTGGACATTATCGCCATCGCGTGTGATCGCATGCATGCTAGCGCGTGTCAGTTGTGGTACTCGCGAACTACATGGCTTGATAGGTGACTCACGACAGCTCACTCACGGGCTATAATGCATATCCTTATTATCATTCCCACTATTCTTTGGGCATCATAATTCCCGAGGATAAACACCCATGTGACAATCTGTGTAACATTATTGATTGTGGATTGACTTATGAATAGTATGCACTTGAGTTTGTACTTTCATAAATCATCACCCCTCTCCCTTCTTCATGCAACTGTTACTTCTTTATTCGAAGACACATGTATTTTTTTTTATTAATTACTCGTGGGGATGCCCGCACGTTGTTGCGGGTGTGTTTATTTGTTGCTTCATAGTTGTTAGGATTTGTAGTGCGTGGCGTTTGTGAATAATTCGTTATGGTGACATGGGAGTTCATTAGGTCTTGAGTGCCTTGAATAAACTTGTAAAAGTACACTCCATGTGATATTTCGACATTTATAAAACTACACTATACATAAACAAATCTCTATAACAAACAGTTATAAATATCGAAATAACACACAATAACATACGGGAGCAAATTCACACACTCTTCACGTTTCAGATCTAGGTACGCCACACACTCTTGAGGTGGTTGTTCGATTGATGATACACGCTAATGCAAATATCTAAAGGTTGTAGTAAGGCCTCATAGAACAAAAAACTTTTACCTATAAAACCATAAACAAAAGTTTGTTAAATATATATATATTAAGATGGTATAAAGATACTGATTTAATGTCACTGTTTGTTAGCTTATCATTTCAGATATGCCATCATTCTTGCTAAAATGCAAAATAACCGTAGCACACATATAAGACAGACGTTGAAAAAAAAATAGGTATAATGTTTCTTTTTAAATTTACATAAGAGCAAACATAGTAAAAAGCATTATAAGGTGTCACCAAATATGCACACAACAATAGTCTCTTGACATTACTCCCAACAAAAGCGTCCTTCATTTCTACATGATTAAATCCTTTAACATTATATAACTTGGTGAAAATTCCCCTTTTGCATGATTAAGTACAGGAGCTTTAAGAAGAACAATGCGACTAAGTTTCAAAAGTGCAAGGGGCTTCTTATATATCCCTTTAATAAGTTGAAAATAAGTCACTTTGCATGGTATAATGTATTTGCTATTTCTGAATCAACTAAAAAAAAACAACTGATCCTAAATGTGAACCTTTTAGTTTCTGTATTTTTGGCATCCAAGCTGACTGGAGTTTCCATGGAAAAGGGATCAATATCTGAAGTAGATGGTTATGTGCAATGTCTCTAATAATTCCATAGTTGTCAAAGTAACTAAAAAGGAGCAAAAATATACAAGGTAAACAAATATTACAAAAGCATACACATATAACTTTGCTATATGAAAAATAAGGGAAAACGAATAATTACTCTCCTCGAAACAAATAATTACTGTCAAAGTTAAAATACTTTTGAAATTGAAGAAATATTACTTTCTTTGACTCCTTAAAGTTAACTGTGTTGAAATTCAACAATAGAAGTGTTTGTGGTCAATACGACCGAACATGACTTGACCCGTTACCCTACTGGCTCGTTTTACAACCTCTAGCGAGTGTTATTAGTTATGAAGGGTAGCCTATGAATAAGAAGCGAAAATCCTTGATAAATCAACACACACCGGTGCCCAACAAAAAAAGTGACGTTCATGAATTCTTATAACATGTGGTATGATAGCATCTATGAAATTTTTAATATTCTCTAAAGCAGCCATTTATCAAAATTTTGACCCATATCATGAACCAACTCTAACAACAAACAAAGCATCATTTTAAGACTATCCAAATTAGCCATAGTAAGAATACAAAAGAATCACACATAAACATAAATAGTAATTTCGATAGCTAATGTATATCCATCGTTGTAAGTTATTTTATAAAATTAATACAAAGCTTGTTAGAACTCAAAAATCCAAAGAGGCTTTCTTTGTCATCGTGACAACACCACAAGCATCCATAACTGCTTTTGAGCCCATTTTGAGCTCAGAATTTGAATGCCCCATTCCCATTTCATACTTACCATTCATTCTTGAGAATATGTCTTCATCATCCATCAAACAACGGTCGACGGACTCCTTCACACCTATAATCACACAGACACGAAATGATATCATCATATATGGATCGTCGAAACTGAAAGGGAAACTAAGGTGGCAATCATGACCCGTTCTCTAATAAAACATTGCTAGTGAACCTCTCTTGATACATTTTTCTTTTTTTTTAAAACGGCTCATTTCACCCAAGCCCATTTCACCGTTTGGAAGTTCCAGAACCGACCATTTAGCCAAGCTTAACGAACATATAAATATTTCCAAAAGATGTACACAATCATAATCATATTAAGATATATTTACCTTTTATAGCATGACATGAACCTGGCTCGCTCTTGCAAGAGTGAGTTGCTTCCACTCTGCAGCTTTTCGGGCTTGAGAATTCATTTCGGCCAAGATTTGGTACAGTTTTGATCTCAGACAGCTTATTGGGTCCAGATGGCATCATGGAAAACATGTCATCCGTAACATCAGAGATCTCAACGTAATGAGGTGTGGACACAATTTCATCAGCACTGAACCCAAATGATGCTCTATAAGCTTCCAATTCCTCCATATCTTGCTTGCATGCTTTACTCTGCCTACTTTGAGCTCCATTTCCAGTATTAGAATGAACATCCGACTCCTTAGAAACACTTAACCTCCCACCAGTATGAGGAAATGAAGATTGATCATAATAATATTGTGCAAATGTTTCAGGGCAAAAGAAACTTCAGCACATCTTCATGACCCAGCACTTGCAACGTATATTGTTTAGGCTTGAGTTGTCTGTTTGTTGGCATGCAATACCTTTAAATCAAATGAAAATTTTAATTAGATATTCACACTTTCTTTGCTACTAATGCAATACCTTGATCATAAAAAAGTTACTGATATAAACATGAAGTAGTTTATATACTTTAAAATTACAAAATATGACCTGTTATTAACAAAAATACATATATTACCGGATCGGTAGGGCTAAGGCAAAAATAAACTTTTGTACGTTCTCAGTATTGCTTGTTTAGTTACATTATGTGAGTTAGCTATTCCTGGCATGCGTTAGAACTGGTGGTTATGTACAAAAGTGTTGAAAACTACCACTAATTACTTCACCATCAGTTGGTAACCCACAAGCGAAATGGACGCGTAACCTTTGCATGCGTTTGAGACCACTCTCCATAATGGATTTTAATTCTTTTCTGTAGGTCCCGTGTACACAAACCGAACCTTGAAATACACAAAGGAACAAACGAGACAGGACTCAGAGCTAAATTGTAAGATGTGCTAACTAAAATGTAATACCAGGAAATTCTTCAGCTGAAAGGACCAGCTTAAGTAAACTCTGTTTCAACCAACTGCCAACAAAACAGAATAAATCTTTCAACTACGTACGCAAAAGAGCCGTGTTGTTTATAAGCTATTATAAAATTGGTCCTTATAGGTCTGAATTTACAAACATGATCACCAACTTCGAATGGCGTCACACATTTGAAAGTTGTTAAAAAAATTTATATTATTATATAGAATTAATTAGAAGACGGACATATGTTTTTTATTGTTCATTGGTAATATTTAGTACCATAAGTGTAATCTACCAAAATAGTGAATTTGTTATTTTGAAAAAGGTATACCTGACATCCATTTTAAAAATAATATGAGTGATTGAGTGACAAGTTCCAAAAATAGAGATGATCTTATAAACATTACGGAGAAGAAGAAAACTAAATGATATGCGTTGTTGAATAATGTAACAACCTAACCACAATCAATAATTCTGAAGCAGCCATAACGCATGTAGTTGTAACACCGTGGTTTAAAAAAACGGGTGACACATGCGCCTCGAGGCGCGCCTCATGATGTTATTTTGTACGTGCGCCTCGTAGCTGAGGCGAAAACAAAAACTGTGCCTCGGGGCGCCTCAGGGGTGGTTGATGTTTATTTTTGACGTTTTGAACTTTTTGTGTCAATTTCAAGCATTTCATGTCTTTTTAATGTGTGTTTTTTTGATGAATTTGATGATGAAATTAGTTAGTATTTCATTTTTTATAAGATATATAATATAATATTTATAATTACTTTTTAATTCCGCCCCGGGCTTATGCCACTTTTCGCCTTGAGATGTACGCCTCGTCAGGCATAGAGAAAATGCCTCGAGGCACGATTCCGTACTTTTAAACCTTGTATAACACTATAGGAATGATTACCGTTACTGTATGACCTTGGTTTGCACGAATCAAAAGCTCTCCATTCTCTTCAAGCAAGCTAAACCGTAGCGTATTTTCCCTTATGACAGCCTAAGATAGGTTATACGAAAACAAGGAGAAACAAATTTTAGAACTTATGAGAACCCACCAATAACTAAAAACAAACAAATGAAAACCAAAAATGTTTTGCTCCCAACAAAATATAGAAGAAATGATGTCGGGAGTCGGGACAAACACTTGTACCCAATAAAAGTAGCTAAGAACAAAACGAACCTCTTTAATATCATCAACGGTATAAGAAGTTATCGAAATATTGGCAAATGTTTTCAGATTTACCCATCACTCCTCATATTTAAGTTCAGTTGAGAAGCCATGTGTTTCAAAATACGGGTCCTGAAAATGCAGTCAATATGAGTTTATAATTAGGCTTGTAAATGAGCCAAACAAACACAAACGAGTCATGCTCATGTTAAAAATCTGATACAAGTTTAATACAATCAGGTAAAGCGAAGCATACTGGTCATTGGATTCTTGTTAAACACAAAGGATCTTACTTTAGCATTGAAACTGGAATATAATCATTGGTTTTCTAAGATCAAAGAAAATATACCATGCAATTGGGATTCTAGAGAACCTTGATGCATCATTTCATTGACCAAGAACCTAGTGTCATCATGAATGCAGTAGCCCAAAAGATTGACAATAATTTGGTGGTTAAGTCTAACCAATATACTTCATTATCTATAGAACAAAAGAACCCATTAGCTAATTGGTAAATTCTGCAATTACAGTTTTTAAAGGGTCAAAAGTGACCTCAAATGCTTTGTGGGCATCTCCATGGAGTCTTTTTATAGCTGCCAGGAAATTATCACTGAAACGAGCTTTGTGCACTTTGCCACATGATTCCACATGGACATTATCTTCATGAAAATTGTCGGTTACGTTTCTCAATCGCTCGTGGTCGATGACTGTTATTGACCTTTTTCTATTTCTCAAAAGGATGAATGCATCCAAAATTAGACCTAAGGACGGCCATTTTAAAGAATATTTATAAACATCAATACAATACTATAGTAAATAACATTTTTCATAAATCTAAGTAAAGACCAATAATAACAATAACAATAACAATAACAATAATAATAATAATGATGATGAAATGAAATATAAATGTAAACTTCAAAGATACCTTGGGCTTTTGTGAACTTCTTTGTCAGGGTTTTGAATGTCCTTGCTTAAAGATCCAAAAGCAAAAAAAGAATAGCAAAATTCCAACAAGAAGAGTTGATGTAATAACAAGGGCAATTAAGAATCTTTTTGTGCAAACCCAAATGGTGAATCACTTTAATTTCTGTCACCCCAGCTTTAACAAAGAATCAAACCCTAATCTTTTAATAAAATCATCACATACTCCTTTTGGTCAAAACTGAAGTAAAGATTCATGTAAAAAACCATAACAGGTTCGGTGAGGCATATTATCGAACATATGGAGTGCATTTAAGCTATTAACAACTATGTTTGGGACTATTGTTGTAAATAGAGACCTTCTCCTTCGAAAACACCACCTCATTGTGAGTTTTTCAAATAAACCAACACGATAACAGATTGAAGGGATGTGTGTGTATTGTCTATGCAAGAAGTCTTTATAAACATTGGGAATGAAATTAACTCATTCGTGGCTGTTGATTGCTCTCTTGTTACCCTCCGACAGTTTCAATTGATGAGGGCGGGTGAGGGGATGTGGAAGGGTTTGACGAGGGTAAGGAATAATAAGAAGAATGAAGGTGGAGTGGGCTACTGAATCGTCCCTAACCTGTTTCCATAAAAGCACGATTGTGGGGTTAAGGATGGGAATTAAGGGTACTTATGTAATTTTGTTTTAATATTGTAAAGGAGGAGGTGGGTGAAATGTCTAGATTACCCTCTAAAGTGTCTTAATTGTCACCAACATTCCTATAATACCCTTACTAAATAAGTTTTATCCTCTTGTACTTGTTGCTTTAAAAGTTGTACCAATGACAAAATTACAATATGATACACCACTCCTCCTTTATAATGTATACTAGTAAGAATGCCCGCGCGTTGCGGCGGGTGCATCTGTTTTGCCCCTCGTGCATCGTGTTTGTTGGTTATTCATTATGATAAAGTAGAAAACAACGATATATAAAATATATGTTATTAAAAACTGAAACTCATAAGAATATCTTCTAAATATTTTAATTGGGTACATCATAATAGGCCGTACTATTCCTTGCAACACCCTTAGATTGGCCCACGTCCTTCGGTGGGACCCTTTTATGTATCTTGAAAGCAGATAAGTATGCCATCGTAGAGCGGTGCTTTGCGTAGTGAAGTGGCGTTGTATCTCTTAATGACCATAAGATTGTAGTGGAAGTGATGTAATTACTAAAATGTAGTTTGTAGTGTGCAACATATTTCTATTATTTTTGGGCACCAGGGAGATGCAGCAGAGTCAATGATTTGCATAGATACTCTCGTTTTATGTTAGTTTGACAAGCGCCGTAACAAATATAGTGGACCAAACAAATTAGTAATCAATATAGTTAAAACTACAAAATCGACTGATAAGAACTTGTCTTCTTTTGGATATGTAAACAATTGGTGACTTTGTGAGATCGGAAACTTAAATTATATTCCTAGAAGCTTATAGTAGCAGAGAAAACAAAAAACCATCAAGGAAGGTGATGACGTTGCTCATGAAGTATCTCTACCATATTTGCTTGTATAAACGTCAAGCCTACATATATCGCTCACTTTAATGGGTTGAAACGTGTCATGGGTTGGGTGTATTGGCAAACTTCAAGCCTACATATTCATTTGTGTGCAGAAGTGTCACATCATACCATCCTGCAACCACATAAATTTAAAAAGAAGATATAAATACATAATATATGATATAATTTATTTACTATAAACATTGAAAGATATGTAAGTTATGTATGTAAAGAGTCACCACATTATTTATATACCAAACACATGACTACTATTTATAAGAATATAATATTGATACAAACATAATAAAGACATGGAGGTTATGAATGTAAAGAGTCACTACATTATTGTTAATTTTCTCATCAATTTTATAATTATGTTTAAATTAATTTCTTCAACAATTTAATATTTAGGTAGAAAGACAATTTTACCCCCAAATGACTTCAATAAGCATTGTACTATAAACAATAAAGGTTGTATTTACTTAAATTTTGCGAGTATCCTTCACTAATGCTTTATAATATAGTATACAAGATAAAGATTCGGGTTGATTCATTAGCTTGAGCGTGAATTTATGGCTTTTCGATTTCTTATTTCTTAACTTAAATAACATAAGTAATTAATTAATACACAGTCAAGTTTTTGTTTTCTCTTTAAGCTAGTGTTTAATTTATTTTATTAATTAGAACTTAAACAATATACAATTGCCAAAAGCAAAATAATATTGTGAACCACACTTCATACAACGTTTAATAAGAATATTAAATAAATCAACAAATACCTTAAAATTCTTAGAACAAATATATCTACCTTAAAAGTTTTTGTATCTCTACCATATTTGCTTGTATAAACGTTAAGCCTATATATATCGCTCACTTTAATGGGTTGAAACGTGTCATGGGTTGGCTGTATTGGCAAACTTCAAGCGTACATATTCATTTGTGTGTAGAAGTGTCACATCATACCATCCTGCAAACACATAAATTTAAAAAGAAGATATAAATACATAATATATGTTATAATTTATTTACTATAAACATTGAAAGATATGTAAGTTGTGTATGTGAAGAGTCACCACATTATTTATATACCAAATACATGACCACTATTTATAAGACTATAACATTGATACAAACATAATAAAGACATGTAGGTTATGAATGTAAAAAGTCACCACATTATTGTTAATTTTCTCATCAATTTTATAATTATGTTTAAATTAATTTCTTCAACAATTTAATATTTAGGTAGAAAGACAATTTTACCCCCTAAATGACTTCAATAAGCATTGTACTATAAGCAATAAAGGTTGTATTTACTTAAATTTTGTGGGTATCCTTCACTGATGCTTTATAATATAGTATATAGAAGATAAAGATTCGGGTTGATTCATTAGCGTGGGCATGAATTTATGGCTTTTCGATTTCTTATTTTTTAACACAAATAACATAAGTAATTAACACATAGTTAAGTTTTTGTTTTCTCTTTATGCTAGTGTTTAATTTAGTTTATTAATTAGAATTAGAACTTAAACAATATACAATTGCCGAAAGCAAAATAATATTGTGAACCATGAGCATGCATATATAGATTTACAGAGTTATCTATTTCATGGCGTTCAAGGAGACCATATTGATTGAAATTGAGGAAAGTCTCCATACCCTTCTCCAACCATCCTCTCCATCATCTGTCCTTCATGTCCATTTGTTCCGTGCAACATCAGTTTTCATCCCATGCAGTAAGTGGAAGTAATATTTATAATATATTAGAAACATATTTTCAAATCTAGAATGTTATATTTATAATTTCGTCCGTTTTATTTAGTTAACAATATATATGATTCAAGATACACAACTTCTTAACAAGGATAGTTAGGAAAGCCATATGTTACCTTCATAGGGGCCATATCATCCAATTCAGTAGAGTTGAGGTTAATAGGTCATAGAACATGTTGGCTTCTGAAAGCTTCATGGAGAGAAACTAAAAATGCACAAAAAAGAGAAAAACTGTACTAATTAATTTTGAAAAATATTTTCTCATCAATAATTCCGAATATTGTTTGTTTATTTATTTAATTGTTAGTTGCACAATTAAATTACCTCAATTTGATTCTGCAACGATCCAACATCACTGGCATTCCCATTGTCTATAGCAAATAACTAAATTTAAATGGAGCAAAACAATGATATATTATGAAGATAAATTTTTGTAATTGTTAAAGAACATATGAACAAGTAGGAAAAAAAATGTATATATGTATATAAAGATTAACTCATATCTTTATACCTTGTAGCATCCGGGAACCATATCTTGCAAGCGTCTTAACTTCTCATTGATTTTTTTTTCTCTTCTCATCTAAAGAAGACATGAACTTTTTGGACAAAACAATGTTTCAAAGCATGAAATTAGCTCTAAGATTTTGTTTGGGGTTATGAAAAGACTATTAGCATTCAAGAAATTGATTATAATGAAGTATATATAATAATATAGATGAGAGGTTGAAAGGTCTCACATTTAAGATGCATCATAGGTTAGGTTGTATTTTGTGTTTTAAAAGTTGGACATAAGGGCATAATTGAGATAAGATTTTAGGATGTGAGGTATTGGATTATGCTAAATTTACTAATCTACCCTCCTAAGTGTCTTAATTGTCACAACTATGCCAATATGATGTACATATTGCTTGTTAAGTTGTATAGAAATGTAAATTACCATGTTGTACATCACTCCTCCTTGATAAGATAATATAGATTATAGATTATAGATAATAACTAAAATAATATGTAATTCCAGCCAGCTTAACAATTGATGAGCGTTCTTTGTTTGAATCCCTATAAGGGAAGGTGCATGTCTTTGTTTAGGAAGACAGGAATATTGTTGTGGCTCAAATTAAGACCGATTGATCCGATCGAGTTAGCCAACCCTTTAATCCGGCTCATCATCTCCCTAACTTTCCCTACTTGTCCAACATCATATTATGATCTATCCAACCTATAAGATGTATACCTTGCTTATATTTCTTCCGTTTCAACATGTTTAGTTATCATTTAAAGGAGTTGTTAAATATCCTCTAATCATTTTAACTTTAAAGGAGTCCAGGATATATATATAACACAAGTTCTTGAAAGCGATTTTATGTATTTTGGCTAAATCTTAGTTATGTTTGAGACTTAGGTTCGATGTCCTTGCATCTTTATAAGTTCACACTCTCTATACTTTAGGTTTAATATTTATTCAGTTTATACCTGTTGTTTTATCTAAATCTTGTGGCAACTGGTACACCAGTGCTTGTATTACTTGATGTTAATTCTCCAAGTAACTAAAGAACCAAGACACTGTGACCTTCTCAAACGCAGGTGGGGCACGGGTGCCTCCACGTTAGCACTGCCTGTTTTACCAGCTAGCTACTTCCACATGCACCCCTTTTTCTACCCATCCCACAAACTTGATACCTTCGTCTCCCATGGACTTGCCCAATACCACATGGACAATATTTGCACTCTCTTCCACGTCCCTCATGCCCGTTAGGCTCCGGATATTTGCACAAGTCCAATTTTTATTCACACAACCATATACGGGCCGTAGAGGCCTCTACGGCTCGTAGACCTCATTTTTTGCTTCTTCTACGAGCCGTAGAGGCCTCTACGGCCCGTAGAAGTAGTCTTATTAAATTTGACAATGAAGAAGGGAGGGAGGGAGGGATGGATTTTTATGTTTTGCCTACGGCCCGTAGAGACATCTACGGGTCGTAGACAAAAAAAAAAACAAAAAACGTTTGGGACGAGGTTCGATCTTGGGCACATTATCACACAAACACACACACAAGTCTTATTTCGTATATGGAGACCCTCTGAGCTACCAGTTCGCTGGTTTCTTTATTGGAAAAAATAAATATAACATAAACCAGTATTAGGCACCCTCTACGGCCCGTAGAGGCCTCTACGACCCGTAGAGGGGGGTTTTTTTTAACATTTTAATTATGTAATAATTAACCCCGAGCGTAGTGAATCATCAGAATAGTTACAAATTTATAAAATAAATTTTAATTGTTTAATTTTTAAATTTTTTTAATGTCGCCTCGATAAGCGTGTAAAACATTAACACAAGCGTTTATATAACCAAACGATAAAACTAAACGTTAACAGGAGCGTTCAAAATAAAGATTGTTTAAAACATTTACAGATCAGAATCAGAAATCAAACATCGTGTCATCAAGTGTCGGCGACGGCTGCGGCTACCGCGAGGAGGTCCCGGGCTGCTGCGAGGACCTCCCGGACTCATGCGGGGTCTGCTGCGTGATGGGCCCTAAAGTCGGTGCGACACGAGTCTGCATGCCCAGCTGGCGATAGATATCCTGCTGGCCAGCAATCATCCAGCACATCGCCTCGTCCTGCCGATCACGCCACTGACGCATCTCGACCTCCTGCTGCTGACGCCACGCATGCATCTCGACAGCCTCTGCGGCAGCCGCACGTACGTCCGCCCTAACATCAAGAGGCAAACTGAGAGAGTGATAAACGCGCGCCGAAATCTGCACATCCTCAGGCTGCTGCTCAGGCATCTCGACGTCCCTCAGATCGCCCCCTCCCGCTCAGCAACAAACTGCAACCCAACCTCCACAGCATCACCTGCAATGGATAACAATAAATAATTAATAAATAATAATAAAGAAGTAATAATAATAATAATATTCCAGGATTTTATAAAAAAATTAGGCAGAGTTTCCCCTGTTTTTACGCAAACCAGACAACACAAGTTGTCTACAAGTTTCCCAAATAATAATAATAATAATAATAATAATAATAATAATAATAATAATAATAATAATAATAATAATAATAATAATAATACCTCTAAGGCCCTGATGTACCAACGGCTCATGCACAAACTCCACGCCACCCGGACCAATCAGATAGTGGAAGGCTGGATGATCCAGAGTCTTCGCCTTCCTTGCCGTACAGCCCATAGCTTTCATCGTGGGTAGACCTATTGGGCTGAAACAAATAAACAAACTCATAAACATTAACATTAAATAATATTAATAATAATAATAATAATAATAATAATAATAATAATAATAATAATAATAATAAGAATAAGAACAATACAAGGGCGGTAGTGGCGGAAACTGATTCCGGTTAATATAACCGAAATAATTCCCGGCATTGCAGCACTCGGCAATCCTGCTGATAATCCCCCCGCATGAGATGCCTCCCCGCAACTGCTTATGGGGGAAGAAGGCAAAGAACTCGGCCATGCACCGATGCAAGGCAATCGGCGTGCCGGTGAGTATGCAATACAGGTACAAGAAGAAGAAGAAGAAAAGTGCAATGCTCCCAGCCCTGTAAGTCACCCTCTGCCATGGGCTAGGCCCCCTGGACCACGGGCTCCTCAGGCTCCAGCTCCTCCTCATTCACGAAGTCCTCGTCTTCAAAATTTTCCATAACTGCAAAACCAAAGAATTTATAGTTAGTTAGGGCGTTTCTATAATAAAGGCGATTCAAAAGAATTGCCAAAACTATATTAGTTTTGGCGATTCAAAAGAAACGCCAAAACTAATATAGTTTAGGCGTTTCAAAAGAATCGCCAAAACTAATATAGTTTTGGCGTTTCAAAAGAATCGCCAAAACTATATTAGTTTTGGCGATTCAAAAGAAACGCCAAAACTATATTAGTTTTGGCGTTTCAAAAGAATCGCCAAAACTATATTAGTTTTGGCGATTCAAAAGAAACGCCAAAACTATATTAGTTTTGGCGTTTCTTTTGAATTGCCAAAACTAATATAGTTTTGGCGTTTCAAAAGAATCGCCAAAACTATATTAGTTTTGGCGATTCAAAAGAAACGCCAAAACTAATATAGTTTTGGCGATTCAAAAGAAACGCCAAAACTAATATAGTTTCGGCGTTTCAAAAGAATCGCCAAAACTATATTAGTTTTGGCGATTCAAAAGAAACGCCAAAACTAATATAGTTTAGGCGTTTCAAAAAAAATCGTCAAAACTAATACTACACTAATACCCCCCCCCACCACCACCACCACCACCACAGCCCACCCCACCACCCACCCCACCACCACAGCCCACCCCACCACCACCACAGCCCACGCCACCACCACCACCACCACCCCCACGCTTTCAGGATGACTTTGAATAGGGAAGAATGTGCTCGCTCCATCAGCACTGAAGAATTGAAGGGCCACACCAAATGCCTGAGCAATCAGTAATCCAGTCAAAGGCATCTCCATCCATTGTGAATTGGGTGCATCCCCGAGTCCCCTCCAATCTAAGGACGAGTATATGCGGGCGAACCCGTTTTTCTCGAATGCGTTCATAATCTCGAACCAATCCTCTTGGTAATGACCCATCATCTCTTGTAGAAGAAGGTGGCGAATCCAATACCAGTCTTCCTCCTCCCTATCCAAAGCCACAGCTACAGATCGGAACCCACAGTTATCGTCTGGCTGAACATTTTGAATGTGCGTGACAAACCGTCGATAAAGGGGATCAATCTGATGCTTAAATTCTCTAAGCACAAATTTATACCTGTCACCACCAAACATTGGGAAATCATGATTAGGGGATGTGTACATATGTATATATGTATGTATGTATGTATGTATAAATAGTTATTTATGTACCTGTCCCCTACTAAGAGTGGATACTTTTTTGCTACACACTCTCATTTTATCTTTACCCGGGTCTGATGGCCTACGTTTTCTAACAGGCTCGTCTTCCTACAATGGATAACAATAAATAATAATAATAATAATAATAATAATAATAATAATAATAATAATAATAATAATAATAATAACATCTTCTTGCGCATCCTCCTGCTGTTTTTTTTCTTTGATTTTGTAGTTGGGCGCCCGCGAGTATTCTTTTGTACCTCAGGAGGTTGAGTGTCAGTCATACTTGGATTTACCACCGACTTTATTTTTGACAACATATTTCTTTGAACGCGTGGTGATTGAGACAGCAGTGTCTCTTTGACTATCTCCCACTCACTCGCAAGGTCACGTTCCCCCCATACTACTTCCGGTTCGTAATTCAGTCGTGTCCAGGAGACGTCTATTTCGGACAGCTGTATTTTTATTCCTGTATTCAATAATAATAATAATAATAATAATAATAATAATAATAATAAAGTAATGGTATTACCTTTATTTATATGCGAATCTAATCGACATGCACACGACAACCCAGAACTCGTGAAAAGCTGGTGACCACAACTCATTTTTCGTTCCCTCAACTTCTCTATATTTTTTTTATCTCAGTTATCAACTTCTCGATCGCTGCATGGGAAACTTTACCAAGTAGGTCCTCAAAAAGAGTATGTCATGGTGCACCTTTTTCACAGATAAACTCTCTTCAAACGAGTGGTTTATTGCCCTCTCTTGTGACGTTACCACATCGTCTGCAATCATCACAAGTTTGTGGAGTGAGTTGTTAGGCCCCTTAATGTGCATCTTAAACCTTGAATGCTGGCTCTCAACTCTGTTGGTCGTATACTGACCAAAGTTGTAGTTTGTGTCTGTCCATGCAGAAACAAACCTTTCTTTGTAGTCATTGAGCCAGACCCGGTCTATATATTCAAAAACATTTGTAAAGATAGAACAAAGATATTTGTTAATGTGTGTATGCGTTTTAAACTAAATTAATAAAATATGTACCAGCTCGTTGGTCCTGACATAGTCGTTTGTAGAATCGGTCTAACTAGAGCCTATAAAATGCCGGAGATGAAGATCTACATAATCGCTTAAAAGATTTCACGAATATTTCCCAATCTGCATTTCCAAAGGCTTGTCTGCAGTGCTTCAATATATTTCGTTGAATGTGATACCTGAATGCATAATAATAATAATAATAATAATAATAATAATAATAATAATAAAAATACTAATAATAATAATAATAATAATAATAATAATATGTATACCTGCATAACAACTTCGAAGCTGCTGGAAATACAATGTCGCATGCATTCATCAAGGCTTTCTCACAATCAGTTACTATAGCACGGGGCTCCGTACTATCTTCTAGCAACTCTTTAAGCCTTTGTAGCACCCACAGGTAGTTATCCTTTTTTTCACGGGAGATGAATGCATGGGCGACACAAAACGACTTGGATGTTGATGTCATACCCACAACTTGAACAAACGGAAGTTTATACTCGTTCGTTTTGTAGGTCGCATCAATCACCAGCACATGCGGGAACGCACGCCATAACCTGTGCGAGGTGGGATGGACAAACAAAATATCCTCCATCGCATTTGTCGAGGCATTCCTCCGGGTGAAGTAAACAAATTTTTTTCCACCAATGTAGCTTCGAGTACCTGCATAGCAATAATAATAATTAAAAAATAATAATAAAGAAGTAATAATAATAATTATAATAAGAGATAATAATACCTGCATTTGAGTCATGCCGCCGTATAACAAATGCTTAACCTTGGTTATTGTGTTATGTATGTCTCTTAAGATGCAGGGACTATCCGGGTTTTGTTTTCTAACGGCCGAATGTATGTCTACTGGCGTAACATTTTGAAAATAAAGTGTATCCACCAATTAACTCGCCCGGACCCAGCCTCCTAGCATACGCGTGACCCTCGATGTGTTGGAAAGGTTTGTGATTATGTGTTTGGTTCTGGACCTCCAAAATATAACCATCGTGGCCGGAGTGGTATCTCCCTATTACTTCAAACGGGCAATTACATTTTTTACTGCCCGTCTTTCGAACCGTGGCTACACTATGATGTACGCCACTACGGTCACATCGTATCCATGCCGTTATTACCCTCCTATTCGGCCCCCTGCCTTGCGAAACAGTACGTGAGTATACGGTAATGTAACCATTTTTTTTTGCCCTTTGATAAACCCACTATGTCAGGTCTTTAAGAGACCCGAATACCTGCAAAATTTATATACGAGTTCAAATAACAACTAATATATACGAGTTCAAATAACAACTAATATATACGAGTTCAAATCTCACAAACCCTAAAACAAATTTAGGTACGGGACTAAATATACGAGTCTAAATATGTACACTACTAAATATACACGGGTCTAAATTATAAACAAGTGCAAATACATAAACACACCTGATTTGTTTCGTACGAAACATCAGGGACAGGTTCCTCGCCACCGTTATCACCTCCCTCGTGCGAATGATAAGTCCCGTATTCGTACTGTGGATGACTTGGCGGCGGCACGTAAAATGACTGCGGTTCTTCTACGTACTCCTGGTTCAAATCGGGCAGCAGATTCAAATCGGGTAGTGCCTTTCCGTCACCACAGTGAACAACGGATCTAACCTCCTCCTCACCACGTTCCACCACGGCTCCGAATCGATCGGATTTCTTGTGCCCCTTTTTTTTAAAATGTGTCGTATACTGAAGAAAGAAGACAAGGAAGAAGAATATATCTGGACCTCTACTGGCCGTAGAGGCTTCTTCGGCTCGTAGAGGGTTTAATGCTCCCAACAACCAGCTTCTCTACGGGCCGTAGAGGCCTCTACGGCCCGTAGAAGAAGTGTTTTTTCAGAATGACATACTGCAAGTCAGTATGTTCATTGAATGACCTCGTACATCGTATTCCCTACGGGCCGTCTAGGGTTTAAATGCACTCGACCTAACCACCTCTACGGCCCGTAGAGGCCTCTACGGGCCGTAGAGGGCTGTGCAAACCTACTTTTTGTTATTGTGTAAATAACATGGCTCGCCCGTTATAGCCACGACACCCCACTTAACGGTCATTACACATAGTATAATAGGGAGACATGCGCTCTTATAGTAGTTTTGTGAGCATATTCTAAAAAAATACCTATATATACACACACTTTTATCTTTGATGCAATTCATTCCTTCTAATGTAAATCATATTCTAAACCATACCAAATTTAATTAAAACAAATACATAAAAACAATTATGTTATATTAAAAAATTCTAAGGCCGGTAGTTATTTTTATAACTTTTCTATGAATTCTGATTTGTTTTCAAAGTTTATTCAACTTTACGTAAATTCTACAGGTAAAATAGAAAAAAATAATAATAAAGAAGTCATTAATAAAGGGCTCCGGATATTTGCACAAGTAGCAAATTTATTCAGACAACCCTATTGTAATGATTACCTACGGACCGTACTTATTAATTTTTGGCAACGAAGAAGCAAGGGATGGATGTTTATGTTTTGCCTACGGCCCGTAGAGACCTCTACGGGTCGTAGAAAAAAAAAACGTTTGGGACGAGGTTCGATCTTGGGCACATTATCACACAAACACACACACACAAGTCTTATTTCGTATATGGGGACCATCTGGGCTACCAGTTTGCTGGTTTCTATATTGGAAAAAATAAATATAACGTAAACCAGTTGTCTACAAAAGAATCGCCAAAACTAATATAGTTTTGGCGTTTCAAAATAAAAATAATAACACAAGTTGTCTACAAGTTTCCCAACAACCAACTTTTCTACGGGCCGTAGAGGCCTCTACGGCCCGTAGAAGAAGTGCTTTTTCAGACTGACACACTGAAAGTCAGTCTGTTCATTGATTGACCTCGTACCTCGTATCCCCTATGGGCCGTCTAGGGTTTAACTGCACTCGACCTACCCATCTCTACGGCCCGTAGAGGCCTCTACGGGTCGTAGAGGGTGTCCTCATTTATTACACTAACACCCTCTACGACCCGTAGAGGCCTCTACGAACCGTAGAAGGCTGTGCAAACCTAATTTTTGTTATTGTATAAATAACATGGCTCTTAATAAATTCATGACTACTACCCTATTTCACGATAAGATTGTATCAACCCTAGTTTTCAGTTATAGGAATTAATGATTAATATGTTTATGGTTCATGTATTTAACATTTTTAACGAAGCATGTTTGTTTGTCCAACTCTTTTAAACTTATAATAATAATAAAAAAAACATATGTAAGGTCACCAAACCAGCCTTTTTATAACCCGTTTATAAATTGATTACAATCCATCAACCCACTTGACTCAGTTAGACTGTCCATTGTGAGCCACGAGTGAGCCCCGACGCGAGCAAGATTTCATCTCGGTGCTCACCCTTAGCCACAACAGTTCCACGCGAACAGCCCCGGCACTAGCACAGTCGATGGTGGTCGCGTGCGTTAACGAGAGAAAGTGACATTTGGTCGCGCCGTTACTCACCCCCAGCCACAACGGGATCAAGTGACCGTGTTACTTTAGAGTCAAGTGTGGTGCTCACACCTGCTCACTAGCGCCCACAACATATAGTCTTAGATGAAAGGGGTTACACGGTTCGTATTCAAGTTTCATGATTATAAATGTGACCATAAGATTGATGTCTTTGTTACCAATAAAATGTAAAAGTTCGTATTCAACTTCGTACCATTTCAATAAAATGTCTTTGTTACCAATAAACCCTACACGATTCTACCCAATTAATCTAGTTTGCTCATTTTGTTGATGTCACCACCACTAATTCTTAGGATGACCTCAGTCAACAGATCGTGCCCACGAAAAGCTTCATGAATATCTATCTATACCTAGGATAATGTCTTCATTCTTTTTATTATATTAAATACATAAATTCCAATTTATAAAAATAAAAATTTCAAATATATTACTTTATGGTCAACTATTAAAATATCAGAGACAAAAAAGGAAAAATCACCAAAATAGCCATTTGACCGAGGGACTTACGAGAATAGTCTCCTCCTGTCTCTTTGAAAAGACGGTTCATGTTTCCCAACCCCGTCTGAGGCGTCTCCCGAGACAACTTGGTTTCCAACAAATAAAAGTACAACACGTCTCAGGTGACGTCTCCGGAGACGACTTTTCCAGGTTTTGAAAACGTCTCCGGTGACGTCTCAGATTGATATAAAATTTATGTTTTAACTTTGTTATGATTGTATTATGATATAACTTTATTTAAATAAAATTTTAAATAAAATTTTAAATAAACTAGTCATTCGATTAATTGTCAACTTAAATAAAATTCTAAATAAAATAGTCATTCGATTAAAAAAGATAAAATAAATACATAAACATTACAAAGTAAATAAAAGTAAAATAAACATAGGCTACGCGTTAAGTCTACCCCTCATCATTTGCCAAGCAAAGACGTGTTTAAATTCTTTGTCTTGCCTGGATTCATACTCGATTTGGGTTATTCCGATGGGCACGTCTTCGGGCATATCCGAGGGTACCGCTCGCAGCGTTTGATTGTGGTACACGTTAAAGATTTGACACTTGGTGTTCAAGTCATTCCACTTACGGTTTAGTGAATCGATGCTTCGGTTAGAGCCTCCAACCAACCGATTGTACTCATTTAGAATTCAGTACCGCTTGTTAGTTGGGTTTGGGCTTTCTTCGACAAGTTGCCAGGCTGCTACTAGGGCTATTTCTTGGTCTTCCGTCCAACGACTTGGTGCCGTTTTCTAGTGTAAGAAGGAAACGGTTGTAGGGTGGTGGTAGAGGAGGAGTTTCGGACGGGCAAAAAGTTCGGACGGAGGTTCATGGTTTATATAGGGTGGTGGTACACGAGACGTCTCCGGGGGGCGTGGGAAACTGAAACGACGAAGAATACAGGGGACATGGAAACTGAAACGACCAAGAAGACACGGGACATGGGAAACTGAAACGACGAAGAAGACACCGGAGACGTCTCAGGAATCACGAGACGGCACAAAGTCGTCTCTGAGACGTTATTGGAGACGTGTTGATGTTTTATTGGTTGGGAACTAAGTCGTCTCGGGAGACATCTCAGACGGGATTGAAAAACGTGAACCTTCTCTCCAAAGAGAATGGTGATTTTCCCGACTAAAAAATGTTAAATGTCCGTACACTTTCTATTCCATGTCAATGCACAATTGCAGACAGCACATGTCTACTTGGATTGACACTTGCATGTTATTACTTCTTTTGACCATTACTATTCTTTGGGGCCTTCGGTAGATTGAAAATGCTTGTAGCCTTTTAGTTTACAAATCTAAAAGAAAATTAAGAGAAACAAATGTTTGTTTTTATAAATTTATATTTTATGAATGAATGCATTTTAATAATATAAACACTAAGTGCATCACATTGGATTTTTTTTTTTTTTTCAAAAGTTTAAGGATGTATGAGATGAGACAGCTAATGTGAGATTCTTCATAAGCAAATTAGGTTGTTTGCTTTTGGTTTTGGGAGTTCCTTAAATGCCCCAAGAATTATTGTGTGTGCCCTACTCAATTTAACTCATGCATTTATTAGTTAATATTTTGAGATTTTTTTTTTTTTGCAACATTATGAAATATACTTTTAATAATTTAGTATGTACTTTTATGGAATATGATACATTTTAATTATATTTTATTATACTTAATTTACATTGAACTAAAAAATATATGATTTGTTGAAACAAGAAATTTAGTTATGGAATACTAGTATTAAAAAACTGGACTCCTTTAAAAATGAAAAATAGAAAACAAGTGACATTGTAGAGATTTGTTTAAAGAAAACTCAGCAAGAAGCATTTGGTGAATGTTTTTGTGTGGTTAAAAGTCCCGCCTCCTTTCAACCTAAAGTCTGTTAAAGAGCTTTCTGAGTTTGTGGCCTCGACTCTTGGCGCAAAGAGATGGAAGAAAATTGCCGTTGTGGTGTTGGAGACAGTTTGGAGGATTTGGCAGACCAAAAATTTTTAGGTTTTCAAAGGCTTTTTTTTTATCCCGGTTAAAAAAATCTTTGGAGCTCATTAATGAAGATTCTCTTATGGATCCATCATAGAGCGGAGATTCCTTCCCTGTCTTGGGAGGAATGGACAGAGTTTGATGTGATTAACCTTCTCTAATGTCGGGTCATTTGGTTTGTTTTATTTTGTTTCGGGTCGCCTGTTTTTGGCTTTCTATTTTTGGGGTGTAATGCTCTCCCAATTTCATGTTGGGCTCTTTATATCTATATATAAAGTGGTTTTACCGTTCATAAAAAGAAAACTGATATGAGAATTGTAAAGACGAAGATGATAAACTCCCGTATGTTTCTTAACACTTATTAACCTAGGTTTTGTAAAACCTTTACTTTATGGTTTTCTAAATCCGAGAATATGTATATACTAAACTCATATTTCACGTTTGTTCCTAAATCCTCATACCCAAAAAACATTGTTGGATATAAATTTTATTTTGAAAGACGTAGTTAAATGATGAAATCCTAGTCTTAATAACCTGCGGGTCACAAGTTCAAGTCCTTCTACACGCCGAACCATTTCAACCTTAACAAAACGAAGTCCTTCACTAAAGTTGTGTTATCATGTTGATGGGCGTTGTGATACACCACCCTTTAACCACAAAGATTTACCTAATTAAAAAAAAAAACTTTAATTGACTTTTAAACTATACAAATAACATTTCTAACGTATTTTCAAGCATTTTTCAAAACCATCTATTCCCCCTATTAATACCTTCACGACCAGCTCAAGAGAAAGTATTTTAAAGCTGGGGCTTTAGACCTCCAATCCTATAAAGCCCTCAAATCTTAAATGAAACTTTATATATATAGTATTTTTATAATCATACAAATAGTTTTAATTCTACAATTATTGTTATCTTCACGTTTTATGTTCCCATAGCCAGCCCTAGATACCTTGGTCAAAATCACCATTTAGGCTCAAAACATTCTTTTTATTCAAAGACAAACAAAAAGGCCTATTAAACTTACAACAACCCATATACCTCATTTAGCCTATCTAACCCATTTCTATCTTATCTATATAGAAAGCAAGATACACCAAAAGTACACAAAAAAACATGACTATATCAATATCTTAAAGGTCTTTGCTTAATATATCGGAATATTTATCTGGTGTCACCCTAAACATATGCTCTATGAGACAGAGTGGCTAGGGTTTGGAAATTGGCCCGTTTGTGTTTTACAAGAAAGGTGAAACAAGGGGTAAACGGTTTACCCAAGTAACAACATTCGTTTAACTGATGGTTGGTTTTCGGACTCTATCTCTCTCTTGGAGATAGATATCCTTTGTGTTTTTTTTATGAAAGTTGATTTTCAAAAAAAAAAAAAAAAAAAAAATCTAATTATACACCTAAATACCATGTAAGGGTATGTTTGGCAAAACTAGCTGGAGGCTGGTAGCTGGAAGCTGTTAGCTGGAAGCTGCAAGCTGCAAGCTGGTAGCTGGAAGCTGGAAGCTTTTTAAATATATTTTGATGTTTGGCAGAGTAGTTGAAGCTTTTAATAAAATGTATAAAATGACTAAAATAGGCATAATTAAAAGCTTGTAAAGAAGGTTTTTATTTTATTTTTAAAATAGAATGGGTATTTGTGTCATTTACTAATTAAAAGCTTGTAGCTAGTAGAGCTTTTTCTTAAAAGCTACTACTAGTAGCTTTTCACTGTAGAGCTTTTTCTCTAACCTAAAAGCTTTCAGCCCTTTCAACCAAACAAGCCTTTTTATTAAGTAGGAGTTTTTTCTTAAAAGCTTAAAGCTTGAAGCTCCTAAAAGTTCTTAAAAGCTCATTGCCAAACATACCCTTTAAGAAAAAGCTCTACTAGCTACAAGCTTTTATTAGTAAATGACACAAATACTCATTCTATTTTAAAAATAAAATAAAAACCTTCTTTACAAGCTTTTAATTATGCCCATTTTGGTCATTTTATACGTTTTATTAAAAGCTCCAGCTACTCTGCCAAACACCAAAATATATTTAAAAAGCTTCCAGCTATCAGCTTACAGCTACAAGCTTCCAGTTACCAGCTAGTTTTGCCAAACATAACGTAACTCTTGTAAGCTTTGACCTATTATAAATTATATTCCATAAGAATTTATCATCACAAAGGAAATGATAATGTTTTAAATATTAGGAATTGGCTCAAATGGGAACCTTTGCCAAATTGAGAACTAAGAGAATCATTATGGATCACACATTTCCCTAATGCAATTTTTTTTTTGCTTTAATCGCTGCTTTTTATACAGGAATAAATTTTTAAGCTAATTTCATTTTTTATATCTTAGGCTAAACATAATTACTCTTATTACTTTTGATTTATTTGTTTTGTTGTATCTGCATTCTAAAAGGTACGAGCCACGGTATGAAATATATATTTTAGAAAGTTTGAAAAAAGTTTTACATGAAGATGAATTTATTTACTTAGGGCGATGAATAATTTATATTTTTTTCGGTTGTTTACAAAATATTACTTTTAATATAATATGTAATTTAATTTATATGAGTTACATTTATACTTTTATATATATTAAATTTAAATTGTTCACCTATGTATCATATTTTATTACCTCGTAAAGTAATAAAGAAAACCAAGCAAGCTAGGTACATTTTGCGAGGTATAATCTTTACTACTTTGTGGACCATTTGGAATGAGCGTAATGATCGTATTTTTCAAGGTAAAAGGCGACGTGCTACAGAAGTGGTTGAGAGCGTCAAGATGACTTCATATTTTTTGTTTAAAAATAGATCTAATGTGAAAGGTATAGATTGGAATGTATGGTGTAAATATCTGCTAGATTTGATGTAATCTCGTTTGTTTGCCCGGATGTCCTTTCATCAAGGACAAATCGTGGTGTTTTTTTGAATAAAATTTGCTTAAAAAAAAGTAATAAAGAAAACTTTAGGGGAAAAACCAATCATTTTTCATAATTTAATAGGAAAACACTTAAGATGCTACATGATGAGTCAATCTAGAAGAATGATTTTCCTTTCTAAATACCAATCATCTACATCATCATGTGATTTTATTTGATAACATACTCTTGTAACTTTGATAAAGAAGTTTAATTAGCAAGTTATAAAATTCTTAAAGTCTTTATAAGTTGATATATATATATATATATATAATAAACTTATATAGGGATTGTTTTTATAAAGCATATATCAATCATAATCATCAATTATTAATAATCGTATTATGGTCTTTATATCTTAATATTTAAATGATATTGCCTTTTATTTATTTAAATACTAGATTATATCCCGAAAATTTTTCGGAATATACAAATCTAATATGAAGTGTTAAAATATGTCTTTATATCTTAATATGTGAAACGATGGGTGGAGCTTAGCCTTATTGAGGTGCCAGGTTCGATCCTTGATCCCACCGGGTCTTACTGATTCTCCACTGTCGTGCTTTTGGGCGGGTGAGGGGTCAGGTTTTCCCTGGAACTTGTGGCTTGGTGGGTTCTGGCTACCCAATGCTACCTGTAGGAAAGCACCTAAGACGTGTCTTCACCTATGGGCGTATTAGGTACTTTTTTAACAAATTGGTAGGTACCCCGGATAGTCAGGACATCTGTTTGTTGGCCGTTAAAAAAGAAAGTACTCCGTAGTATAGCTAAACTTTTCAAGGAACAACGCAAAATGTTATGTTTATGTTAATCATTTTTCTAGGGACAAATATGTTTTCTTAAACAATAAATACACTTTTGCCACTTCAACTTTACTAAACTTTTATTTATTTAAGAGTTAATTACTATTTGAATCCCCGTGTGTTTTAATTCATTGAATCCAAATTTAAAATTCTTAACTATATGAGCATCTGATTTTTCTAATTCTAACTATCTGAGTCCAATTTACTAATTCTCCTCTATGGACCATTTATGTAAAATTCAAAAGTTTAAACAACCCTTCCCCACCTCATTTTTCCGGCAGCCTCACCGGTCGAAATCCAGCGAGCCGATTTAAGCCCATTTTTAATAATCTTAAACCGTTTCTTTCGATCCCTAACGTATCTCCGTCAAGTCCTAACGATTCCAATGATTTAAATCGTGCATTAAACGTGTGTACTCATGTTTTTAATCGGATCATTAAGGAGTAACGGTCGAAAAAATTAAAACGTCCTTTTAATCGAACCACTATATAAATCGACTTTGCCTTTTCATTTCTGCACACTTACACGTTCCATACAACACAAATTCATCTCTAAAACGTCAAAAAAAACCTTTGATTTTTGATTCAAACTGTTAAGCAACCCAATTCAATATAGTATCAACTTGGAATTGGAGGGCTATTGTAAAGGGAGGATCAAGAAGTAAATAAAGGTATTATTATTATTATTATTATTATTATTATTATTATTATTATTTATTGTTATTGTTATTTATATGGAAAAATAAAACTGTCTTTAAGATCGAAAAAAAGAAAAGTAATTTCGAGAATAAAGACCAAACATCACGACTTCCGGAGCGACTTGATGGATATTTGTAGGTTTTAGGAGTGTAAAAGTTAAGTGATGGAATGCCAATATCAATTTATAGGATTGTTAATGGTTTTCAGACGTTTGAGTCGTTATGAATGTTCCGGTCGTTACACGTGTGAGACTAGAATCAAAACCCTATTTAATACGTGTTTATGACCGGTTAAATGTTTGAAAAATGTTGTTCGATCATGGATAAAGGCTTGAGATATGAAAATGGGTGTTACAAACCTTTAAAATTTGACTAAACCAGTCGCCGGAAAAACGTGGCAAGGTAGGAAGAGAGGGAGGGAAAGTTTGAAAATTTCAAATTTGGCAAGATGGTCCCTAGAGAAGAAATTACATAAATACCCTCACACTAACCAGAATAATTACTAACGGGGTTATTGAAGAAGAATTTTTTTTTGCAACAAAAAACACGTTAGGTTGTTTCCTGTAACAAAAAACACGTTAAAAGTTGTAATCTGCAAGCTTTAAACAATAAGGCTAAAACCTACAATTTTAGGCTAACGTAAAGAACTTTTTCTATAATTTGGTCTAAAATAATTTAATAGTTCATAAACTCATAGGATACAATTCTACGACTTTAAATTCATGTCAACTCATTTTCATTATCGGTCGTAGACGTGGCAATAAAGCTCTAGTGGGCTTTATTCTACACTCCTAACTTTACAATT
The DNA here is from genome assembly GCA_030844895.1 of Ambrosia x helenae. NCBI lineage: Eukaryota > Viridiplantae > Streptophyta > Magnoliopsida > Asterales > Asteraceae > Ambrosia > Ambrosia x helenae. The sequence continues at coordinate 105,112,749 of CM061224.1, forward strand.
GGATTCTAGATGAGTGTTTTTTATGACAATCAATTTTATAATTGATGCTTAAAACTAATACGTGTGGTCACCCTTTTAGTAGATATATACGGGTGAAGCTAATAATTGAATAGAACCGAACTGTGGACACCCCTAGTAATGCTTATGTTTTCTACCGAATCGTGTGGTGACCCTTCTAGTAGATATATAATGGTTTAAAGCCCACTTCATTCAAATAATTACATATATGGATACTAGCTTTTATCCCGGGAGTGTCCCGGGGTTGAAAAATATAACCATTTTAATAATACTAATACTAATAATTATTACTCTTGTAATTAAATAAATAAAAAATAACCTTGCTATAAGGTGACACCATGTGTTGCAGTGTTGCGCGATTCTTTTTCCTAGCTTCTCTGGATGAAGTACACATATCCATCTTTAGAAGAGTAAAATTCCAATTATAGCATGGCGATTGGGCTGAATTTCAACATCGTATATAAGAACTTGGTTTAAAAGAAAAAACATGATTAATGAATAACCTGAACACTTTGTGTTTTTTTTCCTGTATGAACAAAATCCCACAAAAAATAGTCGTTTTTTTCTCCCTTTTTTATATAGCACTATGGTACTCGTTGGAAAGATAATGAAACGCTCGTTAATTTGGTGTAATTTTTTTATTTAAAAAATCTCGAATATAAAAAATATTAACGTTTAAAAATTATGGGAGGAAACATAAGAGAGAAAAATTTAAATTTGTTTTTAAATTCTTTTTTTTTTTCCAAAATAACTCAATTTAATTTTAGTAATTGAGAATTGAGAGATAGAGAGATAAATTTAGGGTTTTATGTTTATCTTTCAATGATGATGCCACGTGGCAGTTTCATAAAGAGGTTGAAGACACCATTGCACGCCACGTCAGCAATGTTCAATTCTTTTATATATATTAATAGATAATAGATAATAGATATGGGTTTGTATTTGACTCGAGATTCGTTTGAGAATGCAATTCATCTTCATGAGACATTCAAACATAATCTGTAGGAAGTATATTATTGCAGTAATATTTTTTTTTTTTCATAAAATTAAATAATTTAATAGTTCATAAACTCATAGGCCAATGATCTCCAGCTCAGCTGGTTTGAGGTAGGGTGGGTTTTCCCTTAGGGGTTCCCATCCTGGGGGGAGGTCACAGGTTCAATCCATGCACACCACAAAAAAATTCCCCGTGACGGTTTGAGCTTAGGCAAGGAGGACACCGGTGCGTGGGTAGGGATTCGAACTTGAGACCAATAGGTTAGGGTTGTATAAGGATTTCCATTGATCTAAACCTTTCAAAAAAAAAAAAAAAAGTTCATAAACTCATAGAATACAATTCTAAGACTTTAAATTCATGCCAACTCGTGGCAATTAAGCTCCAGCGGGCTTTTCAATTGGATTCTAGACGAGTGCTTTTTATGTCAATCAATTTTACTATTGATGCTTTAAAACTGATACGCAGAACCAAACAAATCTATGATGCATATGCAATCCTTGCAATATTCATGTTGGTAAGAAATCCAAACTTCCATCCATGATCCATGTGATCACGTCTCCAGTCTCACTCTACATCGCAACGTTCTTGGAACCTACAATATCTTACATTTACTTGTCTTGAAATTTTGTAGATCGTGCAAGCAACATGATTTTCTTTCTATATGTCTTCCCCTAGAGAACTAGACTTTATTGTTTTAAAGTTTAAAGTGTATGCTTTGCTACATGTGTGGTACTTTAGTAGGGCTGCAAACGAACTGAACTTTCAGCGAACAGTTCATGAACCATTCGGTGGGTAGTTCGTTTGTGTTCGTTCGTTTAATAAACGAACGAACATGAACAAAATATTTCGTTCGTTTAGTTAAACGAACGAACATGAACAGAGGCCACGTTCGTTCGTTTATGTTCGTGAACGTTTGGCAAGGTGTTCGTTTATGTTCGATAGTTTAATAAGGTTTTTTGTTTTTATAATTTGTCCTAATAGTATTTTAGTTTTATTTATTTAACCCAAATAAAAAAATAAATATATATGTATTTGAATTCAATTTTATTAGAAAGTTAATATATGTCCGTTTGTGTTTGTTTCTGTTCACGAACACTTGTTTGTGTTCATGTGCGTTCATGAACAAAATTAACAAACGAACACAAACATAAAATCTCATTCGGTAAGTGTTCATGAACTGTTCGTGAACACATATTTTCCTTAACAAAAAGGTCTTGTTCGTGTTCGTTCGGTTCGTTTGCAGCCCTATACCTTAGAGTAAGGTGTTGGATCAGTATGCTCTTTAGCAGTTTACTTACTTGTGAACACTTATGTGTTTTGCAAGTTTAATCAGTTTTGCACAGCGGAATAAGTATATAAAGTTTCACTATCAACATGAGTTATTACTCCACTGGATGTTTGCAAACTAAAGACAAGTTAATGTAAATCTAAGTATTGAATGTAAATGACAATAAATAAGCAGATAGATTCTCAGTTAATGAAATGGAATAACAAGTAAGAGTTTTGAAGGATTTCAGTTTTCAATTAAAATCAATGTTTAAAATAGTGGGATGAACCCATCTATTTATAGACCAGCGGATACATACAACTTGTTCAAAACTTTACACAAAAGCAATACTACAACAGACTGTAGTCTTAGAACTTGTACAAAATGATAAAGTAATAATAAACAATTAAACTACTGAAACATAAGGCGGTGGAAGGATTCTATTACAAGTGTTGATGAATGACAAAACTACTGATGAGTAGTTTGTCTTCAGTAGACTTGTCTAGTTTGACTTCAGAACTTCTGATCTTTCTTCTTCAGTACTTGTTGAATCTTTCTTCAGTACTTGTGTCTTCTTTCTTCAGTAGTTCTATACTTAGAATATTTTGGCAGAAGTATGAATTAGTGTGACACCCGGCATGTTTGGGTCAACATTTTATAAACACACAAGTCTACCTTAGCGAAAAACGTTTATTAAACATACTTGACGGGGTCAGTAGGGTCGGAACACAGTCCGTATTGTCCAGGGTTCAATGATCGGTAGGATCATTGGGAGTCGTTTTGGGGATACACTAGTACCGGGTCCCGTTGTTGGTGAATTACATAAACAAATCAAGTGTATGTGTAGATTATTGTCGTATGGTGGATTATATGCTTAGATGTGTTTAAATGATGTGTAGATAATCATCCGTACTTAAATATGTTAAACATAGACTAAGGTTGCATGCTCGTATGTTAGGGTGCGTTAGAATGCGTTAAACACGACAAACTGGAAAACTAGACAAACATGGACTTTGGTTCGACCACTTCGAACGGTCGAAGGAGGAAACTTGTTTGGTTCGACCCTTTGTAAATAGGCGAACCTGAGATACAGAATTGAAAGAATTCCCTTCGACCAGGACAGGGCTCATTCGACCCTGTGAAAGGGTCGAAGGAGAGTACATTCGCCCAGGTAAAAGGGGCGAATGTGGACATAGTATAAATACCACACTTTGTCATTTTTCACCATTTCACAAACCCTAAACGCCTCAAAACACTCTCTAGCAACTTTAAACATTGGGGAAGGAGTTTTTGCCCTTGTTTTCTATAATCTAACCTACAAACATCTTCTACACAAAGATCTAATGTGTGTTCTTCATTCTAAATCATTTTTAAAGCATTTCAATTCGTTTTCATTAAACCCCAAGAGTCCAGATCTGATTCAAACATGTTTTCATGAATAAAAACCTTCCTAATATCTTTCTAAACAAAACCTATTCATAAACAATGAGTTTTCATACAAAATAACATGTGTTAATGGTGTTTTATGTGATGTTATGCATTGTTTGATGATTGATTGCTGTATAGATGTTATGACAATGATCTAGGACTGTTATTGATGATGTTTTATGATTGAGATAGGTTACAATTGATTATTGATGATGTTATGTTCATTTTGGGGATTTTGGGTTAGATCTAGGGCTTGTTCATGATGATAGTGATGAGGATAGGATTGGGGGTTTATTGTGCATGATAATCTGAGCATATTAAGTTGAATATAGATTGATTTCATAAAGTTTCCTAATTGGGTAAGGATTGCATGCATGATGTTGTGACATCTCCATAATTTACTATTTTGGGAAACTTGTAAAACGACTAGATTTTGGTGTAAAATCGGTAAGGTTTTGGAGGGATAAGTTATCCATGCTTGACTGCTGTGTTTGATGATGTTTCGAGTCGTTTTGAATGTGTTTGAAGCGTTTTTAGGAAAATTGCACAACAGGGGCGAACCTGGCCTCCTTCGACCGATCAAAGGTGCGAAGGAGGATCTCCAGGGTCGAACCTGGTTACTAAAGGGTCGAACGTATTACAAATGGGCGAAGGAGAGAGAAAAGGGGTGAAGGTAGCCACATTCGACCGTTTAAAGCCTCATTCGACCGCCTAGAGCTACATTCGACCCCGCGATTACAAAAATGAGATTTTTGATGCAAACTAAGTGTTTTATGCTTGAAACTTATGTGTTAAACTTATGTGCATGACTAATTGATGTAATGGGTCACCAACGGGATGTCGGGTCGGTCTGGGATGTCCGGTTAACGTTTAAACACACTTTTTTAAAACACGTAGTCAAGATCTGGACAATCGGGGACTAGTTAGCCTTCGGGTTAATGGTCATCACACTTATGTAAACTCATTGATAGGCTGTCACTAGTTGGGATTATCATACACGTGTTGGATTTCTAATTATCAGAAGACACACTCTAAGGTGAGTTTCACGGCCCCTCTTTTATACTCTTTTCTCTCGGGGGAGAAGCATGCCACACGTTTTAGCAATGCAACGTTTATGATTTGAAAACGCAACTCTTATGAAACTTACCACTTTTGGAAACATAATGCTTTTGAAACGCAACGCTTTTGAAACACGACGCTTTTGAAACACAACACTTTTAGAAACATGACGCCTTTTGGGAATGTGTCTCTTTTGAGAAACGTGACACGTTTGGCATTTGGCATATTTAAACATTGGCACTTGACACTTTTAAACATTGATGTTTGGCATTTGACATTTGACGCTTGGCACTTACTTACTATACGACGAAACCGAAGTCCCTATTGAAACCATGAATGTGCGGGGCACAACGGGGGAAATGTGGATAGATCTATCGGGTGTGACGAACCCCACTCGACGGCTTGGAGGGCCGGGCGGGTGCATATTGTCTCTACTTGACACTTGACACTTGACACATGGGCAGCAACTTGAGCAACGTTTGTCAGTAATGGTTTTAGCAACATAGTCGTAGTAGTAAGGGAAAGTTTGTTATTTACTTGGAACTTTTGCACACTTGACACTTTATGAGAAATCGCTTCACACATGAAAACGTTTACGAACTAAAAACCTGTGAACTCACCAGCATTATATGTTGACATCTTTTTGGCATGTTTTCTCAGGTCGCTAAGGTAGCAGCTTTGAGTATAGGCGCACGGAGTCTCACGGCGTCTAGGGATCATATGCATATTTTGTTAAACATTTCAGACTTTGAGTTTTACTTTTAAGTTGTAATAATACATTTTGCTTCCGCTGTGTTAGAACGGTTTCAAAACGCAATGGTAGCTTAAGTTGTTTTCTTATCATATAGATGTTGTTTATTGTGACCGTTGACTGGGATCCTGGTGTGTCACGCGCCTCGCGGTAAAACCCCGCATGTGGAAATTTGAGGGTGTGACAGATTGGTATCAGAGCCAATGGTTATAGTGAACTAGGACTGCATGTAGAGTCTAGTCTATAGCCGAGTATCACACACGTTAGACGGTCACACATAGTTACGAGTCGTGTCATTTGGTAAACATACTAACCTTGTCGGGGTGTCGGTGTCCTCATCACATAGTATCACATTATCCATCTTTTGTTATTCCTACCTTGGTTCTATCTTCTTCTTCGGGTTCGAAGATGAAGGGGCTTATCGCTTATACTTGACAGTAGTGTACATTGGGGTGGCTTCGGCACATTCTTGAGATCTTTCCGGGTTTTGGATATCTCCCCTCTATGCTCTAATGTACATACTTGCCTGCACACACACACTATCCTGCACTAGTACTTGTCATAGTACACTCCTGAGTGACTGTTCACTTTAGGATCTTCGTGCGATAACTGTTTCTTTTAGGAATGTGTGTATCGGGTGATTTGAAGTTCTAGCTAGGAGCACGCCTAGAGGACCATGTAGAGCGATTTGTTATTTCGGGTGCACACGAAATCATAAATCGAAATGCATGAAAATCTTGGTGGACTTTGTGTTCGGACTAATGGTCATGCTGGAACCACATTCTGAGTTCGTTTGGTCACTTGTAGCTCGATCTGTTGGTGATTTTGAGTGTCTTGTCTCATGTTTGGCAGAACATGTCTGGTCGCGCTGGCGGTGGACGAGGTGGTGGGAACATCACCATGACTCAGGCGGAGTTGGAGAACATGTTGCAGCAGCAGTTGAACGTTGCGTTGGCTGCTTTCCAGGCTGCTCAGCAGACCCTGGGAAATACTAATCAGGTGCAGTCTGGGTGCACCTACAAGAAGTTCATGGACTGTAAGCCCCATTTCTTCAATGGGACTGAAGGGGCAGTGGGTCTGCTCCGGTGGTTAGAGAAGATCGAGTCGGTGTTTGCTATGTGTAACTGTCCTGACGCTGATCGCGTCAAGTATGCTTCTGCTACTCTAGAGGGACACGCTTTGACCTGGTGGAACTCCACCACTGCGAATCTTGGCCTGGGTGAGGCCAATGCTATGCCGTGGTCCGAGTTTGTTCAGATGTTGCGAGCGGAGTATTGCCCGAGGGACGAGATTATGAAGTTGGAGCATGAGTTCTGGAATCTGAAGATGGTTGGGTCGGAGATCGAAGAGTTTACTACTAGGCACAACGAGTTGGTTGTGATGTGCCCCGGTTTGGCTACACCGGAGTACCGAAGGATTGAGCACTACGTTGCTGGGTTAGTGCCGGAGATTGCTGGGCTTGTTGCCGCTGCTGATCACACTACTATGTTGGCCACTGTTCGGGCAGCTCACAAGCTGACCAACATGAAGGTTGCTGAGGGTGTTCTACCTCCGAGGGGTGCTGCTGTGAAAGCCCTTGCGGACAACAAGAGGAAGTGGGAGAGTGCTGGGAAGAACGTTGGGTCATCTCAACAGCAGGTTAAGAGGCAAGACGTTGTGGGAGCGTCATCTGAGCAGAAGACTGGGGGTTATGTTGGTAAGAGTCCGAAGTGTAACACGTGTGGCTATCACCATGTTGGGGGCTGCGATGCGTTTCGCTGTAATCGTTGTCAGCGAATCGGTCACTTGGCTAAGGATTGTAGGGTCAATCTGCAGCCGAAACAGACTAAAGCGGTTGTCCCCGCTCCTGCTCCTCGGGGAAACCATGGGTGTTATAACTGTGGGGAGACTGGGCACTTCAAACGGGATTGCCCTAAGCTGAACCAAGGGACTGCAGGTGGTGCTGGGAACGAAGGCGGCAGTCGAACTACTCGTGGTCATGTTTACGTCATTGGCGCTAGGGAGAACCAGGAGGATCCTGACACTGTTACTGGTGAGTGTTCTTTTCTTGATTCTCGTTATGTTCGTATTCATTCTCGTTCACATTGTTTGGCGATTCGTATTCATTGTGTGCATTCAGTTTGGTATTTGGTCATCGTTTTGCATTCATGGGTCTGATGTGGGTCCTTTGGAGATGTTACTTGGACGGTACCGGTGTATCATTTATACCGATCACAGTAGTCTCTAGTAGGCCTTCGATCAGGAGGATTCATTGTTTTGTATTCACTTTGGGGAGGGCGGTTCCCCGGCATAGAGTATCTGTTGATATCATCTTTCGTTCGTGGTTATCACTTCGTTTGCGTTCTGGGAGACGTTACTTGGGTTAGGTCGACACTCATTACTGTCGAAGAGTGAATCTCAGGGCGAGATTCCTTTCAATAGGGGGATGATGTGACGACCGGGAAAATATTTTTATCTTTTTATCGCTTCGTTCTCTTTGACTTCGGGAAATTTTCGGGACGAAAATTCTTTCAACAAGGGGATGATGTGACACCCGGCATGTTTGGGTCAACATTTTATAAACACATAAGTCTACCTTAGCGAAAAACGTTTATTAAACATACTTGACGGGGTCAGTAGGGTCGAAACACAGTCCGTATTGTCCAGGGTTCAATGATCGGTAGGATCATTGGGAGTCGTTTTGGGGATACACTAGTACCGGGTCACGTTGTTGGTGAATTACATAAACAAATCAAGTGTATGTGTAGATTATTGTCGTATGGTGGATTATATGCTTAGATGTGTTTAAATGATGTGTAGATAATCATCCGTACTTAAATATGTTAAACATAGACTAAGGTTGCATGCACGTATGTTAGGGTGCGTTAGAATGCGTTAAACACGACAAACTGGAAAACTAGACAAACATGGACTCTGGTTCGACCACTTCAAACGGTCGAAGGAGGAAACTTGTTTGGTTCGACCCTTTGTAAATAGGCGAACCTGAGATACAGAATTGAAAGAATTCCCTTCGACCAGGACAGGGCTCATTCGACCCTATGAAAGGGTCGAAGGAGAGTACATTCGCCCAGGTAAAAGGGGCGAATGTGGACATAGTATAAATACCACACTTTGTCATTTTTCACCATTTCACAAACCCTAAACGCCTCAAAACACTCTCTAGCAACTTTAAACATTGGGGAAGGAGTTTTTGCCCTTGTTTTCTATAATCTAACCTACAAACATCTTCTACACAAAGATCTAAGGTGAGTTCTTCATTCTAAATCATTTTTAAAGCATTTCAATTCGTTTTCATTAAACCCAAGAGTCCAGATCTGATTCAAACATGTTTTCATTAATAAAAACCTTCCTAATATCTTTCTAAACAAAACCTATTCATAAACAATGAGTTTTCATACAAAATAACATGTGTTAATGGTGTTTTATGTGATGTTATGCATTGTTTGATGATTGATTGCTGTATAGATGTTATGACAATGATCTAGGACTGTTATTGATGATGTTTTATGATTGAGATAGGTTACAATTGATTATTGATGATGTTATGTTCATTTTGGGGATTTTGGGTTAGATCTAGGGCTTGTTCATGATGATAGTGACGAGGATAGGATTGGGGGTTTATTGTGCATGATAATCTGAGCATATTAAGTTGAATATAGATTGATTTCATAAAGTTTCCTAATTGGGTAAGGATTGCATGCATGATGATGTGACATCTCCATAATTTACTATTTTGGGAAACTTGTAAAACGACTAGATTTTGGTGTAAAATCGGTAAGGTTTTGGAGGGATAAGTTATCCATGCTTGACTGCTGTGTTTGATGATGTTTCGAGTCGTTTTGAATGTGTTTGAAGCGTTTTTAGGAAAATTGCACAACAGGGGCGAACCTGGCCTCCTTCGACCGATCGAAGGTGCGAAGGAGGATCTCCAGGGTCGAACCTGGTTACTAAAGGGTCGAACGTATTACAAATGGGCGAAGGAGGGAGAAAAGGGGCGAAGGTAGCCACATTCGACCGTTTAAAGCCTCATTCGACCGCCTAGAGCTACATTCGACCCTGCGATTACAAAAATGAGATTTTTGATGCAAACTAAGTGTTTTATGCTTGAAACTTATGTGTTAAACTTATGTGCATGACTAATTGATGTAATGGGTCACCAACGGGATGTCGGGTCGGTCTGGGATGTCCGGTTAACGTTTAAACACACTTTTTAAAACACGTAGTCAAGATCTGGACAATCGGGGACTAGTTAGCCTTCGGGTTAATGGTCATGACACTTATGTAAACTCATTGATAGGCTGTCACTAGTTGGGATTATCATACACGTGTTGGATTTCTAATTATCAGAAGACACACTCTAAGGTGAGTTTCACGGCCCCTCTTTTATACTCTTTTCTCTCGGGGGAGAAGCATGCCACACGTTTTAGCAATGCAACGTTTATGATTTGAAAACGCAACTCTTATGAAACTTACCACTTTTGGAAACATAATGCTTTTGAAACGCAACGCTTTTGAAACACGACGCTTTTGAAACACAACACTTTTAGAAACATGACGCCATTTGGGAATGTGACTCTTTTGAGAAACGTGACACGTTTGGCATTTGGCATATTTAAACATTGGCACTTGACACTTTTAAACATTGATGTTTGGCATTTGACATTTGACGCTTGGCACTTACTTACTATACGACGAAACCGAAGTCCCTATTGAAACCATGAATGTGCGGGGCACAACGGGGGAAATGTGGATAGATCTATCGGGTGTGACGAACCCCACTCGACGGCTTGGAGGGCCGGGCGGGTGCATATTGTCTCTACTTGACACTTGACACTTGACACATGGGCAGCAACTTGAGCAACGTTTGTCAGTAATGGTTTTAGCAACATAGTCGTAGTAGTAAGGGAAAGTTTGTTATTTACTTGGAACTTTTGCACACTTGACACTTTATGAGAAATCGCTTCACACATGAAAACGTTTACGAACTAAAAACCTGTGAACTCACCAGCATTATATGTTGACATCTTTTTGGCATGTTTTCTCAGGTCGCTAAGGTAGCAGCTTTGAGTATAGGCGCACGGAGTCTCACGGCGTCTAGGGATCATATGCATATTTTGTTAAACATTTCAGACTTTGAGTTTTACTTTTAAGTTGTAATAATACATTTTGCTTCCGCTGTGTTAGAACGGTTTCAAAACGCAATGGTAGCTTACGTTGTTTTCTTATCATATAGATGTCGTGTATTGTGACCGTTGACTGGGATCCTGGTGTGTCACGCGCCTCGCGGTAAAACCCCGCATGTGGAAATTTGAGGGTGTGACAATTAGACTAAGGTTGGCAAAAGTGGTTTCTTCAATCCTTTCTGTCCTTACAATCTCCCCTTGGATTGATGAAGCAAAACCTTATCTAATTCCTTATTGTCCTTTTCTTCTGTCTTCAACTATCTTCCATATTTCTTTGAACATGGAATTCTTTAGTTGATTTAGCTGTTCGTTTGTAAGAGATCCTTGTTCAAGTTCAAGATGTTGAATTGTAAGCAAGTCTTGTGTAGATAAATTCTTCAATTCATTCATGGATTTGAAGGCCTTGCTTGAACGATCTCTTCTTGTCACCAATACTGAGTTGGAATCAGTAAAAGACCACTTTATGATCAGAACTTTAGATTTGTCAAAATCTGAAGTATAAGGGACCATGCTGGATCCCTGGGATGTTCCTGAGTGTTGGATGTTTTCCACTTCAGTGACTCTCAGGTGGGATTCACTTCTGTCTTCTGTTTGCACCACATTAGGTATTTTAAATGTAGGTAAGTGATGTTCAGTAACTACCTTTATGTGCAGTCTATCAGTTATAGTCTTCTGGATTTGGTAGGCAAATGTTGAAGGATCCCTGAATTGTGTTATCAGAGGCTTTTCTTCAATATCAAAGTCTCCATGTACAACTGTGTTGCCTTCCAGCAACACCATCTTGAAGTCAGTCTTTGTATTGTCCTCTGGCTTTCTTTTGGTAGCAGGTCTTGAATGTTTAACACCAGAAGTTCTAACTACTGAAGTTGATACTTCAGAAGTTTTGTACTTTTCTGGATTTGCAGCCTTGTCAGCCTTGAATCTTTTATATGTGTCCAATAGTTTGTCTTCTCTCCACTTTGACACTAAGGCTTTTGAACCATAGTCATTGGCTACCAATTCTTCTATTATCTCATCTCTCTTTGCCTTTCTATCTTTCTCTGTGGCAATCTTGTCAGCAACAATTTGAGCTCTTCTTGTTAGCTCATCCATTGAGAGCCCTTTGAGTGAATAGGCTTTTGTCTTGTTGTTCTTTGTGATGAAAACACCAGTTGTTGTCTTTTGTCTTCTTCAGAAACTCTTTCAATCTTGGCTTGTCTATTCAGCTCTGCTTCATAAGCTTGAAGCTTTTCATTGTAGCTCATGTCTTCCCTTGTTTCCAGACTGTTCCAGATCTCATCTTCCTTAGCCTTTCTTTGGGCTGCAAGTAAACTCTTCTCTAGTAGTTCTTTGGACATAATTGGAGAAGGGTCCAGTACAATCATTTGAGTTGTTGTAGGCCTTGGAATAGGAGTTGGTTGTTGTTCAGTTGGTTTGGAAGGCTCTTCGGTTGTTTGTATGTTGGAAGTGTTAACTACTAAAGTGTTGATAGAAGTATCAACTACTGAAGGATTGTCTTCAGTACTTTCTGTGTCTTCAGAAGTTTCTTCATTATGTCTTTGGGAAGGTTCAGCTTCATCTTTAGTTGTAGAAATAAGCCTATCTTGATCTTCTTTTTCTTTTTGGGCTTTTTCTAGCAGTTGTTTTTGTTGTAGAGCCAGTCTTGCCTTTATCCTGGCTTCCAGTGACTCCCTTGGTTCCTTAATCTTCTCCCCCTTTTTGGCTTCATCCACTTCTGGAAGCCTGCCAGGTTGAGAAGTTCTACCAGATAACTCAGCACCTCATCTCCAAGTTCTTTAATTATGAAATGCATTATGAACCTTCGATACAACAAAAACTTCTTTTTAGCATTTAGGTGATGTAACACCAACTCATTAAAGAAAAGTGCGGATGCCCTGAATTTTGTTTCATTCACAATGGAATGAAAAATTGGTTGAAAAGTGGAGGGCATCTGATCATAGGATCCTGTTTTTGGACTCGGGCACATGATTATGTAATGAAACAAAAGTTTGTATTTTGGTTCAAAATATTTCTTAAAAATGGTTGCATGTGAGAGAGTACCTTGGTAACCACACTCTGTCATGGTTAAATGAATTTCAGAGTTTGGAAATTGATCTGGTGCATCCACATCATCCAGACCCAGTCTAATTCCCAAAGTAGCAGGTGTGATTGCCATTACTTTCCCTTGGATAGTTGATTTGAGGGAAATCCCTTGATCATTCACTGTCACTGTCTCTGCGTTCGCCCGGAACTCATTAAGAGATTCAATATGGATTGGAGGATCAATGGTGAGGGCAGTGAAGTATTGGGATTTGACGACTAAATCAATGATTTCATCGTATTGGGACCAGGCTTCATGTTTCTCAAAGTAGCCTCTTTGATTGTGTCCCTGTTTCAGTATAAGAGCCATGTGGTTTGTGTGTGGGTGGATCGAACAGTGTTTTTTGTTTTGCAGGTTAAGGGTTTGAGAGTGTTTTTGAGAGAGAAGGGGGGAATTTTGCTTTTTGAAAGGATAAGTATTGGAAAAGGTGTTTATCAGAAGTTTATAACCGCCCTAGGTCAAACTTCTGAAGTGGGAAATGTCTGATTTACCCTTAATGACAAAACTGCTGATGAAGAACAATTATCATCAGTAGTTCCCATTTTCTCTTCAGTAGTTTGTTAACAACTGATGAGAATGTTTATAAACACTTTATTCATAGCTTCTGAAGTTTATTTATCAGAAGTTAATCATTTTTCAGAAAATATTCCCATACTGATGTTTTGTACATCAGTAGTTTCTCTTTTTGCTTTTCATAAGTTTTTTAAAAACAGACAGATGTAAGTGAAAATAAAAATATGTGCAGAAAAATAAAGAAACACTTACAAATTTAGCATCCCAAGCATGGATACTAACTTCTGGAATTTTGATGTGTCAAGGGGTTTTGTGAATATGTCAGCTATTTGATTAGCTGTTGTCACATGCTTCACTTCAATCTTGCCTTGTTCATAGCAATCCATTACGAAATGATACATGATCTCATTATGTTTAGTTTTTGAGAACTGAACAGGTTTTTGAATGATGCTAATGGCAGATTTGTTGTCTACAAGCAATGGTGTCATGGTCTCTTTGATTCCATAATCAAGAAGTTGATATTGGAGCCATTGTATCTGTGATGTACAACTTGCAGCTGTAATGTATTCAACTTCAACAGTTGAAGTTGCAACAGATGTGTGCTTCTTTGATTACCAGGACACTAGACAGTTTCCCAAGAATTGACAACCACCAGATGTTGATTTTCTTGACATTTTGCACCCCGCATAGTCACTATCTAAAAAAACTGATAACTTGGTATTGCTAGAAGCAAATACCAAATTCCAAGTGTAGGAGTTCCTTTCAGATATCTGAAGATTCTTTTGACTGCAATGAGGTGTGATTCCCTAGGAGCTGATTGATATCTAGCACAGAAACATGTTGAAAACATAATATCTGGTCTAGAAGCAGTTAGATATAAAAGGGAACCTATCATACATCTATACATGGTTTGATCAACCCGTTTTCCTTGATCATCTGGTTCAACTTGTGTGGTTGGTGTCATGGGAGTGGAACATGATTTACAGTCTTGTAAAGAAAATTTGTTTAATAATTCTTTAACATATTTAGATTGATGTATAAAAGTTCCATTTGTTTGTTGTTTAATCTGCAGTCCTAAAAAGTACTGCAGTTCTCCCATTGTACTCATCTCAAATTTTGATTGCATGAGTTTCTTAAATTCATCACACAGTTTTGTGTTTGTTGAACCAAATATGAGATCATCAACATAAATTTGAACAAGTAAGACATGATTTCCAACATGTTTTATGAAAAGGGTTTTATCAATAGAGCCTCTTGTAAAGTTATTTTTGAGTAAAAAGTTGGAAAGTGTTTCATACCAGGCTCTAGGAGCCTGTTTTAGCCCATAAAGAGCTTTGTCAAGTTTGTACACCCACTCAGGATGAGAAGGATCCTTAAACCCAGGTGGCTGACAGACATACACTTCCTCTTTGATTTTTCCATACAAAAATGCACTTTTAACATCCATTTGAAAAACTTTAATTTTGTTGGAAATAGCATAAACCATACATAACCTGATGGATTCAAGTCTTGCAACTGGAGCAAAGGTTTCAGCATAGTCAATTCCCTCTTCTTGAGAATAACCTTGTACCACCAGTCTTGCCTTGTTCTTAATAATCATACCAACCTCATCTTGTTTATTCCTAAAAACCCATATTGTGCCAATTGGTAGCTTGTTTGGTGGTAAGGGACAGATTTCCCAGACCTGTTGCTTCCTGAACTGGAGCAGCTCATCTTGCATAGCCTATACCCAATTGTTGTCTTTGAGGGCTTCTTGGTACTTCTTAGGTTCTAACTGAGAAATGAATGCTGAGAAGAAGCAAAAGTTGGAAAGCTGGTTTCTTGTGAGAACACCTGATGCAATATCACCCATGATTTGATCCAATGGATGATCCTTGTGTTCAATCAGTTGTTGTAAACCACTGACAGGTGTAGGTGGCTCTCTTACTTCTTCAAACAAACCACTGAGGTTAATAATATCTAGTTTAGTTGTTTGAACATCTTCAGTAGTTGTGGGAGCTGAAACAGATGTTTGAGTTTGTACATCAGCAGTTGTTGAATCAGAAGTTTGTGAAACTTCTGATAGTTTGAAAGTTGACTTAATGACTGTATTAGTAGTCCATGGTGCTGGATCCTCATCATCAAACCTTTGATCACCATAATAAGTAGGTTTAGATGAAGTGACAGTCTTTTCAGGTCCTAAATGGAAGCTGTCAAGGTCAAAGAGTTCAGTAGGATGTGCTGGAATGAGAGTGTGTTTTGACTCATTGAACTTGACATTCAGTGTTTCTTCTACTATCTTGGTTCT
The DNA here is from genome assembly GCA_030844895.1 of Ambrosia x helenae. Taxonomy (NCBI): domain Eukaryota; kingdom Viridiplantae; phylum Streptophyta; class Magnoliopsida; order Asterales; family Asteraceae; genus Ambrosia; species Ambrosia x helenae. The sequence continues at coordinate 105,128,332 of CM061224.1, forward strand.
TGAGTTAAAAAAACTTGTAGGCTTTTTTAGTGGAAGAGTAACCAAGAAAATAACCTGAATCAACTTTAGCAGCAAACTTTGAAATAGAGTCTTTAATGTTTAGAATAAAACATTAACATCCAAAAGCCCTGAAAAAGGAGATAAGGGGCTTAATGCCATGATTCTTCATATGCAGTTTTGGAGTGTCTCTTGTTGACAAGGACTCTATTCTGAACATAACATGCAGTGTTGACTGCTTCAACCCAAAAATACAATGGTAGGCCTGAATCAGCTAACATGGTTCTTGCTACTTCAATTAATGTCTTGTTCTTCCTTTCTACCACACCATTTTGTTCAGAAGTTCTGGGAACACTGAATTGTCTAATAATCCCTTTGGACAAACAGAATTCATCCAGAGTTTTTTTCCTGAACTCTGTCCCATTATCACTTCTAATGTCTTTGACAGATAGAGAATATTGTTTCTCTACTTGTAGAATGAAGAACTTGATGATTTTAGCTGCCTTATCCTTGGAGAATAAGAAGAATACCCATGTGAATCTTGAATAATCATCAATGATGACTAAGCAGTACTTTTTCTTACCAAGGCTCATGATTTTTACTGGCCCAAATAAGTCCATATGGAGTAGTTGAAGACATGCAGTTGTTTTAGATTCTTCAATAGACTTATAGGAGGACTTATGCTGCTTTCCCTTTAAACAGGATACACAGTGTTCTTGACACTGGTATACTTTCAAGGGTAGACCTCTAACCAAGCCCATTTTTGTGACTTTATTTATGGTTTTAAAGTTCACATGGCCAAGTCTCCTATGCCAGAGATCAGTCTCTAAAGTTGATGCCCTTGAGAAGAAACAGGCAGTGTTGTTCAGTACTTTGTCCTTTTCAATGTCCACTGCATAGACATTGCCACATCTTTTGGCTATCAACAAAGTATGATCTTCAATGATCTTCTGTATCAACTTCTGGCCTTCTGGTGATATGATCTTGCATATTGTCTTTGTGAAAAAGGAAGAATATCCTTTATCACACATTTGTGACACACTCAGCAAGTTGTACTCAAGGTTTTCAACCAGATTGACCTTGTCAAACTGTATTTTACCTGAAAAGACATTGCCATGTCCTAGCACATATCCCTTGGCATTGTTCCCAAAGGATACAGATCCTTTTCTTTGACTGATAAAATTGTTTATCAGGTATCTGCATCCTGTCATGTGCATTGAGCCTCCACTGTCAACATACCAAATGCTATTTAAGCCTCTAGAGACCCTCTGCACAAAGTAGCAAATTAGTTATATTTAGGAACCCAAGCCAGTTTGGCTTTGGGTTTGCTCTTGAGAACATTAACAGTTTGTTCTTGACTAGGTTGAGGAATCCATGTCTTTTTGGCAATGGATTTTTCATTAAGAGCAATGATGGTATCCTTTTGAGGACCACCATCAACCTTGGTCATCAATAGTTGTACCATATACATGAGATCTTTAATCTCAGCAGTTTGTGAAACTGCTGATGATTTAGGTCTAACTACTGAAGGAGAATTTTGATAAAAAGACTGTTGTTGAGATTTCATCTTTTTCTGAGAAAAGGTGTTGCTGGTTGTTGTTTCTTGGGAAGGAAAGTTTCTTCAAAATCGTTTTTGAGTTGTTTTCCCACAATCAGTTGTGAAATTTTCTTGTTATACTGAATTCCTTTTCTGTATCTACAAAATTCTGTTTTGTGGTTAAACAAACCACAAATTTCACATTCTTTTGCCTTTTCTTTTTCATTTAAAGGCAAATTTCTGACTGTCTTGATTAGATTTAGGTCATTAGTAGTTTTCAGGTTCTCAACTCCTGATGTAGATGAAACTACTGATGGCTTAAAGTCAGATTTTATCAGTACTTCTAAAGAACTTTCTTTTTGAATTTTTAGGAAGTTTTCATGAAAATATGTGCATTCTTTTTCTTCAGAAGTTTCATTTTGAACAATTTTTCTCTCATTTTTAGTAGTTTTGGGAGAAAAATCAGTTGGAGTTTCAGTGTGATTGTACCCTATGCCAAACCTAACATTTGATGCACTTTGTTTGTTAAGCATCAGTTTGTACCCTTTACATGACTCAACCCATTTTTCACAATCAACCTTGGTATCAGTAAGCTCTTTTCTGACATTTCCTAGGTCTTCTATCATGATTTTAAGTTGTGCTTGGGTTTTAATAGCATTGCTAGTTAATTTAGAATTTTCTTTTGATTTAGCAGCAAGTTTTCTTTCTAAATCACATTTCATTTGAGTAAATTTTCTCTCAGGGTTATTGGCTTTGCCTTGTAAATGCACATTAGTCTCTCTTATGAGAGCAAAAGATTCTTTACATGAGTTTGAACAAAGTTTTGTTAAAGATTCGTTTGATACCTGAGACACGGCAGATTTTGAGGTGCATCCCTCAAATTCCATTATGGCAAAGTTCTTTCTTCCATTGTCAGGTTCTCCCCAATTGATGTCAAACATTTTGTTGTCTGCATCAGGATTGCACTCTGTAGTGTCAAAAGGAAGACTGCTCCAGTCAAGATACCCTGAAGTGAACAGACTTTGTTGTGAGGGTTGCTGAGTTTGTGGAGGTTGTTGAGCAGCTGGAATGGAAGGGATTGATTGTTGGCTCTGCATCTGTTGAGCAGGCATCTGTACATAATGTATTTGTGGCACATATTGGATTTGTAGAGCTAGTGCCTATACAAAATGTGCACTTCCCTGTGTTCCATTATTCCTATTATAACTAGGGTTAAACTGATTTCCAGACTGAGATTGGTTGTAGCTAGAGCTTCTACACTCTCTAGCAATGTGTCCCAACTTCTGACACTTATGACATCTAAGCTTAGATTTGTCAAAACCAATTTTTGTAGAACTGTTTAGTCTTGGAAATTTCCTTCCTGACCTTTTATAAAATTTGCTTGTTTTTATGCTTAACATGGCCAGTTGGTGTAAGATGTCCATTTCTTCTAAGTCATCACTGCTAAAATTTTTAAATCATCCATGATAAAACACATGTTATCACCAGTTTGACTATATTCATTATTGTCATAACATGGGAATGATCTTTCTGATGAGATCCCAGCAGTTATGTCAATGTGGTCAAAAGATCCAAAACTATTTGAACAAGTAAGTGAGTCTTGTCCCAATAGTGTTGTACTACCTGGTAGATAGTCATCAGCTGTTTTACCAAAACTTTGCAATTTCTTCTTTTGATCAATTTCTCTCTCAAAAGTTAGAAATCTCCCATGTAATTTTGTAAGAGTGGGGGAGTTAAAGTCTGGTGAAGATCTGAGGACTATAGAATATGTTTCCCATTTTTCAGGTAAAGACCTTAAAAATCTATGAAGCATAGATACATTTGTATAGGTCTGACCATTTAACTTTAACTCAGATATTAATGAGGAGAATCTTTCAAATTGTTGTGTTAAAGTTTCCCCATTTATTTGAGTAAATGTTTCATATTGTTGAGCCAGGATTTCTCTAGTGTTTGCAATCACCTCTTCAGTTCCTCCAAACTGTTCTTTTAGGCAGTCCCAAAGCTCTTTGGCACTTTCACAGTGTAAAAGTCCAGAGTAGATTTCAGTTAGGAGTGCCATTTCTAACATAGAGAAAGCTTTAGCATCAAGCTCAAGTTTTAGGAAATCATCTTCTGTGTAGTCTTTTGGGTCTTTTGGTATTTCAACTTTAGTTTCAAGATTAATGTTTACTGGTTTGTGAGGACCATATATCACAGATTTCCAACAACCGGTGTTGGTCTGAGACAAAGTATGAGCCATTCTTTTCTGCCATATGTTATATTCAGAACGAACAAGCATAATAGGTTTATTGACAGAACCAGTATTATGTGGATCCATTTTAAAGAGTATTGATTTGTCAAATATCTCTTAAAGTGATGGATGTTGAAAAAGTGAACTTTTAATCCTTTATTGAATATCAATAAGAGCCTGTGTCTGATTCTCAATGTGTTAGATTGATATGTGATCAGATAAACCAGGGCTCTGATACCAATTGTTGGATCAGTATGCTCTTTGAAGGGTTACTTGCTAGTGAACACTTATGTGTTTAGCAAGTTCAATCAGATTTGCACAGCGGAATAATTATAGAAAGTTACACTATCAACAGGAGTTATTACTCCCCCTGGATGTTTGCAAACTAAAGACAAGTTAATGAGAATCTAAGTATTGAATGTGAATGATAATAAATACTGAAATAGATTCTCAGTAAATGAAATGGAAATAACAATAATAAGCTTTGAAGGATTTCAGTTTTCAATTAAAATCAATGTCTAAAACAGAGGGATGAACCCATCTATTTATAGACTTACAAATGCATGAACCTTGATACAAAAGCAAGTGCAACAAGTTGCAGTCTTGGAACTTGTACAAAAAGATAAAGTAATAATAAACAATTAAACTACTGAAACATAAGGGCGGTGGAAAGATTCTATTACAAGTGCTGATGAATGACAAACTACTGATGAGTAGTTTGTCTTCAGTAGTTATTCAGTGGACTTGTCTGGTTTGACTTCAGAACTTCTGATCTATCTTCTTCAGTACTTGTTGAATCCTTCTTCCGTACTTTTGTCTTCTTTATTCAGTAGTTCTATACTTAGAATAATTTGCAGAAGTATGAACTATAGAGTAAGTTTCCCATTTTTCTGGTAAAGACCTTAAAAATCTATGAAGCATAGATACATTTGTATAGGTCTGACCATTTAATTTCAACTCAGATATTAATGAGGAAAATCTTTCAAATTGTTGTGTTAAAGTTTCCCCATTAATGTGAGTAAATGTTTCATATTGTTGAGCCAGGATTTCTCTGGTGTTGGCAATCACCTCTTCAATTTCTCCAAATTGTTCTTTTAGGCAGTCCCAAAGCTCTTTGGCACTTTCACAATGTAAAAGTCCAGAGTAGATTTCATTTGGGAGTGCCATTGCCAACATAGAGAAAGCTTTAGCATCAAGCTCAAGTTTTAGGAAATCATCTTCTGCGTAGTCTTTTGGGTCCTTTGGTATTTCAACTTTAGTTTCAAGGTTAATATTTACTGGTTTGTGAGGACCATATATCACATATTTCCAACAACCAGTGTTGGTTTGAGACAGAGTATGTGCCATTCTTTTCTGCCATAAGTTATATTCTGAACGAACAAGTATAGCAGGTTTATTGGCAGAACCAGTATTATGAGGATCCATTTTAGAGAATATTGATCTGTCAAATATCTCTCAAAGTGATGGATGTTGAAAAGGTGAACTTTTATCCTTTATTGAATATCAATAAGAGCTTGTGTCTGATTCTCAATGTTTTAGATTGATATGTGATCAGATAAACCAGTGCTCTGATACCAATTGTTGGATCAGTATGCTCTTTAACAGTTTACTTGCTTGTAAACACTTATGTGTTTTGCAAGTTTAATCGGTTTTGCACAGCGGAATAAGTATATAAAGTTTCACTATCAACAGGAGTTATTACTCCCCCTGGATGTTTGCAAACTAAAGACAAGTTAATGAGAATCTAAGTATTGAATGTAAATGACAATAAATAAGCAGATAATTCTTAGTTAATGAAATGGAATAACAAGTAAGAGTTTTGAAGGATTTCAGTGTTCAATTAAAATCGATGATTAAAATAGTGGGATGAACCCATCTATTTATAGACCAGCAGATACATACAACTTGTTCAAAACTTTACACAAAAGCAATACTACAACAGACTGTAGTCTTAGAACTTGAACAAAATGATAAAGTAATAATAAACAATTAAACTACTGAAACATAAGGCGGTGGAAGGATTCTATTACAAGTGCTGATGAATGACAAAACTACTGATGAGTAGTTTGTCTTCAGTAGACTTGTCTGGTTTGACTTCAGAACTTCTGATCTTTCTTCTTCAGTACTTGTTGAATCCTTCTTCAGTACTTGTGTATTCTTTCTTCAGTAGTTCTATACTTAGAATATGTTGGCAGAAGTATGAATTAGACTAAGGTTGGCAAAAGTGGTTTCTTCAATCCTTTCTGTCCTTACATAAGGTCTTCACATTATCCCATCTTCCATTTAAGTAGGACTGGCATAACAGGTTACACGAACTTGTTAAGACACGAACACGAAACATGTAAGCACGGACACGAACTTGTGTATATCACGTTAACACGATAAGGAATACCTAGTAAAATAAGTTAACACGACAAGACATGATAAGAAACACGATAAGACCTGTTAAGACACATACACGATAAGACACGAACACGAAACAGGTAAAGACGAAACGACACGAAAATAAACATGTCTTAACGTGTTGACCTGTTATAGATACGAAACTTGTTAAGGCCAAACAAAGAACATATTAAAATCGTGTAGATTCGTGTCAGGTTATCGTGTTTGTGTCTGAATTGAAACCCTACATTTAAGTTGGATAATCAAATTAAAATCCAACTAGGACACTATATTTCCGTGGCTTCACAATCTAGCTCAATATATTAAATCTACATGACTTACAATCTTCTTCTTGAATCAAGCTCTCCTCTACCTAAATCAAAAGTTATCTATTAAATCAATATAGTTTACTTGTCAAGTTACCTTGTACAACACCAACCACCAAACATAATGGGACATTGAGATGACTTACATCAATGCTACATAATATCCAATGATTGATTTTTTCCCAAGTTTCAAGATTGTTCATATAAAAAGGCATGTTATACAATTAGCTATTAAAAACATTTAATAAGGTCAATTAAATATCAAAACTACTTTGGAGGCCATCTATATATCAATTAGTTCATTTTTGTCGATTAAAATATAATTAACAGAAAATTGTAGTTGATAAAATGCCCCTAAATATTTGATCTTATCTACAACTACAAAATGATCTTCTAGAGTTGATTCTTTTGAGTAGATTCGGAAGCCTTTTCATGTCGTTTTTATAAATCTAGATGTGATGAAAACTTAAACTAAAGAGCATTTTGTCATTTCATAATTATCAAGCAATATTTAATATTAACATGCACCAAATTAAAATTAATACTTAAGTAACATGTTACTATATCTAATAATTAAATTATATTAAAATAGTAAATACTTAAATAATCTATATATACGCCTTTTTTTCTCTTTAAAAAGTCATATCCAAAACTTCAAACCATATGTATATGAAACAAACTATTAAAATTAAATAAAAAACAGAACACTAGGCATTAAACGACTAGAGCTAACAAAGTCAAAACTAGGACCCTTAAAACGGAATAATTGTGGGTTTTATATGTCTATTGTATTATATTTCTCTACTTTGTTTTACTCACTCCAAAACTATTTGACTATGTAGATTCCACCATAAGTAGGTCCTTTGACAAATGAAGCAACACTATAATGTTCGTGGTTCAGCTGAAATGGGCCAAATAACATGATGATTATTCTACCACACTTTTTTATTTCAAAAGATATAAAATTTTAAGTCTGTATGGTCGAATACGTTGTCAGTGGACTACGATGGTTCGGCTAAGGATGATCGTGTGGTTGTTGAGTTGGTACATACGTGATTTCTTGACTTCCTGTAATCATTGAGAAGAAGGTTAGTTAGAAGCATTTAAGGATCATAGTTTTTTTTTTGGATCGGCTAAGGACATCACCTCGGTACCTCATTTCGAATCCTAATTTTCCGCATTGTCCCTGAGGGCATAAGCCCTTTCAACGTTAAGGGGTGTATTTTTGCTGGCCCTAGGATTCGAACCGTGTACCTCTTCCGAGCGGGAACCTCCCTAAGGGGTAAACCCTATCACCTCTCCCCAACCGAGCTGGGGTCATTGGCCTATTTGGATACAGGTTAGATTGTACGGAAAAAAATTGTGACAATCAGATAAATAATTGAAGGATTAATCTTATTTGGAGTTAAAGTTGCTTCAAAATAATTCAAAAGGGTTAAGATAAAGTTTGATTTATCTATTATTATTTAGTGTTGGAACTAGATAAGTATTAGTATTTTATTTAATTAGGATATCTTTATCTAGTTTGGTTTAATAATTAGTTAATTGGTGTTTGAGTTATACTAGGTTTGGGTTTAGTTTAGTATAAATAGATGGTTAGGGTTATTGTAATTAGTGTCCTCAATAATAAAAGTGTTCTTTGTGTTACGTTTGGGGCGTGATTTTTCAACAATTGGTATCAGAGCTTGGTGTCTGTGGTTTTGAGAGTCGTTTTTCGAGAAGGGGTAGCAGCCCCTCGTGCGGTTGCAACATGGGTAAAAGGTGGCGCATGATTGGATACGAAGATAAAAGTCAACAGTGAGTTGAATGTTAAGGTTGGTCATTGGAGGTAGGGATGAGCATACAAGGCCGAATATCGATCCCGTCCCGTCCCGATCCTGATATCGAACCGAGGGGTTTCGGGATCGGTATCGGTACCCATATTTATGGATTTTCGGTTTCAGTATTATCGGTATCGGTATGGTATCGGTATTTTAAGGTAAAATACCGATACCATACCGGTACCGAACCGATACCGTACTGTATGTGTTCGGTATTGGTTTTTTGGACTTTTCGGTATCGGTATTGTCAGGATCGGTATCGGTTCGCTACCGATACCGTCCCGAGCTCATCCCTAAATGGTGGTTAAGAATCAACAAAGTTTATGGTGATGGTTTCATTATGGGCCAATCATTAGGCAATGTAAACACCAGAAGTAAAAAAGGAGGGCTTTCTTGGGATCAAAACAACAGGAGGTGACATGTGGTATCACAGCGTACCTAGGATTCAAAGTCGGTGTTTTGCGGATATTTGAAAAGCAGAAACGGAGCAAGTTTTTTCTATAAAAACCAACGGGCGTGTCGCGGATAAACGAAAGAGCGGTAAGCTACGGAATTCGTTTGGTGACCGAAAAGGGGAAATAGCGGGGTATTATTGTCTTTGTTGGTAGTTGATATTAGTGGGGTGATAAATAGTCGATTCACATCGGTTCAGTGACGAACCAGTGGAGATGATTCGACATGCGTTCAATCAAGTTAAGCTTTCGAAAGCTTCTTAGCCGTGAAAAAAAAACAACGGGTGTTCTTTTCTCGGGCGGGTATTAAACCAACGTATTTGAGTTCAGCAGAAACGAGATCAGCAAGGGTAGAAGAGGGTTCGTTAAGCAACCAAAGAAGACATAAAAGAGGTGGCTCATCGTGTTGGGGGTCGATAGCAGCGGGTGTAGATCGATTAGGGAAGTTTTTTATGTAAAAAATCCGACAGAAAGTTGTGTGTTTCACCAGAAGGTGTCACACCCTCAAATTTTCACTGTAGGGTTTTACCGCGAGGCGCATGACAAACCAGGATTCAAGTCAACGGTCACAATAAACAACACTATATGAAGTACGTAAACCCAAAAACATAGATTTTATAAGAGGAAGCATTTAAATAATTAAATCAGCTACAAAACAGTGTTCCAAAGTATTCAAGACACTTTTTTTTCAAAACATGCAACTAAGCCTAGACCAATGCAGACCCGTGCGCCTAGTCCAACCGATGCTACCTTAGCGACCTGAGAAAACATACCAAAAGAGACGTCAACATATATAATGCTGGTGAGTTCACAGGTTTGTTCAACATGTTACCAAAATGTTACCATGGTGTTACCAAAGTGTTACTATGTCCATACTATATCAATGTTACAAAGTACGCTAGCTAGGCGTATGTTTTATTACTACTACGATTGGAAAACCATTACTAGACACGTTTAGCAATGTTCAGCCCGAATGTTCAACATGTTACTAATCTTACCAGTTTGAGACAATATACACCCGCCCGGCCCTCCAAGCCGTCGAGTGGGGCAGGTCATGCCCAATAGATCTATCCACATATCCCCCGTTGTGCATCCCCACACATTCATGGTTTTCCCCAGGACTTTCAAAGATCGTATAGCAATGCGAAATTAAAACCATAGTATGACATATGTTACCAAAATAGTTTAGCGCATGTTTTCTCCCCCAAAAGTTAAAGTAGTAAAAGTGGGGCCTTGAACTCACCTTAGGTTGCGTTCGTCAGTAATATAAGAAAGCCAAGCCCTTGATAATCCCACTACCGGAGATCTATCAAAATGTTCACATAAGTGTTCCGACTAATAACCATAAGGTTATCTAGTCCCCGATTGTCCAGATCGTGACCAAGTATGTTTTAAAACGTGTTTTGAATGTTCTACCGACGCACTAGACCGACCAGACATCCCGTTGGTGACTCATTACCCTAACTAATCAAGTACACATAGATTACACACAAGGTTCAAGCATAAAACACTTAGTTTGCATCAAAAATCTCATTTTTGATTCCATAGGGTCGAACCAGGAGTTTCAGTTCCACCTTCGCCCTTTTTAACCACGTTCGACCCTTTTAAAACCACCTTCGACCATTGAAACAGATTCGACCAATATTGTCCAGGTTCGACCCTGGGATTCCACCTTCAACCCCACGACTGGTCGAAGGTGCCCAGGTTCGACCCTGGTAGAATGTTTTTCCCCCAAAATGCTTCAAAAAACATCCGAAAACATCACGAAACATCATTAATCACAGCAGTTAAGTATGAATAACATATCCCCACAAAACCCCACCAGTTTTGCCCCAAAACATGTTTGTTTTAGCCCTTTCCCAAAATGGTAAAAATTTGAAAGTGTCACATCATGCATGAAATCTTTACCCAATTTGGAAACTTTCTGAAATCAATCCATAATCATCTTAAAATGCTCAGTTTGTCGTGTATATGAAAACCCCCAATAGTTCTATTGATAATACTAGCATGCAACCAGCCCTAGATTTATTAAAATCCCCAAATTAGACATGATATCATCATCCCTCTAATTATAACCTTAAACAATCCTAAACTAACATCAATAGCAGCCCTAGATCATGTTTCTAGCATTAGTACAACAGCAAATCATTTAACAACACATAATATCACATAACACATAATTAACATATGTTTATTGATATGAAAACCTATGTTTAATGATAAGGTTTAGGTTTAGAAAGATGTTTTAAAAGGTTTTTATTGATAAAAACATCCTTAGAACAGATCTGGACATTTAGGGTTAGATGAAAACGAATTAAAATGCTTTGAAAAGGTTTAGGATTAAGAACACACCTTGGATTCTTGATTAGATGTTGTTTGTAGGTTAGATTATGAAAAACAAGAGGAAAAACTCCTTCCTTAATGATTAAAATTGTTTAAGAGTGTTTAGAGACGGCTAGGGTTTGTGAAATGGTGAAAAATGACAAAGTGTGGTATTTATATAACTCCACATTCGCCCTTGCATGGGGTCGAAGGTGCCACCTTCGCCCCTTCACAAGGTCGAATGAATCTGTTTTGTGGGTTGTTCCATGTTCGCCCCTTATCCAAGGGTCGAACCAAGGCTCATATCCAGGTTCGCCCCCATGCCATGGGTCGAACCAGGACTTGTGTTTTCCATGTTTTCCAATTTTGTCGTTTAACGCATTTAAATACATTTTAATGTATGATCATGCAATTATAACACATGTTAAGCACATATAGGCACGTTTAATCATGTTCACACCTTGTAGTACGTATTCTCATGTTATGTTACACGTGTGTTAATAATCTACTTGTCCTAATTGATTCAGTTCATGTAATTTCACCAACAACGGGACCCGGTACTAGTGCATTCCCAAAATGACTCCCAATGATCCTCCAGATCATTGAACCCTGGACAATCCTATCATAACCCGACTCAACTAACTTAGTTAAGTCCGTTTATAAATGTTTCTCGCTAAGGTAGACTTATGTTTTACTAAAATGTTTAAGCCGAGCATGCCGGGTGTCATATCATCCCCACGTTGAAAGAATTTTCGTCCCGAAAATTGCACAAAGCCCAAAAATGAAAAAGACGAAAAGAAAGAAACGAAAAGAAAATTTACCGGGTGTCACATCATCCCCACGTTGAAAGGAATCTCGCCCTGAGATTCATTCAGCTTCAGCGGTAACATGCCTAGATTCGAATGCACGTTTCAGAAAAAAATGAGGATGTTTAGATTTCATCTGGTCCTCCCGTTCCCACGTGAATTCCGGTCCACGATTCGAGTTCCAACGAACTTTAACGATACGGATTTTACTCCGACGAAGGCTACGAATCTTGTTGTCGAGAATCTCAACGGGTTCATCCACAATGCGAAGACGATCAGAAACCTTGATCTCTTCCAGTGGTACAATAAGAGATTCATCAGCCAAACACTTCTTCAAGTTAGACACATGGAAGACGTTGTGAACACTACCGAGCTCCGCCGGTAAGTCAAGTCTGTATGCCACCGGTCCAATCTGTTCCAGGATTGCAAACGGTCCGACATAACGAGGGTTAAGCTTGCCACGCTTTCCAAAGCGTATGACGCCCTTCCATGGTGAAACTTTATGAAGTACCCTGTCCCCAATCTGTAACTCCAAAGGTTTGCGACGGCAATCGACATAGCTCTTCTGACGATCCCGCGCTGCTGCCATACGGTTACGAATTTATACGATTTTCTCCGAAGTTTCGTACACCAGTTCTGGACCAGTGAGCTGGCTCTCGCCCACCTCGGCCCAACAAAGAGGAGATTGACATTTCCGTCCGTAAAGAGCTTCGAACGGAGCTGCCTTGATATTAGAGTGATAGCTGTTGTTGTAAGAGAACTCCACCAACGGTAGGTGAATCTCCCAACTTTTTCCAAAATCGATAACACATGCCCGAAGCATGTCTTCCAAGGTTTGAATCGTCCGCTCACTCTGTCCATCAGTTTGCGGATGATAAGCCGTACTCATATCCAACTGAGTACCCAAAGCCTTGTGCAGAGCCTTCCAGAAACGTGAAGCAAAACGAGAATCACGATCAGAGATAATAGAAACAGGCACCCCGTGCCGAGCAACCACCTCCTTAAGGTAAAGTCGAGCTAACCGCTCGAGCCCATCAGTTTCCTTGATAGGTATAAAACGCGCCGATTTTGTCAACCTGTTGACAATCACCCAAATCATATCGTAACCACTTAGTGACTTTGGTAGCTTGGTGATAAAATCCATCGTGATTCGTTCCCACTTCCATTCTGGAACCTCTGGTTATTGCAGGAGACCAGACGGCTTCTGATACTCCACCTTGACTTTAGCACAAGTCAAGCATTTGCTCACGTATGAAGCTATATCAGCCTTCATGTTTGGCCACCAATAAAGTATCTTCAAATCCTGATAGATCTTATCGGAGCCAGGGTGAATAGAATACCGGGATTTGTGAGCTTCATCCAAGACAAGGTCCCGTAATCCGCCGAACAAAGGAACCCAAACACGCTCTGCGAAATAGTGCAAGCCATCAGACCTGTGCTCAAGATGCTTGTCAGCACTGTGCATAGTTTCAGCTTTAAGGTTTTCCTCCTTCAAAGCTTCCAATTGTGCAAAACGGATTCGTTCAGGCAATGAGGAATGAATGGTGAGCTGTAAGGCTTGAACACGATGAGGTTTCGCAGACTCCTTCCTGCTCAAGGCGTCTGCCACAACGTTCGCCTTGCCAGGATAATACTGAATAGCACAGTCGTAATCGTTCAGGAGTGCATTCCAGCGACGATGCCGCATGTTTTACTCCTTCTAGTTGAAAATATGTTGAAGACTCTTGTGATCGGTGTACACATCACATTTGGTACCGTACAAGTAATGTCTCCAGATTTTCAATGCAAAAACCACCGCACCCAATTCCAGGTCATGGGTAGTGTAGTTCTTCTCGTGAACCTTGAGTTGACGAGAAGAATAAGAAATAACCTTCCGCGTTGCATCAACACGCAACCGAGACCACGAATAGAAGCGTCACAGTACACACCGAAATCATCCGTACCCTCGGGTAAGGACAGGATGGGTGCAAAACAAAGTTTAAGCTTCAGCATCTGGAATGCCGATTCTTGGGGTTCACCCCAGTCGAACTTCCGATCCTTCTGGGTAAGAGTGGTGAGGGGTTGGGCGATCTTCGAAAATCCCTCAATGAAACGACGATAGTAACCCGCAAGACCTAGGAATTGCCGCACCTCAGATGGCGTCTTTGGTGCTTCCCAGTCTTTAATAGCTTCGATCTTAGCCGGATCGACATGAATTCCCAGTTCATTAACCACATGCCCTAGGAATTGAACTTCACGTAACTAGAAATCACACTTTGAGAATTTAGCATACAACCGCTCTCATCTCAAAAGTTCCAAGACCAACCGCAAGTGTTCCTCATGGTCCGTCTTATTCTTAGAATAAACCAGAATATCATCAATAAACACGATGACGAATTTATTAAGGTAAGGCTTGCAAACGTGGTTCATCAAGTCCATGAACACCGCCGGTGCGTTAGTGAGACCAAAGGCATGACCAAAAACTCAAAATGGCCATAGCGAGTACGAAAAGCAGTCTTCGGAACGTCGGCTTCCTGAACGCACAACTGGTGATAACCAGACCGCAAATCAATCTTCGAATAGTAACTAGAGCCCTGGAGCTGGTCAAAGAGATCATCAATGCGTGGGAGAGGATAACGATTCTTGATGGTCACTTTGTTCAGCTCACAATTATCGATACACATGCGAAGACTTCCGTCCTTCTTCTTCACAAACAGAATAGGAGCTCCCCACGGGGAAGAACTCGGTCAGATGAAACCCTTTTTCCAAGAGTTCCTGTAACTGGCTGGACAACTCTTGCATCTCGGGAGGTGCAAGACGATACGGAGCTCGGGCAATAGAAGCTGCACCCGGAGTAAGATTAATGCCAAACTCGACCTGACGGTGGGGAGGGAGACCAGGTAAATCGTCAGGAAAACACATCGGGAAAATCACGAACCACCGGAATATCCTTGATCTTCTTCTCATCGTCAATCGAAATAGAAACAAGTGCCAGAATGGCCGAATAACCCTTTCGTAGATACTTAAGGGCTTTCATGCTAGAAATAATACTCAGCAGAGCGCCGCTCTTCTCGCCATGAACCGAAAGAGTCTCTCCATCAGGGAGAGGGATCCGAATAAACTTATCGAAACAAACGATCTCTGCACGATACAACGATAACCAATCCATGCCCACAACGGCATCAAAACTACCCAGGGATACCGGCATAAGGTCAATGGGGAAAGACAAACCCGACAGTTCCAAGCGACATTTCCTAAGAATGTGTGTCGCTTCGATTTTCTTACCATCAGCCAATTCTATCAAGTACTTAGCCTCTAAAGGTGTGGGTACTATATCTAGCAATCGACTAATGTCCACAGATATGAAACTCTTATCGGCACCAGAATCAAACAAGACAGAAACATAGCGATCATTAAGAAGGAACGTACCGGTAACTATGTCTGGATCCTGCCTAGCCTCTGCAGACCCAATGACGAAAGCACACACAATCCTTCCGCCGCCTCCGTTGTTCCCGTTACCGTTCCCGTCCTTCCCATTCTCGCCCTGCCTCAGCTTAGGACATTCACGCTTGAAATGTCTCGTGTCACCACAGTTGTAGCACCCCTTCTTTCCTGGAGTCCCCTGAGCAGCAAGAGCAGGAGCAGCAGTAGGAGCTTGAGTCGAGGAAAGTGACACCCTGCAATCCCTAGCAAGATGCCCCAACTTATGGCACGATGACAATGAGCCCGGTCACAACTCCTAGAGTGATGATTGATCGCGTGTCGAGTGCTAATCAAAAAATATTTTAAAAACTACTCCTTAGCTACAACTGACTGCAGTATAGGAAGTAGGGTTGTCGAACCTCAGGGAGTTTGTGGAAAGTGCTAAGTTACTAATTTCTAATTAAATTAAGATTAACTAAAGTAATTTTATGAATTTTAATGTAAAAATGCTGCAGTGCTGCAAAACGGTTTGATAATAGAGTTTATAAAAGACAATAATATGGAAAAACGGTCACTCCGGGTTTCTGATTTGGTAATTATCAACTGAATTATGTTAATACCCTACCTAGGAAATCACATAGACATGACTTTGTTTAAATTGTTCAACCCAATTCAGCTATCATAACATTAATTGCAAAGTTAAATTAATCCTAGTGCAAGAAAACCAAGATACGATAACATAATGCAATAATATTAATCAACCAAACTGTCTAGATCAGTCAAACATACAATTAGATGCCAAGAACATTAAGGTGTTCACAAAATCTAATCCAAGTAATAAGTATCAAACATAAAACAATTGATAAAATAACCAAATCGTTCACCCGGAGAAACCGCAGGATGATTAGCCTTGCATCTTCATGATTTCGGCTTCAAAACTTGTTCTGGATTGCTCTGGCATCAACCGGAATGAATGGAACTGCAAAAAGTACTCCAAATCGCCCCTCCTTAGCTCTGGAACTCGATGATAATCTCCCAAACGGCTGCTAGGTTTTTAATTGCGAAAATGGGCTTTTTATGGGCTGAAGAGTTATTCGCGACCCCATGAATAACTCCTGACTTATTAGAGGGGCGCGAATAAGTGATAATTACGCGAGGGCAGCAAGGGTAATTAGCTGGATTCATTAAGGGCAGTATAGTCATTTTGCAACCCAATTCAGTTATTCGCGGGGCATGAATAACTCCTGAGGTTATTCATGGGGCATGAATAAGTGATCTGACAGATTTTATTTTCTTTTTTATTCCTTATTCATCCGTGCACTCGTTTCACCTCCCATTAGACTCTTTTTCTCTCGTTTTAGCCCACGAACACCTGCGTAATACCAAGACACAAATAAGTATCTAAGACACGATATTTACGAACGTTAAATGATTAAAAACTATACAAAATTACTATATAAATGTGATGCATTTGGCAACACATCACACCCCCACACTTACCTTTTGCTTGCCCTCAAGCAAATCTGCTCAGAACCTTACCACGAACAAGTAACAAATACCTCAAACGCCCCCGCCATGTACTAGTTAGGGTCCAAAGTCATACCCCATTCATAGATCATCATTAGATGTGTTAATTCAACAGGCAACCATGATGCACAATTTTGAAAACAGAACTCTCCCAACTAAGTCTAACATGCTTTCGGTTTTTATTCTCATGCAACACACCCCTCACAATTTTTCACTCCACTCGGTTTAATATCTGGACTAGCATGTAATGCGCTAGTATTATTCACTCAAAACCAAACATGTAACTCTGTTATCATAGGCTTGTATAACAATCACACCTCAACTATAGACAATGCACATATCTAAAGGACTTACGGGTTTTGGGCTTCGGGTAAAGGTAGGATAGATTTGGCTAACGATTGGTTTAAAAACAAGGGTTTCAACACGCTTGAATGACCATCCTTATTCACTAAGCACCATAATACAATAATCACACAACTTTGGTCATTTTTGACCCATACACATACTTCTATATTTTTTTTATTTTTTTTTTCATATATATTTTTTTTCTTTTTTTTTTTTTTTTTTTTTTCTTTTCTTTCACAGCTTAAACATAACTCAATCACTTGAACTAAACATAAACACGATGGATGTCATCAATTTATTACACAAAGGTAAACAGGTCAATTTGGGTAATAGGTTTAATCAAATGAAAGGGTATAGGCTCAACATGGGCTTCTAAGGGTGATTTTAGGTAAACGGGTCAACACATAACAAATAAACGGGTATCAAAAGAAAACGGGGAAACCTAAATTGCCTTTATCATCTATGTGCATATCTAGTCTACAACCTCGGCATGTATCAAATCACACAAGTTCTGCAACAGAGAAACATCTGGCCTACACTCAACAAATGAAAATATATATATGTATCAATCTATCATCTAGTAGGCTCAAGATCTCACCAAAGTGTGGAAATGGGTTACCGATGTGTGCATGCATTTATTACCGACAGCTCGTTACACCTAATCAGGCAAATTCTAAACATTTTTTCTAAAACACCTGTTGAAAACGGTTCATATGTCTGTTCTAAAGAATTGGACCATGATTAAGGACCCACACACCACAAGCAGAGACAGAATGAACGCATTGAAACAGTCGCTTTCATGCCCGATCAGACCGCTTTTAGGACATTTTTTTTTTTTTTTTTTTTTTTATATTATTTTTTTTTTTTTACTAACACAAAAACACACTCTAAAGACGTATAGCACCCCCCCACACTTGAGCGACACATTGTCCTCAATGTGCTAAGAGAATAGTAACACAAAAACAAAAGTAAAATACGAAAAGAGAAAAATAAATAAATAAAACAGAAAATCGGAACAGACTCCCCTGATAAATGCGACGATGTTGTTGAAAGTCGTGCTCCCCTTCCCTCCAACTTGTCCGTATAGCATTCCGTTCGCGGACAAAAGCGGCAATTATTCAATATTCTAACAACCAAAACACACATATAACAGCAACGTATCATATAATATAATATAATATAATATAAACCACCCAACCGGTCTCCCCTTACAATTTCCCTTAATGTGTTAGTTTAGATACAGGCATATGATAATCAAAACAAAATAAAGGGAAAAGTACACCAAAAACTCAAAATAAACCGGTTGGCGCTGCTGCGAGCTATCACTCCTGCCGCCCAGGCTCCTCAGACTGACTACCTCCCTCCTGCTCAGCTCCTGCAGATGTACCTACTAGATCACCTATACCCCTGAAACGCTCGGGTATCTTCAAACCCATGCCCTGCATCATGAACCTCATCATATCCGTAAACATATCAACCTTTGCCTCTAACTCATCTCTTCTCTGAACATCAGGCTCTACTGTGACCAACTCAGATGGTGATGGTAAACACAAAGGACTAGGGCAGTCCATAGATGACTGAACCTGCTGTCTAGCTATAGGCATAGTCCTCTGTACAGTCTCTGCTGCTAGTGTCCCGACATGCGGTAGTACTAACTCCCACTCTGGTGGATCATCATACGTAATCATCTTAGCCATCCTCATATCCTGCATCTCATAACATACTGTCTCTGGCCCCGTAGTCAAATGCTCCCTAGGATACCTGTCAAACACCCCTAAACTCTCTGCAATCCGAGTCACATAAGGTCCCAAACCTAATCTACTCTTAGCTCCATCACGCGCACCCCTAGCAAATGAGGATAACAAAATAGTAGCCAGATTGGCCTCCCGTCGGCCGACAATACAATATAAACAGAAAGCATCGAGTACACTCACCTTGTCCCCGCTCCCCTTACGGGCGACAAGAGTGCACGCTAAGATCCTATGAATAAACCTGATAACTGGATCTCTAATCCTCGACTCCGTCACGTTGTTACCAAACTCACCCACAGCGATAGTCCTCCAAAATTCCTTCAAATCCCTGGTAAGAATCGAACTCGACCTTTTCTTCTTATAACTACCCCTAAGTAACCGGCTAAATCCAGATGCCTTCACCTCTTTGTCAGTATAAATCCCAGCCACTACTGCAAACCTAGGCACACTAAACTCATACAACCGTCTGCCTAATGAGAACGACACTGCATGTTGCTCAAGAAATCTGTCAGCATTGTATCGAAAAGTGGAATAAAACTCAACGGTAAGCTCCCTATACTGCGGTCGATCACACTTTAAGATAGCCATCCACTTAGGTCCTAACATCTCCTCCATCCTCTCATGCTGATCTAACACACCCATTAACTCCCAATTTATCGTCCTGTGCTGTAACTCAGGGATCAACATATATTTTTGACAGTTCTCCCATTCCCTAGAACCTATATCAAACTGCAATAGTGTGTGATCCTCTAAAACCCTGTCCTCAACGGGCTCTACTGGGTCCCCAGGCTGTGGCCTAACCGCAGGCAATGCATACCGAATACTCCTAGAGACCCCTGTAACTCGCGGTCCAGGCTCACCCCGTGGCCTCTGTTTAGGTCCTCTTTTTCGCTTGGCTCCCACGACCGCACTAGACGATTCCTCACCTGACATCCTGCAAGACAGATTAAAAACATACAAATCAGTCAGGTATCATAAATAAGCAACTATTTTTGGTATTTTAATTTTTCAATTTTTTTTTTTTTTTTTTTTTTTTTTTTTTTTTTTTAACTGAAAAACATTGCGACCGTATAGCATTTCGGTCGCGGTCGCACCTAAAACAGAGAACAGACAAATAAATAAATAAAATAAAATAAATTTAATTAAACAAATCTAAAATAACTTGAAATTTTGGGATACCCATTATGTATATAATATTTAAAACATCCCCGCCCGAATGGAGATTGAGTACGGGTGAGGCGTTTTAAACCTGCAATTAATTTCAAGACAACTCATCCCAACGACTCCTTAAAAACTCTAACACGACTACCACACAAGAAATTACTTTAAGCCTTTTCAACCCTCACTTCACTTGATCATCCAGACTCGCCTACTAACCATCTTTGCACATGCGCCAATTAATTACTTATGACTTTACGCCTACATCTCATCCTTGCGACTTCACAAAATGATCTTATTAGGTCCACAACTTCAAACGACCCCCCACACTTAATCCCATTTGTCCTCGAATGGCCTAGACAACACATCGGCTAATTGACTTAACATATCACCGCATTCAAACCAAACTAAGACCATAACGCTATTAAACGCCAATTCGCTTCAACTTATCATATGCAATGTATCAATTTTCTGCAAAAACCATCCACGCTCGTAACATACATACTTAGGGACCTTCTATTTTCACGCCCAAAACAAACTAAGGTGACACTATCGCCACTTAACAACCTTCTCAATTCAATTCTATAATGCGACGACTAAAGCGCCTAAACAAAAGAACCATTATATCAAACAAACGCCACGCCTTAAAATCAACAAAACAAAAATAACTAAAAACATAGACTCGCCACATCACTTGTAATCATATTCTATATCTAAGGCGACTACCAAAATCTTTATCATCAGTAAAACAACCTTCAAACCAAGAAAGCGCCTAAGTCAGAAGTGCTTAACAATTCTATTCCAAACCACTTTAGCGCAATAAACCATCACAA
The DNA here is from genome assembly GCA_030844895.1 of Ambrosia x helenae. Lineage (NCBI taxonomy): Eukaryota > Viridiplantae > Streptophyta > Magnoliopsida > Asterales > Asteraceae > Ambrosia > Ambrosia x helenae. The sequence goes on from CM061224.1 coordinate 105,149,220, forward strand.
GTCAAAAATCCTTTCAAAGGCCGCTAGAAACCGAAACTTGACTCTGACTATACCTATAGGCGTCATAACCGAACGACGTGACTCAACGAGACAGCCAATCAAACACATAAAATAGAACATAAAGAATGCAAAAAGAAAAGGAAAAAAATAGAAGGAAAGGTACCTGATTGTCGACACGAACAGCAATACAAATACAAGACAAAATTGGAACCAAAACGACTCGATTATGACACAAGTCGGGTGGCTGATCAGTCGGGTAATGGGTTGGGGTTGGTGGTGAAGAAGAATGGTTCGGGTCTGGTGGTGGAGTGAAGGAGGAGTGGTGGTTCGTGGTTGGTGGGGATGGTTTGGCTGGGGTCGGGTGCAGGGTGTAAGGGTCGGAGAAGGAGGTGTGGTGGTTCGGGGGTAGTGGGCAGCGGCGGGAACAGGTGGTTACAGTCCGGGTTTGGTTCGGAACAGGGGTCGGGGAAGGAGGGTGTGGGTTTGTGGAGGAGAAAAGCGGCGGTTTGTAGTGGTTCGGGTTTGTAGTGGTTCGGGTTTGGTGGTCGGGTGGTTGATGGAGTGAAGGAGAAGGTGGAAGATGGCGGCGGGTTAAGGTGGTTGCAGGTTGGGGTAAGTGGTGGTCGGGTTGGTTGGGATTGGGTCGGGTTGGGCTTGTGGTCTGATGGGTGAAGGAGGAAGATGGTGGTGATGGGTGCGGCGGGGCAGGTGGTTGTTGAAGGGTGGAAGGTGGAGTGGAGGAAGGGAGCCGGGTTTGGTCGGTGGTGGTCTGGAGCGGGCTAGGTTGGACGGTGGCAGTGACAGGCTGCAGGCGGGTCGGAGGCGGAAGAAGGAGGCAGTGGTGATTCAGATGAGATGGGTGATGATCATTGTGATGTTTAGGGAATTAGGGTTAGAAAAACAATTTTTGGGGAAGAAGGAAGGATAAAGTCACGTTAATTTTTTTTTTTTTTTTTTTTTTTTTTTTTTAGATAGGTTATTAGCGCCCCATGAATTCCTTGGAGACTTATTAGAGGGGCGCGAATTCCTTTGGTTACAGAAAGTTTTGGCGGTTTTTATACTTAGAAAAATTTTATTTTCTCAATTCTAACACTCCCAAACCCTTTAAAATCTATTCCAATGCCCCATTAACATGTAAACTTACCTGGACTCCTGTTAGTGATGATTCCTCGTGTCGAAATAGATACGATTACCTGAAAAACTCAAACACACAAAAAAAACGCAAAACCGAAAACAACGAAAATACACAAAAATATTAAAAAAAAAAAAAATTGTACAAACTCTACAATTACACATACCGAATGCGTTATCACTTACCTTCATCATCCGGTTCACTCGTCAAAAAGCAAACCGGCTCTTCTGTTGTTCCGTGGATGTCAGACGAATCCAGGTACGGTTTAAGTCGATGTCCATTCACTACTTGACGTAAATGATCATCAAAGTCTTCAATCTCGACATCACCGTATTCACCAACTCTCGTAATTAAGTATGGCCCCGTCCACTTGCTTTTTAACTTCCCTGGGAATAATTTAAGACGAGAATTGTACAACCATACCTTTTGGCCTACCTCAAACTTCTTCAAACGAAGCTTGGCATCGTGCACCTTCTTCATCTTGTCCTTGTATGATGATGCACTCTCATATGCTTCATCTCTCAGCTCCTCAAGCTCACACAGATTCAACTTCCTTTCTTTACCTGCAACATCATAATCAGTATTAACTTCTTTAACAGCCCATAATGCCCTATGTGCTATTTCCACCGGTAAATGGCAACCCTTCCCATAAACCAATCGGTATGGTGTGGTGCCAATTGGTGTCTTATAAGCTGTACGGTAAGCCCATAATGCGTCATCTAGCTTGGTGGACCAGTCCTTACGATCTGGTCTTACCGTCTTTTGTAAAATCTCCTTAATTTGACGATTTGACACCTCAACTTGCCCACTTGTCTGTGGGTGATACGGGGTTGCAATTCTGTGATCCACACCATACCGTTTAAGCAATTTACCGAATTTAAAATTCTTGAAATGCGACCCCCCATCACTAATGATCACACGAGGAAGTCCAAATCGTGTAAAGATGTTTGATACTACAAAATTGCAAACAACGGTATGGTCGTTTGTCCTGGTGGCTATTGCTTCTATCCATTTAGATACATAATCGACAGCCACCAAGATATACTGATAACCCCTGGAATTTGGGAACGGGCCCATGAAGTCGATCCCCCACACATCAAAAATATCAACCACGAGGATAGGCTGCATGGGCATCTCATTCCGTTTAGTTATGCTACCCATCTGCTGACACTTGGTGCAGTTCTTAGCAAACTCAAAAGCATCTTTAAAAATGCTTGGCCAATATAACCCCGATGATAGCACTTTGTGTCCTGTTTTCTGCCCGCTGAAGTGTCCTCCACAAGCCGATGCATGCACAAGTCCTAATACGCATTGAACTTCCGATTCTGGGATACATCTTCGAATTATCTGGTCAGCTCCTATCTTAAACAAGTCTGGTTCATCCCAAATGTACTGCTTCGCTTGAGCCTTCAAGTGAGTTCTCTTTTTCTTTGCCCAATGCTCTGGGATGATACCTGCAGCCAAATAATTAACAATGTTAGCATACCATGGTGAAGTAGATACTTCGAATAGCTGCTCATCTGGAAAGGTCTCATTGATCTCATTAGTGACTTCAGCATCCATATGGGGCAATCTAGACAAGTGGTCTGCCACCACATTTTCACTTCCCTTCTTGTCTCTGATTTCCAGATCAAACTCCTGAAGCAGGAGAACCCAACGGATCAATCTAGGTTTCGCATCCTTTTTCTCCATCAAATAACGCACCGCGCTGTGATCTGAATACACAATCACCTTGCTTCCCCAAATATAAGACCTGAACTTATCAAGAGCAAACACAACTGCAAGTAATTCTTTTTCAGTAGTAGTATAATTCAATTGTGCTACGTCCAACGTCTTACTTGCATAATAAATTACCACTGGTTTTTTAGCTACCCTTTGACCCAAAACAGCCCCAACTGCATAGTCACTCGCGTCACACATGATTTCAAAAGGCTGTGACCAATTGGGTGCTTGCAGAATTGGGGCTTCAACCAGTTTTTCTTTCAAAGTGTTGAAAGCTTTGACACACTCTTCATCAAATACAAAAGGTTCATCTTTTAAAAGTAACTTGCAAAGTGGTTTTGTGATTGTGCTAAAACCTTTTATGAACCTTCTGTAAAAACCAGCATGTCCTAGAAACGACCTAACCCCTTTAACATTTGTGGGAGGAGGTAAAGTTGAAATAGCTTTAATTTTTGCATGATCAACCTCAATCCCACGTTTTGAAATCACATGCCCTAACACTACCCCCTCTTGAACCATAAAATGGCTCTTTTCCCAGCTTAAAACTAAGTTTGTTTCAATACATCGTTTCAACACCTTAGTTAACTGTTCTAAGCAAGATTCAAAGGAGGTTCCAAAAATTGAGAAGTCATCCATAAAAATTTCAAGTGAGTCCCCAACCATATCTGAAAAGATACTCATCATGCACCTCTGAAAGGTGGCTGGGGCATTACACAACCCAAATGGCATTCGCCTGAATGCAAAGGTACCATAAGGGCAGGTAAATGTGGTCTTCTGTTGGTCTTCAGGGTGGATGGCAATTTGATTATACCCTGAATAACCATCAAGAAAACAATAAAATTTCTGACCTGATAACTTCTCGATGATCTGATCAATGAACGGTAAAGGGAAGTGGTCCTTCGAGGTAGCTGCATTCAGCTTCCTGTAATCAATGCATATTCTCCACCCAGTAACAGGTCGGGTGGCAATTTCTTCCCCTTTTTCGTTCCTGACTATCTGAATCCCTGCTTTCTTGGGAACGGTCTGTGTTGGGCTTACCCAAGTGCTGTCAGAGATGGGATAAATGATACCCGCATCTAGCCACTTTAGAACTTCTTTCTTCACCACTTCTCTCATGTTCGGGTTAAGCCTTCTCTGTGCATCTCTTGCCGGTTTTGCTCCCTCCTCTGTTATGATTTTATGCATCACTATTGAGGGACTTATTCCTTTCAGGTCTGCAATAGTCCACCCAATTGCAGCCCGGTGTGCAACCAAAACTTCCATCAAAGCTTTCTCCTGTTCCTCCGTCAAACCTGCAGAAATAATAACAGGAAGAGTATCATTAGCACCAACAAAAGCATATTTTAGATGTTTAGGTAGTTCTTTAAGTTCTAATTGTGGTGGTGTCTCTAATGATGGTTTCAGCTTTGTGTCAATGTGATCTGGCAAACTCTCCACATGATAAGACCAAGGTGGTCTTCCTTCTCTCACTACCATCGCCTCCACCTTTGCATCCTCTTCCTCAAGTTCCTTGACTGTCTCAGAATATAACCTGCCAAACAAAGCACATTCTACCATGGACTCGTCCCCCTCATCATTAGGAATGTAAGGTGGAACGTGCCCGTCAATGATGTCTGCCATAAAGCATTCATCACTAACATTGGGGTTAGAAACATTACCAAAAACACTTAACCGCATCTTGCGGTTACCAAAAGTCATATCCACAGTACCAGTCCTGCAATTAATCTGAGAGTCAGAAGTAGCTAAAAATGGTCTGCCAAGAATCACAGTCGGTTGCTTGGTTTTATCAACAGAAACATAATCAAGGACCAAGAAATCGACCGGATAATAAAACTCATTAACTTTCACAATCACATCCGATAATACTCCCCGGGGTAGCTTAGGAGTCAAATCAGCCAACACCACAGTGGTATCAGCTTTCTTAAGTGGACCGAACTCATACTGGTCATACAAGCTCCCCGGTAGTATACTCACACTCGCTCCAAGATCCAAAAGGGCTCGTGTCATTTGAAAATCACCAACTTGAATTGAAATAATTGGTGCCCCTGGATCCTGTAACTTTTCAGGCAGAGTACCTGAAATTATTGCACTCACATCTGCTGGCATGTCAAGTTTCTTTGGAATTTTATGATTTCTTTTCTGAGTGCACATATCTTTCAGGTACTTTGCGTATGCAGGAATTTGTTTAATTGCATCTAAAAGAGGTAGATTGATTTTAACTTGTTTGAAAACCTCCCACATTTCATCCGATTGTGGGCCTCTTTTATTGACTGTCTTTTTCTTACCAGGATCAATGAGAGCCGTAGGAAAAGGGATGGTATTACCCTCCACACCCTTTTCTACCACCTGGTTGGAATTATTGATCAAAACACTTTTATTTTTATTTTTTTCTTTTTCTAAAGCAGTGTTAGGTGTTTTGTTCAATTCAACAAATTCCTGTTCATCTTCACTATCATCACTACCCAAATCCTCCACCACACCCTCAACAAACTGTGGTGGAGTTCCCACTTTATTATCATAAATCTTACCATTGCGCAAAATACTTACCTGGTTGATTTGCACATTCCTCGCATTCCTTGAGCTTGATTGCTGATGTTGAGGATTAATGGTGGTGTCACTTGGTAGCTTCCTGGATCTCTCTTAGACATGTCTGCTGCCAATTGCCCTACCTGCTTGGACAATGCTTCCATGGTCTTATCCCTCACTTCATTTTCTTTGCGCATTACCTTGACCTCTTCTTGTACAGCTTTAATGGCATCCAAAATGGCACTCAGTTGATCATTACCTCCTCCTGATGTGCCTTGCTGATTCCCTCTCTGCTGCTGACCACTCTGATTATAGGTATTCTTTGAGTAACCCCTTGATTGTATCCATACTGCCTGTTCTGAGCTTGTTGTTGATTTCCTCCCTGCACATTAGAACCAGAAAAGTTAGGATTTAATTGATTATTAGGATTACCATACCTGAAGTTTGGGTGGTTTTTGAGCCCAGGATGATAGGTGTTGGAATTCATGTCATATTGCTTCCGTTCTCCATAAACTTGATTCACCTCTTCTGTATTCTCCAAAGGCCCCTGGCAGTCTTGGGCTAGATGTCCCAACTCCCCACAATCAGTACATACCGAAAAAGCATTAGCTGCCTTCGCCTCACTACTCTTCCCCAAATTAAGTTGAGCTACCTGTTTTGCCAAGAGTAAATTTTGCTGCTTCAACTTCTCAATTCTTTCTTCAGCCTCATAGTCTGCTGCCTTGACAGATGATGGTCTCAACTTCCTACATGATTGTGCCTGTCTCTTTGAAGTGGCACTCATCCTTTCCAAGTGTCCCCAATCCACAGCTTCAGTGTTAGTAAAGAATGTGCCATTGCTAATGGCAGTCAACCCCCTAACATCCTCTGGTGTCAATCCATCATAAAAAGCTTTTATTAGTTCCCATGTCTGAATCCCATGATGAGGACATTTTCTCAATAACTCTTTGAATCTAGTAAAAGCCTCATGGAATGCTTCCCCCGAATTCTGCTGAAATCCTCTTATTGCATCCCGAGCCTCAGATGTTCTGCTCATGGTGTAGTACTCTTCCAAGAAAATTTGTTGCATATCCTGCCAAGTGTATATACTACCTGGGGGTAGTGTAGCAAACCATTGCCTTGCCCTGTCCTTCAAGGTGAACTGAAACATCATCAACATTACCTGGTCCTTAGTAAACCCTGATCCTCCAATCATATTGCACACAGACTCAAATGCTGATATATGTAAGTAAGGCTCTTCAGATCTTTTTCCATAGAACTCAGGTAGATGACCCAAATATTGGGGTCTCACCTCAAATGCTCTCCCGTTCCTGCTCACCGGTGTCACTACAGCTGAAGAATTGGGTACAATGACCGGCCTAAAATGACTATCAACCCCCTGAACCGGTGCCCTCTGACGTATCTGTGGGACACCATCTACTAACTGTAACTCATCTCCTATCCCCATATTTCCAACATTAAATTGAGGAACCCCTTGTGGTGCTTGATTATTTCTGTATCCCTGAACACGGTTCCCCTGATTAACCCGCTGTGGTGGCTGCTGCTCATACTCCATGTCATGCCCATAATTACCATATCTCCCATCATACGGTTCCTGTTCGTCCTCTTGATCCCATTCAGAGTCCCAAGTATGCACACTTCCCTCATCATATCTCTGTTGGTTCTGTTGTCGGTTGGGTGGGATAACTGCTTGTTGTGGACGAGGTTGGTTTCTTGGATTTTGTTGGTTTTGTTGTGGACGTGGGTTAGCAGCTTGAAAATACTCACCAGGTTGGAATTGTTGTTGTGGTGGTGGTGGGTTTGGGATGGGTTGGTTTGGTAGAGCAGGTGGAATAAGATCATTCGGTTGGTTGGGTATTTGGTCATTTTGGTTATCCTGATCAGCCATCTCAATAGCTGCTTCTTCAATTCTCTGAGCGACTGTTGAAGAACTTGATTGCTTCTTTACTGCTGAACGAAAAACAACACGGTTTTGACGTGCTGTCTTCTCAATTTCTAGATCAAATAACAATGGAGACGACTTTTTGGAAAACCTAGTATGCATGCAACACAGAAGTCACCTGCACACACAAAAACAAGAAAACAAATAGAGTAGTACTGAACGAAGAAGAGAAATAAAATACGGAAACAAATAACTAAAAAGACAATTTTTTTTTTTTTTTTTTTTTTTTTTTTTAAGAAAATAAATAAACAAACTAAACTAAACTAAACACTAAGCGCACGAACTCCCCGGCAGCGGCGCCATTTTGATCGCGTGTCGAGTGCTAATCAAAAAATATTTTAAAAACTACTCCTTAGCTACAACTGACTGCAGTATAGGAAGTAGGGTTGTCGAACCTCAGGGAGTTTGTGGAAAGTGCTAAGTTACTAATTTCTAATTAAATTAAGATTAACTAAAGTAATTTTATGAATTTTAATGTAAAAATGCTGCAGTGCTGCAAAACGGTTTGATAATAGAGTTTATAAAAGACAATAATATGGAAAAACGGTCACTCCGGGTTTCTGATTTGGTAATTATCAACTGAATTATGTTAATACCCTACCTAGGAAATCACATAGACATGACTTTGTTTAAATTGTTCAACCCAATTCAGCTATCATAACATTAATTGCAAAGTTAAATTAATCCTAGTGCAAGAAAACCAAGATACGATAACATAATGCAATAATATTAATCAACCAAACTGTCTAGATCAGTCAAACATACAATTAGATGCCAAGAACATTAAGGTGTTCACAAAATCTAATCCAAGTAATAAGTATCAAACATAAAACAATTGATAAAATAACCAAATCGTTCACCCGGAGAAACCGCAGGATGATTAGCCTTGCATCTTCATGATTTCGGCTTCAAAACTTGTTCTGGATTGCTCTGGCATCAACCGGAATGAATGGAACTGCAAAAAGTACTCCAAATCGCCCCTCCTTAGCTCTGGAACTCGATGATAATCTCCCCAAACGGCTGCTAGGTTTTTAATTGCGAAAATGGGCTTTTTATGGGCTGAAGAGTTATTCGCGACCCCATGAATAACTCCCTGACTTATTAGAGGGGCGCGAATAAGTGATAATTACGCGAGGGCAGCAAGGGTAATTAGCTGGATTCATTAAGGGCAGTATAGTCATTTTGCAACCCAATTCAGTTATTCGCGGGGCATGAATAACTCCTGAGGTTATTCATGGGGCATGAATAAGTGATCTGACAGATTTTATTTTCTTTTTTATTCCTTATTCATCCGTGCACTCGTTTCACCTCCCATTAGACTCTTTTTCTCTCGTTTTAGCCCACGAACACCTGCGTAATACCAAGACACAAATAAGTATCTAAGACACGATATTTACGAACGTTAAATGATTAAAAACTATACAAAATTACTATATAAATGTGATGCATTTGGCAACACATCAATGATAACCACACTTGTTGCACTTGGGATGCTTCCCAACATACCCACCCGACTTCTGCCCCGAAGAAGACCAGACGAATCAAACTTCTTCACCGGCTGAGATGGTGCTGGCACGGCACTCTTCCCTACGTTATCCCACTTCCTCTTGTTCCCTTCCGAACCCTTCACAGTAGTACCCTTAGGAGGCAAAACACCTTTTGCCACCTTCAGGTTAGTCATTTGATGAGCCGATCGAACAACTTCAGCAAGTGTGGGAAGATTCCCGGCAGCCACCAACCCTGCAATCTCCGGCACTAACCCAGAAATGTAGTGCTCAATTCTCCTATACTCGGGTGTGTGCAAATCAGGACATAACACCGCTAGCTCGTTCCTCCTCATAGTGTACTGCTCTATCTCGGACCCAACCATCTTGTAGCTCCAGACCTCATGCTCCAACTTCTATACTTCCTCCCTTGGACAGTACTCACTCCTCAAAAGATGCACAAAATCCGCCCAAGGCATAGCAATAGCCTCCCCCAAACCCATGTTTCTGGGCAGTAGCATTCCACCAAGACAATGCAGGCCCCTCAAATGTAGTAGCATACTTAACCCGGTCCCCAGTGGGACAGTTGCACATCACGAACACAGATTCAACCTTCTCCAGCCATCGGAGCAGTCCCACCGCTCCCTTAGTTCCAGTGAAGTTATGGGGCTGACAGTCCCGAAACTTCTCATAAAAGCCCTGAGGTGGAGGTAGATTGATAGTCATACCTAAGACATGACACACGAAATAAAACACAAAGAAGGAACATGACACCCAAGAATGAGACAAAGTCGATAGAAATCAACTTACCACCCATGGCATTAAGCCTAGCCTGGAAAGTAGCCATGGCCATGTTCACTTGCTGCTGCAACAAATCGTTCAGTTTAGCTTGGGTCATGTTGATGTTACCACGACCACCGCCGCCAGCACGGCCACCATCGCCACCGCGGCCACCGCCGCCACCACGACGTCCACCACCACAAGCACCAGACATGATCTAACAATCAAGAAATCGAGGGATTTAGATTTACCTCTAGTGTCAACCACTAGAAATCACAAGAGTTAACCTAGGGACAAATCCAGGACTGTACATCCAAACTCAAAGTCCATCGGGATTTTCATGCATTTCAGTTTATGATTTCGTGTGCACCCGAAATGATAAACTGCTCTACATGGTCCTCCAAATGTACTCCTAGTTCAAACTCCAGTCACCGAATATCGTCACCTAGTAACGTGATACGATAGGTGTAAGTGTAAGAAAGCATGTGTGTGCAAGAGCCAACTAGTCAGTCCTTTCTTCTTCAAGTCCCGAAGAAGAAAACAAGAGTAGGTAAGAACCCAAGTGAGAGTGGATGATGTAACACAGAAGTATGATGATGATGTAAAGACACCCCGACAAGATTAGTACGTATCCCACTAAGCGACTCAAAGTATGTGACCGTCTAGTGTGTGTGACTCGGCTATAGACCAGACTCTACATGCAGTCCTAGTTCACTATAACCATTGGCTCTGATACCAATCTGTCACACCCTCAAATTTCCACTGCGGGGTTTTACCGCGAGGCGCATGACAAACCAGGATTCAAGTCAACAGTCACAATAAACAACACTATATGAAGTATGTAAACCCAAAAACATAGATTTCATAAGCAGAAGCATTTAAAGAATTAAATCAGCTACAAAACAATGATCAAAAGTATTCAAGACACTTTTTTTTCAAAACATGCAACTAAGCCTAGACGCCAATGCAGACCCGTGCACCTAGTCCAACCGATGCTACCTTAAGTATGAATAACATATCCCCACAAAACCCCACCAGACCCGTGCACCTAGTCAAAAAACATCCGAAAACATCACGAAACATCATTAATCACAGCAGTTAAGTATGAATAACATATCCCCACAAAACCCCACCAGTTTTGCCCCAAAACCTGTTTGTTTTAGCCCTTTCCCAAAATGGTAAAAATTTGAAAGTGTCACATCATGCATTAAATCTTTACCCAATTTGGAAACTTTCTGAAATCAATCCATAATCATCTTAAAATGCTCAGTTTGTCGTGTATATGAAAACCCCCAATAGTTCTATTGATAATACTAGCATGCAACCAGCCCTAGATTTAATAAAATCCCTAAATTAGACATGATATCACCATCCCTCTAATTATAACCTTAAACAATCCTAAACTAACATCAATAGCAGCCCTAGATCATGTTTCTAGCATTAGTACAGCAGCAAATCATTAAACATCACATAATATCACATAACACATAATTAACATATGTTTATTTATATGAAAACCTATGTTTAATGATAAGGTTTTAGAAAGATGTTTAAAAGGTTTTTATTGATAAAAACATCCTTAGAACAGATCTGGACATTTAGGGTTAGATGAAAACGAATTAAAATGCTTTGAAAAGGTTTAGGATTAAGAACACACCTTGGATTCTTGATTAGATGTTGTTTGTAGGTTAGATTATGAAAAACAAGAGCAAAAACTCCTTCCTTAATGATTAAAATCATTTGAGAGTGTTTAGAGACGGCTAGGGTTTGTGAAATGGTGAAAAAATGACAAAGTGTGGTATTTATATAACTTCACATTCGCCCCTTGCATGGGGTCGAAGGTGCCACCTTCGCCCCTTTACAAGGTTGAATGAATCTGTTTTGTGGGTTGTTCCATGTTCGCCCCTTATCCAAGGGTCGAACCAAGGCTCATGTCCAGTTTCGCCCTCACACCATGGGTCGAACCAGGACTTGTGTTTTCCATGTTTTCCAATTTTGCCGTTTAACGCATTTAAACACATTTTAACGTATGATCATGCAATTCTAACACATGTTAAGCACAAATAGGCACGTTTAATCATGTTCACACCTTGTAGTACGTATTCTCATGTTATGTTACACGTGTGTTAATAATCTAGTTGTCCTACTTGATTCAGTTCATGTAATTCACCAACAACGGGACCCGGTACTAGTGTATTCCCAAAATGACTCCCAATGATCCTCCAGATCATTGAACCCTGGACAATCCTATCATAACCCGACTCAACTAACCTAGTTAAGTCCGTTTATAAATGTTTCTCGCTAAGGTAGACTTATGTTTTACTAAAATGTTTAAGCCAAGCATGTTGGGTGTCACGGAAGGAGAGGTTAACCATGTTGCGGGAAAAACGGGCAGAAGAAATCAAGCGGGTGGCCGTGATTTAGTTCGTTTAGCGAGTGATAGAAAACAATAAACGGGTGGTTTTGTTTTCTTGATCGGTAGAAGAAGGCTCTCACGGAAGTGTTGTGTGCAAAACGGGTTCCGTGTGGTGAAAAACAACAGTCGGTAGTGGTGGTGTTATACGGCTTTGGACGCAGCCGAGGTGGAGCCCAGAATGTCCGGGATAAGTTGAGTTGAGGGAAGACTTTGGACGTGGACGAGGTAGAGGTCAGGGGTTAGGAAAGGTCAAGATTATCCGGAAGAACGTGGAGTAACGGTGCGGATGTGAACAAATGTGTCCAAATTAGGATTAAGGGGGTGAATGAAGGATTAATCCTATTTGGAGTTAAAGTTGGTTCAAGATAATTTAAAAGGGTTAAAATAAAGTTTGATTTATCTATTATTATTTAGTGTTGGAACTAGATAAGCATTAGTATTTTATTTAATTAGAATATGTTTATCTAGTTTGGTTTAATAATTAGTTAATTAGTTAATTGGTGTTTGAGTTATACTAGGTTTGGGTTTAGTTTAATATAAATAGATGGTTAGGGTTATTGTAATTAGTGTCCTCAATAATAAAAGTGTTCTTTGTGCTACGTTTAGGCCTGATTTTCCAACAATAACGTCGTTTAAAGATAAGGGAAGACATGTGAAAAGAAAAAAGAGGTGGTGGATGATTTTGCCACAGATCTTTGTCAAGATCACACCTTTAACGGGGAATGAACCTCTGGAACCAGAGGCGGACATACTTCAAGAGCAGGAGTTGCGGACGTTGTGGCTCAACTTCGCTCGTGTAGTGGAAAATTCGGGGAAAATTTGTTTTTTTTTTTACGAAATTTGAAAAACGTTGCTACTAAAATGAAAAACGTTACTACTGATTTTGTGGCCTAGATCCGCCAGTGTCTGGAACCAACCATAAGGAACTATAACTAGGCGTGAATATGAAAAAAAAAAAAAAAAAAAAAAAAAAACAAATAACCAATGTATAATTGAACTGAAAGCACGAACTCCGTTCAAACTTGTTCAAGTCAAGCCCATAGTAGGAAACTCAAGCTCCGCTCAGACTCAAAGTTGTTCGACTCAAACTTGTAACGAACTCAAGCACAAACAACATGCTTGAAACATATAACCAGCCGAGCTGGCGCTTCTAAGATCTTGAGTTGAGCTACTATCAAACTTTATGCAAATATGCATGTCTTTATATGTTAATATGTATATAAGGAAATTTGTAAGTAACTTTATACTGGTAAGACTTATGCATAAAGGTCTTTTAACTTGTACTCTAAGTTCTGTTATAATTTATTTGAATGAAATATTGTTATAGCAATTTAAGTTGGGATGTTACTTTAACTGAAAGATGAAGTCAGAGACGTTTGGTTGCTGGGGTGCCATTTTCACAGCCCTGTGGGATGTCAATGTTAGACGGTGATAGAAACATAAAATAACTATTAGATAAGCAGAATTTCGAGAAGAGTTGTTTATTTATTTCATCTCTATTATTTCTTTATCTTTAGCTTTGATTTGTTCTGTTAATAAGATGTTAATGTTATCGAACGCAAAACACACGAGATTGAACGAACTTGTTCGTCTCTTTTTATTATCAACCAAAGCACACCAAATACAATATATCTAACCATCTAATAACATACTAATTCTAACCCAACTCTAACTCTATTTTAAATAATAAAATAAACCAACTAGATAAACCTATCTAGTTAAACCAATAATTATCCCTAATAATAATATAAAAGACACAATAAATAATTCACCATAATTATCTATAACTCGTCTTGATCTTTATCTCTTAATTCAAGATTAACGTCTTCATTCTCCCCCTTAATCTTGAATTGGACTCGTTTCTTCACATCCGCACTATTACCGACAACTTCAATTCCTTGACCAAGATTCATATCTCCCTCTTCCCGGGTCACCAGAATTACTCCGTTCTTGACCACCGATCAAAGAAAAAAAAAAGCTCCCCGCTTCTTCCGTTTTCTTCTTTCCTTGCTAGACACGACAAGATTCAAAGCACCTCGCTTTGACGAATCTTCTTCCGTCCGTCTATCCGCAAATTCCTATCAGATACATCTGCCAAAAAGAACAACCTACACCGGTTTTTCCATTCTTATCCTTGGCGGGAAGGACTGGGTCTTGATCTCACCTGGATTGAAATATGCTAGTGCTATGAAGTTTATCACCACTTAATCGAACACCGATTAGTCACTATCGCAAATGGTACACCCCGTTATACGGCTAACCTGAACCACTGTTCGCCACCACGAATATCAATAACTAACAAAGACAATAACACCCCATTATTCGTTCTTTTCGGTCGCCAAACGAAACGAATTCCGTAGCACCCCGCTCTTTCGTTTTTCCCGCGACACGCCCGTCGGTTTTTCCGGTTGGTGAGTACTCGATTTGCACTCGGCTTTCCATCTCGGCTTTCCATCGCCGCCTCATTCGCAACAACGAATGTCGCAAACCACACGTCATAGCCGCTACCCACTGCAGACGTGTTACTAAACAACAATCCTTATCCGTTGCCAATTTCGGAATATTAGTAAAAGTAAACGATTCATTAGTTGATGTTTATATGGACTCACCGTCAAAAAATACCGTCAACTGATAATAGGCCTTCTCATATGAAAATTAATTCACTCCTTCGAAATCTTAATGATTTCCCACAAAATTCCTTTTGCTGAACTTGTTTGCTGTCACAATGTTGTTTCCTTCCACAACCCATGTGCAAGCAAAGTAGAACTACTACTGCCTTTGATACTATTGAAAGCAAATTAGAATTACTCCGAATAACTTTACCTACTCTAATTTCTTGGACATCCTTCCCCTGCGCGAAAACGACTCTCAAAACCGCAAAGCTCTGATACCATTGGAAAATCAGGCCCTTTCATCGAACACAAAACACACGAGATTGAACGAACTTGTTCGACTCTTTTTATTATCAAACAAAGCACACCAAATACAGGGTTAGGATCAAATACACAAGACACTTTTTCTAGGAAGGGTGAGAAGGATTGTGATCCATTGATCATATATTTGAAAGGTTGAGATTAGTTTGTTTGAAAAAAATAAATAATAAATTAGAGAAAGGGCATAAAAGGTAAACCACATTTGTTGACTTTCTCTCTCCAAATGTAATGCACATGTCAATTCCCCTATCATTTTAAAACGTCTATAACTTTTTCATACGACATTTTTTTTCAAAAAAATTTCACCATATTAACGAGCGTTTTTTTTATCTTTAATATGAGTACCACATTGCTACATTAAAATTGAAAAAAAAATCGTGCTAAATGAGTTTTTTTTCTCCGTTGTGTCTTCTGCACTTTCATTGTGTTATAGTATGCATGTGTGCATTATAAATATGTTATTTGTGTTTTTTTAGTCTACACATGATTTAACTTTGTCCATTGTGTTTTTAGTATCCTTTTAATTGTGTTTTACGCAAATGAGTTTTGTATTTAGGCGTACATTGTGTTTATTATGTTGTTCATTGTGTTTAAGTCTATTATTCATTGTGTTTTAGTATTCTTTTCATTGTGTCTTTTATATGTCGTCAATTGTGTTTTATTAGACTGTTCATTGTGTTTTATACCATATTGTTCATTGCATATTTAATTGGTACTCATTGTGTTTTACGTTATCTCCATTGTGTCTTACGCAACTGGGTTTTCAATTTTTTTTCCAAAAGTATTCATTGTGTTTTAATCTTCTGTTCATTGTGTCTTTATTATGTCGTCCATTGTGTTTTACACAATTGGGTTTTTAACTTTTTTTTTTCAAAAGTATTCATTGTATTTTAGTCTTTTGTTCATTGTGTCTTTCGTATGTCATCCATTGTGTCTTACGTAACTGAGTTTTCAACTTTTTTTTTCAAAAGTATTCATTGTGTTTTAGTCTTCTATTCATTGTGTCTTTAGTATGTCGTCCATTGTGTTTTACTAGACTCTTGATTATGTTTTATACCCTATATTTAATTGGTATTCATTGTGTTTTACATTCCATTGTGTCTTATGCAAGTGAGTTTTGATTTTTTTTTCAAAAGTATAGCAATATGGTACTCATATTAAAGATAAAAAGACGCTCAATTTTATGGTATAATTTTTTTTAAAAACGGATGACGTATAAAAAAGTTACGGGCATTTAAAAACGAAGGTGGAAATGGCATGTGACTTGCATGTGCATATGTTTTTGACAAAATTACTCCTCCCACTTGTTAATCCTTTGGACACATGTTATTTTCTAGTGGCTTCTCACTCTTCTCATTTTTTGTAGCCTTCGTAGAATAACCCAACCCCACCAAATACAATATATCTAACCATCTAATAACATACTAATTCTAATCCAACTCTAACTCTATTTTAAATAATAAAATAAACCAACTAGATAAACTTATCTAGTTAAACCAATAATTATCCCTAATAATTATATAAAAGACACAATAAATAATTCACCATAATTATCTATAACTTGTTTCGATCTTTATCTCTTAATTCAAAATTAACGTCTTCAGTTAAATTATCACCTTTATCTTTAGCTTTGATTTGTTCTGTTAATAAGATGTTAAATTATCACATTAAAAAGTTGCTTCAAAGATTCGATTATTATATAATACTGATACTTGGGGGCTGTTTGGTAGTCTCTTAATCAGCCTCTTAACCATTCAGGTCTGAATCATTCAGCATTCAGACTGTTTGTTTCAGCATCTGAATGGAATGATTAAGTGCTGAACCATTAAGCTAATAAGGGATGCTGAATAATTAAGCTCTTAACCATTCAGAGCCTCTTAACCATTCAGACCATCATAATGATTCAGCACTTAATCAACCAAACAGCCCCTTGATTAAAATGATACATAATAAGTTTCTATGAAAATCTTTGTGAGGACTGAGGCCATTTGGCTTTCTTTCCGTGTTCAATGGAATTTTTCACTCGCTTGGCCGGTGAGGTCAGCTCCAGCTAATTTCCACTATTTATTATTATTCATAAATAAAAAATAATAATAATTATTGTTATTATTATTATTTAAAAATAAATAAATTTGAAAGTTTGATGTATTTCTAATAATATTTATACCCATAATTTGATCAACAATGTTACCAATTTTTACTTTAATTTTTTTTAAACACTTTAAATATGACTTTCACAATAAAAGTTACACCTGAATAATGGATAAGGAAACAACAAGCAGCAAGTTATCCTTTTTGAATATAGACTACCTTTCGTCATTCTACCCATAATCATCAGAACGAAATCAAGTAAAAATCTGCGATTATTATGTGCATAACCTTTTCTTTTACAACAAAGTGAAAAGTAGTAACGTTATCAATCAAATAGTTAGTATAGTTTGTTGGTATAATCAAATAGTTAGTATAGTTTGTTGGTATAGATTAATCTACTAATGAGTCATAGTTTGACTAATTATTATTATTATTATTATTATTATTATTATTATTATTATTATTATTATTATTATTATATTATTATTATTATTATTATTATTATTATTATTATTATTATTATTATTATTATTTTGATTTAATAATAATAATAATAATAATAATAATAAAAGTAGACACTTGACAAAACCGTGTGATCCATACTTCCCAATCAATCACCTCTTTCTCCACCCTCTTAAATACCACCAAATCCCTCCCTCCCTTTCTCCCTCCTCAAACTCCACCTCCACCGGCCACCAACCGCCGGCCACCATGATCCACCACAAACCACCACTCCTCCTCCTCCTCCTCTCCCTCCTCCTCATCATCACCACCACCACCTCCCACCAATTCAAAGAAGCCCCCCAATACTACAACTCCCCTAACTGCCCCCCAACCACCACCAACTCCACCACCGTCCACGTGGCAATGACCCTAGACACCACCTACCTACGTGGCTCAATCGCAGCCATCCTTTCCATCCTCCAACACTCCTCCTGCCCCCAAAACATATTCTTCCACTTCATCACCCTCTCCACCACCTTAACCACCACCTTATCCACCACCTTCCCTTACCTAAAATACCAAATATACCCCTTCCACCACCACCACACCACCGTCTCCCGCCTCATCTCCACCTCCATCCGCTCTGCCCTCGACACCCCTTTAAACTACGCCCGTACCTACCTCCCCGACATCCTCCCTCTCCACGTCAGCAAAGTTGTCTACCTTGACTCCGACATTATCCTTGTCGACGACATTATTAAACTCTCCAACACACACTTCCCTAACGACGCCGTTTTAGCTGCTCCTGAATATTGTAACGCCAACTTCACTTCCTACTTCACTCCCACCTTCTGGTCAAACCCATCTCTCGCGTTGACTTTCGTTGACCGTCAGCCTTGCTACTTCAACACCGGTGTGATGGTGATCGACTTAAAACGGTGGCGTATTGGTGAGTACACTACAAAGATAGAGGAATGGATGGAGTTGCAGAAGAGGATGAGGATTTATGAGTTGGGGTCTTTGCCGCCGTTTTTGTTGGTGTTCGCCGGAAAGATTGCTCCGGTGGATCACCGGTGGAACCAGCATGGGCTTGGTGGGGATAATTTTAGGGGACTGTGCCGGGATTTGCATCCCGGCCCGGTTAGTTTGTTGCATTGGAGCGGGAAAGGGAAGCCCTGGGTACGGCTTGATGCGGGCAGGCCTTGCCCGCTTGACGCCCTTTGGGCACCTTATGATCTTTTGAAACCTCATTTTTTCGTTTGATAGCTGAAACGAAAACTGAGGCTTTATTTTTTTACTTAACGGTTAAAAGATGAATGATTAAAAGATGAAAGATGGTTTTTTGTATTTTTATATTTTGAACTTTTAAAGGTTAAAAATGTACATTTGGTTAAATAGTTGTAAATTAGAAGTAGGAAGATAGAAATTCATGATTTTGTTGTTATTTGTATAATTGAGGTCCAAGACTTCAAAGTGATGTAATAAAAGTAGTCTTTTTCTTTGTCATGGACTCATGTTCCTTCAAATTTATTTTTTTAGGGTGTTTGTTATGCATCACGCTCATTGCTCTTTTGCTTTCTGGTATCGAAACTACGGGTGTAGCTCTCGCTTCACTTGCGTCTCGCTCTCACACGTCAGTTTTTTCTTCTATCAAGCGGAATGGCTCGATGTACCTGTCATATTGTCATGTCATGTCAACCCACGCCCCTTTTGGTCTTTCTTCCGTAGTGTCCAACCTTATTTGGTGTATACTTTTATATATATATATATATATATATATATATATATATATATATTTGCTATTAGTTTCTTTTAAAAAAAAAAATAATTTTTTAGAATGTGTATCATATGGAATATAAATTTGTAAAGGATAACTATGAGTCAAAGTAAAATTGCATTACAAAAGAAGGGTTATGATCAAATACACAAGACACTTTTTCTAGGAAGGGTGAGAAGGATTGTAATCCATTGATCATATATTTTAATGGTTGAGATTAGTTTGTTTGAAAAAAACAAATAATAAATTAGAGGAATGACATAAAAGGAAAACCACATTTGTTGACTTTCTCTCTCCACATGTAATGCACATGTCAATTCTCCCATCATTTTAAAACGTCTATAACTTTTTCATACGACATTTTTTTTACAAAAAAATTTCACCATATTAATGAGCGTTTTTTATCTTTAATATAAGTACCACATTGCTATATTAAAATTGAAAAAAAAAATCATGCTAAATGGGTTTTCTTCTCCGTTGTGTCTTTCTGCTCGTTCATTGTGTTATAGTATGCATGTGTGCTTTATAAATATGTTATTTATGTTTTTTTAGTCTATACATGATTTAACTTTGTCCATTGTGTTTTTAGTATGCTTTTAATTATGTTTTACGCAAATGAGTTTTGTATTTAGGTGTACATTGTGTTTTATTATCTTTATTGTGTTTAAGTCTCTTATTCATTGTGTTTTAGTCTTCTGTTCATTGTGTCTTTTATATGTCGTCCATTGTGTTTTACACAATTGGGTTTTTAACTTTTTTTTTTCAAAAGTATTCATTGTATTTTAGTCTTCTGTCCATTGTGTCTTTCGTATGTCATCCATTGTGTCTTACGCAACTGGGTTTTCAACTTTTTTTTTTCAAAAGTATTCATTGTGTTTTAGTCTTCTATTCATTGTGTCTTTAGTATGTCGTTTATTGTGTTTTACTAGACTCTTGAATATGTTTTATACCCTATATTTAATTAGTGTTCATTGTGTTTTACATTCCATTGTGTCTTACGTAAGTGGGTTTTGAATTTTTTTTTTCTAAAGTATAGCAATATGGTACTCATATTAAAGATAAAAAGACGCTCAATTTTATGGTATAATTTTTTTTAAAAACGGATGACGTATAAAAAAGTTACGGACATTTAAAAATGAAGGTGGAAATGGCATGTGACTTGCATGTGCATATGTTTTTGACAAAATTACCCCTCCCACTTGTTAATCATTTGGACACATGTCATTTTCTAGTGGCTTCTCACCCTTCTCATTTTTTGTAGCCTTTGTAGAATAACCCAACCCTACAAAAGAAAATCACTAAATACAAAGTAATTTACAATTTAAGTACTTTATTTTTGAATTCCTGTACGAGAACTACTATAATTTCGATTAAAAAGATAACAACAATTTTATATTGCTCATTAATATTTTCAGCATTAAAATTTGACTAATTCTTTTATGTTATATATGATAACTAGCTGATTACCCCGGGAAGGTCCCGGGGTTAAAAAAATCTAATATGACTTAATAAAAAATGATAAAAGAAGAAAACCTGGTTAAAACATCACTAAGATACGGACCTTGATCGGTTTTATCTGCTTGTACACATGAATCACCATGCGTCTTCTGATATTTATCCATCATGTTTACATTTTTATGTTAATCCGTATATATATACACGGCCGGCCTTGAAAATTCAGGTGCCCGGGCCGAGCTGTAAAAATTAAGCCCATTGGCCTTAACTTTAGGTCTTAACGAAATAAATAATGCAAACTATTTTTTTAAGCTATGCTTAAAGTAATATCAAATTGATATATGAAATTTTATTTCCCACTTAGGTTATAGTCTAACGGTAGAGGGAACAAACCCTCTTAGGGGAGGTTGGGAATTCCAATCCCACAAAGGGTGAAAATATAAATGAGTAAAAGTCTAATATAAATGAATGAAAGTCTGGCAATTATAAAAAATGTTTCATAACAAAAATAAAAGATAAAAATGAAGTCAAAACCAACTTGTAAAAAGCAAAAACAACTAAGTGTGAACCCTCCTCATTTCATCCTGTTTTGTCCTACATTCATTTATAAACCGGCAAAAAAATTTTCACAAACCATTTTATTTTCTTTTTTAATTCTTAACCTCTCTCAAAGTTTCTTTACGTTCTGTTTTATATAAACTACCCTTCACTTTGATTAACAATTTTGGGGCTTAAACATCCAAAAATCCATCGAAATAAAAACATCACTGTTAAGAAAACTTGGATTATCAGAGGGTCAATGTGCCCCCGAGAAATTGAGCCCGGGCCGGGAGTCCTTCCCGCACCCCCTAAGGGCAGGCCATGTATATATACATATATAATATATCGAAAACAATATATCTAAAAAATATTATATACCGAAAATAATCTTTAAAATTTAAATAGATTTTATCTAAATATATTTAAATATACTATAAATCGGAAATAATATTTAAATTTTAAGTAGATTTTATCTAAATCTAATTATTTACTTTAAATAGATTTTATCTAAATATATTTAAATTTAAATATACTATAAATCAGAAACAATTTTTAAATTTTAAATAAATTTTATCTAAATCTAATTATTTACTTTTCGCAATTCTAAACATTATGTTAATCCGTATATAGTTATAGATATACGCAAAACAAAATATTCAAATATATTATATACCAAAAATAATCTTTAAAATTTTAATAGATTTTATCTAAATATTTTTAATTTTATTAGATTTTTTATTTTAATAATAAAAAAAAATTAAACACTCTCACCTCAACGTGCCACGTGAAACATTCAGGGGGGGTTGAGGCCTCCATTAAATGTCACATCATCATAAGTCAATTCTTTTATTAATAATTATAGATTATAGATTATAGATAATTGTAGCATATCATTGATTACTAGTAAAATATATAATCCAAAGGGTCTTTGGCCTGGTGGTATCAAGGTGTTGGATAAGGCTTTACCTTTTCAAATGGTGAGGGATCAAATCCCGTGGGTGACAAAATAATTAGCCGTTAAAAAAAACTAGTAAAATATATAGCCTTTGATGACAAGAAACCGATTCTAGAAATATTTACTTTCAATTAACTTGTTTGTAATAACGATGGCAAAACATAAAATTGTGGTAAGGAAACCCTCAAAACTATAAAAAAATAAAATAAAAAAAAAGTATATCATTTTAAATAATTTGAAATTAAATAGGTGCATTCACTTTTTGAAAGAAAACAACATGTCACCAATTTAATTTATGAGGTGGGGTGGGAAGGGAAAGCCAATGCCGTGTGCCATTTTCTTGAAAAGTAAAGTTATTGCAAAACTATGATCAATGGAATATAAAGGTTGTCAATTCAGTTTTATAACCATTAGATTATTTTAAATAATTTTTAAAGTTAGATAAAACTAAACTACAAAATTAGTATTGGATCATTTCTGCGATAGTTTCTTACAATTTTAATTTATTTTTTGTGAAGACAGTGTTGATGGTTGCCTTGTTAATAGTCACAGAAATGTATGGTAACAAACGGTCAACAATCACCGATGTTATTGATCGATTTCAAGAACATACAATAACATCCAAATCACTCAAATTAAAGAAATTGATACCAAACAAGAACAAGACAAAAGAGAAAAATCAAAGGTATACATTTGACTGTAGATTTAGCCGATGATTTAATTAGAACCAGAATTAATACCAACATCGAAACAAATGAGACAGAGTTTTAGATTACAAGTTAACTTTTTAAAGTACTAATTAACGTAGTGCGAGAGTTGATTTAATGATTAAACTACTTGGACCGAAACTTAGCAAATAAACAACTGAAGTGTAAGAAAAAATGAACATAAATGATGTAGACAAGTATGGAAGATAGTATACTCTTATGTCTAAGATTAAGCACATCATCATCATACTCAGTTAATCCCACCAATAACAAAAGCTAAGGTAGAGTCTGAAGAGAGTAAGATGTAGACAGACCTTACCTCTACCCCGTGGGAAGAGAGTCTGCTTCTAGTGAGACCCCCGGCTCGATAGTGGTTTTGTATCAAGCATTTGACATAAAACACATAATACTTAGCAATCGAGACAAACCCGATTGGTGCATGTACCACATTGTCTTTTGGCTATCAACGCCACCTCATGATGCATGATTAACCGTCCGTCATTTTTAACGTTATTTTCAAGTTAGGCTTTAGACACATATGGTTGAGTTTTATCATTTACCGGTATAATCTTTCGGTTATAAGTACTACCAATTACAATAGAAGTTCATTTTTTATGTATTTACACCTCACTTAGATATCGTTAATACGGATTCAAATCCTGTTAACGGTTCTAGTGTGTAGTTATAACCATTTCATGAATTGACTGATTATGAATAATTGATTCACTTGTACAAGCGACGTTCACGATAACATGGATAAATGACTAGATAAGAATCACTAATACAAACAGTAAAACACACACACATAATCGGTTAAACTAGACTATAAAATCCCATCAAACATATTATCTCTTATTAAGGGTTCACATAATCTAATAAAACATTGAAATGAAAAAGTAAAACACAACTTAGGTTTATATTAGGGTTCATTGTAACTAAACTGACAACAAATCGAAATAATTCTAACTAGGAACCAAGAATTTTTTGCAAAAATGGGTAGTTTGCTTAGTGTTAGAGTGTTTATAGGTAGAGGGTGTGATAAAAAACAAAAATGGGTAAGTCACCATCTCATTTGGCGACATTGAAATAGATTTTTGAACGTTGTCATCTCATTTGGCGACTTTGATTCAAGATTTATTATAATTTTGAAAGTTGCCAACTCATTTTTTATAATTTTGAAAGTTGCCAACTCAATTGGCGACTTTGATTAAAAATTTTGAAAGTCTTACACTTGATTGGCGACTTTGATTATAATTTTGAAGGTTGCGAACCTAGTTAGCCACTTTGAATAAGATATGTTAAAATGAATGCACGGTAAAATGAAGGTCGCCAACCGAGTGTTCAAAAATATTATAAAAGTATTTAAAAATTTTCAAAATTCCACAATTTTTCATTTTCAGCTATTTAAGGGTTAGACCCACCAAGCCAAAATGGTCACAGCTAACCATCACTCTTAAAAACAACCTTTTTTTTCTTATAAAACATGCTTTCCTCCAAAACCTTCCAAACTCAATCGATGACTTCATTCTCTCCATACCTGGTTAGATTATACTGGGGTGGTCGTTTATCATACGTTAACGGGGTTGTTCAACGTGATGATTATCTAGTAACAACTAGCTTTATCATGCAAGCGGAGATGTCATTTGAACAACTAGTTGAAGCCGTATGCAGTCATATTAACATTAACAAAGAATCGGTTACTGTTCAACTACTGTTTGCTTTCACTTTCCAAGGGTCTTCTCAAACATCCAAGATCTTCAACGACGATGGGGTTCGAATGATGGACTATCTGGCCGTAGAGGCACGTGGCCAATTCATTGCGGAGATCTACGTTGAATGGCAATAAGCTCCTCCATTACAGCATATTAGTTTTACCAACCTGTTGCGTGACGTGGCCAACGTAAATGTTGATGCACCCTTTGGGTCTCAGCATGATGCGGAATCAATCCAAGTTGATGCCGCTAACGACCAAAACGACGAGGTAGGTTCCCCTCTGACGGACGAAGAAACAGTTGCGGTACCTCAATATGTTGCTGGTAACGACCACCTCCACTGCCATACCCACCACCCCCAATGACATACTCACCAAACCCGCCTGCACCCCCACTGCCATACGCACCACCTCCACTGCCAGGCGCACCAACCACAATGCCACCCCCACCGACGGACGTTCCATCCCCACCGCCAGACCTACCCCCAGGTTCATAACACCCACCCCCACCCAGTCCGCCAGGCGTACCCCCGCCATCATTAACAACTGTATCATCAGAAGCAGGTTGGCGACACAATCCCCTTCTTGCCCTTTAAGCTCTTGGCGCCATTGGGAGGTTGACCTGGTCTGCTGTCAAATGCGTCTGATACTGTGAGTATTGTTGTGCATCTGACATTTGCATAGTGTGGTGGGCAACACTTTGAATGAACCGGAGATTGCTGGAGGCCTGGGCACCATCTCCCGCTCCAGCTTGAGAGGATGCGTTGTAAATCACACCCATTGAGTCCCTCTACAAAAAAAAAAAAAAAAAAAACAACAAAATGTTTTAAATTAATCGATTAATAATATCTCAATAGTTTTGAAATAAAATACGAAAACAATGAATACCATCATTTCAAGTCTTGCCCCGTCATCTTGAAAAGCAGGAGGAGACATAGGTACTTCCCTGGGATCAGAAACGTATACAACTGTGCATGCCCTATACCACGCCATGTAGCCGTTGTCAACGGATCGAGTCGTAATTATTTCACCGTTGACAAGACTATTGGCACGATTGTTCCACCCACTAACATACTCTTCGTGCTTAGTGAGCCAGTTAGTCCCGGTTTTACCGTTCCGTGTAACCTTGTGCAACCTCTTATGCTCACTAGGTTGTATGCTGATACGAGGCGGCTTCTGTTGCACCATCCCGAATTGTCTCATTACCCGAAAACCACAACTTAACACCCCACCAAACCCGGCTTCATCGATGATACTTTTTACCCGTTCACCTAGCGGGTTTTCTTCAAGAAAGTCCCATAACTTTTTATCACCACATTTCACCATTAAGGGTGTGTTGCAATTTTCTGGATTAGTGAAAACAGACAATGCACGGTGATCATTATGTAGAGACAACACACGTTGATCAAGAGGACCTGGGTGTAACTCTACCCGACTCATTTTCACATAAAGAAAAATTTGCAACTTTGAAAAATCTTTAGTGGTGCTTGAAAGTAATGTTTGGTGGTGCAGATGATTGTGGATGAAAGGTTTTGTTCTATCATCCATGTTATATAACATTGGTTTTACATCCATAGTTCATACTCCTCCTGCCAATTTTGAAAGCTTAAACTATTCTCCTTTCTACCTTACTATTCCACCTGCACCTCTGCAATCTTTCATGTCATTCAAATAGCCTATTAATACACAAGATTCTTCAATAATAATCCAAGACAATTCATTGTATGTAGCTAACCAAGTTAGCGATTTTCATTCAATGTTGCTAACCAAGTTAGCGACTTTCATTAATTATAATAAAAATTCATTCAAAGTCGCCAAATGAGATGACAACATTCAAAATTTCATTCAAAGTCGCCAAATGAGATGGCAACATTCAAAAGTTCATTCAAAGTCGCCAAATGAGATGGCAACATTCAAAAATCTTTTTCAATGTCGCCAAATGAGATGGTGGCTTACCCATTTTTGCTTTTTATCACATCCTCTACCTATAAATACTCTAACACTAAGCAAACCCATTTTTGCAAAAAAAAAAAAAAAAAAAACTCAGGAACCAACCACTATCTTTTTGCATTCTTCTCCATCTTAGATTGCCACTTAAATCGCTCGAACAAACTCTAATCTATCAACAATTGCACCTAAATTGTAACAAAATAAAAAAAAGATACATAGAAATCTTAATCGCTCAACTAACTTTAGTCAGTATATATTTTATCAAAACTTCCATAACCATGACCCTAAAGTCACGCCCATACTTTAGTTAGGGTCTATTCCTAACTAGTCTTGGCTGGAATGTGGTCCATGGCATGTGACGTCCAAGTCACAGTGTCACACCCATGAATTTTTTGCTCTTTGTTACCCTTTGATCAACCTTGAATATATTAACTCCTTTTTAGCTCTTTTTACATCACCCACCACTTTTGAACCTCAACAACAAACAACAACCAAGTAACTAATTAATTACCAACATCAATATACTTGTTATAAACGTGCGCTAAAATGTGAGGATACCATCTTATAAACACATATAGAAAATAGAATATATCACTTGAACATGAGCTATCTTTAGACAATAATTCAAAGGGTAAACTGCTAAAATCGTCCCTGTGGTTTGGTGAAAGTTGCCACTTACGTACAAACTTGAGATTTTTTGTTATAGTCGTACCCTGGTTTTAATTGTTTGTCATAATCGTACCCTGGTTTTAAATTGTTTGTCTAAATTGTCCCTTGACTTAACTAGATGGAGTTGGTGCCAGGGACGATTTAGACAAACAATTAAAACCAGGGTACGATTATGACAAAAAATCTCAAGTCTGTACGTAAGTGGCAACTTTCAACAAACCACATGAACAATTTTAGCATTTTACCTTCAAATTTATATATGAAGTTGAATATTTGTAGTTATTTGCAATTTGGAATAATATTAGATAAAACTATTGGTTGGATTTATGTATTTAGAGATTGTGTTGGTCGGCATTTGAAACAAGAAATCCGATATAATATCTTAATGAAGAAACTAAGAAGTCGTGCGTTATTAAAAATGCAGGTCATAGATTGATGGTATGAAAGTATGAGACACATTTTAATATTTTATGAAAACCGGATAGTTATACAATTTCGTGGTTCTTCACCTTCCAATCATTTGGGTTCTCCACAATCTTGACTTTTTAGGATGGATTCTTTGACTTTCTAAAAGGAATTAAAAGACAACATTATGATGTTTCCAAGGAGGTTAATTTGTTACTCCCTCCCCCTATTTAAATGTCATCTTTTTATTTTTGTTGTCCCAAATTAAATGTCAATTTCCAAAATTAAAAATACAATTTTCAGTTTTGCCTATAAAAGACAAAACACAATCACCACTTTTGAAGATATTATTATCATTTTATCACATACAAACAAAAGATTTCTTAAAATGTGTGTTTTTTGGCCCCACAACATTTAAATAGGGACGGAGGTAGTATCTTTTTTTTTAAGATGAATTTCTTGTCCTCAAAGTGAGGACCGACCCAAAAAGTCCATTACATCATATACAAAGGATTAACGACCTATTCTTTCCAAACTATATCTTTAAACAGAGATCTACTTTTAAGACACAAAAAAGAAATAAATTTAATATTGGCCGCCACCTCCACAACCTTCGACTCTTTATCCCCAAATAGTTTCTCATTACACGCCTTCTAAATCATCCACATTGTAACCATCACAATACCTGAAACGATTTTCTTAGCTACAGACCCATAGACATAATGGTTACTAAGCTGCAACAAATAAGAAACATGGAAAGCAAACACTGGAACAATCTTGCACCATCTGCCTATCACACTCCAAACTCCGAAAGAGAACCCGCAACCCGTGAACAAATATTCAACGGACTTTACATCCACCTCGTAAAGCACACAACTCAAATTCGGAACTGAAATGTTTCTCCTATTCAGCACCAAACGGGTCGCAATTCGCTCCATTTCCACTCGCCATATAAAAATCTTCACTTTCAAAGGAAGCCACGATATCCATTTCATAACAAACTGTCGTTGATTGCTTTTATCTTTTATTAATTGTTTCTTACAATCTGCTACGGAGAAATCGTCGTCCGAGTTTCCTTCCCATCGCCATTTATCTTCAGAGATAGAAAAGTAAACTATATCCAACAATGCATTCATTTCCAACAGCTACTACTGCTCCTGGTTAACTTGCGTCTCCCTGTTCCAGCCAAGACTGTTATTGCGATAATAATATATCATCTCCTGCAGGCTGATCTGTTGGGTCTGCTGACCTGGAGAAGAACAGATGATTAGAAAGCCAAAATATGTTAACAGTTTGATCCTTTGAATAAACAGTCTTTACAACTTACTTCTCCCAAAAGACTGCTGACTCTAACAACTGTTCTATCCAAACAACTGCTTAACAACTGCTGATACAAAGGACTGCTGAATAAACAACTGATGAAGAACAACTGCTGACCAAAGGTCTGATGAAGAACAACTGCTGATTCAAGTACTGAAGACCAAAGCACTGCTGGAGCCAACAGCACTTAGGCTTCAGCAGTGGATACAAGACCATCAGAGTTTATCTACAACAGCTGTTTAATATCAGTGCTTTCAATGTAACAGTAGTTTGTAATAGGCAGATGTTTTATGTTTGTTATTCTGTTAGAGGTCACTGTCTTAGGTGACGTCAGCCTAGGTCATCAGTGGTTTAAGTCTGTCTATAAATAGAACAGTGCTTGTACTGTTCTATTGCATCACACACACAAACATTCTCTCAGACAAACACTGTGTGATCAGGCTGAGGGGGAGTAATTGTACGATTGTAATCTTTTAGATAAATGAAAGCTTTCGATCTGAAAACATTTACTCTCTTGTTTTGATTAACAGTTTATTATTCCGCTACACTTTCATTTTATATTCATTTCATTATTATCATATTTAGTTAAACAATCAAAACAATCAAACTCAGATCCTAACATGATCTATTTATGCGCAACAATGGCGTACAGCGACGACCTTTTATCTTTCAACAATCCCGAACCATTCCAATAATCAATCCAAAATCTTATACTACTCCCATTACCAACAACACCTTTAAAATATAACGTTAATTTCCGATCCTAAATCCAGAGGTTATTCAACAGCTTCGCTAGACTTCCAGCATCTTGTTAGACTACTCGCAGCCGGGAGTAATCCCCAAAATCTTCTTCGACCATGACATGCCTCCACCACTTGATACCATAAACTTTGTGTCTCTCTTTTATACCTCCATGCCCACTTTGCCAAAAGCGCCACATTGACATCTTTAAGCTTAGAAACGCCTAAGTCAACCTCCTTTTTCGGAGTGGACACCACGTCCCAAGTAACCCAATGAATTTTCCTAACATCCTCATCCCCAGCCCATAAAAACCTCCTCATAATACCTTCCAAGGTGTTAATAACTTTATTGGGACCTTATAGATCGATAAATAATATATCGTTAAACTAGCCAAGACCGATTTGATAAGCATAAGGTGACCGCCAATCGATAAAGTTTTAGCCTTCCATGAAGAAAGACTATTACGACATTTGTCTACAACTGGCTTCCATTGACTAATCCAATTCATATTCGCACCAACCTTGATACCGAGATATTCAAATGGAAGACATCCTCTCCTACATCCAATCACGCTTGCCATTATAACACCCCAAAATTTGATAGCTAGCGGTTATGCTAATAAGGATAATAACCGGCTTAAAATCCCAATTTATAATACTAAATAATCTCGGATTAACAATAGTTGGGAACTAACCTCGTTAGTCATGTTAGGTGACTAACAATATAAAAGACTTTATAAAACCAACCGGGTTAGCATAAGCTAACCAAAATCCATACATGAGGGACTGAACCTGGCAAGTGACAAAACTTGGTTTATATGGAAAAAAATAATGCAAGGAATTCATTCCCTCTCTCTCAAAACTCACGATCCAAACACACACACACACAGACCAAACCCTAAAGAACTCAAGAATAAACCTAAATCAAGGTGGAATCAAAGGGCTTTTGATTACATTAGCCCTAAAGCAAATCATTCAAGCATAATACATACCAAGGTAACTTTTATTTGGTTTGATTTGGTGATTTTGTGCATACTTGAGATGGGTGAAAAATAGGGTTACTCAAAAAACGTGAATTAAGGGCTTGTGAAGGTTACTCTAGCATGAGCAAACCATAATACATGATGAATTGTGTGTGTTAGGCAAAATCCTTATGAGATGATTATATCTCTGTAAATTCATGTTATAAAATGAATTGGGTTTCTTGGTGGATTGGTAGGAACGACCTTTAAACTATGAAATACTAGCTTTTATTAATGCTTATCAATGATAAACTATGAATAAGATGTTTATTTGAATGCTAGTAATGTTAATCATGGTCAAGAATAGATACATGAGGTCCTTAAGTCCTAAAATTAAAGTTAGGAAAATCATGCCTAAAAAGTGTTTGATAAAATGCCTCAATGAAACTCGATTTCACTTGGGCATAGATAAGTTGATGAAAATTTGTATATTGGTAAAAACACAACCAAAATGCGTGTAGACAAGTAAAGATTAGGTTCTAACAACTTAAGTGATCATTCACCTCATAGGTGCAAATACTAGAGACTTTGGATAGCCAATGAGTCTCGGAATGAGGTAAAGAGGAAGCACACATAATGTAAGTTACTCGATGGCTTATGCTTGTTTAGAAATCAAGTTATATGCATTTAGATGTATTTGCCCACGCTTGAACAATACCACAAGAGCTTCACCATAGGAAGGTTGTGTTCGAATGCAACTCGATAGAAACAACCTTGGTCAAAGGTTGGAAACATGCCAGGTAAATCCTTCTAGGACTCAAATCTTGTAATTTATATACATACGTTGTAAATTTATTAGTCAAATGGTTCCCGAGTGATAAGTCACTGGTGAATTTGATATATCATGGGCAATGTGGATTGGGCATATGAAACTGTGCATAAATGGCCCTCGGGGCTATAGACGCTAAGGCAATGCCACAACGACATATTGCCCAAGGGAATAAACTTGAACTCCACCTCTAGTGTTGAGGGGCAAATTCAAACAGGTCACGAGTCACTTGAGGGAGTCATGAAGACTTAAACCATTGTGGATAGATAGTACGAATCCTTGTTGTAAATGAAATGCTTAATTAGTTCTAAACATGCCATGGGTAAGTTTGGGCATGCAAGGATGAAATGGTAAGCATTAATCGCAGCTATGAACTTGTATTGATAATAAAAACAAGGCTCAAAACGGCTAAAATAAGAATATAGTAGGGTTTCAACTCAAACGGGTCGGATGATCCAAGCTTTGAAAATCAAGAAACGGACCATGCCAAATCGTATGCCAATGATAAGCTTGACACAAGCGATAATAACCAACTTTTAAGATCAGATTTGGTCAACTTAGGGTCATATAAGTATAATCTTGGGCATGTCTCGGATGTCCAAAAACGCCTTAGTAAAGTTCCAGCACGTCATCCCGGGCGGGTCACAATTTTGAGATGATAAATCTTTGAGTCCCAGCAGGACAGCCTGGGCGGGTCACATAATGACTCGGGCGGTCAAAGGCTTTCCCAGGCGGGTAAAACACGAACTTCCTCAGATATGCATTGAATGCTTTAATTTCAGTTTTTAACCTCGTTTAATCATTTAAAGTGTCTTTATTCGATGTTTGAAACTAGGTATTCATGATTTGGGGTCGGGTGAAGATCAAGCTAAATATCTTGAAGAACCACATGCATATCTTGTCGCTTCCGCATCACTCATGTTTAAATACTTTAATTTTGTTTAGGGAATGTTATGTCAATAGTTGGACATCATGACTCTTTCCAAAACAACTTAAGAGTTGTATTTTTCCGAATGCGAATGATATTATTACTAAGCATGTTTAAGTTTTAATTACCCCACATTTTCATAAATAAAAAAGATTAGAGTATTATATTTACATTAATTGGGGACGGGTCTTACAGCCATACCTTTCAATTCTTCATCCTCCACCCATCTACTGTAAATGTTCGACTTATGGAGGTTAAATTTTAACCCAGAACATAAATGAAAGACTCTAAGAAGTCTATCAATTTTTTCAACATTAATTTTGGACCAATTGCCTACCAAAAGCGCATCATCCGCATAGAGAAGATGAGATATAGTCGGCCCACTAACATTCACTTTAACACATTCAATCTCGCCAAAATCAATTGCCTTGTTGACAATGCAAGTAAGCGCTTCCATCAAAATAAGAAATAGGAAATGAGAGATTGGATCTCCTTGACGCAAACCTTTGGGGCATTGAAAATCAATGGTTGGAGAGTCGTTTACTAAAACTGAAGACCGAGTCGAAAATAAAATTCCTTCAATCCAAAGACACCAACCAAATGGAAAACCCATTTGCTTAAAAATGGAAATTAAAAAAAAAGCCCAATCGACAGTATCGTAGGCTTTTTCTAAGTCAATTTTGAGTAAATACGCATTTTTATCTTTTTTCTTCAACCATGTGATCAACTCGTTCATCACTAACAGTCCGTCTAATATGAATCTTCCTTTCAGAAATGCACTCTGAGTATTAGAAATAACATACCCCATAACTTTCTTCATATATTTCGCCAAAATTTTAAAAATGACTTTACTGATAATACCTATCAAAGTTATTGAGCGATAGTCTTTCAATCCAATGGAGTATTAATCTTTGGGAAGAAAATTCTCAAAGACAAGGATGATCTTGTCCAAATACTTCTTTTGTGAAACATTTTTCAAAACCCATCCTACTTTGACTAGTAAATTGGACATTCGCATGTTTTAGAACCCATACCTCAACATTAGTCTCCTATTTGACTTCATTAAAGTGCTATAAATATTTGACATCATTGTAGAAGGCACTACTCTAAGATTAACTAACACATGGTGAGTGTCATAGTTATCAAAAGTCGTCGCCTTGACCTCTAGGCGATTAATTTTCTAGAAGCCAAAAGATCCCGTTTTTCCCTCCTAGATAAAAAAAACCATGATCTGATTTTTATAAATCTAAGCCACTGACCAATACTGTTGGGAATCATGGTATCGTATACACAGCGGAAGCGGTTTATATATTTATCAAAACCGGATTATATATACAATATATATGTGTGGCGATTTATATATATATAAATATATATGTAATTTTATTACATATATTAATAAAATATTCCCAATCAGGATCTCAGTTAAACGCGTATAAACAAATAAATAATAAAAACAACCATAGGGGGTTTAGTAATCAACCTTTGACGACTACACCGGAATTGTAACACGCGAGTTACAACGAATCCTCGCTAGTAGGAAGTTCACAACCGAGCACGAACCAACCGGGAAACAACACTTGCAAGAGGAAGGTGGTGGCTTGTGGTGGTTGATGGCCGAACAAAAGGAAGAAGGCGGCGGCCTTCTTTTCTTTGGTGGCGGCCGCAAAAAGCCAAGAAGAGGAGGCAAGGGTTTGTTGTTTTATCAAAAGTGTGCATTAGGGTTTACTCCTTAACCCTCCTTTTATAAGACAACAACTTGCAATAAACCCCCTTGCTAAATATCTTAATACTCCTTAATATTAATCTTATTAACATTAAGTCCCTCAAGATACTCCTTAATATTAATCTTATTAATATTAAATCCCTCAAGACTAAAACAATTATTATTTCATAAATAATAATCCACCAACGCGTGAACTTATCTGATTCGTGTACCAACGTGTAACTCTTCGGATCGTACCGGTTCGGGTTACGTTGATCTCGACTTTTAATTACATCGGACATCCTATATATCCAACAATCTCCCACTTGGACGATTTTAATTAAATGAGTCAACGTGCGCAGAGTTGGACGCCTAGCTGCATCGCATTGCACCCAAACCAGTATGACACTTACAGTCGTCAACTAGTTCTTTGAGTTCAAGTAACGCTTTACTTAACCAAATACTATAGCCCTGATAATTATATCAATAAGTCCCTTCTGTATAGACATCCGTTGATCATAAGACATGGATCATTCATTCTTATATAGTGATCAACCATTCTCTATTCTCGTCTCTAATTCAAAGTGGTCTAACGAACTACCTTAGTCCGAGCGTGGCCACGCGTTTATACCAGTTTGAGTTTTACGAGGGCGCCAGAATGTCTAGGCTTCTAATACCATAGAAGTACAGAATTCCATCAGCGTCATACAACTCCCACTTAATCTCGAATTTCTCCCAACGCTACCCTTATAGCTACCCATGTTTCAGGATAGTGTAAGATAACATCAAAGATAGTCCTTGATCAATGTAGTTTAATATGTGCCTTAGGAAAAAGGACAGATTGAACATATCAATATCAAAACATCTCATGACATAGATCCATGGAGATCGTTTTGAAGCGAGTTACATCCAATATTATTCCCTAATAATATCTGTGAATTATGATCCTCAAACCCTTGAGCTATTCATCTCATGAATACAACCATCCCAATTCACAATAGTCTTACATTCAAATTCATTCCCATGTAATTTGATCGACTACGGACATTTAGAATACTTTTATTCAAGGATTTAAACATACGAATAAATGAACACAGTTAATAAATATTAAATTTGCATTTAACCCATTAAATCAAATAAACATTCAACATAACTGTCATAGTTCAAAATAAAACATCAATACTAATTACAGATGATGCCCATTGTCTAACAACTCTAAGCCCTATATTTCCAGCATGCTCCTCATGTTTAACTTGAGGTAAAGGCTTAGTAAAGGGGTCAGACAGATTCAGATCTGTATGAACTTTGTTTAATACAATGTCTCCACGTCCTATTATCTCTCTAATATAGTGGAATTTCTTGAGTATATGCCTTGTGGTCTGATGTGACATTGGTTCCTTTGCAAGAGCAATGGCACCAGTGTTGTCACACAGTATCTCGTTTGGTTTCTTTATGCTAGGCATAACATCGAGATCACCAATGAACTTCTTCATCCAGGCAGCCTCTTTTGCAGCATCCGATGCAGCATTGTATTCTAATTCACAGGTGGATTAAGCTACCACACTTTGCTTAGAGCTGTTCCAAGTAACAGCCCCAACATTCAGAATGAAAACATATCCCGTCTGTGACCTTGAATCATCACGATCAGTCTGGAAGCTTGCATCAGTATAACACTTAACTGACAGCTCCTCGTCCAGTCCTCCATATATTAAGAACATGTCTTTAGTCCTTCTCAAGTACTTAAGAATGTTCTTCACTGCAGCCCAGTGACTCTCTCCTGGATTCTGTTGATATCTACTCGTCATGCTAAGAGCATACGAGACATCAGGTCTAGTACATAACATGGCATACATGATGGAACCAATCGCAGAAGCATATGGAACACCTTCCATTTTCTTCTTTTCCTCTACAGTATTTGCACACTGCTTGTTATCAAGAATGGTTCCATGTGCCATGGGCAAGAGCCCCCTTTTGAGTCTTGCATTGAGAAGCGTCGTAAGACCTTATCAATATATGTACTTTGACTCAAACCCAATAACCGCTTTGATCTATCTCTATAAATCTTTATTCCCAGAATATAAGCGGCTTCACCAAGATCTTTCATTGCGAAACATTTACCCAACCAGGTCTTAACATCCTTAAGCATAGGGATATTGTTTCCAATGATTAGTATGTCATCTACATACAGTATAAGAAAAGTAATATAGCTCCCACTATACTTCTTGTAAACACACGGTTCATCTTCGTTCTTGATAAAACCAAACTCTTTGATTTTCTGATCAAAACGGAGAATCCAGCTGCGAGATGCTTGCTTTAATCCATAGATGGATTTATTCAGCTTGCACACCTTATTAGGATTCTTCGGATCGAAAAAACCTTCAGGTTGAACCATATAGACATCTTCCAGTAAGTGTCCATTAAGGAACGCGGTTTTGACATCCATCTGCCATATCTCATAGTCATAATATGCAGCAATGGCAAGTAGAATTCTAATAGACTTAAGCATGGCCACTGGCGAGAAAGTTTCCTCATAGTCAATTCCTTGAGTCTGAGTAAAACCTTTCGCTACAAGCCTTGCTTTGTAGGTTTGCACATTCCCATCCATGTCAGTCGTCTTCTTGAAGATCCATTTGTTTCCCACAGTCTGACATTCGGTAGGAAGATCAACCAATTCCCAGACTTGGTTATCATACATGGATTGCATCTCTGCATTCATGGCTTCTTGCCATTTCTTGGATTCTGAATCCAAGATTGCATATTTGTAAGTAGTAGGCTCAGCTTCATCAATCATGAAGATATCGTCATACCTTACCGGTGCACGACGATCCCTAATACTTTTCCGAACACTTGGTGTTTCTGTTGTTTCTTGAGTCCTCTCAGGCTCAACTTCAACAACTGGATCAGTTACATCTAGTTCTGTCTGAACAGCTGGTTCAGTCACTTGTGATTCTCGAATTTCTTCAAGATCCACATAGTTATCTCCAATCCCTCGCGCCAGAAGCTCTTCCTCTAAGAAAGTGCCTCTGCGTTTGGTGAAAATCTTATTTTCAGTGGGGTGGTAGAACATGTAACCGATCTTCTTACCGTATCCAACGAAAACCACTTTTTCGCCTCTGGGATCTAGTTTATCCGAAGATTCTAGAGTGACATAAGCATTACATCCCCAGACTTTAAGGTAGGATACATGAGGTTTCTTTCCATGCCATATCTCATAAGGCGTTTTAGTAACCTTTTTCGTCGGAGCTATATTCACAAGTCTTGCGGCGGTCTCCAAAGCATAACTCCAAAAGGATTTTGGAAGGTTTGTTCGACACATCATTGATCGAATCATATCTAATAGAGTTCGATTTCTCCGCCCAGACACACCATTATGTTGCGGTGTTCCAGGTGGAGTGAGTTGTGAAACTATTCCACAATCCTTTAGATGGTCGATGAATTCCTGACTAAGATATTCACCGCCTCGATCTGATCGAAGCATTTTAATAGTTCTATTTAGCTGATTTTCTACTTCGTTTTGGTATTCCTTGAACTTTTCAAGAGTTTCATGTTTATGCTTCATAAGATAAACATAACCATATCTACTGAAATCATCAGTAAATGTAACAAAGTATCTTTCTCCATGTCTTGACATTGTTCTGAATGGACCACATACATCTGTATGTACAAGTCCTAACAGATCATTAGCTCTTTCTCCAACATTTGAAAAAGGTGCTTTCGTTAACTTTCCACTTAAGCATGATTCGCATTTTCCAAACGACTTTGAACCCTTGGAATCCAGGATTCCTGCGGTTTTGAGTTGTTTAACACGATTCTCACTTATGTGACCAAGCCTACAATTCCACATATACGTATCATTAAAGTCCAACTTATTACGTTTATGGGAGATATTGCATAATATGTTATTGTTTTGGATTTCTATCTCATAGATCCCATTGTTGGGTTTTGCATCAAAGTAAAATACATCGTTAAAATAAGCAGAAATAAATTCCCCATTGAAACGATAATTAAAACCTTGTCCTCGCAAAGCCGAAACTGAAACAATATTTCTAGTCACACTAGGAATGTAATAAACATTGTTCAAAACAAGTTCTAAACCAGAAGGAAGCAAGAGAACACATTCTCCTATAGCCTTCATAGCAACTCTTTGTCCATTGCCAACATGGACCTCCAAGTCGCCTTGTTTCAGCTTTCTAATCTTTCTTAGTCCTTGCAAAACATTACAAATGTGGAAACCACATCCTGTGTCAAACACCCATGTTTTGCTAGGAAAAGCAAAGATTTCAATAACATATATACTTGAGGACTCTCCTCCTGAAGCCTTAGCTTGCTTCAGCTCAGCTAAATACTTAGCACAGTTCCTCTTCCAGTGCCTAGTATCATCACTATGAAAACACTTGGCATCTTTCCGAGGTTTCTTATTGGCAACAGATTTGCCTTTGCCCTTCCCTTTGCCCTGATTGCCCATTTTCTTGGTGTTAGGTTTCTTAACTTGTCCCTCCTTGATCACTAGCACTGGTGCAGTCTTGCTAGGTATGTTCACCTCAGCAGATTTGAGCATCTGATGCAGTTCTGCAAGTGTCTTTTCCATCCCGTTCATATTGTAGTTCATAATGAAGCGGTCATATGACTTGGGCAATGAGCTTAGTATAATATCCCCAGCTAACTCATCGCTCAAGGGGTATTCCAGACAAGCCAAGTGATCAAGATATGCCTTCATTTTTAGCACACGAGTGCTAACTGGCGTTTCTAGAACATACAACTTGTTCTCCGCCTTGAGAACAATTTTCAAGTTGCGGTGCCAGTCCATGAAGTTTGAGTAGTTAAGTTTGTCCTTCTCTAAGATGGACTTGAGCGAGAATTGAGAGGCGGAATTGTTTTCAGTTGACATCTACAAAGTTCAAAATCTAATGTATTAGTATTTCATGTTTAAGTGTCCTAATTATTTTATGACCCAAAAAACAAAATTAATTAGGATGAGATCCCGATTCATCAATACACAATGAACTGGCTTAGCACTGTCCACTGGCACGATTAGGTAGGTAAACAACGATTGTTAATTGTGTCCACTACATAACTCTCCTTTTGGGGTTATCGCTAAAAGCGATGTATGTTTAACCCCAACTATGCCCACTTGTCAAACAAGCGATGTTTGGTCCTTTACTGTTAACTGTAACACCGGCCTATGTTACACAGGAACCGCGATGATTACCTTCACTCATGATCAACGCCCAGATGCAGGGTCAGCACTAACATTTGGGTTCGATATAGAATGGAGTGTTAACTCGTTAAGGGTGGCATGAAACATCAATTTAAAATTGGGATTTAATTTTAATATTTACCATAAATATATTGAATGACTCGTTAGCATGATGTGAGTCACACAACAGTTTATAAAATCCAATTTTATATTGTTCGTGATAATTGAAACTTCTTTCAACACTCGACACGGTATAGTTTTAAATACCCTATTTAAACTACGTTGGTCGTATTATCGCGAATGGACTTGTTTTAATATTAAGAAAACTCCTTTTATTAAATATGCTTTTCGGTTTTTATAAAACTTGTTTTAATAAAACCGTTGCCATGATTGTGAAAATTTTATTTATTTTGGACTGAATTACAAGTTTTGTCCTTTATGTTTGTACCATATTTCAACGCATGTCCTTTAAGTTTAAAATTGACGAGTTCTGTCCTTTATGTTTGAAAATCTTACACTGTTTGTCCTTTGGCCTTAACCCAGTTAATTTTCTTCGTTAAGTCAAGTCATGTGCATGTCACATGAGGGTAGTTTGGTC
Organism: Ambrosia x helenae; assembly: GCA_030844895.1. Lineage (NCBI taxonomy): Eukaryota > Viridiplantae > Streptophyta > Magnoliopsida > Asterales > Asteraceae > Ambrosia > Ambrosia x helenae. The sequence continues at coordinate 105,189,138 of CM061224.1, forward strand.
TTTTCCCTGCCCTGATCATTTCCCCTATTAAAAAAACATCTATCTTTATCTCTTAGCACACTCACACACCCTCCCTCTGTATTCTATCTGAGAAACAAACAAGATCATCACCAGCTAGGCCACCACCACCACGATGTGTCCATCCTCAATCATAGTTTCTCTAGGGATTTTAAGGCCGTTGCATTCCTGTGTATTGAGCCGTCGTGTGGTACATCATCCTCCCACAAAACACTAAATCCCTTCCCCCTTCTCTCCCAAGACCCAAAAACCACCCACCTACTGTTACCACCACCGACCAATCAGCACAACCCACCACACACCCTCTCTCTAAACCTTCAAAACATGAAAATGAAATAATAATAATAATAATAATATTGACTCGCCTTATTTTCTCAGTGAATACAAACCAAACAAGATCACGGTGGTCGTCAGATTTGTGGTCTTAGTTTGTTATGGTATCTTGTCCGTACATCATCCTCTTCCTTCAAAAAAATGCTATTGAAACAATATGATGATTGAGATTTGTGGTCATAGGGATCCGGTCTATAACATTGAATCTCACTGTATGGGTTTGTTGAAGGTAACGATGAAGGGTTGGGTTCAAGGCGCCGACGATTAAGATTTAGGTTAGGCGATGACGATTACAGGTTGGGTTCAAGACGACGATGATTACAGGTTGGTTCAAGGCGTTTAATCGTCAGAAGTTCAGGCGGTGATGGGTGATTGTGGCTATGGCATATGGTGGTGGTTGGTGGCGAGTTGTGGTGGTGACTGGTGGGTACTAGCTGTGTGAAAGAGAGGGGAATGGGGCAAAGTTAAAAGAGAGAGTGGGAGGTATTTTTTATTTTATTATATATAATTAATGTTTTAATTTTGATTTTTTTATTTATTAACATATTCTTTATTTCAAATAAACTGGTAAAAGACTAAACTACCCTCATATGACATGCACATGACTTGACTTGACGAAAAAAATTAACTGGGTTAGGGCCAAAGGACAAACGGTGTAAGATTTTCAAACATAAAGGACATAACTCATCAATTTTAAACTTAAAGGACATGCGTTGAAATCTGGTACAAACATAAAGGACAAAACTTGTAATTAAGTCTTTATTTTGGGTTATCTAAATTATTTACAATAAATAAACCACAACCACAAAACATAATAATAAAATTAAACGAATCGAGCCCCTAATAGGTCGCCCGTTTCGTTTTAGCCAGAAACGAAACGAACTAGTCAAAAGGGTTTCAAAACAATTTTGATATAGCTCCCACTTGACCCGAGATCTCTATCTTCATGGAACCTATTCGCCTTTTTATCTTCGTCTTGATCTTGTACTTGAAGGATTACAACAATAAATTTGAAAATACAATAAAATCAAATCTATTCTAATCCTATCTATTACACCGGATCCAATATCCGTAATAAAAAAAATACAAATCAATAAAGAAATAAAACCATCACAAACACAACCATGACAAGGGTCAAATACCTAGGGCTCGATTCACATCACAATCCATGAACAACTAAAAGCTTTTGATCTTTTGTCAAAATACACAATTTTTGACAAATAAAACATAGATCAAAATTATAACTTTATCATCTATACGCGCGTAACCGTGGCTCTGATACCACTGTTGGGAATCATGGTATCGTATACACAGCGGAAGCGGTTTATATATTTATCAAAACCGGATTATATATACAATATATATGTGTGGCGATTTATATATATATAAATATATATGTAATTTTATTACATATATTAATAAAATATTCCCAATCAGGATCTCAGTTAAACGCGTATAAACAAATAAATAATATAAACAACCATAGGGGGTTTAGTAATCAACCTTTGACGACTACACCGGAATTGTAACACGCAAGTTACAACGAATCCTCGCTAGTAGGAAGTTCACAACCGAGCACGAACCAACCGGGAAACAACACTTGCAAGAGGAAGGTGGTGGCTTGTGGTGGTTGATAGCCGAACAAAAGGAAGAAGGCGGCGGCCTTCTTTTCTTTGGTGGCGGCCGCAAAAAGCCAAGAAGAGGAGGCAAGGGTTTGTTGTTTTATCAAAAGTGTGCATTAGGGTTTACTCCTTAACCCTCCTTTTATAAGACAACAACTTGCAATAAACCCCCTTGCTAAATATCTTAATACTCCTTAATATTAATCTTATTAACATTAAGTCCCTCAAGATACTCCTTAATATTAATCTTATTAATATTAAATCCCTCAAGACTAAAACAATTATTATTTCATAAATAATAATCCACCAACGCGTGAACTTATCTGATTCGTGTACCAACGTGTAACTCTTCGGATCGTACCGGTTCGGGTTACGTTAATCTCGACTTTTAATTACATCGGACATCCTATATATCCAACAAATACTTACCGGTTATAGCGATATATATAATTCTCAATCAAAAATTTTTCTATTTTAAATACATTTGAATTAAAAAACACTTACAGATAAAAACAAATCTACATATTGATCCCTACATCACTTCTATTAAACTATTCTTCAATATATAAACACATCAACTCATTGATTTACCAACAACTGATTTTATCTACCACATAGTTCAAATGCGTGCTAATTCTTTTAGTAGGTATGACTAAATCAATCATTTTATATTTATAAGATGATTGTTATTTTTAATGATTTGGTGATTTTTTTATTTTTTTATTTGCGCTTTTTTTCTTAGGCCCGCACTTTTTTTTTGCGTTTCTCGCCTAGGTTACAGGAGGAGCCTAAGTGACTTGAGTGCGCCTCACGCCTTTGATAACTATGGTGAGTTTACTATGCGGTGGGGTTCCCCTTCCCCATTATTTCCCTTTGTCCACATCAACGTCACGTCACATTCCCCTTCCCTTCCACCAAAACAAGGGTGTAGTTCCCCTTTCTTCCCGTTCCCCCTTCCATTTATTTTTAATTTTTTTATTTAAATACAATGAAAGATAATTTTTTTCATTAAAAATAAAAAAGAAATACAAACTAAATTAAAAATACGTTAAAAATACATAGACAAAATTAAAAATAAATAAATAAAGTAAATAAAAACAACTATGGTGCATTTCCTCCTAGTCATTACTTGGCAATCTTGTCTTTCATTCTCTTCACGACCTCACGATGTTATTCGAAAAGGGTGTCAATATTGGTGATCATCATTTGAAATTCTTCTTTTTCTAGATTTTCTTGGTCGATTTGGAACCGCTTCCTATCTAACTCGAGCCTTTCCATTTCCCTCGCCGCCACTGCCTCCTTTTCTTTTTCTCTTTTTTCATACCTCTCCGCTTGCACTTCCTTAAACTCGTTTAAGTTTTGTAGAAGTAAATCTATTTTCGCCACATCGCTTGAGGCCTTTCCCTTTTTAACTCGAGGTTGCTTTTTTTTGCGCGGTCCCTTCCAATTGGCTGCCCCGATTCCGGATTGGACCTTTGTCTTCGAACTCTGGATCGTTATTTATGTTGATAGCACAACGTGCATCCGACCCACCCACACTATAACTTCCAGACGTGCCCGTTTTTAATCTTTTTGCTTGTGATACCTCATTAGGTACCACTTTCCACTTTTCACATTTGCTCAAAAATTCGCACAGCCTCATGTACCCCCACGACCCATGCTTCTTGTTGAATTTTTGAACTGTCGCCGCCAAAACATTTTCGTCACTTTGACCGGTCGTACGATTGTTTCAAGCATTTTGATAAACACCCACAAATGACTGACAACTTCGCTCATCTCCCTAAACTTGGTACTAACAGAGTGAACTTTTCGATACGGCTTGCGTTGCATTAATTTAAAAAATTCCATGCAAACTTGGTTCCAAACACCATCTTTTTTTCCTATTTCTACCTAGACGTTAATAATTCGAGTTTAAAAACATATGTAAATATAATAAAAACCGTCCACCTATATTTATATAATAAATTCTCACTTTTTATCGGATCGGTAGACACGTTCACACAAGCTCATTCGTGCAACTCGACAAGATTCCAAGGAATGCTTTTCGCCTTGGTACTAGCTCCTTCTTCTTGTGCACATTTTTTCTCCTTGGCGGCTTTTTTTAGGCTGGTTGGGTTTCGGGTATAATGTCATCGTTGGCACCTAAAGACACAAAATCGTGCTCAGGTTGTGATTGAGGCATCGACGGTAACATTGACATTTGTTGTTGTTGTTGTTGTTACATTTGCCATGAGTTTTGGGCTTGATTAAAATCGCCAAACGCGTATATAGTCGGATCAGCCGGTGTCGTGGGACATACGAATGGGGCTTGCGTCGAGGGAGTGGCGGGTGTGTTTGGAAATATGGTTGCGAGTTTAATCGCCTAGGATCCATAAAGTATTTTGGTTAAAAGAGTGATGAAAGGGGGTATGTATTTTTGAAAATGGTTTGGTTTAAATATGTGTTTTTTAATGTTTTGGTTTAAACATGTGTAAATGGCTTTGTTTAAATTAGTGGTGATTTTTGTATATAAAAATTAACGTTTGCAACGATAAAAAAAGCCAGCTTGAGGAGGAGGGGAAATTTCCCCATTTGCACCGAGATCACATTGGAGGGGGGGGGGGGGGGGTTCCGTCGGGGAAGGGTCACATCTCACCTCCTCATTTTGTTCCTCGTATCCACACCCATCTTCTTAGCACAATACTTTATTTATCAAAGTTTAGCAACATACACCTAGACACTCACCTTATGAGGTGATCCTAAAATGTGGTTCCTTGTTTATCGTGGTTAGTTTAGCTATAAACGGGGTCATTGTAAGTGTCTATTTGGTATGCTTCGTTGATAAATAATAAAAAAAATAGTCGACCATGTTGTTTTATCGTGTTTTTGTGTGTTTGTTCAAGTGCCTAATTTTCCAACATAATCTAATCCGCTAACTACCTTACGACCATGAGATGTACACTTGCTAATGACACACAATTAACTAATTTATGTATGCCATTAATTTAACATGTATATTAGAATTAAGAGAAAGTTTTATATAAAAATGATGGTTACGTAAAAAGTGTAGAAAAGATTTTGGGTCTTTGATCTAAAAAATCAATTGATGAGACTGAAAAAGGGAAATATACACCGGATATTTTGAAAGAAGAAGTGGGGAAGGGTAAAATATATATATAACCTACAATGTTGATTTTTTTTTTCAAGTTCCACCCTATTTTTCAAACGTCCATAATTTTTTCACACTACATTTTTTTTAAATACACCAAAAAATAAGTTTTTTATCCTCTTTATTTGCATACCCTGTTGCTATAATTTTTTTAAAGTTTTTTTTTGCTGGGATGATAACTTGCGTGATTATAACATGCGCAAGTTATACCTGATTATTACGCAAGTGATCAACCCAACAATTTTTTAAACTATAGCAAAGAAGTATGCAAATGAAAAAGCATAAAAAAGTTGCTTTTATGGTTTATTTTTTTTTTTTTAAAGAAAAATAATGTAGTTTGAAAAAGTTATGGACTTTTAAAAAATGAAGGTGAAACTTGGAAAAATCAACAATTTTAATGATGGACAAGAATACATTTTTTGTCTAATGCCACATGTCGTGCTCTTTGCCCTTTCTAAACTTTTTATGTTAATGTGACTCTTTACAATAACCTCTGCCTGCCCCCACCCTTGTGGTGGAGTGACATGAGAAGTGATGGATGAGGTTTGGGACTGAGAGGTCTTAAGTTCGATTCTTGATCCCACCTGGGCTTTACCAATTTCCCATTATCGTGCCTTTAGGCGGGTGGGAGATTGAGTTTTCTCTGGTTTGGGAATCACGTGCGGGATCTGGCTTCCAATGAGAGCAAGATTTATAGAAAAAACTCCCGTCGAGAGTCGGACATAATATGTTGTGTTGGCCGTTTAAAAAACAATCATTAAGTATGAGTTTTTTATGAGTAAGGGTACAATATTCTCATTGAAGGACATACAATATATACAGACTCGAAGCTCCAGTTTAGGAGGGAAACAAGCTATTGACCTTGACCAAAGACTAAGAAATAACTTCCTAAGACTAAGCTATTGACCTTGACCAAAGACCAACATAAATACAATAATTACAAGACATGAATCATGGTAAAAGTCATGTATGGTTAATACGCCCCCGCAAGATGGAGGCTCCATTGGAGACTCCAATCTTGGATCGAAAGGAAAGAAACGGTGATCGTGGAAGTGGTTTGGTGAGGACATCAGCTAGTTGATCCTTTGAGCTAATGTGAAAGACCTTTAAGTGGCCGGCATTGACTTGTTCACGAACAAAGTGGTAGTCGAGGGCCACATGTTTCATGCGGGAATGGTACACCGGGTTGGCACAAAGGTAGGTGGCACCGGTGTTGTCACAGAAAAGATATGGTGTACGTGCCGTGCGAAGACCGAGTTGTTGGAGAAGATTTTTAACCCATGAGATTTCAGCTGCGGCGTTTGCTAGTGCTTTGTATTCTGCTTCAGTAGATGAGCGCGAGACCGTTTTTTGTCTTGATGAACGCCATGAGATTATGTTGGATCCAAGATATAATATATAACCTGTAGTAGATCTGCCTTCATCATGTATGCCTCCCCAATCAGAATCTGAGAAAGCATGTAAATCAAGTGAGGACTGTTTATTTAACAATAACCCATGGTGCAATGTTCCTTTCAAATAGCGGAGAACCCGTTTGAGAGCTTGCAAGTGTGACTGTTTTGGGTGGTGCATTAACTGGGAGAGTTTGTTGACAGCGAAAGAGATATCAGGGCGGGTGAAGGCAAGGTATTGAAGTGTGCCAACAAGTTTGCGATAAGGAGTTGGGTCAACGGGTGGAGAGGCATCCGAAGGGATAAGCGGTTCAGAGACGCTTAGAGGGGTGAGGACCTCTTTGGCACCATCCATTTTGAAAGTGGTTAAGATGTCCTGAATGTGCCTATGTTGGGAGAGGAATAGACCATGAGGAGTTGGAATGACTTCGATTCCTAGGAAGTGATGTAGAGGGCCTAAGTCTTTGATCGAATTTTTTTTGCTTAGGGCTTGAACAAAGATGTCCATGAATGGATTATTGTTTCTAGTGAGGACAATGTCGTCAACGTAGACGAGTAGGTAGCAAGTGTTACCATTTGTATTGTAGACAAAAAGAGACGCATCAGAGAGACATTTTTTTAAAACCGAAGCTAATGAGGAAGGCGGTTAATTCATTGTACCAAGACCGCGGGGCTTGTTTAAGGCCGTAGAGAGATTTCTTGAGTTTGCAAATGTGATTAGGAAACGCCGAATTTGCAAATCCGGGTGGTTGAATCACGTACACATCCTCATGTAAGGTGCCATGAAGAAATGCGTTATTGACGTCTAGTTGGCGTAACGACCACCCTCGAGAGAGTGCGATGGAAAGAACAGTACGAATGGTGACAGGTTTCGTTACTGGACTAAAGGTATCAAAATAGTCCTTACCGTACTGTTGATGAAACCCTTTTGTGACTAGGCGCACTTTAAATTTATGAGGGACAAGCTCCCATGTATGGTTTTGAATAAGAGCGTTGTATTCAAGATCCATTGCTTGTCGCCATTGTGGATCTTTCATCGCTTGGATGTGAGTAGAGGGCTCAATGGATGTAGGAAGTGGGTGAAGTGTGGTGGAGTTGATGAAGTTGGAATTGTAATATTTTGGGTTAGGATTTCGAGACCGTTGTGGGCGAGTAGAGGTGGTAGGGTCATTGGAAGGCTGTGTAGGAGTGGAGGATTCTGTAGGAGATGAGGACTGTGTATGGACAGTGGAGGACTGTGTAGGGATAACGGAGGACTGTGTAGAGGACAAGAGTTGTGTAGGGTTAGGGGAATGTTGTGTAGGTGTAGTAGAAGGTTGTGTAGGGTTAGATGAATGTTGTGTAGTATCAGGCAACTGCTGTGTAGGTGCAGCAGAATGTTGTGTAGGGTCAAGAGAGGGGTGTGTATGAGGTATGGGTTGGGGTGTGGGATCTATGGGAGGTTGTGTAGGGTGTGAAGGCTTTGTAGGATTTGGTATGTTGTGAAGAAATGATTCATAGGTGACAGTGGGAGATGCGGAGTTATTGGTGTGGGATGGGAAGATGTGTGGTATGAATTCAACATGACGAGAGTGATATAGCTTGTTGGTGGCTGGATCAAAGCATTTGTATGCTGATCTGGAAGAGGAGGATCCAAGAAAGATACATGATGCGGAGCGAGATTGCAACTTGGAGGTGTTGTATGGGCGGAGCCAAGGATAGCAAAGACATCCAAACTGTTTTAGTTTGGAGTAGGTGGGAGCAACATTGAATAACATGTTATAAGGTGATTTGTTGTTCAAGATGGTGGTGGGTAGACGGTTGATGAGATAAGTGGCGGCTTGAAAGGCATGTGACCAAAATTGTGATGGGAGTTGAGCATAGTGGATGAGGGCAAGGCCCGTTTCAACAACGTGTCGATGACGACGTTCGGCCACCCCGTTTTGTTCGGGTGTATGAGGGGGTGTGGTGTAGTGAGAAATTCCATGAGTTGTGAGAAATGGTTTAAGACCAATGTATTCACCACCATTGTCAGTAAATAGAGAGATAAGAGGTGTTTGAAAAAAAAATTTCCACTAGTGATTTGAATTGTAGAAAAAGGATGGAGACGTCGGATTTTCTTTTTATCGGATATAACCAAATGTATTTAGAAAAATAATCGACAAATATGACATAGTACTTGAAGCCGTCAATGGATGTTTGGACCGGACACCACACATCGGAGTAAACGATTTGCAACGGTTTATTTGCAACAAATGAGTTTTTACCAAAAGAAATTTTATGGCTTTTATTTAACGAACAAGATTTGCAAGGAAAAGACTCGGGTGACACTTTATTACCATTTAGTCCTAATTTAGAATTTAAGGACTTGAAGACTTGAAACGAAGGATGTCCAAGGATATGGTGCCACGCAAGTAGAGATCTTGTTGTTGTTGCATTGATTTGAGGAGAGAGTGTGGTTGGTCCATAGTAAACGTCATTGACGTTCACGCCCCGCATGAGATGCGCCCCCGTGCTTAGATCCTTAACCACGAAATGATATGGAAAAAAAATTCAACAGAAACTTGATTAGTACGACTAAGTTTTGCAACAGAAATAAGATTATTACGAAGAGATGGAACGATTAAGACATCGTTTAAGAAAAGCAGTCGTGAGTTGGTGTGAAGGGTTGTTTGACCAACGTGTGTGATAGGAAGGGTTTTACCGTCACCTAAAACAATCTCATCCGGGCCACCATATTCGGAAAGAACATGCATTTGGTTGTTGTTGTTGTTAGTGTGATTGGAATCGCCTGTATCCCACATCCATGGAGTGTTTGGAACCGTAGTGTAAGAAGATGTATTGTTCACAACTGGGTATGAGTAGGAATCATGAGTAGAGACTTGATGGTCGCGTAGGAAGCGACGAAGTTTGCGACAATCTTCCGTTACATGACCGGGTATGCTGCAAAAATAACAAAAAACGTTAGTTTGGCTGTTGTGGGTCGGGTTGTTTTGAGTTTGGGTTGCAGATTTGTTTGACCACGAGGAGCGTCGGTTTTGTAATGATGGGTTTGAGGCTGAGGAACAATGGTTCCGATTGTAGTTTTGGTTAGATTGATGAACAAAAAAGGGAGCCATTGAGGCTGCAAATCAGAAAAAAGATGAAAGGGTTGTGTGGGCTACGGACAAAAGGCTGTCGAAAGCTGTGATGGATCGGTTGGCTCAAGGGAACTTTAGGCTCTTGATACCATATTAAGTATGAGTTTTTTATGAGTAAAGGTACAATATTCTCATTGAAGGACATACAATATATACAGACTCGAAGCTCCAGTTTAGGAGGAAAACAAGCTATTGACCTTGACCAAATACTAAGAAATAACTTCCTAAGACTAAGCTATTGACCTTGACCAAAGACTAAGAAATAACTTCCTAAGACTAAGCTATTGACCTTGACTAAAGACCAACATAAATACAATAATTACAAGGCATGAATCATGGTAAAAGTCATGTAGGGTTAATAACAATAACCTCTTCCTACAATTAATTAACTGAATAGACTATAATGAATTAACATATCTTACAACTACAAATATAAATAAATTTATATTTTGCACAATGTCACTCACTATAAGAAATATCTTACAGACTATTTTGTATTAATAAATTTGTAAGAATGAAGAATGAAAAATAAATGGTCAAACTTTATCCTAAATTTGAGGCAAAGCAGATAAACCTGCAAGTGTATACATGACAAATATAAATGGGTGTCGGTGGTAAATAAAAACAGGTAAAATAGTAAAGGTACAGTTTACGTACTAAAACCGCGTTACATGGAATGGGCCACCATAAGATAAAAGATAAGATTGGTGGATATCTTTTTCATATTTTTCCCTTTCACACTCCCAAAAGTTACAATCAATAATAAATAAAAATTTTAAATTTTGTCAGAAAATTGACAGAAAAAACAAACCTTAATTACAAACTGTGTTTGTATTCTTCAATACATGTAGTACAGAAACTTATAATTCAATGCTATATAAATTATTTAGTTGCTTCTCTAGCTACCTTTTTTTCTATAACAAATCTTTTTAATGTTTAAAAAATTGCTAAATCTATAAATTGTTAATTATATAGATATTCTTGTATTATATTATAATAAATTAATAATTGAGATAGAGGAATGTTAAATCATTTGACATGTTTAGATAGATAGGACGGTATTTTATAGTAGATGTGTCTACAATTATAAAATCCTAGCCGATGGAAGATGTAAAACATAATATATAAATCCTTTAACTGATCATTATGGATATTTTTTTGTCATCTCGGATCTTAGACTTAACCAGTAACATGTGTAAGAGGTAAAATAATACACAACAATGTGGTGTTGCGAAAATTGTACGATAGTATGTTACAATGCAATGGAGAGATCTCTTCATGCCTACAATGCAAGGACAATCACTTCCAATATTTTCTCTCTTACCCTCTCACAAGTTTCTGTTTCTTTTCACACAAGTAATGCGTGCCTATGGATCATACGCCTTCTTCTTCGTCACACTCTCTTCCAAGTTTGCAACGCGCAGTTTAAAAACTCTCATTGGGGATGTTCTTATGTCCCTCAGTGTTAGGTTTGGTTACTTTAATTGTATGTAATCTTTTCCAAACATTTCATGGTCTTTAGTATGTAAGATGCATCCATTCTCAAGTTAGAAATGAGGTGGTGTAAGTTTGGATTAAATGATCGGTGACAGGTAAGAGGAAGCTCCTTTAATACATAAAGATCTAAATCTATATCATATTCAATTATTATTTATTATACATAAAATAATTTTAAAAATATGAAAATACCATAAGGTTATATTAAGATACATTTTGAGAGTATTTATAGTCAAAATAATAGTTGGGATATAGCAAACAAAGTGTAAAGTTGAGAGTATTTATAGTCAAAATAATAGTTGGGAGTGATATCGGCCAACAAATAACAGTTTGAAATATTTAAATCCAATTCCCCCCCTTTAAAAACAAAAACTATTCCATTAAACAAAAGTCACTTGATTAGTTACAAACACAAAATCACAATTTTTTTTTTGGAAGGTGTGTTTCAGCGGAGAATCCAAACGACGCACAACCCCTCAACCCCAGTTCGAATCCAGGTAAAACGTGGGTGTTGAATTTCTCACCCCTTAGTGCGAGTGGGGGGGACTCAAACCTGAGACCAAGCCGGGCGGGAACCTTCCTAAGGAGTAAACTCTCCCACCTCCGACTAGCTAGACCGGACATCATTGGGCAACACAAAATCACAATAACTTTTATCTATTTTTTTATGTAAAACTTAATCACCTGTTAAAAATATATAAAGGAAATAATTTTTGTTTACAATTTTTAATACAAACTTTAAATAAAATTCGTAGTTTCCTAGGTTTACAATATTGTAAAGTCTAATATTTAAAATCATTACCCTTCCGATAATAGGTTAAAACATATTATGACGGTGGACAATACTTCAAAACTTTTGGCAGTTTGGCAAGCACTTAATGAGGTCATGAGTGAATTGAAGAAACAAAAATATCTAAAGGGAGATTTTGTGGTTCTTGTTTTTCATGTTCTGCTTTCCTTTTCCTCAGGGCCCTTACCACGTGCCTAAGGCAGGGTTTAGAAGTCATGACCAAAATGTCACATTTTAGGATTTTCTATTTTCCTTTAGAGATAAATCGTCACGTTAGAGGCGGCGTATGATGACAAGAGATGGTTTTAGAAGATACGTTTCCAAAAAAAAAAAAAAAAAAAAAAATGTAGATACTAGAATCTGATTCGCGTTTTATAATGTACAGGTAAAGGACAAGTCATTTTTACCGTAATGCATGGTGTTTATACTTAAATACGAGTTGTTTTTTCGTTTATATATGAGATTTTTCTTAATACTATATAAATCTAGCGGAAGCGATTCTCTATTTGGGTTTGTTTGTTTGTTTGTTTTTGCCCTGCGGCTGGAGGGCTGCTCGGTTGTAGTCAGTGACTCTCAAACCGGCTAGGTGGTTTTGATACAAGAAGTGTAGAGAGAAAATGAAAGATGTTGATTAAAAATATTTGGTACATGCAAATGAGGAGATAACCTCCTCTATAAATACATAAATGAAAATACATTAAACAAAAAATGAGCTAATCTAAAAGCACAAAACAAGGTGCTAGTCTTGAGGTATAATGCAAGAAAGACTTTGACTACAATTATTACTTTAACTAGTCAAGTGGTCATAATCTCCAATAAATACTATTATTTTATAAAAAAAACACTATGTTACGTGTGAGTTAAACTCGATACATGAGTTAGTATCCGATGATGTGATTTTTTTTTTGCCGGACATGACCAATAGGTATTATAAGGTATAATATGTTTAAAAATTGTATACATTTGTGATTTTCTTTTTCTAAAGTTATATTATCTTTTCTATACTTTACGGATGATGTTATTAGTTTTCTTGAATGTAATATATTGCTGACATATAGTTATCACTTTATAATTGCCTTCTAAGGTTTTGTTGTATCTATAACTTAGAGTGGGTTGAAATTGACACCTCTATTGTAGTTTATGGCATAACAAGTTGAAAACTCTTTGTTATTTTGGTATAGAGAATAATCATTTAATATACTCGTGGTGGTGAACATATTGTTTGGGTATACAACTGGCATGATGTCAGGTCACTTTTGCATTCCGGTTCAAGCCTCTACGTCTACATCGGGGTTGGGATACCCGGTTGTTGTGGTTTCACTACAGGCGGTTTTCAAGTTGGACTTGAAGTGTCAAATAACCGGGAACGATTGAAATCCCATTACAAGTAGACTCGAAAAAACACGTTAATAAAAGTTATGACAACTCTTTACATAAAATCATTCAAAATTGTTTAAGGTTAAATATCACATTATTTGTTCAGTTTTTAAATTATAACTAAATTGGTCTAAATTTGTATCATTAAGTTTTGATTTATCGCATCACTACAGTATATTCATATGCATTTCTTTTATTCGAACCTCTTTTTATTTTCCTTGTCCTAACTACCAAAATAAATTCGGGTATGGAATAGCGAGTCTACGAATTGAATTAGGGTTTAGATTCTTGATAATCCGACACTAGTAATTATGTCTCATGTCTTGCGCGTTATGAGATCAACCAACGGGTGTTAGGATACAATAACATACACATTGTAGATGTGTTATGTTGTGCATAATCATTAATATAGTGTGCCTGCTTATTGTTGATATATCTAATTTTGACATAACACTCTGTTTCAGAGTTTCATTAAAGGGTGGAAGAGATAGGATTGGAAAGAAAGCAGGAATAAAATGAGTTCTAAAGTTTTTTATAGGAGGGAAGGGGAGAGAATGAGAGGGATAATAAAGAGGTTTTTAGGGTGATTTTCAATCTTTCCAATTTGAAAGGATCTGGAGAGAAAGGAAGAGAATGAAGATCATTTCTCTTCCATCATTTAATGAAACTCTGAAACAGAGTGTAGTGTATATTAAAAATATATTGCCTATCAGGATTCAAGGTGAGCTATTTTGCGATTAAACATCCTCTGATTATCAAACTTCTTGTAATTCACTGATTTCATAACTGAATGAAAGATGAAATCAAAATGCACTACAAACAATTTGCGGATGATTGTAGATGGCGATAAAGAAAATCAATGACACAAACTTTCTGATCATAAATTACAAAGTGAAGCGTCACGCCTTTTCCTTTTGCAACTGTTCACTTGGTAAACTACCTTGAGTAGAGGTGCACAAAACCGGGTTTTTTTAATACCCGGGTTTTTAATACCCGGGTTCGGATAAGTACCTGGGTTGGGGTATGATCGGGTAGGGTATAACCGGGTATTACGAATAACCGGGTCGGGTTTGGGTAGGGTATTTTTCTGAAAAACCATACCCTATATACCCGGGTTTAGGTCGGGTTCGGGTTTTCAATACCCGGTTTTCGGGTACAAAAAAACCCTATCCGTGTGATTTTTTTTCTTTTTTGTGTTTAATTCACTTCTTTTTTTGTTCCTAAGCTATTTTTTGCATACAAACTTCTTTAATATTAGTAAATAACATAAAAATACATACTTTAATATTAGATTCCTAGAAAAAAAATTACAAGTTACATTAAATAGGCTGCTTACATCTTTTTTTATGTAATATCTAAAAGTCTAGAACTAGTACTTAGGAAAACACAAACATACATACGATATACATAAATAATTCTCATATATCTGTCTATAATTTCTCATTAATGATATAAAATAAGTTAAGTAAGCTATAACTAGTGTCATTCAACACGATGACAACTACGTTTAAAATTTAGATTACTTATAAAATTAACTATTTTAAATAATTGTTAAACTTCACAAATGAATCGGGTATTCTAAAGAACCGGGTACGAACCGGGTACGAATATTATAATAACCGGTTTTGGGTTTAAACCGGGTTGAAAAAACCCGAGTTCGGGTTCGGGTTTTAGGTGAGCTGGGTATACCCTGACCATATCCTACGGGTAGGGTCGGGTACGGGTATGAAATACCCGAGTTTTAAAATACCCGGATTCGGGTATTTTCTTCGGTTTTGGGTCCAGGTTCAGGTATTTTGTGCACCACTAATCTTGAGTCCTTGACAACCTTTCAATTTGCTGGACTTCCTAAACTAGGGCTGTTCACGAGCTGAGCCGATCCGAGCGGAGCTTTGCTCGTGCTTGGCTCGTTTACAAACCGAACTGAGCGGAGCGGCTCATTTATAATCGAGCCGAAAACTGAACGAGCATTCTTCGAGCGCAAATTTTCCAAGCGAGCGCTGAGCGAAAATCGAGCGGAGAATAATATGGACGATCATAAAATTGGGATGTTTTCTTCGATGTTTTCATTGTCGGGTGACAACTAAGGTCGAAATGTCCGATGATAACACTAATATTGAGACCCCAATGTCCAAGGATAAGGCTTAGATTGAGGCTGGTGAGGTGATGAGCATACGTCAGAGAACAATTATTGCATTGTGACGTAGGTGTGATACCAAGCGATAATTAGCGATGGACGACTAATAACATAAAGAAGTCAAGACTGTCACCTCATGACTTATTGTTTTACTATTAAATCTATTGTTAATTTTTTTTTATTGAGTTAAGTGGACTGATTATATTTTGTTCGCATAT
Source organism: Ambrosia x helenae (assembly GCA_030844895.1). Lineage (NCBI taxonomy): Eukaryota > Viridiplantae > Streptophyta > Magnoliopsida > Asterales > Asteraceae > Ambrosia > Ambrosia x helenae. The sequence goes on from CM061224.1 coordinate 105,204,788, forward strand.
ACTGAGTCAAATCCAATAGAATCTTATATATATAAAGCCATAAATTTATCTGTAAATTGTGTGTATATTTATTATTAAATAAATAAAAATTTATTCGAGCCGAACCGAGCCGAGCGTACCTTTGCTCGTGCTTGGCTCATTTACAAACCGAACCGAGGCGATAGGCTCATATACAATCAAGCGGAAGATCGAGCGAGCATTTTTCAAGCATTTTCCGAACGAGCGACGAGCGATCCACGAGCGGTGAGCGATTTGAACAGCCCTATCCTAAACCATATTACACACATACAACTTGTGGGCTGTTACTAATCAGCCCATATACAAACATAACTAACAGACTTCATAGTGTTTGGCCCGTTACATAATACATAATAAATGCAATTTTGTTGTAGCCCAATAAGATTTAAATGTCTAAAAGATGAGAATCCAACAAGTTATCTTTTACAAAAACTGAACACACACATCAAAATGTATATAAAGTGTTCGCTATGACTATTTTCTAAATACTGGTCACACTTATTTGTTGCTTATACGCCATGCATCTAGAGTTCTTGCTACATGAAATAATCTAGATTAACATGAACAAGTGCATATTACGGGCCCTAAAAGCCCGTGCGATCGCAAGATAACTATGTGGAAGCCATGATTAAATACACACAACCCATAAGCCACAATACGTGAAATACGATATCTGTTAACATCCATGTGAAGAAAATAATGGACTGTTTTGTGCTTCTTCACATTGTAGATGTAGTGGTCTTTCTCTCGAATAGTTTACCCGATACACATAGTCTAGTCATATAAGGTTACTACAAATCGGGGTTCATCAATCGCGTGGTTTAAAGATAGGATAACCACTAAAGAAAATTCATGAAAATGACTTAGATTAGGCATGTCAAGACTTACATTACAATGTAATAAACCTTTATTAATCATATAGGATTATGTTGCGATATGTTACATGTAACACACATATCGCTAATGGTTTATTACCAAAAATTATTAATATGGACACAACTCTATAAGTTACAAACAAATGTAGTTTTGGTATAACAAAAGATTTAACATATAAACTTCATTTAGTTAGGAAAGCTCCCGGTCGATCGAATGTGATACAAAGTCTTCTGAAGCCCGTATTTTATCACGGCCCGATTGCCAGCCCGAAAACCATTTCCGTACACGGGTGAGGCGTCGGTTTCAATCTGCTGCTTAAAGAAGTCTGCAAGCTTCTTCTCAAATGGAAATCTTCTCCCTTGCCTTGATAGGGATGCTATCTCGGATGTTAACCACATATGAGCTACTGTTTGACATATTCCTTCTTCGACATCTGGACGGACACTCGGGTACCCTATAATAACAAATAGTTAATTTATAGTATGTAATATGTATTCATATATATGAAGTTATGAACATTTCAAGTCATGAGTATTATAAAAAAAATGCTTAGTTATGAATAAGTCTAAACATTAGTTTAACAATGTATTGAATATTATGTTAAAGAGTTGTGGCCAAACCATTAAGTCGCAACCAGGCATGCATCATTTCATGAGCCAAGATTGATCCAGTAAGCAGCCTGTTATTAGCAGCCATAAATTAAGTTAATCTTCAAACACAAAATTGATTCGGGGCGGCCGCACAATTTTTTAAAATTATTTTGACCCGCCCATTTTCCCACCTCTAGTGTAAACTATTGACAGGAAAACACTTAAAACACGCAAACAATACCTTGGAAGGCCGTATAAAACGAGAATAGCAGTGACCTCAGCATGACGGATCAGCTGATACGGCTCTATTCTCATGCTTGGGACCCGATTTCCCATCCCAATCCTTGGTTGGCTTGAAACCTGCCAACATAATAACATTCAACAAAGCGAATAACATCATTCCTAAAATTTAAAACCGATTTAGCAATTCTTACTGTGCGGACAATTTGTTCCTCAGAAAGACAGAGTCCTCTGGTCTCGGGCATGTGGTAATGACCCTGACGAAAAAGAAAACCGAAACTCAAATGTGAAAAATGAAAAATACAACGGAACTTATATATATTCATTGAGCAAAGGATATAAATTATGTTACATTTGTTTCTCCATCCATGGCCTCATTAAGCGCTTGCCTCTCAACCAAAAGTAATGGGATATCTTGTTCCAATTTCATGTTCAAACTTGCAAAAAACTTCTGTATTTCAAGATAGAGCGGTTGACAATCCGCAGTACCCATGACTGCAGAATCAAGACACTCCAAGCATAGTTTTCTACCATCATTAAGAGCAGCATATTGTACTTCCTTTGGCTGAAAACGACAAACATTCACTTGGTATACGGAAACATTATAGAGTCATAAAAGTGGTTACTTTTCAATGATATTAGCCTTAATCAAAACATACCTCGAAGCGATCACAGCTACCACACCTAGGAGTCCCATCACGCTCATGACGAGGGCAGTATTTCTGAGCCCAAAAAGGATGTACCTTGTATTCAACAAAACCAGCAACATCTGTTCGAATCTGTAAAAAATATCAAATAATCAAATTCAAACTGGATTAGTTATACAAGAGCATAGTCTCTTAACACATGAAACAAATACTTACAAAGTGGCGGCAAACATCACACCGTGGGTGATGGTTTTCCCTAAAGCAAGACTTGTGATACGGATGATTCCCCGACAATAAAAACTGAACGAAAATTAGTGAGATTTCAGTGTTCATCATATCCTTACAGAAGACAGATATACTTTAGAATAAGCATTGTGTTTAGTACCTCATAATCAGAAATCGGCAGTTTACACGCGTGGCATTTTAAACATTCTGGATGCCAAACAGCACCCATGCATCTTAGAAACTGTCCATGACTGATCACATTATTGCAACCAGCGCAAATCCTACACAAAGGCGAAGCAAGTAATGAAAATATTACTAAACATTCTATATACACAATTTTCACTAAATATAGAACACAATACGCTGTAAATCGAGAGCATTATATAAAGAAAAAACTTACCCATGTCCTGTTGAATGTGGGAATGGCATAGGTTGACGAACATTTGCATTGCGGTTCACATTTCTATTCCAGGGTGCAGGCTCGAGTTTCAGTCTTCCTTGTAGAGCCTTTGCAAGACGTTCATCTTCTTTCCGAAGGAAATCATCATCTGAACAACAGACGTTCAGTGTTCACATACATCTACAATCATATTTACTTAATCGTATTTTTATAACCGATTTCATCTTTGACGATAGACAACAGGTACAAGATAATATGGCAAACGAAAATCTATAGTTTCACAAATAAATAAATCGCGAATAGGTGATCGTTTACTTACTAAACGCATGTCTTCTTCTGCCTTCTGCAAGTGACATTGCAATTGCCCGGTCAAAGTCCTCGGATTCTGACCGTGCGTCCTACACATGATTTCATCAACAGTAAGGCACAATTAGTTATGCTTAACTGCTTGCAATGATCAAATATGATAATAGTGGTTAAAAACAAATCTGATGGTTATTATTATACCCATGAAACTTCACGGTTCGCCCCTTCGAAAATCCTGGCAACCCAATCCATTGCTTGATTAAACTCTTATCTGCAAATCATCATTAACTTATAGTTATGACATAGGAAGAAATAACATCCATGATTAGGCATCAAATCATTAGATCAGACACAATTTTAAACAAAATTGACTAAAGTTCTAAGGTTCATCAACAATAACAGTAAAATTGCACAAAAACTCTACAAATCATTTCATAGTTTCTTACAATGAAACCCTAGGACTAATAAATCTTAACAATTCTCCCCAATTCAAAGCAGCACAGGCTCATGACAAGGCCGAGCCCGAGCTATACTTATTGAGCTCGAGTTGACTCGCGATATTCAAATATATATATTTATACAATACTTAACTAGTTAACTTCATATATAAAATTATGATGAAAATAACTAAATAATATAGATACAAATTATCTTATACATAAACATTACAATCAAATTAGTTAAAAAATATATAAAAATGTATATAAAGTAATTAAATAATAATAAACGAGCTGAGCTCGAGGCTTTAGAAATCCCACTCAAAACAAGACAAGGTCAAGTTCGAGCTAGACGTGTACAAATCGGTTAGGGTTTTTTGTTTTTTTTTTACCCAAACCGGTTTTTTTGAGTGACATACAGACCGGTTTCAATGAGTGAACATCCGAACTGAACCGCTGGGCTGTTTACTGGTTGTGCATCCCACCATCGTAAACCGGTTTAAAAAAAAAAGAATCGTTTTCAAACCGGTTTACGATGGTGGAACGCGCAACCGATAAACAACCCGGCAGGTCAGTTCGGGCACAACCTGGTTTTCCAAAAACCGGTATTTTTTAAAACCAGTCCCCCCCCCCTTTTTTTAAGTTGTTTTTTGTACACCTCTAGTTCCAGCTCACGTAAGCTAAACGAGCCGAGTTTGAGCCTAGTCAGGCGACTTCTAGAGTAAGCCAAATCTTAAATAAAATTTAAAACACTAATCTTGTTTGCAAATTGAACAATAATATCAGGGCATCCAATCATCAAATCAGACACAAAATTAAAACAAAACTGAGACTATATTTTCCTAATTTCATAACAATAACAATAAATCAGATAAGAATTTCTTACAATCAAATCCAAGGACTGGAAAGATGACAAAACCATGAAATTTAAAGACAATTAAAAAGCATGAACAACGTCAATAATATATAGGTGTGAAAGTGTATAGTGTTATGATTCCATTTGACATTTAAAAAAAAAACATTTATAATGAAAAGAATCTGAAACTAAAAACAGTTGTGTTATTATCAATCATCACTGTTGCATGATCACACGGTTTCTTTAAAGTGGACGATTATTATTAATTCATTCTTAAAGTTGATGAAAAGGTATTCGTTTGAGCATTCACAGCCGGATTTGTAACCAATGTCGATCGTTGTTTGAGAGAACTGCATTCTTTAACAGTCTGTTACTTGTAGGATAAGATACATAGATAACTTTACTTTCACATGAATGGAAAGTTTTAGTAATTTGTTTCATCCCTAAAAAAGTATTGATTCAAAGTGATATTAGCTTCCTTTTGTTCCTTTTTGTTTAGACTCTAGACTTTGACACTTCATGTCCGCCTCTTGGTTAAGCTATCTTCCCAAGAAATAACAGGGGTTAAGGTCCGCCATTCATCGATGAAAGGGAAACAACCCGGATCACAAGTTAAGGCCCTTAAATGACCGTTCAATTTAGAAAATTTTGGTTGTGTTCAAGAAATTCTATATATTTATTTTCTTGAGCGAAGTCGAAGAAAAAGAAAATAAGTTGTGTTCTAGAGATACTTTTTAGAAACAAGAGAATCGAAAGGGATGGGAGTTTCATCATTCTAAATTGGAAAGAAATGGAAACAAGAAAATAGAAGAAAAGAGAAAGGAAAGGAAAAAAAGCGTTAAGAGAGACGCCACGAGGGGGGGGGGGGGGGGGGTTTGTTAGCATGCTCATGGGCACAAGGGGGAGAAAGAGGTGGGGCCATTAGCAAAGCAACCAAAATGCACGGTTTTTATTGGCTACAAGAAAAATTCACACTCATATCCATGCATCTCCCTTTCACACTCATCACCACTTTCACGTCCAAGCCCTTAATGCCTCTATGGTACCCATTCGGAACAGTGTTTGGTGCCCATATGGGCTGATGTGGTTATGACCAAACCACTATACACAGTCTAAAGGCTTACGGGATGGAGTGGAAGTTTAGGAGGTGATCCACATCAATAAGGAGTGATGATAGGCATTAATCACTCATTGTTAATGCGGGACCCCCCCGGCACAACTCTAAAATGGTTTTTGCGCACGAAGCTCCTAAAGCATGCCGACCACTTAAACCTATTATTAAATATACATCAATGTTCATCATAAGACTATAAGAAGTGGAAGGGGAAAGAGAGGGATGGAGCGCCATGTGGCACTTGTGGAACCCATGTGTGAAGGGTAAAAATTGTGGAGAGTGGAAAGGGGGGGAGTGCCATGCGGATTTTATATTTTTAATAAACTAAATAAAAAACACATTTTTAATAAAAAAACATAATTAAAAATCATAATAATTAATAATAAAATAAAAAAAACTTACAAAATAAAAAACATAAAAAAATAAACATAAAAAAATACGCCTAAAAAAACTACATATTATATTTTTCCATAATCTCACGCTTCATTTTTAGGGTCATCTCCAACTCTTGACCGCTTAGGTGATCGACGGACATGGCGAGAAATTTCATATCTTCGCGCTTTTCGCGCTGTTCTTTCATACTCATTTTTTTTCAAAGGCTTCGCGAATGGTTCTTTTCACCTCGAGCCTTTGTTGTTGAATCGTGTTGAATTGGGCAATGTTGGCATTTATGTCGGCCAAGTCACCGCTGTAAGCACCTTTGCCCGATCCCGAACCCGAAGCAGAGGACCTTTGCGCCTATTAGGCATACCAAGACATATGCCTCCAATCTCTCATTCTAGTCAACACATTCAAGGCATCTCAAGACATAAGCCTCCAAGCTCTCATTCTAGTCAACACATTCAAGGACCTTTATGTATATAATTTTTATTTATGTCATAGGAGGATTTTTCTCCTAATTATTTGTAACATTTCTTGTATATAAACCATGTAATATCTCAATAGAAATGATAAAAGTTGTTACACTTTCATGGTATCGAGCTTTGATCCATTGAATCCTAAAGTTCCCTTGCACTTCTTGCTTCTTTTTTCTTCTTCAATTCTGCCCACCCGCCCACTTTACTGTTCTCGTACCACTTGTCCATGTCTTCCTCAACCGAATTATCCACAATCCCTCTCCACTCTTTTAGCCATATTATTAACATAAAACTTAATTCAACCAATTACCTTTCTTGGGAAAAGCAAATCACTCCGGTTCTATCGTATCTAAACCTACTCGGCCATGTTGATGGTTTGAAAATCTGTCCATCCCAAACCATCATCTCAAATAACCAAACCGTCCCAAATCCTTCCTTCACCGAATGGAAAGCGGCCGATAAAAAAGTTCTCCTCCTCATAAATTCTACTCTAACCGAAGAGGCCATGGCCGAAACCATAGGCCATACCACCGCCTTATCAGTTTGGAAAGCCTTAGTAAATGCTTATAGCCATTGCTCAATTGAGCGTATTCACAATCTTAAGGATTCCCTTCGAAATCTCCAAAAAGGAAACGGATCAGTTGCCGAATATGGTCGAAAATTCAAACTCATATCTAACCAACTTGCCTCAATTGGTAACCAAATCAGTGATGAAGATAAGCGCCATTGGTTTCTTTGTGGATTAGACGCTTCTTTTGAAAATTTCTCCACTTCCCAACGCACCATACATCCTGCGCCTCCCTTTCGTGATCTCCTCGCGAATGTGGAAAATCAAGAACTCTTTGTCCAAAAACTTCATGGAACAACACCCACTGAAGCCGCCTTTTACTCCAAACAAAATCGGCCCTCTTCGTCTTTCCGTGGACGGGGTAGTTCGAACTCCTCAAGGGGTCATGGTAATTCCTACAACAAACGTTCTCCCATTTGTCAACTATGTCGCAAAGAAGGCCACTACACTAGTACTTTCCCACTCTAACCTCTTATGCGCAAAAAGCTCCCACTCTAGATGCAAAATTTAGCTCAAGCTTTTAATGCGCAATGCAATCTTGATTCCAAAAATCCGGATTGGACGGCCGATTCAGGTGCAACAACACATATGCAAAATAATATCCTTGATCTAAAGGTTTCTAAACCTCACAAGGGTAACATGCGTGTTACCTTTGGTAATGGGCAATCATTACCCGTTACCCACATTGGGAACACGTCTTTAAATAATTCTATACCTTTACAAAATGTTCTTGTTGTTCCTAACCTTACAAAAAATCTTCTATCCATTAGTAGACTCACAAATGATTCTCCCATTGATGTTTTATTTTCTAACAATTTTTTTCATATTCAAGACCGAAAAACGGGAGAAGTTCTTGCTAGAGGCATTTGCGAAAATGGCTTCTATGTCCTCACCCAAAGTCACAAGTCTCTTGTTGCCGCACTTTCCAGTTCTCAACTTCGTGCTTCGTTCAATAAATGGTATAGTCGCTTAGGACATGTTTCCTTTGAAACTATATCTACTTTGAATAAACTTGGTCATGTTTTTGTTACCTCTTTATTACCCAAACCAGGTTTATGCAATTCTTGTGAGTTATCTAAAGCAAAACATCTACCATTTATTGAAAACAACCAACGTGCTCAACAAGTTTTAGACTTAATTCATTGTGACCTTTGGGGACCCGCGCCAATTGCCTCAACGGATGGATACTTATATTATGTGATATTTGTAGATGACTATTCTCGATTCACATGGTTTTATCCTTTAAAGGCAAAATCCGATTTCTACAATGTTCTCACCATTTTTCTAAACTTTGTACAAAATCAATTTTCAACAAGTGTCAAAGTTTTTCAAAGTGATGGTGGAACCGAGTTTACAAATAATCGAGTTCAAACTTGTTTTAAAAAACATGGCATACATCATCGCTTATCTTGTCTTTATACACTAGAACAAAATGGTCGGGCCGAACGTAAACATCGTCACATCACAGAAACCGGTTTAGCAATGATGTTTAATGCACATGCACCACCAAAATTATGGCTTGATGCTTTCACTTCCGCGACTTACATCATAAATCGCCTTCCAACAAAGCTTCTTGAAAACAAGACACCATTTTTATTGGTTATAGTCTAAGATATAAAGCTTCTCGTATATCCATATCTTCGTGACTATACCAAAAACAAATTATTACCACGAAGTGCTCCTTGCATTTTTATTGGTTATAGTCTAAGATATAAAGGTTTTAGATGTCTCGATCCTTTGTTAGGACAAAAAGGATTGGTGAAACCACTTTTGCAAACCTTAGTCTAATTCACTTTCTGTCAAAATACTCTAAGTATGGAACTGCTGAAGACAAAGAATCAAACTGCTGAAGAAGAGATTCAGAAGTGCTGAAGAAGAAGTCATCAGAAGTTCTGAAGTTCAAACCAGACATTTCTACTGAAGAACTACTGAAGACAAACTACTCATCAGTAGTTTGTCATTCATCAGTACTTAAAGAAGATCTTTTCCACCGCCTTTGTATATCAGTAGTTTAATACTTTAGTATTTCTTTTTGCTTTATGTACAAGTTCCAAGACTGCAACTTGTTTCTGAACTTGCTTTTTGGCAAGGTTCATGTATTTGTAAAGTCTATAAATAGAAGGATTCATCCTTCTGTTTTAGACATTGATTTTAATACAAGAAATCCTTCAACTCTTATTATTGTTATTTCCATTTCGTGTTTACTGAGAATCTGTCAAAGTATTTCATTCTCATTCAATACTTAGATTCTCAATAAACACTTCTCATTTATTAGTTCTTGATTCCAGGGGGAGTAATAACTCCTGTTGATAAGTGTAGCTATAAAACTTATAAACATTCCGCTGTGTTATCACTCACCAAAGAACTTGCTAAACACTTAAGTGTCAACTAGCAAGTTCAACTAAAAGAGCAGCTTAAACTTGATCCAACAATTGGTATCAGAGCTTCTGGTTTATCTGATAACATATCAATCTAACACATTGAGAATCAGACACAGGCTCTTATTGATATTCAATAAAGGATTATAAGCTCACTTTTATCAACATCCATCACTTTAAGAGATATTTGACAAATCAATACTCTTTAAAATGGATCCTCATAATACTGGTTCTGCCACTAAACCTGCCATGCTTGTAAGAAATGAATATAACATATGGCAAAGGAGAATGGGACATACATTATCACAAACCAACACATGTTGCTGGAAATTTGTGATATATGGTCCTCATAAACCAGTAAACATTAATCCAGAAACTAAAGAAGAGATTCCAAAAGAACCAAAAGACTATACTGAAGATGATTTCCTAAAACTTGAGCTTGATGCAAAAGCTTTCTCTATGTTGGCAATGGCACTCCCAAATGAAATCTACTCTGGCCTATTACATTGTGATAGTGCCAAAGAGCTTTGGGACTGCCTAAAAGAACAGTTTGGAGGAACTGAAGAGGTGATTGCCAACACCAGAGAAATCTTGGCTCAACAATATGAGACTTTTGCTCACATTAATGGGGAAACTTTAACTCAGCAATTTGAAAGATTTTCCTCATTAATATCTGAGCTAAAACTAAATGGTCAGACCTATACAACTGTATCTATGCTTCATAGATTTTTAAGGTCTTTACCTGATAAATGGGAAACATACTCAATAGTCTTAAGATCTTCACCAGATTTTAGCTCCCTCACTCTTACAAAACTTCATGGGAGATTACTTACTTTTGAGAGAGAAATTGATCAAAAGAAAAAGTTACAAAATTCTGGTAAAACTGCTGATGACTATCTACCAGGTAGTACAACACTATTGGGACAAGACTCACCAACTTGTTCAAATAGTTTTGGATCTTTTGACCACATTGACATAACTGCTGGGATCTCATCTGAAAGATCATTCCCAGGTTATGACAATAATGATTTAGGTCAAACTGCTGACAACATGTGTTTTATCATGGATGACTTAAATAGTTTCAGCAGTGATGACCTTGAAGAAATGGATATTTTGCACCAACTGGCCATGTTAAGTTTAAAAACAAATAAATTTTACAAAAGGTCAGGAAGGAAGTTTCCAGGACTTAACAGTTCTACAAAAATTGGTTTTGACAAATCTAAACTTAGATGTCACAAGTGTCAAAAGTTGGGACACTTTGCTAGAGAATGTAGAAGCTCTGGCTCTAACCAATCTCAGTCTGGAAACAATTTTAACCCCAATTATAACAGGAATAATGGAACACAAGGGAGTGCACATTTTGTACAGGCACAAGCTCCACAACTCCAATATGTGCCACAAGTACAATATGTACAGATGCCTGCTCAACAGATGCAGAGCCAACAATCAATCCCTCCCTTTCCAGCTGCTCAACAACCTCCACAGCAACAGCAACCCTCTCAACAAAGTTTATTTACCTCAGGGTATGTTGACTGGAGCAGTCTTCCTTTTGACACCACAGAGTGCAATCCTGATGCAGACAACAAAATGTTTGACATCAACTGGGGAGAACCTGACAATGGTAGGAAGAACTTTGCCCTAATGGCATTTGAGGGATGCACCTCAAAATCTGCCTTGTCACAGGTATCTAAAGAATCTTTGACAAAACTGTGTTCTAATTCATGCAAAGAATCTTTTGCTCTCATAAGAGAGACCAATATTCACTTACAAGGAAAGGCAAATGACTCTGAGAGAAAATTCACTCAGATGAAATGTGACTTAGAAAGAAAACTTTATGCTAAAACAAAAGAAGTTTCTAAATTAACTGACACTGCCATTGAAACCCAAGCACAAATTAAAATCATGCTAAATGACCTGAGAAATGTCAGACAAGAGCTTGCTGACACCAGGATCACATGTGAAAAATGGGTGGAATCTTGTAAGGGGTACCAACTATTGCTAAACAAACAAAGTGCCTCAAATGTTAGGTTTGGCATAGGGTACAATCACACTGAAACACCAACAGATTTCTCTCCCAAAACTACTGAAGATGGGAGAAAAATTGTTTCAGGTGAAACTTCTGAAGAGGAAGAATGCACATCTTTCCATGAAAACTTTCTAAAATCACACAAAGAAAGTTCTTCAGAAGTACTGATTAAATCTGACTTTAAGCCATCAGTAGTTTCAACTACATCAGGAGTTGAGAACCTGAAAACTACTGATGACCTAAAACCAATCAAAACAGTCAGAGATTTGTCTTTGAAAGAAAAGACAAAAGAATGTGAAATTTGTGGTCTGTTCAACCACAAAACAGAATTTTGCAGATATAGAAAGGGTATTCAGTTCAATAAGAAAAATCAACAACTGGTTGTGGGGAAAACAAATCAAGAATGATTATGTAAAAACTTTTTCTCCCAAGAAACAACCAGCAAAAACCCTTTCTCAGAAAAAGGCAAAATCTCAACAAAAGTCTTTTTCTCAAAATTCTCTTTCAGTAGTTAGACCTGAATCATCAGCAGTTTCACAAACTGCTGAGATTAAAGATCTTATGAACTTGGTACAACTACTGATGACCAAAGTTGATGGTGGTGCTCAAAAGAATACCACCATTGTGCTTAATGAAAAATCCATTGCCAAAAAGACATGGATTTCTCAAATTGGTCAAGAACAAAGTGTTAATGTTCTCAAGAGCAAACCCAAAGCCAAACTGGCTTGGGTTCCTAAATCTAACTGATTTGCTATCTTGTGCAGAGAGTTTCCAGAGGCTTAAATAACATTTGGTATGTAGACAGTGGAGGCTTAATGCACATGACAGGATGCAGATACCTGATAAACAATTTTATCAGTCAAAGAGATGGATCTGTATGCTTTGGGAACAATGCTAAGGGATATGTGCTAGGACATGGCAATGTCTCCTCTGGCAAAATACAGTTTGACAAGGTCAATCTGGTTGAAAACCTTGAGTACAACTTTCTAAGTGTATCACAAATGTGTGATAAAGGATATTCTTCCTTTTTCACAAAGACAGCATGCAAGATCATACTTTGTTAATAGCCAAAAGATGTGGCAATGTCTATGCAGTAGACATTGAAAAAGACAAAGTACTGAACAACACTGCCTGTTTCTTCTCAAGGGCATCAACTTCAGAAACTGATCTTTGGCACAGGAGACTTGGCCATGTGAACTTTAAAACCATAAATAAAGTCACAAAAATGGGCTTGGTCAGAGGTCTACCCTTAAAAGTATACCAGTGTCAAGAGAACTGTGTATCCTGTTTAAAGGGTAAACAGCATAAGTCCTCCTATAAGTCTATTGAAGAATAAAAAACAACTGCATGTCTTCAACTACTCCATATGGACTTATTTGGGCCTGTAAAGATCATGAGCCTTGGTAAAAAGAAGTACTGCTTAGTCATCATTGATGACTACTCAAGATTTACATGGGTATTCTTCTTATTTTCCAAGGATGAGGCTGTTGAAATCATCAAGTTCTTCATTCAACAAGTAGAGAAGCAATACTCTCTATCTGTCAAAACCATTAGAAGTGATAATGGGACAGAGTTCAGGAACAAAACTCTGAATGACTTCTGTTTGTCTAAAGGGATTATTAGACAATTCAGTGTTGCCAGAACTCCTGAACAAAATGGTGTGGTAGAAAGGAAGAACATAACTTTAATAGAAGGAGCAAGAACAATATTAGCTGATTCTGGCCTACCTTTATACTTCTAGGCAGAAGCAGTTAACACATCATGTTATGTTCAAAATAGAGTTCTTGTTGTCAAGAGACATTCAAAGACTGCCTATGAAGTTCTTCATGGCATGAAGCCCCTTATCTCCTTTTTCAGGGCTTTTGGATGTCAATGTTTCATCTTGAACATCAAGGAATCTATTTCAAAGTTTGCTGCCAAAGTTGACTCAGGTTACTTTCTTGGTTATTCATCAACTAGAAAAGCCTACAAGGTTTTTAACTCAAAAACCAGGATAGTAGAAGAAACACTGAATGTCAAGTTCAATGAGTCAAAACACACTCTCATTCCAGCACATCCTGCTGAACTCTTTGACCTTGACAACTTTCATTTTGAACCTGAAAAGACTGTCACTTCATCCAAACCTACTTATTATGGTGATCAAAGGTTTGATGATGAGGATCCAGCACCATGGACTCCTCAAACAGTCATTAAGTCAACTTCAAAACCATAAGAAGTTTCACAAACTTCTGATCCAACAAATACTGAAGGCCAAACTCAAACATCTGCTTCAGCACCTGCAACTACTGAAGACACTGAAACTGCTGAACCAGATATAATAGGCCTCAGTAGTTTGTTTCAAGAACATGAGCCACCAACACCTGTCAGTGGTTTACAACAACTGATCGAACACAAAGATCATCCACTTGATCAAATCATGGGTGATATTGCATCAGGTGTTCTAACAAGAAACCAGCTTTCCAACTTTTGTCTATTCTCAACATTTATTTCACAGTTGGAACCAAAGAAGTACCAGGAAGCCCTCAAAGACAACAATTGGGTGCAGGCAATGCAAGATGAATTGTTTCAATTCAACAAGCAACATGTATGGGAAATCTGTCCCTTACCACCAAACAAGCAACCAATTGGCACAAGATGGGTTTTCAGGAACAAACAAGATGAAGCTGGTATGATAATAAAGAACAAGGCAAGACTGGTAGTACAAGGTTACTCTCAAGAAGAGGGGATTGACTATGATGAAACCTTTGCTCCAGTTGTAAGGCTTGAAGCCATCAGGTTATTTCTGGCCTATGCCATTTCCAACAAAATAAAAGTTTATCAAATGGATGTCAAAAGTGCATTTTTGTATGGAAAGATAAAAGAGGAAGTGTATGTTTGTCAGCCACCTGGGTTTGAGGATCCTTCTCATCCTGAGTGGGTGTACAAACTAGACAAAGCTCTTTATGGGCTCAAACAGGCTCCAAGAGCCTGGTATGATACACTTTCAACCTTTTTACTCAAAAATAACTTCACAAGAGGTGCCATTGATAAAACTCTTTTCATAAAACATGTTGGAAATCATATCTTACCTGTTCAAATATATTGTGATGATATCATTTTTGGTTCAACAAACACAAAATTGTGTGAAGAATTTAAGAAACTCATGCAATCAAAATTTGAGATGAGTACAATAGGGGAACTGCAGTACTTTTTGGGACTGCAGATTAAACAACAAACAAATGGAACTTTTATACATCAATCAAAATATGTTAAAGAATTATTAAACAAATTTTCTTTACAAGACTGTAAATCATGTTCCACCCCCATGACACCAACCACACAAGTTGAACCAAATGATCAAGGAAAACAGGTTGATCAAACCATGTATAGATGTATGATAGGTTCCCTTTTATATCTAACTGCTTCTAGACCAGATATTATGTTTTCAACATGTGTCTGTGCTAGATATCAATCAGCTCCTAGGGAATCACACCTTATTGCAGTCAAAAGAATTTTCAGATATCTGAAAGGAACTCCCACACTTGGAATTTGGTATCCTGCTTCAAGCAATACCAAGTTATCAGCTTTTTCAAATAGTGACTATGCAGGGTGTAAAATGTCAAGAAAATCAACATCTGGTGGTTGTCAATTCTTGGGAAACTGTCTAGTGTCCTGGCAATCAAAGAAACAAACATCTGTTGCAACTTCAACTGCTGAAGCTGAATACATTGCAGCTGCAAGTTGTACATCACAGATACAATGGCTCCAATATCAACTTCTTGATTATGGAATCAAATAAACCAAGACACCATTGCTTGTAGACAGCAAATCTGCCATTAGCATCATTCAAAATCCTGTTCAGTTTTCAAAAACTAAACATATTGAAATCAGGTATCATTTCATAAGAGATTGCTATGAAAAAGGCAAGATTGAAGTGAAACATGTAGCAACAGCTAATCAAATAGCTGACATTTTCACTAAACCCCTTGACACATCAACATTTCAGAAGTTAGTATCCATGCTAGGGATGCTAAATTTGTAAGTGTTTCTATTTATTTTTCTGCACATTTTTTTTGATTTTCACTTACATCTGTTTTCAAACACTTGAAAAACTTCTGAAAAGAGAGAAACTACTGATGAATAAAACATCAGTATGGGGATAATTTCTGAAAAGTGATTAACTTCTGATAAAATAACCTTCAGAAGTTATGAATAAAAGTATTTATAAAATATTTTCTCATCAGCTGTTAAAACTACTGAAGAGAAAATGGGAACTACTGATGAAGATAATCCTTCATCAGCAGCTTAGTCAAAGAGATTTTAACCTAGGCGGTTTAAAACTTCTAATAAAGAAGATCCAAGCGGTTAAAAACTTCTGATAAATATCTTTTTTCAACACTTATCCTTTCAAACACAAAAATTCCCTCCTTCTCTCTCAAGAAAGCTCTCAAACCCCTGAACTTGGAACACAAAATCACTGTTCGATTCATCAACACACACAAACCACATGGATTTAGTTCTCAAACAGGGACACAATCTCAGAGCCTACTTAGAAAAACAAGAAGGCTGGTCCCAATACGATGAGATCATTGATCTTGTCGTCAAATCCCAATATTTCACCGCTCTCACCATAGACCCACCAATTCATCCTGAAACTCTAAATGAGTTCTGGGCTAATGCTGAGACAGTGATGGTGGATGATGAAGTTATCTCCCTCAACTCAACAATTAAAGGGAGACAAATGGCAATAACACAGGCCATACTCTCAAACAGACTGGGGTTGAATGATGTGAATGCCCCTGAGAAGTTTGACAACTCTGCTATCCACCTAACCATGACTGAGTGTGGTTATCAAGGTACTCTCTCACAAGCTACAATCTTTAAAAAGTATTTTGAACCAAAATATAAACTTTTGTTTCATTATATTATTATGTGCTTGAGTCTTAAAACTGGGTCTTATGACCAGATGCCCTCAACCTTTCAACCAATATTTCATTCCATTGTGAATGAAACAAATTTTAGGGCATCAAAACTTTTCTTTAATGAGTTGGTGTTACATCACAATAACACTAAGAAAAAGTTTTTGTTATATCCAAGGTTCATTATGCAATGCATAATATCTGAACTGGGTAATGAGGTGCTTGTGGGTAAAATTGAAATTTTAAAACCCTTAACCTCACAAGCATACTCAAGGCACAACAAACAGGCTGCCTGGCCAGAAGATGACCAAGGGGAACCAGAACCAGTCCCCATGGAACCCTCATCTTCCAAACCTACACCACCAAGGGCCAAGAAACCCAAGATAACAAAACAAAAACCCACCAAACCCAAAAGAAAAGCTGTTCAGGAGGCTGAGATGCCTGAACAAACTACTGTGCAATCTGCACTTTTTAAAGATGTGACTGAAACATCCTCTCAGTCTCATCCATCTCAAACCCCATCAAGAGCACCAATAACTATCCTTTTCAAAAGAAAAAGACTTAGAAAAACTATTCCAATAGATTCCTCTTTTGAAACTGCTGAACCCACTGCCCAAACTACTGAACCAGCACCCCAAATTTCTGAACCAGACATCGAAATAGCCAAACTTCTCTCCGGGCTAAAAGAGAAAGTCCCATCAACACATGTCAGTCCCCATCAACCACATCAAACGGGGGACATAGACTCAGACAGTGACATGGATGTGGACACTCATAGCCCTAACCAAAGAGATGAGGATGAACCAGGGTCTCTAAGCCCAAACTTAGAAACCTTTGGTACTTTTTAGGCTGCTACTACTCATTTACCACCCAGTGGTGGACCTGAGGACAGAAGTAAAATAGCTAAGACCTCAACTGTGGCAACTACTGATGAAGGCTTAATGCCTGAGGTAGGAAATCCTCTGAACCAAGAACAAGAGGTACATGAGACAACTGAGTTGGGCTCAGCTCATGATGTAACTGATACAGTCCTCATTGAGGATGTAATCAGAGATTCAGATGATTCCATTAATTTGGATGATGTTTCAAAACTCAAAACTACTGAATTGACGGCTATAAGTGAAGGTCCTGCACCTGGTGTCTCTAAGCTCAAGAAGCTAGTCACACCATCTCAGGTTAAAGCCCACTCAATCCATGATTCCCCTAGAGTGGCATCTCCTGTACAACAAGGAGATCAACCAAAAACACACCCCTCACTACAAATGCCTACCCAATTCCCTGGGCAACCAAGCATAGACCTGAACCAATTATGCAGCCCAGATGGTCCCTTGTATCACATGATGAACACCCTCATCAAAAATCACATCCAAACATACACAGCTGACTTGGAGCTGTCCATGAAGAACCAATTTGGAGTGATACAAACGAAGATGAATGATCTGTCCAACAAGATTGATCACAACAGCAAACAGATTGCTCATCTTCAAGGTCATTTCTCCCAAGCTTCAACTTCCAAAGGTGATAAAGCCAAAAAGGGGGAGAAAATCAAGGTACCTATGGATACACTTGAAGCCAGAAGAAAGGCAAGAGTGGCTATCCTAGCTAGAGATCAACAAGATCAAGCCAGAATAGAGAAACTGGCACAACAGTTTGGTGTCTCTATTCAAGAAATAGAGGATACTGAAAAGGCTGATGAATCCCAAGGGCATAATGAAGAAACCTCTGATGGCCAAAGTTCTGATGAAGAATCAGAAAGTACTGAAGACAATCCTTGAGTAGTTGACAAACCTTCAGAAGTTGTCAACCCATCAGAAGTTAACACTTCCAAAACTCAAACTGCTGACCCTTCCAGATCAACTGCTCCCATTCAACCAACCTCTGCTCCTATCAGGCCTACTACAACAGTTACAACAATGACTGTGCTAAACCCTTCTCCAATCTCTCAATCAGCTGAATTACTAGAGAAGAGTTTAGTTGCAGCTCAAAAGAAGGCCAGAGAAGATCTGATTTGGAAAAATCTGGAAGAAATGGATGACTTAGATCTAAGCCATGAAGAAAAACTTCAGGCTTATGAAGCTGAACTACAAAGGCAGGCTAGCCTAGATGAGATTGCTGAACAAGACAAAAGACATCAACTGATGTCTTACATTATGAAGAACAGCAAAGTCAAAGCCCACACATTGAAGAGACTCTCTGTGGAAGAGCTGACAAGAAGAGCTCAACTTATTGCAGATAAACTTGCAACAAGTAAAGACACAAAGGCCAAGAGAGCTCAGATGATAGAAGAACTGGTAGCCAATGGTTATGGTTCAAAAGCCTCAGTGTCCAAGTGGAAAGAAGAAAGATTGGTGGACACATACAGAAAATACAAGGCTGCAAGGGCTGCTAATCCAGAGAAGTTTCAAACTGCTGAAGCTTCAACTTCAGTAGTTAGAAATTCTGGTGTTCAAAGAAGACCAGCTACCCAAAGAAAGAAGACAGAGGAGAAAGTGAAGACTGATTTCAGAATGGTACTACTAGAAGGTAGTACAGTAGTACATTCTGATTTTGACATAGAAGAGAAGCCTCTGCTCACACAATTCAGGGATCCTTCCACCTTTGCATATCAAATCCAGAAGACCATCACAGACAAACTGCACACCAAGGTAGTAACTGAACATCACTTGCCAACATTTCAGATACCTAATGTGATGGAACAACAGCAGGGAAGTGAATCCCACCTGAGAGTCACTGAAGTTGAAAACATTCAACACTCAGGAGAAACCCAGGGTACCACCATGGTTCCCTACACTGCAGACTTTGACAAGTCTAAAGTACCAATCATCAGATGGTCCTTTACTGATAACAACTCAGTACTTGTGACAAGAAGAGATCAAACAAGCAGGGAATATAGGTCGATGAAAGAACTGAAGAAACTATCAACCAAAGACCTGCTTACAATCCAACACTTGGAACCAAGAAAAGGGTCTCTTACTGATGATCAACTCAACCAGCTCAAGAATTCCATGTTCAAAGGAATATGGAAAATTGTGAAGGACAGAAAGGAACAATAAGGAATTAGTAAGGTTTTGGCTTCATCAATCCAGGGGGAGATTGTCAGGACAAAAAGGATTGGTGAAACCACTTTTGCAAACCTTAGTCTAATTCACTTTCTGTCAAAATACTCTAAGTATGGAACCGCTGAAGACAAAGAATCAAACTGCTGAAGAAGAGATTCAGAAGTGCTGAAGAAGTCATCAGAAGTTCTGAAGTTCAAACCAGACACTTCTACTGAAGAACTACTGAAGACAAACTACTCATCAGTAGTTTGTCATTCATCAGTACTTAAAGAAGATCTTTTCCACCGCCTTTGTATATCAGTAGTTTAATACTTTAGTATTTCTTTTTGCTTTATGTACAAGTTCCAAGACTGCAACTTGTTTCTGAACTTGCTTTTTGGCAAGGTTCATGTATTTGTAAAGTCTATAAATAGAAGGATTCATCCTTCTGTTTTAGACATTGATTTTAATACAAGAAATCCTTCAACTCTTATTATTGTTATTTCCATTTCGTGTTTACTGAGAATCTGTCAAAGTATTTCATTCTCATTCAATACTTAGATTCTCAATAAACACTTCTCATTTATTAGTTCTTGATTCCAGGGGGAGTAATAACTCCTGTTGATAAGTGTAGCTATAAAACTTATAAACATTCCGCTGTGCTATCACTCACCAAAGAACTTGCTAAACACTTAAGTGTCAACTAGCAAGTTCAACTAAAAGAGCAGCTTAAACTTGATCCAACATCCTTCAACGGGTCGAATCTATACGACCCGACATGCTAAATTTGACGAAGATGTGTTTCCCTTTCTCACCTCCTCCACAAAATCCGACACTACAAATCTTCCTTTCACAAATTTTGAAGATTTTTTACATACCCCAACATCCCATAACCATCCTAACCCTACTACATCTCCCACCAAACCAACACCAACACCCTCATGCTCTCAATGTCCTTTTACCCAACCCCATTACACTGACTCCTCATCTCATAGTCCCTCACCCGAACCCTCATCCCAACCTCACCAAACACATCAACCGACCACTCACCTACAAGCCCACCATCGGCCCAATCCTCTACAAATGAAACACCTTCACTCCCTACTGACCAAACACCCCCCTTCAGCCCAACAGTCCACCTCGGACCCAACCTCAATCTCGAACCACTCCACAGACTTGGCCCAACCTTCCAGTCCAGCCCAATCCTCTTCTTCAACTCAAACTCAAAGCCCACCAAACTCACCGATTCCAAATACCAACAATCATCCCATGACCACTCGCTCCAAAAACGGTATTTTCAAACCAAAACACTTTGCTAACTTATCTCAATTTTCCACTCACTCTCTTCAGCATTCCCTTTTATCATCCCATGTACCCAAAGGCATAAAAACCGCTATGAAAGATGCCAAATGGGTTCATGCAATGAATGAGGAACTCCAAGCCTTACATTCCAACAACACATGGAACCTTGTTCCTCGTCCCGCTTCCACTAATATCATCGACTCTAAATGGATCTATCGGATAAAATACAAGTCCAATGGTTGTATTGATCGCTACAAAGCTCGACTTATGGCGCAAGGTTTCAATCAAATTCTGGGTCTAGATTGTTCTCATACTTTTAGCCCCGTTGTCAAGTCTTCCACAATTCGAGTTGTCCTAAGTCTTGCCACCATTCATCATTGGAACTTATGACAACTCGACGTTAACAATGCTTTTCTAAATGGCAAACTTACAGAAACGGTGTTCATGGAACAACCACCAGGCTTCCAAGATCAAAACCATCCGACTCATGCTTGTAAACTAAATCGTGCCATTTATGGTCATAAACAAGCTCCACGAGCTTGGTTTCAATGATTAACTTCATTTTTAATCACTCTTGGTTTCACATGTAGTCGAGCCAATCCATCATTATTCATTTTCAACAATAATGGTACTTTAATTTACATCCTTGTCTATGTAGATGACATAATCATCACGGGTAACAATGAAAACTTTATAAACAACTTTACTCGTCAACTACAAAAGGAATTCACAATTAAAGATCTTGTTTCCCTAAGTTTCTTTCTTGGTTTAGAAGTCACCCACACAAAAAACCAGCCTCTTTCTCAATCAATCTAAGTATGCCTATGACATACTTTCTCGAGCCGGCCTTCTTGACTCCAAACCAGTTGCCACATCGCTCACACCCAAAGACATCTTCAACTCTACCGGTGAACCTTTTCATGATCCAACCCTTTATCGCTCTCTTGTTGGTGCCCTCCAATACTTAACTATAACCTGTCCAGATCTTTCCTTTGCTGTCAATCAAGCTAGTCAATATCTTCATAATCCTACCACTACTCATTTTCAACTTGTCAAATGCATTCTTCGTTATGTCAAGGGAACTTTATCTCATGGATTAACGTTTGATAGGCCACCTAACACTGTTTTATTAGGTTTTATGATGCAGATTGGACTCGTTGCATTGACACACGCAGATCAACATTGGTATCTTGGAGCGCAAAGAAGCAACCCACCGTAGCTCGTTCAAGTTGTGAATCGGAATATAGGGCCATGGCGAATACCGCTTCGAAACTTATTTGGATGACTCATCTACTACGTGAACTACATGCCTTGCCACCGGGACCGCCAACTCTATTGTGTGACAACAAAAGTGCTCTTTTTCTAAGTCAAAATCCGATATCACACAAGAGAGCAAAACACATTGATCTTGACTATCACTTCATTCGAGAGTTAGTTGCTGCAGGTCGGCTCCACACAAAGTTCATATCGACAGATCAACAAGTAGCCGACATCTTCACAAAAAGTCTCCCCAAGCCATTATTCGAAAAATTCCGGATAATGCTTCGTCTTTAACCACCTCCGACTCGCATTGACCGGGGGGGGTGGGGTATTAGTCATACCAAGACATATGTCTCCAATCTCTCATTCTAGTCAACACATTCAAGGCATCCCAAGACATATACCTCCAAGCTCTCATTCTAGTCAACACATTCAATGACCTTTATGTATATAATTTTTATTTATGTCATCAAGAGGATTTCTCTCCTAATTACTTGTAACATTTCTTGTATATAAACCATGTAATATCTCAATAGAAATGATAAAAGTTGTTACACTTTCAGCGCCCTCTTTTTTGACTTATCTCAACCGGATGGACAACTCAATTACTCGTCGAACTCGTCATCATCCAAATTAATTTCCTCCAAGTTTGAGAATCCGGTTACGGACCGAACTCGTGGATCGAATACGCATAAACAACTCGGTTTCAGACGGGAGATTCGAGACGAGACAGAAACATACGATAACAACGTCATCACAGATTCGTATTACTATAGAAACGGTTACAGACACTGTCATCAGTAGGATAAACGTCTATCTCGTGGCCGGGGGAGGTCGGGCATGACCTCCCCCTGAGAGCATTCAAAGTACAAACTCAAATCACCAAATCAACAATAACACATGAGATTGCTATTTATAGTCCAAAACACCAGTTACACGTTCGCCCCTTTATGATGGTCGAATGTGGAGTATTTCCACATTCGCCCGTTTAGACTGGTCGAATGTGGAGTATTTCCACATTCGCCCAGTAGATATGGTCGAATGTGGAAAACTTCCACATTCGCCCAGTATGATTAGGTCGAACCTGGCTCAGTGTTTTGTCCTATATTAACAAATGCGTCAGATCCATAAAATGCCCTTATGGATCACCACAATCTCATGTAACACACTACTAAGACTCAACCCTAGTCTATTCGACAGTGACGTCCACAGAAAGTGCATCAACAATCTCCCCCTTGGACGTTGCTGGCGAATCCACAAATCTCTTGCACATCAACACATTCTCCTCTTTGAAACTTCCTAGCATCTTCAGTCAATAATTGTTGAAGTATCAGACACATTGTTACATCAACAATCTCCCCCTTGACTGATGCTTCACCAAGTTTCTCTGAGATCCCGTATGATAAATCAATCATGTTCTTGAGTAACTTCATCTGTTCGACAGAATACAAGCCGTAGACGAGTGGAACAAGCAATCAGAAGCTTTCATCAGGAACTACCAGTACTAATTGAAGGACTTGAAATGCTTCAGAAACTGAAGTTTTCGGCGGGGCCAACAATATCTACCAATAGCTCTTGAAACCTTCAGGACTGTGCTCTTGAAACTTTCGTTGAACCTACGTGCCACATGACTCCTACTAGGATACCTCATTACTTTCAGAACATTGAAATCTCAAACTTGATTTCCTTCTACATAACAATTCTTCAGAACAAGTTCCTTCAAACATACAGGAACTGGGTTGACTGTTCTCTTCATGCGGAATAAAATCTGTTCTGTTTTTGGCCCATAATAGTCATTTGAATCTGATTATCATACTATTGATTCTTATGACTACCCCACAATAAAACTGTTTCATCATCATCAATTCTTCAACAAATTTGGTAAACCTCATCACCATTTTCTCAAAAATCTTCAAAAATTACCATTTCGAAATTTTTTAGGCCTTAAATTCTACATTCGCCCCTGGTACTTCTACATTCGCCCGTTTTTGTTGACCCGAAGGTAGAATAGTAACCAGAATGTAAAATAACACTTGACCCTTTTCACTTTCGTCCATTTACACTCACATTCGTCCACTTTCTATCCACCTTCGCCCGCCCGATGAACCGAAGGTGAAATAGACACCCGAAAGTGAAAATCCACATAACAAAATTCCAGGTTCGCCCAAAACATGCTACATTCGCCCAGTAGAATTCCACATTCGCCCAATGGAATTCCACGTTCGCCCGCCCGACTTTATAAAAGGGGCGAATGTGCAGAACTGAACGTGTTCTTGATCAATATTTTCTTCAAATCAGTCCACAATCACTCTAATCCTTTGAATTTGATGATGAAACTTGTTCAGAAAGGTGCGGAAATAAAAACCTAACCCTCGAATTCACAAAAACATGGAGAAATCACATGATTTCGGGTTCAATTAAGAATCTAGGGTTTCTAGGGTTTCAACCTTTCAATTATAATCTGATTTTAACGTCTGAAAACAGAAAAAAACGAGCTGTGATTGATTCAAACGACTGTTAGATCGTTCAAATCGGTACCACGGCTCTGATACCAATTGAGAATCCGGTTACGGACCGAACTCGTGGATCGAATACGCATAAACAACTCGGTTTCAGACGGGAGATTCGAGACGAGACAGAAACATACGATAACAACGTCATCACAGATTCGTATTACTATAGAAACGGTTACAGACACTGTCATCAGTAGGATAAACGTCTATCTCGTGGCCGGGGGAGGTCGGCATGACCTCCCCCTGAGAGCATTCAAAGTACAAACTCAAATCACCAAATCAACAATAACACATGAGATTGCTATTTATAGTCCAAAACACCAGTTACACGTTCGCCCCTTTATGATGGTCGAATGTGGAGTATTTCCACATTCGCCCGTTTAGACTGGTCGAATGTGGAGTATTTCCACATTCGCCCAGTAGATATGGTCGAATGTGGAAAACTTCCACATTCGCCCAGTATGATTAGGTCGAACCTGGCTCAGTGTTTTGTCCTATATTAACAAATGCGTCAGATCCATAAAATGCCCTTATGGATCACCACAATCTCATGTAACACACTACTAAGACTCAACCCTAGTCTATTCGACAGTGACGTCCACAGAAAGTGCATCAACAATCTCCCCCTTGGACGTTGCTGGCGAATCCACAAATCTCTTGCACATCAACACATTCTCCTCTTTGAAACTTCCTAGCATCTTCAGTCAATAATTGTTGAAGTATCAGACACATTGTTACATCAACAATCTCCCCCTTGACTGATGCTTCACCAAGTTTCTCTGAGATCCCGTATGATAAATCAATCATGTTCTTGAGTAACTTCATCTGTTCGACAGAATACAAGCCGTAGACGAGTGGAACAAGCAATCAGAAGCTTTCATCAGGAACTACCAGTACTAATTGAAGGACTTGAAATGCTTCAGAAACTGAAGTTTTCGGCGGGGCCAACAATATCTACCAATAGCTCTTGAAACCTTCAGGACTGTGCTCTTGAAACTTTCGTTGAACCTACGTGCCACATGACTCCTACTAGGATACCTCATTACTTTCAGAACATTGAAATCTCAAACTTGATTTCCTTCTACATAACAATTCTTCAGAACAAGTTCCTTCAAACATACAGGAACTGGGTTGACTGTTCTCTTCATGCGGAATAAAATCTGTTCTGTTTTTGGCCCATAATAGTCATTTGAATCTGATTATCATACTATTGATTCTTATGACTACCCCACAATAAAACTGTTTCATCATCATCAATTCTTCAACAAATTTGGGTAAACCTCATCACCATTTTCTCAAAAATCTTCAAAAATTACCATTTCGAAATTTTTTAGGCCTTAAATTCTACATTCGCCCCTGGTACTTCTACATTCGCCCGTTTTTGTTGACCCGAAGGTAGAATAGTAACCAGAATGTAAAATAACACTTGACCCTTTTCACTTTCGTCCATTTACACTCACATTCGTCCACTTTCTATCCACCTTCGCCCGCCCGATGAACCGAAGGTGAAATAGACACCCGAAAGTGAAAATCCACATAACAAAATTCCAGGTTCGCCCAAAACATGCTACATTCGCCCAGTAGAATTCCACATTCGCCCAATGGAATTCCACGTTCGCCCGCCCGACTTTATAAAAGGGGCGAATGTGCAGAACTGAACGTGTTCTTGATCAATATTTTCTTCAAATCAGTCCACAATCACTCTAATCCTTTGAATTTGATGATGAAACTTGTTCAGAAAGGTGCGGAAATAAAAACCTAACCCTCGAATTCACAAAAACATGGAGAAATCACATGATTTCGGGTTCAATTAAGAATCTAGGGTTTCTAGGGTTTCAACCTTTCAATTATAATCTGATTTTAACGTCTGAAAACAGAAAAAAACGAGCTGTGATTGATTCAAACGACTGTTAGATCGTTCAAATCGGTACCACGGCTCTGATACCAATTGAGAATCCGGTTACGGACCGAACTCGTGGATCGAATACGCATAAACAACTCGGTTTCAGACGGGAGATTCGAGACGAGACAGAAACATACGATAACAACGTCATCACAGATTCGTATTACTATAGAAACGGTTACAGACACTGTCATCAGTAGGATAAACGTCTATCTCGTGGCCGGGGGAGGTTGGGCATGACCTCCCCCTGAGAGCATTCAAAGTACAAACTCAAATCACCAAATCAACAATAACACATGAGATTGCTATTTATAGTCCAAAACACCAGTTACACGTTCGCCCCTTTATGATGGTCGAATGTGGAGTATTTCCACATTCGCCCGTTTAGACTGGTCGAATGTGGAGTATTTCCACATTCGCCCAGTAGATATGGTCGAATGTGGAAAACTTCCACATTCGCCCAGTATGATTAGGTCGAACCTGGCTCAGTGTTTTGTCCTATATTAACAAATGCGTCAGATCCATAAAATGCCCTTATGGATCACCACAATCTCATGTAACACACTACTAAGACTCAACCCTAGTCTATTCGACAGTGACGTCCACAGAAAGTGCATCAACAAAGTTTTCACGTCCAATCGAACGGTTATGAGATGAAGTTGTTTTTGTCCTTTTTGACGAATCGGTTGCAGAGGGGACGTTCGCCCATTTTGAATGGTTTTTCGCGATGTCCTAACAATGCAAAAACTTGAAGTCCATACCCTTGTCGTCGCGATAAGCTTTTAGCGCGTTGGCGATATAGTCGCCGTCCGTTTCACCGCTTCTTGGATTATTTCTAGTTTGATAATAATGGCCATTGAATGCATTCATCGCCTTGTTTATCTCGGTCCACTTGGACGAGAGACTATCGTTTGATCGATAGAACTCTCGATCCAATAGTCGATTTTGTGGCGATTATTTCCTACAAAAAAAATAAAAAATCCGCTAGTCTTAGTCATACGTAAAAATATATATATATTTTTAAAAAAATATATAATTTCTAAAAAACTATTAGAAATACCTTGAGTCGGGGATTCCGACTCGCTTATCCAAGCTTGCGTTAAGGCAAACTCTTTGAAGGTTGTCCACTTAATCGGTTGGCGGTTGGCGGCGGCCAACGCTTTTCTCCTCCTCCGTCTTCTTTTTGTGAGTTCTTCTAACAGTTTGTTTTTTACCCGACGATGATCCCACAATATTTTATTGTTGTGTTTCGGTACGTTTTCGGGCTGCGTTAAAGGAATTAGCGGTTGTGAAGGAACGAGGGAATCGTTAAATAGAAAATTAGGATAAATTTGCCCACTAATGTAACTCGCGAAAGCCGCGTATTCGGTACAAGGTGATTCAATGTGTGGACGGTTTGGTATCAGGCGAACCAGTGGTGTATTCGGGTTTGGGACGAAGTTGTATGGGTTGTTCGGGTCAAAGCCTCGGTTGTATGGGCTAGATTTTTTTAAAATATGAAGAGAAGTATAAAAATAGATGAAGAAATCTATAAAAATTGAGGTGAATATGGGAGGTTGTAAGTATGTGGAGTGGGTGTTTAAATTATAAAGTGGTTTTATGTATAAAAATATGAAGAGATGTATAAAAGTTGATGAAGAAATGTATAAAAATGGGTGAATATGGGAGGTAATAGGAAGTGAAGTGAGTGTTTTTTTTTTTTTTATAAAAATGGGGTTATATATAAATTATTTTTTGAGCCATTATATGTCCAACGGTTGTATTTTTAATTTTTTTTTATAAAGTTCAACGATCAAACCCCCCAATTAAAAAGCGCCACGTGTCCCTTTTTTCTCCCCCATGTCGGTGGGATTAGTCCCGACCAAGGGCTTCCTCCTATAACGCCCTACCGGACCGATGTGTGGGCTTGAAGTTGCTTCCCCGGCACCCTTTCCCGCCACCACTCCTACTTGGAGTTTAGATAACACTTTTTCAACATATTTTGGTTTCGTTAGACTACAAACATTTTGATAAATGGTATTAATTGATAAATGATAATGATAATTATCTATAATACATTATAAAGGAGGAGTGATGGCTAACATAGTCATTTGCATTTCCGTACAACTTCAGAAGCAATATGTACAACACATTTAAGCAAGAAATTTAAGGGTATTATAGGAAGAATTGTGACAATTAAGACACTTAAAGGGGTAATCTAGACATTTAACCCACTAAGTTCTTTGCAATATGAAAACAAATTTTCATTACTACCCTTAATTTCCCTCCCTACCCCACCAATGGCATATAAAGAGTCACAAAGTAATGAAACATTGTTTAATGTTGTAAGCCATCTACATTCTCTATATTAATCACCGGTTATCATCAAGAATAAATGTTGTAACCTACAAATTCCTTCATCTAAAAAGTAAGTCTTTCTTGTCCTACAAATTGGAATTTTGATGTCCACGGTTATCCAAAATCACCTGGTCATATCATCATCTTTATTTGATGGGAAAACCAGCATCTAGAATTTCTCATATGGACCATTATTTGCTTATTTTAACAGGCCAAGTGACCCAATTTCCTGGTAACTAAAGTCTAAATAATATGCAGAAAGGTTTCTTTTCTGTATCTAGGAGGTTTGGTTTCAAAGGTTTGTTTTATGAATTTTTTATAGTTTGTTTAATTAGTTTAGTTCACTAACTTGATTTTTCATTTCTGCAGTTATGAGTTGGCAAGTCTAATATCATGAAGGAGGTTTATGGCTTTGATGCAACTTCCCCTGGTAATTTTAATATTTATTGTTTGATTTTACAAGTAATTGATTCAATTACTTAAAGAGCATTTTATATAGTTTTCTGAATTTAAAAATTATTAGTTGTTTTGGAAAAAAAAAGTTATTAAATAAAATGGGAATGGGTCAAATGGGTAGAAAGTCGTCCAAAGTTAAGTCATTTTATTCAAAGTTTATAGCTTTATGGACATATGATTAACCATTATTTATTTTTATTTTTTAAATGGACAAAATTATTGGTGGGTCACCCAACCCAAAATTGGAAAATATGTTATATCCATCTTTTTGTGTCTAAATTTACCATTACATATATCTTGAATAATTTGATCCATAAAAAGCATGGTTTTGAAAACTGGACCGGACCGGCCGGTCGGACCGGGCTCCGGGGCCTGGACCGGTCCGGTTCGGGTGTTCGGACCGCTGGTGCAGTGAACCGGCTTCGGACCGGTGAACCGGCCGGTCGAACCGGAAAACCGGGAGGTCGGACCGGAAAACCGGGAGGTTGGACCGGTTTTTTGTATTTTTTTATTTTTTTTTTGTTTTTTGGCCGGTTCGTTGGACTGGTCGAACTGGTCGGACCGGTGAACCGGACGGGGGTCCGGTTCGACGTCCGGTCCAGTTCTGAAAACCTTGATAAAAAGAATGAGTCTGCATGGAGTATTTCACAATTTTTCTTAGTTCTTAGTATGCCTCAAGTTTATGGCTTCATTAGTGGCCTTATTTGATAGTTAACACTCAAAACCTTGGCTAATGTGAAAGGTGGTACTCTTATTTTATATGATGGGAAAGTAGTTCAAGTGTTTATTGCCATCACTAATGTGTTTCCCCCATAAACAGTCGGATTGATCATGCACAAAGTGGATTGAAATTCACACACACACATCTATATATATGTAGACACACACACAACTTGTGAGTCATAGCAGTTATAGAAAAAGGCGATGATGCCAATAATTTCGCATATGGGTTCCACATATCAGATTACTTTCTTTAAACAGTGAATTGTATTATTATTGTGGTCCGGGTTCATACTGAATGGGTCAAACGGGTCAGCTTTATAAACAGGTCAAGCAGGCCAGGTTTGTTAATAGGTAGAACGATCATTTTTTTCTATACGGGTCGAATGGGTTTGTTATACTAAATGGGTCAAAAGGGTCAGGTAGGTCGGGTGCATATTATTATTTCTATTAGTATTGCTAAGCTAGATATATCAAGGCCCATAGCATTAATTGTAAATTTAAAAGTCAATTGTACCGTTATAAAACAATATCACTAAAATGTGAGACGCACTTGAAAATATTATAAAACAAAAATAGAGTTTAGTAAGATGGTATGATCGTTACTATTAGCATATTTTGTTGTATTTCTTTGTAACTAAATGTTGTAAGATTGGATGTTTTCTTTTAGTTATTAAAATCATGAAATATATTTTCCTATTTAATTGATTTAGCTCACAGTTTTCTGACTTTGTTTTAATTTAATGTTAACATGTGAAACTATTGGTTTGCACCAGATAACATTAATATATTTAATTGAAGGATTTCATATTTTATAAAATTTGAGGTGTGGCTTAACAGATCATTCATCTCATATGTGGCAATTCAGGCCAGGGTACACATCAACACTCCTTGTATTATGATTAGGAAGGATTTCAACAAGTTTTAGGTAACCGTAGACTACACTCCAATTTTTAAATATGTTAGACTTTTACATCAATGGTCAAATTCACATTTATGCTAATGGAGTGGCGATTACACTTTACTGATATTTATGGTGGGAATTATTTATTATTATTATTTTCTCATTTTTCTAATCATGTTTCATAGCTGATGAATCAGATTAGTTGTATGAGATGAAATGTTAAAATTAATTTTTTTTTTCATTTCATGACTGTCAAATTACATAAAAAGAGGCAGACGGGCAACAAGCTATGTCGCCACACCGTTCTAAATTGCAAAACCCAATCTACTAAACACAACCCTGCGCCCTGGAGTCGAACATTGCTATGAATAACCCGTTGAACCCTTGTCAGAACATTGCTATGAATAACATTGCTACTAAACACAATTTTTGTTTTTTTAATTAGTGATGATGCACTTGAAGATTTTCATGTTCAGATTCTTTTAACATCTTGACGGAACGATCTTGAAAGTTTGATTCGCTCTTTGTTGAATTCATACAAAAGTTAAATTGAGTTTCAGTATCATCTTGAAGATTTCAATTTTCTACTTCTTCCTGACAAAATCAACAAGGTCAATTAATTCAATCCACTTTTAGATTTTTTTTAATTCAGTTAAGTTCTTTCTATGTTTTAAATTTAATTTTGAGGCATTCTTTTATGAGTATCATATTAGAGCCTATTCTTAGTTCAATGGATATGGATTGCTTACTTTATTCAAATATAATGTTCAATAAGTCTTTGAGTTCATGGCATCGTTATATGTAAGTTATAGTTGTATCTGTAATTCTGTAGTTTTAATCCTCTTTTTTATTTCATTCTAAATAGCTTTTGCATTAACAAATGGTACTTGCAGGAGATGTTTACAGGACCAAGGTATGGACAATCTTGATTACATCCTAATAGTTCAATTTCATCCTAAGGTCCCATGGAACGCATTTCTAAAAACTAAAATTAATCTACACAAATAATACAAAATTTTTATTTCTACGGTACGTGAACCTACTTCTTTATCATGTGATAAACATCAAACCTTTGTGTGCCCCTTAAATACAAAGTTGTAAATTTGTTGCTATTATCACTTGTTAGAGATCTGTCATGACCCGATTTGGTCCGATGCCGACCTGCAGTGTCTCAACTTAACCTAACCCAATGGCGACCCGCATTTTCTATACAAAGTTAAGAAGCCAATAAGTGAAAAAAAAATTAACACCCTTCTCAAGGTATATCACGATTCACCTTCTTCGTGAAATAATATTTTGTCTTTTGAGTTTGGCTATCTAGGTCAAAAGCAAAAACACCTACAAGGGACCCAACCTTTTGATTAAGGTTTTTGAGACATTCTAAGTCTTTACTTTTTACTTTCAAAGACCCCTAAAATATATTATTCATTACCCAATAACTTGTTGGACTAGAGAATAAAAAAGGAAAGTAGAAAGGTAAACTCATAAGTTTTCTGGCCATTATTTTAGAGGTGCCAATTTTAAGAGCATGTGAGTAACCCGAATTTAATATTTAGTTCACTCTTACAAACTTGCTATCCCTTACTACGTAATAATTTTGATGTACCCATTAAAAATATTTGTAAACTATATTTATGAATTTCAAATTTTAATAACTTGTGTTTATTGCTTACACCCAACTACAACTTGTCGTTGCCTCATACTTCACATCCACATAACGAATCACCCACAAACGCTATACACACACCTCAAACTCCAACAACTACAAGGCGAAAAAAACGCACCCGCTGCAACGCGCGGGCATTCCCACTAGTATTAATAGTAAATTATACCTCTAAATAATTATTTAAAAGCTTTTCGATGACGTCGAGTACTTTTGTAATTGCATGGCCTCTAGGAACGCAACAAATGTCCAACCTAATGAGGTAAGCCCGATTGAGGGTAGTAATAAAGGTCAAGTGAATAGGGAGGTGGCTGGGACTATCAAAACGGGCTCGGGCTTGGTTAGTGAAGATACTTCTTTAAATGGTGGCATGGGTGCTCATATGGTGGAAAATAATAAAAGTGGTCGTAAAACGTGGTCTAGGCGTATGAGAAGCTCAACTCAACAAAGCCAAGCATCTACGGGGAATGGTGATGAGTGCAACAAACATAAGTACGGAGGAGATATTTCAAAAATATGAATATGGTGTTTTCAATCGATGCTACCTTTGGAGGAATGCTTTTCATGGGTGTAAGATGGTACAAACATAGGGAGATGATTAGCAATTCAAAGTGGGTGAAATGGGTCATTTTTGATGACATGGGATAGAAAGTTTCTTTTGTAATAGTAGTATCTACATGGTGGTTTTCGGGTGTCTTTATATTGTATTAGTGTTGTTACAATGTAAAGTATATTTTGGTGATGAATAAAAGTTGTTTGCCGATAAAAAAAATGTAAAAGATGAATTATTGGTGAATGAATTTTTAACACAAACATCTCATCAAAAATATATTCTCCAACTAATGACATCTTTAATTCCTAGGGCGTGACTTTGGTTGTATATTTATAGTGGGAGTCGTTATAATCAGTAAAAGTTAACAATACATTTATTTATAAATACACTAAATAGAGTCAACTCGATTATGATTAAAAAAATGTGTAATTCTTTTATTCAGAATAACCCTTTCGATGTTCTTAAAAATCGTGTTCTTTACGATGCCTAAAGATTTGGTTAATTACCATTAGTTCGATGGCTTACTTTACACAAACCACTCACTTAAACATATCATGTGTAAAAAACTATCAATCTATACTAATATGAAACAATAAACAACAATCATCCAAGACAATAATCAACACAAGATATAGCGACTGAAAACGGTGACAAAATCTTATTATTACCAACCCAAAATCAGTACCCAACTAAACCCTAGATCTCTATAAATATAGAGATCTATAAACGATACAAGGTTAGAGATCTACTGATTGTCTAGATTAGTTGATCATCTAACTAAGGAAAAATACAGAGAAATCTTACAAAGAAGACAAGACGAAACCCCAACAGATTACAGAGGATACAATATGAAAGAAAGAAAAATATCTGAGCTAAACTCAGCAAATAAAGATGAACACCCCTTATATAGGGGCTCTGGAAGCTTCTCCAGAGAAAGCACAAACACACAAGCTCTCCACCGTTGGATTAATATGGCACGGATTGAGATAAAACCAACGATCAAGATTAACTCGCCAACAAGTCAGGCTTTTGAGCCCAAGCCACACGAAGCCTATCTCCTTTTATTTTAAGGCCCATTCTTCTTAACCTGTAACAAAACAAATCCACAAAGAGCAGCCCGCAACCTTAACTATAACTTAGGCCCACTTATTATTCATAGCATTTGAATTACATATTTTAACATGCCCTCATAATTCAAATGTTGAATAAGTCTAACAACCCAAGTTTTTCACAAAGGATTTTATGTTGATTAACACTTAACCCTTTGTGAATATATCAGCTATCTGATCTTCAGAGCTGATCTTTAGAGCTTGAATTGTACCATTAGAGATCTTCTCTCTAATAAAATGAAGATCTACTTCAAAATGTTTTGTTTTATTGTGGAAGACAGGATTAGCTGCAATAGACAATGCAGCCTTGCTATCACTATACAAATTAACAGGAAGTTTTATGTGCACATTTAACTCTTTTAACAAGTTTATAAGCCAAATGACTTCACATGAGGCTGAGCACATTGCTCTGTATTCAACCTCAGCACTAGACCTGGAAACAATACTTTGTTTCTTTGATTTCCAGGAAACCAAAGACCCTCCTAAGAAAACACAGAATCCAGTAACTGATTTCCTAGACATAAGACATTTAGCCCAGTCAGAATCTACATAAGAACATAGATCAAACTGATCTGAATGTCTAAATACAATGCCCTTTCCAGGAGACAATTTTAAGTACCTCAACAGTCTAAGAGCAACCTTAAAATGAAACTTTGAAGGTTTATGCATGAACTGACTTAGAAATTGAACATCATAACTTATATCTGATCATGTTAAAGACAAATATATAAGTTTGCCAATGAGTTTTTGAAACCCAGCTACATTTTCTAACATGTCAGTTTCCTTAGAATTTTTTGCAATAACAATAAAGCTTTGTTCTATTGGAGTACTAATTGGTTTACATCCTAGATAACCAAATTCACTTAACAACTCAAGACAATACTTTCTTTGGGACAAACAAATGCTTTGTTTAGAATAAAGCACTTCTATCCCTAATAAATATTTCAGCTTTCCCAAATCTTTAATTTGAAAATTTGACTTGAGAAGCTGTTTGACGTCAGTTATCTCAGTTTCATTATTTCCTGTGATAACTATGTCATTTACACAGACTAATAATACAGTAAAGTTGCCATTACAAGACTTAACAAACATAGAATAATCACACACACTTTGCATAAAACCTATTTTAACCAAGACATCAACTAATTCTTTATTCGTTTTTCTAGGGGTTTGTTTAAGCCCATAGAGAGACTTGACAAATTTACATACTTTGGTCTCATCTTTGGAATAGTACCATTCTGGCAATGTCATATAGGCATCCTTAGAAATAGAACCATACAGGAAGGCATTATTTATATCAAGTTGATATAAAGGCCAACTGTTTTGCACAGCAAGACTTATGACACACCTGACAAAAACCATTTTTACAACAGGAGAAAATGTTTCTCCAAAGTCTAGACCTTCTCTTTGGTCGTACCCCTTAGCAACCAATCTAGCCTTATATCTCTCAACCTCTCCATTTTACTTATACTTGACCTTATAAATCCATTTACACCCTATAGGCTTCCTGATGTATTGTAAAATACATCTATTTCCCGTATAAAGTTTGTATAGTTTTCAAGTCGTTTAGATAGTGTTTTTATTAGTTTTAGGCTTGTACCGGTCTATTTTATCTAGTATAGGTTTTTATAGATTTTTATTTGTTTTGTGTCTTTTTTAGTATTTATCTATTTTATTTTGTATTTTGTAGGTGTTCATAGACGTTGGAGCGTAAACGAGCAACTTTAGTCAAGTCAAGAACACCCGAGTCTAAAGCACGAAATTATAATACTATATAATAAATAATAATAAAACAAAAAAACCAAAAAAAAACATAAACGTGACTTTGTTTGTCACATTTGACAAAGGCCTATGGCCCAAATAACTAATTGTTGAAGGGCTCCACTAATAACCAATTGTTGAAGAGGAAAATAACGAGACAGCGGCAATATTAAAAGGGTAGGAGGCGCACAATTTTCTTGATATATCATCGAACAGAGAGCAGACATTATATTCTTGGGTGAGGACTCGAAGACACAGAGAATTGGGGGAAGAGAGGTCGCACAGCAGGAGGAAATATTTATTAGCGGGAGGCAAGCCAGGGATCAAAGGTTTTAAGTCAGAGAGCGAGTAATCAGGTGTCAATCATTCGGTTTTTTCGCTCCTTTATTATCTTTGTTCTATACAATGATTGCTGAATTTTTATTTGGCTTTGTTTCTCTTTTCAAGATGATTTGTGGCTAAAACTTTTAATAGCTACCTAGGCCAAGACAAATAACTATGTTTTGATTTTTTTTTCTATGGTTTTTGGAACGTGTTTTGGATTTATGATTCAGTAAAGATTTTGATTTCATTAGATCTGGTGTATGTGCGTATCTATTATTTTTTGATTGTCACTTATTCACTCCACTTGCACTTTTGTAAATGTCTTTCATGTATGAGTGCTAGTTAGGTTGCAGACTTTGTGTAGCAACTAGTTTATGGTCAATAGTTGCGAGTTTACCATAGGAGTGATATTTGGTGGTTAGAAGATTTTAGGTATTCTTCCAAGTTCAATAGCTGTGAGGTGATGACTTGTTGGTATGTCTAGGTTGTTAAATTGCTAGGTTAGAGGCTTTGTGACAAGATCTGCCTAGTTTCCCTTTCAACTCCTGCATATCAAGTTAGATCTAGGCTTCAATAATTACCCCTTACACCTAGTGTAGTGAGGCTTTTGTGCTGTGAGGTAGATTGTCTAGCGGGTACTCGATCATAAGAGTTAGATAACCTGTGAGGGTTTGTACTCCAACCGGTAGTTTAACAGCATAAAAATATTCTAGGGTTTCCCCTTGAGAAGGGTCGAGGGTGTCTAGTTTATTCTTGATGTTTAGTATTTTAAGATCCCGGTTCCAAATCAGTTCCAAAAACCATAGAAGCTTATCAGGCATAGTTAGGAGTCTGGTCTAGGTAGTGTCTCGTCATCATCTGAATTCAGCTCAACTAAGTTCGTGTCTCTAGTTCAGTTTAGTAAATTTTAGTTAACCTTTATTTTATTGCAATTTATTTTTCAGTAAAACCCCCCTTTAAAATAATAAATTAATTTAATCAGTATTTAGGATAAGTAATCGAGTCTAGTTTTCGTTTTCCATTAGAGTCTCGTAGGTTCGATATCCGGACTTACTTTAGCTATACTAGAGTCGATAGGTTCACTTGCATGTCAGTAGTTTAGTTTTAGAGAGTCTAGAGTATTACTAGGTGACTAGTTTTAGGTTTAATTTAGTTATTTTTATTAAACTACTTTTAGCACATCAAGTTTTTGGCGCCGTTGCTGGGGACTCTTGGCGATTGCGTTTATTAGCTCTGATTGAACTTATCTGAAATATTTGTGCCATTTGTTATTTTATTTCAGCTAATTTTTATTTTTATTTGGAGTCTTTTCTATTTTTCTTAGTTTATTTTATCTGTTATTATCTTACCTTTTTTATTGTCTACTCTGCAGTTTTATGCCAGTTACTCGTTCGAGGAGCAAATCAGCTGCTGAAGTTAAGCTTGAAGAGATAAGTTCTTTTAGCTCTAGTTCTTCTAGGTCGTCTTCCCCACTACCCAGTCCACCACCAAACTTTCCCCAAATGGCTGAACGTCGCACTGTCCACCAACAATCCACCCAGGGTTTTACGGGAGTTAACTCCCCTATTACCATCCCAGCCATCAACAATGAGGGGTCCTGGCAGATACCCTTCTACATCATGACAGCCATTGCTAACACCTGTCAATTCCACGGCCGTGATGATGAGGATGCCCCAGCCCACATAGCCCGTCTGACTCGCATCCTAGCTACCTTTAAGCTACAGGGTGCCACAGATGATGCTAAATTCCTCCACATATTCCCCTTTTCCCTTGCTGGTCGAGCCGCCACTTGGCTCGACTCTCACCCTACTGACACTTTTACCACCTGGGATGCCCTTAAAGAAGCTTTTCTGAATAAGTACTTTCCACCTAGCAAGGCATCCCGCCTTCGCGATCAGATCCATTCGTTCCGGATGGAACTTGATGAGCCTTATTATCTTGCATGGGAGCGTTTTCAAAACCTGCTTAGCAGGTGCTCCCAACATGGTCTGACTGATTGGGCCCTTGTAGAGAAATTCTACAATGGCTTAACTTATGAGGCAAAGAACCGTTTTGATACTTCTGCAGGCGGCCACATGATGGGTAAGAAAACTGCGGCCGAATGCAATGACTTATTTGAAAGTTTTGCCCAAACAGACCATGAGCAGCGGACTTTACTTAGGAATTCCATTCCATTCCTGCACCTAGTACCACCTCACCAGCTCGAGGTGTTCACCAAGTCACATTGGATACTAGTGTGGCTGCTGCTTTAGATGCATTAACTAAGGAAGTGAAGGAGTTGAAGTTGAAATCTGAAAGTGTGAGATGTGTAGGGGAGGGCATGCTACTTCTGAATGCCCTTTGATTCATCAGGATGAGCAGGTGGATTTTGTAGGCGGTCAGAACCGCGGGTCAAATAACTCTTATGGAAATTCTTACAACCCAGGTTGGAGGAATCATCCAAACTTCAGCTGGAAATCTTCCAGTAATCCCCTGGTTTCTCATCAAACTCTACTCATAACCAGGGGCAGGGTCAGTATTCGGGTGGAAATTTGGGAACTAATGTAGGTTCAGGTACTGAGGATGGTTTGGGTGAAATAAAAGATCTGTTAACCCAGTTGGTAGCTAAAGATGCCCACACCCAAAAAACTCTAGCAGAGCATGACACCTTGTTGAAAAATTAGGCTATGCTCTTGAAAAATCAAAACTCTGCGTTCTTAGATCTTCAGCGTACCGTTGGTGACATCGCTAGGCAGTTGGAAGAGCGGCCCCAAGGTCAGTTCTCGGGTAGTACTCAGCCCAACCCAGCCGCCCAACTGAAAGCAGTCACCACTCGTAGTGGTAGAGGGGCAGAGAGAGTTAGTGAGTAGGTAGAGCGTGAGGTAGAGTAGCAGGTAGATGAGGAAATAGAGATGGAGGCTCCTAGTAGGGTGCAACCTAGGCTAGTCCCAGCAAGTACCGCACCAAATAGTGAGCCTCATATAGAGAAGGTTGTAGGTAGGACACCCACACCGATTAGGCATACGCCTGAGATTGATCCTTCTCGTCTTCCATACCCAACCCGTCTTAGGAACCAGAAATATGCTAAGGAGTATGGACATTTTCTAGATATGTTTAAGCAGCTTAAAATCAATCTCCCGTTCTTTGAGGCCCTCCAACATATGCCTAAATATGCTAAATTCCTTAAAGATCTTCTGAAAAGGAAAGATAGGCTGGGGGAGGTCTCAAACATTCCATTGACTGCGGGATGTTCTGCGGTGGTTTTAAACAAGCTACCGGAGAAATTGACAGACCCCGGGATTTTTACAATCCCATGTATGTTTGGTAGTGACACTCAAAACCACGCGTTGGCAGACTTAGGTGCTGGTATCAACCTGATGCCTTATTCTCTTTATGAGAAACTAGACCTAGGTGACCTGACCCCAAAGCATTACTTTATCCCTTGCTGACCGATCGGTCAAATATCCACGGGGCATTGGGGAAAACTTGTTGGTGAAAGTTGATAAATTTGTTTTCCCCGTGGATTTCATTATTCTTGACATGGAGGTAGACGACAAAGTACCTCTAATTCTAGGTCGTCCGTTTCTGCGCACCGCCAAGGCACTCATTGATGTCTTTGACGGGAAGATCACTCTACGCGTAGGAGATGAGACGGTCACCTTTGAGATCGTTAAATCCATGAGATACCCTGGTAGTCAAGACGATTTTAGCGGTCCCCACTAACTCTGTTTACTTCATAATTTCTTTTATTTCTCGGGTGGACCGATGTCTTGATTACATCTGTGGGGTGATTTGGTAGTTGAAACCCATGATGAGGATTTAGATTTGGTTGGGAGGAAGCCTCTTTGTTTCCTGAGGCATTAGAGATTAGTGAGGTTCGTGAGGAGAGTAGTAAACCTTCATTAGAGATACCACCGCCTTTAGAACTTAAGGTTTTACTTTCTCACTTAGAGTATGCCTACTTAGGGAGAATGCTAGTTTGCCCGTCATTATTTCATCTAAACTGACGGAGGAGGAGAAGAGTCGGTTGCTTGATGTGTTGAAGACACATAAGCAAGCCATTGCATGGAGGCTCTCTGACATCAAGGGCATCAGCCCTACCTACTGTACCCACAGGATACTCATGGAGGATGATTATAAGCCTATGGTGCAGCCTCAGAGACGCCTAAATCCAAACATGCAGGAAGTAGTTAGGAGTGAGGTTCTTAAGCTTATGGATGCTGGTCTGATCTATCCCATCTCTGATTCCCCGTGGGTGAGCCCGACTCAGGTTGTCCCTAAGAAGGAGGGATGACTGTGGTCACAATGAGAAGAATGAGCTCATTCCCACTCGTACTGTCACTGGTTGGCGTGTCTGTATTGATTACAGGAGACTGAATGACGCCACCAGGAAATACCACTTTCCTCTCCCGTTCATTGATCAGGGTTGGAGCGTTTGGCAGGGCAGCGGTTTTACTGTTTCCTTGACGGATTTTCAGGTTATTTCCAGATCCCCATTGCACCGGAGGATCAGGAGAAGATCACCTTTACATGCCCCTATGGCACTTATGCGTATCGCCGCATGCCGTTTGGGTTATGTAACGCTCCAGCCACTTTTCAGCGTTGCATGATAGCTATCTTTCAGGATATGATTGAGACGTCTATGGAGGTTTTCATGGATGATTTTTCGGTTTATGGTAGCTCTTTTGATGTTTGCTTGGTTAACTTAGAGAGGATGTTAGAGAGATGTGTAGAGTCTAAGTTAATGTTGAATTGGGAGAAGTGTCACTTTATGGTGACTGAGGGGATAGTACTAGGACATAAGATTTCTAGGGATGGTATAGAGGTTGATAGGGCTAAGATTGACACCATTAGTAGGCTTCCACCTCCGACCAATGTCAAGGCCATCCGTAGTTTTCTAGGTCATGCGGGTTTCTATCGTAGGTTCATTAAGGATTTTTCCAAAATCACTCGCCCCATGACCCATCTTCTTGAGAAAGACGTTCCTTTTGTCTTTGATGAGGAGTGTCTTAAGGCTTTTGAGTTTTTGAAGGAGCGGTTGGTGAGTGCTCCTATCTTAGTTTCACCCGACTGGAGCTTGCCTTTTGAGCTCATGTGTGATGCGAGTGACTACGCAGTCGGGGCAGTCTTAGGGCAAAGGCATGACAAACATTTTCACCCTATCTACTACGCCAGTAAGACCCTTAATGATGCTCAGGAGAACTACACAACCACCGAGAAAGAGCTCTTGGCGGTTGTGTTTGCTTTTGATAAATTCCATTCTTATCTCGTGCTCTCCAAAACCACCGTCTTTACTGATCACTCGGCTTTGCGGTTTCTTTTCGCAAAGAAGGACGCTAAACCTCGTCTAATTCGGTGGATTCTTTTGCTTTCCGAGTTTGATATTGAGATTAAGGATAAACGGGGAGCAGAGAATGTGGCTGCAGATCACCTTTCTCGTTTAGAGGATCCGAGTAGAGAGGAGATTCGTGAGGAGGCGATTGGAGATAAATTCCCTCACGAGTCCATTGATTTCGTTGAAGCTGAGAAGCAGGGTATGCCATGGTTCACTGATTTGGCAAATTACCTTGCTCATGGGATGTTGGTAGAGGGTATGAATACCCAACAGCGTAAGAAATTCCTGAGAGATGCTACTAGGTATGTGTGGGATGATCCTTTTCTGTTTAGGATAGGAAGTGATAGAATTTTGAGGAGATGTGTTAGTAGAGAGGAGGGACTAGATATTATTAGGCATTGCCATGAGAGTCTCTATGGAGGGCACCATGCTCATCACACCACTGCGCAAAAGGTCTTTGATAGTGGTTTTTATTGGCCTACTGTGGTGAAGGATGCCCTCGATTTCGTGAAGCGGTGCGACGCCTGTCAACGCACCGGTAACATTTCATCCAAGGATGAGATGCCTCAGAACCCCATTCAGGTTCTTGAAGTTTTTGATGTCTTGGGCATTAATTTCATGGGACCGTTCCCCATTTCTGTAGGGAACTGGTACATCCACGTGGCCATTGATTATGTTTCAAAGTGGGTGGAAGCGCAAGCTTTACCTACTAATGATGCCCGAGTGGTGGTGAAATTTTTGAAGAAGTTGTTCACTCGGTTTGGTACTCCCAAGGCACTTATTAGTGACCGTGGTACGCATTTCTGTAACACCATGATGGAAAAGGTGTTAGCACACTACGGGGTCACTCACCGTTTATCGACCGCTTACCATCCTCAAACAAGCAGTCAAGTGGAGAATGCAAACCGAGGAGTGAAGAGAATTCTTGAGAAAACCGTTGGGAAAAGTCGGAAGGATTGGTCCGACAAGTTAGATGATGCGCTTTGGGCGTTTAGGACGGCTTATAAAACGCCATTAGGTACTACACCTTTTATGATTGTTTATGGTAAAGCGTGTCATCTACCCGTTGAGCTAGAACATCGAGCTCTTTGGGCCCTCAAGGCGGTTAATCTTGATCTTACCGAGGCTGCTAGGAGACGATTTTTCCAGCTTCATGAGTTGGAGGAGCTTCGGGATGCAGCATATGCACGGTCGTTGAGCATTAAAGAGAAAACTAAGGAGTTGCATGATAAGAGGATCAAGAAGGTGAAGGAGTTTAGAAAGGGAGATAAAGTGCTTTTATATAATTCACGGTTGAAGTTGTTCGCAGGTAAGCTTAAGTCCAAATGGGCGGTTCCATACACAGTTAATGAGGTTTTCCCATATGGCACAGTCGAATTACTAAATGATGCAGATGGAAGCACTTGGAAGGTTAACGGTCATAGGCTTAAAATTTATATCGGAGGACCGTTAGACCCGACGGAGAAGGAGGAAACTCCTCTCGAGACTCCTTAGAATGAGAGATGGTTGAGTTCTTGGGTACAATCCCAAGTGTAGAGTTTGTAAATTTATTTTTGTACTTATTTATTTTTAGCTTTTCATTTATTTTATTTTATTTTAATTTTTTTGTGGTTCGGTATTGTGCTTGGGTTTTGTTTGTTTCGTTTTGCGCAGGTTCGGATTGCACCACCCGTACTCAATCTCCATTCGGGTGATTCTGAAGCTGTTATCATTTATCAAGGCAAACCTGAGAGTTTATAATTGTGTCAGAGCGATCGCGAATGAAATGCTATACGATCGAGCTGGATTGTACTAGAGTTTTTGGAGCTTACGCGTTAATAAACCAGCTAAGTCCTTTCCAATTTGCCCTTTTCTTTTTATTTTTGTATTCGGAATTTATTTTTTTGTTTTGAGTCGTTTTCTATTCCTACATTGAGGGGCCCCTTGCCTTGAAAGAATTCACACGCGGCCACCAGCTTTCCCAAAATAAGGGGGGTGGGGATGGAAACTGTCGTCTAGTCTATATATAGGGTCGTTTTGAGTCCAAAAAAAAAAAATTAAAAAAAAAGTCCCTGATTTTGAAGTTTGCATTATATAAAATATGGAAAATGATAGGTAAAGTTAGGTGTCCGGTTTTCAAATAGTATGTATAACAAGAGAATTAAAATTGATTGAAAACGTGTCTGATTTGGGATATGTGGGTAGGCTCGGCCGGTAGAAAGGTTTCCTTTGAAAAGTAATAAATTAATTATGTTAGGCTATTTTGTGGGTTCTCATCTAGGAGAAACAGGGAGACCGAAACCGCCAAAAATAGTATAAGAAGCACTGCTATAAGTAGAAAAACCGTTAGAATTTCTAATTACTAAAAAAAAATTAGAAATCAAAGCAAAAATGTTGAAGCTTAAGGTGCCTGGCCACTGAGATAGCAACTTGGATTGGTCACACCCTCTGAGTTAAGTATGCTGAGATGAAAAAAAAAATGTTGAAGCTTAAGGTGCCTGGCCACCGGGATAGCGACTTGGATTGGTCACACCCTCTGAGTTAAGTATGCCAGAAAAAAAAAGAAGAAGTGATTTTAAATTCTCTTGGTTTTCTACATAAGACGATTGGGAAATGGTCAATTGGTCGTTCCTTTAGCTTCTTAAGCTTGAGGCGGGATTAGGAGTAACTGTGGCTTCCTTCGAGTGAGACCCTAGATAGACTAATCAACATGAACTTAACATAAATAAAAAGGGGCTTGGAAACCGGTGTGGGTTTAAGAGGATCAATATACCTGCAATCGCAATCAACACGTTAGTAGATTATTAATTAAGTAACCTATGTTTTGAAACTGGATGTAAACCTAACTGTGATTCCATAG
Source organism: Ambrosia x helenae (assembly GCA_030844895.1). NCBI lineage: Eukaryota > Viridiplantae > Streptophyta > Magnoliopsida > Asterales > Asteraceae > Ambrosia > Ambrosia x helenae. Next base: position 105,249,220 of record CM061224.1, read on the forward strand.
CATAATTCTTTTTCAGAGACGAAAAAAAGATAAGTGTGGGGATATTTGATGTATTGTAAAATACATCTATTTCCCGTATAAAGTTTGTATAGTTTTCGAGTCGTTTAGATAGTGTTTTTATTAGTTTTAGGCTTGTACCGGTCTATTTTATCTAGTATAGGTTTTTATAGATTTTTATTTGTTTTGTGTCTTTTTTAGTATTTATCTATTTTATTTTGTATTTTGTATTTTGTAGGTGTTCATGAACGTTGGAGCGTAAACGAGCAACTTTAGTCAAGTCAAGAACACCCGAATCTAAAGCACGAAATTATAATACTATATAATAAATAATAATAAAACAAAAAAACCAAAAAAATAAAATAAACGTGACTTTGTTTGTCACATTTGACAAAGGCCTATGGCCCAAATAACTAATTGTTGAAGGGCTCCACTAATAACCAATTGTTGAAGAGGAAAATAAGGAGACAGCGGCAATATTAACACTTACCCAAACATGTAATTAGTGAAGTTAGTCAATTAGTTAACTTAGTGAAATAGTGAACTTTCATGTAAGTTCAATATTGGGGGTAAGTTCTCTATTGGAGTAACGTTCACTATTTGGGTAAGTTTTTTTATTGTCTAGGCCTATGAACTTGTATGTGTATAAATACAGGTCATAGGTGTAGGCTAGGGGTTGGTCAGTCATAGATTGTAAGTTGATATTATTATCTGAAAGTTTATCAATAGACAAACAGTTAAAAGTATTCCCGTGTGCATTCGTATTGCTTGTTTTGTGCATTAACGTCTATCAAGGGATTCCGCACCTTGATATATCTGACTAATTTTGTAATCGATCCATTTCAAGGACCTATAATTGGTATCAGAGCTTTCGGCTCGTTAATTGTACGTTCAAGATTAGTTTTGCAAACAAAACCGAGTCTTTACGAATCGATTCAAGGATCTTTACGTGCAATTCTCAAACATTCGGCATATAATCATAATAATATTGTTTTTTATCATAATCAGAAGGAAAAACTCGATTTGGTGTTGTTTTGGTTGAAAACTTGAATTAGGGTTTCGGACAGAACGAAAAGCAAACTTAGGATATATAACGAATTAGCAACAATGAACTTATATGTTAATGAACTTAGCCAAAAACGAACTTAGCCATAAACGAACTTAACCTAAGTTAACTATTTCAGTAAGATCACTATTTCAGTAAGTTCACTATTTCAATAAGTTCTTTAATTAAGTAAGTTCGCTATTTGCTGCTGTCAGTCAAAATTTTCACATAATCGCTTACTTTGCTGTTTGGAGTTGGAATTTGAACTGAATTTTGACCTTTAACCATAAAACAAAATGTCTACATTAAATAAACTTGTAGAAATGGACCATGAGGTCTGGAAATCTAATTCTCCTCTTAAGATGATTTCAATCGACAATTATTATTGGTGGAATGCTAGGTTTGAAGAGTAGGCAAACTTACAACGCGTACTCTGCCCATAATATGATACAAATATAACGAACTGTGGTACATGTGGGTAACATAACATCGGCGTATGATTTTATGGTCTTAAATCTTGCGTTGATAGATTGCCAAAATAAGAGGTTTCGGGTCTTTATATTGTTGCAATATCCGGGGATAACCTGGTTGTCCTTCTGCTGCATCTAGATATATGCTCACCTAGGCACAGACAAGATGTCTTAAAAAGAACAAAAGAAAAATGCCAAACCTTATATGCTGCAAGGCTAACTTAAAATTGCCTCAAGCTAAAATACGTACCAAACGGTGTTTGTCATAACCTTGGCTGAGTTCACACTGGTCACTTTGCTGCATCAAGAAATATGCTGACCTGTACACTGGTGTGTTTCACATGGATAACAGCAATTTACTCACCTGTTACGATGAAGCTTTGTACATACCTTGATTGTAGGGTATGTCATGTTGTGGGACACGCCGTATCCACAGTAATAATACACTTCAATCGCATCAGAAAAGTGAGGATTTGAAGACGTGAATGTAATTTTGTTTAAATGGATCAACATACTGGTTATCGCTTTGGACTGCGACTGTGATTTTAATAATCTATATAATCTTATTAAGGAGGAATGATGTATAAGATAGTAATTTTCATATCCTGCCTTCCAAAAAAAAAGTAATTTTCATATCCGTACAACTTAAGAAGCAACATGTACAACATATTTAAGCAACATATTTAAAGGTATTATAGGATGTTGGTGACAATTAAGACACTTTAAAGCCTAATGTAGTAATTTTATCAAGGTTTTATAGTTAAAACCTAAAAACTTATCCCATATTTGCCCTTATGTCATTGAAGAAACCTGTTTCACTTAACCTAAATGAATCGTCCTGCCTTCAACTCATCCTCCTAAATCTCCTTGCATTTCCACTCCTAAATGAATTTCGCTCCTTTCTTCTTATTCACTCCATCTCAATTTAATCGTTCACAGAAGATCAATTACGATGAGCACCAATCCATACGATCAATTAAACATGACCGATCTCAGTTCCCCCTCAGTCCACCCCCCTCATTCAACCACCGGTAATTATTACTCGTACATTATCTATCGATGTTTTACGTATACTGATTTTATTCAAAGTTTTGTTTTTTAATTTGTACCTCCAAGTGTCGAGGATCGTGTTAGTGTTAAGATCTACAGGTATTGAATTTTTATTTATTTATTTTTTGTTTATTTTGCTGTATTAATTAGATTGTTTTCATAATTTGTCATGTGTTTTGACGTTATTTTTGTTTGTTTGTTTGTTATTTGATTTTGTTTTGGTTTAGACTACAAGTTTAGATATGTAGGTTTATGTGATGGTTTTTTGCTTTAGATTTGTTTTTTATGTTGTGATTTTTCATTTGGTTGAGGCCGTTGAAATTTTGTGATGATAATGATGTGTAGTAGTGATTTTGTTTGATATTTTAGGTTAGATCTGTATGTTTGTGTTATGCTTTGTCATATTTTAGAAGTTTTGCTAATTCTATATACATTAATCTGTAATAACAATTTAATGATTGAAAACATTGTTAACTGATCATTGTATTTTAGCATATATTGTTTATTTTTTTTATATTGTATGTTGTTCTTCCAAAATCATAGGGCCTATAATATATATATATATATATATATATATATATATATATATAGTGGAGAGTTCAAATGAGAAGAAGTTTTTTTGTAAGAAGAAAAGAAGAAATTTAAACCAATAGAAATCTTCCATTTAATAATTGTATTTAATGTTAAATAAATTTTTAAGTTTTTGTAACTCCTATCAAACTAGTTAAATAAATGAAATCATAATTCTTTTTTAAATATTTATCTTTAAAGAAAAGATAATTTGTAGTGAAGGATAAATTTCGATATGTGTAGGATGAATTTCTACATGTGTAGGATAAACCTAATGATATTTTCGATATGTGTAGGATAAAAATATGACAATTTCGATGTGTGTAGGATGAATTTTGATATGTGTAGGACAAGTTTTTGATTGTTAAGATACAATATTTAAAAGTAATTAATTGAATAATTAATGTGAAATGAGTTAAAGTATTTAATGTTATTTCTTCTTTTATTCTCAAATTGAAATTATTCTCAAATGATCCCCCCTATACAGGGTCAAGATCATATACAAAGTGTATTTTGTGTGAGAAGGGTGAGAAGATGTTTTGGTCATTAGATCATTTTAATCTATGGTGTAGATTAATTAAGTGGCATTTTGGTAATTAATGTTATATTATTAATAATAAATTTGATGGCTGAGGGGTATTAAGGTAAAATAATCACCCACATTCAATTCACATTTAAATTGAAATCTATACATCTAATATTTGAAAGCAATGTGGGACACATGGCACTCCCACATTGCAAGTTCAAATTATCTCTCCTCCTCTCATTAAGCCACATGGTATGATGTGAGTTTTTATAAAATTTTCTTTTTTTTAATCAAAAATCACAAAAATATAAATAGCCCTTAACAAACACGCTGACATAACATAACCTCACTTTCATCGTCGCCTCCTTTCAAACCGAAACCCTATCAGGGCGATTCAAGGGCGATTCATACTAATCCTTCATCTCGAATCCAAGTAATCTCTATTTCATTCTTATTTCAATGAATCGATCTTGATCTCTCCTTTTTGCTGTGTTTTTTCGTTTTTCTTCTGATATCTTTGTCGATTAAAGGTTTTTTTTCTCTGTTTTGAGTGATTTTGATTATTTATCTTTCAATAGTCAAGTATTGTTCAGGTTATGACCGATTTTTTTTGTGTTATGGTTGATTTTTTAGGGTTTGTGTTTTAGGGTTCTTGTGCGATTATTGTATAGATGGTTCATCTGTATTGATTAACATGTATAGATTGTTTAGGTTTTCTTAGTGCTCTTAACCATAATTCTGCTTAATTTTTTTTACAGGCTCTTACAGTGGTGGTGAGGGTGATGGCGGTATGTATTCATCAATTTAGAAATAGATGGAGGCTGCTTTTGTAAGTTCTTGTGATTTTATTAATCTATTAATAAGTTCTTGTGTTTATATTATAAGGTTAATTGATGTTTTAGGTGGCATGATGTTGGAAACGTACGATGTGAACACCAAGACTGGAGGACCTATTGGCTCGATTAGAACTGAGGAGGGGTATAGTCATGGCTCTATTAATGGATTTGTCAATCAATTTTTGTGGTATATTTGTTTCTTATAGTTTTAACTGAACTTATATATTAGTATATTGTCATTTTAGGTGTGAACACCGACATATGATTTAATAAACAAATCATATTAATCATGAATAGTTAGGCGTTTAGTTGTTTGTGTATTTTTTGGTTGAAAATATGTGTTTTTACAGTTTTGTTGTAATGTGCATTTGAAAATAATAAAGTAGTTTATAGTTGTATGCTCTTTGACATTACAGGTCTATTGTAATGCATCCTGGCCATATTACTCAGTCGGATCCAGACCCGAAAATCGGCATGGTAGAGATTTTTTAGTTTCTGTTATACTTGTAAGAAGAGTCTTGAAGATGGTTGTGACATTTTCACATACAGGTTCGTCTAAAATTCGATTGTTTTGTTTATTATGCATAGTTTGAACTGGTTGTTATGTAATTTAACTGAAAAGATAGAAAAATGATATTTTTTGATCATATATTTACTTGATAAATATGTTTATGCATAGAAAAAATGAGAGATATGCCTTCAGAAGGTGGATTGTTTGTGTATATGAGCCTTATTTACTGTATTGAGGTTTATACTAATGATGATACAAGAGTTAGCTAATGATGCGACACCGGTTCCTATTTGAGGAATAGATTCGCCATTATTTGGACCTGAGTTATTGCTTAAAGCTTTCATATCCGTATTAATATGAATATATGATTCCCACTGTATAATAAAATTAATAGGATTATGGGTTCTTGATAGTCGCAGCCGCTGGTCGCAGGCTCTGCTAGGGGTGAGCAATGGTCCATACCCGACCCGACCCGAGACCCGAGCTGTATATAATTCCAGAACCGAACTCAGACCCTTTCATCATTCTAGGTCCATACCCGACCCGACCTGAGACCCAAGCTGCAAAATTCTCTGATATTGTTACTGTTTGTTGTTTTTCTTTATTTCTTTTAAACAGATTTTAGTCATTTATGTATATGAAACTGATTAGGGATCAAACGTTTACCTTTATGCCCCTTTCATCATTCTAGGTTTATAAATGATGCTATTCATGAAGTAAAGGAAATTAGTATGCGCATCTCCTTAGCTTTTGTTTTATTTAGTGTAGCTCTGAGGAAAGTGAAAGCTCTATTGTTCAAACCCATCAAGACACAAAGGGCCTGTAAGTTTTTATGTTTCGTTGTTCTGTTTTTGAATGTAATAGCTAATGTTGGCTTATTTAGACTTGGCATTTAGTGATAACCTTTGATGGCTGTATTCGGCGGCGTTTTTATTTCAGGTTCGTGGTTTGGAATTTAGTTCTCTTTCACCAAATCATCTTGCTTCTGGTGCTGAAGAAGGTGGAAAGCCGGTAGCAACGAAGAAAAAAAATGGCACGGTCTCTGGAATTTTGTTAGGTTTCTAAATTCAAGGTTATATGGTTTTATTCGTATTCAGCGTCAATTTACAATTGTATTATTTTTGTAATCCAGGCAGAAGGTAGTGTCACCGTCATTTGAGAAGAGGCCAAGATAGTTTCGAATCGGTGGAACATTACTCACGAATAGGGATGTGCATACATTCGTCATATTGCTTGAGTTCGGATTTAGAGGAAGAGGGGGGTCCTCAAAATCTTAAGCGTGTGTAGTTGTGTAGATATCATTTTAAACATTTTGCCATGTTTTGTGTAGCCGTGCATTAGGATAAAAGAATCTATATCTATTAATGCTAAATTTTTGTTGGCTTATGGCTTATGTTATTAAATCTTATGCAAGTATTTTGAGCCCTTGCTTCCTGGGTTGTATTTGAAGTTCTAGCTGCTAACCAATGTTGCTTCTTGTGGCTTACAGTGGATTACGAAGTGGTTGTTTTGGTAACAACTTTGATTCAAAATATAGTTATTAGTTATTTGAAGAGAATCGAGTTTACACTATTAACGATGAGGTCAACATCCAAACTAATTAATCTCTTTATTTACAAATGTAATGCTTCCTTGATTTATCATCAAACAATTGCTATATGTTGATATAGCATTTCTATATGTTATGAGTTTTTGTTTAGTTTGCTTGAAAATAGGTTATGGTATTTTGGTACCAAAACTTTTATTCCTAGAATAAATATGATTCCAGTCAAGTTTCAAAGGCGCCAATTCCTAATAAGCGTATGTTTCGCAATGACCATCGATAAAAGCCAAGGACAGTCTCTATCGAAGGTTGGATTGTATTTAAGAGACCCTGTATTCTCACATGTGTAACACCCCAACCGATGGCGGAAACATCGGGTGCCACGTATTGATGATTGTTCAGTAGCTCATGGTGAATAATAAATTTTATTAATTGATTTAAATAAATTACATACAATTGTTCTACAAGAATTCGTACATCAAATTGAATAAAACTATGCACATATCTTCAAGCAATTCTTCAAGCAAGTAGAACCTGAAACATGTTAAGTTGAAAATATTTTGGTCAACAATTGTTGGTGAGAATACATAGGTTTTTGAAATATGATAAGTAATAATAGTTTGTACAACATTCAAAGTTGTATGATGATAGAGTATGATACCGACATGTAACAATGCGTCTTTGTACAACCAAACCTTGTGTCGACTGATGACTAACTCGCAAGTCAGTTAAATGTTATTACTGTTATCGATCATCCCTGAGTCTATGCGGGGGATGGGTTTGTCAGACCTATAGCGCTATAATCTAAACAGGCGGCTTGATCATTGTTAATGATTGTACTGTGTCTTTTTGTTACAGTCAAATGATAGAATGATGTTGTAATTGAATCACAAGTAAATATGAGTAAATGGTAGTATAAAAATGTTTAAACATGTTTCACCCCAAAAATAGTGAAAATAGAGAAAAGGGGGCTATGTAAACTCACCTTGGTATGGTATTAGGTATTGAGAATTTGTATGAGTGTAGCCTAATAGCTTGCCAAGTATTACCCTATGTATAAGGCAACAAATAAGTCTAAGTCTAACTAGTTTATAAGTATATCCAAGGGTTTCGATTTGGGGATATTCAATTGTTTGAATTTATAATAAAACGTTAATTAAATAAAGGGAAATTTGATAATTAATAAAAGAAAGTCTTTTATATAAATTTGAATTTAGGATGTTCACAATAATGTGTTTAAAGTATAAAAATAATTTTTATAAAATTATTTTCTTTAAAATGAATTTTTAAATCTATTTATTACAAATTGCCGAAATTTAACTTTAATATTTAAAAATACTAAAATTAAAGAATTATTATTTTAAAAATCATATTTCTGTTCTAAATATTTAAAAATAAATTGTATAAAATTTTGGTGCAAAAATAATAAAAATTGAATTTATTATGATTTAATTATGATTAAAACTAACAAAAATTGATTAAAAATATAAAATAAATGATTTTTCTGAATTAAAAATCATTTCAGTAAAGTTTAACATTGTACAAACTCAGGATAATTTTTGTAGAAATTAATAAAATTGTTTTGATATTTTAATGGATTTTTATAAATATAATAGTATAAAATTGATTTAATTATTATAAATATTAAATAAATGAATTTCAGAAAACTAAAAATTGTAAATACAACTTTTATATCAGATTTGATAAAAATATTTTTTTTTAGAATTTATAAAAAGGTTTTAACATTTTAAAATGAATTTACAAGTTTAAATGAAATATATATATATATATATATTATTATTTGTTTAAAAATGGGAAAATAGTGGAAAAAGGGTGCCCAAGCCGGGTCTCGAACCCGGATGGCTACGGTTCCCAACATCAGTCACAACCACTTGGCCTAGGCCTGTGGTTGTGATTTATTTCTGTTTAAAAAGAATAAATACTATATGCAGAACGAGTTTATCCCCAATCTAATAACCTTCGAACCCTAATTATTGCAATTGCTTGATTCACACATCAATAGCCCAATTAATCTTAGGGCTATTGATGTGTGAGTGCCGAAGGTCATATCCCACAAAAAAAATTGTACTTACAACGTTGATATGAATACGATTGCTCGGTTAGTTTAAAAAGTCAAACGTGCTTCAATTATCAAGAACAGAGATTGGTATATGAAGAATTGGGGATTGGGGTAGGATATTCGGCGATGTGAGATGGTCCAGAAGCCTTTAATTTATAGGGAGATGTCTTGGTGTTCGAATTGGTATGTGTTGACCCACCTTTGAATACATACGCGTATAGTGTTTAATTGTGCATCAATTGGTTGTCAATAAACGTGTATCACAGTCATTGATGGCCGATAATCACGTATCGTTCACGAGTATTACCATAATTGTGTGATAGATTGATGAATTGATGGACTAGGTGTTGATTGCGAGCTGCCATTAGTGCAGCGATTTAGTAGCAGCAGTAGAAGAAATGCCATATATATAATTAAAACCGTGTTAGATCAAGAAATGGCCTGTGGCCCAAGTGGTTTGTGGGTGTGTTGAGGTTACGCCAGGCGCGGGTTCGAAACCCGGCTAGCCCTTTTCCTTTCTTTTCTTTTTTGTTAAACAATCAGAGAGGGGAGGGGGTCAGTGGGCGGGTACTTGGGGTTTGTTTGTTGGGCTGGGCTAATGACTGGGCTCCAAAACATATGTGGGTTATTTGTGGTTTGTTTTGTTTTGTAAAAAAATCCATCTACATAATGGTTATTATTACTATTAATATTATTATTATTATTATTATTAGAAACCTATATATATATATATATATATAAATGTATGTATGAATAATTATTATTGTATAGGGGTTAAAAAGAAAAATAATAATAAGGCTTGTCGTTGTAATCCATACAATTATTAAATGCGAATTGTTACAGTCTCCCCTACTTTTAGGAACTTCGTCCCGAAGTTAAGAGAAACACTAGGTCTACAATTGGTCAACTACTGAGAACCTTGATAAAATTTCACACTACCTTAACGTACCTGTAAACTCATGATTACGTTCCGGACCGTAATTATCAATTTACCTTACATTAGGGTTTTGCGTCCTTTTATGACTTTACCGATTGTTGAGCAGGTCTGATAGTCCCCACCAGTCGTTGAGCAGGTGGTAGGGCCTCTCCCGACTGTTGGAAAGACATGATGACCTCTACCAATCGTTAAGTAGGTTGTTTTGTAGTCAACTAATTGTTGTACAAGTAAGTAAGTATGATTATAGATATAGCAATTAGTTCACATTCAAACAAGCATGCACACAGATGTTATGATAATACTTGAATTTATTATTTGAATCAAAAGTGCAATACATGGAATTACAGAGAAAGTAGACATTATTCAAATGGTAGGGCTTTCTGTTAAGTAGCTGGAGGGTCTTGATCTCTGTTCAATTTAGGGCATCGGTTACGGAAGTGATTTGGGTCTCCACATTCATAGCATTGACCATAGTTGTATTGATTAGGGTTTGCAGCTTGAGCAGGGTTGGTGGGTTGGTTGGCATTTGGATTTGGGGTCTCACGACACGTGTTGACCAGATGGCCATACCTTCCACAATTGGTGCATAAGCGACATGCTGAAGCAGTGGGATGATGTCGGTTACATGTATTACATAAAGGATGGTTTCCTGTATAAGGTTTCTTGTTAAAAGCTTGTGTAGTGGGGTTGACATCAGGATCCTTGGCCTTACGCTTCTGATTCTCAGTAGTTACCGCGGCTACAATACTTGTTTTATTGCCTTTCCGAACTAAGGTCCCGTTCTTTACGTGATTATAAGTTAAGGTAGCTGCTAAACGTTTGGCTTCCTCCAAAGTGGCAGGATTCCTTCCCCACACCGTGTCCTGGATTTGCATGGGCAGACCACCGATGTACTTCTCGATGGCTACCGGCAGGGGAGTGACTTTGTGGGGTAACAATAAGCTAAGCTCGTGAAAGCGGGTATTGTAGGCAAGGTTTTCCCCACTATCCTGAGCAAGGGTGTGGAACTCGTCTTCTAATTTCTTGACCTCGTTTCGTGGGCAAAATTCATCTTTCATTATCTCCTTGACTTGATCCCACGTCATAGTAAGTGCAACTTCAGCTCCTCGGGTACGCTTTTCCTCATTCCACCAAGTGAGTGCTCGTTTGTGAAGAACACTCATAGCATAACGGACCTTAAAGTTATCGGGACACTCACTGTTGATGAAGGTATTTTCAATACCCTCAAACCATTGTAGGAGTCCTGTAGCTCCTTCTTCACCACTAAACTTTGGGGGATTACAAGAATTAAAGTGCTTGAGAGTACAGGCTGGGAGTCCATTCCCGTTGTGGTTTTCATTTCCATTCCCGTTGCCGTTGCCGTTCCCGTTGCCGTTCAACTGGATGACTTGAGCTAGTAAGTTGGGAACCAGAGTTGCAATTTGCTGCGCCATTTGTTGAGAAATGATTGCAGCTAGTTGGGCATCAACACCATTGTTGTTGTTGTTGTTGTGGTTAGTATTGTGGTTGTGGTTGTGATTGCTACTTCCTTCATCATGATTGTCACCACTGTTAAGACGAGCACTGCGACGTGGAGGCATGATCTGTAAGAGACACAGTGAAATGAATGAGGTTATATAAGGAATGTAATCATCTATTCATTAGTTAAAACGAATAAACGAAAACGTTGACTTATCAAAGATTCTAAATTCTAATAACATATGAAGACATGCTTTAGCCTATAAGTGAACACTCATCCCGAGAATTCCCAGGTAGGCATCCGGGTCCCTCGTCTGATTGGGATATATGCGCAATGCCAGCCTAGACAGAAGACTCAGAATACAGGCGTTCACCCTTCCAGATTGCACGTGTTCGTTATTAAAATCTAGAACTTCGACGAGATCTCAAGGTGGTTCAGGTTAAACCTGAGGATTTTGCCTTATTAGTCTAAGAGTAGATCCAGTGATGGAGAACAATCTTCTTGTAAGGATGAAAGTAGGGATATGAAGTAGGAGGGAGATAGAGAATAGCAAGCAAAAGAAGCAAGTACTGGTTAAATCCTATGGTTATAGACTAGATTATTTTTCTAATAACCTAATTCCCTATAACCATGGCTCTGATACCAATCTGTAACACCCCAACCGATGGCGGAAACATCGGGGTGCCACGTATTGATGATTGTTCAGTAGCTCATGGTGAATAATAAATTTCATTAATTGATTTAAATAAATTACATACAATTGTTCTACAAGAATTCGTACATCAAATTGAATAAAACTATGCACATATCTTCAAGCAATTCTTCAAGCAAGTAGAACCTGAAACATGTTAAGTTGAAAATATTTTGGGTCAACAATTGTTGGTGAGAATACATAGGTTTTTGAAATATGATAAGTAATAATAGTTTGTACAACATTCAAAGTTGTATGATGATAGAGAATGATACCGACATGTAACAATGCGTCTTTGTACAACCAAACCTTGTGTCGACTGATGACTAACTCGCAAGTCAGTTAAATGTTATTACTGTTATCGATCATCCCTGAGTCTATGCGGGGGATGGGTTTGTCAGACCTATAGCGCTATAATCTAAACAGGCGGCTTGATCATTGTTAATGATTGTACTGTGTCTTTTTGTTACAGTCAAATGATAGAATGATGTTGTAATTGAATCACAAGTAAATATGAGTAAATGGTAGTATAAAAATGTTTAAACATGTTTCACCCCAAAAATAGTGAAAATAGAGAAAAGGGGGCTATGTAAACTCACCTTGGTATGGTATTAGGTATTGAGAATTTGTATGAGTGTAGCCTAATAGCTTGCCAAGTATTACCCTATGTATAAGGCAACAAATAAGTCTAAGTCTAACTAGTTTATAAGTATATCCAAGGGTTTCGATTTGGGGATATTCAATTGTTTGAATTTATAATAAAACGTTAATTAAATAAAGGGAAATTTGATAATTAATAAAAGAAAGTCTTTTTATAAAATTTGAATTTAGGATGTTCACAATAATGTGTTTAAAGTATAAAAATAATTTTTATAAAATTATTTTCTTTAAAATGAATTTTTAAATCTATTTATTACAAATTGCCGAAATTTAACTTTAATATTTAAAAATAATAAAATTAAAGAATTATTATTTTAAAAATCATATTTCTGTTCTAAATATTTAAAAATAAATTGTATAAAATTTTGGTGCAAAAATAATAAAACTTGAATTTATTATGATTTAATTATGATTAAAACTAACAAAAATTGATTAAAAATATAAAATAAATGATTTTTCTGAATTAAAAATCATTTCAGTAAAGTTTAACATTGTACAAACTCAGGATAATTTTTGTAGAAATTAATAAAATTGTTTTGATATTTTAATGGATTTTTATAAATATAATAGTATAAAATTGATTTAATTATTATAAATATTAAATAAATGAATTTTAGAAAACTAAAAATTGTAAATACAACTTTTATATCAGATTTGATAAAAATAATTTTTTTTAGAATTTATAAAAAGGTTTTAACATTTTAAAATGAATTTACAAGTTTAAATGAAATATATATATATATATATATGTATTATTTGGTTTAAAAATGGGAAAATAGTGGAAAAAGGGTGCCCAAGCCGGGTCTCGAACCCGGATGGCTACGGTTCCAAACATCAGTCACAACCACTTGGCCTAGGCCTGTGGTTGTGATTTATTTCTGTTTAAAAAGAATAAATACTATATGCAGAACGAGTTTATCCCCAATCTAATAACCTTCGAACCCTAATTATTGCAATTGCTTGATTCACACATCAATAGCCCAATTAATCTTAGGGCTATTGATGTGTGAGTGCCGAAGGTCATATCCCACAAAAAAAATTGTACTTACAACGTTGATATGAATACGATTGCTCGGTTAGTTTAAAAAGTCAAACGTGCTTCAATTATCAAGAACAGAGATTGGTATATGAAGAATTGGGGATTGGGTAGGATATTCGGCGATGTGAGATGGTCCAGAAGCCTTTAATTTATAGGGAGATGTCTTGGTGTTCGAATTGGTATGTGTTGACCCACCTTTGAATACATACGCGTATAGTGTTTAATTGTGCATCAATTGGTTGTCAATAAACGTGTATCACAGTCATTGATGGCCGATAATCACGTATCGTTCACGAGTATTACCATAATTGTGTGATAGATTGATGAATTGATGGACTAGGTGTTGATTGCGAGCTGCCATTAGTGCAGCGATTTAGTAGCAGCAGTAGAAGAAATGCCATATATATAATTAAAACCGTGTTAGATCAAGAAATGGCCTGTGGCCCAAGTGGTTTGTGGGTGTGTTGAGGTTACGCCAGGCGCGGGTTCGAAACCCGGCTAGCCCTTTTCCTTTCTTTTCTTTTTTGTTAAACAATCAGAGAGGGGAGGGGGTCAGTGGGCCGGGTACTTGGGGTTTGTTTGTTGGGCTGGGCTAATGACTGGGCTCCAAAACATATGTGGGTTATTTGTGGTTTGTTTTGTTTTGTAAAAAAAATCCATCTACATAATGGTTATTATTACTATTAATATTATTATTATTATTATTATTAGAAACCTATATATATATATATATATAAATGTATGTATGAATAATTATTATTGTATAGGGGTTAAAAAGAAAAATAATAATAAGGCTTGTCGTTGTAATCCATACAATTATTAAATGCGAATTGTTACAGTCTCCCCTACTTTTAGGAACTTCGTCCCGAAGTTAAGAGAAACACTAGGTCTACAATTGGTCAACTACTGAGAACCTTGATAAAATTTCACACTACCTTAACGTACCTGTAAACTCATGATTACGTTCCGGACCGTAATTATCAATTTACCTTACATTAGGGTTTTGCGTCCTTTTATGACTTTACCGATTGTTGAGCAGGTCTGATAGTCCCCACCAGTCGTTGAGCAGGTGGTAGGGCCTCTCCCGACTGTTGGAAAGACATGATGACCTCTACCAATCGTTAAGTAGGTTGTTTTGTAGTCAACTAATTGTTGTACAAGTAAGTAAGTATGATTATAGATATAGCAATTAGTTCACATTCAAACAAGCATGCACACAGATGTTATGATAATGCTTGAATTTATTATTTGAATCAAAAGTGCAATACATGGAATTAAAGAGAAAGTAGACATTATTCAAATGGTAGGGCTTTCTGTTAAGTAGCTGGAGGTCTTGATCTCTGTTCAATTTAGGGCATCGGTTACGGAAGTGATTTGGGTCTCCACATTCATAGCATTGACCATAGTTGTATTGATTAGGGTTTGCAGCTTGAGCAGGCTTGGTGGGTTGGTTGGCATTTGGATTTGGGGTCTCACGACACGTGTTGACCAGATGGCCATACCTTCCACAATTGGTGCATAAGCGACATGCTGAAGCAGTGGGATGATGTCGGTTACATGTATTACATAAAGGATGGTTTCCTGTATAAGGTTTCTTGTTAAAAGCTTGTGTAGTGGGGTTGACATCAGGATCCTTGGCCTTACGCTTCTGATTCTCAGTAGTTACCGCGGCTACAATACTTGTTTTATTGCCTTTCCGAACTAAGGTCCCGTTCTTTACGTGATTATCAGTTAAGGTAGCTGCTAAACGTTTGGCTTCCTCCAAAGTGGCAGGATTCCTTCCCCACACCGTGTCCTGGATTTGCATGGGCAGACCACCGATGTACTTCTCGATGGCTACCGGCAGGGGAGTGACTTTGTGGGGTAACAATAAGCTAAGCTCGTGAAAGCGGGTATTGTAGGCAAGGTTTTCCCCACTATCCTGAGCAAGGGTGTGGAACTCGTCTTCTAATTTCTTGACCTCGTTTCGTGGGCAAAATTCATCTTTCATTATCTCCTTGACTTGATCCCACGTCATAGTAAGTGCAACTTCAGCTCCTCGGGTACGCTTTTCCTCATTCCACCAAGTGAGTGCTCGTTTGTGAAAAACACTCATAGCATAACGGACCTTAAAGTTATCGGGACACTCACTGTTGATGAAGGTATTTTCAATACCCTCAAACCATTGTAGGAGTCCTGTAGCTCCTTCTTCACCACTAAACTTTGGGGGATTACAAGAATTAAAGTGCTTGAGAGTACAGGCTGGGAGTCCATTCCCGTTGTGGTTTTCAAATCAATTCTCTCACATCTTTTCTCTTTCTCCTCTCCTCTCTCTCTCTCTCTCTCTCTCTCTCTCTCTGCATCACCTACACAACCACCATCAACCACCACCACCACCATCAACCAAACCACCATTCGCCAGCCGCCATCACAAACATAAATCATCGGAGTGTTTTTTTTAGGAATGGAGATGAAGACGACATCCGGTGATAATGGATCAGTGTGTTTTATCTTCATTGGTGTGTTTCATGGTGGATTATTTTTTACATTTGTTTATTGTTGTGTTTTATGTTCAAAGGATTTTTGTGTGGTTTAGTGTTTTTTGAATTTAAAACACATTTTAAATGTATGTATAGTTGTGTTTTAAAGTACATTCTAGTGTGTTTTTTTGAATGTGTTACTAATTGTGTATGATGAAGATAAAACACACATGATTATGGAGAAGATGATGATAAAACACACAGGAATGTTAAAACACAAAGTTGAGAATATAGTGATAAAACACAGGGGTATGAATGTGAAACACCTTCTATATGAAGCAACTTACAAGACTATAATAAAACACCATACATTGAATAAAGAATAACTAAAAATCTACCTTAAACATAAAACACCACACGTTGATTGTTAAAACACTATGACGTTAGTAATGACGATGATTATGGTGACCAGAACCATTCTCTCTCTCTTTCTCTCTCTTTACCTATTTTTATGCCTTCTTTTACATCTCTTGCAAAAATTATAATTTTAATCATTATTAATAGTATGTAAAAATTACTAAAATGCCCAAAACACCTTGTGCCACATGTCACTCCCATATTGGTTCTCACACTTTTCACAAAAAATGGATTTGTACAAGAACCTAAACATATACAGATATATAGGTCGACATATCCGTATATATATGTGTGTATAGTTAGGTGCCCGCGCGTTGCGGCGGGAAACAACATTTAGTTAACATATGCATTGTGTGTTGTACTTTAAGCAATTTTACTGTAAAACTTAAATTTAAGAGGTTAATAAGAAATGTATTATAATATAGTATAGATGATTTCGGTTAGGGCTGGCAAATCGTGTATACCTGATCTGTTAAGACACGAACTTGTTAAGACACGATACACGAAACCTGACTAGAAAAAGGGGGGATTCCTTATTTCAAAATGGTTTCTTATGAGATATTTCGATTTGTTCTACCTGTACACGACATGAAAATTTTTCGTGTCTATTTTTTGATACACGAACCTGTTGATTTTTTTAACAGGTATACACAAAAAGTACTTGTTAATACCTGTTTGCGAACATTATACTAATCGCATGTTTATAAACCTATTTAGTGAGAGAAAATTTCCAAATTTTCACCAAGGACCTAGATAATACCTGTGTTGCGTACTTGTTAATACCTGTTTACGTACATGTTAATACCTGTTTGCGTACCTGTTAATACCTGTTTGCGAACATTATACTAATCCCTTTTTGGAGTGAGAAGGGATTTAGGGTTTAAAGTGTTTGGGTAAAGCTTTTTAAATATATTATTAATTTTAAATAAATTCTAAACATGTATTAACAGGTACTTGCAGGTAAACAGGTATGTTACCTGTTAAGACACAAAAATTAACAGGTAAATTCGTGTCTACCTGTTTAGGACACGAAACCTGTTAAGGCCATACCTGTACCTGTTAAGATCGTTCAGGTTCGTGTCAGGTAATCGTGTTTGTATACAAAATTGTCGGCCCTAATTTCGGTTCATTTTCACTTGCTTTTATTTCGGTTATTAGTTAACCATAACATATCATTTTTAAATTAAAAAAAACTATAGTAATAGTATACTCAAATTAAAGAGAAAAAATGTTCTTTTACACGGTGTAATAATATTAGGAAAATATTAACGCATAAAGAAATTATGGACGTTTAAAAAACGGTGGTAGTTGGTTAAAATAAGGGTGAAAAGTGCAATTGTTATTTAAATAAAAAAAAGTTGAGCAAACTTGAGAGGTAAACTGTGTAAGTATTATATAAAAGACATATTTACCCTGTGTATTGTACTCAAAGGAATTATGCTTATAAAACTCAAATTTTAAGATGTCCTTGTAAAATGTATTATAAGATAGTATAGATATAATATGTTATCGGAAATCTCTAGTTAGCTAGTGTATAGGAATAGATTTCAAGTGTTAACATATACACATATATTCTAATTTTTGATAATAACATTTGTTTGTCACAAAATAATATTGACACATTGATAATACCATGTGTTATTTATCCCTAAACAGGTGTTGTTTTGATGGTTTAACTCACATTTACATATGTATATTGTTTTGATTGGATATATGATGAAGTTCTATGATTTAATGTGTCAAATATCCATAAAAATGTCTATGAATTGTTCGGGTTTTGTATGGAATTGAACAGTTTCTCACTTAGGTATTGTCACGTGCAATCTTGTTTTGTTCGTACGTAGTAATTGGACATTCGGTTGCTCTATGTTGAGCGTGTGTTTGGCATGATTGATCAACGTCAATTGTCTAGGATAAATCAGGCGTTGCATGCGTAAATGGGTAATGTATTGAGTTTCTGAAAAAGTTTGGGCTTTGTTAGACTCGGGACAACACAGTTAATGTTAAAAATGTCTAATATGCACTTAAAATGACATAGTTATGTAGGATGTGTATGGATCATGACGGTTGTAAAAAGATCCTGAAAATCAACATAGTGGTCATGGATGTTTTGACTTCGGTTTTTGCCATGTCTTTCTCATTGCATTCATATATAGTTGAAGAACACAGGTATCTCAACTCCGAATACAATTTTGGGGAATTCTAGATGGCTTTTAATTTATATGCACGCGTGAGGAAATTGACGCAACAAATTGGGTCCACACTTCTAAATATGGAGAACCTAACTAAACCCACACACTTGAAATCGTGGACCATTTACGAAAACATCCAGTTTTTTTATTGTAAATAAATTTGATCGATCCCAAACTTTTCTAACCTCCGCACCAAAACTCTTTATAATATCCACATTATTTGTTTTACGATTATGGTAGTGTTTATTTTATATTATTTAGAAACTTGTGTGTGTAGTTTTTTCTTGAGCGCTACAACAAACGTGAAGCCTTCCAAAAAAAAAAAAAAAAAAAAAAAAAAAAAAAAAAAAAACGTGAAAAACAGCATTTAAAGGCCTATACATACGATAAAAGTTCACTACTTTATGCGTTTGCATGGTGGCACAAGTTATCTCACAATTAATGTAGCGTGCCAATGTATACCAAGATGTAAAATATTTTGTTCATTTATATGAGGTTTCAACAAAAGATGGTGGAGTTTTTTTTTTTTTTTTTTGATGAAATAGCGTTTTTTCCCAAGCTTTTTGTGACTTTGGTTGTTGTCAGACTTAAATTGTAAAAATGGGACTTCCGCAATCTAAGATTGCGGAAGTGGTTGACATGGCAATGTGACTCAGCAAAAAGCAACGACGATGGACTTGATGAAGCTGACTGGCAATGTGTTTTTGGGACTTCCTGTTGATTATATTAATACGAACATAAGGAATAAACATAAGAATTAATCATGTGTACCCGATATGATTAACCGTTCAGGAACCTCAGTAATGGAAGACACCATCATCTTGTTCGGGTTCCCTTTAGGGTATGCAGTTCTGATGGTTTATGTGTTCTTAAGTTATGAACACATTGAGAGAGATAGATTTTGGGGATGGCTAATGGTGTTATGTTGTTATGATTATGAGTCAACCCTAATCTCATAATATCTCTTCATATTTATACATACCCAGGGGACACCCTAATAAGGCCCATCTAATGATAGTCCGCCATCAAAGACATATCTGTTATTGGGCTTAGGATAATATTAATAATTGATCATCATTATATAAATGATTATAATGGCTATCGATAAATATACAAACGTTACGTATATTTATTCCAACATTCTCCCACTTAGCCGAGTAATCATTTATTATGAGTATTACGTAAGTCTGCAGAGATTAATACTCATTTTAGTTCTAAACCCAAAATGTAGCAGAGAAATACAGCCGTTAAGTCTTTATTCAACTTAGGACCCCCATTAATCATACTACACCCGAATTTAAAACTTAACATTAGGATCAATTAACGTTATGCCCTTAGTTGATTTGTTATATTTTTGTCTTTATGCCATTATGCTAGCTTAGCATACTAATAGACAAACAAATCATAATGAGGAAAATTAATCATTAGTCATTAGTCATAGGTCATTCATAGTACGATATGCAGTTGTACATGGTCATTAGTAACACCCTTTTCTCTTAGTTGGCCTGTTAGTGAGACTTATGGGTGGTAGACCTTTAGTTATTGGATCCATAAGCATATCATGAATGCATTCGATACAAAATTCTGATTTCCTCTATTTGTTCTTAATCATAAGTGAACAATAATTTCGTATCGAACTCTAATGCAGCTCCTCTCAAACTGTTACTGTTCGAGAAATTAGGGCAGCTGACGTTATCACAGTAAGTCTTCAACTTAGTATTTACATGAAGTTAATAAGTTATGAGTCAACTGATAAATTTACCAACAACATTTAATGACCATTCTGTTGTGATCAGCAACACATTATGTCATGATAACTTAGGTTGTTACAGTTCCTTATGACTCCTTCATGAGATAGTTATGTCTGCTGGCGTTATGATATTCCCCGAAATTGACACTTGATTCCCTTTGAATATAACAAAATTGGAGTAAGAGTAGTCAATCACTTTAGGTTCTCACTTCTTCTTCAGATTATAGTCTCTTGTTTCTTAAAGATATTGTAATGTTCCATTAGATGCTTTTCATTAGTTTAGACAAGTCTAGTATCAAGCAATACGAACAATATCATAAACAAGCATAGACTTAAATTTACATCAGTCTTCTAATTAATGAAGCATAAGGTGATAATCTCAAATTATCCTATTATCCTCTAAAAGAGAGCAATGTTGTATGTTACATACATAAGGACCCGCTTAGAGTAAAACTTGTGGGATGAAACTAATCTCACGTTGGGTCTATCTCAGTATATTTTGATTCCTATTACATAAGAGGAATCCCCGATATTCATCATGTCAAAATTATGCATGAACAATGCTTTGACTTAGGTAACATATACTTGTCAAGAGAAACGTCATCTATCTAAGGACAAGTTTTCATTAGTTGCTCCCACTCATCTTGAGGTAGGTTCTTTAATCCACTTAGTTCTTGATGAAGAGAATTTCATTAGGATTCCAACACATTTTATGCTTGCATCAACCCATACATGGATCTTATTGACTTACAGACTAAGTGTTCTTACCCTTCAGTTTAGAACTTTCAGGTTGCTTAATGAACATGTAGGTCATCGTTATGGAAAGTTGTTTTAATGTCCATCTAATGTGGCTCTTAGGTATTATGAGCTACTAGGACGGTAATGATCCTCAAAGAAATCTTTTGTAATACAGATAAGAAGATTCTTTGATAATCTAATCCCTTCTTGAGTATAATCTTTTACAATCAATCCTATCTTACAACGTTCCCATTCGGATCTGGTTTAATTTTGAATACCTTTAGGTTATTCAACCAAATCCCAAACGTTATTCTAAATTATGGAATGAGTTATGCTAATAATAGCTTTATTCCATTTAGAAGATTGATTGACACTAATGATTTAATTAGAAGAGGTAGGATCAGTAAACTTTCCAAACATCCATTTTTTGTGTTAGTCAGGAAGGTTACATAATCATCAAATTTAATGGGCTTTTAGACCCAGATGACCTCCTGAGTTGAACATTGGGTTTATTATGATACAAACTTAACTTTAGTTAGGTGTTTTTATTTTCAGGTATATAATGAGCAACATTAGTTTCTAAGTGTGTAATAGTTGGTGCTGTAACACCCCAACCGATGGCGGAAACATCGGGATGTCACGTATTGATGATTGTTCAGTAGCTCATGGTGAATAATAAGTTTCATAAATGATTTAAATAACTTACAATTGTTCTAGAATTTGTTCATCAAATTGAATAAAACTATACACGTATCTTCAAGCATCAAATCAAATCTTCAAGTAAATAGAACCTGAAACATGTTAAGTTGAAAAGGTTTTGGGTCAACAAAAGTTGGTGAGAATTACATAGGTTTTTGATGATTGAATAAAATGTTGTGCAATTCATGTGTCATGTCAATCTAGTCCATATGTGAGAACATACTAGAAATAAATCGAGTGCATAATCAACCCTGATGACTGTTATAAAATGATACATACCATACGCTCATGGTCCAATATGTTATACGATAACAAACACCCACGTAACCTTTGTAGGAGGCACGTATCCGGGTGGGATTGTCAGTCCAATAGATCTATCAATGTATACCGCCGGCTGATCAATGTTAATGATTATGCTAGAATGGTGCTTACTCTAATCATGCTCAAGACATAATGCAACATAGAAAACACATAGACACATTGATGATTGAATTGCAATGATGATGTTATAACATGTTTCACCCCAAAAATGGTGATAAATAGAAAAGGGGCTATGTAAAACTCACCTTGGTAAAATGTTATATCTGTTGAGAAATGTGTTGACCAAATGTATCAAGTATCGTCCTAAAATGAAGTAATAAATATGTCTAAGTCTATCAAGTCTATAAATGTATAAGTTCTAGGGCTTTGAATTGGGGATAATTGCTCGTTTGATTAAAATTAAAAATGTTCGCCAATTGAGAGAAATTTAGTAAATAAATAATCAAAAATCTTTTTATGAAAATTAAATTTAAGATGGTCACAATAATGTGTTTAAAGTATAAAAATAATTTTTATAAAATTATTTTCTTTAAAATAGAATATTAATTCTATTTATAACAATTTGTCAAAATTTAACTTTAATATTTAAAAATATTAAAATTAAAGAAATTAAGTTTAAAATTTATATTTCTGTTCTAAATATTCAGAAATAATTTGCATAAAATTTTGGTGCAAAAATACTAAAAATTGGATTTATTATGATTTAATTATGATTAAAACTAACAAAAATTGATTAAAAATATTAAATAAATGATTTTTCAAAAATAAAAAATCATTTTTGCAAAGCTTAACATTATAAAAACTTAGAATAAAATTTGTGGAAATTTATGAATTTGTTTTGATATTTTAATGGAATTTTATAAATATAATAGAATAAAATTGATTTATTTATTATAAATATTAAATAAATGAATTTCAGAAAAATAAAAATTGTAAATAAAGCTTTGACATCAGATTTGCTAAAAATAATTTTTTTTAGAATTTATAAAAAGGTTTTAATAATTAAAAATGAATTTACAAGATTTAATGTAATATATATATATATATATATGTGGTTTGTTAAAAAAAAAGATGAAAATAAGAGAAAATGGGTGTCCAAGCCGGGACTCGAACCCGGGTTGTCTAGGTTGTAAGCATCAGTCACAACCACTTGGCCTAGGCCTGTGGTTGTGACTTATGTCTGTTATTTAAAAATAAATATAACGAGCAAAAATCAGTTTCTTCCCCAATCTAAACCCACGAACCCTAGGTCTGCAATTGAATGATTCACTCATCAATAGCCCAATTAATCATGGGGCTATTGATGAGTTATTGCCGATATACAAAACCCACAGGAGGAATTAAACTTACAATGTCGTGTAGAACACGATTGCTCGGTCAAGTATAAAAGTCAAAACCGTAATCGTGAAGCACAAACAGAGGGTAATAATGAAGATTAGAGGTTGAGAAGAGATTAATGGCGAGTTGTAATGCTTCGCAGAGGGTCAATTTATAGGGAGATGGCTTGGTGTTCGAATTGGCAAGGTTTGACCGGGTTGTTAAAGTTACGCGTGAATTGATTAAAATTGGTTAATGATAATTGGTAATAGCGTGTAATCGAAGTTGTTGATGGCCGGTAATTACGTTATTAATCCATATATAAGTTTAGACTTGTGAATTGAATGGCCAAAATTGAAAGAAAAAAAAAAATAAATAAATAAAAAGAAACTAAATTCATGTCTGCTGCTGCTGTTGCGAGTTGCAGACAAGAAAGAAAGTGAATTTAAAGCATGCATATATGTTTTATAGTTTCACTTAAATCACAAATGGTCTAAGTGGCTTAGTGGTGGTGGTGTGTGTTTGTGTGGGGGGAGTGGCACGGGTTCGAGACCCGGGTGGAACAAACATATTTTTTTTTTTAATTGTAAGGAGAAGGGAGGGGGATTGGGCTTGGTTGTGTGGGCCGGATCAGGGATGGGCTTAGATTGGAGTTGGGCTGCAATTTATCAAGGGAGGGTATGGGTTTATTGGGTTGGATTAAAAGGAGGGTTTGGTTGAATAAAAATAATTATAATCAGATTTTTTTTTTTACACTAATGTTATAATCTATTATTATTATTATTAATTATTACTATTATATATGTATATATATATATATATATATATAAGTTGTGAATGAGGAAAATAAAGACTTTACCACATTTTTAAAATGTAACAAAAATAAGGGCGTTTATATAAAAATTTGGGGGAAAAATTTTGCGATGTTACAGGTGCAGTAAGGTGTACAAGAGGAATAATCGAAGTTAAATTCGGAGTTAAACTTAATGAGTCTCGAATTTTAATGAGTCTCTCCCCCGCATCTTGTACTTCCGAAAAGTCATAATAAGGACTTTTACTGCTCCCACTTACCTTAGAAATCTTAATGAATTCAGCATGCTTAAGGTCTAACATTTGGAAGATCCATAGATTTTAATAGAGAAAGCAACCTAATGATGTTTATTGTCGTTTCTTCTGATGAGGATTACTTTAGTAAGAAATCTAAGCTCGCCCATATTTAGGCATCCACAAAAACTTTGTTAGGAGTACATTAAATGCTAAGGAGACAAGTTGTGATAGAGCGTTGTCCAGTGAAAGAGGTGTAATTTGAGGATAGATCAAATTGTCATTCCCCCACCTCTGTAACTTTTGTAAGTCATAAGTAGGACATCTTATGCTCCCACTAATCTCTTTAGGTCTCTTAGTACCTCCACATAATAAGTTTTAACGATGCGTTTGAACGAGAATATTTCATATATTTTTATACTTGATTTCCCATATCGTCCAGATTTCATAAGAAATTTTAAGAACATACTTAGAGGGAATCTTATTAAGTATATATGAATTGATTTCTTTAATACTTTTGGTCTGTAGGAAACGGAATAGATACAATTAGATATTTATCTAAGCTCCACTGATGTCAATTAGTTATGACTTATGATGGAAACCCATTTATTCCTTTCGCCATTTAATGTTTAGGGCGTTTAACACATGCTTTAAAGTCACTGAGAATAAGATTTGATAGCCAAGCATCCTTTAGTGACCCTGGTCATGATTTCTCATGAAATTTTGGTCTTAGTGGATGAATTTCATGGGTCTCATTTTCCTTTGTTAAATTCTCATTTTCATGATAACAAAGTTGTGAAAACATTATTGGATCATCTAGTTTTATTTCATAATGTTTCTATTCAGATAATGACAACAAACAATATGAGAGTTTAACTTAATAGTGGCTTTGGGTTGGTCATTAAAACCTTGTAACTGTCAAAAATTGTAGCTTTTAGTATTGATACTAAATTTCGAGTAATCTCAAGAATATCGTAAGGTATCATAAAGCTTCAACACTAAGATTAGTTATTAATGGTTAATAGACCCTTAATTTAGCCACCAACTCTCATCTTAAGTATTTGTTGAATTATAGTAAGGAAACGTATAAAACTAGACTCAGCCATCATGTGTTAATTGGAATTCATTAGCATTTGTGGAGTTAAATATCCTTAATTAGGCACTACATATCTTAGCCACTTGTTCTCTCTACTTATGGGTAATCTCATTGCTTATGCCTATTCTTAGTGGCATAGTTTTGCTTAGTAAGACTTTCCCTTAAGAAAACTTATAGCTGAAAGTAGTACTTGTATTTTGTTTCCAGACCTTATCCTCTCAATGGTAATTATTCTTCCTCTTTTAGGTTTAATGGTATTAAGGTGAATAACATCAACTTTTCTAGTTTACTGTGTTCCTTTCCTGTACGTAATTCGCTATCAACACACTCATTTTACTTTGATATTTCTGAGTGTTATAGTTGATTCATAATACAAATCTAATCGTACTGATGGAAAGGTTATTATGTACTAGAAATTTATTGATTTCCATGTGTAACCCCTTAGCTTTATGGGTCATGTTATTCAATATTAGGATGTATTCACAGATGCCATTTAACCATAAAGTTAGATTTATTTATTTCATGCTTCTTAGGAATTCGTTATATTCTTTCATTCCATAGATAATACATTAGTCTTAGGAATTTCAGAATCTTTAGTAGCTCACCTGATAGGAATCAGTAAAAGAAGTTCTTAATTACCATAAGAGACATTTTATTCCACTTCTTATGCTCATATGTTATTCTGTAATACTTTATCAGATAGAGCGTAGGAATGTCATGTCTTAAGAGGTAACTTAATAAGAACTAAAAGTTGAGAAAACTCTTCTTAGTTTTGATAATAAGAGTGGATTATTTAGTTGAGATAGTAATTTATAGAAGAATGTGAGATTAGTTTCGAGTTACGGGTATTGATGTAAGGCAGACTTAGATTATGATCGTTATATTAATGAAGGATCATTAATTGTGAGGATCAATTTTGTAATGAAGACGTGATAATATCATAACACCAACATAAGCTACTTAAATAACATGCTCTAGCTTTGGCTATACGCTATTTATTTAAGTATTAAGTTGCTAACAGTGAATGTAACACATCACCTTTGGGCAGAAGTGAGACACTCAAAGTTCTAATGCAATACACTCAGTTCACCAACATAATCTGTTACACATCACCTTTGGGCAGAAGTGAAACCTTATGGCACTTATGTGAACGAGCTACAATGCTTAACGAGATCTTTATAACGAACTAATGTGACACATCACCTTTGGGCAGAAGTGACACCTCAAAATGTTATTGCAAGTTAAGCAAGGTTTTATAATGTTTTGAATAAACTTGATACATTAGGTTTTATCAAAACTGTAATTTTCTTAGAGATCCCAAAAATAAAGAGTTCTCGAATTAACTTATGAGTTCTCGAAATAATGGGTTCTCAAAGAATTGAGTTCTCAAAAAAAATTATATGAGTTCTCGAATAGCATAAGGGGTTCTCGAAAAAATAATGAGTTCCCGAAAAACCTATGAGATCTCGAATAACATAAGGGGTTCTCGAAATTATGAGTTCTCGAAGACTTAATGAGTTCTCGAAAATGATGAGTTCCCGGAAGACTTATGAGATCTCGAATAAATCATGAGTACTCGAAGTCTTAATGAGTTCTCATATATCATAATGAGTTCTCGAATGTCATGATGAGTTCTCGAATATCAGAATTAGTTCTCGATATACTGATGAGTTCTCGAATATATTATGAGTACTCGAATAACTTATGTTTTCGGTTAACTATAACAGTTCTCGGAAATAGTTCTCGAAATATTGGTTCTCGAATACATGATAGTTCTCGATAAATAAGATGGGTTCTCGGAAAAATTATGGAATCTCAAAAAACATGGGTTTTCGAAGTAGAAGACCTTGACCGAGAACTCCTGTCCGTGAACCTGATCAAAAGCTTTATAACCGAGAACTTAAAACCGAGAACCTGAATTCGGTAACTGCGAGATTCTCCGAGAACTTAATTTATTGATTCTTAAAACCGAAAACAATTATTATTACGAAAACTAAAAACTAATAAAGTTAGTGGTTCAAAATTTTTTTAGGGATTTACATAATATCTATTTCAATTTTAGATAGAAATAGTTATCTCCAAAGATTTCATAATATTTTGAAATCTTTGACTTTATCAAAATGATTTCAAAATTCTTTGAGATTAAGTTTCCTAAAATATCGAAAACAAGATTTAATCCAATCTTGAACCAAAACATAATAATTTTCGGTTTTCTTATGATATTCTTGAAGAACATCAACCGAAAAAAAAAATTTAACATAAACCATATGATCTTTATCTCATGAATCCGTAGTTATCTCCGATTAAATTTATGGAGTGAATTCAAATTATAAATAAAAATAATCATATTCACAAATCGAATTTATAAAATTGCCTAATTTGTGATGGGTAATGATTCACAGTTATCCAAAGAAAACGTGATTCATAATTATCCAAAAGAAAACGATTTTCATGAATTCATTTAGCAAAAAAAAGATTTAAAATTGCCGAATTCTTATTAAGGGAGATTTGTGAATGATGCACAAGTAACGTTTACAAAGAATACTATCGCGCATCGTGAACGATCTCATATAATCAACATAGCTCTAATACCACATGTTGATTATATTAATACGAACATAAGGAATAAACATAAGAATTAATCATGTGTACCTGATATGATTAACCGTTCAGGAACCTCAGTAATGGAAGACACCATCATCTTGTTCGGGTTCCCTTTAGGGTATGCAGTTCTGATGGTTTATGTGTTCTTAAGTTATGAACACATTGAGAGAGATAGATTTAGGGGATGGCTAATGGTGTTATGTTGTTATGATTATGAGTCAACCCTAATCTCATAATATCTCTTCATATTTATACATACCCAGGGGACACCCTAATAAGGCCCATCTAATGATAGTCCGCCCATCAAAGACATATCTGTTATTGGGCTTAGGATAATATTAATAATTGATCATCATTATATAAATGATTATAATGGCTATCGATAAATATACAAACGTTACGTATATTTATTCCAACACTTCCGCAATCTAAGATTGCGGAAGTGGTTGACATGGCAATGTGCTTTTGTCCAACTCATTGTACATGTCATCACTTCCGCAATTCAAGTCTTACATCCAATCATAGATTGCGGAAGTCTCAAAAACACAAATTCAAGTCTTACAACTATCAAAGGCACAAATACTTTAAAAAGTATACACTAATTCATCAAAAAACTCGAAGATGGTGTGTTACCATGCAAACTAAATAGATAATGTTACCACCAAAACTAAATAGATAATGAGCTCTTTGTTAGACCACGTTACAAGAAGTATAGATTGCCCAATATTATTATTAATGTTACACTAGACCAATAATATCCGAAATAAACTACATTAATCGTTTGGTGGTATTGATCGATTACATTGATTTCTTGATATAAATGGAAAGCATGATGGAAATTTAAGGATTTGAAGCGGTACCTAAACCTTTCTTAAATGATGGGAATGGGACTACTTTAGTTATATGTGATCATTCAAAACCCTATCAACAACCGGACGTAGACTTGTGAACACATAATAATAAGCTTGTTCGGTTGGGTGAATTGCGTCCCAAAACACGTACTTTGATGCATCGCTACATATAGCCGAATTCATGTTGCATAGGGCTGCTGCTTCAACATATCCGGATCCACAACATCCAATATTCACCTCTTCGAAACCTATCATGCATACATTGTAGCAGGCGCATTAATTGTAATTAATCGTAGTAGAGGGTAAATTATATAAATATATATATGTATATATACCCTATATGTAATACCAATTTTGAAATACAATCGATCACAGTTACCAAAAGTTTTTTTTTTCATTGATCAATTTTTTTTTTGGAAGGCTTTTCATTGATCAATTGACTGGATTGGACCATTGACCACATATATTTAATCGGTAAAGATAAATTCATATGAAATATTCAAATATATCTGTTATAAACCGTACATGTATAAGAGGTGCTTTATATGTGTTGTTTGTTTTTTCAAAAGTAAATTGTCTACAGTCTGTTAACCACATCTGCGGACATATGCGGAAGAAGAGGTGGACCAAATCTCAGCAGTCTGCAAAAAAAAAACTGTTTATTTTTTAACATCTGTAGACTGCTGAAATAAACTGGTTATGGTGGATGGTGGTGGGCT
Source organism: Ambrosia x helenae (assembly GCA_030844895.1). Taxonomy (NCBI): domain Eukaryota; kingdom Viridiplantae; phylum Streptophyta; class Magnoliopsida; order Asterales; family Asteraceae; genus Ambrosia; species Ambrosia x helenae. The sequence goes on from CM061224.1 coordinate 105,278,841, forward strand.
GTGGACGGTGGTGGTAGGTGGTGGTGCTGTTGGTGGACGATAGGTGGTGGTGGCGGTGGTCGATAGTGGATGTTGGTGGGTGGTGGTGTTCAACTCTCTGTAGACGTTAGAAAATCTTATAAGTGGTTGGGTTAAATCTGCACTTAGAATAGCTTGTGCCGACGTTTTTTTTAATAAAACGTCTTAAAAAAAAAAACAAACAATTTGTAGATGACAATGTTTGCGCATAGTCTGCAAGGCACAGATAGAAAAGCATGCGAACACCTATTTTAGAAAAACAAATAGCACCTATAACTTTTAGAAACAGAAGGTTTTTATTTTATTTTAATGTGCCATCAATCTGTAACTTTGTATGTTTGTGATCAAAGTTATTCTAATTCTATATGCCTTTGTATTCCCAGATAGATGCATATGATAGGACTAACAATCTTAAGATCTTTTTCTAATACCTGTTAATATTGGTTTAAACTTACCGAGTGTCTTTGTTCCAAACTCAATCATGTCGAGAATAGGTTTGTATATGTCGGCATAATATAGTTTAGTTTCCGAAAAATGCATGCCATTTATTTTGTTTTCAAGAAATATGTTGTAGTCTGTTGCGACAGATGACATTGGTTCAACACATATGCGGCCATGAGTTGTAGCGTATCTATTTAGAGTGATCACCGCAGGTAGGCACCCCATCGGTGGTAACCCGACCATGGCTATCTTCTGAGCACCTTCGTTGATTAGTTCCTAGAAAAATAAAATATGTTTTTTGAACTTATAACAAGGAAAAAGATAAAGTTAGTGTTTTCACTGAAGACCCCAAAATTTTATTATTACTTTCAAGTCACTTATGTTTTATCAAATGTTTAGATTTTTCAAATTATTTGAGTTAATTTATTTATAGGGGAGGGTTATCTTGAGAACGCTAAATATCGCGAGAACCGTGAGAACAAGTGAGAAAACTAATCAAAATCATTTTTTTTTCAATACAAACCTAATTATAATTAAAATATAACATTAATAAATGAATTTTCTTTCCAAATAATTCATCTTTTCTTGCAAAAACATTTTCAAATTAATTTTTTACACATGTGTAAATGAAACAGTTTACACATGTATAAACAGTAAATTTACACATGTGTAAAAACAAATTATTTGCGTATACGTTTGAATTTTTACGTGTAAATTATGTTTTTGGGATTGTATTTTAGTAATAAAGACAAGTGTAAAAAGAAATTTTGAATTTGAATGGTTTTAGATGCCGTTCTCACGGTTCGCACGAAATATAGGTGTTCTCAAATTAACTTTCCCCTTTATATATATATATATATATATATATATATATATATATATATATATATATATGGGAAAGTTATTTTGAGAACACCTATATTTCGTGCGAACCGTGAGAACGGCATCTAAAACCATTCAAATTCAAAATTTCTTTTTACACTTGTCTTTATTACTAAAATACAATCCCCAAAACACAATTTACGCGTAAAAATTCAAACGTATACGAAAATAATTTGTTTTTACACATGTGTAAATTTGTTGTTTATACATGTGTAAACTGTTTCATTTACACATGTGTAAAAAGTTAATTTTTATATATATATATATATATATACACACACGAATCATAGCCGGTTACTGAAAAGAATTATCTAAATAATAAACAAGTTTCATAAATGTTCATTTTAAGTAAATTTGGAGATAAAAAAATCTCTAAATACAAACGTCAAAGATTAATACATGTTTTAATTTTCTCACTTAGTTTTAAAACAATTTTAACATTAATAAAATATTTCATGTGATTGAAAATTATTTATGAAAGTTGAGTGAAACCATATGAACGCAACAAATCTGAGTGAAATTAATAGGAAACGTGAAACACATGGTTTCTAATATAAACTTACCCATATATATAAAAAAAACATAATTAACATCGACTAGTAAAGCATATCTAGTCCCAACCATCCTTCATTATTTTTTTCATTTATTGCCATTCAATTTAATTTCTCACCCATATTTCAACGTCAATTTAAACAATGATTCATGACACGTCCAACAATCGTCCATTGCAAAAACGTACACTACTTAGTTCTTAAGTCATTGTCTTAAATTGGATGGCGACTGTTGTTACCTGGGAATAAGGAACACGCCTCCCTCCCTCCCCATCACACACACACCGCCTAGATAACATCAATTAACTACTTTTGGAGTAATCATTATTCAGTGGCGGATCTATAAATGAATTTCAGTAGTAACGTTTTTCATTTTAGTAGCAACGTTTTCCAAATTTCGTAAAAAACCCAAATTTTTCACTACGCGCGCGAAGTTGAGCAGCAACGGACGCGGCACCTAGTTATACACTAGGTCCGCCCCTGCCAATATTTATGTTTTATTATTTTGTTAATTTAGTTGATCAATCTACATGAGTGGCACGAGAATAACATACCTGATAAATTGCTCGATGCTTTGAAACAAAAAGTTTACCATAACTTGTGACGTTCGGATACATAACCTGAGTTACTGGCTCACCAACCCCATAATAATTGACAATATAATCATTAGTGCCCGCACTTAGCATAAATACAGCCTTCTTTATATGTTCGGCCGTCTTTTCCTTTCCTATAAACATCTCTAGCTTTGTTTTGTACTCTTTGAAGTATTCGATCTGCTGTTCCATGGAAATCGCACTCTACCAAAACAACCAATTCAAAAAAAGCCAAATTTTATCTCATCATGCATCATACATATGCATATATCTATAAAACATAGCTCCGTTTATATCAAATTTTGACTTAAAAACTCATAATACTTCAAAACAATCACTTGGAACCCCGTTATATCAAAATTTAACTTAAAAGACAATGGTATGAGCTTCAAGTTTTTAAGGAAAATTTCATAATTAATAAAAAGCCTTGGTTGGTTGAATAGGCTTTAAGCTTTTAGGTTATGAGAAAAAGTTTTATATTCAATAGCTACTAGTACTAGCGTTTAATAAAAAGCTCCTATTAGCTACAAGCTTTTAATGAGTAATGACACAAATACCCATTCTATCATAAAAAAAAAATAAAAAAACATGCATACAAGCTTTTAGTTAATGTCCATTTTGGTCATTTGATACATTTTATTAAAATCTCTAGCTACTCTGCCAAGCACCAACATATATTTAAAAAGCTATAGCTACCAGCTACCAACCACCAGCTAACAGCTTGTTTTGCCAAACATACCCATAACATGAGACATTAAATAACAAAATTAAAACACTCATCTCCTCTTGTATAATACCGTAGGTTTTGTTTTTCCACAAATAATGAATCCGATTATTTCCACCAAACACGCTTAACTATATCTTTCACAAACCTAGTGTTGGAGGTTGGACCATTGTTATAAACGAATCATTTGTACTCAGTCAACAAGGGACTAGAAACAACACCAAGAAACCATTTACGAGGGGACAAGGTCCGACACCTAGAATTCCTTTTTTCTTACATTTGTTCCGTAGTGTAAATTTTACTAAACATTTATATCTATTAAGGTCCTCCCCCAAAATCTTTTTGGTTGAAGATCCACCAATTTTTAGGGATATGATGATTTTACAAATCAAGGTAATATTTGATGTTCAAAGTAAAGGAGTTTAGTAATAAAAAGTGAAAAGTTTGAAATAAATATAACCTCCCCTTTATCATCTAGTAAAATTCTGGTGAAGTTTTTTTTGTACTTAGACTGACCAGTGATACCGAACTTTCACTAGAGCATACACTTTTCATAACTTTTTTTTAAAGTCAATTACCATTTTGTGAATACAATAAATTGCTGTTACTATGTCAGAAGACAGCTAACATAGTATTCATCACTGTGGAATATCCTGCATCATACTAAGCACATTATCTGTAATAAAGTCATTTGACTTACAAAAATCATCAATACTAGAATAAGTTGGTTAAAGGCGATGAGTCTAAGTTGGTTAAAGGCGCGGGCGAAGCAACAAGACTTGGATTGGGAAAGTGGAGGAGTTTTAACTTATCCAATATTAAGTGGTAGCGTATTGTTGTATTTATTATTGGGTGATGTACGTATAATCTTTATTGTACTTTGGGCGATTTTGCTAGTATCCCGCTAGCCTGGGTGAATAAAATGATTTTGTTGACCGTTCAAAAAAATCAATACTAGAATAAAAGCGGTTAAGCCACGTCAACCTTCTAAAGGTCTGGCTGTGAAAAACATATACCATAAATAATCATTTTGAATAATTATAACAGAAAATAACTATTTTCCTCTGAAAATATTATCAATTGTTTTAGTTTTAACAGGACCTCCTGAAAGCTGTTTAACCAAAAATGTAGTACTCACTTCATAAATACTATAAGTTACACAGACATATAAGGCAGCAAGAGACAGAGAGAGAGTGAGAGAGAGAGAGAAAGAGAGAGAGACCGAGAGCGTCGCAGTCATTGGATCAAATCCTGTACCAGCAGAAGCAAAGGAAACTCCAGTCAATAGGTCCTGTATGGTAAGAGTTGGATCCAAATAGGCTGGCACAATGTCTTTGACACCAGCGTATGAAGCTGCCAGAAACACATGTCAAATAAAAAACTACCTTAAATACTTAAGAAAACCCATGACAAATAATATATGTTTAACTACCAATGAAGTCAGTTACGAGGCGGCCGTTACTGAACCTCCCTGTGGGAATATGGTTGATGAAATCTCTCCCATAAGGTGGGAAATTGCTTTTCATGGGAGTTCTTATGAAGTTGTTATTGCCCGCATCAACTGTAGAGTCCCCGAACACGAAAACCGCCGAAGCCTTTGGCTTAGCAACAGGAGCTTGAGTTTCAGAGTATATAGAGGTAATGAAGATGAACCACATAGCAATTATATGGTAAATTGCAAGAGAGTAATCCATCTATGTTGAAATACACAAACCAAAACTTTAAATATTTGGCTTTTATATTGTAGTTGGTTTGCTTAAAAGGCCTACTTTGGTTGCTCACCTAATTAATTTCCTTGAATTACTTTATTCTTGTGAAAAAAAATTGCAACTACCTCTCCACTGTATGGGGAAATATGTACTTTTTAGCATAAATGAAGCAAAATTCCAACATTGGCCATAACTTTATACTGAAAAGTTTTGAAGTATAACCGCTTAACAAAAAAAAAAAGATTAATTATTTTAGATATCAAATAGGAAAAGAAAACTTCATGACATATAAATCAAATATAATAATCTATATATATATATATATATATATATATATATATATATATTTGTGCATATATATAGAGATGGAAAGTATAAATTGAAAACCTCATTGAGATATGAAAACTTAGAAAACCCATGTAAAACCTAAAAACATTGTGTGTTGATTATATCTTGCTTATCTTTATATTTCTGTAACACCCCAACCGATGGCGGAAACATCGAGGTGTCACGTAGTGACGATTGTTCAATAGCTCATGGTACTAAAGTGTAAATTTGAATACATTGATTTGAATAATTTTACATTGAAAGGAAATTACAGTATACAATAGTTCTAAAGCGTCAGGTCTAACTAAAATACAATAAAGTCAAAGCTTAAATATAAATCCAAAAGCTAAAAAGAAGCGTCGCAAAATAACCTGAAACATGTACGAAAATAGTATATGTCAATACAAAAATGTATTGGTGAGCATACCCTGTTTGAATATATATATATATATATAATATATATATAGTAAGAAAAGTGTTTCGCAATTCATGTGTTGTATACTGTTTGCAATTATGTAATAAGTAATATCCGTTCAAAACCAAACCTGAGAATAATGACTAACACATGACTAACCAACTGAATAATGAATTAACAAGACAATGACCAAAATTCTCTCAACAGAGTCTCAAGGGGGTATACCATAGTGTAACATCGCGAAATTTTCCACCGTATTTTTTTTATAAACGCCCTTATTATTGTTACAAATGTGGCAAAGTCTTTATTTTTCCTCATTCACAACTTATATATATATATATATATATGTAATTATATTAATAATAATAATAATAAAATAATAATAATATAATAATAATAATAATAATAATAATAATAATAATAATAATAATAAGGTTGGACTTTTATAAAACAAAACAACCATGTTAACCCAACCCAACACCCTTGTAAATAGCCCCATGTCTGGCCCAACCCAGCTAGAACTCGGCCCACCAGAATCCCGGCCCAATCCCCTCTCCCTTTCCCTTACATTTAAAAAAAAAAAAAAAAAGAACTGCCTATGCTGGGTCTCGAACCGGTGTCAAGCCAAACACACACACCCGCCTGAACCAGTCAAGCCACAACTCATTTCTGTTTTAATCCCAAGCTTTAAACCATATATCACATTCGTGGGCCTTGTCTGCTCCTTGTTTTTGATCGCTGTTTCTAGCCAGACGAACAAACAACCACCAAACAACTTAGGATCGATCTTATTATTGGAAATAATTGACCAAGTTATTATCTTGACATATAAGGGACGTGTAATTACGCGTTTATACACATTAACTCGGTCAAAATATACCCGAATTATACCATTACGCGTTCTTAATCATACACCAAGGTCAACTTTCCTAATTCGTTCACGCGGTTGTTATTGTATAAATTAAACCCTTTATAGCAACCTAATAGTGCCGAAGATCAAACCCTCATATCCAATTTCTATTAACAAATCGTTTTTTAATCAAGAATCAAGCTCGTTTGACTTTTTCGTTGACTGATTCAAATCACACGAACACCCACTGTAAGCCACGATTTATTTGATGTTTTTGTTGTTCGGCAATCAACAAACAATAGCCCCATGAAATCAGAGGCTATGGTTGTTATTAGTGATTATTAGAAAATCTAGGGTTCTTATGTCAATTTTGGGGATAAACTGGAATGATACAGTGTATTTAATTTAATTAAACAAGGGATAATCACAACCACAGGCCTTGGCCAAGTGGTTGTGATCGTTGTTGTTGACTGAGGGCACCCGGGTTCGATTCTTGCTGGGCGTCCCTTTTTCCACTCTTTTTAGCTTCTTTTTTTTTTTGAAACCAAATTAAATATATATTACATTTAAATCTTATAAATTCATTTTTAAATATTAAAACCTTTTTAAAAATTCTACAAAAATTATTTTTAGTTAATCTGATGAAAGAGTTTTATCTACAATTTTTATTTTTCTGAAATTCATTTATTTAATATTTATATTAAATAAATCAAGTTTATTCTATTTTATTTATAAAAATCCATTAAAATATCAAAACGATCTCATAAATTTCCACAAAAATTATCCTAAGTTTTTATAACATTAAAATTTTCAGAAATGATTTTTATTTTTGAAAAATCATTTATTTAGTATTTTTAATCAATTTTTGTGAGATTTAATCATAATTAAATCATAATAAATTCAATTTTTATTATTTTTGCACCAAAATTTTATACAATTTATTTTTATATATTTAGAACAGAAATATGATTTTTTCTTTAATTTTAGTATTTTAAATATTAAAGTTAAAGTTTGTCAATTTATAAAAAAATAGATTTAATAATCTATTTTAAAGAAAATAATTTTATAAAAATTATTTTTATACTTTAAACACATTCTTGTGACCATCCTAGATTTAACATTTATAAAAAGATTTGGTTATTTATTTACTAAATTTCTCTCAATTGGCGAATATTTTTAATATTAATCAAACGAGCAATTATCCCAATTCGAAGCCCTAGAACTTATACATTTGTAGACTCTATAGACTTAGACATATTTATTACTTCATTTTAGGGCGATACTTGATTCATTTGGTCAACACATTTCTCAACAGATATAACATTTTACCAAGGTGAGTTTTACATAGCCCCTTTTCTATTTATCACCATTTTTGGGGTGAAACATGTTACAACATCATTTATGCAATTCAATCATCAATGTGTCTATGTGTTTTCTATGTTGCATTATGTCTTGAGCATGATTAGAGTAAGCACCATTCTAGCATAATCATTAACTCCGTACAAGCCGGCGGTAAACATTGATAGATCTATTGGACTGACAATCCCACCCGGATACGTGCCTCCTACAAAGGTAGCGTGGGTGTTTGTTATCGTATAACATATTCAAGTGGACCATGAGCGTATGGTATGTATCATATTATAACAGTCATCAGGGTTGATTATGCACTCGATTTATTTCTAGTATGTTCTCACATATGGACTAGATTGACATGACACATGAATTGCACAACATTTTTATTCAATTATCAAAAACCTATGTAATTCTCACCAACTTTTGTTGACCCAAAACATTTTCAACTTAACATGTTTCAGGTTCTATTTGCTTGAAGATTTGAATTGATGCTTGAAGATATGTGTAGTTTTATTCAATTTGATGTACAAATTCTAGAACTATTGTATGTAATTCATTTAAATTATTTAATGGAATTTATTATTCACCATGAGCTACTGAACAATCATCAATACGTGACATCCCGATGTTTCCGCCATCGGTTGGGGTGTTACAGATTGGTATCAGAGCCATGGTTATAGGGAATTAGGTTATTAGAAAAATAATCTAGTCTATAACCATAGGATTTAACAAGTACTTGCTTCTTTTGCTTGCTATTCTCTATCTCCTACTTCTTATCTCTACTTTCATCCCTACAAGAAGGTTGCTCTCCATCACTGGATCCACTCTTAGACTAATAAGGCAAAATCCTCAGGTTTAACCTGAACCCCCTTGGAATCTCGTCGAAGTTCTAGATCTTAATAACGAACACGTGCAATCTGGAAGGGTGAACGCCTGTATTCTGAGTCTTCTGTCTAGGCTGGCATTGCGCATATATCCCAATCAGACGAGGGACCCGGATGCCTACCTGGGAATTCTCGGGATGAGTGTTCACTTATAGGATAAAGCATGTCTTCATATGTTATTAGAATCTGGAATCTTTGATAAGTCAACGTTTTCGTTTATTCGTTTTAATTAATGAATAAATGATTACATTCCTTATATTACCTCATTCATTCCATGCCTCATTGAGACTTCATTGTGTCCCTTACAGATCATGTCTCCACGCCACAGCACTCGCATTAACAGTGGTGACAATCATGAAGAAGAGAGCAGCAACCACAACCACGACCACAATACTAACCACAACAATGGAGGTGACGTCCAATTAGTTACAATTATCTCTCAACAATTGGCACAACAAATCACAATTCTGGTTTCCAACTTGTTGGCTCAAGTCATCCCAATGAATGGGAACGGCAATGGAAATGGAAATGGCGATGGAAATCACATAAAGAACGGAACGCTAGTTCGGAAAAGCGAGAAAACAAGTATTGTGACCGCGGTAACTACCAAGAACCAGAAGCGTAAGACCAGGAATCCTAATGTAAACCTCACTACACAAGTCTCTAACAAGAAGCCTTATACAAGAAACTTTCCATTGTGTAACACATGCAACCGACATCATCCCACTGTTTCAGCATGTCGCGTGTGCACCAATTGTGGTAGGTATGGCCATCTGGTCAACACATGTCGCGAGACCCCAAACCCTAATGCCAATCAACCCACCAACCCTGCTCAGGCTGATAATCCTAATCGATACAACTATGGTCAATGCTATGAATGTGGGGACCCAAATCACTACCGTAACCGATGCCCTAAACTAAACCGAGATCAAGACCCTCCAGCTACTTAACAGCAAGCCCCACCATTTAAATGTTGTTTGCTTTCAATTCTATGTAATGGCGCTTTTGATTCAAGTAATAAATTCAAGTATTATCATAACATCTGTGTGCATGCTTGTTTGAATGTGAACTAATTGCTATATTTATAATTATACTTGATTACTTGTACAACAGTTAGTTGACTACCAAACAACCTACTTAACGATTGGTAGAGGTCATCATGTCTTTCCAACAGTCGGAGAGGCCCTACCACCTGCTCAACGACTGGTGGAGACTATCAGACCTGCTCAACAATCGATAGAGTCATAAAAGGACGCAAAACCCTAATGTAAGGTAAATTGGTAATTACGGTCCGGAACGTAATCATGAGTTTACAGGTACGTTAAGGTAGTGTGAAATTTTATCAAGGTTTCCGGTAGTTGACCAATTATAAACCTAGTGTTTCTCTTAACTTCGGGACGAAGTTCCTAAAAGTAGGGGAGACTGTAACATCGCGAAATTTTCCCCCGTATTTTTTTATAAACGCCCTTATTATTGTTACAAATGTGGCAAAGTCTTTATTTTTCCTCATTCACAACTTATATATATATATATATGTAATAATAATAATAATAATAATAATAATAATAATAATAATAATAATAATAATAATAATAAGGTTGGACTTTTATAAAACAAAACAACCATGTTAACCCAACCCAACACCCTTGTAAATAGCCCCATGTCTGGCCCAACCCAGCTAGAACTCGGCCCACCAGAATCCCGGCCCAATCCCCTCTCCCTTTCCCTTACATTTAAAAAAAAAAAAAAAAAGAACTGCCTATGCTGGGTCTCGAACCGGTGTCAAGCCAAACACACACACCCGCCTGAACCAGTCAAGCCACAACTCATTTCTGTTTTAATCCCAAGCTTTAAACCATATATCACATTCGTGGGCCTTGTCTGCTCCTTGTTTTTGATCGCTGTTTCTAGCCAGACAAACAAACAACCACCAAACAACTTAGGATCGATCTTATTATTGGAAATAATTGACCAAGTTATTATCTTGACATATAAGGGACGTGTAATTACGCGTTTATACACATTAACTCGGTCAAAATATACCCGAATTATACCATTACGCGTTCTTAATCATACACCAAGGTCAACTTTCCTAATTCGTTCACGCGGTTGTTATTGTATAAATTAAACCCTTTATAGCAACCTAATAGTGCCGAAGATCAAACCTCATATCCAATTTCTATTAACAAATCGTTTTTAATCAAGAATCAAGCTCGTTTGACTTTTTCGTTGACTGATTCAAATCACACGAACACCCACTGTAAGCCACGATTTATTTGATGTTTTTGTTGTTCGGCAATCAACAAACAATAGCCCCATGAAATCAGAGGCTATTGTTTGTTATTAGTGATTATTAGAAAATCTAGGGTTCTTATGTCAATTTTGGGGATAAACTGGAATGATACAGTGTATTTAATTTAATTAAACAAGGGATAATCACAACCACAGGCCTTGGCCAAGTGGTTTGTGATCGTTGTTGTTGACTGAGGGCACCCGGGTTCGATTCTTGCTGGGCGTCCCTTTTTCCACTCTTTTTAGCTTCTTTTTTTTTTGAAACCAAATTAAATATATATTACATTTAAATCTTATAAATTCATTTTTAAATATTAAAACCTTTTTAAAAATTCTACAAAAATTATTTTTAGTTAATCTGATGAAAGAGTTTTATCTACAATTTTTATTTTTCTGAAATTCATTTATTTAATATTTATATTAAATAAATCAAGTTTATTCTATTTTATTTATAAAAATCCATTAAAATATCAAAACGATCTCATAAATTTCCACAAAAATTATCCTAAGTTTTTATAACATTAAACTTTTCAGAAATGATTTTTATTTTTGAAAAATCATTTATTTAGTATTTTTAATCAATTTTTGTGAGATTTAATCATAATTAAATCATAATAAATTCAATTTTTATTATTTTTGCACCAAAATTTTATACAATTTATTTTTATATATTTAGAACAGAAATATAATTTTTTCTTTAATTTTAGTATTTTAAATATTAAAGTTAAAGTTTGTCAATTTATAAAAAAATAGATTTAATAATCTATTTTAAAGAAAATAATTTTATAAAAATTATTTTTATACTTTAAACACATTCTTGTGACCATCCTAGATTTAACATTTATAAAAAGATTTTGGTTATTTATTTACTAAATTTCTCTCAATTGGCGAATATTTTTAATATTAATCAAACGAGCAATTATCCCCAATTCGAAGCCCTAGAACTTATACATTTGTAGACTCTATAGACTTAGACATATTTATTACTTCATTTTAGGGCGATACTTGATTCATTTGGTCAACACATTTCTCAACAGATATAACATTTTACCAAGGTGAGTTTTACATAGCCCCTTTTCTATTTATCACCATTTTTGGGGTGAAACATGTTACAACATCATTTATGCAATTCAATCATCAATGTGTCTATGTGTTTTCTATGTTGCATTATGTCTTGAGCATGCTTAGAGTAAGCACCATTCTAGCATAATCATTAACTCCGTACAAGCCGGCGGTAAACATTGATAGATCTATTGGACTGACAATCCCACCCGGATACGTGCCTCCTACAAAGGTAGCGTGGGTGTTTGTTATCATATAACATATTCAAGTGGACCATGAGCGTATGGTATGTATCATATTATAACAGTCATCAGGGTTGATTATGCACTCGATTTATTTCTAGTATGTTCTCACATATGGACTAGATTGACATGACACATGAATTGCACAACATTTTTATTCAATTATCAAAAACCTATGTAATTCTCACCAACTTTTGTTGACCCAAAACATTTTCAACTTAACATGTTTCAGGTTCTATTTGCTTGAAGATTTGAATTGATGCTTGAAGATATGTGTAGTTTTATTCAATTTGATGTACAAATTCTAGAACTATTGTATGTAATTCATTTAAATTATTTAATGGAATTTATTATTCACCATGAGCTACTGAACAATCATCAATACGTGACATCCCGATGTTTCCGCCATCGGTTGGGGTGTTACACATAGTATTATTCATTGAAAAGCTAGGCCGCCCAGCGGTTAATGATTTTGACAAGTCATAGACACACCAATTAACATAAAACAAACACACATGAGAATTGCATTTAGTAAAAGAAATAGAAACTTGATTAATAGGTACATGAGTCACCCCAAAGTAGTAAAACGGTAAAAAGGGGAAAGATATACTCACCTTGATAAGCTAACAACAGTTCACACAAAAGTTGATGTTGTACTTGCAAAGGATTGACGAGAATAAAGAATTATTCTTGCACCTAAGTAGTTTAAGAATGATGATTTAGTGATCACTAATGTCATTTTATACTGTGTTCGTACAAAATATATAACTTTCGATTTACGTTACTATCATTGTTATTATTTTAATATTTCAATAACCATTTTATTTAAACCAATTTTTTTTTCTAGTTCAATTTGCAAAAATAGATTTCATATGATTTTTTCTTTTGTTTTATAAAAGGTACTTACAAAAAAATCGGCTTATAAACAATATACATTTCACTCACATATGAAATGTTAAAATAATACAATAATACAATTTGATATTTCAAATAGGTGTGTTTAGATAAGTAAGCTTTAATATGTTGCATAAGGTTTTGTATAGGTTGTTTCCGAGTTGATGCCGAGTTGATGCTGAGTAGCTGAGTTGGTGATGAGTAGCTGAGTTGGTGCTGAGTAGCTGAGTTGATGTTGAGTTGCTGTGTTCAAGTTCAAGTCGTGCACTAATCCAAGATTTGTTCAAATATAAATGCCATGGTCCAGATTTATAAACATAATAATCTTCTGTTGGCCCATGGCCCAGTAACAGCTTGTAGCAGCCCAAGATATGGCCCAGTATATGGCCCAGCTTATGTATACGTCTGCTTATGTGGCGATCCGTGTGAAGAAACACACTCTCATTTTAGCCGTTGGATCTTCTCAATCTCAGCCGTTCATCTCATCAAACAAACACACTTTTCCAGCTATAAATAGCTTCCTTTATCTTCATTTTACTACTTTTCGTTTCTTGTGATCTGTTTAGTTCTCTCTTGTTCTTTCACGATTATCAAATTAGGGTTTTGTATTATAGATTCATCTTGAATCTATCTAGGCTTGTTATTTGGTTGTAATCGTAGGTTAAAGAGTTTTGTATTGAGAGAGAGTTGATCTTGTAAGATTCAGAAGTCTTTCTGAATCTAGGGTTTCATTTTCATTTTTATTCTTTAGTAATAAAAGTTTCTTTTCTCAGTTCAATAGTTCTTGAACCATGTTTTGTAACATGGTATCAGAGCTCTGATACGTTTTGTCTTGGGAGGTTATTGTGAGGGCTTAGATTTGTTGTCCGCTGTGCATCTTTAGTCCTGATCCTTGTAGATCTGACTATTCGAAAGATGAGAGTAAAGATCTGTGCATGTATTGGTGTAACCCTAGGTTCTAAGGGTTGGTGGCGATCTGGTTATCAAGGAGGCTTTGATCTGTTCTTGAACAATAACCCTAAGTGAAGGTTGTTGTTTCAAGATCTAAGGAAGGAGTGCTTATTTTTCTGTTCTTGATCTATAACCCTAAGTGAAGGTTATAGATCTTGAACCTTGCTTGGAGTGCTTTGCTCTGGTGAGATCGTTTCAACTCTTTTTCGTTTGTTTTTTTTTTTTTAGGAGCACTGACCGGGTTAGGTGGACCGGTATTGGCTCAACAACGTGTTATTGATTGTGTTGTATGTTTTGTGATTCTGTCCTTGTTTTTTGTTCTTTTTTTGTGTGAATTGTGTTAGAGTTGATCAGACTCCCGTGTTAAGACTTGTCCTGGCACCTATTGAGTGACGAACCAGGAATCTGGATCACTGACACGGTTTCGTCTGTTTAGGATTGTGGATTGTGTATTCTGTGATTGTTTGTATTTGTTGTGTGCTTGAAATATGTCTGATAAGGAAACAGATGATAATACTGTTTCTGGGAGGAATGGGCAGGGTAATGTTACTTTGATTAGTAAACTGGATGCAAGTGATCCTTTATATTTGCATCCGAGTGACTCTGCTAATCTTAGCATCATAACAGTCAAACTTAGGGGAACTGAAAATTACACAGTCTGGTCTAATGCATTACAACTTGCATTAAGAGTCAAAAATAAATGGGGGTTTATAGATAAGTCATGTATTAGGTCTGAAACTGATGAAGTTTTAGCTAATCAGTGGGATAGATGTAACTCAATTGTATTAACCTGGATTTTAAATTCTATAAGTGAGGATCTCTATATGGGTCATGTGTTTTCTAAACTTGCAAGTGAAGTGTGGCCTGAATTAAAAGAGACATATGATAAAATAGATGGGTCTGTTGTCTTTGACTTGTATCAGAAAATCAATTCATTTAGTCAAAATGGGTCATCTGTATCTGAGTATTATCATAAGTTGAACATAATGTGGAGACAACTTGATCAAATCTTGCGATTACCTTCCTGTAACTGTAATGCTGCAAAAGAGTTTAATGATTTTAGTAATCTGATTAAACTTATGCAATTCTTAATGGGGTTAGATAATACTTATGAGTCTGTTAGAACTAGTTTACTTATAAAAGAAGTTTTGCCTTCTGTAAAAGAAGCATTCTCTGTGGTATCCAGAGAGGAGTCCCACAAGAACTCTGTTACAGGGGGCAAAAGATCTCAGTCTATGGCTTTGTTAGCCAAAAGTAATCTTGAGTTCAAAAAGTCTAATAAGGTTTCAAATCAAAACTTAAAATGTACCCATTGTCAAAAGATTGGTCATACAGCTGAAAAATGTTTTGAAGTTATTGGGTATCCCTCTTGGATGAGACCAAGAGGTAACCAAAACAAGAAGGTAATTGCTAATCAAAGTTCCACTTCAACTTCTGATAATTCAGATATGACTCTTAAAACATTAACTAGTGAACAGATTAATAAACTCTTAAATCTGATAGGAGAAAAGTCAAGTAAAGGGGGACAAAGCTGTCATGTGACAGGTAGTTTGTCCATTCCTTTTTGTGCTAATAGTTTCTTTAAACCTATTTTTTGCTTTGCAAGCATTATGAACAATAAGAATAAGGGGTGGATTACTGATTCAGGAGCTAACCAACATATGGTTAGGGATGAAACTGACTTAACTGATTGTATTGATGTTACTGAATTTAATATAAGGGTAAAACATCCAAATGGAACTGATGCTTTAGTAACTAAAATTGGTAACATTAAGTTAGCTAAAGATGTAGTTCTTCAGGATGTATTTGTAGTTCCTGAATATTCAGTAAACCTAATTTCTGTTCATAAGCTTGCAAAGGACAATAAGTTGTTTATAGGTTTTGATGAACACAAATGTTACATACAGGATTTAACCACCAAGAAAATCCTGGTGACTGGTAGTCAGGTGGATGGACTATATTACTGTGGTCTGTCATATGTAACTGATAAGGTGTGTTTTAGTTCAAAAGTTAATATGGATTTATGGCATAGTAGATTGGGGCATCCTTCAGATCAGGCTATTAGTAGATTTAGATCAAAACTAAATCTTAATAGCCCTGATAAGCATGACAAAATATGTGAAGTATGCCTCAAGGCTAAGCAGCATAGAGAACCCTTCCCATTAAGTGACCATAAGTCTACTGAATTGGGAGAGGTTGTTCATCTAGATGTTTGGGGTCCATATAAGATAAGTAGTAGAGAGGGATTCAAGTACTTTCTGACTATTGTGGATGATTTGTCTAGAGCTGTATGGGTGTGTTTGATGAAGTCTAAAACTGAAGTGTTTGTTAATGTCCAAGATTTTTATAACATTATTGAAACACAGTTTAAAAGAAAAATAAAGTGTTTTAGAACAGACAATGGAACTGAATTTACTAATCTTCAGTTTGAGAGGTTTTGTAAAGATAATGGTATTGTACATCAAACATCTTGCACCTATACTCCTCAACAAAATGGCATAGTAGAGAGAAAGCACAGACATCTATTGAATGTTGCTAGGGCATTATTATTTCAGAGTAATGTTCCAATTAGGTTCTGGTCTGATTGTATCTTAACTACTGCTTATTTGATTAATAGGACTCCTTCTTCAGTTCTAGGTGGCAAGACTCCTTATGAGGTAGTGTATGGTTTTGAACCATTTTTAGACCATTTAAAACTATTTGGGTGCTTGTGTTTCTGTACTGTTTTAAACAATTCTGATAAACTAACTAGTAGGTCTGATAAATGTGTGTTTTTGGGTTATTCTACAGAAAAAAAGGGATATAAAGTTTTTAGTCTAGAAAATAAGGAGACTTATTTTTCTAGAGATGTTAAATTCTTTGAAACTGTATTTCCCTTTAAAGAAACTAAAGTGTCAAAAGGATTTAATGATATTAACAACTATGAAATAACAAACTTAAATTTCTTTGACAATTATGAACACATAAACCCAAATATGTTAGACCTTCCCAATGATGATAATGGTCAGAATAAAGAAACAGAGACACATGGGACTCAACAGTCGTCTGTTGATCACAGTCCTAAAGGCTTGGCTCAACAAGGATCCTTAGGATCTGAGCAGCCTGGTGTAGCTCAACTTGGATCCTTAGGATCTGAGCAACCTGGTGTGGCTCACCATGGATCTTCAGGATCTGAGCAACCTAGTGAGGCTCAACATGGATCCTCAGGATTAGAGCAACCTAGAGACAGTGATAACAGTCCTGACAGGGTTGGGGGTGTGACACCTGTAGAGGAAGAAAACCTACATTCTGAGGGAAATTTTCAGCAACAGTCACACTCTCAAACCATACTTAGGAGGTCTGCTAGAGAGTCAGTCTTGCCTAAGAACTTGAATGAGTATGTCTTAGGTGGTAAAGTCAAATATGGTATAGATAAGGTTGTAAATTATGCTGCTTTATCTTTTGAAAATAAGTGTTTTGTCACTTCTTTAAACAAAGGATATGAGCCTCAGTCATTCAATGAAGCTGTTCAGGATCAAAACTGGATAACAGCCATGAATGAAGAAATAGAGGCTCTAAATAGAAATGATACCTGGGATCTAGTAGATTTACCAGCAGGTAGAAGTCTTGTAGGGTGTAAGTGGGTATACAAAATCAAGTATAAGTCATCAGGAGAAATAGAAAGGTATAAGGCTAGGTTAGTTGCAAAAGGTTTTAATCAAAAACAAGGAATTGATTTTGAAGAAACCTTTTCCCCTGTTGTCAAACTTGTAACTGTTAGGACTATATTAGCCTTAGCTGTTGAACATGATTGGGAGTTGTATCAACTAGATGTAAATAATGCCTTTCTCTATGGTGATTTACATGAAGAAGTGTACATGGCTTTGCCTGATGGATATTTTTCAAAAGATGAAACAAGAGTGTGTAGGTTAAAAAGATCACTTTATGGGTTAAAACAAGCTCCACGAATGTGGAATGAAAAATTAGTTGGAGTCTTAACTGAGTTAGGTTTTATAGCCAATCTAAATGTGATTATTCCTTGTTTTTCTGTTTTAAAAATAATAAAATTGTGTTTATGTTAGTCTATGTTGATGATATAGTTGTAACTGGTAATGATGTAAAAGAAATTGTTAGAATCAAAGAGTGTTTAAAATCAAAATTTTTGATTAAAGATTTAGGTGAGTTGAAGTATTTTCTTGGTATTGAAGTTATTAAATCTAAAAATGGTATATGTCTTTCACAAAGAAAATACTGTTTAGAATTACTTTGTGAGTTTGGTATGTCTGCTTGTAAACCTGTAAATACTCCTATTGAACAACATCATGTGGTAGTACAAGAATGTAAAACACATGATAAAGTGTTAAAAAATATTACAGGTTATCAAAAATTAGTAGGAAAACTCATTTACTTAGCTCACACTAGACCTGACATTTCTTATAGTGTTCATTATCTGAGTCAATATATGCATAGGCCTACTGAGGCACATTTGAAATTAGCCTTTAGGCTTCTTAGGTATCTAAAGAAGTCACCTGGTAAAGGACTGTTTTTTCAAAAAACTGGAAATCTGGAAATCAGAGCATACTCTGATTCAGATTGGGCTGAATGCCAAGAGACTAGGAAGTCAATAACAGGTTTTTGTGTGTTCATAGGACAAAATCTGATTTCCTGGAAAAGTAAGAAACAGGCAACTGTTTCTAGGTCTTCAGCTGAAGCTGAGTTCAGGTCTTTATGTGCTACAACTTGTGAGATAATTTGGTTGGTACATATTTGTGAAGAGTTAAATCAAAAGGTTATGTTGCCAGTGAAGTTGTTTTGTGACAGTTCTTCGGCATTAGCCATTGCAACTAATCCTGTTTTCTTTGATAGGACAAAACATTTTGATTTAGATTTATTTTTCTTGAGAGATTTTATAACTAAAGGAGTTATTAAAACAGTTAAAATCGACAGTGATAAACAAATTGCAGATATCATGACAAAAGGTTTACTTTCTGGCAAACATGATGAATTGTGTGGTTTTTTAAGTCTGTTTGACCCATTTGGAATTTCAAATTGAGGGGGGGTGTTAAAATAATACAATAATACAATTTGATATTTCAAATAGGTGTGTTTAGATAAGTAAGCTTTAATATGTTGCATAAGGTTTTGTATAGGTTGTTGCCGAGTTGATGTCGAGTTGATGCTGAGTAGCTGAGTTGGTGATGAGTAGCTGAGTTGGTGCTGAGTAGCTGAGTTGATGTTGAGTTGCTGTGTTCAAGTTCAAGTCGTGCACTAATCCAAGATTTGTTCAAATATAAATGCCATGGTCCAGATTTATAAACATAATAATCTTCTGTTGGCCCATGGCCCAGTAACAGCTTGTAGCAGCCCAAGATATGGCCCAGTATATGGCCCAGCTTATGTATACGTCTGCTTATGTGGCGATCCGTGTGAAGAAACACACTCTCATTTTTGCCGTTGGATCTTCTCAATCTCAACCGTTCATCTCATCAAACAAACACACTTTTCCAGCTATAAATAGCTTCCTTTATCTTCATTTTACTACTTTTCGTTTCTTGTGATCTGTTTAGTTCTCTCTTGTTCTTTCACGATTATCAAATTAGGGTTTTGTATTATAGATTCATCTTGAATCTATCTAGGCTTGTTATTTGGTTGTAATCGTAGGTTAAAGAGTTTTGTATTGAGAGAGAGTTGATCTTGTAAGATTCAGAAGTCTTTCTGAATCTAGGGTTTCATTTTCATTTTTATTCTTTAGTAATAAAAGTTTCTTTTCTCAGTTCAATAGTTCTTGAACCATGTTTTGTAACATGAAACTAATTTGGACATACTTATGAATTGCATTTATAAAATTGTATAAATCGTAAAGCGTATTATTATCTTCTCAAAACTACTAAACATAAATTATGTAAAAGAATTGTTAAATGTTTTCATGAATCAAAAGCGGCTAGATAGGTTGTACCTTTGATTGCGAAAAAAAAAATGTCCATCTGAACTATAGGAACCGTATGGCTCGGTCATTGGGCAACAACAAACAAAGTCGTGATCGACATCTCGAATAAAGTAGTATGAGAGATAAAATGACGCTCAAAGAAGATGGGTGGTGGTTGAGTTCAAGGCGGCGGCACGACAAGACCATATAGAGGCTATGGTTGGTGTTCGAAATTGGACGAAGCACTAGAGTGTACGTTCGTAGACTGTAGTGGTCATGGTTGTGCCTATTGAAAGATCGAGAAAAGGCGTGGTGATTGGCTGGTCTACTATTATACGAGCAAAGTGAGGTAACCAAAAGGTTTTACGTGAACAAAGCGGTTGTGTAGGGAACGAAACTGTGCCGAAGAGAGCGAGTTAGATTGAAGAGGCCAAAATTTAAGGAGAGGGTAATGAGTAATTTAGTAACACCCATTTCATTCAAATATGATGGTTCAAGTTGTAGCATTTTTTTTATAGCTTAGAGTTATTAATCACAGTAAATAGAATTGATGGTGGCATTGTAATACTAATTTAATTCATAGCCAGTTACGAAAATTGAATCGGTTTCATGTAGGTGACAATGATGTGCATGGAGTTTCAAAGTATTAATTCAAAATTTGCAAAAGAGTCATTTAGTTATTGTATACTTTTCAAAAATAACCTTTCATTATGGTTTGAATTTAAAAAGACCGTGAACTACTATGGTTAAATCAAATAAATAAAATGTTGTTATTATACAAGATTGTTAGATCATATTTATGACACAAATCATTTAGTATAAATCGATGTTTACTTATTCGACCTTTTAAGTGTATATAAAAAACGGACATAAACACTTGACATTCATTATTTTAGTGTTTTAGAAATTTTCGGGAATTACAATCCCTTTTAACTTACATTTTATATTGATAGTTCAACTTTGTATTGATGTCACTTATAGGTCTCTAAGTTGTAACTGAATCACTGAAAAAAAAAATCGTGATTGTCACAGTCTCCCCTTCTTTAAAAAATTTCGTCTCGAAATTTATTTACAGGAAAACTATTAAATTTGGTTTGATGGAACGGTTAAAATCTTACTGAAAATTTCGTTAGGAAATGGCAAAGCTGGAGAATATTAAAAATGTCTGGCAAGCGTTTTAAAAAAAATAATTTTTTTTTTGTAACTAGCCTTACCAAAACACACCAGGAAACAACTAAATGGCTTTGTTGGTATATGATAAAATGGAAAAATTGTTATGCATTACGAATTTAGGTTTAGGAGGAACAAAAGACTTGAAATACGAAAATATAATGTGTTCTATGTTAAATTTGAAAGGTGACAGAAGGTTGGTTTTTGTTTAAAGTCTACCCGCACGATCAAGGTTCAAGCGCTAAATCCTACTGATAATGGTTTACATGAACGCGGTGCCTAAATTTGGATCATGGAGAGAATGACTGAGATTGAGTCAATGACTAAGATTACTCAACATTAGACAGAATGGTAAGAACTTCGCAGAGACTATCACCATACTCAAGGTATAGACGTTGAAGTCAAACACAATGTTTAAGTTTAGGTTTGAAACGAATACTCTTAGGCTAAGGACTGACTAGGGTTTGTTCTTGGTTTAATTCTCAGTCGCATTCCCGATGCACAATCAGTGCTTATATATAGGGTGTACCGCAGCTAACCCACCACACCTTTGATACTTCGAAAATGTATTAAAAACTCTCCTAAAACCCTAATAGAATTTCATACCACCTCAATGTACCTGTAAATTCGTGATTACGTTCCGGACCGAAATCGCCAATTTACCTTACATTGGGGTGTTATGTCCTTCTATGACACTAACTCAACACATTAGAAACGATTAAGAATATGAAGATTATGCAAAAAGAGGGGTGTCAAGTTTTACGCACAACTCTCTTCCACGACACTAACATAAGTGGTATAAGAACAGTGCATGCAACCAGAACATGTTAAATAATAGATACTGTGATGAAATAATGTGTAAGCATGACATGATTAGAGGTTATTCCCGTCTCGGGTTCACCTGTTAACCGAAATGAGAATAATGTGTAAGTATAAGGCACGGTTAGAGGTCCTCCCCTTTCGGGTTCTCCCTTAAGTAACCGGCCAATTTCTGTTCAGATCGTTAGGCTCTAAACACCCACATTGATAGACTCTGAGGATTTCACCGTTCCCCTCGGGTTGGAGGATTACTCTGACCCGAGTCGTACGTGGGCACTGGCTTAGATCTCATACGAGTTATCAATTGGTATGTTCATTGTCCAAAGTGCTAAACAAAGTAATGAGAAAGTATAACAGGGTCTTGCTCAAAACAGGAAAATATGCGTACAAAATATGCGTTCATGAATATATAGCATAAAATTTTGATCGAAAGAATAATATAACATAAGTCGAGTAAATCCCGATTACGCAAAATAAGAGTAAATGAGTAGAACCAAAGTTCAAAATCAGTAATGTAAGAATAACTGCTAATAAATAGTGAGAGAATAACCGCAAATAACGCGTAACAAACCATTAATAAAGAATAATGCGAGAGTAATCATAAACAAGATAATGCACGAATCCTAACCATAAATAACATAGTGTAAGAAGAAAATAATGAAATTTACTGCAGATGAGAGTGCACAGAACAAACGTATAGTCTACTGGCATGAGGATTTAAATATGTGCACTATATGATAAAAGACATTTAGCAATATTCCGATAAGGATATGTCCAATGTTTAGACCAAAAGTTTTGCGACTGAAAGAGTGCAAGTGTAAAAAGATAAATTTTCGTTCATCAAAAACGTAATTTACTCAAACTTTGTGATATAGTTGAAAGGATAGTAGTAATGCATGAGGATAACTTTCTAGAAATTGAAGTGTGTTTTAGTTTCAAACCAGGTTCATTTGAAAAATCTTCGTAAATACACATTTTCATGTGTTTACGAGAAGTCGGGTTTGAAAAATGTTACAAGGCTTATTATTAGTTGCAAATTTCTCCCGTAAACATATATTGAATACGTCATATGAAAACAAAAGGTTTACATTTGACCTTTAAAATATGCAATACAAGTTTGTAAAATGCAAAATGAAACCATTTCATGAAGTATGTGTAAATCTAATGTTTTTTTAAAAGACCAAGATTTAAAATGACGTGAATGATAAAATCAATGTATGTAATAGATTACCAATTTTTAAGAAAATTCATAATTTATCATTTGAATCTTCAAATGATGAACAAAACATAAATATCAATATCATAAAACATTAAGATTGTTTCCATAGGAAACTTTGACTAATTAAAGTAATTGAAATGTTATTAGTGACTTGTGGGGGCGTACTTTAGCCTATAAGTGAATGCTCATCCCGAAAGTTCCCAGGTCGGCATACAGGTCCCTCGTCTGATTGAAATACCAGTACTACACAGAAAATCTCAGGATACAGGTGCTCACCCTTCCAGATTGCACGTGCCCCGCCACTAGTGAATTCCAAAACTTTGACGAAATTTAAAAACGAGGTATTGACATAAACCTTTGAGGTACGGATATCACTCCTAACTCAAAGATGTATTTTAAATAAGCAATACGGAGGAGTGAAACTAGTCACTAAGTTAAAGGATATCACTCCTAGCTTAGTGGTGAAGTTTCTTTTTTGGAG
This sequence comes from Ambrosia x helenae, assembly GCA_030844895.1. Lineage (NCBI taxonomy): Eukaryota > Viridiplantae > Streptophyta > Magnoliopsida > Asterales > Asteraceae > Ambrosia > Ambrosia x helenae. The sequence continues at coordinate 105,302,623 of CM061224.1, forward strand.
GAAATATTCCTTGAGGTGTGGATGTCACTCCTATCTCAAAGATATATTCCAAGGATATATAACATATAGAGAAGTGAAACTAATCACCAAGGTATGGATGCCACTCCTAACTTGGTGATATCATTTCGTTTGTGACATAGGAGTGTCCTCTTCTCCAAACAAAATACCGAAAGAATAACGAGAAAGAAACATAGCGAAAATATCTTGAAAGAAAATATGAGGATAAGGGGAAATATACACGAGAGGACTCGTGAATGCAAGCTTAGTTATAGACTAGGCTAAAAGGCATTCTAATAACCTAATTCCCTATAACCATGGCTCTGATACCAATCTGTAACACCCCAACCGATGGCGAAAACATCGAGGTGTCACGTAGTGACGATTGTTCAATAGCTCATGGTACTAAAGTGTAAATTTGAATACATTGATTTGAATAATTTTACATTGAAAGGAAATTACAGTATACAATAGTTCTAAAGCGTCAGGTCTAACTAAAATACAATAAAGTCAAAGCTTAAATATAAATCCAAAAGCTAAAAAGAAGCATCGCAAAATAACCTGAAAATGTACGAAAATAGTATATGTCAATACAAAAATGTATTGGTGAGCATACCCTGTTTGAATATATATATATATAGTAAGAAAAGTGTTTCGCAATTCATGTGTTGTATACTGTTTGCAATTATGTAATAAGTAATATCCGTTCAAAACCAAACCTGAGAATAATGACTAACACATGACTAACCAACTGAATAATGAATTAACAAGACAATGACCAAGATTCTCTCAACAGAGTCTCAAGGGGGTATACCATAGTATTATTCATTGAAAAGCTAGGCCGCCCAGCGGTTAATGATTTTGACAAGTCATAGACACACCAATTAACATAAAGCAAACACACATGAGAATTGCATTTAGTAAAAGAAATAGAAACTTGATTAATAGGTACATGAGTCACCCCAAAGTAGTAAAACAGTAAAAAGGGGAAAGATATACTCACCTTGATAAGCTAACAACAGTTCACACAAAAGTTGATGTTGTACTTGCAAAGGATTGACGAGAATAAAGAATTATTCTTGCACCTAAGTAGTTTAAGAATGATGATTTAGTGATCACTAATGCCATTTTATACTGTGTTCGTACAAAATATATAAATTTCGATTTACGTTACTATCATTGTTATTATTTTAATATTTCAATAACCATTTTATTTAAACCAATTTTTTTTTCTATTTCAATTTGCAAAAATAGATTTCATATGATTTTTTCTTTTGTTTTATAAAAGGTACTTACAAAAAAATCGGCTTATAAACAATATACATTTCACTCACATATGAAACTAATTTGGACATACTTATGAATTGCATTTATAAAATTGTATAAATCGTAAAGCGTATTATTATCTTCTCAAAACTACTAAACATAAATTATGTAAAAGAATTGTTAAATGTTTTCATGAATCAAAAGCGGCTAGATAGGTTGTACCTTTGATTGCGAAAAAAAAATGTCCATCTGAACTATAGGAACCGTATGGCTCGGTCATTGGGCAACAACAAACAAAGTCGTGATCAACATCTCGAATAAAGTAGTATGAGAGATAAAATGACGCTCAAAGAAGATGGGTGGTAGTTGAGTTCAAGGCGGCGGCACGACAAGACCATATAGAGGCTATGGTTGGTGTTCGAAATTGGACGAAGCACTAGAGTGTACGTTCGTAGACTGTAGTGGTCATGGTTGTGCCTATTGAAAGATCGAGAAAAGGCGTGGTGATTAGCTGGTCTACTATTATACGAGCAAAGTGAGGTAACCAAAAGGTTTTACGTGAACAAAGCGGTTGTGTAGGGAACGAAACTGTGCCGAAGAGAGCGAGTTAGATTGAAGAGGCCAAAATTTAAGGAGAGGGTAATGAGTAATTTAGTAACACCCATTTCATTCAAATATGATGGTTCAAGTTGTAGCGTTTTTTTTATAGCTTAGAGTTATTAATCACAGTAAATAGAATTGATGGTGGCATTGTAATACTAATTTAATTCATAGCCAGTTACGAAAATTGAATCGGTTTCATGTAGGTGACAATGATGTGCATGGAGTTTCAAAGTATTAATTCAAAATTTGCAAAAGAGTCATTTAGTTATTGTATACTTTTCAAAAATAACCTTTCATTATGGTTTGAATTTAAAAAGACCGTGAACTACTATGGTTAAATCAAATAAATAAAATGTTGTTATTATACAAGATTGTTAGATCATATTTATGACACAAATCATTTAGTATAAATCGATGTTTACTTATTCGACCTTTTAAGTGTATATAAAAAACGGACATAAACACTTGACATTCATTATTTTAGTGTTTTAGAAATTTTCGGGGATTACAATCCCTTTTAACTTACATTTTATATTGATAGTTCAACTTTGTATTGATGTCACTTATAGGTCTCTAAGTTGTAACTGAATCATTGAAAAAAAAAATCGTGATTGTCACAATTTCCTACCACTATGAAACGCTTGTGCCTTGTTTCTGTCTCAATTCGCCTGAAAACCTAGAAATCATTTCTTGTATTGGATCTTGAATCCGTGAGAATACGGTCCTACAAGTGGCATTAGAGCTTTCGACTTTATTCACAGGTTATTTGATAGTGTTGTCAATTCAGATCTGAATTTTGATTGGATTTGAGTGTTTTTTGGATGATTTTTGTTAGTTAGATTTGGATTTGATGATGAAAAAGTGTTCAAAAAGTGTTTTTTTATTTTTATTTTTTTATAAAACCTATAAAATAGTTTATCAAAAAAACATCAGATTCAAAAACTTGTTGAAAAAGCCATAAACACCCTATTTTTCGTCAAGAACAAGATCTGCAGGTCAGCCGTGCGACTGGCTCATTCGCATGGAAGGTTCTTAGCTAATAGCCTCATTCGCCTGAACAGGCTAATAAAGCCTCATTCTCCCATCCCCCCATTTGCTCAATACCATAAAGCCTCATTCTCCCATCCCCCATTTGCTCAATACCCCGGAAGCCTTTCGGCCTGAGTGTGTGTTCACCTGAGGTCCTATTCGCATCAGACTCTATTCTCACGATCCTCCATTCGCATACCCCATCCATTACAGTGCATAGTGCGTGGGAGAATAAACCATTCACATGTGTCTTCATTATCTTGGTGTCCTATTCGGACGGTGTCATATTCGCATAGATCTCTATTTTCTTAAAGTGTTAGAAATTTTCTAAGACTTGAACATCAGTTAACAATATTTGACTTTCACTTATCGGGTTTGACTCAATGTTTAGACTTCAAATATGGGTGATCCGTATAACATATGGGACTAATGAATATGGTACCTCCTAAACCGTAACCCTCGGTTAATGCACTGACAAGCCTATGGGCTTAGGCATCTTACATGGAATCTCAAACGGTTCGACAACAACAACTGGTTGTGTTGATAACCAACCTATGGGCTTTAGTAAGTCAACAAACAACATGCCAACAAAAAGCGTAGCAATAGATTATATGTGTAAAAAACCTGTGGACTTTGGCAACAAATCAGAACAAGAGTATTGAAACTTGTTGATTAATGACATTAAAACCGGTAGCACCAACAAAGCACTAAAGCTTGAGTTTATGCATGAATATCCGCATTTGAATGGTGGAATTCAAACACACCGATTGTCGTGGTTTGCATATAAAAGTATATAAGTTTCACAATCCGGTTTTAAAATCGAATCACTAAGCTAAACCACACAATAGGGCAGTGTACCGGTCATATTGTACTAAAGTCGATAAGACCGAGTATTAATCCGTGGACACTCTCGATACTAAATCTCTGTCGAGTCCTAATATATAAGATAAGAAACAAGCAAGAAGCGGGTACGAGAAATCAGGGAGTAAATGCTTGCGAATGGGAAAACAGAAATCGGGGAGGATAGTTACCTAGACTGGGATTCCTAATGATAAAGCTGAAAACTAACGGGAAATGGCTAGTCAAATAGCTACTGGATCTACGGGTATAACCGAATCGGAAAACACTATAGTGTCCCAAATCTCCTCTTGGTCTCACTAGAACAAAAGAAAGTAATCCTAAGTGGTCGTGTGAAGCTCACCAGGTAACGAATGGATCACATTTCTGTCTCTCCATAGGTGAAACCCAACAAATTCAAGTTATCTTTCTTTAGAAACAACTTACCTTGGTTGATGTTTATATATTTAAATTAATTTGCTTGAATTGTGTTTGTTAAATATATACAACATGATAAGAACAGATAATTAATTATCAAAACACAAACACACGAGTCTTGAACTCCGAACGTTGGTGAAACAACAAAACTATTAATTTTAGAATAACTCGTTTGATATTATTTGTAATTATATGATTACGTGAAATTATTTGAAATTAGTTGTAATTAATTGTTATTGGGTGAATACGTTACCGAGTCCATAACCGACACCTGACAGACTAAGGAACATAAGTTAGTATGAAACATTTGGGTTAAGAATTTTATAGATTTATTATCTTATTTATAAATTATATCGCAAGATTATTTAGAATTAAACGAAATCATTTCGTTACGCGAGGATGCGACACCGGGTCCCTACCCAACTCTAGTTGGACCGGAAGTCGTAAACTAGATATCTGGGTTAAATATTAAATGGATTAATTAATACATATTAATTAATATATATAACTAGTTAATACTTACCCGCGCGTTGCGGCGGGATGTTATTGTATACAATATATTCTTTTCATTTTTTATTTATGCGTAGTTTACATCACCATACTAAAACATTTTACTTCAAACGACAAAATGTTTTAAGGAATTGCCCAACTTTGCTAACATAAATTTGAACCAAACATGTTTTGATACTTGATAAAATTGTTACATTTTGCACAATTACGACAAATGTAAATGTTGCCAGTGGGCGTTTTGTTGATATACATTTGGTTAGAATGAATGTGTTCTAAATGTAGTAGACATAAATGTTGGACAAATGTGATTAAAAATATATGTTACAAATTATGTGGTTGGAATACGGGTAAAATAAAATATAGACAATAATGAAATAGATCAAAACTCATTTTTAAATTGTCTAAAAATCGTATAAACCATTTGACCAAATTGCATATTTCAATATAACCTCATAACAACATTCAGTCACCCCGATTATCAACTAAATAAGAGAATTTCTTTTATTTTTATTTAAAAAAACCCAAAATAAATTAACGTAAGGAAGAGATTCAAATTGTGTAACTAAATATATTCTACAAGTATTCAACAGTTTTTAAGAATATTTTTTTTAGAAATTAACAGCGCTGCGGATGTCATGTCAATGTCGATCTTGTATTGATGAATTGACATATTTAAAACTTGCAAATCCTCCTCTTCATTCAATATTTGATTAGTAGTTCATCACGTTAAATTAAGGAATGTTACCATCATTTAAATGTATGTTATGCTTTGAAACCAGGTTAATTTAATGGAGAAAACAGTTGAAGACGGAAGGTGAAAACTAATGTTCTTAGAACCGGACTGGACATCAAACAGTCATCTTCCTGGTCTAGTGATTGAACTAACAGGACTGGGTTTAAGAACCTAAAAAATTATAATTATTTAAAAGTTTAAAATTAAATATATATTTTATTCATTATAAAATCCAAACGAAAACCATCAAACGGAAGAAATAAAATGGTAAGATGATAATTTAAATATTTCACACATTCCAACATTAAACATTAATGTATTCTATAATTTTTTCCAATACACATGTACTGATGTACATTATTAGTACATAAAAGTTAAAATGGTAGAAGATCTTTTAATTTCTCTTTTGACCCTTCAATCCCTTTCATCTTTTTCTTCTTTCTTCAACAATTCCATTCTCTGAAACCATTTGTGTTGCATTCTTGCATGTAGCAATTGCTCATCTTTAAATCGTTGTTTGCCAATATAGATTGAGTCTTTGCTCTTTAGCGCTGAGTGCTTTTGAAAAACGTACACATCGCTCATTTTCAGAAATCAGATCGATGCTCATTTGTTTTCACATCGATAGTTTGATGTTCCCCGGCTGAATTGCTTATCGTTCTTCTAGTGATGCTTGTTTAACTTCTGATGACAAATCTACTACTTATAAGTATATGTGATATTGGTGACGGCTGATCGTTTTATGATGACCTGTTGAATCCCTGGCGGATGCCGTTATATAGTAGGTGTCATAAGAATCGTTGCGATGGTGTTATAACTGATGAAAACGGTTGTTGACGGAAGAAAGCGGTGACATAGCGCTTGGCGGTGAAGTGGTGAATATATTGAATGAGTAAAGGTGTCTAGAACGGGGGACAGAAACGACGGTCAAGTGGTCAACGTGACATGGCGGTTGCTGAAACCGTAGGTATGCCGAAAACGGCGGAAACGAAAGGTTGACGGTTTGTTTAACGGAATATGCCTTGGATGGATGGAAAAGAGAATTACCGTTAAGTTAGTTTTTGTATGTATATATATAATATACTAGGTTTGAGACCCGTGGGGACCCACGGTGCAAACCATAGTAAATAAAAAAAATATATTAAACTAAGAGTTGTATTATTCAAGATTAGTGGCTACAACGTAAAGTCTTAAGAATAACGGTTAGCCTGATATTTTTTTTCTTATATAAACGTCATGAGTTGATATTAAATGAGTATTAAAAGTAAAACTAATATATAACTATGGTTTTCATGTCAAAGTGGATATTTTTTGTAAGCTATAAGTAACGTTAGTAATGAAAACCGATTACCTATTATGATCAGTACTCAACCAAAGTATAAAGTTTAAAAAAAATAACAAAGGTATGAATACATTATGTTTTTGTAAATTACTTTTTATCATATTTTTATTTTTAATGTAATTGTAAGTAGTACATAACTTGTTTTATTGACAAATGGCAACGCACTATTCAAAGCACACAAAAAAAGTTTAAAATAATACTTTATTATTGAAGTTGTATATACATAACGTCAATAAAGATAAGTAAAAAATTTCATAAAAATTACTCACATTATTCATAAATCCTGAAAGACTTCTTTGTACACAACGTTTGATGTTTTGTTCGTCAATTCACCATTTTCATCTACTATAACAATCTTCAGTCCATCTCGACTTCTGACCCTTGAAAGCGCAACATACAACTGCCCGTGTGAAAAAAACTGGATCCTTCAAATACAACCCAACTCTGGATAAGGATTGTCCTTGACTTTTGTTTATTGTCATTGCGAAAGAAACAGCAAGTGGAAATTGCCTTCTGTTAAATTTAAAAGGAATTTTCTTATCTGAGGGGGATAAAGTAATTCTTGGAATAAAAGTTCGCATTCCAATGTTACTTCCTGATATGATTTTCGCTTCAATGACACGTTTTCTCATTTTAACAACTTGTAACCTTGTCCCATTGCACAAACCGCTTTTCTGATCAATGTTTCTGAGTAACATTACGGGAACGCCAACTTTCAAAACCAAACGATGGTTTGGTATTCCAGAAAACTTAAGACCATTAAGGACATCAGGAGAAACTAATCTTTTATCAACCTGTTTGTTCACATCTTCAGACTGGCAAACACTATCCGAACTTAGATACTCAACTTCGTCACCGGGAAACATTGAAAGTAATATATCATTAATTTCATGAAAAACTTCATTCTTCGGTGCCAATATAGCTCGATCTTGAAAATAAGTCGGAATGTGGATGTTATCCAAAAGTGAAGGATAAACAAAGGCAATCAAATCAGAAACAGGATCCGAAGATTGAGAAATAAGTAAGTCATCAGGTATCAAAATAACATCCTGATCATCGCTTATTGTATCAACCTTTCCTTCTCCTATGCCCAGAAGCCAAGATGCAAACTTTTTAGTTTCCTCAATATCAGAACTGCAGCTTCCAGAAAGCAACCTCATATTTTTTGTTAACTCTAAAACAGTGCATTTGTGCCAAATGTATGATGAACTTAGACAAAATTACAGAAAACGTCCTTTATGTTTACCCAAAGTTGCAGGTTTAGTCCTTTAACTTTAAAAGTTGCAGGATACCTCCTTTATCGAAGTTTTTGTTGCAGGTAACATCCTTTAATGAACTTTTGGTTGCATAAAACGACCTTTACCACTAACGGTGTTAAATTATCCTGTTAAGTTACCCTCACATGCCAAGCATGTGAGGGTATTTTTGTCAATTTGTATTTAAAGGACCTTTTCTGCAATTAAAACAAAAATAACAACATAACAATAAAGGAGGGACTAAACTTGTCAAAGTTTGGAAGTTTTTAAAACAAACTCATCCTCTCTCTCTCATACTCGTTTTTCCGGCGATGGTCGCCGCCGGCGACCACATTCCGGCCAAGTTTTTAAAAAATCCAATGTAACAAAACCAATATCAGTTACTACTCCGTCCTATTGCGACGCACTAAGCGCCACTGAATTCCTCCCAATATCAGTTACTTATTTTCGTCCTAAAACCCTAACTTCATGTCGCCCCTCTTCCAAATTCTTTCTTCCCTCCAAAGGCAGAGGCAGAGGAGTAGCAGGAGGATATTTGCAATTCAATAGTAATAATAATAATAATGCTAGATTTGGATTTCATATCAATTCACCCAAATTTTTCACCCGCACTCTCGTTGCCAGAGCCAATGATGCCAACATTATTGGTGGTAATGAAGATCCTATCCAGGTTTTTTTTATTTTATTTTTTTTTGTGAATTGGTATTTAGTAGCTGAATTTTACTTTTATGTGATAGTGTTTGTACAGCAGAATATATATATTATTACTTATTTAAATGACATTGGATTAGTATTATGATTATAATCTAGGTTTACAGTTATAGATAACCATTCATAATGATCTAAATTTCTATACTTTTTTTTTGTGTTTAAGAATGATGGAGGAAAGAAATTAGGGAATAGGTATACCTCAGCAAGACCTCCTGTTGTAATTTCAACGGAAAGAAATGTACGGGTCTTATCATCGTTCACAAAAACCTCCCACTTATTAAAATCAATTAAATACCTGTTTCCAACATCATCAAAACACAAAAATTAAAGATGAAATATTAGGCAATACCAACTTGAAGGAGAGTTTTATAGTAACAGACATTTTTTAAGGGTATGTTAAGACCGTTTCTGAAACTGAAGCTTCTGACGGAGCATTGCCACCACTGAGTCTATTTGATGCACACGTATGGGAACCGTTCGTCCAAGACTTATGTGAAATTCTCTTCCTAACGCCGGAATGTGGGGACCTTCGTCGGAGTACTTGGCCGGAATGTGGTCGCCGGCGGCGACCATCGCCGGAAAAAACGAGTCTGAGAGAGAGAGAGGATGAGTTTGTTTTAAAAACTTCCAAACTTTGACAAGTTTAGTCCCTCCTTTATTGTTTTGTTCTTATTTTTGTTTTAATTGCAGAAAAGGTCCTTTAAATACAAATTGACGAAAATACCCTCACATGCTTGGCATGTGAGGGGAGTTAACGACAAACACTAACAGAGTTAGTGTAAAGGATGAAACCTGCAACAAAAACTTCGATAAAGGAGGTATCCTACAACTTTTAAAGTTAAAGGACTAAACCTGCAACTTTGGGTAAACATAAAGGACGTTTTCTGTAATTTTGTCATGAACTTAAAGAGGCATTAACAATGTCATGCCTAGTTCCATTTGGTACAACTGGTAGAATTTTCCTAAAGTCACCCCCAAACACAACAACCTTTCCACCAAATAACAAATCAGACGACTCATCAGCATGTACACCAAATACATCTTTTAAACTTCGATCTAGTGCTTCAAAAGCATGTTTATGAGTCATGGGTGCTTCATCCCATATAATCAAGTCAGTTTGTTTAACCAGCTGTGCAACGTCACTATTAGGTGGTATGTAGCACATAGAATCTTCAGTTAGGTTTATAGGAATACGAAACCTGGAATGTGCTGTCCTACCACCGGCCAATAGCAAAGAAGCTATACCACTCGAAGCAACATTCAAAACAATCTTTCTTTTACATCTTATGGATGAAGATAGAGTCTTCCATAGGAATGTTTTACCCGTACCACCGTAACCATAAACAAAAAAAACCCCTCCTTTTTTTCCTCAACAGATTTAATTACACAATTATAAATATTTTTTTGTTCATCTGTTAAAGAAGAGAACTGAGAATCAAATTCTTCAACCAAACTGTTTGAGTCATAGCCCAACTCCTCACAAATAAGACGATTGTCTAATAATGATAGAAACCCATTCTCAGGATATGGCATACCTACGAAATGTCGTAGACTACAACTATTACGCAATAAGAACTTCTCAATATCTAGCAAAGCTAAATTCTTAAGTTCGTCGTCTGAAAGGATCAAATCTGGGAAAAAAATGTGTTAGAATGGAATATATAGAAAAAAAATTAACATATAAAATGAATAATTGAATATGTGGAACCATTAAAAATAGTATAATTTACATTCCTAATAATTATGAATCATTACAATTTAGTATATGTCCAAAAAATTCTAGAAAATCTATTTTAAAGTAATAATATATTAAAAAAAGTTAAAAACCTGGACAGTGTGAATCTATTCTTCTCTTGCGTAAAATGTCATCAGACAAATAATTCCATGTTTCCTCCCACACAATGTCAGGTCTTGACAAACTGTTGGACACTAAAAGAGTTGCAAATAAGTTTCTTAGATAAGGGCCAGAACCTGCAAAAGCCGCTTCCTTTATTGCTTCAACATATTCTGTATCATCATCCAGGAGTCCCATTGCGTAGCATGCATCCCTAAAAGATGATTGTACTTTCCCATCAACTTTAAGAATATCTTGAAATGATGTTGGTCCTTTAACCTTATTCAAAAGCATTCTCAAAAAATAAGCTTCGCCAACAGAAGCAGGAACTGAATGAATTCGACCAATTGACTTTATTCTTTGCCTAACCTCCCATTTTCGTTCTTGTGCTTTCCAAACATATTGTGAAGGGAATTGGATGTAAGTTAGTTGCCTTGCATTGGCATCAATTTTGTTGCGTTCCATCCAACCCAAAAACATAGAGGAAGCACAAGAGGGTTTATTGAGAACGTCATCAATGTCCAATTGATGTTGGGCTGAATCAGAATGTAAGACTAAAACAATCGGGCCTTTGTCTAATAAAAAACTTTCAACCCAATAAGTAATGTAATATGTATGCTATGTAATTTATATGGGCTGGTGTTGGTAACTTTGTGGGCCGATCCATGGTTGCTTGTATTATAACAATATATTTCGGTAACAAAATTAAAATGATATACAACATTTATGTTACAATTTTTTTGTTATAATTAGATATCAATCATACAAAATTAAAACTGACTATTATGTTTAATGACTAAATCCACCAATCTAGTTGTATCTATATATACTAAACATAATATTCAAATGGATGAAAACATACTTATCAATCAAGCAAACGCATTTATTAAATATTATCATCGTTATGAAACTTAATAAAAACAGTAAACCATATCATGGTATAAAGAGAAAATAACAAAGTAGAAATTGTTCAAAATTATTAAAAAAACAAAACATAAAGCAATGAAACTGGTTGACCATAAGCATAGCAAACAAATCCTCTTCATTTTGGGTTTAGGAAGACGGGAGGCTCAACGGAATTTTAAGTTACTCCATACTACCACCACTTCCAATCTTAGTTGAAGGAATTGGTGTGCTTTCATCATCAGAAATCGCGTCAATCAGTTTACGCTTAACCATTTGATACTTGGAACTGATAGAACATTGTTCTCCTTTAGCATAAACTTTCTTATCAACAAAGTTATCAGCAATGAAAATTGGCGTATCATTATCGCCTGTGTCAGATTCCTAAAGAAAAAATAGTTACAAACATATGTTGCAAATTCATCAGTGATTGTGTATGAAAGAAAAAATGAGTAAAATGTATTATTATGAAATTAAGTGTTTGTGCAAATGGTACCTTGGAAACAGAAATAACATTAGACGGCATTGCCAGGAGAGACGTGTGAAGTGATTCTGATTCAACAGGCTGTTTTTTTTAAAAAAAATATGCAAAAAATTAGAAATGTAATAAAGTCTTACGTAAATAAAATTTGCTAAGTTATATGAAATGGAATTCGAATATGTACCTGTCCTACGTACAACTTTTTCTTAAGATGCGAGATAATTGTTGGATCATCAGTTATCTTAGTTACACCATAAACATCATATTTGTTGTTTAAATTGAACCCAGAGACAAAGATCTTAAAAGCAAACTCTCTGTCTAACAAAGTCTTAATCTCTTCAGGATATTCAACTGTATCACCAACCTATATAAAAGGAATAACCAAATACATAAATATTACAAAACTATAATTAAGGAATTATTAAAAATAATTTTGTATTTAAAATTTAGTTACAAATATGGAATACCGTATTCAAATCAAGCAATTTAGAAGCACTTTTACTAATAAGTTGTGCAACGTCACGATAAAACAACGTAAGAGATACAGCACCATTAACGTCTTGCACACGAACCTGAATTTTAAACCTAGAAAAAAATAAAAAAAAAACAACAAAAATTTATAACTAAGTTGGGTTGAAATCAAACTATATTTGTGTAAATTAAAATTGATGTTACAAATATATCCGACCTTGGTGTAGGCTCAACTTTTTTGGCACTACAACTAACATTCAAACACTCGTAAACCTTTTCTTCCTCAAAATCTGAACTTCCTTCACCAACCTGTTTGATTATATAATCAATACTACATTTTCTGGTGCATTTGGGGCATCCCATGTAGTACCAGCCAATTTCGGTAAACAGGTCTTTAATAGTACCCAATAATACCAGAGCCTGCTCCTGTATGAATATTATAATTTGTTACCGAAATAAGATAGTATATGGTATACAATGGATATTAATATTAAATAAAAATTAAAATTTTAACTCATTACAATTTTTTATATTTAATTATAAATATCGTATTTAAGTATCAACATTATACTTACCTCTTGAATCTCACAAATGTCGCCAATGTTACTAAAAGGAGTGTTATGGACAAATTCATCTTCATCAGAACAGAACATAGAAGTTCCATATGGTCGATGAGAAGAGGACGGATTATCAGCGATTTTCTTACCCAACCTGATGAAAATAATTACATACATACACATTACATATTTATTAATACTTTTTATAAAGGTTTTGTAATTCGTATTGAAAAACGTAATAGTACATACCCTTTTTTGTACAGCTTTATATCTTCAATATCTCCATTGATGAACACTCGACTAACTCGATCTCCAAAAGAGTTAAAACATACGGTTTTCCTATATAAAAAAAACATTAGGAAAAAATAATTTGAAATATTTAATAATAATAAAATTTAGAAGTTCAGCGTTAATTTATAATGCAAAATATAATGTAGCTATAAATATAAATATAAGTATATATATTTATTAACATTATACAACTATTATAAAACTTCAAACGGCCAAACTGCATTATTATTATAAATTCTTTCTCCGTTTGATGAGTTGCAACATATTTAGACATCTCCATTGCATAAGTATCCCACAACGTTAAATAGATGCGCAAGCCCCTTCAAAAAAATACAAATTATTTTAGTTAAAAATAAATAACCAATTTATAAAGCTACGTAATTTTTTTTGTATATAAAATGCAAACAAAAAAATAAATAAATAAAGAATACATACTCGATATCTTGAATTTCCATTGTTAACCTCTTCTTATCAGCGACAACCTTTTTATCTTTATCATCATTGCTGAAGAACTTGTTAACATGTCCTATAACATCTAAGATCAAGTATAAAATAAACATTAATGAAACATAACTTATAAAACTATTATTATGGTTTGGTTGTGATGAAAAAAAAGACTATTAGAACGAAATATACCTATTGTAACATATTCATCAACCTCCCTATCCAGAATTCTTTGAAAGGGCACAAAAGAGAAACCAAAATCTGGACCTTGGAAACCATTATATTCGGAAACTTGAGTATTCATATTGAAGCAGAGTATGTTTGCGTTTGGAGCATACTTGTATTTAGAGGGATTGACCCCAACTCCTGGATTTCTTATAATAAGAGAAGAATTTTCAGTCAGAAACATCTCAAATCTATAAAACAACCGCTTAAATACATTCGCTTGAATCCTGTCACCCTGTTAATTATAAAAAAAATAAGAAAACACTTTAAATTTTATAACGTAAGAAAATAAGAAAATTCATATACATTAAAATTAAAACATCACAACTAAAAAAAAAGTTATGAAATTAAAAAATAATAGGATATAAAAAAACGTGTTGTTGAGTTTTACATTTTCATCACATAGGATCATTTCAATTGAGTACACATCATTAGGATTGCGACGATCGGGTAGCCGCCAAACCCGAATAATCTTTAGCTTTAACGCCACACCGTTTCGGTTTACATGAATTTGGTTAACCATGGTAAACTCATTTGCATCTACAGCAGGCATTGATCTTGTTAACTGGAAAAAAATAATGTAAAAACCAATAGATGATTTCAATAACACAAATTGTAGACAACATAAAAATATTGAAACTTATTTTATAGTTCACTTTTAAGTTTCAAATGTATTGTAGCATAAATGTCTGGAGTGATCACTCCAGAATGTATGCAAAACATCAGCATAGTCGATTGGTTAATAACAATAACAAATCAAAATCAAAATAAATAATGTTTATGTATTTAAAGATGAGAAACAGAAATTAACCTAATAATATATCTTTGCGATTACTCAAAGTGCATTCAACATGTCTTATTACAATCGTATGTCAAGACGGTTTGGCTTGTTTATATAGTTATTCAATCAATTCAATAATAAGAAATGGATGAAAAAGTGGAGGTTAATTAGCATTCGAATTAGCATTGTTATTATTGTTATAACATTATGGTCAAAGTCAAGAATTCAATAACATAACTGACGCATGTCAAGCATTATAGTTAGTTGTGATTTTTTTTGATATATTCAATGTTATTTAACAAAATGTTCTTCATATGTTATGTCAAACATTATATACGTATTCAATCAATTCAATAATAAGAAATGGATGAAAAAGTAGAGGGTAATTAGCATCCGAATTAGTTATAACATTATGTATTGATTGAATTTAGTCAAAGTTAAGCATTCAAACCATCAATTTCGACTTACCATTCGAAATAGCATTGTTATTATTGTTATAACATTATGTATTGATTGAATTTAGTCAACGTCAAGCATTCCTTGATTAACTGGTGTATGTCAGGCATTATATAGGTATTCATATAGGTATTCAATCAATTCAATAATACGAAATGGATGAAAAAGTGGAGGGTAATATGCATCCGAATTAAAATTGTTATTATTGTTAAAACATTATGTATTGATTGAATATAGTCAAAGTCAAGCATTCAATAACATAACTGCCGCATGTCAAGCATTAAAGTTAGTTGTGATTTTTTTTGATCTATTCAATGTTATTTAACAAAATGTTCTTCATATGTTATGTCAAGCATTATATAGATATTCAATTAATTCAATAATAAGAAATGGATGAAAGAGTGGAGGGTAATTAGCATCTGAATTAGCATTGTTATTATTGTTATAACATTATGTATTGATTGAATTTACTCAAAGTTAAGCATTGAAACCATCAATTTCGCCTTAGCATTTGAATTAGCATTGTTATTATTGTTATAACATTATGTATTGATTGAAATTAGTCAACGTCAAGCATTCATTGATTAAGTTGCGTATGTCAAGCATTATATAGGTATTCATATAGGTATTCAATCAATTCAATAATACGAAATGGATGAAAGAGTGGAGGGTAATATGCATCCGAATGAAAATTGTTATTATTGTGAAAACATTATGTATTGAATGAATATAGTCAAAGTCAAGCATTCAATAACATAAATGCCGGGTGTGAAGCATTAAAGTTAGTTGTGATTTTTTTATCTATTCAATGTTATTTAACAAAATGTTCTCCATATGTTATGTCAAGTATTATATAGGTATTCAATTAATTCAATAATAAGAAATGGATGAAAGAGTGGAGGGTAATTAGCATCCGAATTAGCATTGTTATTATTGTTATAACATTATGTATTGATTGAATTTAGTCAAAGTTAAGCATTGAAACCATCAATTTCGCCTTAGCATTTGAATTAGCATTGTTATTATTGTTATAACATTATGTATTGATTGAATTTAGTCAAGGTCAAGCATTCATTGATTAAGTTGCGTATGTCAAGCATTATATAGGTATTCATATAGGTATTCAATCAATTCAATAATACGAAATGGATGAAAGAGAGATGGGTAATTAGCATCCGAATTAAAATTGTTATTATTGTTATAACATTATGTATTGATTGAATTTAGTCAAAATTAAGCATTGAAACCATTAATACATCAATAAAAATTGCCTTAACATTTATAGCATAGTCAAAGGTGACATCCCATCAATAACTTCTTGTGTGTCAATCTTGGTAACAAAAAGCCTACGTTTGTCCGAACACCATTTGAAGAGGCAGTAGTCCCCAATAGAAATACCTTCTGATTCACGCAAGACATCCCATCCAATGACAGTAAACCTTAACAAAACAATCAACAATACAAAAATATATAAGAGGTAAAGCAATTTTCGTAATCTAAGATGAATGAAAACGTAGATGCTCAAAATGCAAAAACACAAACCTAGGGACTTGATAATGAACACCTACATGCACCATAGGAGACCACAAGTACCCATTGGTAAATTTAATCTTAATTTTGGATGATTGATTTAAACCAGCCATTTCAGCAATCAAGTTAGGAATTACCTACATATTCAAAAAAAAAAAAAAATAATAAGGATTACAAAATTGTAGATGGAATACGCAAAAAAAAAATAAAAAAAATTAGGCAATCACCATATAATCAAAAATAAACATACCAACTCATTTGTAACATGGCATGCAAAACCATGTAAACCATCGTAGTTGGAAAGTTGAATTTCTTGCGTATTCGGACCAACTGGTGGTTGCAAAACATTGTTATCCTCTTCTAACAAATTGTTAGTCAAAACTTTGAATAATTTCATTTGGCGACCATTCTTGTTGAAAGTAGTAACATTAAACACGGCAATTTCTTTTTTTCTAAACAAAGTAGTTCACCAACCTGGAGACGAAGATCAATTATGAAATTCAACCAACCATTACAAAACAATAATCACGACTAATCCTTTCTATTGCAACGTTCCATTGATGTAAATCATCTACATACATAGTGATTGGAACATTAGGGACACCATCGGGATAATGCTTATTAATAAAGGAGTAAGGTATAACCTGAAAGCAAAATAAATAAGGATTACAAAATTGTAGATGGAATACGTTGCAATAGAAATTAAGATACTAAAAACATGTAATATAAAGTATCGAACTTAATGGCACTTACCATAGGTGTCGTCAATTCATGTTCAATCATTTTGCAGAATGACACATCCAATTGCATGGATGGAGAATGATTGTAATGCTCCATCATGAAAGTATTCGGAGCAATAAACTCGAATATGACGTAAAACATAGAGAAGCATAAATCATGTACAACTTTTGACCATCCATTTGTTACAAATAAATCCGAAATAAAACGATTGTATTTCTGTTTGCTTTAATATGTTAGTAAACCGCTATGTATGGATATCATACAAATCAGAAACATAATCGAAAACAGATTAGATAGTTATTTTAATAAGAAAACGTGTTTTGTAGTTAAATATTTTGTATAAGGTTGATAGCTATACGATTGTGATTTATCTTTGTAGAAAAATAATGATAGAAACCGATTATGTTTATCTTTTATGTAAGATGATTGCAAGCATTATGTATCAAACTAATCAAAAGGCAGAAAAATTATCAAAAAGATTTCGAGATTGATGTAAGCTTGATGAACAACATACCTTGGAAAAAGAAGAATGAGAGAGGAATGATGAATGAGAAAGGAATTATTAGGATAGGAAGGAGGAAGATGTTGTAACATACAAATGGATGTTGACAAAAAAAAAAAAAAAGAGGTTTATATAATACTTTTTTATGGAGCCCCATTTAGGATTTGGATCCTTGAAGACCCTCTAAAAATCTAGGATTCAACCCTAGTGTTTTCATTTATTATATAGATAGATAAGTAAAAGAATATATAATATTCTAATTAATGTTAACTTGGAGGGACCAAGTCAACTTGCAAAAAAAGGAAGTAACAATTGAATGAAACAATAATTGTTTCAAGGAAACCATAAATGCTGCACATGAATATTCAGCGAGAAAAGAACAAAGTTGGCGAAAGGAAAAAAATTAACACACTAAATGTTTAGACCTTGCCCGAATGAAGTGGACTAAGCCCCACATGAAATATACAAAGGACTGGACGCGCAGATCAGCCAGTACAGTGCTTGTGCTCTTCCTGGCGCGGCCCAGTTTCTTGCCAAGGGTCCATATCGCTGCTGATTTGTTTTATAAACGATTTTTATATTAAAAATTTAGGATATCTCAACCCTAATGGCCCAACCTCCTAATTATGAAATTTTAACCCCTACAATCTGCTATTAACATTATCTAAGGATCCTAGGAGCTTAAGTTGATCTAGGATCATCATTTTGAAGTGCTTGAGGTGTGTAAACATGATCTTTATGTTTTTATTTCCTTTAATTATGATTAGTTCTTGTTTTTGTCCATGAAGCCTCAAGTCCAGATATGACCAAAACTTGTTTTATTAATAGTTAATGATATGTGGGCGCTTAACATGTGTTTGTAATGGGATTTGATGATGATTTGTGTGTGTATAAACATATGATGCATGCTTAATCATAAACTCTAGTTTTTGATGAAACTTGACAAACACTAATTTGGAATTTATGACGTTTGGATCCGCTTTTGTTGATTCTATGATGATTTTATGTTAGTCTAGGATGATCAACATGTTCTAGATGCTTGATTAACGTTGGTTAATCCGTTGTTAATAACTTGCCATAATAGGAAACATATTAAAACTGGACTTTGAAGTTGAGATTGATGCATGTTATGATGAATGTAATGCTATAAAATGCTTAGTAATGACTATATACACTACAAGAAATTTGGATATTTACCCACACATAGTATTTGTAGGAAAAACCATATAATGTGTTAGTAGTAATGTTTACCTACACATAAATTAAGTGTTATGATGTGTAGACTCAGCACTATAGATATTGATCATTACCTACACATTTATTATGTGTAGGTATATAGCAAGCTATGCATACACATATATGTGTGGCTAAAACTAATATATGTGTGTTGGTAAAAGAATAGCAACTTGTTAGATTGAGGTATGGCATGGCAGCTGACGTGACATCCAACATGGCAGCTAATCGTGTGTAGGTAAATGTAAAGGATGTGTAGATATTGATCTTAACATGTGTAGACAATGATCTTAACATGTGTAGAAATAATATATATTCATGTGTTGGTAAAATATTCAAATGTGTGGATAATAACCATGATTTATTTAAATAATAATTTTTAAATGTATACAAACAAATACAAAAATAGTTATAGAAACATAAGCGACCAAATTAATGAATTACATACAAGAAAAATACACCTAAAAATCGAGATAGAAAATTAAACTAGCATCTTGATGTTAAAAGTGCTTGAGTTGCTTCATCAATTATCACAAGATTAAATGAAGTGCCATATAATTTTTTTGACAATGGATCGACCAGTGAGAGTTGTTAAAATGACATATGCGTTTTTATAACATCTGTCACAGCCAGTTGCTGTCTCTAGCGTTCTTCTTTAGAAAGCATCTTGAGCTCCTTCCTTATGTCCCTTTTTGTGTTTCTGTCTTTAACCTTCAACAGTTTACTATTCAGTGCCTGTAAAGTCATTTACAATAGACGGAAGTACAAATTTTAGGAAAAATAAAAGATTGGAATATTCAAGTTCTAACTTTCTTAAAAAATAATGCTAATAAAATAATTCCATATTTATATGACTATATATTAATCACATTGCTTGCTAAGAATTTAACTTTGTTCACTAGCATTGCTTGTGTACTATGATAAAAAAAAATCTAACAAACCAAGTAAAATGAAATGGATATGGACATGGGGGTAAGCCCATTGGGTCCACGATGGAGAATGCTGTTATTGGGCTTGCATGTTGGTCCAGGGAGGGGGTTGCCAAAACTGGGCCGGATAATTATGTGTTTGTTGATAGCGGCCCCAATCATAGGAAAACCTGCCACGGCCGCGCCCTCTGCCTCGTCCCTGACTACGACTGTCGGAGCCGGTGTCTGATCTCGGTGGGTTTCGATTTTCAGAATTGTGTTGGGTGGGTTGATTGGCGGTGGTGTTAAGTGCGGTGCCTGCGGTTTGTGTAGAAAGTTTTGCTTGGCTAGTTTTTAGTTCTTCAACTTGACACAACCTTGATCGGGTGGTATAAAATCTAGTAAGGGCTGAGTATTTTGAAGTATGAGCGAGATGCTCTCGAATGGTCCAGTCAAGCCGGTGAGTATTTGGAGAACAAGTTGGTTTTCAGTTACGGGTGAGCCAAGACTTGTGAGTTAATTATATAGGAGCTTCATGTGTTGGAAATAAGTTGAGATGTCGGAGAATTGTTCAAGGTGGGAGTTGAAAATTTTATTTTGAATGGTGATGGTGCGGGCGGCTTGATTATCAAGAAAGAGATTCTTAAGGTGGGACCATGCGTCATACGCGGTGGTGTTTGGGATCATTATGGTATGGACGAGATCGCGGGTGATCGTACCATAGATCCATCGTAAGAAAATGGAGTCTATGAAATCCCACGATTCTTGGTGAGGAGGTTTAGGAGTCATTTCTTTGTCTTTGTCGGATGACGAGGAAGAGGCGGCTATGACACGTGGTTGAAGGTGATCGTAAACATCATACGCTTTGCAGTGTATGACGAACAATTTGGCCCATGTGTTGTAATGCTCGGTCTGGCTATCAAGTATGATGGGAATAATATTTTTGATATTTGTCACGGCCACGACAGGGTGAAAGGAAGAAGCCATGATCGAGTATAGGGTGAAGGAGGTATTCGGCTGAAGAAGAAAACCGAACGGGGGTTGAATGGAGGTGACGGCTGAAATTGGGGAGCAGGAAACTAGGGTAAGACTCTTGATACCATGTATGGTTCAAAATTTCTTGCTATTATCTCATTGATTATCAAATATATACACAATACATTATCTCATA
Source organism: Ambrosia x helenae (assembly GCA_030844895.1). Taxonomy (NCBI): domain Eukaryota; kingdom Viridiplantae; phylum Streptophyta; class Magnoliopsida; order Asterales; family Asteraceae; genus Ambrosia; species Ambrosia x helenae. The sequence continues at coordinate 105,323,873 of CM061224.1, forward strand.
ATAGGGAAGTGATATATACAAAGTTAATGCTATGATGCTATCTATATTTACATATGGCATATTCTAATTATATTCTATTAAGTTTCTAACAAGCCAACACTCACTACTAGAAAACAGCTAAATTTGCGACAACAATATCTGTCACAAAATTGTGGGAAACAGGCTATAGTGACAATTTTGCGACAAACATAGGTGGTGACAAAATATACTGTCGCAAATCCTAGTATCCATAAATTTGCGACAGATTTTGTGACAAAGTTACTACAAAAATACGTCGTCACAGAATTTGCGACAACTTTGCCACAACAACGTTTTTATGTTTTTTTACAACAATGCGACAAGTTTGTCACCAAATGCATTATAGTATTTGCGACAAACATGCGACAACAATTTGCGACAAAGTTGCGTCAAATCTGAAGATAAATTTTGACGAAGTTGTCACAAGTCTTTTAATAAGTTGGGACAAAGTAGCGACACTTACAAGTTTTTTTTTCAATTATTGCGACTAAAATGCGACAAGATTATGCTACAGTTTTATGACAATTGACTTTTTGGAAATTTTGCTTAAAATCCGAATAAAAATACAAAAAACTGCAAAAACGAAACTAAAAAACACAGAAACTTTTAAATAAAAAACATGTTTGGTTCTTGAAATAAACATAACAAGTATCCAAAATAAATGCATAGTTTTTACTACGAAATATCCTCAACATTTTAAAATAAAATAAAACATAACGAAAGTCATTTACTTTTTCCCGAATTTCTTAAACAATTCTTCCATGTTCTTTCGCCAAACCGCTTGCTCAGCCCGATCTTTTCCCGCTCTCATTCATGCTCAGCACGTTCTTGTTCCCGCTCTTGTTGAAGTTGTTCAATACGGGTTTCTATGTTTTGTCGGGCCTCTCTTTCCTTTTCTAACTCAACTTGAACCTTTTCGAACTAAAATTTGTCAAAAAGATACAAAATTAATACATATTAACAAAAAAAAAAAAAAAAAACTATAAACAATCGTATGTAAGCACAAATGCGTATACAAAGCCAAACCCAAACCCAAACACATACACATACTTATAAAAATAATCCCAAGGGATCAATCTAAAAAAAATCCTTAAAAAAATTCATATACACACATTCACATATACTTTTATTACAGACAGTGATGGGATCTAAATATACTTTTATTGATAATAAAAAAAATACACAAAATACAAAATTCTTCATGTGCTTTTGGAAGTGGGTGTATATCTGAAGTGCTCAACTTAACCATATCTTTCAATAATCAAATCAAGCATCTATATTTGTCCCTCTAATCATTCTTTTATAGACTAGAGTAACTGTGAGTAAACTGGATTGAATTAATTAAATGAAAATAAAATGGAGTAGAGTTCTCAATATATAGGAAATAAGCTAGATAGAAACCTATTATGAGCCTATGGGCTAAACACAAACAAAACCTAATGATAAAGCACTAATAACAAAATTACAATGAGTTCCAAAACCGGTCCGACTAGCCCGACAACATCAATGCCTAAACAAACCATGCAATGCAATATACTGACAATGATTTCCAAAACTTGTCCTACTAGCCTGTCAACATCAATGCCTAAATAAATTTAAGAAAACAATAACAAAGATACCTCATGCGGCTGCTGGGATTCACCGTAGGACCCGCAAACTATGGAAGATGGTGTTCTGGTCACCACAAAAGATGGATCAGAAGATCCCACCCCGAACAACTGGCGACCCCGACACTCGGGATGTAGACTCTCCCACAGAGTAAAATCATCACGATCTGTTTTGTCCCCATCCAACTTTTCAAATTGTTGACAGTATGAGATCTACAATTTATCAAAACAAAGAACTAGATACTGCACAAACAGTTGACAAAATAATTATGAATAAATGATAAAAAAAAATTAACTTACATATGAGCGTTGAACGCTCGGTAACAAACTCTAACTGTTCAAAGTCATTTTCATTAATCTCCCCATCCTGTAACATCTTTTTGCACTTCTTTGTGGCGTGGGTTTGGATAAATAGTTTCTTATATCCAACGTTTTTACCCTTTTCTTTTTCCTACGTAAAAACAAGTAATGTAATCGATAAATGCAAAATGTAAAAAAAGTTTCTAAATTTTATAACTATGATCAACGTACCATGTTCACCCGATGTTCATCAAACCCAATTGACCCGCCCGTATGAAGAGACACGTCATTTTTGCGGTTTTCTCTCCCCACTTTAGATTTGTTCTTCCATTTTTCAGTGTCCCAAGACTACATTGGTAAAATATATAAAGAGAATTAAAAAATTAAGGAAAAGTAGTAATTTATTATATCCTTACCTTGCACACGCGTTTCCATTTCTCACGAGGCACTTTCGGGGGTGGATATTTGCACTGGATATCAAAATAGTCTTCATCATCCGGTATTATATACCCCACTTCCCTAGCTTTTAGTTTAGATTTTTTTCTAAATTTGCACATCATGTCTCTAAATAGGCCCTTGAGAACGTTGATAAACACATCATATATAGCCCGGTCAGCTCGTGGGTCCCATCTATATTTAGTCTGTAAAAAAAAATTAAAATTAACCCAATTTGGAATACTCAATGAAGCAACTACATTTCTGATGGGGATTCAAACTGACCCGCTAAATCAAATCCAAGATTATCTCAGTGTCTAAATTAAGCAACTCTTTCAAAGGCAAATATAATAGAAAGTCGTTTCAAACGCTGATTAATGGGAAATATTCGAGCAATCATCTAGTTGTTTAGGATATAAATAAGCCTAGAGGCTTGTGTAGTCTATTGTCTTAAGTTAGTTTCTATATCTATTGTAACTAGACATCAACCCTCTCAAACATGGCCTGCTATCATAAAAGTCTATTCTATTCTATTTAATTTAATTTAATCAATACATTAATATCCATTAAGTATTAATATTATTATATTAATAAATATCCACAAAAGCATGAAGTATCCATCAGTCATGATTCATGAACCTAGGTTGTATATATAGTCATCACCAGTTGCCACTCTTTTTGACTTTTAGTATATTCAATGACTTACGGCTTTAAAGTTCAACCATATGATAATTATTATTATTATTATTATTATTAATAATCCACTGTACTCACAAATTCACTAGAGAAGAAAAGGAGGAAACCAAAATTTATTTATATTAAATTGTCCAATCTTCGAGTTCCTATCAAAATGCAATATAATAAATTCAAATAATTATAATACTTAGATAACTAACTAATAAATTACCCGAAAACGGTCAAACATATGCGTCCTCAAGTTTTGTGGGACCTCTGTAAATGTGATCCAATATCCATCAAGAAATTGCTCTAATATTTTTTTCACACTTCTTTGTACACTTGGCTTTGAAAACCTACAGTATTAAAATAACCAAATAAGTACATTCAAACATGAATAAACAATATATATTAAGATGTTAAAATTAGAAACATTACTTTTTTTTTTGTTTTTGTTGCATTGTATAAATTCTCTCCCATCATCATCACCATCACCAATGTAACCACCACCTTCCCCACTACTACCATCATCACCAGCGTCACCATCATCACTACCGTCACCATCACCAGAATCCTCACAGGAATCATCATTATCTTGAATACCATGTGACACATCATGTAATGGCGTAGTGGTACGTAACAACCCAGCTAAATCAGCCATCCGATCACCTTCACCTACTTGGCTACAACTACCCGCTCCATTTCTACGAAATGCAATTTTATCACCCCCATTTGGAGGCTCTATCATTACATAAGGCCCATGCCTCCATACCTTATTTTTCTCAACAATTACTTTTTTAACGGGATGTTTTGGATCATTATGTCCCCCTTCAGCTCTCTTTGTCTTTCCACTAACATCACCGCCACCACGACTGCCACCACCACCATGAAGATTGTTCCCCCGAAAAACCATGCCACAATCATTGCTTCCCCCTGCAACTTTGTTTGACTTTCCACCACGAAAACCACCACCATCACTACCACCACCACTGCCATGATCAGTATCCCGGAGAACAATGTCACGCTCATTACGTCTCCTTGCAACTTTCTTCAACTTTCCACCACGAAGACCACTGCCACCACCACAACCATGATTATCTTTACCACCATTCATAATGTTTACACCCTGCATTTAATAGAACAATGGTCAGATAGATAATATAAGATCAACAAACGCTATGATATGAAATAATATGCAATGTACATACCATCTAATAAATCTGAAATAATAATAAATATACAACAACAATTTATTTTCCTAACAGTCATATTCATCTTCATCTGAATAATGATCAGAATAAATCATTTCAGCATCATCAGCATCAGCATCAGCATCAGCATCAGCATCATGGAACGTATCCTGATCTAAGGGTTCACTCCTAGTTACGTTATCTGGTAACTCAAAACGTTCATCAGTTTGAAGGAAATTGTGCGACTCCATGTTTCCCTCGTTTGTGACATCAATTTCAGGTGCAGTGACTTCATAAATGTGTCACGATTTTGTCTTGACAACTGCCCACAGATCTTTTGTATCACGTGTCACGGCAGGGTATGGTGTGTAAAACACCTGCTCCGCCTGTGATGCCAAGATAAATTGGTCATCACTTTTAAGTGTGGACTTGTGTCTGATGTCAACCAACTTATTTTTGTTAACAACTACACCGTGTTTGTTATCAAACCACGTACATTTGAACAATACAACAATTTGAGGCCCATTGCAATCATATTGGAGCTCTGGTATCTCATCCAATAAGCCGTAGTAGTCAGACTCTTTGGCGTTATACGTTTCCCCTCTTACACATACACCACAATTTGAGGTCACAAGTCCCTTACCATGCTTTTTCGTGTGGAACTTACAACCATTTACGAAGTATCCATTGTGTGATTGAGCGTAAATTGATGGTTCTTTTGCTAAAATTTCTAAATGTCGAATGCTTCCATCAACTAAGCCATTTATTACCTACAATGAAGAGCACACACACAACGTTTGGTTAACAATGCACTAAAATAAATGCTATCACTTAATATGCTTTACTTACATGATTTTCAAACCATTCGGCAAAGTGGTGATCTCTGAGAAGCAATTCTGGCTCGCCCGGATACAATTGTGGTGCCACTTCATCGAACTTGTCGATGTAAGGGTAAACTTCTTCACAATTTAGAAGAACATAGGTGTGCGCTTTTTTAAGTTCTTCATCACTCAAACATCTCTGCTTTCCACCCTTTTGTTATAATCGTCTCGATGGGACAACAAACACGCTTAGTTGAGAGCCTCCACTCGAAGAGTGGGAATGATGTGGTGCAAAATTTCGTGGCTCTCGATTATGACGTGTCTCAATTGTCGGGTCAAAATATAAAGAACAATAGGTGGCAATTTCATTCATTAGGTGTTCCCTGACAATTGAACCCTCAACTTTTGACTTGTTTCTAATTCTTCTCTTTATTAAGCCAAGCTTCCTACATTTAGAAATATGCGAAAATGTGTTAAAAATGTTTAGCATAAGTTTTTTTTTTAAAATAGCTAATTATTACCTCTCGTATTGATACATCCATCTGTATTGCACCGGGCCACCAAGAAGAGCTTCTTCGGCTAGATGTATGATAAGGTGCTCCATGGAATCAAAGAAACTGGGAGGGAATATCTTCTCCAATTTGCACATCGTTTGAACTACACTGCGCTTCATGTTAACCAAGTCATCTACATGTAACGTTCTTGAGCATAAGACCCGAAAGAACATGCACATCTCTGTTACAGCCTCATATGTCTCTTTTAAGACAAAACCTCTAATATCAAGTGGAAGTAAGCGCTGCATAAACACATGACAGTCATGGCTTTTGAAGCTATGAAAAGTGTTATCTTTCAAGCTTATACAATTCCCTATGTTTGATGCATACTCGTCTGGAAATTTAACTTTTTTCAACCATGTACATACTTTTTTAACATCATCTTTTTTCAAAGTGTAGTATCCCTTACCTTTAGTCATCTTTCCATCGTAACCACAAATGGGGCCGATCACAAATATGCTCCATGTCCTGCCTTGCCTTGATATTGTGTTTGGATTTGTTGGTGCCCATAATTGTGTGAAATAGGTTGTCAAATACATTCTTCTCGATATGCATCACGTCGAGGTTGTGTCTGATTAGTAACTTACTGTAACCTCTCGTATTTTTCCGTTTATGATTCATTTAGCGTATTTATCTTTTGATTGAACTAGACTCTATGTATTTCATTTTATTAAAACTTTATCCTCAAAGCTTTTAGCTATGTTAGCGTTATTATATTATTTCAATCCGTTAATACATGTCATTATATATATAAATATAAAAAAAAAAAATAATAACATTAATAAAATGTTGGACCCAAGAGTTGAACTTGAGACCAAAGTATTACAAACACAAGTGTCATCCAGCTGATCTAGATAATCAGTTTGTTATTGTTTTTCCTTCTAAAAGATTATAACATATAAAAACTAAAGCTTAACATTATCTCCTTCCTCTAAATCGGTTCAAATCAGTTATCACATCAAGATTTCGTTTTGAATTCATGATTATCACGTAAAAACCGGTTCTATACCTATTCTAATCGTGATTTCCACGACTAATTAAAGGATTATTATCAACTTCTTCAACCGCCTATATCCCATTCCTTTTCGAACCCAATTCGATCTTCCTATCTGTTAATCTCCTATAAATACCCCTTCCCATTAACCCTTGCAATCATACCAACATAACCACACAAAAAAAATCCCTCTGTTCGTCGCCTGCAAGTCCGAAATCAAACCCGTGTACTCGTTTTCTGTTCTTCGCTTTCTCCATCGTGTTTGGTAAGTATTAAACCAATTAATTCTTAATGTTTCGTCGTTTAGGTTAGATCTTTAAAACCCCTAAGTGAGATCAGACTTTGGGGCTGGTAATCGATTTTAATACATGGTTATAGAGGGCGAGTACTGTATCAATTGTTATTTGGGGAAGAAGGGCATCAGGATGTAGACTTGTAAATATTATCTTGGACATAACAACAATTAATTACATAGTGCAGTTGGTGTGCACGTTGTGTTGCAACATGGAGGTCCCGAGTTCGATTCGTCTGTGAACCGGGTCGCCCCACTATTTTTTTATTATCAAATTTATGTGTTTTCTTTAAATTATTATCATTATTTAATCTTTAAAAAGGGGATTTGGATTCGTAAACTGTATATAATAACAAAAAAAAAATCAGATTTTGTATAGATTTAATACATCTGATTGTCTTAATATTTCATTATTTAGATCTTAAGTGATAACTAAATTACCTTACAAAGGTTAGTTGTAAATGTATAATATCGACATGAATAGAAGACCAAGTTGTAAATCTTACATAAACTTTATTTCAAAACATAAAATTAAGAGTCTATTTGTTAACCTTAACTTTTTAAATTCTCTTGTAAACCTTGTCGTAAATTTTTCTAAACGAATTCTTGGAATCTAATTCTACAAGTCAAGCATTTAAGCCTCTTTCCCCAAACAAGTGAACCCTAATCGAACGACTTAGGAATCTTAGACTTATTAGACTTGTGACACTTAGACTTTACAATGCTAAATCTAGGTTGATTTCATTGGGAATATTTACCCGCTATTACATACCTGGGATTTTGCTTGCTTGCTTGATAAGGTGAGTTTACATATCCCCACTCTTTTACAGTTTTTCAATGCTTTTCGGGGTGAAACATGTTATAAACTTATGCAATTCAACTATGTGTCTTGTGTGATTCTTTGTGCTATGTGTCTTAAACTTGCTAAGTAAACTCAACTAATACTTGCATAATCATTAACTTTGATCAAGCCAACGGTAACAATGATAGATCTATTGGATTGACAACCCCACCTAGATTCGTTGACCATGTTTATGGGGAGCGCGGGTGATTGGAACTGCAACTTAAACTTAGGTGAACCATGTCTATGGGATGGACCTTTACACTTTGTCAACATAGGGTTGATTATGCCCCAGTTTGCTGTAGTTTTGTTTTCACATGTATGCCCTAGTTGTTACATATTGACACAGAATTGTATGCTTACATTTTTTTATACTATACTACGTTTTGACGAAAACTTATGTACTCTCACCAACTTTATAGTTGACCCCTCCATTTTCCAAACTTAACATGTTTCAGGTAACAATGATGCGTGAAGATTTTAGCAGCTTTTGGATCACTTAGTTGAAGCCTTTAGATTTAATAATTGAACATTTGTTTTGTTTGTTTCGTTGCACAATGTGTTTGTTTTTGGATTGGTTTTTTTTGAATTGGATGAACAAATTATTTAAACTTTAGTTGCCATGAGCTATTTGAACAATCGTCACTACGTGGCACCCCGATGTTTCCGCCATCGGTTGGGGTGTTACACTTACTCCAATAAGGAAGTTCCCAGAAGATGCTTCTCTTTACCCAATTATGTGTAACCCCAAAACCAGACGGTTTTTCATAATGTTTACTACCATGGGGTTTACCATCATAAACAACGGGAAAATCTTTTATAACCTGCCATATTTCCTCTCCGGTTGGCTCTGGAATATCTCTTACGCGTGAAATCATTTTGTTTTTCCAAAAGTTGACCTTATCTTTCCGAAAACAATGTTTTGCGGGAAGATGTTGTCTATGGCAGTCAAACCAACACGGTTTCCCTCCAAACTGAAGCTGGAATGAGCCCGATTTATTTGAGCAATATGGGCATGCTAACTTACCATGTGTGCTCCACCCAGACAACATCGCATAAGCAGGGAAGTCACTAATTGTCCATAGCAATACGACCTTCATTTGAAAATTGTTACGTTGATGGGCATCATAAGTTTCAATGCCATGTGTGAACAACAGTTTCAGCTCGTCTATTAATGGTTGTAGAAAAACATCGATATTTTGTCGGGGATTATTTGGACCGGGTATGATCAAAGGAATTTGTATGTATCTCTCTTTCAAGGCCAACCAAGGAGGTAGGTTGTAAACCGTGATAAACACTGGCCAACATGAGTACAATGCCCCGCTTGTATTGTGAGGACTAAATCCATCAGTACATAAACCGAGGCGAATATTTCGTGTCTCTTTTGCAAAATCAGGAAAGATTGAGTTAAAATGGTGCCAGGCACGACCTTCACTAGGATGACTCATCTTTTCTGATAGACTTCGACTTGCGTGCCAACTCAAATGTTGGGCGGTCTTTTTCGAATAGAACAATCTTTGAAGTCTCGGTCCGATAGGCATATAGGTCATCATCAACTTAGGCACCTTCTTGCCTTTTTCCTTGTATCTGTTTTCCTTACATACTATACAACGATCCAAATCAGAATGTTGTCCACTGAATAGCATGCAATGGTTTTGGCACACATGAATTTGTTGTGTTGGCAACTCTAGTAGCTTCAACATCTTCTTGGTCTCATAAAAGTTTCTAGGTAGCTTGTTATCATCAGGTAGAATGTCTTTGATTATCAAAAGTAATTTATCAAATGTCGAATCAGAAACATTACAATCTGATTTCTAATTCAATAATTTAGTGGTGGTAGACAGTGTGCTAGCGTCTTTAGAACCCTCCCATAGAGGCTCATTGGCTTGCTCTAACATGCGGTAGAATGCTTGTGCATTTTGATTTGGATCTTGTTGCATGCATTCCATAACCATTTGATCGTACTCAGTATATTCACCAAGATCTTCAGGGGCATCTTGACCCACATGTTGAGACGGTCCTGGATTTGAAAGTTGACCCACATCAATCGGCTCATTAGATTCACCATGCGCATACCATAGCGTATAATCCTTCATGAATCCTTGTGAAGTTAGATGACAATCAACAACGTTTCTTGTCTGGTAGTAATTGTTTTGGCATTTACTACACAGACATCTAATAAGTAACTTCCGGACCCCATTTATAGTTTCCTCTTAATGTTCTTTGCGTGTTTGTATGCAAAATCCGAGAAATAATCAACAAATTTTTGAAACTGTTGATTTATGGTACCATCGTTATTGGTTCTCATCCCATACATCCATCCTCTATCCGAAGACATTTTCAGTGATCTCTATAACTAAACTTACACAAGTGTTAGAACATACATATATATAAAAGAATGAAACCTCAATTGTTAAAATCACCAACCTACAGGTTTATACCTGATACCTACACTAATGTAATCTAGCAATCAAATTTCAAGTTTCAAGTGGTACTTTTTGATCAATGTTAATCAACTTTCAAGTTTCAAGTGGTACTTTTTGATCAATGTTTGTATGCCCTCAAATAATGCAAACAACTGACGGCAGTTAATTGCGTGAAGATCTCTTGTGCGAAAATTTCTCTTTTGTTGTTGATAGCGGGAATTTGTGTAGCGCCAAATAGAGTAGCGGGAAACTAATTTAGGGTTTTCAATTTGGGCATTTGTACCTGAGATAATAAAATGTTTTAAGAAAAAAATACCTAACTATATAGTTGAGTGGGTGATTAAGTGGGTCATGTTTGAAACCCACGACAAATTAAATTAAAATATATTAATATGTTAATAATTAAAATTTAATGATAAGGATAAGGTTGTAAATGATGCACAACAGCTTGAGAGCTAATCGGATCGATCGGTAAAAAGCTTGAACGAGCCGAGCTTTAACGAGCCTGATCAAGCCCGAGTTCGAGCTTTTCATAAAAAGACTGTTTAGACTCGCGAGCCTAAAGGAGCCCAAACAAATTTTATATTATTATTATTATTTTATTTATAGTATACCTACTATTTAACATTGTCGAGCTAAACTTTACCCGAGCTTTGGATAGTTTAAGCTATCGAAGCGAGCTTGAGCTGAGCTTTTAGCTCCTCTAAAATTGTTTTGAGCCAAGCTCGAGCTCTTAGGTTTTACTTTCGAGCCGAGCTCGAGCTCAAAGTATTAGGTTCGAATCAAGCCGAGCTCAAGCTTCATAAAAGCATGATGAGCCGAGCTCGAGCCCAGTCAGGCTCGGGCTCGTCTTGGCTCGTTTACACCCCTAGATAAGGACAATAACTAATTAACGGAAAATTTGTAAAACTCGATTTTGAATATAACTAGTGGTGTTGACCTTATAATGTTCATCACGAAAGACTCTGCCAAAGCTGGATTCATTCCTTCTTCCAATCCGATAAACGGTATCTGCAACTTGAATCTTGAATTTGAAGGTAGATATATATCATTTGGAATGTTGACAACCCCCCCCCCCCCCCCATATCCACATATCATAGCTAACCAAATACAAAGAAGTAATTATACCAAAACTCAAGTATGAACTATAGCTTCAATAACCACACCTCTTTTTAAGAAGAATTAAGAGTAATTACCTCTCTGTAAGAACAAAATAACACAATTAATTAATTATACTAAAATAATTTATGAGTTGAGAACAATAAAACCTAACCTTTTTGGTTGTCGCCTTAACATTAAGCTCGATATACTTCGTCGGCAAACTCGCCAAAGCTCTAGGTCAGTCACCGGAGCACCTACACTTACTGAATCAACAATATCATTAGATTAATAGCCGAAACCCTAGCCTATAGGGCTATAGCAACATACAAGAGAAAAGAGGCTTATCCGAGACTCACCCAAAAACATGGGTTAGGTTGTGTTGTATAGATAGATGTATGACGTAGCTATCGTGGGCTAATCAAAAACAAGTATTTATGACTTAAATACCTATACTAGTACGGGTAAGTAAGGTCGTCTCCACAGGGAACGCGTGGTCAGTATAAGTTTGAAAATTAAATTAATTAACTACGAATCTTGCTTTGTAATTTTGGTTGATTAAAAGTGAATAATTAAGAATGAAAGAGTTATCAATTTAAGAAAAAGTAACTTCCACCCGGGATCCAGGTTATAGACTTTAATATAAACTTAGTTTAATTACTAGAACACCACATATACATGGCCTTGGGATTTATGAATTGAATTAACAACTAAGGACAGTTTTTTAATAATAACCGTACAACCTAATTGTCCGCTCAAAAATATCAATTACCCACCAATTACCACCCCGCTAACAATGCAAGAAATTGCCAATACGTTTGGTAAAAGATAAATAATTCAAATATTAATAAACGTTTCAACAACTCAAACACAAGTGGTCAAGATATACCAGTTCAAACATAAATAAACTTAGTCTAATATAAAAGAAAATTAAAACCGTTCACCCGGGGAAAGTCACCAAGGATTTAGCCTTGCATCTTGGTCGCGTGCATGCCTCCTCTATTTTTTTCTTCTGCTGCGATGCTCTCTGTGCGTTCTTTCTTGTCTCTTCTGTGCGTCACCAATTCCACGTGCCAGTTAAACTTGATGCGTTGGATTGATTTTTTAGCGGCTACTCTCCATCCCCCCAATCGATCAATGTGCACCCATTTAAATAATAATTATGGTGATGTAGGGTTTTTGCTTTATGGGCTTTTAGGCTCTTATTTTTTTTATTTTTCTTTGTAGTCAGTCACGTACACATTGGACTAAAAGTCCATTTTAGTTTATTATTATATTTATTATTATTATTATTATAAATAGTATAGTATTATACTCGGTGCTATAAACTCGGGTGTTCATGACTCGACCAAAGTTTCTCGTCTGCGCTCATATCTCACGAACACCTACAAAAACACACACGCAATAATAAATAACTAAAACCGACTAAAAGTAAACAATAAAACACTAAAATATATACAAAATTAACATATTAACAAGGTGTTTTCACCAACCCATCACACCCCCACACTTATCTTTTTTCGTCTCGAAAAAAATTATATACACTCTGCTCGAGACAGTATCACAGACTAGCACCCCAGTCGCCTATCATACCTTAGCTAAGGTCCAAAGTCATACCCCATTTACAGATCAGCATTAGATGTGTTAATTCAGCAAGTCAAATTGATTTCTATTTAAAAACAGAATTAACCCGACTAAGCCTAACATGCTTCCGGTTTTTATTTTCATGCAACACACCCCTCACAATGTTCACTCCACTCGGTTTAATATCTGGACTAGCATGTAATGCGCTAGTATTAGTCACTCAAAAACCAAGTATGTAACTCTGTTATCATAGGCTTGTATAACAATCACACTTCAATTATAGACAATGCACATATCTAAAGGACTTACGGGTTTTGGGCTTAGGGTAAAGGTAGGATAGATTTGGTTAGAAAGTGGCTCAAAAGAAAGGGTTCTACATGACTGACAATCCTTATTCTTACAATACCCACAAATAAACACAACTTTGGTCGTATTCTGACCATAATAATACTTCTAATTTCGTTTTTTTTTTCTTTTTTTTTTTTCATTTTTTTTTCACATATATATACACATTTTTTTCAACACTTAATAGAACTCAAACACATAAACACAAACATAGAACACAATGGATGTCATCAATTTTTTTTTTTTTTTTTTTTCAACGACTAACGGGTTAATTTGGGTAACTTTATAGGTTTAACAGTCGAAAGGGTGTAGGCTCAACATGGCTACTAAGGGTAATATTTGGTTAAACGGGTGAACACAAGACAATAAGTGGGTATCAAAAGAAAAAGGGAAATCCTAGATTGCCTTTATCATGTACGTGCATATATAGTCTACAACCTCAGCATGTATCAAATCACACAAGTTCTGCAACAGAGAAACATCTGGCCTACTCTCAACAAACGAAAATATCTATAAATCAATCTATCATCTAGTAGGCTCAAGATCTCACAGAAGTGGGGAAATGGGTTACCGATGTGTGCATGCATTTATTACCAATAGCTTCTTAAACCTAGTCAGGCAATTCTAAACTTTTTTCCTTAAAAATACCTGCTGAAAACGGTTCATATTACTTTTCCACAAATTAGACCATGACTACGGATCTACTGCCAAAACAATCAAGAAACAACTGGTAGGTACCGAAAGAGCCGCTTTATGTCTGATTAGAGTGCTTTTTAAGAACAATTTTCAAGACATTTTCAATTTTCAATTTTTTTTTTTTTTTTAACTTTTTTTTTTTTTTTTTTTTAGACTCAAGAATAAATAAAAACGAAGTTTCCCCACCCCCACACTTGAACGACACATTGTCCTCAATGTGAGCTAGGAATAAAATAAAGTAGAAATAAAAATTGTACAACAATAATAAAAGGAACAGACTCCCCTGGATATAGGCAGTGCACGTATAGGTCTCGTTCAGTTCCTCCCAATGCGACCGTATAGCATTTCATTCGCGGCCGTTAAATAAACCTGTAATACTCCACACAACTGTACAAACTCTACAAGTAACCATATCTGGTATGCGTATCACTCCTCGGTGAGCATAGTGCTCACATACAGGACCTCCACATGCTTGTCTGGTCCGTTTACATTGCGCGCGTCTAGATACGGCTTTAACCTATGACCATTCACCGTCTGTCGGATATGATCATCGAAATCTTCAATCTCAATGTCTCCGTGGCTTCCAATCTTAGTGATACGGTACGGTCCCGTCCACTTGCTCTTCAGTTTCCCAGGGAACAGTTTCAACCTGGAATTGTATAGCCACACCCATTGGCCTAATTCAAACTTTTTCGGTCTTAATTTTGCATCATGCACCTTCTTCATCTTATCCTTGTATGCCGATGCACACTCATAAGCCTCATTCCGTATCTCCTCCAGTTCCCCTAATGCCAACTGTCTTGCCTTACCTGCAGTATCATAATCAACATTAACCTGCTTAACAGCCCAATATGCACGATGAGCGACTTCGACCGGTAAGTGACACCCCTTCCCATAAACCAACCGATATGGTGTAGTTCCAATAGGCGTTTTGTAGGCTGTACGATATGCCCACAAGGCGTCATCCAGCTTGGTCGACCAATCCTTGCGGTCAGCTCGTACAGTTTTCTGTAAAATCTCTTTAATCTGCCTATTGGAAACTTCGACTTGCCCACTCGTTTGAGGATGATATGGAGTGGCAATTCGATGGTCTACACCATATTTCCTAAGAAGTTTGCCAAAGTTGAAATTTTTGAAATGGGACCCCCCATCACTTATGATCACACGGGGAATTCCAAATCTCGAGAAAATGTTCGATCTGACAAACTTGCAAACAACTTGATGGTCATTCGTTCTGGTGGCAATAGCTTCTACCCATTTAGACACATAATCCACTGCCACTAGAATGTAGAGATTTCCAAAAGAATTTGGGAAGGGCCCCATGAAGTCAATTCCCCACACGTCGAAGATATCGACTACAAGGATTGGCTGCATGGGCATCTCATCCCGCTTTGTGATGCTACCCATCTGTTGACATCTAAGACAACTTTTAGCATATTCAAATGCATCCTTAAAAATTGTAGGCCAGAACAGCCCACATGCCAGCACTTTGTGACCCGTCTTTTGACCACTGAAGTGCCCTCCACACGCAGATTCATGAACCATTGAGAGAACTAATGGTATATCTTCATTATTAACACACTTCCGGATAATCTGGTCTGCTCCAACTTTAAATAGATCCGGCTCATCCCAAATGTAATGCTTGGCTTGTGATAGGAAGTGTGCCCTCTTTTTTCTTGACCAATGTTCTGGTATTGTACCTGAAGCAGCATAGTTAGCAAAGTTAGCATACCATGGTTTAGTATCAACAGATAACAATTGTTCATCCGGGAAGGTTTCCAGGATATCTTCTTCTGGGCCTTCCTTTTCTTGAACAACGCGTGACAAATGATCTGCCACAACGTTTTCACTTCCTTTCTTATCTCTGATCTCAAGGTTAAACTCTTGTAGCAACAAAATCCATCTAATTAACCTTGGCTTCGCATCCTTCTTCTCCATAAGATACCTGACAGCAGAATGATCAGAATACACAATAACCTTACTACCACAAATATATGACCGGAATTTGTCTAAAGCATAGACAACTGCAAGCAACTCTTTCTCAGTAATGGTGTAATTTAACTGAGCATCGGAAAGAGTCTTGCTGGCATAGTAAATAGCCACCGGCTTCTTATCAACCCTTTGTCCCAAAACAGCCCCAACTGCATAATCACTTGCATCACACATAATTTCAAACGGAAGTGACCAATCAGGTGATTGTAAAATAGGAGCTTCAACTAATTTATGTTTCAATGTTTCAAAAGCTTTTAAACATTGTTCATCAAAAACAAAAGGGGCATCTTTTAACAAGAGGTTACAGAGCGGTTTTGTGATGTCAGAAAAACTTTTTATGAACCTTCTGTAAAAGCCGGCGTGTCCAAGAAAGGAACGAACGCCTTTGACACTTGTGGGTGGAGGTAACGTGGAAATGACTTTTATTTTTGCATGGTCAACTTCAATGCCCTTGTTTGAAACCACGTGGCCCAATACAATACCCTCTTGAACCATAAAATGGCTCTTTTCCCAACTCAGTACCAAATTAGTTTCAACACATCTTTTTAAGACTTTTGATAATTGATCTAAGCAAGCTTCGAAAGATGTGCCAAAAATGGAGAAATCATCCATGAAGATCTCCATAGACTCCCCGACCATATCTGAAAAGATACTCATCATACACCTTTGGAAGGTGGCCGGGGCATTACATAGTCCAAATGGCATTCGCCTAAATGCGAAAGTGCCATAAGGACATGTAAATGTGGTCTTTTGTTGATCATCAGGATGAATTGCAATCTGGTTATAGCCTGAATATCCATCTAGAAAACAATAAAATTTCTGACCTGCAAGCTTTTCAACAATCTGATCGATAAAAGGTAAAGGAAAGTGATCCTTTGAAGTTGCTGCATTTAATTTCCTGTAATCAATACAAATACGCCACCCGGTTACCGGCCGAGTGGCTACCTCTTTACCATCCTCACCTGTGACTATCTGGATGCCCGCTTTCTTTGGTACTGTCTGAGTTGGGCTCACCCAAGTGCTATCAGAAATAGGATAGATGATCCCTGCATCCAGCCACTTAAGCACCTCTTTCTTCACAATCTCCCGCATGTTCGGGTTCAGTCTTCTCTGTGCATCTCTAGTAGGCTTTGCACCTTCATCTGTTATAATTTTGTGCATAACAACGGATGGACTAATCCCTTTGAGGTCTGCAATTGTCCATCCGATAGCTGCTCGATTAGCTACCAATACTTCCATTAAAGCCTTTTCCTGGTCCTGTGACAGATTTGCTGCTATGATCACTGGTAGGGTGTTATTCTCACCCACAAATGCATACTTCAGATGCTTTGGCAGGACTTTCAACTCAACTTGTGGAGGTGACTCTAGTGATGGCTTCAGATGTGTGTCAATATGTTCGGGCAAGCTTTCTACCTGTACTGTCCAAGTTGGCTTTGAGTCCCGAATGGCCATAACTTCCAATTTCTTCTCTTCAGCTTCCAATTCTGCATCAACTTCTACCTGCTCCCTGTCACAAACAAAACATGTCTCTGTGGTAGCTCCCCCACTTTCATGGGTTTGACACCCGTCAATGATGTCCGCCATGAAGCATTCATCACCAACCAGAGAGTTAGATGCATTGGAAAAAACATTTAATCTAACTTTTCGATTACCAAAAGTGATGTCAACTGTCCCATTCCTACAGTCTATCAAAGCATTAGCAGTTGCTAAAAATGGTCTACCAAGTATGACATTAGGTTGCTTAGATTTTTCAACAGACATGTAATCCAAAACCAAAAAGTCTACTGGGTAATAAAAATCTTCTACTTTGACAATGACATCACGCAAGATCCCCCGGGGTAGCTTCAAAGTCAAATCAGCTAACACCACTGTGGTGTCAGCCTTTTTCAATGGGCCAAAATCATACTGGTCATAAAGACTCCCCGGAAGAATACTGACACTGGCTCCCAAATCCAGTAACGCTCGACTCATCTTAAATTCACCCACTTGAATGGGAATTAAAGGAGCACCTGGATCTCGGAGCTTTGGTGGAAGAGAACCCGACAAAACAGCACTAACATTTTCAGTTAAAGAGATTTTCTTAGGAATTTTATTGTGCCGTTTTTGGGTGCACAGGTCCTTTAAATATTTTGCATAAGCTGGAACCTGTTTAATTGCATCAAGTAAAGGGAGGTTTATTTTGACCTGTTTAAAAACTTCCCACATCTCATCCTGCTGTGGACCCCGTTTATTCACAACTTTGTTTGCTGGGTTCAACAAGGCTTTAGGAAACGGGACGGTATTACCCTCCGTACCCTTTTCCTTAGCCGTGACCGATTCATCACCTATTACCCTATTATTTGATTCTTGAAAATTTACTTTTTTACTCTGCTTAGGACTAATAGGTTCTGACTCAATATCGGTTTCAGCATCCTCATCTACCTCCTCCACAATACCCTCAACAAATGGTGGAGGAGAGCCTACTTTGTTATCATAAACTTTTCCTGACCGCAAAATACTTACCTGATTAACTCTGGCTTTGGAAGAACTGCTACTCTGGTGTTGAGGATTAGTTGTGGTATCACTCGGTAGCTTTCCTGGATCTTTTCTTCCTTGAGCCATCTCTGCTGCTAATTGGGCCACCTGTTTTTCTAGGGCTTGATGAGCCTTGGACTGCAGCTCCTGATCCTTCCTAATCTGTTTTAGGATTTCCAAGACTTCATTGTTGCTTCCCTCATTCTGGGTGTTTGCTCTACCCTGGTCAGAATTCTGCTGATAGCTCCTTTGATTTCCTCTGTTGTAATTCCCTTGATTGTAGCTCTGGTTACTGTAACCTATCTGTCTGTTCTGATATGACTTTCCTCCTTGAGATGGTACCTGAAAATTAGGATTAGACTGATTAGTAGTATCACCATATCTAAAGTTAGGATGATTACGTAAACCTGGGTGATATGTATTGGAATTCATATCATATTTCTTCTGGTCACCATAAACCATGTTGACTGCCTCTTCAACTTCTTCATACTGGCCTGAACAATCTCTAGTAGAATGGCCTAGTTCTCCACATGATGCACAAACCGGGTAAGACTGAGCTGCATGTAACGTGTCCCTACCACCAATACCTTTCAAACTAGCCAACTGGCGCTCTAAAGCTTCTTTTTCTTTCTCTAACTGAGCAACCCTGGCACTTGTGACACTCGTACTAGCTGGTTTCGTTATTGAATGCTTTTTCTTCCGGTCAGACTGAGCTTGTCTCTTGGAGTCTACAGCTACTGTCTCTAGATAATCCCAATCCACATCAACATGATTTCTTAAAAAGGTACCCCCAGTGGTAGCCTTAATATCCCTGATATCATCACTAGACAACCCATCATGAAACGCAGTAATTAATTCCCATCTTTGAATACCGTGATGAGGACAATTTCTAAGCAGCTGATTAAATCTCTTCCATGCTTCATAAAATAACTCACCAGGTAATTGTTGGAACTCTCTAATGGCTGCTCTGGCCTCACTAGTCCTCTGAGGAGTGTAATATTCTTCAAGAAACTGTTGTTGTAACTCCTCCCAGTCATAGATACTTGCATATGGTAAAGATGTAAACCAATTACGTGCAGCATCCTTCAATGAGAACTGAAACAACACCAACTTTACCTGATCTGGTGTAAACCCATGACCCCCAATCATTCCACAAACTGCCTCAAAATCTGCAATATGTGCATATGGTTCCTCACTACCCTTCCCGTGAAAGGTGGGCAGCATGTTCAAAAGGTGAGGCTTAGCTTCAAATGTTCTACCTCCACGAGCTACGGGCATAACTATAGGTGACGAGCTCGGTGCTATCTGAGGCCTGAAATGACTGTCCACTCCTCTAACGTGATGATCTTGTACTCGTGGACGTCTTTGCCTGTGAGGAGGGCTCATTGGTGCCCTGTTCATCCTATGTGGGTTTTGATACCTAAGTCCACCTTGATCCCTGTTCAGTGGTAGATCATACTGACCTCTTTGATTCTCCCGATAATCTTCCTCATCAGTCCACTCCTGACCATTATCATAACCTTCTTGATCTTCCCCATCATCCCATTCATCTACTCTGGCACGAATATTATCTTCATTGAAAATACTTTCCGCCCCATGTGGATGTGGCTCTCGGTTCAGGTGAGTGGAATGGGTTCCTGAACGATCTCTATGAACAACCCGAAGTGGGTTAGGCTGTGGTGGAATATTTTGTGGTGCTGGGTTAAATGGTTGAGCTGGTGGTTGATCTGGTGGAGGTTGGTTAAATTGTGGAAAGGGTGGTACTGGCATATTTGGTAATGGATTTTGTTGTAGTGGATGCTGGTTACCCTGGTTGGCAAGATTACTGTGATTGCTCATATCTGATAATGATGTCTCTATTTTTGCTAACTCACTTGGACCAATTTTTTTCTGATGCAGTGTCCGGTTCTTTCTAGCTGTTTTCTCAATTTCGGGATCAAAAATCAGAGGTGAAGTCTTTCCTGAACGGCGTGTATGATGCATAAAATTTTAAGTCACCTGCACACAAACAAACAAAGAACTTTGCGTAATACCGAACTAAACAAGAAAAATAAAATAAAATACTAGAAAAGTAAAATATTTTTTTTTGGGTTTTTTTTTTATTTTTTTTTTAATTTGTTTTTGTTTATTTTTTTGTGAGAAAAACGAAAGTAACAAGAAAACTAAACTAAGCGCACGTGTTTCCCGGCAACGGCGCCATTTTGACGTAGCTATCGTGGGCTAATCAAAAACAAGTATTTATGACTTAAATACCTATACTAGTACGGGTAAGTAAGGTCGTCTCCACAGGGAACGCGTGGTCAGTATAAGTTTGAAAATTAAATTAATTAACTACGAATCTTGCTTTGTAATTTTGGTTGATTAAAAGTGAATAATTAAGAATGAAAGAGTTATCAATTTAAGAAAAAGTAACTTCCACCCGGGATCCAGGTTATAGACTTTAATATAAACTTAGTTTAATTACTAGAACACCACATATACATGGCCTTGGGATTTATGAATTGAATTAACAACTAAGGACAGTTTTTTAATAATAACCGTACAACCTAATTGTCCGCTCAAAAATATCAATTACCCACCAATTACCACCCCGCTAACAATGCAAGAAATTGCCAATACGTTTGGTAAAAGATAAATAATTCAAATATTAATAAACGTTTCAACAACTCAAACACAAGTGGTCAAGATATACCAGTTCAAACATAAATAAACTTAGTCTAATATAAAAGAAAATTAAAACCGTTCACCCGGGGAAAGTCACCAAGGATTTAGCCTTGCATCTTGGTCGCGTGCATGCCTCCTCTATTTTTTTCTTCTGCTGCGATGCTCTCTGTGCGTTCTTTCTTGTCTCTTCTGTGCGTCACCAATTCCACGTGCCAGTTAAACTTGATGCGTTGGATTGATTTTTTAGCGGCTACTCTCCATCCCCCCAATCGATCAATGTGCACCCATTTAAATAATAATTATGGTGATGTAGGGTTTTTGCTTTATGGGCTTTTAGGCTCTTATTTTTTTTATTTTTCTTTGTAGTCAGTCACGTACACATTGGACTAAAAGTCCATTTTAGTTTATTATTATATTTATTATTATTATTATTATAAATAGTATAGTATTATACTCGGTGCTATAAACTCGGGTGTTCATGACTCGACCAAAGTTTCTCGTCTGCGCTCATATCTCACGAACACCTACAAAAACACACACGCAATAATAAATAACTAAAACCGACTAAAAGTAAACAATAAAACACTAAAATATATACAAAATTAACATATTAACAAGGTGTTTTCACCAACCCATCAATGTACACATTAGGTTGTGTTGTATAGATAGATGGACACGCGTGTCTAACTTTCTGAGGAGGACATGACCGCCCAGATGAGCGAATCAAAGGGAAGCACCGCTGTATTTTTATTAATAAAATTAGCAGTTAAAAGTATTGCAAAAAAAACCCGGCTACATGATTCGAACCCAGCCAACACACAGCAACACTCCCACCATTTGTACCATAACATTTTTTATTAACATCATTAGAACCATTTGTTTTTAAAGTCTTTTCAAAACGTAAAGGAGCACTATTCATGGGAATTGTAAAATAAATATATAGGATAATTTATCTGAAAACACATGTAAATATACATTGAACATTTGAAAAAAAACATGTTAAACAGTTTTTAAGAGTCTATACACTAAGACAAAAACGTTTAAATTCTAAGTTTGTGATTTGATGACTTTTACATTGTGGTGCACAACTCCCGCGGCCACGTCTTCGTATCTCAGAGCTTTATCACATCATCATTTAATATCTTCAATTCAGATCCTTTTAGTTTCTCCAAAAAATGATCCAATCCACTTGTACCGTCTCCCGAAACCTTCCAATAAGCTCCAATTAGTACTTTTAAGCATCGTACACCTGTAATTCACCAACAATCTCAAAGTAAGCATATTTTATGATATAAATCACTTAAAACACATAATTAAATGTATCTTAACGTGGTAATACACCTTCTCATCATTTATTAATTAAACAAAGTTGTGTCTTATGTAACCCAAAAAGTAAAATGGTGCTATATGCCTAAAAATATGGAGAAATGTGTTTTATGATAGTAGAAAACCATAAAGTAAATACCGATGTTAGTTACAATGTTACCGATACCAGTTCGAATGTTGCTCGATCAGTTAAACACCCACTCCCTATTCTTCCTACACTACACCAATCAATCAAATCACAACTTTTCACATTTTCCCCCAAATAGATTCGAACACCATCATAATGAAGGTAATTGTAGTAACAAATGTTTCCCAATTATCGTTTGTTTTCATGATTGTAGTAAGTTTCAAATTCAAGGATTGTTTTATAGTTTTTTATGGCAAATTTGTTGCAAAATATCAAAATTTATGACACACTTATCATAAAACCTAAGTTTTTATTTACTAAATTATTATTTATTAATATCAACAAATATAATATTTACTAGAATAAAAAATTAGACTAGGGATCAAATAAGAAGTATAGTTTAAGTGAGAAGGCTACGAAAGGATGAGGTTCTGACATGTGAAAAAGTTGAAAAGAGTTAGAGAGAGACATTTAAGTCAATGATAAACCAACGTCTTTTCAATCTTATCTCACTTTCTCTATTTCTCTTCCCCGTAACTCAAAAACCAACCATCTCCAAAAGCATCACCATAACCAACACCACGATCCCCACCACCACCTACAATCGTCACCATCTTTGCCGAAAAAAGGTCTCAAACCAACAACACCATCTCGTCACTTTCACCTTCACCCACCTTTTTTTATTTTTCAAATATGAAACCATCATCCATCGCCACTGCTTCACCACCGGTCTCCACCACAATTAAATTCGCAATCGTTAGTCAGTGTTCTTTCTCCGTTCACAATCATTCGTCGAAGTCTTATGTGAATTCCATTTTTTTTATTTTCATTGCGTTTTACACTAGCTTAGATTGTTGGCTAAGTTGTGTTCTATTTTATTTTAGTTTATGTTTATTTTAGAATTGTGCTTCAATCTCATAGTTGGATGAATTGTGTTTTATATTAAATTTTTGTGAATTATGTTCTACACTAGGTTAGTCTTGGGTGAATTGTGTTTTATACTATCTTAGTTTATTAGAAAAGTGTGTTTTATCTCATTGGTTCTTTCATATTTGTTTATAACTCAATAAATTAACTTCGTAAAAAGCTTTTGTTTTAAAACACAGTGATAAAATTGAACACATACATTTTGTATGAATCACCATCTATATAAAACACAACGAAAAAAACTGAATATAAAATACGATAATGGGTTAAAACACAATGAGCTTAGATACCCAGTTTATTGAGTTTTTATATATCATTATGATACTCGTTTTAAAGATAAAAAATTATCGTTTTTATGGTGCGATTTTTTTTTAAAAAAAAGATAGCATCACAAGAAAAGGTTATTAACATTCTATTAATGGAAAATGGAACATAGAGAAAATATTGTCTTGGGTGGACAATAATGTCCTCAATATTGTAGCCCCTTGTTTCTATGAATGATTAAGATGTATACTTAACCTTCCTACTATATTCCTATTATATTATAATCCTAAAAAATACGGATATGTGGGAAATTTGTCGCAACTTTTGATTCTTTGGGACAAATTTCTCACAAAATCTTTATTTAAATGACAAAAGAGAAAACAAGTTTTGTGGCAGAATTGTCGCTAAATATAAGAGTTGCCACACATTTGTCACAAATCCTTTTTTTATTTACCCATATTATTATGTACTAATTTTAACAAGTAAAGTAATTTTTTGGATAATAAGTATTTGAGAAAAAATTGTCGCAAATTTTATTATTTTGCGACAAATTTCCCACAAAAACTTATTAAAATTAATATTTGTCGGAAAGTTGTCGCAAAACTTCACAACTTGCAACACACTTCTGAAAAAACATCATTTTTTTATTTATTAGTTTATTTTATTTTTTAATATTAGCAAAATAACAACTTAGAATTAAGTTTTGTCAAAAATTTGTCGCAAACATTATAAAGTTTGCAACAAACTTGCGACGACATTATGTTAGGTGGCTAATTTGTCGGAACATTGTCGAAAATTCATGTGATTTTTTTTGTTGTCGAAAATCCGTCGCAAAATTGTAGCAAAGTTCGAGTGGTGGAAAATTTGTCGAAAGTTTTTGTAGCAAAATTAGTCATTTTCTAGTAGTGACTCAATTCCACAAAAAAAAAAAAAAAAAACAATATGTTTGACTTTTAAGGTGAAACACTATTTTATATGCACATGCAAATGTGGCACCATAAACACAAGCCCTCTTTAATTTTTTGTACTAATCTTGATCTGCTTATTGAGGTTTTTCTGGACACCTAAAAAGAATAACTATAACTATAACTAACAATTTTGAAGTCAAATATGGGTCTGTTTGACTACAAAAGTCAATCAACAATCTGCAAGGGTCTGTTTGGTACGGGGTAATGGAATGAATGAGGGAATGAAATGGATGAGGTAATGGAATGGACAAGGTAATGGAATGGGTCATTACCATTCCATGTCTTGTTTGGTTGCCATGTGAGAATGAAACAAAACATTACTTTTGTGTTGTTGGATAGACAGGAAAAGACGAAGGAATAAAATCGGTAGTTAGTGGCGGTGGTGGGTGGTGGTCAGTGATGGTTATGGTGGGTGGTGATATGTGGCGGTAGCTGTGGTGGTGGGTGATAGCGGCGGTGGCGATGGTTTCAAACGCTAAATTTTATCATATACTTAAATCGAAGTTCAGATACGTGTGCGTCAATATAAAAATATGAGATTAATTTGATAACAAAGATATAACTTTATAGCTAGAAAGGTCATATGAAATGAATTTGATTTCTTTTAATTTATGATGTATGCTAAAAAAAAGTTCAATTAATTATTTGTGTTCCGATCTTATACAGGCATGCTGGAGAAGTGGTTGTTATGGTGGGTGGTGATATGTGGCGGTAGCAGTGGTGGTGGGTGACAGTAGCGTTGGTGATGGTGGTGCCCAAATCTCCCACCGAATTTTGATGATGGTGAGTAGTGGCGATGGTGGGCGATAGTTGGTAGCGGTGATGGTAGATGGTGGTGTGTGGCGGTAGCGTGGTGGTGGATTGCGATGACGATGATAGGTGGTGGCGATGGGTGGAGGTGGATGGCGGTGGTGGTGGTGGGTGAGTGACGATGGTGAATAGTGGTGGTGGTGGGTGGAGGAGGCGGCGGTGGTGATGGGTGGTGGTGGGTGGCGGTGGTGGTGGTGGGTAAAGGAAATTGTGGTGAATGACGGTGACAGGTGGTGGAGGCGGTGGTGGGCGGCGGTGGGTGGTGTTTGATGGCGGTGGGCGGCGGTGGGTGGTGTTTGATGGCGGTGGTGGTGGGTGGTGACGGTTGGGTGGTGGGTGGTGACAAAGGTGGTGGGTGGTTATGGTTTTGTTAGTAAAGGGTGAATGAGGGATGGAATGAAAAAAAACATGGGGGTGGATGGAATGGTTTTGAGGGAATGGAATGCCTTGTGGAATGGGTGATTCCATTCCTTTAACAAACCAAACACATTATTTTTCATTACCTTGTAATGATCCATTCCATTCCCCCTTCCATTCCATCATACCAAACGCTACCCAATAGTTTAACTTACGTGCAAATTTAAATGGTAGCTGGACAGGAACTCTCCTCGGCGCAAAGAACTGCGGCTGTTAATGAGATTTTGAAAGGGATTTAGTTTCTAAGAACACATATCACACAAAGGATATTTCATAAACAACCTTGAGATTCGAGGGTATTTCTTTGTTCCTTAGTTGCCTCCAACTTTATATCTTGTTCTATCAACACATTTTCTTCCCCTTTATCAATTTTGTAGGAAAAAGTTGAACTTGGCAGGATAAAAATACAAATACTCTCATGTGAACCCAACATCAGTTTATAAATGAATATTGTAAATAACAAAGAAAACATTTGTATACAACAAAATAACATTCACATTCTTGAATGGTCCACTCTTGCAAAGTAATCAAAAGAATCATATGTAAACTGACTACAGTGTTATGAAGTAAACTGGAGTTAATATAGTGATGGTACAATCTTAACTATTATCTCAGGTGAAGCTAACGACTCTACATCCTAAGTAGAAGTTTGTTTTTGTTCTCTAAAATTATTAAGTATAAGACAGTTTAGATATTCTAGTATTTCAAATTTAAAATATGCTAGAAAATTCCTAATGTATTAAAGTGACACTCGTCTCAGATGCGGCTTTAGATGAATTAGTGACCTTAAGGGCTGTTTGGTTGACCTCTTAATGGTTTCATTAAGAGGCAACCTCTGAATCGCTCAGAGGTGAGGGTGTTTGGCTGAAAAAAACCAACCTCTGAATGGAAGCCATTAAGTCTGAATGGTTCAGCAATTGGTTGATGCTGAATGAAAAATAAACAATGTTGTCCCTAATTTGCCCTAACCTTCTCCTCATCTTCCCACATAACATGCACCTCTGCTCCTCCAACCTCCGACCCACCTCCTCCACGCCGTCCGACCTCCGACCCACACTCCTCCACGTCGTCCGACCCTGACCCACCTTCCTCCACATCGTCCGACCCTCACCCACGTCGTCCTCTCTCTGCAGCGTGTGTGTTGTGAAAATGAAAGGATAATAAAAAAAGAAAAGAAAATTTAAACAGATTCTTCATTAAAAATCGATTTGTATGTGTGTGTGGACATATTCTTGAGAAGAAGAGTAGAAGATAAAGGCATAAAGCAGAAATAGGGTGGGTGGGGTTGGGGAAAAGAGTGTCGTGAGTTAAAGGAAATAAAAAAAGAGGGCAGGTGGGTGGGATAGAGTGGGGTAAAATAGTCATTTTACATATCTATTCAGATGTTTAACCAAACAACAGTTTACTGGTTCAGCACCTACCGGTTCAGAGCCTCTTACCCATTCAGACCTCTTACTGGTTCAGCACTTGCCAAACAGCCCCTAAATCTACTCAAAGACGATATCTGCACATAATTTTGTTAAAGGTTGCCTAGCCGACAAGGCTTAAACCTTAATTTTAAAGGTTTCATGTTCTAATATAGCGTCATCAACTTCTCAGGGGCCATAACCTATGTCTAAAAAGCTTAAATTTAAGTATCTGAGCCCTTTTAAGTGCTTAACGACACAACCTAAATTAATATCAATACATATCTGCATCATTAAAATTACCAAAACAAGATTAAATTCATCTGAGGTTTACTGTTGACATTTGAACAAATGAAAAATTCACATAGATGAATAACCTTCTAAGTGTATGTGTAGTGGTGGGAGGTTATGGAGGGTTATGTGTATTGAAATATTAAAAAGTAATAGAAGGGGGGTTATGAGGGGTTATGGAAAAAGAGGGTGTAGTGGAAATTGGGTTATGGAGCTTTATAAATGATTGGGTAATCATTGGTTAAATTATTATTTTCTTATTTAAATAATAATATTAAATACTTTAAATATTCCATTAAATATATAAATATTACAAATACTAAAAAAAAATTACAAATACTTAAAAAAAAATACAAATACTCATAGGTTATATTTTTTTTCGATTTTGGCCTTTTGGTTCAAACACATTTCCAAGGCCTTGCCTTTTAGGTGGTCGTGCGGCTGTGTGTAAAATGCAAAGTCGCGCTCAAATTGTCGATCCCTCATAATATCAACCACCTCTCGGTTTTCTTGGATACGCTGTGCCCCGATGTCGCGTATGTCTTGGAGCCGCTGGTTCATCTCAGCAAACGCCGGGATCAACTCGTTCACCCCCGACGACGAAGAGTCCGCCCGTGCGGCTCGAGCAGCCCGTCGACCGGTCGAACGACGCATCTCCTCTGCCCCCTCCTCCCCTGCAAAAAACGCATTTTCTTCGGCGTTTAGGTCGACGTGACGCGCGTCAAACGTAGGGGTCCCAGTATCAGCCGACTCAGAGGTCTTCGACTTCTTTCTGGCCCTAGATGAAGAAGTTCCAACCGTTGGGCGGACGGTGTGCCATTTGGAGCAGTCTTTCAGCAGGCGCCAAACCCTCAAATACGGAAAATTCTCGTATTCTTGTCTGTATTCATCCAAAGCCGCCTCCAAAATCTGCTTGTCGCTTTGGCCACTTTTCCACCCAAACCGGGTGCGTTGATAAATACCTTGGAAGTTTGTGCATTTAGCGTTGATATCAGTCCACTTGCCCGATATCGAATCGTTCTCCCGGTAGTTCTCTCCCTTACCAACTAGTTCAAAAAATATTGCTCGGACTCTTTTCCAAAAATCTCCTTTGTTTTGATAGTTCTCTAAAAAAACAAACCAAAAAAAATATATAAGTGTCCGTTTAAAAAAATATATGTAAAAAAAATATAACATAACAAAAAATATATATCTTACCAACAATAGGATCCTCTGACACGTCAATCCACGCTCGGGCTAACTTGAACAGCTCGTCGTCATTCCATGGTTGTACGTTTTTTTGGCGCGTGTTTGCGTCTCTTTCCTTTTGTGCGTCCGGTTGGTCGCACGGGCTCTTCCTCGCCCGGTTGGTCGCAGGACATCTTCCTCTTGCTCTTGCTCCAGCGGTTGTGTCTCTGGAACCTACTGTGAGTCTTGCCAAGCATTTGAGGCCCCGAACATTTGAGATGTCCCAAACACTTGTGTTGAGCCAAACCCACCTCCTATGGGTTGCCCAAAACCCCCTCCCATGTTATACATGTTCGGGTCCAAATTATAGGGTTGGTTTAACAAGTTCATAAAAGTTTGTGGGTTTTAACCTGAACCAGGAGCTATGGGTCGGGTGTTGTCGCCAGTAGTTTGGGAACCAAACCCGAAACCACCTCTACCGAATGGATTCATCTCTTCTCTTGTGGTAAAAATTAGAAAGTGTGTGTGTGTTATGCTTGATCTCAACTTTGATGTGTGTTGTGTGTTTGGTGGTGTTTGTGTGATGTATGTATGTAGAGTATATATATAGAAGGCCGCGATTTTTTTTAAAATTATGACCGTTCAACGGTCCAAAATACAAAGATTCCCACGTTTTCGAAGGCAAAATGCCCGTTATGTCTAAAACGCTGCAAGCTCATAACGCCCTATAGCGCCCCTCGGGGCGGTGTTGGGGGGCGCTATAGGGCTCTAAAACGCCCATAACTAACCACTACACATAACCTAACATCAAAATTGCGGACACATGTGCACATTGGTTGTTTGCTCGCTTATTCATTGCAGTTTATTCTTATCTACTTACTTTTTTGGCTAAGAAGATCTCATAGTCAATCTAAAGAATCAAAAAATCTATCACACAAAGCAAGCTCCATAAAAAATCATTAACAGAGAACCGACTTACGATAACCATTTTCCATCGCACGATAAGCATTTATCCCTAATACAATTAACATAACTTCAAACTTGAAACATACTCGCCGGAACAGAAGTCACCATAGCCCAGTGGTGGCGGTTGAATCCCCCATTTATACCTCTCAATCATCTTGTATTTTCTTAGGCAATCCTCTTTGAATACTTATCAACCCTCATCATCCCCTGTTTCTTCAAAATTCAATCACCGGTGCCTAACTATTGTTATTTACAACAAAAGAAAAATTGATAGATAACAATAGTTTAATAACAAATTTGGATGGAAAAGAACAAACGAATTTACAATTCATCAGAATAATAACGATAAAAAAACCTCTGGATGGAAACTAATAGTCCCGGCGATGGAGGCGGACTCTTTACATGCATGATGAAGATCAAATGAAGGGATGGAGAATACCATTTAATTGAAGAATTAAATGTCAAAATTATCAATCATTAGTTTCAGTTATAACATTCACGAACACCGATTGACATTCAACAACTGGATGGTTTCTATCAATATTTCAATGAAGGTCACAACTGATCGTCAAGGTTTGTGAGGGCAGGGATGGGATAAGAGGGTATTATTGTAATAGTGTATTGATATTGTAAAGAATGAGGTAGGTGAAATGTTTACATTACCTTCTTAAGTGTCTTAATTGTCACAACTATCCCCATAATACCCTTAAATTTCTTGCTTAAATATGTTGTATACGTTGCTTGTTAAGTTGTACAAAAGTGTAAATTACCTTGTTGACCATCACTTCTCCTTAATAATATAATATAGATATCTGTATACATTTAGGAGTTTAGGCGCCAAATATAAACTAGGGAATATGGAGGGGAGTCAAATATTAAAATACCTAAACTTAAATAACCCTAATCACCTCCATCGTTCACCGTATCCCCTTTTTTCTTCCCCATGCCTTTTTTTCATCGTACGAAACCATCAGACACAACTAGGGTTCATGGAGTTTCATCGATTTTGCTTCTAAATCATGGAAAGCAGATTTTGAGGAGGAGTAACCAAGGAAGCAGATTTTGAAGAGGAGTAACCAAGGAAGATGCATTTTAGTGAGCGTGGATGAAGTTTGGAGGAGGCATAGTGTAAGACCCTACCCGATAAACGGGTGATTATTCGATAATTTACGAGGAAATAAACTTAGTTTGGAAGTTTATGAATAAAGAATTACATATTAAACGTGGTTCACAAGTTTTTAGCACGTACGCATCACATTTCAAAACATACGTATAGTCTAGTTAGTGTCGAATACGACAACAAAACGCCTTCCAAAAACCAAGTTTTAAATGATTAGGTTTAAACGTTGCGGAAGCGGTCGAGTCTGATACGTTCGGTTCTTGCTCGAGTCTTGATCAACATCCGTATCGCATACCTGATTTCCTAGGGGTTAAACATGGTTAAAACAACCCAAAAGTTAGTTTAAACAAGTCAATGATAAACATGATAAACACCCATTGGCGTATCCCTACTCCCATGGGCGTAGCCCTACTCTGACTCAAAATTGACTTTTGGGCGTATTTGGGGCGTATGGCAGCAGAGTTTCATGATTTCAGAAACTTGACAACAGAGTGGCCGTAGCCCTACTCCCCTGGGCGTAGCCCTACTCTGCTCAGAAATGGCTGCACGTTTATACTTAGCATTTTTGCCCATTTTCTCTTGCACCAACTGCACTTTTCATGCAACTTCAAAACCATTTCAGGGACTTCTTAGAACTCATTTATGGATCACAATGTATAGTTTCTAAGTGATTAAATCTCGAGTACAATACCTTATTCGGGTTCTAACACTATTCCATAGTGATTCGATTCCTCTTCTACTTGACCCGTTAAGGTTTGTATAAATTGAAAACATGCATTTTTATGATTCCCAAGTTTATATTCGTGACTTACACACTACTAATAAAGCTTCAACTTGACTAAATGATTATTAGTCCAAGCCATTCAACCGTCATAGCGATGCCTTGTGTCCATGGCCACATGTGCCATTTCTCTTGGTTTTGTTCGCTTGGTCTCTATGACTTGCAACGTGATCTAAACGCGATGTTTTCTTATAACCGTTGGAAATCACAATATCATTTCATCTAAAAGATATACTCACGATTTATACACCCAACATGAGCATATATGTATATATATCCTACAAAGTCATAGATATGACTTACCTTGGCTCTCGCCTCTTGGCTCCTAGACTAGCTTGATATTATTATCATAAAGTCTACGAATATACTCAAGCCATTAACAACAATCTGTATTAGCGTAATATTGACCCCTAGATTGGGTCCTTGTCTAACTAGCGTTTTACCCAACTGACCCATTAGGCTAGTTTGGGATCTTGACAACCTTCAACTAAGGCTATTTTCTATGAAATTATGAATTCCTTATTAAGCTTCCTTTGTGACACTTCAAATGTTTAATACAACGTTATAACTAAGCATAATAACATATTAGGAGCATATTGGGATTTGAGTCATCGAGTGACTTACCTTATGCGAGCTTCCTCTTTACCTCAATCCGAGACTCCTTGGCTATCCAAAGTCTCTTGTATTCGCACCTATGAGGTGAATGATCACTTAGGTTGTTAGAACCTAATCTTTACATGTCTATAAGCATTATTGGTCATGTTTTACCAACATACATGTTTTCATCAAAGTATCTATGCCCAAGTGAAATCGAGTTTCATTGAGGCATTTTATCAAACACTTGGTAGGCGTGATTTTCCTAACTTTAGTTTTAGGATTTAAGGACCTCATGGATCCATCCTTGACCAAGATTAACATTACTAGCAAGTTAATATTACTTTTTTGCTCACAATCTCACAACTTCATGCTTAGAAGATGCCACAATTACAAATTAGGAGTGGTCCTCAACTAATGATAAAACCCACCTTTCACATATTCAACAATTTCACATGAATCACACAATTCATGCATGTATTAGCATCTTTTGACTAGATTAAACATGATTAAGGTTCCCTAATGCTAGAGCAACCTCTAATGATCACTAATTTAACATTTACAAAACACCCAAGAATTTTCACCATGTTCATACATGAAGTATACATCAAATTGAACCAAATAATTGATACCTTTGGGTGTGTTGGACCTTAGATGATCCTTTTTTTTCTTAATGCACGGATTTCCCCTTTGATTTTGGCCTGATTTAGGTAAGAATTGGGGTTTTGGGTTAGTGTGTGTGTTTTGTGGTGTTTGTGTGTGTTGAAGTCGATCTCCAGGATATGGAGATGGCTTCCTCTTCATTTTTTTTATATTGATTAGCCATTATGGCCTTATGGCAGTTTTGGCCCCTCTACTACACACAAGCAATTGTTTTAACTAGAACCACTAACCAAGTTAGTTTCTAGTTATGGTCTTAGTATTATTAGTCTCATGATATTTAACCAAGTTAACTACAAGGTTGAGTATTTTGTATCATTTAGTATTTGTTTAGCTTAATTAAGCCCAAAACGTTAATAATATAATTATGACGCGTATGATGGATTTTGGGGCGTTACAACTCTACCCCCCTTAAAGAGGGTTTCGTCCTCGAAACCGGATACTTATAGAATAGGTAGGTTATTCTAGCTCATCAGCTGCATGGAGCATAGCCTATCGGCTGGAATCTAAATAGATCACGACTCACAAATGAGTCTTGTGTTTTTATCCCCTCTACTACGAGGGGTTATCTGTTTGACATTGAATTATTCATTCTGATCCTGCTCTCGCAGATAATTATTCTAGTTTAGGCACTTACGATGTTACGGTTCGACCAAGCGTCTTTGATTTGACTCTTTTTCGTGTTTAGAATCCTTAAGTCCACGAGGGCTTAGGGTGTTCATTTGATTATTTACTTTGCTTAGAACCATTTCTATGCCCTGAGGCGCATACTGGATTTGGTTATCACAACGACTTCCCGAAAGTTGTCACCCACGATCAACGTGGATTTAGTTTCCATTTGGTTTCTGCTCAAAGGCTTTTTATAATGCCATAGTTTTACCGGAAAGCATCGATTCCTTTTTGTGCCTCACGTATTCCTTGTCCTAGACACCGAGTGTCCTTTTTAATAGTGTTTTCACCTTTTAATAGGCTTAGTTGTATTTATGCATTCCTCTGGTTCCAAGTGGCGACGACTTCACTTGACCCGTTTGAATCTTTTATTGATCGCCTAGTTATCACTAGACTATTAACGGTTTATCGTTTGTTTTGCTACTATCCTATTGCTAATTCTGTGAATAGTAAATCGCAAGAGTTTTCAGTTATACGTAGACTTAAGTTTCACAAGTCACATGCTTTAGTTAGTCATCCAATCCAATGACTACGACTTTTGATGTTTTTTCTACACACCATTCACCAGGACTTCTACGTTCGTTTCTTTTGGACTTTCTAAACGTCATTTTTTTTCATCAACATCTGTATGTTGAAGTTAGTAAGATACATTGGGTGGCTTGGGAAAAAGTGATGAAACCGGTAGGTGATGGAGGATTGGGTTTAAGTAAGCTTGATGTGGTTAATAATGCGTTAATTCTAAAGTGGTTATGGACATATAAAGTGGAGCGACACGCTCTTTGGAGGAAAGTGATTGATGCGGTTCATGCTTCCGGAAGAAGATGGGATGCATTTCCTTCTAATAAAAACATTGGTGGCACTTGGTCTAAATTGGTGAGGCTCGGGTATCGTTTGAAGGTTCACAGTATTCAGTTTATTAATATGATTCGGGGCATTGTCGGTAGGGGCACAAAAATAAAATTCTGGATTAATCCTTGGGTGAAAAAGGAGCCACACAGAAATTTATTTCCTAATCTCTTTAGTTTAGATAACAATAAGTGGTGCACAACTTCTGATCGACTTGGGGCAGATTCAGATGTTGGATTGGTTACGTGGGAATGAGGTAGATACCCGTCTTCGGATATTGAGGTTCAGGAGCTGTTTTTTTTTGTCAACGTTTGATCGGTGCAGCTCGCTTATCACGTAAAAGGGACGATTGGGTTTGGAATAAAGAGGTGCCTACAAACTATTCGGTGAAAGAGACTATGTTATGGCTCATCGGGGATGCTCCGAGGGAGGTTTCAAATGCGTATAAGTGGTGAAAGTGGATTCCAAACAAGTGCAATTTATTCATGTGGAAGGCGAACATGGATAGAATTCCGACCATGGCCGCTCTTGCTAGGAGGAATATTGTGTTCGGCGAAGGTTTATGTTCATTTTGTTGAGAAATGATTGAAACTACGGATCACATTTTCACGGCGTGTTATATCGTCAATGGTGTTTGGGGAGGTATAGCTTCGCGGTGCAAGATTTCTAATTTGTTTTTGTTTTTGATTCGAGATGTTTTGGAGATGAGCGAGCAGGTTGATGGGTCAAAGATTAGGAAAGAGGTCGTTTATGGGGTGCTCGTTTTGACATGTTGGCGATTATGGAAAGCAAGGAATGACAAAAAAATTCAACAATAAGGAGGTTAAGGTGGCAACGATAGTGTCTGATATTAAAACTTTGGGTTATCTTTGGTATAGGAGTCGTTTTAAAGAGGGTAAGGTAGATTGGAAAGGATGGAACTCTTTTTGTATTGATGTGATGTAATGTTTTAGCTAGCGGCTATCTCTATCTTGGAGATACTTTGCTTTTCTTGTGTTAATGAAGTTAATCTATCAAAAAAAGTAATATATCAACTTCTTTATTGTTGATGAGTTCCCGAATGAAGTGATATTTGATACGTATATGCTTACTTCATTCATGAAACACATGATTCTTAGATAGAGAAATCACATATTTGTTATCACAAAATATTTTTGTTGGCTTGATTTGAGGATTCTTTAACTCCTTTAAAATGACCTTAACCATAAGGCTTGAGATCCAGCAATTGAGAGACACATCCATAATCCACCACATTCTGCTTCTTTGTCTGCCAATAGATTACTCCTGAACCAATATTGAATATATACCATCAATGCTTTTACTATCCTCAAGACTTTAGACTACCTCCAAAATCACTATCACTACATCACAGTGACTAAGCTTTGGTTCCTCCATGTAACTGACTGATTATACTAACCGAATGCATAATATCGGCACGTGTAGCAATGAGATACATCAGACAACCAATGAGGCTATGGTAAAGTCTAGGATCAACACTTCTTTCTGTCAAGATTCTGGATAACTGTAATCCAAATTCCATTGGAGTTTTTGATATTAAAGAATCGTTCATGTTGAACTTGGTAAGTAAACCTTTAACATATTTCTGATACCAAATAGAAATCATGAATCTCTCTTGTTTTACTTCAAGTCCAAAGAAGTATTGCAGGAGTCCCATGTCTGTCACTTCAAATTCCCTTTTCATGGATTTCTTGAAATCGTCACTTCTCAACAGATTTCAGTAAAAATATCAAATTTCCACGTCGACATACGATCAACATGTTTTTTGTGTCTTCTTTTATATAAAGGGTATATTCGTATGTGCCTCTTTTAAATCCATGTTCCATAAAATGCTCATTAGTTCGGCTATACAAATTTGTTTTAACATGTGCAAAGTTTTTTTTAGTTTACACTTTACACATTTTCCATTCTTCAATCTTCACCCTCTTTTATGTATCAAGCATGCTGTTTTGTGTATACTGCTTCATCCTGAAAACCATTTAGAAATGCAGATTTCACGTCCATTTGATGGACTTCCCAGGCATGTTGTGCAGCCAATGCTATACTAAAAGAATGGTTTCTAGTCTAATAGTGTGGGCAAACACATCATTATAATTGATACCGAGTTGTTGCTTGTATCCCTTCACAATTTAGTGTTCCTTGTGCTGATATGTTTCACTTTTTTCGTTTAACTTGGTTTTATAAACCCATTTTTAATTTCTCCTATGGGCTTGTAGCCCTTTGGTGGTTCAACTAAATCACATGTTTCATTCTTCATAATTTCATTATCCATTGCTTCATTCGCAATTCATGCGATTCCAATGAACCAAGCAAATTTTCTAAAGAGAATGTTGAAAGCTCCTTAGGTTCCTCGATGGCCACTACAATAAATTGAAATTTTCTGGTTAGACTTCATAAAATATTTTCAAACACATTCCCTCAATTGTTTTTCCATTAGTCCTTAAAGGATTTATCAAAAGAATTTCTCGATTGTAATAATCTCCTACGGTTTCTAGCTCCTGAAATTTAAGGTTGTCAAATTCACATCTTAAGGTTTGTAATTATTAGAAAGTATATATTTGATAGTATATTTGATGCAAATGGTAAGCTCGATCTGTTTAAGGAATTAGAATCTTATTGATGATGTGACTACTTATCGTAGTCTGGCCGGTGCACTATAATACCCCACTTTCACGAGACTAGATAACACCTATGTTACTTGATGAGTAATTGGATACGGGTCGAATATGTAGTTCAGTTGCAAACCAGTTGCAGAAAGATGGTTTTATTAGCCACATGTTTTTAGTGTTTTATTTAAACATGGGCCTTCCTGATTGGTCCACGTGGCTGCTGAGTCAGCTTAGAGAGAATTATAGCAGGTGGAAGTTGGCCATAGAATAGCTGCTGGCCTATTCCTTGACCGCTCGACAGATACATGGGCATACGAGGAGCCATCATTCATGGTGTTATTGCGATTGGCCTCATTTGTGAAAACTGGGCTTAAAATAAATATAAAAAAATTGATAGTGAATACTTATAAAATCATCAAATAAATATGGTTTTGTTCATGAACGATTTAAAAAAGTAATAGACCAATCATATCTTTACCTGCAGCATTGCCTTTTTCTTCCTTGTGCAAAACTGTTTTTCTTCCTTGTGCAAATCATATCGAACAACGGCCTCTAGAACACCACGGTTGTCCGTGTAAAACTGTAAAATTCCATCTTACTTAAATTTATTAGAACTTTTATATTGTCTTTGATAGTCGATAGATTGTCCCAATTATATGCACGACACAACAATATCTTAATCCAAACAATGCAAGGGCTATGAAACGAAAAATAGAGTTAAAGTTCAATGGTCTGACTTGTTCTGTTCTTCATTTTCTCATTTAATCTTTCTTGTATATTAGTGTTGGGTATTCAGGATTCCACATATTGTCCTCCACAAATCTAAGAATTTCATCCTGCAAAATGCATCGTGTTGTAGAAACCAACTTCTAACATATATATATATATATATATATATATATATATATATATATATATAGGGGAAAGTTATTTTGAGAACACCTATATTTCGTGCGAACTGTGAGAACGACATCTAAAACCATTCAAATTCAAAATTTCTTTTTACACTAGTCTTTATTACTAAAATACAATCCCCAAAACACAATTTACGCGTAAAAATTCAAACGTATACGAAAATAATTTGTTTTTACACATGTGTAAATTTACTATTTATACATGTGTAAACTGTTTCATTTACACATGTGTAAAAAGTTAATTTGAAAGTGTTTTTGCAAGAAAAGATGGATTATTTGAAAAGAAAATTCATTTATTAATGTTGTATTTTGATTATAATGGGATTTGTATTAAAAAAAATTGATTTTGATTGATTTTTGTACTTGTTCTCACGGTTCTCACAATATTTAGCGTTCTCAAGATAACCCTCCCCTATATATATATAGGGGAAAGTTAATTTGAGAACACCTATATTTCGTGCGAACCGTGAGAACGGCATCTAAAACCATTCAAATTCAAAATTTCTTTTTACACTTGTCTTTATTACTAAAATACAATTCCAAAAACACAATTTACGCGTAAAAATTCAAATGTATACGAAAATAATTTGTTTTTACACATGTGTAAATTTACTGTTTATACATGTGTAAACTGTTTCATTTACACATGTGTAAAAAGTTAACTTGAAAGTGTTTTTGCAAGAAAAGGTGAATTATTTAGAAAGAAAATTCATTTATTAATGTCGTATTATGATTATAATGAGGTTTGTATTAAAAAAATTGATTTTGATTGATTTTTTTACTTGTTCTCACGGTTCTCACAATATTTAGCGTTCTTAAGATAACTCTCCCCTATATATATATATATATATATATATATATATATATATATATATATATATATAGGGTAGGGTTCAATTGAGAACCAACCCTTAGTTAGGAACTTTAGGAACCAATCTCATCCATCCATCTTCAATGGCATGATGGTAAATATGTTAAACATTAATTAACTTTTTAATTAAATCAAGGGGTAATATTGTCTTTTGGTATGTGAGTATTAATAGGTTATTTAGTATACATTGTAACTGACAAAAACCACAACTAATATCATTTGTGCGTACAAAAAAAATTATACTGTACGATAAACATTAAACAACTATACGTCAGTGTATATTCATATTCCAACAATTATAGATCAGTGTATATTCCAATCATTGCTACAAAAACATTATACTGTACGATAACATTAAAACAACTATACGTCAGTGTATATTCATATTCCAACAATTATACATCAGTATATATTCCAATCATTGCTACAAAAAACATTATACTGTACGATAAACATTAAACAACTATACGTCAGTGTATATTCATATTCCAACAATTATACATCAGTGTATATTCCAATCATTGCTACAAAAACATTATACTGTACGATAACATTAAAACAACTATACGTCAGTGTATATTCATATTCCATGCACTCACACGAACTGATAGGTTGGTCTTATCAAGAGTAACCTGAAACAAAGAAAAAGGTTGTTATATTCAAACAATTATACATCGGTGTATAGTCCAATCATTGCTACAAAAAACATTTTACTGTACGATAACATTAAACAACTATACGTCAGTGTATATTCATATTCCAACAATTATACATCAGTGTATAGTCCAATTTGTACTACAAAAACATTGTACTGTACCATAAATATTCAACAAATATACGTCAGTGTATATTCATATTCCAACAATTATACATCAGTGTATAGATGAATGTTAGTGTATCTGTACGCTTCAACATGATCTGAATTATACATCGGTGTATACTTCCAAAAACTAAACTAATATACGACAGTGAATAATTGTATAACTCTTTGTACGTATGAAAACTGCTATAACGCAACATGATCTGAATTATACATCGGTGTTGTAAGTCCAAGATCTTCTCTACCTGGTATCAAACAAACAATCGAGTGCGGAAAACAAGATTGAATGGTGAAGAACAAGAAAGAGACTTTGAATAGAATGATTTTATTATCTAGTGCACACGTCTTCTATGAGACGTCTGGTACACCTAATGCTAGCCGAACACAAGATGAACAAAAGAACAAAAGACTAGCCAACCCAAAACAACTAAGTAACCCCCTATTTATATGAATATAGGGCGGTCATATTACATGGATCTCTTGGGCCGAAAATCTAACTAACACAATAATAATAATAAGCCCAAGTCAAACGCAAACCTCTAATAACATGGCCCAACAATATCCCCCTAGGTTTGTGTTGACTTGTGATTACTTTAGCGCTTCTTGCTGCTTTTGCTGCGCTTCTTTGATTCTTTCTTCTTTGCTTCCATTGCCCTCTTCCATTCTTCTGGTGATTTACCGACATAGGGTCCAAATAATTCTGTCTCCACCCTTCCTCTCTTGTCAGAGGACAATCCCAGTCTATCCACTTGCGCCACCGCACTAGTGAATGATTTGGCACAAACTTCATAAGTAGGATCACATTGAATCTGATGCCTAGCCAAAACTTGAACATCTTCAGAATGCAAACTCATTAAATCTCTAGCATCAGAAATCCTGAACTCATCCGTATCACACACAATTACAGCAGATGAAGAGGTAGGATCATATACCCAAAATCTCATGTCCTTTAAGCAGCCTCTGTCCATTGGCTTGGACAAGGGAATAGTCTTCAATTTCTCAGTTGGTGGCCACTGTACAGTCTTAAAAGGCTTTCCATCAGCACCTCGTACGCCTTTATATTCCACCACTATCGAGCTAGCAGTCTTCATATCTCTGAAATTTACCTTAGCCTGCTCCTGAATCCTCTTATGAAACGTGAGACCTATCTTATTCCTTGGATTCCTTGTTTGGTTGATAAAAGGAGATCTAGCAAGTTCAGCCAAGTCAATCTTCGTCCAAGAATTGAAAGCTGAAGTAGAAGCATAATACTCAACAGCTCCATTCTTTCTATGAACCACGAATACCCCTTTATCATCATTATACCTCCAACACTCTATCCCAGTTCGATTACCATACGTATCATATCTATCACTGGTAATCGTCACATATCGCTCAGGATGCTCTTCCATTGGATCAATAGACGGTTCAGCCAAATTCTTGAGAACATATGCACTTCCAGGTCGACGATCTCTAACTCTGGGAACTTGATCTTCAAAATACTTCTTCATATGTTCTTCATGCTCTTTCTCTGATCTCTCACGTTCAGCTGGAGTCAACACCTTGTCAACAAAAGAAGATGTCTCAGAGAATTCCTTTCCAAACTTGTTCTCAAGTTTCTGAGTCAAGTTAAGCAATCTTGCTGACACATCTCCCAATCCCGTCTCTAATTCAGCAATTTTCTTTTCTTTCTCAGTAACTGTCTCCATCAAACTCTGCACCTGAGCTGTCAACCAAACATTTTCAGTCTCCAGTTTCAGCACTTTAGACTGTAATCGGTGAACGTCCACTTCTGCAAACAAATCCTCATCACTTTCAACCTCTTCTTGACTTTTCTCTCTTTCCTCAGTTGTCAGAAATTCCACATCCACCTTCTTTCCCTGTTCTTTGTCTGCAAGAAACGCCAATTGAGCTTTCTGAAAAGCTTCTTCATCAAACAAAACCTTTCCAGTGCCAGATGCACCTGAAGATCCAGTTTCCTCACTAAGTCTCCCAGTGATAGGTGCCTTGCTCATGAACTGAGAGAAAGCCTCTGTTGCAATCACTGGCGAGATAGTAGAGCTAATAGTGCCAGCAGGAATATCAGGTGAAGGATCAGTATCGGTCATAGCAATGTCATCAGCAGCAGCAGAAACAGACTCTTCAACAATAACATTCATTCGTGGATCTCTCTTACTTCGTTTTCTTGGCCGTAGAGCAGAACTCGTATCTTCAGCACCTTCATCATCAACAACTGTCTCAGCTGCAACAATGGATGGAGGAATCCTTTGTTCAGCCTCTCGAACAGTATTCAATATGCTGGACAACACCTCTGTTTGAGG
Source organism: Ambrosia x helenae (assembly GCA_030844895.1). Classification (NCBI taxonomy): domain Eukaryota; kingdom Viridiplantae; phylum Streptophyta; class Magnoliopsida; order Asterales; family Asteraceae; genus Ambrosia; species Ambrosia x helenae. The sequence continues at coordinate 105,365,790 of CM061224.1, forward strand.
AATAATTGATGCAGAAGTAGTAATATCAGTATTTTGAGTCGCACTTTCTTCTTCAACCATCTCCTTTTCAGTGTCAGTCACAGACTTTATCTCAGCGTTCTCAAGAATGAAATCATCTATCTCATCATCATTCAGGTCATCAAACTCAAAATTCTCAAACTGATCATCTTCATTTTCTGTAGTCAGTTTGTCATCTCTCACTTCCTTCTCATCTTCGCTTTCTGTATCAGATTCACTTTCCACCTCAGTCAAGTCAACCTTTTCAGCAGGAGAACGTAGTTCAGCAGATGGTGGATCAATGATCTGAACATCATGCTCTTCGGCAATAAGAGCAGATGAAGGAATTTGTGCTTCTTCAACAATTTCAGCGAAATTCCCAAATTTCTCCAGAGGAAACTTTCCTTCAAACATTTGCTTAGCATCTTTACGGTTCTGTTTTATCAGTCCAAAAGCCTGAGGAGCCATACACTTTTGATCATACGTCTCAATGGTTCTCACCAGATTTGGGTATTTCTTTTCCAGTATCATTTGAACAAATCGTGGAAACTTATAGAAATACTTCTTGTTCAGTGTCTTCACATTAACTATCATGTCCTCAAAAACACACCTTGAGAAATTAAAATCCCATCCTTCAATCAACGCCACTATTCCCGAAGTGTACTTTAAATTCATCTGATCTAAACCACTCTTATTTCCTCCCAAACTTGCCAAAAACATATGAATCAACATTCTCCAGTAGCTGGGAAACAGTTTCTTGATAAATGGAGAAACATTCAAATCACCCTCATAACCCATCCTTCTTAATGTTGGACCAACCTGCTCTCTTGTAAAAGTAACAGGGTCTTCATTAGAGTCACCAAAAAGCAGCACCTCACGAATGTCCTGTTCTGAGATTGACACTTCAGTTCCCCGAATCTTTGATCTAATAAGATTATCTGTCTTTCGTGCCTTTGCATTATCCCAGAATTCAGATATCCAGTCAACAAGTATCACGGGATTTTCTCTTAATGCGTGAGCAATTCTGCAAGTGTTGAGCCCCACGATCAGCGACTTGAACTCCCTCATATGATCTTCAGGTGGATCAAATAAAGGACAAACTATGTTGTGATCCTTCTCAAACTTAGGTATATGAATGGCCATTTCTGCACAAAAACAAGCTGTATCAGTCAACAACATCAAAAATTTTCAAAAAATATTTAAACAGATTAATGGGCCCCCCTCTTTGTTGTCTTGATCATGTTCGGGCCAGTATCTGATAGCCCAATGGGCCTCAGGTCACACAGAAACATGTTAAATGTGTGTCCGAGTGGGTGGGGTTGTGTCCGAGTACAAAATGGAAAATCATGGGTGTCCGAGTAAGGTATGGTGTGTCCGAGGGTAGAAAGGTGACAAAAGTGGGTGTCCGAGTAAGGTATGGTGTGTCCGAGGGTAGAAAGGTGACAAAAGTGGGTGTCCGAGCTCAGGTTGAGTGTCCGAGGTGACGTGTCAACCAAAGAGTTCGAATACTGATCTGTGTCCGAGTTGTCAAGGTATGTCCGAGGGCAGTTTGGTCAATCTCCATGAGTGTCCGAGTGATCAGAAGTGTCCGAGGGCAGTTTGGTCAATCTCCATGAGTGTCCGAGTGATCAGAAGTGTCCGAGGGCAATTCTGTCAAATGTCATGGGTGTCCGAGGGCAGTTTTGTAATTTATCCTGATTGAGTTCGAACTCCACTCGCGTAAGATTCACGCGCCGCTTGATTTTGAAGTTTCCGGCGCGTGATTCCCACGCTCCACCGCCTGGGACATCAAACCGTTGACATCATCATCTCCAATGATCGTCGTTAGCCTTTCTGATATCTCGAGTACCTGCAAAAAGCTCAAACAACACCATTTCCATAACAGATGATCAAAACAACATGAGTTTACCTTTTGATTCTTTAGAGACACTTGACAATCTTGATGAAGACAAACAGTATGTGTTTGTGTGTGTGTGTGTGTAAAGTTGAGAGAAAAGAGAAAGTGAATTATGAGCTGTGATGATGAAACTTAACCGTCGCCCCCCACTTTTGTTCACTCGAGATTTGGGTGGCCCACCAAACGTGTGGTGGGCCCCTCTCACATCCCAATGCCCATATCAAAGCAATTTTTGATGTATTTTGTAACCGGGTCCAAATCAGATCGTAAACTGGCCTAACTAAAATTCAACAATAAATATCTAAATAAAATACTAAAAAATAAATTTAGTCAAACGAGATCAAATCACTGTGTTTCGGGCCGAGCTACACTTATCAACTCTAATCTACTCCAGTTGGTCATAGCAATTGCCAGTATATTTGTCCACTTAAACTTATTTCCTTAGGCCTTCTCGTATAGTGATCTGTGATATTATTTATCATGTTTTGGTATGTTTGTACGAACACTCAAGCAAGTCACAATCAAATCCTAGAATATTTAGTGGTACACTCTATCATGCAAGCAGTTTCCCTACAGCATATTTTTCACAGTATCTGTTCTAGAATTCTGAAACCTTGACTGGGACTGGATTGAGAAAAGAAAAGAATAGATCAATAAAAGATTTAGATTAAAGTACAAGTCAGATGATTTCTCAAATGACAAGGCCTTTGGGTTTTGGACTCTTGAGGGTCTCTTTTATGACATCCTGACTGTGTCCAGGTCAGCATATATCTGGATGCAGCAGAGGAGCAGTCAGGACATCTTTGGACACTGAGGTCTCTTTTTAGGTGAAGGATGATCTAGAGCACGACAACGAAAAACTAGGTCAGCATATATCTGGATGCAGCAGAAGCTTTCGTTGCCTAGCATCTCCAGGTCCTTGCTTACGCAAAACAGAGGAGATACACGAGTTTGTCAGAAAAGGTTTCAGACCTAGACCACAGTGTTATGCTTCAGGACATCACACAAGCATTCAAATAGAAATTGTACCTGACTCTAAGTGATGTTCCTTACTGAGGTCGTGTCTTTATCTTTAAGTGCTTCACAAGATCATTAACATTTGAGCCTTCAGGACTAAGCCTACCAACAAATCACATTAGAGCCAGACTGTTTCGATACGCATCTTATGTGTGTCAGCCTTAATCCAACTTGTGAAAGTTAATTTCATCTCTCGTTTTGAGACCAAAATTGTTTTGATCTTTTCTTAGGATACATCCCCCTAAATTTGTGCTTAAAATTTAGAATTTTAAAGAACAAATTTTTTAAATCAAAGACTAAGAAAAGAACATGGTTTTTTTTTTTTTTTTTTTTTTTTTTTTTTTTTTTTTTTAAAGACCAGTTCAGTCCTCGAAATGGACCATTTTGAGCAGTTCAGACAAAGCTTCAAAACGCGCTCGATTAACAGGTTTTGTAAAAAGATCTGCGACATTGTCATCAGTATGAATGTGAGTGGGCACAATTAAACCTTGGTTAAACGAGTCGCGGATGAAATGTTCTTTGATGGCAATGTGTTTTACTTTAGAAAATTGAACTGGATTTTTAACAATTTGAATAGCTGCATCATTATCACAATAAATGGGAGTAAGAGAGAAATTCAAACCGTAATCCACCAGTTGGTGTTGTATCCAGATAACCTGAGAACAGCATGCGGAGGCAGCCACATATTCAGCTTCTGCTGTTGAAACGGATACTGTTTGCTGCTTCTTACATTGCCATGCAATAAGCCGATCGCCTAAGAATTGACACCCCGCAGAAGTAGATTTCCTGTCAATGTCACAACCTCCAAAATCGCTGTCAGAAAAAGCATGTAAATCAAAAGGAGAATCCTTAGGATACCAAAGACCGAATCTAGGTTTCCCTTTAAGGTATCTAAAGATTCTCTTGACAGCATGTAAATGAGAAGTTTTAGGATTAGCCTGATAACGTGCGCATTGACACACTGCGAACATGATGTCTGGTCTGCTAGCTGTCAGATACATCAGCGAACCAATCATTGAACGATAAAGTGTTTCTTCTACGGCCTCCCCTTCCAGATCCTGAGTGAGACCTGGTCTTTCAGACATTGGTGTATCGGCTGGCTTGATATCATTGAAGCTGAACTTTGCAAGAATGTCATCCACATATTTTCCTTGATGAATCAGGATACCCTTGGAGTTTTGACGAACTTGCAGACCTAAGAAAAAGGTCATTTCACCAAGAGCACTCATCTCAAATTGCTTTTTCATCACCTCCTCAAATTCTTTACACAGAGCATCATTAGTAGAGCCAAAGATGATATCATCCACATAAATTTGCACCAGTATACGATCGTCATTTACTGTCTTGACGAAAAGAGTCTGATCAATGACACCACGAGTGTATCCATTCACAAGCAAGTGTTCAGTTAAGGTAGCATACCAAGCACGAGGTGCTTGATGTAAACCATATAACGCTTTGTCAAGTTTGTACACATGCTCTGGGTATTTTGGATTTGTGAAACCCGGTGGTTGACCAACATAAATTTCTTCCTTCACTGTTCCATATAGAAATGTGGTTTTGACGTCCATCTGATAGACAGTAAACCCTTTAAATGAAGCGTAAGCGAGAAAAATTCTGATTGCTTCCAATCTCGCCACCGGCGCATAGACTTCATCATAGTCGAGTCCTTCAATTTGTCTGAACCCTTGTACGACTAACCTAGCTTTGTTTCGCACAATGACTCCGCTATCGTCTCTTTTGTTTCTGTAGACCCATCGTGTGCCAAGTGGTCGTTTTCCTGGAGGTAATTCAACTAACTTCCAAACTTTCAATTTCTCAAACTGGTTCAGTTCATCTTGCATTGCATCCACCCAACTTGTTTCTTTCATGGCCGTAGCAATAGACTTTGGTTCATTTTGAGAGATGAAACACGAATACAGACATCTGTTGATGTCACCAGTTTGGCTCCTGGTTAGAACACCTGCATCTACCGGACCAATAATGTTCTCCAGTGGGTGATCTCTTTGAATGCTGGTGGGAATAACAATGTCTGAAACTGAAGAGGTTCTCGGAAGAACGGTGATATTGCCTATTGCAGGCTCTTCCATAGAGTCATGATCATTTGCTACTGCATCAGTATGCTCCACCATGCAGTCAGTAGGAATAGGGTCATGAAATGAGGGAATCGAAGTTTCATCAGACACATGTTCATCATCAACCTGTGGCATAGAATCTGCTGAGTGAATGAATGGATCGACAGGAGCTGGAAGTGGCTGTGGTAATTGAGATGTGGATGCACCATCCCCCTCATCCGTTGCATCATCAGTTATGGAGGATGAGGGTCCAGCATTGAAAGTAGAGGAATCTGCAGAACCTGTATTCACACTGCTAGAGATATTATCAAAAACATGAAATGATCGAAAGAGAGACTCATAGTCAAACAACCAATCGGGGCCCACTCTAGCATCTGTTGCATTTTCTTCAAGCCAACGCACGTCAAACGACTCTACAATTTGCCTAGTTTGTTTGTTATAGACCCTATATGCAGTTTTGCCAGCATAACCGACAAAATAGCAGTCGTCAGCTTTCGCATCAAACTTTGGTATAGCATCCAAGTGCAGCAGTGTACATGGACAACCAAAAGCACGAAAATGCTTGACGGAGGGTTTAGTACCAAACAGCACTTCGTAGGGTGTCTTCATCCGAGCTTTGTTGACTTGAACGCGGTTCTGCACATAACAAGCTGTGTTGACCGCCTCTGCCCAAAAGAAAGTTGGAAGTTGTGAGTCACACAACATTGTGCGGGCAGCTTCAATTAAAGTGCGATTTCTTCTTTCTGCAACTCCATTTTGCTGCGGCGTCCTTGCTGAGCTGAATTGACGGGCAATTCCTTTTTGAGCACAGTAATAGTTCAACTCAGCATTCTTGAACTCAGTCCCGTTGTCACACCTAATACCTTTCACCTTCGAGTTGGTCTGATTCTCAATCAAAATTATAAAATGTTTGACTATTTCTGCAGTTTCACTCTTGTTAGCCAAAAAGAAAACCCAGGTAAAGCGTGAATAGTCATCAGTTATTACCAAACAGTATGCTTTACGAGAGATACTAAGTACATTCACTGGGCCGAATAGGTCCATGTGAAGTAGCTGTAGTAATGAGTCAATAGAGTTTACTAACTTGGAATAATGTGGTTTTCGATGATGCTTTCCTCTCGCACAAGCAACACATTTTTCAATTGTTATAAAATCACGCACAGGCAAATCCCTTACCAATCCCAGTTTAGCTACTCTGTTCAGATTTTTAGCATTTGCATGTCCAAGACGACGATGCCAAAGAATAGCAGTATTTTGAGAAACTTTAGAAAAAAGACATGTGACATTTTCGGAAGGAGGTTTGTTCATGTCAATGACATAAGCATCACCTCGACGATCCGATTTCAGTAAGACCCATTCATCTGGAATGACTACTCCAGGTTTCAATATCAGACATCCTTTATCAGTGAAATGAGTTGAGTAGCCATTGTCACAGATTTGTGATACACTAAGCAAACTATGCTTTAATTCAGGAACATAATTTACCTTATTAAACTGAAGAGCACCATTTCTCACCGTTCCTCTTTGAGTTATCTGACCTTTCTCACCTCCTGCAAAGGAGACAAATCCACCATTGAAAAATTCAACCTCAGTTAGTTGGGACAAGTCTCCTGTCATGTGCCTCGAACAGCCACTATCAATGTACCAGAGACGAATGATAGTCCTCCACAGCCGTTCCTGTGTGAATCAGTTTTGAAACAATGAGGCTTTTGTTTTGAAAGGTTCTGTTTATACTTTGGTAAAACCTGTTTTGGTGGGACATATTTCTCTGTCCTGCCCTGACTTGATTGTTTAACCAAAAGATTTTTAGTTTTATCACAAGCATGTGGCAAAATAACAGAATCTGAATGAAGAAACAACGAATCAGATGAAAAGTCACAAGGTTTTATGCTCAAAACAAACGAGCCCACACAAATATTGTTGTCATTATCAGAAATTTCGAAATCGTTTTTCTGATTTTTATTATTTAATGCAAGTAAATCAGTATCAGCAACTTCCTCCCCATCATCTACCCAATCCTCAACAATCACATTTTCTGCACAAGAATTAACAGAATTAGTAGTGTTCTCATTGTTAGTAACATTCAGACAATTTTCTGTGCAAAAATTTTCATCCACAGAAGAAGTGGAAGATTCAGAAAATATTGGGCATGTTTGTGCTGAACTAAAAAAGCATGAAGTGAACACAGAGTTACATTCACTGTCTTTTAGCATGTCTTCAGATGATTCTGTGATCTCACATGACTGATGACTAGATGAGTCGGTCTTTTCTGAGTTTGAATCAGATTCAGACTCAGGTGCAGTTTTCTTTGAATCATCTGAATATGATGAATCCTTACCTCCCTGTTTAATCTTGACTGGCCTTGAGCACACAGATTCTTCAGATTCTGGCTCAGTCAAGAGTGTTACATTTGATTCAGATGAGCCACTTAAGTCAGAAACATGTTGTGGCTCTGCTGAATGTCCTGTTGATTCAGAGTTATTCATTTGATTTTCACTTTCTGCTATTTGCTTTAGACACAGTTCTCTAATTTTCTTCATGAAATCAAACTCATAGTCAACGCTAGAGTTTTGTTGAGTGGATGAATCAGAAATTTGTTCTTTCTCTGTTAAGTTTTCATGTTTAGACTCTCTAGACACTCCTACAGATTCAACTGATTCAGATGAGGATGGAACCTCATCTTTGCTAACCTCAAAAACTCTGTCCACCTCTTTATTTTTCTCAAAATTTAACGTCTCAGTCTGCTTTGAAGCATCCTGAGACTTGACAAAGGTTTTTGATGGAGCCATCTCTGGTTTAGAGTGTTTTTGTTTCGGTTTAGAGATTCTAATTGGGATCGATGCAGGTTTAGTAATTTCAATTTGATCCCTTGATGGTCGAATAGTTGGCTCTTCTATTGGAGGACCATATCCTTTCAAAGGAAGAGCCAATAGTTCTTCATCTGACATAGGAATTGAAGAATAGTTTTCATTGAAAGGTGGAGGTATTTCCACAAATCCAATTCCCTTATTCCTCACGTCCTTTGGTCTGAACCTTAACTGGGTATTGATCATTTTTTCAACTTTAGGACTGGAGCAGTCAAATTTTTTAAAGTGAAAATCTGCATTTTCAAATTTTGATTTTAAATCGATCAATTCCGTGGTCAAGGTATCAGAAAGTCGTTTGAAGTGCAAGTATCGACATTTATGATCACTCACCTCCTGATGCAAACGCTTGATGTCAAGTTTTTGTTTTTCAACCATTTCTTTATAAGAGTTGAATTTCTTTTTAATGTCCCAAGAGGCCATTTTCTCATATTCAAGCTGTTTGAATGCGGAGAGAGTTTCTTCCCTAAAACCTTTTATTTTTCGTTTGCACCTTTCAGTGCAGCATGATTCAGCTAAAATTTCAGAATGTACCTCAGCTGCTGATGGAATATAGTCATCATCCATCTGTGCCATGAGAGCCTTATACACTGTATCTTCAACAATTTTAAGATCTGCCATCTGAGAAGACCAATCCCATCCACCTCCTGATTGAGCAACCATGGCTTGGCTAGAGTTAGAGGACTCAGTTCCAGTGTGCGCAGGCGCCGATTGAGTTCCTTGAGCAGTATTGGAAGACGCAGCTGCAGGAGTAGAGTTTTCTCCTTCTTTCTTTGGTTTGGTGCACTCACGAGCAAAATGACCAAGTTCATCGCAGTTGTAACAGCGCATCTTCATCTTGTCCCAACCTAGTTTCCTTGTTGGGTTTTCCCACACGTTTCTACCAGTCTTCTTCACAAACTTATTGGCTCTGTGCACAACCATAGCTATCTGCCAAGTCAGATCCATCTCCTCAATATCATCTTGATTAACGTCATTTAAATCACATGCTCCAACATCTTTTGAAGTGAGTTGACCTGTCAGAAATGCATTATAACAGTTCATAAATCCAGCAAATAATCCTAGGTTACTTTCAAGCTCCTTGGGAATTTTTGCTGCCATAGATGTAGCTGGAGGTGGAGCAGATGACGAAGATCCAGCAGTGATGGTTGCAGAAGAAGGGAGCACAGTTGACCCTTTTGAGGCACTAGGGGCAAACATGGGTGGATACGAGGACCCACTTGCTGGATAAGAGTATAGTGATGGCCGTTGAGTTTCTTGCTGGGAAATTAAAGCATTGCTGGGAGTTGCAATAATGGCATTGTTGTAACTAGCAGTTTGAGTCATGTAACGCTGTCTGTCATCAAGGTCATAGGACTTGATTAATGAGATGGTCTCAGAAAGAGTGAGTCTTGCTAGATCTTTAGTTCTCTTGATGAGGGTGACATTTGAATCCCAACTTCTTGGAAGAGTATTGAGCAGCTTTTTATTCATGACGGAGTTGTCTACTACCATATCATTTGCTTTCATTTCACTCACTAAGGCCACGAAACGTTGTATCTGACTTTCAAGTGATTCTCCCGGAATGTGATTGAAAGCGTTAAACTTCTGACTCAGCATCTCCCTCCTACTCTCCTTCATCTCTTCGTTCCCTTCATACAGATTCTCAAGAGCTTCCCAAAGTTCTTTTGCCGTGGCATTGTCACGAACTCCAATTGATACTTCAGGTGAGAGTCCTTGATGAAGAAGCGCAATTGCCCTTTCATCAACATCAGCCCTTTCATGATCTTCATCAGTGTACATACTCTTTGGTTTGATAGCAGTGATTCCAGTTATTTCATTTACCACGTAGGTAATCACACAAGGTCCATTTAGAATAGATCTGAGAGCTTTTGCATCCTTTATCTTCATGACTTGAATGAACCTGAACTTCCACTCAGAATAAGACATTCCGAGTTGAAGAACAGGGATTTTCTGATGGGTGCCAATGACAGATTCCATGGCTTTGTCTACTTGTGCAGCTACAAGCAGTTGATCAGTATGCATTCCACTCAAAATTCCCTGATTAACGATTTGGTCCATTTCTGAAAAGAAGTCTCAAATTTATTAGTTCTGTTTTAAATTTATAAAGCAATCTTAGAGAGTCCGAGTTCCAGTCCAATCGTTTGTTAATGTCCTGTAAAGTTTAATCTGGGTGTAAGATCGGACACAATGTTGTGAGGTCGGACACAGTATGAAGTCGGACACAGGGTTTGAGGTCGGACACAAAGTTGTGAGGTCGGACACAGGGTTTGAGGTCGGACACAAGGTTTGAGGTCGGACACAAAGTTGTGAGGTCGGACACAAAGTTGTGAGGTCGGACACAAAGTTGTGAGGTCGGACACAGGATGTGAGGTCGGACTCAGGATGTGAGGTCGGACACAGAGTTGTGAGGTCGGACACAGGATGTGAGGTCGGACTCAGGATGTGAGGTCGGACACAGCTCGAAGTCGGACACAGGATGTGAGGTCGGACACAATCAGAGAGGTCGGACACAGCTCCTTGAGGTCGGACACAATCAGAGAGGTCGGACACAGCCTTCCTGAGGTCGGACACAGCTTCCTGAGGTCGGACACAGCTTCCTGAGTTGATATGGTAACCTGCACAAAAAGAGCAACAAACTTTCCCTATTTTTTTGAAAAATAAAGAGATAAAGTCATAAAAATACTTCCCTCCCTTTTTTTTTAAAATTTGTTATCTCCTTAATTTTAGGAAACACGTTTGACTTCGCATCAGATTGGATCAAACCTGTATTTTCTTTGAAGATTTTGTGCGAAGAAAAATAAGAAACACACTGATCAAACTATGAACAGAAAACCAAACCATGACCAACAGAAAAAGAACACGATTAGCCCAGAAGGTTAGCCATAACACATAATATTTAGACCAATAAAAGAAATAAAACAAAAACAACCTTTTCTTTTGCGATGAAACTTTCCTTGATCTTCTTGTTTTTGATACCGAACCGAGCCTTCGTAAGACTACTTAGGCTCTGATACCAATTGTAAGTCCAAGATCTTTTCTACCGGGTATCAAACAAACAATCGAGTGCGGAAAACAAGATTGAATGTGAAGAACAAAAGATTAAAACGATGAAAAACACAAATAATCGCTGCTTTTTATTGCACACGGTATGAAAACCGTCGGGTACAATACACCAATCACCAATGATCTCTAGAGAAGCTCTCTAGAGATATATGTTTTGTTTTTTTGTCAAATGAATGGTCTAACCCTAATAATGTAGCAAACAAAACATTATATAGGGTCCACTAAAGCCTTGGCCCACATGGCCTAACCCAAGCCCATTAACTTAAACTAAGCCCAATTAACACAAACAGGCTTAATAAAGACAAGCGTAAACCTACTTAAATATAGCCCAACAATATCCCCCTAGGTTTATGCTGTCTTTATCATGGCTTAGTAGGAAGAATCTTCAGATCTTGATCTTCCAATCTTGGGTTCTTTCTTGTTCTCTTGGAGGTACCTTCACAACTTTAATCATCATCAGCTTTTGCTTGAACATGTTGCTAAAAGAGAACGTGAGAGGAGGATTCTCAGAAGCTCTTTTCTTTGTCAATCTTCTCTTTCAAACAACTTTTCAGGTACTTCTTCAGTTGTACTTTCATTATCAAAAGATGATTCACTTCAGGTTCTTCTGACTCAGGTACATCTTCTCAGTGTGGTGATTCATGCTTGTCAGCAACTGGAACTCTTTCATTCTTCATCAACCCCTGTTTCTTGATTTGTATAAACTCTGCAAATTCTCAGAATTTTGTAAGCAAATAATAAATATAACAGAGGGTCCAGTATACACATGAACACCAAGTACATCAGTGTACTTCCATTTTAAAATCTCAAAAAAAACCTGAATTTTGTTTGAGAATCGGTCAAATCCTCAAGAATGGTCAATTTTTTTTTTATAAAAGAAAACAAATAAATTAAAATAAAAATTCAAACTAATTACAATGCATCTTTTTGGTGAGAATCATGTGCAAGAAGATCATATCAGCTTTGTCAAACTGTAACACACCATTAGTATATATGTTCTGATAAACTTATTAAAGTGCCAGAAAACAGTCCAAGACGATTACCAGCATCGTTTATCCACTTAAACAAACATACACACACATCCTCAAGTCCGATATTTTCTTATTTTCTTAACGTGTGTTAGACCGAAATAACTATGTGTCCCACATCATGACATACCCTCGCGATCAAGGTATGCACAAAGCTTCTTCATAACGGGTGAGTAAATTGTTGACATCTGTATGTTTTACAAGGTCAAGATCATCGGTGATCAGGTCTGCATATATCTGGATGCAACAGAGAGACCAATGGATTCTCGACCAGGGTTAGGGCAAATACCAAATGTTTCGGTATGATCATTGCTTTAGGCTTTTGATATGTGCCTTTAGCTTGAATTCTCTTTGAGAATATGGGTTTTGGCATTTCCTTATTGCTCTTTTAAGACGTCCTGACTGTGCCTAGGTCAGCATATATCTGGATGCAGCAGAAGGGCAGCCAGGACATCCCCAGATGTATCAACAATTTAAAGACCTGAAATCTCAGATTTTGGCAATCTATCAACGTAAGATTTAAGACCATAAAATCATACGCCAATGATGTGTTCCCCACAAGCTACACAGTCATTTATCTTTAGCATGTTTTGGACTGATTTCGTTGTGCAGTTTGCCTGCCAGTACATCATATAATGGAGCTGCAATCACACCTGATTTAATTTTCTTTTCGATTTTAAAGTGTGACAGTTCAACAGCTGATGTACTATCATTTCTTCTTTTTCGCACCACGAAATCTCATTTTCTGAATTTTCTATTGTTTTTGTATTTTTCTGAGGATGTATATCCCCCTAAATTTGTGCTTAAAGTTAAGAATTTAAAGAACAAATTTACAACCTAAAACTAAGAAAAATCTTTTTGTGTTTTTCTAAGACCATTCTCGAATCAAAGACCAATTACGTTCAAAATTCAATGCATCAGATTTTGAGCGTACCTTACTAGCTGATTTTGCCTCCATTATCTCCTTTAAAGGAAACATACTCACTGTTTAAGAATTTAAAATAAACGTATAACAGAGAGATGTCACCTGTCATGTGCGTGGAACAACCGTTATCAACATACCAGTGGTCATCGACAATCCTCCTTGGATGTCCCTGCACTAAGAAAAGAGATTAATTAAACATTGGTACCCAGGCCATCGCGGTCCTGGGCACTCCTAAAGCATCTATGAAAGACACTTCTCTCAAGCACATGTCCTTTTTCTCATTTGGGACTGGTGTAGCTGCCGCCTTTGCTTTCCAGACTTGTTTAGGCTTAGCACACGGTTTTGCCACTTTCGGAGTAGTAGCTTTCAGTTTCTCAGGTTGTTTAGACTTCTGTGGAGGAACAACCTTCCGTTTGCTCTTGGCAGCATTCCAGTCTCCATCAGACGGTTTAACTTTGGGATTCATGTTCTTCCTTGCCTTAGGTTTATCAACCTTCATTGGCTTGGAGTAGTAGTTATCCCTAGATAACACCCTCTGATTTTGTCTGTAATAGGGCACATAAGGATGACTTGTGCAGTTCCTTGCAATGTGACCGGGTCTTCCACAGTTGTAGCATGTCTGCTTCTTTGCATATGAAGCATATCCCAGTCTGTTCGATCCCACTGATGAATGTGAGTGATGGGATCTGTTGGATGATTTGTTTGCAGGCTTCCCAGTCTTCCTGCTCTGCTTAGAACATCTTGAACACCCGTGTGAACAAGATTGTGCTTGTGATGAGGACTGTCCTTGAGCTTTCTGTTTAAATTCAGGAACCTGTTCAGAAGAGTTAGCACATGTAATTTTTCTATGTGGTGGCACGTATTTATCGGTCGTGCCAATAACAGATAGCTCAGAAACAGCCTTTTGTACATATGGTATAGCATCTGCAGACAAATTGGACTGTTTCACACAAACACCTGCATTATTAGTGCAAACAATATCATCCCCCTCAACCTTAACTTCTACTTTAACTGAATCTGCACATGAAGTAGAAGTATCAGTAACGCTCACACATTTAAACTCAGTGACTATTGGCTTTACCACACCTGTGCCAATAGTCATGGATGAGGGATCCTCACATTCTTGTTTAATCTCGACTGGCCTTGAGCACACAGATTTTTCAGATTCTGGCTCAGTCGAGGGTGTGACATTTGATTCAGACGAGCCACTTGATTCAGACACTTGTGGTGGCTCTACTGAATCCCCCGTTGACTCAGCTGCTCTAGAGGACTCACAGCTGGATTCACTCGACTCAACTGATACTGATTTCTCAGATTCGGTTGTTTCGGGTGATTCACATTTGGAGTCACTTTCAGAAGTTGGTGGGGCAGCTGATTCAACGGTATGCTGTGCCATGTACTTTTCACAGAGATTTTTGAAAGTTTTCATGAAATCAAACTCAAATGGCACATTTGAGTCTGATTGGCCGGTCGGTTCAGTTTGCTCAATTTTCGGTTCAGTTTCAAAAACGGTTTCTTTTAAGACATCATTCAATTTAGTTGTGTCATTTGAAACTGGAACTTCATCTCTCCTCACATCAAAAACTCTGTCAATTTCTTTATTTTTCTCAAAATTTAACGTCTCGGTCTGCTTTGAAGCATCTTGAGACTTGACAAAGGTTTTTGATGGGGCCTGCTCCTTCTTAGGTTGTTTGTTCCTGGGTTTAGAGATTCGGACAGGGACTGATTTAGGTTTGGAGATCTCATCTTGATCCCTCGATGGTCGACTGGTTGGCTCTTCTATTGGAGGACCGTATCCTTTAACAGGCAGAGCCAACAACTCTTCATCCGACATAGGAATTGAAGAATAGTTTTCATTGAAAGGTGGAGGAATTTCCACAAATCCAATTCCCTTATTCCTCACGTCCTTTGGTCTTAACCTTAACTGGGTATTGATCATTTTTTCAACTTTGGGACTAGAGCAATCGAACTTTTTAAAATGAAAATCGGCATTTTCAAATTTAGATTTTAAGTCGATCAATTCCGCGGTCAAAGTATCAGACAGTCGTTTGAAATGTAAATATCGACACTTGTGATCACTCACCTCCTGATGCAAGCGCTTGATATCGAGTTTTTGTTGTTCGACCATTTCTTTATAAGAATTAAATTTCTTTTTAATATCCCAAGTGGCCATTTTCTCGTATTCAAGCTGCTTGTATGCAGAGAGAGTTTCTTCTCTAAAACCTTTAATTTTTAACCTGCATCGTTCAGTACAACATGATTCAACTAAAATGTCAGCGTGTACCTCAGATGCGGATGGCACATGGTCATTCAGTTGTGCCATGAAAACTTGAGCAGCGTGAGCGGCAGGAGCAGCAGATGTGACAGAAGCAGCGGGAGCGGCAGAAGTGGCGGGAGCCGTAGGAGCGGAAGATATGACAGGAGCAGCAGGAACAGATGAGCATGTTGTGCTATAGATACAACTTTGAGAGGGCATTTTTGATTTCTTAACTGTGATTCCCCAAGACATTTTTTTTTTTTTTTTTTTTTTTTTTTTTTTTTTTTTTTTTTTTTTTGAAATTGTGATCCCCCAAAAATGTAGATGTTCCACAAAATTTTTAATACCAGCACCGGGCGTCCAACCGTAATCAACAGTTAAAACGTATTAGTAACGTCGATCCCCCGAAATTGGACTTGTACACTCCAAAAGATACCACTATTATTATTATTATTATTATTATTATTATTATTATTATTATTATTATTATTATTATTATTATTATTATTATTACCTCCTCACAAAATTCCTTTCTCACTTTACTCTTTTACTTCAACAAACCCAAGACACTCTCACTTTCTTCAATAAACTCTTGTCTTGTTTAACACAACAACAACCACCAGCTTTAGTAATCCTCTCTCTCTCCACACAAAGAATCTGCACCTTCTTTTACTCTTTCTCTCTTTCACCTTAAACAAATATCTTCAAGATTCAACCATCTAAAAGCCCCTTACTCTCTCTCTTCACATACACAGGCAGCCTCTTTCCCTCTCTGAAATATTTCTATTGCCGCCTCCTCTTCCTCTTTCAAAAATAATAGTAAGGCAGAGGAGATGAGGGTTGACTTCACGTCAAACCAACAATTTTCACTTCACGTCAAATTTTGTGGTCTCCGGGTGAGGTCCGGGTCAGGTGATGGTGAGTGTTGGGTTGACGAGATGGTGGTGGTTTGTGGAGCAGGGATCGGGTCAGGTAGAGTACGGGTGTGGTTGGGTTTCTGGGCTAGGTTTTGTGTTTTCGGGTGGGTTCCGGGTCAGATAGTGTTGAAGACGGTGGTGGTTTCCGGTGGAAACAGAAGTTTCCGATGACAGCAATGTTTCAAGTTCAGTTGTGGTGGTCTGTGTCCGAGGTGCCGAGGAGTGTCCGACCTGGTTGAAGAGTGTCCGATGAGGTGATGGATGTCCGAGGGGCAAAGGTGTGTCCGACCAGTGATGGGTGTCCGAGTGACAGAGCTGTGTCCGAGCAAGAGTGTCCGAGGTCGAGTGTCCGAGGTGTGGCTTGTGTCCGAGGTGGTTGCTTGTGTCCGAGCTAAGGTGTGTCCGAGTTGAGAAGGAGTGTCCGAGTGGAGTGTCCGACTGGGTGTCCGATGTGGTGGAGAATGTGTCCGATGTGGATCGGAGATAGTGTCCGATGTGTTTTATTGATTTGATGATAGGCACTGCCACATTTGACTTTTGACTAGATTACTCTGTCAATCCCCCCTTTTTAGGAAATCAAATTAATTATTTGTGATATCTCCTCAAATTAAAATACCGTAAAATTTGGGAACAGTTTATGTGACACTAAAATAGATCAAAGCTCCTCTTTTCAACTGTTCATCTAATGTTCTTGATGTTCTTCAATATTTTGAATAAAAACAAGTCTGCCAAAAAATCCTAAACACCAAAACGGTTAGAAAAATAATAAATTGAACAAGATACGAATTAAACCTGTAAAATCGAATAAACGCAGCAGCAAATCGTCTTCTTTTGATATTCGAATGATACCGAACCGAGCCTTCGAAAGACTTCTTAGGCTCTGATACCAATTGTAAGTCCAAGATCTTCTCTACCTGGTATCAAACAAACAATCGAGTGCGGAAAACAAGATTGAATGGTGAAGAACAAGAAAGAGACTTTGAATAGAATGATTTTATTATCTAGTGCACACGTCTTCTATGAGACGTCTGGTACACCTAATGCTAGCCGAACACAAGATGAACAAAAGAACAAAAGACTAGCCAACCCAAAACAACTAAGTAACCCCCTATTTATATGAATATAGGGCGGTCATATTACATGGATCTCTTGGGCCGAAAATCTAACTAACACAATAATAATAATAAGCCCAAGTCAAACGCAAACCTCTAATAACATGGCCCAACAGGTGTATAATTCCAAAACTTTGTACGTACGAAAAATTTTTGCACGTAAAAAAAAACTGCTCTGCAAACTGAAACCCTAATTGCGAACAAAAAAAAATTTCAAAACTAAAAAAACATTACACAAATACCTTGATTCTCAACACTATTTTGCAAAAAAGGTTGTGATTGTGTATCATGATCCTCAATATCGTGAGAAACTGATTGAATGATTTCATGTATATGATTATTATCCATCACTTGTTTATCTTAATCGATTGAAGCCGGGTCTAATGAATCGTACGTGATGTTGATATTTTGGAGGAAGGCAATTGAGTGATATTAGGAGGAAGTTATGAGTGATATTAGGAAGGCATTGATGGTGATAAACATTCCATCTTTAAAACTTTTTTTTTAATTAAAATATAAAACATAATTGTTCAATTACCATCCTACCCTTAGATCAAGATTAAAAGATGAATGGCTCAGATTGGTTCCTAAGTTCCTAACTAGTACCTTGGTTCCTAAATGATCTTTTTCCTATATATATATATATATATATATATATATATATATATATATATATATAGGGGAAAGTTAATTTGAGAACACCTATATTTCGTGCGAACCGTGAGAACGGTATCTAAAACCATTCAAATTCAAAATTTCTTTTTACACTTATCTTTATTACTAAAATACAATCCCAAAAACACAATTTACGCGTAAAAATTCAAACGTATATGAAAATAAATTGTTTTTACACATGTGTAAATTTACTGTTTATACATGTGTAAACTGTTTCATTTACACATGTGTAAAAAGTTAACTTGAAAGTGTTTTTACAAGAAAAGGTGAATTGTTTGGAAAGAAAATTCATTTATTAATGTTGTATTATGATTATAATGAGGTTTGTATTAAAAAAAAATTGATTTTGATTGATTTTTTTACTTGTTCTCACGGTTATCACAATATTTAGCGTTCTCAAGATAACTATATATATATATATATATATATATATATTGCTATTGGTTAAATTATGAAAAAACCTTATTTAGCTTATGTAGCTCACGAGTATCCATTTCACGATAACCTTCTGCTAGATCTTCTTCTATTGCTTCACTAATAACAGCAGCAGCTACCTGTTTTGTTATATCACGGATACTGGGGCACAAAATGACAGATGAAACAACTGTTATGATTGTTTCTTTGATATAGAAAATGTATTAACGAATAGGCTTTTTAAGATAGCCCCATGTCTATACCTTGATATTGAAGGGTATATGATTCCTTTGAGGACCTCCTCTTCAGTCATATATCCTGCTAAGCTGTTTTTTAAAGTAAAAAAAAATAGTTACAGAATGCTGAGTTGCTGACAGTGGACATATTTGAAACCAATCGACTAGAAAATATGATTCCGCTTTGATAAATTTAAAGAATTACCACTCGGTTGCAGCCTGTAACATTCCATCTGAGACTATTCTAGAGCCGGATAGAAGAGTACCAAGACCAATTCAGCAACATTTAGTAAAGATTAGAATAAAATCATAATTAAAAAATATATAAAGAATGTTTAGAAAGTTTACTGAAAATAAGAACTTACCCTAGAAAAAAGATACATATTGTTTCCCTGATTGCAATGGCCAATATGTCCATTTCCTGCAACCATCAAAATAAATAAATGCTGAAAAAACATCTTCCCAAAACTTGTTTGAAGTCAAATTGTTTGAACTTTAAAAGTAACATATCAAAATATTAGGAGACGGACCAAGATCCACATCAGCAAATGGGCTTCCACTTGCAAAAACGACGTTTTCTCCCACAATTGAAAATGCATCTTCAGAGGTGCATTCGGCTGTTATGAACAAAAATCAAAGTGAATTCAAGAACTCATATGTACATGTCAAGTTACTAATGTAATACGAGCATACCGTTGGTTGTCGGGTTTGACATTGCAAACATTGCTGGTCTTGTTGAAGTTGATCCTTTAAGGGCTTCTAATACCTATATTTAGAGTGTAATTTAAAAACTGTTGATTCCTGATCCGTCATTCCCTTCCTTCCCTTCTAATATCTCCTCCCCACACCTGCATTTACATTTACAGCTTCCGTATCTTTCTTCCACCATCACTAATCCCCAATTAGCATTTTTAGAGAATAAGAATAATCTGCAGTTTAGTGGGGCCCTTCATGGATCCCGGGGTTATAATGGAAGTGGGTCCCACCTAATCCCTCTTAGCCTTTCCGATTATTCTCAGCCACAAAACAACTGGACCAATCATATGCTATATGCAGACCATGCGGGTCTACTAAGCAACGTTGTTCAGCAGAAATTGCTTCATAACGGCCTCTGTCTTCTTCTTGATGTCGATGACATTGACCGGCTGTTGTTCGACTCCCGGTATCATAATCAGATGCCAACGGGCTAAGCTGGCTTGAGTCAGGTGGATCATCACTATCGCTATAACATTCACTACAAACTGATTCCGCTCCATCCAAATCTGTGGCATCTGGCCTGGCTCGGTTGTATCCAGGATGCAGGAATGGAAGAAACGGTGATGCTTTGGACCCCTTTTCCTGTCTCGTTTTTCCACCATCTAGCCTGACTAGGCATAGTTTCTGATATTTAACAGGAAAACAGTCCCCAAAGTAAAATCCGCTAATAATCGGACAATACCTTGACATGAGATTATTCAGTATCTCTCATTCTGTAGGGTTCTGAGACATGTTTTGCTTCTCTGGTCAAACTTTATGCTTTACATGGAGTGAGTCCTAAAAATATTTAAAATATAAAACATCAAACAAAAGATAGATCAATCAGTGAATATAAACATATGACCCAAAGAATATCTATAAAGTGCGGTTAGCTCTTTGCTGCAAAATTTAAGTTCAAAAACACTGAATGAGAAATTTAATGGCAAAATTTTGCTGGTAAAAAAATATAAGGACAGAACAAACACCCCCCCCCTTTATCAACAACCTATATTTTATAAAACTAAAACAAATACAATCAATAATTAGGTTTTTTTCGTATCACAAAAAGAAGCCACTCATAGCAACAACAAAAAAAAAAAAAAAAAAAAAAAAGAGCTAGAAAACTAGTTGGACCACAAACAACTGATGGAATTGTCAAGTCTACCATCTACACTTAATCACCATTTTCTATCTAATCCAGATGCAAGAGTAAGCATAACATAAAACTTATGCATAAATCAGGCCAATCAACAACATTAATCCACTTTCAATGCAGCAGAAATTAACAAAGAGGAACAAAAATATCAATGCATCATAGAAAATAGTTCTTATCTTTCACAGAAATACAGATCTGAATATTTAACACAGAGGAACAAAAACAAAGAGGAGGCGAGAATCAACGAAATAAAAGAAAATAAATCTTCTACACACATTCACAAAGAGAAACAAAAACAAAACCCTAAAACAAAGAGGCGTGAATCAGTACCTGAAGCGACGGAGGTCTGGTGAGGGTGGTGGTGGTCAGACGGTGACGGTGATGATGGTGGTGGTCGTCAGACGGTCTTTAGGCGTGAATCGATCTGTAACATCTTAATGAAGAATGAGAGCAGATCGATATGGTGGGTGTTTTGTTGTGAGAGAGAGGAGGGGTGGAAGGGTTTATAAGGAGGCACACAGGAGAGTGTGTAGGGAATTTAAATTTTGTTGACAAAAAATCATGACACGAAGTTTCGTAATTATCATGTTTTTTTATTTTATGACGGAAAATTATTGACACGCATAAAAAACGTCAAGAAATTATCATTTTTTCTAAAGATGACATTCTTTTATGATATGCACTTTTGCATGTCATTAAATATGGTATGTCATAAAATAAGTGTCAAGGAAGGCCCTTTTTCTAGTAGTGTATCTTAGTGCCTTAAAACAAACTTTGTGGTATGTTCAGGAAACTATCTCTCATGGTATTCATATGTATAAGTCTTCTACTTCTCCCGATGCCTATATTGATGTCGACTAGGTCGAGTGCCATGATACGTGCCATTGTACTTCCAGATATTGTGTTAAATATTAGGACACCTCAATTTCTTGGTTTCCTAAGCGTTAGACATCTTTGTTCAGCCCCATTCTTGAGGCCTAATATGTATTGAGGAGTAGCCAATGTCATTGCAAAAATTTGTTGGATACACAATTAGCTTTTGGAACTTTGTCATCCACCACCAAAGCTTCCATTGTCAATTGCGATAATGTTAGTTCAATCTACCTTGCTAGTGATCAGGTGCAACACTAAAGACCTAAACCTATTGAGATGGATATCTACTTTGTTCAAGAGAAGATTCAACAGGTCCCATTCGGGTTTCACATTTCTTCTCATTATTAGTTTAATTAGCCGATATTTTTACCAAAGGTTTATCTAAAGTTTTATTTGAAAACTTCTAGTTCAATCTCAGCATCCTCTCTCATTCTGGTTCGACTGTGAGAGCATATTAGATAGTATATGTTTGGTAGATATCATTATATCAGTATTCAATTATTATTATTTTTTTTTGTGTATATCTCTTCCCATAATTATAGGGATCGCTTGTAACTATATGTATTCATTGTTGATGAGAAGATGATCAATTGATTGGGCCAATCCTGTTAGTAATCTTACAACCTTAACCATTTCTTCTTCCCAATATGCATTATATGGAATATCCCATGCATATTTGGTACATTTTGAGGTTGATTTTCTTCATCCACTTGTCCAAGCTATGGCCCTAAGACAAACACAATAGCTGTGAGATCACATAAGTTCTCAATTTAGAATTCTAGCTAGCATGATAAATCTAGTTCATGAGTATTCAAACTAATGAGTTCAATAATACAAGTTAGACTTGTACATTCTTAGCAAATCTCTAGATTGCAAAATTTAGTTAGCTCAAAACAGTGTAACTATCGAGATTAATGACAAAGTTTCGGTTTATACAAACATAGCCTCATGACATAAACCACTAATTAGCAATTTTTGTAGATGATAAGAGATATAGGAAGTTCAATATAACCTTAAATAAAAGGGATTATTAGTAATACTTGGTTCTTCAAACAAATAGAACCCCAAACTTAACTATCGCTCTTCTTGACTATCTTGAGCCAATCAAATCAACACATCTTTACCAAGTACGTCTTACATAAGAATTACCGATTAAGATTAACTTTCAACACTATAAATGGATGCCATAAGGGCCTGGAATTTTGAATTCGGTGAAGTATCACACTAAACAAAAAAGATTGAGTTTCTAAGAGAGGTAGAATATGAGTGCATACAATTTTTATGTTTGTTTCAGTGATCCAAGAGATCTGAATATAAACCAGTCACAGGAATTAATAAATACTCGCGATAAGATTATGCAACCAGGAATTAATAGACAATCACAAGACAGTGTGGTTGCCATGATCATGAAATTTCCGATTTTGGTAGGTCAATTAAAGGATTAATGTGCACAATTTACCGGATTTAATGAAGAGAGCTGGGTATAAAACATAAGGTAATCCGTCGATTAAGTAAAATGAGGTGTTGAGTTTTCAACAGTTATTGCTGATGGATATTTTTTCAAATCACCATAAGTTACCTAAATAGACACATATCCTTTTGCCTGACTTGCAAAAATAAGAACTATCAAATTAATAATCATGACTTCATTGGTTTTTATGTAAAGCAAAGCAAGGCCAGAATAAGAAGCTTGATTGAAAATACTCATAAACTAAGACATATAACTACTAGAAAATAGCATTTTTTTCCTACAACCATTTCCGACGGACTTCCCACGAACGATGACTTCCCACAAGATAGAAAAAAAAGAAAAAAAAACCCTTAAATTTCCCCACAATTTCCGACCAGATAGCCACATCAGTAACTTAGCTTTTTGAATCATTTGGAAGATTTCTGGAGCAGTTGTCTTCTCAGTTTAACAACCCATTATAGCACAATTGTAGACAAAGTTATTACAACTTTTCCGGCCAATCCTCATCCACTTCGGGGATCCTTCGCAAGGCACCCATGAATATATCTCTATATATCTATCACCAGTAGTTCTAGGACCACAAACAATGATGATACGCTCCCCACATCCTCTAAATGCGATACCCCAACCGTCCATATTGTGTGCTATTTCAGGCAACCCCCCAATAACCACCCATTCTTTGTTAGTCTTGTTATACATCTTCAGTTCCATTGCTACACAATCGGCAGCATATAATTCATTGCTCGCCACTGCAAGCAGCGGAGGAGCCATTGTAGGCCCCCTACCAGCAGGCCACATGTTGGGAATTTCAGTCCACTTTTGGGCATCCAGATCATACTCTTCTCCACAAGTCAATTGATTTGTACCAGGACTGCTAATCCCTCCTATTACATAAAACTTACCATCCATAAACACCCCAGAACTCAATTTTCGCGGCGTAATTAGACTAGGGATTTTCTTCCAAGTCCCTGTCTCACTGTCGTAACTCTCCACCGCATCCATGATCTTTCCATTTCGATCCACACCACCTGCAAAGATTGCAATATTTTTAAAACTGGCTGACCCAAACATCCATCTGGGTTCATTCATTGGCAGCCCTTGTGACCATGAATTTGTTAGTAAATTGTACTTGTAGATACCCGGACCTAACATATCATTGCCTAAAACCAGTAGCTCGGTGCCAACTGCCATGGACTCTTTATCTGAGAGCTGGAAGGCTATATCAGGATCCATTATTGGTAGATTCATCCATTTCTCGCTGATGGGATCAAAAGCTTCCCACTCCAATTGCTGACAAGAAAAGTAGACCCAATGTTCAATTACTTGATAACTGCTTCTTAGTTTATAGAGTTCACCGCTCCTAATGAGCTCACGAAAACTACGGTTTAGTGATGCTATACAAGCATAGTTGTATCTTGGCAAAGCAATTAGACTTTTTATCGATAGGTCGCGACCAATTACATGGAACAAAGAGTTCATGCTCAAAAAGTGCTGGTTATCTTTCCAGTGGACGCTTCCTTTTCGAATTTCTAAACGCTCAATTTCATTATCCTCGTTGGTTTCAAATTTCTTTGAGGTAGAAGAATGTGGATCTGCCAACACGTTTTCCTGGTTCATAGATCACTTTTTGAGTAAATAAAAATTTACTTCATTATACTTGATCACCTACAAGATCACGTTCGTATTAAGGATCATCAACATACATTTATGAAATATACATATTATGAGAACCTATACGTTATATTAAGGAAAATCTAATGAGAAATTAAGGTATAATTACATAAAGAGAACATAATACTAATGTATTATGTACACCTAGTTTGTTTTAACATTTATGCTAAACTATTAGTGTGTTTGATTGTTGATCTACACAAAATAATATTTTATATAGAAGCAAACTCCAAAAACACCAAGATACTTGCAAAAGTTAAATAAAAAGATACAAATCTAAACCGTACAAGGTAATACTATAAATTGATTAATTCCCTTTCTCTACGATACAGAATGTGATTTAGTTTATTTCTTGTTATTAATTTAATGGAAATGGCCCAAATCAGTGCATCTAAAACTTGCACGATCATGTGTGTAAAGCAACAAACAAAACCGGGTACAAAAATATATAGTTTTTGGTATTAGAGTTAAGTTATCTGAGAAAGGGTAAATTAAATGAGAAGGGTAAAAAAAAATATAAAAAAAAGACACAATAGATAACAAAATATCACACAATGCCAATAATATAACACAATCTTTAGGAAAAAAGACACAATGAATCGCATAAAAATACACAATGACAAAAAAGAAAGGCATCATGCCAAATAAAATGACACATTGATCTAAAAAAATCTAAAATCTTCAAGATAAAAATCCAAAAGCGAAAACCTAAAGTCATTGATTAATCTATTTTCTTAACCAAAACCAAACTTAGTTTAAAATGTTTGCTTAGAAATACCTGAAATATGTTTATAAAAGCTAGAAATATATGAAAATATGTATGGTGCGTTCTGTTTGGTTAATTTTGGTTAAGTGAGGGTACATAAAAAATTGATAATTGATTTTTGGTTAATTCGGTTTTTTGTAATTCAGTTGTCATTTAATTGTTTTTTAATTAATTCGGGTTTCAGTTGTTTCAATTCGTTTAATCTATTTTTTTTGTTCAATTTCAGTTAGTGGTTCGGTTATTGTTCATCCCAAGACATTATTAATCATGTACCATATTAACTATTTCATAGAAATTAAAAACTACAGCAATACTATACTAAACTTAAGACAATAAAATCCTCAACTTTACAGTGTGATTTAAATATATATATATATATATACTAATGTAAAAAATATTGGGTGGATGCAGAGGGGGTCGTGTAAATTAAAGGTAAAACGTTTATTATTATTTTAATAATCATTGAGTAAGTATTGTTATAATATAGTATAGACATAGAGAGAAGTAGATACGTATTGAATTATCATTTATTAAATTAATTAAATTATTATATCTGTCAAACACATTATTGTATGTGTTATATGCAAACCAAAAAAATGTAAGCTTTTATAAATTAAGTTTTATTTTTCATTCGTATGACTTTATTTTTGTTCAAGACTGATGTGGCGAGGGTGCTGAGGAGGAGGTTAAGGAGAAGACCTAGCCCCTCCTCGCATACCTATGGTTTGCGGTGTAATTGTGAGCCAGGTCACGCATATCATTCCACATTCTCTCTCTCTCTCTCTCTCTCTCTCTCTCTCTCTCTCTCTCTCTCTCTCTCTCTCTACTAAAAAAATACAACGGATTAGTTTTAACATATATTAAATGGTGGAGGCGGGATGAGATGGCATGAGATGAAATTAAGAAGGAAATGAGAGATGAACGATAAGAATAACATATAGTTTAAGTGAGAACCCAAAAACATAATTTAACTAAAAACATAATTTAAGGAAAAGCTAATGATAAATGTGTAAACATCATGTAAAGACTTTATTTTATATTTACTAGAACTATTAATATTTTTGATTGGTGATTATAATATATATATATATATATATGAAAAGACAACTTTAAAGTGTACAACGTAATACGATAAATTAATTAGTTTCCTCTCACAACCGAATGTAATCTATTTTATGTAAATTACTTAAAACATTGAGTTGACATTTCCAAGAACATGTTTGTAAAGCAAAGAATAAAAATTGATGCCAAAAAACTTAATTTTCAGTGCTAATTTTTTTTTTTTTTTTTTTTTTGAACGGCAAATTTCTACTCCTTGTGAGACTTGAACTCATGACCTCTCCTTAGGTGTTTCTAAATTAAAGTCTATCTATTTAATTGTAGTTTGAGAGAGCTAACTTACGAAAATCAGTTGCAAGAATAAAATAGAGCGAATAGAGAACCCCACCGTATGGAATTCTACTTAATTTATACCTTTTCTTTGAACTTGGATGGGATGCAAGTAGCTTTTCCCCCCTAGCTTCGCCAATGGTAGATTATTGAAAAATGAAGATGAAGGACTTCATTTGAATATGAGAAAATTTAGAATATGATATACCTATTCTCTTTTCTATTTATACAAGGTAGATGTTATAGGATTTAGAGAGAGAAAGATATAGGATTTAGAGAGAGAACAAAGAAAGTGATGAAAAACGCTTGTCTTAAATTTATCACTCCCCTCGGTAATCATTTATTTATTTTTCTTTATTCTCTTTTTCTATATTTACTTTTTGTAAGTTTTATTTGTTAAACTCATTATAAAAAAATCACAAACCACAAGCAATGTGAACCGCAACAAATTAAGTTTTTGTTAGTATGTTGTGAATTATGTTTCATCCAAGCCCTCTCATTGTGTAAAATAAATTATTTATGCGCATAAGAATACAAATCAACTAAAAATATTAGATGAATGAGTTTTTTCATATTATACATTTTCATTCTTATTTTTATTCACTTGATTAAAATTGTTGTTTTTTCATATTATAGTACATTAATTTCTATGTTACACCATAAAACATATTTTATCACATCATATTAGATTTATCTATTCCTGAAAGCTTCCGGATATAATCTAGTATAACTATACTTAAAATATGCATTTTCTATTAACGTACGTGGATGGAATGTAAGTAGTTTTTCCGCTAAGCTTCACAAATGCATATAACTCAATATATTATTAAAGAATAAGATGAAGGACTGAATTTGAATACGGAAACTATATAATATAAGTAAAAGATCAAATACAAATGGGCTTAACCAACTAAAGATGAGAAACATGAGAAGTAAAGAGGAATTTTTTTTTTCCTTTTTTAATCTTTTTCCCATCTGCTTAAACACTCTTTCTAGATGAATGGTATAAAAAATTAGCTTAGTTACATCATTAGAGTAATTACAGTAGTTTAAACTAAGTAATTACGTAATTACGTTACACTTACCTTCCCCAATATAATATAATATACTCTCCTTCACTTCGCACGTTAACGGTTATCTGTATGATAAGAACCATTTGTACAAGAATCTTCCCCAATATAATATTATATACCTCTTCTTTTTTAAATATATATTTTTTTCTAACGGTTTATTTCCTCCCCCATTTTTTACACCGTTTTATTACACCCCATTTTACATCCCCTTTTAAATTCAACATTTTGGTCTTTTATGAGGCTTGAACTTCCAACTTTCTCGTCCTAAGACCTTTGCCACCACACACAAAGGATGTGGCTCTTTTTGAAATATATATTAGGAAGATGATATGGGATTTAGAAAGAGAAAGAAATAGGATTTAGAGAGAGAAGAAAACATGACAAAAACTCTTAAAATCATCACTCCTCCCCTTTATCATGTGTTCTTTATTTTCAATTTTTATATTTACTTTTTGAATGTTTAATTTGTTAAACACATTATCACATTGATTTGTACGCAAACAAAAAAAACAATGTGTGAACTTCAACAAATTAAGGTTATCTGGTGTGTGATGAGTTATTTAAGATGCAAGCCCCAGCCATTTATGCCTCACCACTTGTGGTGCGGTGGATGGTAAAAGTGTTGGGGTTTTAAAAGGGGGTTAGGAGTTCAAGGCTCATTAGAGGCAAAAAATGATGTATTCAAAGGGGGAGAAATTAGCCGTTCAAAAAAAAAAAAAAAAAAAAAAAAAAAACCCTCCCATTTTGTAAAACATTTTAGGAGAACAAGAATAAAATTTAATTTAATTAATATTAAGATGGCTACAAATCGTGTATACCCGACCTGTTAAGACACAAACACGAAACATGTATACCCGAACACGACACGATAACTTATCATGTATTTTTTTCTAAACCTGAAAATGAACCTGTTTATACCTGGTTTACACGATAAGACACGATAATACTGGTTTATACCAGGTTAACACGATAAGACACGATAATACCTATTTATATTAGGTTAATACGATAATACACAAACATGTTTTCCAAATCCGACACGTTCAATGGGTATTATCAAGTATTAAAAAGGTAGAATTCCACCTATAAAAAACGTATAACTCCAATACTCCACCCCCACAACCTATATGTTTTTAAAAAAAAAATCCTTAAAATGTCTTATCGGGTACTAAACAGGTAAACAAGTATTTAACCTGTTTAGACACAAAAATTAACAGGTATATTTCGTGTCTACCTGTTTAGGACACGAAACATGTTAAAGCCATACCTGTACCTGTTAAAACCGTGTAGGTTCGTGTCGGGTATTCGTGTTCGTGTCTAAAATTGCTAGCCCTACTAAAAAGGTTATAACACTTTTTTTATATCTTTACTAGGTTATTCCCGGGAGCATCCCGAGATAGACAAATCCAACATGATGTCACAAAATATGTGTACTATAAAAATAATAGGGCGTTTTTTCACGGGGAAAAAATTTGTAAAGAATTTGGTATCAAATGATATATCATGATGATGATAGGCGATTCTAATATATAAAGTGAGCATTTATTAAAGAATGACATACATGTTCAATCTTTATTATGGATACACAATCAATCATCTTTTCATGTTTCCCGACTGTTTTTAACTCATACATAATTTAAGTAT
Source organism: Ambrosia x helenae (assembly GCA_030844895.1). Classification (NCBI taxonomy): domain Eukaryota; kingdom Viridiplantae; phylum Streptophyta; class Magnoliopsida; order Asterales; family Asteraceae; genus Ambrosia; species Ambrosia x helenae. Next base: position 105,395,045 of record CM061224.1, read on the forward strand.
CTATTTCAATAATCACCGCATAAAAAGTCGTTTTCTTTTTTAGTTTTTTGTATAGCACTATGGTTCTCGTTGGAAAGATAATAAAATGCTCGTTAATTTTAATTTAGTGTATTTGTTTTTCCAAAACAATGTCATATAAAAAAGTTATCTGCGTTTGAAAAAAGTTATCTGCCATGCACATGAGAGAGAAATAATTTATTTTTATTTTAAATCACTAATGATATGGCTTGCTAGCACACTCAAAGAGGGAGGTTACTCTCTTTGAATGCCATGTAGGATTTTAGGCTTTGGTTTTTTTTATAATAGATAGATACGCGAGGAAATAAAGTTGAATATGATGTTAAACATTTATCCAAATAGTAACGTATGACAATGCTACTAATGAGGTTTGATCCTAATGGTCACACTACAAGGAATGATGTCTAGTTAAGTATTGAAAAGAGTTTAATTAGAAGACAGAGCATGAATTACTGAGGTGAATAATTAATTATTTAGAGAAATAGATATAATAATAACCCCATAATATTGATCATTATTATTTGACGAAATAATAGTTAAATTAATCTTAATTGTAAACTAGTATCTAGGATCTACGCGTTATGGTTGGACTGTCAAATAGAACCTAAAGAGACGTAAAAACATACCAGACAGCCATACATGTGTGTAGCGTGTTAATTCACGAATTTAGACCAACATGTAAAACATTATCTTTTCGTAAAAAAAATGTGTGATAACTAAACATCCTCTCCTAAACATCCTCTCTCATTCTGCTTCGACTGTGAGAGTATATTAGATAGTATATGTTTGGTATATCGTACCCTGTCGAAGTAGTTTAGAATAGATTCCATTTTGTTTATTCAATTATTTGAATCTTTTATGTACATCTCTTCCCATAATTATAGGGATCGCTTGTCACTATATATATATTCACTGTTGATGAGAAGATAACCAATTGATTGAGCCAATCCTGTTAGTAATTGTCACACCCCCAAATTTCACTTGCGGGGTTTTACCGCGAAGCTTGTGACATACCAGGATCCAAGTCAACGGTCACAATAAACGACAACTATATGATATGAAAATTAACGTAATAAACCAACCACACAGTTTTAAAGTTTCATAAACCATGACACAGATAGCGGAAGCATAATAAGTTTTACAGACCAAATCCAAAAGTAAGTAGTTTAACCAACAAGTTCAAAGATATGCAAGACCCAAATGAGACGCAGTGAGACCCAGTGCGCCTAAGACTCCCTGCTACCTTAGCGACCTGAGAAAACATGCAAAGTTAGTCAACACATACAGTGCCGGTGAGTCACAGAGATAAAGTTTGCAAAAGTTTGTAACGTTTGTAATCCAGACCCAACAATCCTTACATCTATACCTGATGCTAGCTAGACATCGTTACATGATACTCTAGTGTCGTGAACCACTGCTGAACGTTAGAATGCCTCTATGCCCGTCACCGGTTCATCACCCAGTGCCGTAAAGTTTGGTAGGACAAATATGCACTCGCCACCGTCCTTCAATAGGCCCGAGTAGGGCTTGCTAGGCCCAATAGATCTATTCACACTTTCCCAGCTATGTATCCAGATATTAATGGTTCACTAAAAGTTTGAGAGGTCTTTACCTATGAATAAATGTCACTAAGTATCCATGTGATATAATGTAATATGTTGGTCTAAAAGTTTGTAAGTTTGTACCCCATGTTTCTCCCCCAAAAGTATGAAAACAGTAAAGAATGGGGCTGTGACACTCACCTTAGCTTGCTTTCCTTAATAAAGACACAATCCTAATAGTCCCAAATACCGGCGATCTATCACAAAGTTTGTATAAGTTTTTTGACTAATAACTCTTAGGTTAACTAGTCCTCGATTGTCTAGATCATGACTAAGTATGTTTGAAAACGTGTTTGACTGTTAACCCGACACAACAGAAAGACCCGACATCCCGTTGGTTACCAATTACATAAACTAATCAAGTACATATAGATTACACATAAGGTTTAAGCATAAAATACTTAGTTTGCATCAAAAATCGCACATATCAAGCTGTGAGGTCGAATCAGTATGCATAAGAAGTTCATTCGACCCATATGGGTCTTGATTCGATCCACATGATGTTCATTCGACCTAACACATGTTTATTCGACCTTAACACATGTTAATTTGACCAAAATGAAGTTCCTTCGACCTGATTTAAGTTCATTCGAACCCCATGATATCGGTTTGACCCTTCGACTATCTGGTTCGACCCAAATTCTGCAACAACACATAAAACGCACCAAATCGCATTTAAACAGGCTGAAAACATCACAAAATATCATCATTCACAGCAGTCAACTATCATTAACCTATCCCCACAAAACCCTACCAATTTTACTCTAAAATCAGTCCGTTTTACAACTTACCCAAAATGGCATATGGAAATGTCTCATCAATGCATGTAAACTTTACCCAAAATGGAAACTTATCAAAATCATCTATTTATCAGCTTAATATGCTCAGACTATCATGTATATGAAAACCCCTAATCATTTCATCAACAATAACATCATGAACAAACCCTAGATCTAACACAAAACCCCCAAAATGGGCAAAACATCAACATCCATCAACTTGTAACCTAAGATAACTATAAACCACCATCTATAACAACCCTAAATTATTGCTAAAACATCACACAACATTTAATAATCAAACAACACATAATACATCATTAAACACCATTAACACATGTTATTTTGTATAAAAACTCATTATAAATGATGAGGTTTTGTTAAGAAAGATGTTAGAAAGGTTTTTATTCATGAAAACCATCTTAGAACAGATCTGGACCATTGGGGTTTAACAAAAACGAATGAAAAATACTTAAAAAGGATTTTAGATCAAGAACACACCTTAGATCTTCTCTTGTTTATGATATAGAAGGTGTTTATAGGTTAGCATCTGAAAAACAAGGTCAACAACTCCTTTTTACACGTTTAAGTTTGAGAGAGAGCACTTAGAGGCATTTAGGGTTTGTGAAATAATGAAAAACTGCAAAGTATGGTATTTATACTCCATGTTCGTTCGCACCCTGCAAGGGTCGAGGGAGTTTAAAAAGTGGTCGAATGGACTTGACCAAACTGGTTCGCACCTTTGACTGGGTCGAACCAGTTTCCCAAAATTCCATTTTTTTGTTGTTTTGTCGTTTTAAAGCGTTTTAACACATCCTAACACATGAACATGCAATCCTAGCATATGTTAAGCATGTATAATCATAAAAACACCTTTTAAACACGTGTTTTCAAATAAAATAACATATATGGATCAATCAATGTTTGTCACTTAATTCAATTCATGTAATTCACCAACAACAAGACTCAAGACTCGTGTGTACATAAAATAACCCCAATGATCCTCTGAATCATTGAACCCTGGACAATACGTAATGTAACCCGACTCAACTGACCCAGTTAAGTACGTTAATAAATGTTTTTCTCTAAGGTAGACTTATATATTTGAAAAATTATCAACCTGAATATGTCGGGTGTATCTTCTTTTGGGAAGGCTCACCCCCTTCGGCATGTTCCCTTGGTTTTTTCCGCACGTCCTTCACAAGATGCGCTAATGACTTTATTGCATTTTCAATTTCCATCTTGAGGCTGTAGCAGTTGTCCGTCAAGTGCCAATAATCTTCGTGGTACTCGCAGTACTTAGAATTATCGACGTTCTTTTTATCACGACTCAACTCTCGTGGCTTTGGGAATTGGATCTGCTCCGTCTTCAGGACCTCGGAAGGTGTCTTAGACAATTGGGTTCAGTCATAGTTTTTTCTATGATGTACCTTCTGATCACATGAGCCCTTTGAGTTGAGATAATTTCACGCATCTTGTGCAGAGGATTATTTCCCTTCGTCTGCTGCGCCAGAGATTCTGGACCAGACAGAATGTTTCCCTTTTCCTTTGTTATTGGAGGTCGCGTGGTGGTTGCTGCTCTGATGCATACTTTTGTTACAATGAAAGGAACGCTCCGAGGATGCGTAGACCTTCGCAGCTTCACTCACTTAGTCCCAAGCGGTAGGTACACCGTCTTTTCCAGTAAGGCACTTCATTAAATCATCATTTCTTTCCTCGTGAATGAATGCTGCATGGGTAAGTTCTTTTCCACACCCCAGTTGAAGAGCTTCCTTATTGTACCGAACTATATAATCTTCCAACGATTCATTCTCATTGCGCGTGCACAACAGAATGTGTGCCTTATCCTTCTTGTGCGTTCGTAGATGTGAAAAGTGATTCTTGAACTTTTTGATTAAGTCATCAAAATCCACCAAGCTTCCAACGGGCAATCTTTCATACTAAACTCTAGCTGCCCATGTTAGTGTTTGAACAAACAAGTGACACCAAGCTTGTACGGGCCAAAGTTTAGAGCTTCCCGCGCAGTCGAAAGCATGCAGGTGATCGTCTGGATCACGTAGACCATCATATTTCCCAATCGTACTTGGGAGCTTGCATTCTTGAAGCATTGGGGCCAAAGCTATTCGTGCGCAAAACTTTGACCGTTCTGCAAAGGTTTTTGGCATATAGGGCTTGTACAAATCATCATCCTTTGGTGCAGGATTGCTTGCAACCGATTTTTAGCGTTTTTTTGCGATTGAAATCATATTGGACCTCATCCTTAGATTTATAGCCACCGGGTTCCTCGTTGAGGTTGACGTGGTCTTGACCGCGAGTATTTCTACCACAGTCTCCACCACGTACCGCCTGACGAGGTCCCGTTGGATGACGGCCATTGTTGTTTTCCGGAGGTGAATCAGGATCATCCTCTAGAGTACCAAAACTCAGAGTCTTATGAGCATTAAGCTTAGCCTTTTCAAGAACCATCTTCTGGTACTCGGCTATTGTTTTGGAGTTTTGACTGGCTAACCATTTGTACGGATCTACCAGAGATTGGTTATCCTGTTTCTTCTTACCACCTGATAGTCCACCCCTGAGTGGGATGAACTGGAATGATGAAGGTGGTTGCTTCTGTGTTACATTCTTTGTTATGGTGTTTGGTGCAACAACATCGATCTGGTCGTCGATCGTTGCATCAACATCGGCCGTGTTTTGGTTTGCACCATTCGGAGAATCCATAGTTGCTAGCTTGAAAGATGAAAAAACCAATAGTGATAGCGCCAATGAAGAAACAAATAGTCTTACCTCCTCTTAGGTATGATAAGATTATTGTATTCCACATAGTTAATCCTTCACTAGCAGTCTTGGATTGAATGGCCTGCAAACAAAAGTATGACGTGAGTAGGGAGACGACTACACGAGGTAGCAGTTTATGACACAAACGTGGGTGAATGGGGATACTATCGAATGATAGCTTTTTGGGTTAGCAAAAAGTGTCCTCTCTATTAGGGATATGACCCTTCATATAGAGGTGGACGTATGCCTCCACTACCCTAAACCCTAGTCTTAATGGGTCGGAGCCTGATTAGGGTTGTCTCTCCTACCCTTGGTTATATTAGTAAGGTAGTTATGAAGGGCTAAATATATGGAAAGGATGGAACGATTTACTGCCTTTATCGCTGTGCGCGCGGACTTTACTCCTTAATTGGTGCATGATGTGGACCATGCATGACATGCGTGTGTGATGCCCTGCGCATGGGTTCCTTTTGCACAGTCTTAAAACCGGGTTTGGGTATGGCCACTAATTTGTTTAGTACCCAATCTCATCATATGTATACCGCTTCATCCTGAAAACCATTTAGAAACGCAGATTTATGTCTATCTGACAGACTTTCCAGCCATTTTGTGTAGCCAATGCTAATACTAAAAGAATGGTTTCTAGTCTATTGGTATGGGCAAAAACATTTGTTAGTGCACCGCAGTGTATCTTCCCAAGTTTAAGATTGCCAGATATGAAGACGTGAAGACCAAAGACCATTAGCTAGATCTTAGGGGGACTCTGTGAACGTCTTTCAGGACATACCTAGCTCAGTGATTGGTTAAGTCCGCAGATCACTAGCTAGGTCCAAGGGGGAGACTATTGGTGCACTTCTTGTATGTCCCCAGCTAATGATAGGTCGTTATTAGTCGTAGGAATGATTGTATAGTGTTTTAAATGTTATCGGGTTGCATTATATTTTTTATATAGGCTTAGGGGTATTTTGGGAATTATTATTGTGCCATACATGTGACACCCACATGTATGAACGCCATACATGTTCTAGAGAGGGAGGTGTATGATAACCACTATAAATACCCCATGCCTTAGTCGTTTTGTAACTTTTGCCATTTCCAATACAAGTGCAACCGTTTTGTGTGTGTTTATGTGTTTGTGCTCCCCAAATATTATTATTATCTCATCCATAAACACTCACCCATAACAACTAATCAGATTATTGATTCCGCCTTTAATCTAAAACACGCGCAATATATCGTTTCTTGTTCAGGAACACGATCCTAGAACATCATTATAATTAATACCGAGTTGTTGCTTGTATCCCTTCACAATTAAGTGTGCCTTGTGCTTATGTGTTTCACCTTTTTCTTTTAACTAGGTTTTATAAACCCATTTTTCTCCTATGGGTTTGTAGCGCTTTGGTGGTTCAACTAAATCACATGTTTCATTTTTCATAATTTCATTATCCATTGCTTCTTTCGCAATTCATGTGATTACAGTGATCCAAGCAAGCAATTAATGTGATTACAGTGATCCAAGCAAATTTTCTAAGGAGAATGTTGAAAGGTCCTTAGGTTCCTCGATGACCACTACAATGGATTGAAATTTTCTGATTAGACTTCGTAAAATCTCTTCAAACAGATGCCTTCAATTGGTTTTTCCATTAATCCTTAAATGATTTATCAAAATAATTACTCGATTGTAATGATCTCCTACGGTATCTAGCTCCTAAATTTTAAGGTTGTCAAATTCACATCTTAAGGTTTGTAATTATTAGAAAGTATATATTTGGTAGTATATTTGATGCAAATGGTAAGCTCTGTTTAAGGAATGTGAATCTTATTGATGATGTGACTACTTATCGTAGTTTGGCCGGTGCACTATAATACCCCACTTTCACAAGATTGGATATCACGTATGTTGTACTATGGGTTAATCTTGATGCGTAATTGGATACGGGTCGATTATGTGGTTCAGCTGCAAACGGGTTGCAGAAATTTGGTTTAATTAGTCACATGTTTTTAGTGTTTTATTTAGTCAAAAGTTATGGGTTAGTGGGTAGGTTAGTTGCCCTTTCTTAGGAGAAGTGTTCTATTTTTCTATTTAAAGTAAGTTTCTTTGTTGAATGAATGCAAGGGTTTAAACTCTAAACTAGAGTCCCATATTAGTAAGTTTGTGTGTGTAATTGAAGCTTAAAACCCAACAAGTACAATAAGTCCACATGATCACGCATGCTCCACGTACATAATATCTTAGTGCCTTAAAACAAACTTTGAGGTATGTTCAGGGAACTATCTATCATGGTATTCATATGCATAAGTCTTCTACTTCTCCCGTTGCCTATACAGATGTCGACTAGGTCGAATGCCCTGATACGCGCCATTGTACTTCCAGATATTGTGTTAAATATTAGGACAACTCAATTTCTTGGTTTTAAGCGTTAGATATCTTTGTTCTGATCCATTGCCAAGGCCTAATATATATTAAGGAGTAGCTAATGTCATTGCCGAAATTTGTTGGATACGTAATTAGCTTTTGGAACCTTATCATTCACCACCAAAGCCTCCATTGTCAATTGCGATAATGTTAGTTCAATCTGCCTTGCTAGTGATTTAGTGCAACACCAAAGGACTAAATGTATTGAGATGGATATCTACTTTGATAGGGAGAAGGTTCAATTGGGTCTCATTCGGGTTCTTCACGTTTTTTCTCATTAGCAGTTTAGCCTACATTTTCACCAAAGGTTTATCGAGAGTTTTATTTCAAAACTTCTGCTTCAATCTCAGCATCCTCTCTCATTCTGCTTCGACTGTGAGAGTGTATTAGATAGTATATGTTTGGTATATCATTTATTCAATTATTTGTATCTTTTTGTGTACATCTTTTCCCATAATTATACGGATCGCTTGTTGACGAGAAGATAATCAATTGATTGAGCCAATCCTATTAGTCATCTTACAACCTTAACCTTTTCTTCATCCCAATATGCATTATATGGCATATCCCATGCATATTTGGTAAACCACTAATTAGCAATTTTTGTAGATGATATGAGATATAGGAAGTTAAATATGACCTTAAATAAAATGTATTATTAGTGATACCACTAACCCACAAGACCACTTAATTAACTATCGCTCTTCTTGACTATCTCGATCCAATCAAATCAACACATCTTTACCAAGTACGTCTCACATAAGAGGGGAATAAAACATAAGGTAATCCGTCGATTACGTAAAATTAGGTGTTGAGTTTGCAACAGTTATTTCTGCTGGATATTTTTTCAGATCACCATAAGTTACCTAAATAGACACATATCCTTTTGCCTGGCTTGCAAAAATAAGAACTAACAAATTAATAATCATGACTTCATTGGTTGTTTATGTAAATCAAAGCAAGGCCAGAATAAGAAGCTTGCTTGTAAATACTCATAAACTAAGACATATAACTACTAGAAAATAGCATTTTTCTGCTTCAACCATTTCCGACGGACATCCCACGAACGATAATTTCCCACAAGCTTATAAAAAAACCCTTAAATTTCCCCAGAATTTCCGACCAAATAGACACATTAGTTCACTTAGCTTTTGAATCATTTGGAAGATTTCTCGACTAGTTGTCTTCTCAGTTTAACAACCCATTATAGCACAATTGTAGACAAAGTTATTACTACTTTTCCGTCCAATCCTCATCCACTGTGGTGGCCCTTCGCAAGGGACCCATGAATATATCTCTATATATCTATCGCCAGTAGTTTTAGGACCACAAACAATGATGATACGCTCCCCACATCCTCTAAACGCGATACCCCAACCATCCATATTGTGTGCTATTTCTGGCAATCCCCCAATAACCACCCATTCTTTGTTAGTTCAATCTGCCTTGCTAGTGATTTGGTGCAACACCAAAGGACTAAACGTATTGAGATGGATATCTACTTTGATAGGGAGAAGGTTCAATTGGGTCTCATTGGGGTTCTTCACGTTTCTTCTCATTAGAAGTTTAGCCTACATTTTCACCAAAAGTTTATCTAGAGTTTTATTTGAAAACTTCTGCTTCAATCTTAGCATCCTCACTCATTCTGCTTTGACTGTGAGAGTGTATTAGATAGTATATGTTTGGTATATCATTTATTCAATTATTTGTATATTTTTGTGTACATCTTTTCCCATAATTATAGGGATCGCTTGAAACTCTCTCTCTATATATATATATATTCATTGTTGATGAGAAGATAATCAATTGATTGAGCCAATCCTATTAGTAATCTTACAACCTTAACCTTTTCTTCATCCCAATATGCATTATATGGCATATCCCATGCATATTTGGTTAACCACTAATTAGCAATTTCTGTAGATGATATGAGATATATGAAGTTCAATATAACCTTAAATAAAAGGGATTATTAGTGATACCACTAACCCACAAGACCACTTAATTAACTATCGCTCTTCTTGACTATCTCGAGCCAATCAAATCAACACATCTTTACCAAGTATGTCTCACATAAGAAATTGTCGATTAAGATTAACTTTCAACACTATAAATGGATGCCGTAAGGGTCTGGAATTTTGAATTCGGTGTAATATCCAACTAAACAAAAAAATTGTGTTTCTAAGAGGGGTAGAATATGAGTGCATAAAATTTTTATGTTTGTTTCAGTGATCCAAGAGATCTGACTATAAACCAGTCACATGAATTAATAAATACTCGCGATAAGATTATGCAACCAGGAATAGACAATCACAAGACAGTGTGGTTGCCATGATCATGAAATTTCCGATTTTGGTAGGTCAATTAAAGGATTAATGTGCACCATTTACCGGATTTAATGAAGATAGTTGGGTATAAAACATAAGGTAATCCGTCGATTAAGTAAAATGAGGTGTTGAGTTTGCAGCAGTTATTGCTGATGGATATTTTTTTCAGACATAAGTTACCTAAGTAGACACATATCCTTTTGCCTGGCTTGCAAAAATAAGAACTATGAAATTAATAATCATGACTTCATTGGTTTTTATGTAAAGCAAAGCAAGTCCAGAATAAGAAGCTTGATTGAAAATACTCAAAAACTAAGACACATAACTACTAGAAAATAACATTTTTTTTCCTACAACCATTTCCGACAGACTTCCCACGAACGATAATTTCCCATAAGATAGAAAAAAAGAAAAAAAACCTTAAATTTCCCCACAATTTTTGACTAAATAGTAGGGCTGGCAATGGGTAACCTGTTAAGACACGATAAGACCTGTTTGACTGAAAAGTACACTATTTGATTTTTTGACTTTTTTTAATACTTAGAATTAAGAGGCAAAAATCTTTCATTTCCCTTTTTTGGTACATAAAACATAAAACTGTGTTATAAACATGAGATATAAATGAGTTAAACGAGTCGTGTTCATGTTTAGAACTTGATTTGTTCGCGCGCATCAGAGATCTGTTAACCTGTTAGGGACACGATTTGCCAGCCCTACTAAATAGCCACATCAGTTCACTTAGCTTTTGAATCATTTGGAAGATTTCTTGACCAGTTGTCTTCTCTGTTTAACAACTCATTATAGCACAATTGTAGACAAAGTTATTACTACTTTTCCGGCCAATCCTCATCCACTGCGGTGGCCCTTCGCAAGGGACCCATGAATAAATCTCTAAATATCTATCTCCAGTAGTTATAGGACCACAAACAATGACGATACGCTCCCCACATCCTCTAAATGCAATACCCCAACCGTCCATATTGTGTGCTATTTCAGGCAACCTTCCAATAACCACCCATTCTTTGTTATTCTTGTTATACATCTTCAGTTCCATTGCTATATAATCAACAGCATATAATTCATTGCTTGCCACTGCAAGCAGCGGCGGAGCCATTGTAGGCCCGCCACCATCAGGCCACATATTGGGAATTTCAGTCCACTTTTGGGCATCCAGTGTAAGTGCATGATGTCCCTAGGCTAGTATATATGTTGTTTGGACGTGTTTCGGGGTGTTTGGAGACGTTTATACGCGTTTTGGGGTGTTTGGGAACCTGCGGGCGAGTAGGAGGATCAGTCTAGCGAATACAATTCTATTCGCCAATATTCATGCGAGTACGATGCTATCCACCATATCAAACTAGCGAGTAGGCCATAATCACTAGTATAAACTGGCGAGTAGCATTATATTCGCATGAATATTGGCGAATAGAATTGTATTCGCTAGAATGATCCTCCTACTCGCCTGCAGGTTCCCAAACACCCCAAAACGCGTATAAACGTCTCCAAACACCCCGAAACACGTCCAAACAACATATATACTAGCCTAGGGACATCATGCACTTACAGACTCCCCTTGGACCAGGCTAGTATACGTACAGCGATTACATAAGACATCGTTTATAACAACTGCCAACAACTTTACACACTCAAAATTGAGAACATACAAAACAAACATAACATAAACAAGACACGCAGCATCTTCAATCTTCATCAAATCGACATTGTCCCGATCCTAGAAAGTCTTGACCAGTCGCATCCCGCATGAACTTTGTTGGCGTGACAGAAACGAATCACCCGTTGATACTTCAATGCTTGATCGTCTTCGGCCTTCAAATGTTGTATGGGATACAGGAACAGTGTCTCCACGTCTTTCTCTGAGCAGTTTATCAGCCACATCGGATCCCATATCCTGATTTTCCTGCATGGTTTTGGTGAGTTGCTCAAGACTATCACGGCTTCTGTTGTCTCTGCATCATAATGCCAGTAGTAGAACTTAGAAGAGAAGTCTTGTTCAACCGGGACCAATGGAATCTTCGAAGCGGTTTCAGGTGGCTTGATTGTGTTTTTCCAGATAGGACTCTTTGTGACGGGATGAAGCTTGTTCGTCATGATGGATCTAGGGTACTGTGGTTTGAACTTATCCCATCCTTCAGCACTTTCTCTTCTCAGAATATAGTAGAAGCCTTTAAGATCACCGATAGCCTCATGATACAAAGGATAATGCAATCTAACTAGATCACGAATATGCCAGAAAGGCAGACTGAGGACCTTCTTGTACGGCTGAAAGTAAAGTAGACCATCCTACCATTTCACTCCCAACATCCTAGCATGCTTGATGTAGGCCCAGCTGATCACACTTCCCGAATATAATGCTACTCGCCAGTTTATACTAGTGATTATGGCCTACTCGCTAGTTTGATATGGTGGATAGCATCGTACTCGCCTATACTGTCCTGTACGAGTACGGGAGGTATAAATAGGCCCAATCATTGCCCTAATCATTAGTTCTTGCCACACACACTCTCCAAACACCCTCCCTTGGTCTGTAAGGTCTGATTTGATCATTGTAAACACTCGAGCTCTGTTTTAGTGATAAATCTTTAATCTTTTGACCCATTTGTGTGTGTTAATTACTCGTATATCATTGTTTCATATTCGTTTCTGTTATTAGAACATATTTAGAGGATTCCGCACTCTGAATATCAAGCTCGTGATTGTTGGGTGGCCGTTAGTCGATCTTACATCCAGATCATACTCTTCTCCACTAGTCAATTGATTTGTACCAGGACTGCTTATCCATCCTATTACGTAAAACTTACCATCCATAAACACCCCAGAACTCAATTTTCACGGCTTAATTAGACTAGGGATTTTCTTCCAAGTCCCTTTCTCACTGTCGTAACTCTCTACCGCATCCATGATCTTTCCAGTTTGATCCACACCACCTGCAAAGATTGCAATATTTTTAAAACTGGCTGACCTAAACATCCATCTGAGTTCATTCATTGGCAGCCCTTATGACCATAAATTTGTTCGTAAATTGTACTTGTAGATACCCGGACCTAACATATCATTGCCTAAAACCAGTAGCTCGGTGCCAACTGCCATGGACTCTTTATCTGAGAGCTGGAAGGCTATATCAGGATCAATTATTGGTAGATTCATCCATTTCTCGCTGATGGGATCAAAAGCTTCCCACTCCAATTGTTGACAAGAAAAGTAGACTCAATGTTCAATTACTTGATAACTGCTTGTTAGTTTATAGAGTTCATCGCTCCTAATGAGCTCACGAAAACTACGGTTTAGTGATGCTATACAAGCATAGTTGTATCTTGGCAAAGCAATTAGACTTTTTATCGATAGGTCGCGACCAATGACATGGAACAAAGAGTTCATTCTCAAATTGTGCTGGTTATCTAACTCTAGAGCTGGGATTGTGGGAAAAAGTGCTAGATCAATATTTTCATGCATGATGTCCCTAGAACTAGAACCACCTGGATTTATTAGGGCAATGGGAAGATCTTCATGTGCAAAACCGAGTTCATGACCATCATTATCATCAATAGATTGTTTCATGATCTTTCTTTCATGATTAGCTTCTTCAGCTTCCATTCTTTCCAGTGGACGCTTTCCTTTTCGAATTTCTAAACGCTCAATTTCATGAACCTCATTGGTTTCAAATATCTTTGAAGCAGAAGAATGTGGATCCGCCAACACGTTTTCCTGGTTGATAGACTACTCTTCGAGCAAATAAAAAATTTCTTCATTGTACATGATCGCCTACAAGATCACGGTCATGTTAAGCATCATCAACATACATTTATGAAATATACATATTATGAGAACCTATATACAACGTTATATTAAGGAAAAGCTAATGAGAAATTAATGAATAATTACATAAAGAGAACATAATACTAATGTACACCTAGTTTGTTTTAACATTTATGTTAAACTATTAGTGTGTTTGATTGTTGATCTCTACAAAATCATATTTTTTTATAGAAGCAAAAGTTACATGAAATTAAAGATGCAAATCTGAACCGGACAAGGTAATACTATAAATTGATTAATTTTCCTTTCTCTACGATACAGATTGTGATTTAGTTATTGCTTGTTATTAATTAAATGGAAATGGCCCAAAACAGTGCATCTAAAACTTGCACGATCATGTGTGTAAAGCAACAAACAAAACCTGGTACAAATACATATAGTTTTTGGTATTAGAAGTTATCCTAGAAAGGGTAACGTAAATGAGAGGGTTCAGAAACATATAAAAAGACACAATAGATAACTATATATAACACTTTGCCAAGAATATAACACAATATTTAGGAAAAAAGACACAATAAATCGTACAAAAAAATACACAATTATAAAATTATAAAATTATAAAAAAAATACACCAAAAATATAACACAATGTATCACTTCATTTCATCACATTTTATCACAAGTATCACATTTTACAAGGAGTGGTCATCACATCCATCATTGACCTTTTTAAGTAAATTATAAAATTAAATAACATCACATAAACTAAAATAAATAAAAAATAACATAAACTAAAATTAAATCATTAAATAAATAAAATAAAAACATTACATTAACTAAAAATAAATAACATTATATAAAATAAGAAAAAAAATATATAAATAAAATAATAACATTACCTAAAATAAAATAGTAACCAGAAAACATAATTAAGCTATCGTAATTTTGGCCTTAAAATCTGTCACACTAAACATGGTCAATACTTTGGCCAGCCTTAGAACTATACTCGATTTGAGTAAGGTCTATAGCCATATCTTCAGTTCGGTCGGGGTCATTGTGGAGTCGACTGGCCCGAGTAAACGAGCTCGTATTTTCGTGTACGTAATTATGCGCAATTACTACCGCAATCTTTGCCTTTTCGGTCTAACGTACCATTGTAGAAAAAAATTAGTTTTTGAGAATTGAAAAATGGTATGTTAGAGAGTTGAAAATGGTAGTATTGTAAATGGGGTAAAAAATGGTAGGAGTTGTTTATATATAAATGATAAAAAATGTTATTTATTTAAACAGTCAAATGATCGTTGCTCGGTACCCAACATATGGTTTTGCCACTCCGCGCTCGTGATGAACATCACGGGCTGCGATACATTTGGTCCATCACGATTCAAGACCAGTACGGTTCGGTGTTCAATGTTATCACGACCATCACGGGTGGTCTATTACGGACCGTCCCGTATGGCATAATAAATATATATTTTAATTGACATTACATTAAAAAAAGAAGAATGATGAGGATTATACCTTAATATAACTATTGGCTTTTATTTATGTATATATATATATTATATATAGGACTAGACGGGTGTTCGCGAGATGCGACAGGGAACACAAACACTGTCATGGGAGTGTACGCTTTGGTTCAATTTAGTAAGTAGCCTCAACTGGAATTAAAGTCATCGATTAATCTATTTTCTTAACCAATCGAGTTTTATTTAATCCGTTCAGTTAATTCGGTTAGATTATCGGTTTTTGGGTCGACACTATTAGTTTTGGTTAATAACCAAAACCAAACTTAGTTTAAAATGTTTGCTTAGAAATACATGAAATACATGAAATTTGATATAGAACATGAAATATGTTTATAAAAGCTAGAAATATATGAAAATATATATGGTGCGTTCGGTTTGGTAAATTTTGATAAAGTGAGGGTACATAAAAAAGCGATAATTGATTTTTTGTTAATTCGGTTTTTGTAATTCAGTTGTCATTTAATTGTTTTAATTAATTGGGTTTTAAGTTGTTTCAACTTTCAATTCGTTTCGTCAATTCGTTTCGTCAATAAGTTATTTATGCGCATAAGAATATAAATCAATTAATATTAAGATTATAAATTATTCATTTCGTAACTTAAAAGTTTTTAAGTTACCCTTGAAGTAGAAACATCTCATCCTGAGGCGATGCATTTGCGCTTTGAGTCGAGGAAATTGTGCTTTAATACTCTAGGTGATGGCTTAAGCACATATTTCAGCTAGATTCTCAAATTTTGGGGAGTTTCCAGCCAGATTTCTACTTTTATTTAAGCAAAACTACTTCTACACACTAATACATTAATATTTTAAAACTTTTAATACTAACTAGATGAAAAATAGTATTATTTTAATATATTTTCACTTTACTTTTTTGATTATCTTTTTATCTTAGGTCTTCGCTTTTTTTGCGCCTCGCGCCTAAGCCTAAGCCCCAAGCGAAGCCTATACGCCTTGACTGCGCCTAGCGCACTTGATAACTATGCTTAAAATATGCATTTTCTATGAATATGGAAGAAATGTAAGTATTTTTCCTGCTAAGCTTCACAAATACATATAACTAAGATGAAGGGATGAGTTTGAATATCGAAACTTTATAATATAATGAACCTAGGTCTGTTGGTACGAGGTAATGAACTGGATGAGGGAATGGAATAGACGAGGTAATGGAATGGATTACTACCATTCTATGTCTTGTTTGGTTGTCAGATGGAAATGAAACAAAGTATTACTTTATGTTGTTTGGTAGGCAGGAAAAAACGAAGTAATAAAAACGGCAGTGAGTGATGGTGGTGGATGGCCGGAGGTGATGGTTAGTGGTGGTGATATGTGGCGGTGGTGGTGGATGGAGGTGATGTAGCAACAGTGGCAAGTGGCAACGGCGGTGGATGGTGGTGATGGTGGGTGGGTGACGATGGTTGGTTGTTACGGCGATAATTGGTGGTGGTGGATGGTGGCAGTGATGGTTGGTGGTTAGTGGCGGTGATGATGGGTGGTGACGAGGGTGGTGTGTGGCGATGGTGATGGTGGTGGGTGGGTGACGGCGGTGGGTGCTGGTGGTGAAGGGTGGCGGCGACGGTAGTGGATGGCGCTGGTTGGTGGCAACGGTGGTCTGTGGTGGTGAAGGGTGGCGGCGGCGGTAGTGGGTCACGGTGCATGGCGACAGTGGTGTTGGTGGGTGGTCGTTTATGGCGTTGATGATGGATGAGTAACAGTAGTGGTGGTGATGGCGGCGGTGGTAGGTGGGTGATGGTGGTCGGTGACGGTGAAGGGTGGTGACATCGGTGGTGGGTGCTAGTGGATAGCGACGGTGGTGGGTGATGATGATGGTGGTGAGTTGTGAGTTTTGGTGTTGTTAATAAAGAATGAAGATGGGATGGAATGGAAAAAAAAGCATGAGGGGTGGATGGAATGTTTTTAGGGAATGGTATGCCTTGTGGACAATGGAGAAGCTTGACGCGAAACTTCGGGGGTCGGAAATCACTAGTTTTGGGCGGGTCAAACCCGTATATACCAAAAAATTTCTATACGAATACTATATAATCGGAACTTCTGAGCGAAAATTCGGAGGGGGTCGGCTGCCCCTCCCCGCCCCTTAAGAGCTGCGCCCTTGCTTGTGGTTAGAGTGATTCTATTCCATTGACCAAGCAAACTCGTAATCTTTCATTACCTCGTAATGGTCTATTCTATTTCGCCTTTCATTTCAACATACCTAAAGATACCCTATTCTTTTTGGAATATATTTAAGGTCGATGATATGGGATTTTGAGAGAGAAAGAAATAGGATTTAGAGAGAGAAGAAAATATGACGAAAACTTTTAAATTTATCACTCCTCTCCTTTATCATGTGTTCTTTATTTTCAATTTTTATATTTAATTTTTAAATGTTTAATTTGTTAAACACATTATCATATTGATTTGTTCACAAACCACAAAAACAATGTGAACTTCAACAAATTAAGTTTTATTGGTGTGTGATGAGTTATTAATTATGATACAAGCCACTCCTATTTTGAAAAATAATTTAGACGCATAAGAATATAATTTTATTTAATTAATATTATTAAGATGTATAAAAAAAGTTATATACTTTTTATGATCTCAAATGGTTGCTTAAGGGAATATCTTATCAAAGTAATACTATTTTTTTTAAGATGAATTATTAATTATTTAGAGAAATGATATAATAATAACCTCGTAATAATGAGCATTTTTCTTTGAGGAAATAATAGTTAAGTTATACTTAATTTTAAACTAGTATCTTGGATCTATGCGTTGTAGTTGGATTGTCAAATAGAACCTAAAATAGACGTAAAAACATATCACACGGGTGTGTAGTGTGTTAACTCGTGAAATTTAGACCGAAATGTAAAACATTATCTTGATCATAAAAAAATGTGTGTTAAATCGCAAAAATTACAACAAAATGTAAGACATATAAAATAATAACTAAGTCAACATAGGATCCCACATTGTGATTAGAATCTTAAACCGCAAAAATAGACGAAAAAATGTTGAACCACACACATGCATTTGCAAACAAATTTATACCGACGCATAAAAGATAATAACTAAGTCAGAAAAAAATATGAGAAAATTCAAGGTTTAGTTAATAATCTCAATGAAAAAGGATAAGCATACTTATAGTAAAAAAGTTAAGGGTTAAAATTTTAAAATGTTGAACAGTAAAAGGCACTTTAGATTTTTTTTATATATTTTTTTATGATAAGAAAGTATTATTTTAAACAAATGTCTAATTTATTAAATAAGATTGATTGTTTATATAAGTAGGAATTATGTAACTAATAAATTTATTATTATCTGGCCTAAAAACTATTGTTCTGTAATTTGATTTTCTTTTAAAATAATGTATTAATTAAATAGTTTGATTAAATCCATTTAAACCTAAATTGTATATTAAATAGATGGGTTTCTTGAACATCTTGTTTGTTTTCTAATATACTTTTATGATAAATGAAAATCTTTATCATATGTTTCACACTCTCTGGTGTTTTTTTTATTTTTATTTTCCTGCATCTCCCTCTTATTGGGTTACAATTAACATTAAATGATTATTTTTTATTATCTCTATTATTAGGTAAGGGGAGTATCAAATGAGATGAAACTTAATGTGAGAACAAAAAGAAAAAATGACTTAATGATAAATGTTAAATACTTTAACTCTTCTTACATTAATTATTATTTCTTTAATTAATTAGTCGTTAACACTTTATCCTACACATTATCAAATTTTGTTCTACACATATCAAAATTCATCCTACATACATCAAAAATATCACACGTTTATCCTACACATATCGAGATTATTATAGGTTAATCATACACATATAGAAATTCAATCAACATTCATCCTACACACATCGAAATTATCCTTCACTATAAATTATGATTGATATGAAAGAATATATTTTGAAATTGAATTATGAATTTCATTAATTTAATTAGTTTATAGGGGTTACAAAAAATTAATCATTTATTTAGCATTAAATACATTTTTATATGAATGATTCCTATTGGTTTAAATTTTTTTTCTTCTTACAATTCTTTTTCTTCTCATTTGAACTTATATATATATATATATATATATATATATATATAGATGGGGATCATTGAGAAGAATTTTAATGTGAGAAGAGAATGAAGAAATGACATAATGGTAAAACATTAAATACTTTAACTCTTCTCACATCAATGGTTATATCTTCTAATCAATTATTCATTAAAATTTTATTCTACACGTATAAAAATCATCCTACACATATCAAAATTCAACCTACATATATATATATATATATATCAAAATTATCATATGCTTTATCTTGCACATATAGAAAGCCATCTTACATTTATCCTACACATATCGAAATTATCATTCATTATTAATTATGTTAGCTTTGAAAGAATATATATTTTAAAAATAAATGATGAGTTTCAATTATTTAACTAGTTTGGGGTTACAAAAAATCATTTATTTAACATTAAATACAATTATTAAATTAAGAATTTCTATTGTTTTAAACTTGTTCTTTTCCTTCTTACAAAATATTTTCTTCTCATTTGAACTCTTCAATGTATATATATATATATGTGTGTGTGTGTGTGTGTGTATGTATATATAGGGTGGGTTATGGTATAAAGGATGTGTTTTGTGAGAATGGTGAGAAATAATTGTGGCCTTTAGATCATGTTGATGGATGGTTGAGATTAAATGAATGGCAAAGTTGTAAATTGTGTTATAATCTAATTAATAAATTGGGGCTTGTGAGAGTATAGTTGTCAAAACACTAAAATAATCATTAAAACAATTCCTAGATTTAAGCGCTCTCTCTCTCTCTCTCTCTCTCTCTCTCTCTCTCTCTCTCTCTCTCTCTCCTTGATATTTACTGTTATTCCCATCTCTCTTTCTCTCTATCTATCGGTAACCCTATGCCATATTGTGTTTTATCTTCTTCTCTCTCTCCTCCTCTCTTTCTCAAACCTCTTTTACTACCTACGATTGAACCCAAATTCTGTGTGAATCGGAAGTAGGAGACACATTCAATCCAAAATGATTTAAAGATATTGATAATAAAAAGTGAGAGGATGTCATAAGGATCCACAACAAAATCTTCTCTTGGAACATCTAATCAATATAAGATAAATATGTGGTGATGGTGCAACCTCTACAGCTTCATGACAACGACATCGGAGTGAGATTTAGGGGCTGCTGGAGACGGTGGAGGAATGTCGGAATTGAAAGTTACAATTTTGATTATTTTGTTTCTTATAATTTCGGTTGGTACAAAGGCGGTGTTAAAAAAAGATGGGACAGAGTCGATAGTTTTTATATGGAGATCCATCCATGTTTTGATAATGCTCCATTGTGCCTTATTTAATGGGTTTCTATTTAATGCTCTAGATCCATCCATGTTTTGATAATGCTCCATTGTTGTGACACCCGACACGTTTAGGTTAACACTTTATAAAACACATAAGTCTACCTTAGCGAAAAACGTTTTCAAACATACTTAACTAGGTCAGTTGAGTCGTTATGATGGGTCCGGGAATCATCAGGAGTCGTTACAATGATAAACGGGATCATTGGGAGTCGGTCCATAACCATGTGTACAAGGATTGGCGATTTGTAGAATCGCCGGGTTTAACGCACACACGGAAATCTTGAGTCCCGGGACTTGGTGAACGGATGGGAACGTGTTAGTTATCATACATTATGTGCTTACAATCACTATATGACGTGTCGGTATGTGAATACGTGTTTATATGTGTTAACATAGTGATTACGTGTAATTGCATGACATTATGGGTGATTATGCGTAATTGAATGACATTATAGGTGATTACGCGTAATTGCATGACATTATAGGTGATTACGCGTAATTGCCAATAGGATGGGCGATTGGGAAGTTTTAAAGGCGATTAGAGCCCTAATCGATAGTAGGTATAGGCGATTACACATTCTAATCGCCTATACTACACTGTAATCGCCTGACGCGTACTAAACGACTAGAAACGCCTATAAATACCCACTTATGTTTTAAAACATCATTTGTGAAACCCTAATACACCCCAAAGTCACCCCACACCTTATTCAACCTCTGCAACACGTTTTTGATCAAGAAATCACATTTCCAAGCTTTACATCTCATAATCTTACAATTTCAAGGTGTGTTCTTCATCCCAAACCTTTGTAATAATATTTTTTTTTTTTATCCCTAAAGGTCCAGACCTGATTTCTAAACATTTGTGTCTTTGAAAACTCATTAAAAATCAGTTTCTAAACAAACCCAAACCTCTATGCTTGTTATATGTGATGTATTCATGCAAGATATGATTTTTATTGTTTAAACATGGTTGTTCTTACATTATTAATATGTTTCTGATCTAAATGAGTTGATATGATGTTAACATAGGAGTTTGAAGGTTCATAGATGTGTAATATTGATATTAGGCGTTTTGACCCGTTTGAATGATTATGGAGGATTGATGATGATATGTTGTGTTTTGTTGATTGTTTGAGGTTAGGGTTTACTCTAGGATGATGCTAGAACAGTAGGATATTGTCAGACAACGTCATTATGTGATGAAATCTGGATATTTGCTATTTAGGGTAAGTTTTGCATGATGATGTGATGTTTACATGATAGTTATGCTATTTTGGGAAAACACTTGCATTCGGGACGAATAGGATGATGATAATTTGGGGGTTTTTGCTTGAAATAGTTGGATTAATTTTTTGGGTTTGATAATGGGTGTTTCCAGATGTTTCGGATCTGATTTGGAGGGTTAAACGCGCAAAAATACGGCACAGTGCAGCAGGGGCAATTAGAGAACCCTAATCGCCTATAGTAGGGGCAATTGGCCCCTAATCGCGTGTAACAAGAGGCGATTGGGAGCCCAATCGCCAGTATGTCTGGTGATTACAATTCTAATCGCCATTTTGACCTTCCTAATCACCAGTTTACTTTTCCTAATTGCATGTTTGATTCCTAATCGCGTGTACTGCTGTCATAGGTGCATTTTGACATCCCGAAACACAGTTTGACACTTAGGAACATGTTAGGAACCCCGTGACATGTCTAATAACTTGGTAACACGTGTTCAGACTTGTTTATGTGTTAATTGGGCGTTATGCTAGATAGGGTGAATGTTTGCGCATGTTAAGTGTTTAATTGCATAAGTTGCATGATATCTTGTATGTGGCTAACACGTGGGATGTCGGGTCACCAATGGGATGTCGGGTATTGTCTGGTTTGGTAGGTTTACCGTTTAAACATGTTTTCAACATACACGGTCACGGTTTGGACAACTTAGGGACTGATTAGCCTTCGTGTTAGTAGTCATCACACTTATGTAAACTCATTGATAGGTCGCCACAAGTAGGGACTATTACACACGTATCAGATTTCTATTTTCCTGAGGACGCACTCTAAGGTGAGTTTCACGGCCCCTCTTTTATACACTTTTTCTCTAGGGAGAAGCATGCCACACATTTTAACAAATACAACGTTATGTTTAGAAACACAACGTTTATGAAACGCAACACTTTTTTGAAACGCAATGCTTATGAAACGCAACACTTTTTGAAACGCAAGGCTTATGAAACGCAACACTTTTGAAACGCAACGCTTACAAACGCAACACTTTTGAAACGCAACGCTTATGAAACGCAACGCTTGTTTTAAATTACTATACGACGAAACGCAATGCTAAGTCCCTGGGAAACCATGAATGTGCGGGGCACAACGGGGGAAATGTGGATAGATCTATTGGGCTTGACGAACCCCACCCGACGGCTGGGAGCCGGGCGGGTGCATATTGTCTCTATTTTTGGCAACTCAAACACGGGCGGCAACACACGCAACGCTTGTCAGTAATGGTTTCGGCAACACAGTCGTAGTAGTAAGGAAACGTTTGTTATGTACTTAAAGGTTTTGCATACTTGGTACTTTTGAGATGAAACTCTTTATGCTTGAAACGCTTTGTGAACTTAAAACCTGTGAACTCACCAGCATTATATGTTGACGTCTTTTTGGCATGTTTTCTCAGGTCACTAAGGTAGCAGCATTAAGTTTAGGCGCACGGAGTCTCACGACGTCTAGGATCCATTTGCATTTCATTTTGAGTATTATCAGACTTTCACGTTTTACTTTTGAGTTGTAATAAAGTTTTACGCTTCCACAAGTGATGGTTGAATTTTTGAAACTTAATGGGCAATTTACGTTGTTTTCTTATCATATAGTGTCGTTTATTGTGACTGTTGACTTGGATCCTGGTTTGTCATGCGCCTCGCGGTAAAACTCCGCAAGTGGAAATTTGAGGGTGTGACAGATTGGTATCAGAGCCAGGTTATAGTGAACTAGGACTGCATGTAGAGTCTAGTCTATAGCCGAATATCACACACGTTAGACGGTCACACATAGTTACGAGTCGTGTCATTTAGTAAACATACTAATCTTGTCGGGGTGTCGGTGTCCTCATCACACAGTATCGTATTATCTTTTTCGGGTTTGAAGATGAAGAGGCTTATCGCTTATACTTGGCATTAGTGTACATTGGAGTGGCTTCGGCACATTCTTGAGATTTTTCCGGGATTTGGATATCTCCCCTCTATGCTCTAATATACATACTTGCCTACACACACACTATCCTGCACTAGTACTTGTCATAGTACCCCCTGAGTGATTGTTCACTTTGGGGACCTTTGTGCGATAACGGTTTCTTTTAAGAATGTGGGTGTCGGGTGATTGGAAGTTCTAGCTAGGAGCACGCCTAGAGGACCATGTAGAGCGATTTGTTATTTCGGGTGCACACGAAATCATAAATAGAAATGCATGAAAATCTTGGTGGACTTCGAGTTCGGACAGATGATCATGCTGGAACCCCGTTCTGAATTCGTTTAATCACTAGTAGTTTGATCTAGTAGTGATGCTGAGTATCTTGTTTGCGTTTTGGCAGAACATGTCTGGTCGTACTGGTGGACGTACTAGGGGACGCTGTGGTGGCGGCGGGGAACGCACGGGCAGTGGACGAGGTGGTGGGAACATCACCATGACTCAGGCAGAGTTGGATAGCATGTTGCAGCAGCAGTTGAACATTGCGTTGGCTGCTTTCCAGGCTGCTCAGCAGACCATAGGAAACACTAATCAGGTGCAGTTTTGCTACACCTATAAGAAGTTCATGGACTGCAGGCCCCATAACTTCAATGGGACTGAAGGGGCAGTGGGACTGCTCCGGTAGTTGGAGAAGATCGAATCGGTGTTTGCTATGTGCAACTGTCCTGACGCTGATCGCGTCAAGTATGCTTCTGCTACCCTGGAGGGCCATGCCCTGACCTGGTGGAACTCTACCACTACTAGCCTTGGTCTGGTGAGGCCAATGCTATGCCGTGGTCCGAGTTTGTTCAGATGTTGCGAGCGGAGTATTGCCCGATGGATGAGATTATGAAGTTGGAGCATGAGTTCTGGAATATGAAGATGGTTGGGTCGGAGATCAAGGAGTTTACTGCTAGGCACAACGAGTTGGCTGTGATGTGCCCCAGTTTGGCTACACCGGAGTACCGGAGGATTGAGCACTGCGTTGCTGGGTTAGTCCCGGAGATTGTTGGGCTTGTTGCCGCTGCTGATCACACTACTATGTTGGCCACTGTTCGGGCAGCTCACAAGCTGACCAACATGAAGGTTGTTGAGGGCGTTCTACCTCCGAGGGGTGCTGCTGTGAAAGCCCCTGCGGACAACAAGAGGAAGTGGGAGAGTGCTGGGAAGAACATTGGGTCGTCTAAACAGCAGGTTAAGAGGCAGGACGTTGTGGGAGCGTCATCTGAACAGAAGACTGGGGGTTATGTTGGTAAGAGTCCGAAGTGTAA
Source organism: Ambrosia x helenae (assembly GCA_030844895.1). NCBI lineage: Eukaryota > Viridiplantae > Streptophyta > Magnoliopsida > Asterales > Asteraceae > Ambrosia > Ambrosia x helenae. Next base: position 105,420,143 of record CM061224.1, read on the forward strand.
CACGTGTGGGTATCACCATGTTGGGAGTTGCGATGAGTTTCGATGTAAACGTTGTCAGCGAGTTGGTCACTTGGCTAAGGATTGTAGGGCCAATCTTCAGCCAAAACAGACTCAAGTGGTTGTCCCCGCTCCTCCTCCTCGGGGAAACCAGGGGTGTTTTAACTGTGGAGAGACTGGACACTACAAGCGGGATTGTCCTAAGTTGAAGCAAGGGACTGCAGGTGGTGCTGGGAACAACGATGGTGGCGGTCGAGCTGCTCCGGGTTGTTTTTATGTCATTGGCGCTAGGGAGAACCAGGAGGATCCTGATACTGTTACTGGTGAGTATTCTTTTCTTGATTCTCGTTATACTTGTATTCATTCTCATTCACATTGTTTGGCGATTCGTATTCATTGTGTGCATTCAGTTTGGTATTTGGTCATCATTTTGCATTCATGGGTTTGATGTGGGTCCTTTGGAGATGCTACTTGGACGGTACCGGTGTATCATTTATACCGATCACAGTAGTCTCTAGTAGGCCTTCGATCAGGAGGATTCATTGTTTTGTATTCACTTTGGGGAGGGCGGTTCCCCAACATAGAGTATCTGTTGATATCATCTTTCGTTCGTGGTTATCATTTCGTTTGCGTTCTGGGAAACGTTACTTGGGTTAGGTCGACACTCATCACTGTGGAAGAGTGAATCTCGGGGCGAGATTCCTTTCAACAGGGGGATGATGTGACGACCGGGAAATTTTTTTTTTCTTTTTTTTACCGCTTCGTTCTCTTTTACTTCGGGAAATTTTTGGGACGAAAATTCTTTTAACAGGGGGATGATGTGACACCCGGCACGTTTAGGTTAACACTTTATAAAACACATAAGTCTACCTTAGCGAAAAACGTTTTCAAACATACTTAACTAGGTCAGTTGAGTCGTTATGATGGTTCCGGGAATCATCGGGAGTCAGTCCATAGCCCTGTGTACAAGGATTGGCGATTTGTAGAATCGCCGGGTTTAACGCACACACGTAAATCTCGAGTCCCGGGAATTGGTGAACGGATGGGAACGTGTTAGTTATCATACATTATGTGCTTACAATCACTATATGACGTGTCGGTATGTGAATACGTATTTATATGTGTTAAAATAGTGATTACGTGTAATTGCATGACATTATATGTGATTACGCGTAATCGCATGACATTATAGGTGATTACGCGTAATTGCATGACATTATAGGTGATTACGCGTAATTGCATGACATTATAGGTGATTACGCGTAATTGCATGACATTATAGGTGATTACGCGTAATTGCCAATAGGATGGGCGATTGGGAAGTTTTAAAGGCGATTAGGGCCCTAATCGCTAGTTGGTATAGGCGATTACACATTCTAATCGCCTATACTACACTGTAATCTCCTGACGTGTACTAAACGACTAGAAACGCCTATAAATAACCCCCTTATGTTCTAAAACATTATTTGTGAAACCCTAATACACCCCAAAGCCACCCCACACCTTATTCAACCTCTGCAACACGTTTTTGATCAAGAAATCACATTTCCAAGCTTTACATCTCATAATCTTACAATTTCAAGGTGTGTTCTTCATCCCAAACCTTTGTAATAATATTGTTTTGATCCCTAAAGTTCCAGACCTGATTTCTAAACATTTGTGTCTTTGAAAACTCATTAAAAATCAGTTTCTAAACAAACCCAAACCTCTATGCTTGTTATATGTGATGTATTCATGCAAGATAGGATTTTTATCGTTCAAACATGGTTGCTCTTGTATTATTAATATGTTTCTGATCTAAATGAGTTGATATGATGTTAACCTAGGAGTTTGAAGGTTCATAGATGTGTAATATTGATATTAGGCGTTTTGACCCGTTTGAATGATTATGGAGGATTGATGATGATATGTTGTGTTTTGTTGATTGTTTGAGGTTAGGGTTTACTCTAGGATGATGCTAGAACAGTTGGATATTGTTGGACAACGTCATTATGTGATGAAATCTGGATATTTGCTATTTAGGGTAAGTTTTGCATGATGATGTGATGTTTACATGATAGTTATGCTATTTTTGGAAAACACTTGCATTTGGGACGGCTAGGATGATGAAAAATTGGGAGTTTTTGCTTGAAATAGTTGGATTAATGTTTTGGGTTTGATATTGGGTGTTTCCACATGTTTCGGATCTGATTTGGAGGGTTAAACGCGCAAAAAGACGGCACAGTGCAGCAGGGGCGATTAGGGAACCCTAATCGCCTATAGTAGGAGCGATTGGCCCCCAATCGCGTGTAACAAGAGGCGATTGGGAGCCCAATCGCCAGTATGTCTGGTGATTACAATTCTAATCGCCATTTTGACCTTTCTAATTACCAGTTGACTTTTCCTAATTGCATGTTTGATTCCTAATCACGTGTACTGCTGTCATAGGTGCATTTTGACATCCCGAAACACGGTTTGACACTTAGGAACATGTTAGGAACCCCGTGACATGTCTAATAACTTGGTAACACGTGTTCGGACTTGTTTATGTGTTAATTGGGCGTTATGCTAGATAGGGTGAATGTTTGCGTATGCTAAGTGTTTAATTGCATAAGTTGCATGATATCTTGTATGTGGCTAACATGTGGGATGTCGGGTCACCAATGGGATGTCGGGTATTGTCTGGTTTGGTCGGTTTACCGTTTAAACATGTTTTCAACATATACGGTCACGGTCTGGACAACTTGGGGACTGATTAGCCTTCGTGTTAGTAGTCATCACACTTATGTAAACTCATTGATAGGTCGCCACTAGTAGGGACTATTACACACGTATCAGATTTCTATTTTCCTGAGGACGCACTCTAAGGTGAGTTTCACGGCCCCTCTTTTATACACTTTTTCTCTAGGGAGAAGCATGCCACACATTTTAACAAATACAACGTTATGTTTAGAAACACAACGTTTATGAAACGCAACACTTTTTTGAAACGCAATGCTTATGAAACGCAACACTTTTTGAAACGCAAGGCTTATGAAACGCAACACTTTTGAAACGCAACGCTTATGAAACGCAACACTTTTGAAACGCAACGCTTATGAAACGCAACGCTTGTTTTAAATTACTATACGACGAAACGCAATGCTAAGTCCCTGGGAAACCATGAATGTGCGGGGCACAACGGGGGAAATGTGGATAGTTCTATTGGGCTTGACGAACCCCACCCGACGGCTGGGAGCCGGGCGGGTGCATATTGTCTCTATTTTTGGCAACTCAAACACGGGCGGCAACACACGCAACGCTTGTCAGTAATGGTTTCGGCAACACAGTCGTAGTAGTAAGGAAACGTTTGTTATGTACTTAAAGGTTTTGCATACTTGGTACTTTTGAGATGAAACTCTTTATGCTTGAAACGCTTTGTGAACTTAAAACCTGTGAACTCACCAGCATTATATGTTGACGTCTTTTAGGCATGTTTTCTCAGGTCGCTAAGGTAGCAGCATTGAGTTTAGGCGCACGGAGTCTCACGGCGTCTAGGATCCATTTGCATTTCATTTTGAGTATTATCAGACTTTCACGTTTTACTTTTGAGTTGTAATAAAGTTTTACGCTTCCGCAAGCGATGGTTGAATTTTTGAAACTTAATGGGCAATTTATGTTGTTTTCTTATCATATAGTGTCGTTTATTGTGACCGTTGACTTGGATCCTGGTTTGTCACGCGCCTCGCGGTAAAACTCCGCAAGTGGAAATTTGAGGGTGTGACAATTGTGTTTTATCTTCAAAGAGATAGTGGGTTTCTATTTAATGTTTGTTTGGATTTTGTTTTATACCTTCATTATGTGTTTAAATATCTTCATTAAGGGTTTCTACTTATGTTTGTTAGTGGAAAGTTCTTATTGCTCTTGATTGTGTGTTTTATGTTAATTAAAAGTTTGTATTTTAGGGGAAAGTTCTTATTGTTCTTGATTGTGTGTTTTATATCTAATCATTAGTGTATAGAACACTAGGTTGTGTGTTTTATGTTTAAAGTTAACTGATGAAACACAATGAAGAATCAATGTCACTTTTATCCCGTAAAACACATCACTGAAAATGTATAGAACACTCGGTTATGTGTTTTATGTTTAAAGTTAACTGATAAAACACAATGAAGAATCAATGTCACTTTTGTCCAGTAAAACACATCACTGAACTAGTTCTTTGAAACTCGTCTGATAACATACTTATTGATATTTTTAAATGTGATAAAGATTTGATTAAATCCCTAAAAACTCTCCATGATTAAAACCATCAAAAATAAAAATTAAATGATACATGTAATATTACCTTTGTACCATTGGTCTTAAAATACTCCATCGCCACGTGTCAGCATAAGAATGCTTCTTACCCTTCTCATAATTTCCACCCTTTGTACCAGAACCCTTTTATATATATATATATATATATATATATATATATATATATATATATATATAGAGAGAGAGAGAGAGAGGCTATGTGTCTGGTGGAAACCTTAGTGAGTTATGGAAACTCTAGAATCCCAATGAATGGCTCTTATACCTCCACGTCTCCTATTGTTCTAGATGTGACCAAGGGCAAAACTGTCTTTTACTCACCATCAATATCTATCAATTATGTAACCCCTGACACATTCTCTCTCTCTCTCTCTCTCTCTCTCTCTCTCTCGTATATATCTATCCACCTTATCATTTTGTATAACCCCATCATATATCTCTCTCCTCTAATATATCTCCTCTCATTGTTTCAAGATCCTATGGGGAGTAACATATCTTTGATGTTTGAGTCAAGATTCGGAGGTGGTTAATAGATCTGGTTTACTTCACTTGCTCGACCACCTTTTTCAATAATGATTCTGCTTTGAAACTATCCACGATTTTTGTTCCAGTTTGGGGGTGACCCGGAGTGTAGTCCGATTGTGTTTCTGTTTCGGACCGATTGTGTTTCAGTTCCAATTTTTTCCAGTTTCGGTCTAAACCGGGATCCACGATTTATTTTCCATAGGGTTTTTTAGATTCTTGAAGAGGTAGACGGTGGTGGTGGCGAGCGACGGTGGTGACGAGGTGGACGGAAAATGGTGGTGTTTGACCAGATCTGAAATTAAATATACATTTTTTTGTTTGATAAAACCTATTATCAAGATAAAATGTGTTCAAGAGTGATTTTGGGGTTTGACCCAGATCTGAATTGTTGCCACTGTTGAAGCTTCCTTGTGTTTCTTGATGGCAATGAAACTTACCAACTTCAGCCTCTTGGATTGTAAGTTTTTATATTATTAATTAAAGATTGTAAAAGGGTTTTTCTTTATCTTTTATGATTATGAATTTTGGAAATTATTGAGTGTTTGTTTAAAGAAGCATTTTTTTTGTTTCTTATTGTCCATATGAGATTTCTCTGTGTGTGTTTCGAATTTTGTTTCTTATTGTCCATATAAGATTTCTCTAAATTTTTGTTTTTTTAATTTGGTATGTATAGTTCTTGAAATTTTAATACTTTTGTATCAGTTACTTGTATGTTACTGGTGTAACATATAATTAACTTGTATGAGTTACATATATTATACTTGTTTAACATACACGTTACATATTTTTCAGGATTTTTGTAACATGTAACATATAACTTGTATGAGTTACAAATATATTTTTAATTGTCTTGAATTCTTTGTAGGGAAATTTTCGAGTTGTGTGAGGCTTTGGGATCCAGCATTTTGTAATAAAGTTTGCATTTGTTGGATACCTAACAAGAAGAATATCAAGAAATGAGTCATACGTAACATTGAAGATAGTTACATGTTATGTTTTTTGTTATATACAGTTTTTTTAGTTACAGAAAAATCATATGTAACATCGTAGTTAGTTACATGTAATGTTTGTAAAGATTTTGTATGTTACTAACATAAAACTAATGATGTTTTAAGAATTGTGTTTGATAGAGAGTGAGCATGAAAGAGAAATGTGGGAAAGTGTGACATAAAATAAATAAATATACATATGATCATCAACATGAAGTGCATCTTGTAGAAAATGGGTTTTGCTCTTGAATTTAAAAGATAAAATGATACATTGAAATGAGTTTTGACTATTTTAAAATTAAGTTTGAAAAAAAAGATAGAAAGAGAATCTTGGAAAACTAAATATATCTTTCAAATGTCAGAATGTGCATTGTGCAGTGGGTATGTGGAAAATAACAAATTACCCTTTGTGTACCTTTTATTTCAAAGCCATGAACTTTTTAAATTTTAGAAATATTGGTTTGATCTCCACCTTTGATTAAGTGTGATCAACGGTCACAATAGAGTTTATATAGTGTTAGTATATAGAAGAAACTCATTTTTTTGGGAAAACCCCTAGGAAACCTAATCCATGGACCTTATTAATCCACACCATCCACTAATATTTTAATTATAAATGGAAAATTAATTGTCATTTTACTTTTTCCCCTTTTTTCTTCAATTTTTGAATCATACCCACTCCCTATATAAACAAACAATTATACTATCTCTCCCTCTTTCTCACTTCTAAACCCATACTCTATCTCTCTAGATTTTGATATTGTTCCCCTCTCTCTCTCTCTCTCTCTCTCTCTCTCTGTCTCTATTCGTCGAAGCTTTACCTAAACCGTCGATATTATTATATTAACAACCAGAGCTTTATCCTAAAACGAGTTGTACTCAACAATGGCTAAATTCTTCGTTGTCTTCCTCTTAGATATGATCGCCATTTCGATGCTTCAAGCTACTGTAAGTCTCTTTGATTTCAACTTCAAAACTATTTGATTAGAATTTGTTTGTTCAAAGTTTTCAAAACAACCGGGGCTTTATCTAAACGAGTTGTATTCAACCGTAGATTACAGAGTTTTCAAAACAACGGTAGATTATAGAGTTTATATGTGGAATCTTCCGATCTCTTCGTCTGGTGGTTGTTTCATGGGGAATGTCCCGAAGATATTGTCTGACATTGTGATTTACAGTTGAGATAAATAGGGTTTTTATCTTTTTAATCTTTTGGTAATTTGTGTTGGGTTCTTCGAACTCTGGTCGGAGAAAGGTGATGGGTTGGGTTTGGTTACCAGAACCTGATCAGAAGTGGTATCCGGTTGGTGATGACCGGTTGGGGATGGTGACAGAGGGTCAGAGAAGGTGATAAGGAAGATTATCGGAGGTGGTTTGTGGTTGAGGATGGAGAGGGGAAGGTCGTCGGAGCCGTAGGTTTCTAGTCACCGGAGGTGGTAGGTTTCTCTCTCTCTGTCTCTCTCACTCTCTCGTAACTCTCTCGCTCTATGTATGCAGAAGTTTCTCCTTCACCCCTTTCATTTGTGATACCCCGCATTTTCAGGTTAATACTTTTACTGAACTCTAGCTAACTCGCATGTACATTCCTGACTAAACACTTAGCTAGGGTTAGTTAAACAGGTCTTTCAGGATGTTATGTAACAGTAACATATGTTAGGTGACATTAGCGTACGTTATAGTTAGGAAAATCCTTGTCTTGACACACACGCGAGTCCTGTATCCCGAACGTTGGTGATTGGTTAGGCATGCATGATTATATGAACTATTGAGTGTTGATGAATGTGAATAACACGTGTATGTGAATTACATGCTTATGTGAACTACTGCGTATTAGTTACGTAAACGTTATGAGATATGTGTACCTATGATAAACATGCTATGAATTGATAAAACGGTAGTTTTATACGAGTTAGTATGATTATTATTGTCGGGTTTAGTCTCGGGAGTTAGATATTACTAACGGGCTCAATTAACAGATAAAAACCCTTAGAACCCGAAACCTTGGCCCACGATCTTAACCCTAGTATATTATTTATAAAAAAAAATAAACACAAACCCTACTAAACCTACTTGCGCCGTGGACAAGGAGGCACCCCACACCCACCTTTCAATCTCAATCTTCATCAATTTCCCACTAGCTCAAGTTGATTCGGGTGCTATCTTGAGGTTTTAAAGATTCTAGCATTGCAAGGTATATGTTTTATGTGTTATATGAGTAATTATAATGCTTGAAAAGTTTAAAAATCATAGAGTATACATATATATAAAAATCGCATACATGTGTTAGTGGGAGTTCTTGAATGTTCATTGTGATTTGATGATGATGATTGTTGTTAGTAATCATAATTAGAGTTTTTGTATGATAATATATGTGTTTGATCATGATAATATGGATTATGCATGTGTTAGAGATTTTAAGCATAATTAGGGTTTATGAATAACTTGGGGTGCAAGTTTCAGTTTTCTGACAGATTCGTTAGGGTGTTTTGTAGGGTCTGTATTGTGATGTTAAATTGATTGTTTTAATCGATTCTTTGCATGAATGGATTGTACATGGTCTTAGCTTTTTAGAATGGGCAAAATCATCTGATTTGGATGTCGTTTGATATGTTTTTGGAATTTTATTTGATTAAAGGTCATATCAGAATTTCGGAGTTATAAATTGGGTCAACTTTAAACGGGTATAACTCAAGTTTTACAAACAATTAGGTTATGAAATTTGGACAGTAGATCAATATTGGAAAAACTTGGCCTTTCCAATTGGATTCACCTCGTTTGGGTGAATACACAATTTTTGGGAATTTTTCTACTAAACTGACCTGCTGTGGAAATTTTCTGGACATAGCTGTGTTGTACGAATTTTAATAATTTTTGTGTTTGGTTGTGAGACAAAAAAAAAACATATGGGTTATCAAATAAATCCCAATGAATATTTACTAAAAATTTGGGAGTTTAATTTGTTCGTTAAGTATTTTAAATAATTCGTTTTTTCACAGCGTACAATCTGCCCTGAAAACGCAGATTGTGTAAGGGATGTTTACGTGACTATTTGGAGTCTTATATGGTATGTATTTGACATGAACTTGCATGAATACTTATATGAGATGTGTATGAGGTATAAAACTGATAATAATCAATATGATCACCAACGGGATACGTAGGACTTACTTGTGCATGTAGAGTCACTAGGTATCACTACACGATTTGAACTTTAGAAGTTTTGAACAAACGAGTTGCATGATGTGTTAGTTATGCACGAATACTCACCTAGTGACACTTGTAATAGGGAGTCGGTAGCTCGTTACTGTTTGAGGGATTTGGATCATTCACGTGCAACCTAAGGTGAGTTTCACTACTCTTTTCTCAAAAGCATGCGTCTCGGGTTGAGACAACGTACTTAACTTTTTCTAGTCCGGGTTGGGACTACTATTTTCTAGTCCAGTTTGGGACTACTTACACATCCTAGGTTGGGATGCTATGGATCCTTGTGTGGTTCGGTTTTTGACTCTTTGTGTGAGTCGGGTTTTGCTAGTTCGCAAACTGTGTCCTTGATGAACTAAACCAACTCTATCATCTGTAAGTCCTTCACATACCGAATGAGTTGCCAGGATATGGCAATCGGGTTATTAGTTGGTAGCGCTATTAGGTCTTACAAACCTCACACCGGCTCGGGGAGTGCGGGAGTGAACTATAACTTAACAGATTTTATCATTGTTGATAGGCAATGATGTAAGGCATGCGGCTCACATTTGTGGCTACACGTACATCAGCAGTTCGGTATATCGGTGTTTGTTATCATGAATGGGTTAGCTACCCTTGACATGCGACGAACTAGTGTTTACACGGTTCTTGGAACCAACTCAATTACTTGTTTACGTGGTTTTGGAAACCAGCGCAGTTACATACTCATTTACTTTACTTAGTGAACTCACCAACATTGTTTGTTGACCCACGATTTACATGCTTTTGCAGGTAGTTAGCTTTCGGTGCCAGGATTAGAAAGCACTGCACACTTCACTGCATTTGGGGTCTTGGGCATACACCTAAATTACATATTATGCTTTTACATTTTCTTTCATATGGTTTTAATTTGGGCGCGTTGTTTTGCGAACGATTTTAAAAGGTTTAAATTTGGTTTACGCTTCCACAGCTTAACTAAACTTGGTTTTTGAAAACGAACTAAATGGTTTGGGCATTTAGAGTTCGTTCATATGACTTATGGCTATGGGATCCTGGTATGTCATGCGCCTCGCGGTATAAACCCCGCAGTGGAAAATTTGAGGGTGTGACAGATTGGTATCAGAGCCATTGGTTATAGTGAACTAGGACTGCATGTTGAGTCTAGTCTATAATCATCATAGCATAAGTACACTCACAACTTAAGTGCACAACTAGCTTTTAGCTACATATATCTACAACATATGATTTCGGGAGATATGTTATCTTCTAGTTCTAGACCTAATTCTGAACACGTCAATGGTGGGAACCCAGGGTTACACCAGGTGGCGCATTACTGGGAGTAGTATCCTAACAAACCTCATGGATGAGGAAACAACAATTGTACACGGGAGAAAGCCCTTGCGAGCGTTGTGACGCACGTACACAGGAAAGCTGCACGATGTGCATGACGTGATACCATTTAACCGAATCAAATTCAAATACTGAAACTTATCCTTTTTCACTAAGCAAGGAGACAATTAGTTTATGTTCCTTGTTATTTGACCTTTCTTGCTCTCATTTGGAACTCAGACGAGACTGGGTTACTCATATAGAATTTTATCCTTACTCTAATACATTTACGCCCTGTACGAGCAAGCGATACATGACATACGTGTCACTGTTCCTCGTGAGCATATAGTAGATTCAAGGGAACACATTAGATCGGGGCTTGTTACACACACTCATGGGGAGTTATGTAAGGCCCGCGATGCAGTGCAATATCTCAAAGGAAGACGAAACCTACCAGAGACCAATAGTCACGATTGGAGGAACGAGTGATGCTGTTGACCACTGAATTGACTTACACAGGACCGGAGAAGGAGACTGTACGTGATAAGAACCATATAACACTGACACCGTGAAAGAGGAAGAAGAAGGGATGGAAGGGGAACCTGAGCAGGACGAGCACATGGAAAGTGACGATGAAGGTTCTACTATCTAGACAGAGCGTGGTGACGATTGAATCTTACCTTTTCTTACCTATCTTTTCTTTCCTATCCCTTTGTTAACTTAGATAAGACTGAGTTCTTATGATCAACGATAGGGTGGTTGAGGCCCTCACAACTTTCTAAGCTAGTAAAGATCCATCTTGCTAAATCATTCGTTTCCCCTGACTTCCACATTTGAACTTTCTTATTCCTTGAACGCACATGCCACAACAACAACCTGCCATCATATTTTCAAGCCTTTTATTGGTCGTAAACCTCGATAACTCCAACGGAACTGAAGGAGATCGTCTGATTGCTTTGATAGTATAAGTCTTTGCCATGTGCATTTGCCCAAGGCAGGATGGGGTAATGTATATTACATGCACACTCGATGAGTTACAAATACTTGGATGGAGAACATAGCACCCTGTGGGGAAATTTAGAAATTTATTATATAAAGATGGTTGGGTCTGAGATCGACGCCTACACTACCAAGCTACAGGAGTTAGATACTTCATGCTCGAATCTAATTTACCAACTTTCCCATTGGATCGAATTTCATACCGAAAGGGTGAGTCCCTCAGATTCGTGGCTTGGCCACTGCAGCTCACCCACCCAGAATCTAACAAATCTTTCACCCGGCTCGCAAACTCATTGATGAGGTTATTGAGCATGGTACTTTCCCGAAGCATGATGCTTCATCTTCTACTTTTGGTGTTAGCCAGAGAACGTGGGATAGTGTTAAGTATAAGTCCTTCAACAATAACAGCAACAACGGGAACAACAACAATGGGGCTCGTGGGAGAGCATTCGTGATTGGCTATGGAGAGGCTAGGACTGATAGCAATGTCGTGACGGGTACGTGCTCCTTGAACGACACTCTTGCTTCTATTTTATATGATACTGGTGCAGATTTCAGTTTTGTGTCATCGAAACTTGGCAAACAATTAGGGATGGTTCCCACTCTTCTTGATACCCCGCACTCTATAGAGTTAGCTGATGGAAAGCCTGTTGAGGTAACCCATATTCATCATGACCGTAACCTAGAGTTGGATGGGCAATTGTTTGCCATCAACATTCTACCTATCACCCTTGGAAGCTTTAATCTCGTGGTTGGCATGGACTGGTTGTCCAAGCAACACGCTGAAATTCTCTATCAGGAGAAGATTATTCGTATCCCCCTACCAAGTGGAGAACTCTTATCTATTCATGGTGATCGTGGTGGTGCCATGTGGGCATCATCATCTCCTTCTTGAAAGCCCAAAAGTGTATTCGTAAGGGTTATCCAGCCATTTTGGCTAACATATCTGACACTCAAACTGAAACTGAAACTAAGATTGAGGACATCCTAGTAGTCCGAGATTTCCCAGATGTTTTCCCAGAGGAATTACCTGGACATCCACCCGTTCGTCAAGTGGAGTTCCAAATCGATCTTGCACCTGGAGCAGCTCCAGTGCACGCGCACCATATCGCCTAGCACCAGGCGAACTTCAAGAACTATCTACCCAACTCCAAGAGCTATTGGATAGGGGCTATATTAGACCTAGTTCTTCGCCATGGGGAGATCCAGATCTGTTTGTTAAGAAGAAAGATGGGAGTTTTCGCATGTGTATCGATTATCAGGAATTGAACAAAGTAATGGATAAGAACCGTTACCCTTTGCCTCGTATTGATGATTTGTTCGACCAACTGCAAGGGTCGAGTTTCTACTCTAAGATTGACTTGAGGTCAGGATACCATCAACTGAGAGTCCGAGAGGAGGATGTGGCAAAGACAGCCTTTCGAACTCGTTATGGACATTATGAGTTTTTAGTGATGCCATTTGGGCTAACTAATGCACCGGCTGTGTTCATGGACCTAATGAACCGTGTGTGCAAGCCCTATTTGGACAAATTCGTCATAGTGTTCATAGATGACATACTGATTTATTCCAAGAGCAGGGAAGAGCACGAGCAACACCTGCAGCTGATCTTGGAACTATTGAGAAATGAGCAGTTGTATGCAAAATTCTCTAAGTGTGACTTATGGATTCGAGAAGTCCAATTTCTTGGACATGTGGTTAACGAGGCAGGAATACATGTTGATCCCGCCAAGATTGATGCTATTAAAAAGTGGGAGGCTCCTAAGACCCCTACCGAGGTGCGCCAGTTTCTTGGTCTCGCGGGATGCTATCGCAGATTCATTGAGGGATTCTCTAAGATCGCTCAACCTCTCACCGCCTTGACATAGAAGGGTATTACCTATAAGTGGGAGATGCCCAAGAATCTGCCTTTCAACTATTAAAGTCAAAACATTGCAGTGCACCTATACTATCATTACCTGAGGGTACAGAGGACTTCGTAGTGTACGGTGATGCGTCTATCCAAGGGTTAGGGTGTGTACTGATGCAGCGTGATAAGGTAATCGCGTATGCCTCACGTCAATTAAAGGTTCATGAGAAGAATTACACCACCCATGACTTGGAACTAGGAGCAGTGGTTTTTTTTTGCTCTAAAGATCTGGAGGTATTATCTCTATGGGATGAAGTGTACGATCTTCACTAACCACAAGAGCCTCCAACTCATATTCGATCAAAAGGAGCTGAACATGCGACAGCGTCGATGAGTCGAGCTTCTGAATGATTATGACTATGCCATCAAATATCACCCAGGGAAAGCTAACGTAGTAGCTGATGCCCTTAGTCGTAAGGAAACAAAACCTAAACGGGTGCGAGCTTTACAACTTACCATACATTCCATTCTTCCTGATATGATACGTGAAGCCCAGGACGAGGCTTTGAAAGAAGAAAACATCGGTCTCGAAACTTTACATGGTGCTGATAAGCACTTGGAACTGAAGACGGATGGTCTTCAATACTTCATGAATCGAGTCTGGATACCCCGTTTTGGGATCTCAGACAACTGGTGCTCGATGAAGCTCACACCTCTCGATATTCGATACATCCTGGTTCGGACAAGATGTACCAAGATCTTAAAACTCCTTACCGGTGGCCAAACATGAAAGCTGAAATAGCCACTTATGTTAGTATGTGCTTAACTTGCGTGAAGGTTAAGATTGAATATCAGAAACCTTCAGGCCTACTCCAGCAACCAGAAATCCCTATGTGGAAATGGGATGGGATTTCTATGGATTTTATCACGAAGCTTCCTAGAACGACAACGGGCCATAACATGATTTGGGTTATCGTGGATCGTTTAACCAAATCGGCACACTTTCTGGCAATAAAGGAAACGGATTCGCTGGAGAAACTAGCAAATCTCTACATCAAGGAGGTAGTCTCTAGGCATGGGGTGCCTACTTCTATTATATCTGATCGCGATGCGCGATTCACTTCTCATTTCTGGACTACGCTCCAAAACGCTTTGGGAACTCGCCTAGATATGAGCACAGCCTATCATCCACAGACGGATGGACAGAGTGAACGTACCATCCAAACATTGGAAGATCTGCTACGAGCGTGCGTGGTGGATTTTGGCAACAGTTGGGATAAGCACTTGCCTTTGATTGAATACTCTTATAACAATGTGACACCCGGCAACTTCCGGTAACTAACTTTTGAAAACTTAGTAAGTCTACCTTAGCGAGTCGCGCATACGTTACACATAACAAGGTCGGTCGAGTCGAGTCGAGTCGCACATCATTAGGGTTTTAACATACCAAGTCTCGGGTCGGGAATTGGTGATCGGGCGGGAACGTGTTATTTATCATGCATTATATGTTGGTAATCATTATGTGACTTGTCGGTATGTGGAAACGTGTTTACATATGTTAAAATAGGGTTTAACGCGCCAAAAACCCGGACACATAGGCTATAGGCGATTAGGCTATGTGTGATAGCCTAATCGCCACTTTGATAGGCGAGTAGGGAGGCAGCAGGGGCGATAGGAGCTATTCGCATGAAGGTTCATGCGAGTAGCAGTCCTAATCGCCTAAGCTGCTGCGTACTCGCCTGAACTGCTCCGAACGATTAAAAACGCCTATAAATACCACCCTTGACCTCCAAAACATCATTTATGCTACCCTAGCCGTCCCATAACCTATCTCAACCTACAAACACCCTCTGGAACCTATTTTTACATCAAAACAACCATTTCCAAGCTTATTCCATCATCTCCTCTTGAATACAAGGTGTGTTCTTCAAACCCAAACCTTTAAATGATTATGTTTTACTCCCTAAAAGTCCAGACCTGACTTATAAATGTTTTTGTCTTTGAAAATCCATTTAAAACCGTTTTTAAACAAACCCACACCTTTACATGTGTTATATGTGTTATATGTGATTAAAGATAGAATTTTTAGGATTGAATCATGGTTGTTTTTGTGTTATTATGATGTTTTATGGCTGTTACAAGTTAGTATGATGATGTCCTAGGAGTTTGAATGGTTTTGGTTGTGTATTGTTGATACTTGATGTTTTGACCCATTTGAAGGATTTTGGATGATTAAGGATGATATGAGGTGTGTTGTTGATTGTTTGATGTTAGGGTTTGCTCTAGGATGATGCTAGAACAGTAGGATGCTATCGGACAACGTGGTTATGTGATTTAATCTGAATAATTGCTATTTAGGGCAAGTTCTTGCATGTTGATGTGATGTTTACATGTTAAGTTGCTATTTTGGGAAAACGCTCGCATTCGGAACTGTTAGAACGATGAAAACTTAGGGGTTTTGCTTGAAATATGTTTGTTAATGTGTTAGGATGATTATTGGGTGTTTTTACATGTTTCGGATCTGATTTGGAGAGTTTGAAGCGCGAAAGTGCGCTACAGACATGCAGAGGCGAGTAGGATCCTACTCGCATGAAAGCTTCATGCGAATAGGACTCCTAATCGCCTGAAGCTTAAGCATTTACACTCCTAATCGCCTGAAGCTTAAGCATTTACACTCCTAATCGCCTGAAGCTTAAGCATTTACACTCCTAATCGCCTGAAGCTTAGGCATTTACAATCCTAAATGCTAGTTTGATTTCTAATCGCGTATAATGCTGCTGTATGTATATTTTAACATCCCGGAACATGATTTGACGCCTAGGAACATGATAGGAACCCCGTGACATGCTAGTAACATAGTAACACGTGTTTGGACTTATTTGTACGTTATTTGACCTATGTGTTAGAATCATTGAACTTTAACGCATGTTAAGTACTAAGTTGCATGTTTTGTGTATGTTTGTGTATGTGATGAACACGTGGAATGTCGGGTCACCAATGGGATGTCGAGTCTTGTCATACGTAGTCTGGTTGTCGGTCAAACACGCTTTTCGGACACATAATGGTCATGGACTTGACTTAGGGACTAATGAACCCGACGGTTTATTAGTCTAACCTGACACATATCTTATGATAGGTCGCCAATAGTTGGGGCTATCATATCTTACAGACGGTTTACTCATATCACGCATACGGTTTACTCTTAACGGAATACGCAACCTAAGGTGAGTTCACGGCCCCACATTTTACGGTTTATGTTTTCGGGGGAGAAACATGCTTAAAACTCTTTTATGACTTATGACTTGTTAAACTCTTATGGCTCATGACTCTTTATCACGTTATACTATGGCTTACTTATCGTACTATACGGTTCATCAAAAAGTCCCTTAGAAACCACTAACATGGGTATATGGCGGGGAAATATGGATAGCGCTATTGGGAACTGACAAACCCCACTCGACGGTTGGACCGGGCGGGTGCATATTGTCTCTAACAAAACAAGGTCTACCGATGATGACGGTAGCCCATAGGAAACTAAGGGTCACTACACGGCTTAGTCAGCAATGGTTTCACCCGTATGAGTATCTCATTCTGCGCCTAGCTAGCGTTCTCACAAGCATAGTAGTAACTGTGATGGTAACGGTTTTCGAAGGATCATTTTAAACGTTTAATTAAAACCTGTGAACTCACCAGCATTATATGTTGACTCTTTTAGCATGTTTTCTCAGGTCGCTAAGGTAGCAGCTGTCGGATAGGCGCACGAGGTCGCACTGGAGTCGTCTCGCGTCTAGGGTCTCATTGCACGTTTTGGATTTATGAACTTTTGAACTTATGTTTTATTTCTGCATGACCTTTGTAAACTTTAAATGCTTCCGCACTGTTGAATGTTGGTTTTAAACTTATGCATGGATTTTGTTTACGTATGTTATTACATTTAGACGTCGTTTATTGTGACCGTTGACTTAGATCCTGGTGTGTCACACGCCTCGCGGTAGAACTCCGCAGGTGGAAATTTGAGGGTGTGACAGATTGGTATCAGAGCCAATGGTTATAGTGAACTAGGACTGCATGTAGAGTCTAGACTATAGCCGAGTCTCACACACTAGACGGTCACATACATTTGAGTCGTGTCTTTTGGTAAACATACTAACCTTGTCGGGGTGTCGGTATCCTTACCACGCAGTGTCACATTATCTATCTCATTCTTGGTTATTCCTAGCTTCATTTATCTTCTTCTTCGGGTTTGCAGTCGAGGGAACATGTTTGTTGATCTTTTGAGTTGGTTGTATCTTTCTAAGATGCGGGTACCGGGTGACTTGAGGTTCGAGCTCGGGGCACGCCTTGAGGACCATGTAGAGCAATTTATCATTTCGGGTGCACACGAAATCATAAGTTGAGATGCATGGAAGACTTGGTGGATCTCGTGTTGGGATTAATGGTCACGTTCAAACCCGATCCTAGGCTTTTCATATTCTCTTGGTTTAGCGTGGGAGCGCAAAGATCAAATGCGGCTCAAATATCCACACCTCTTTACTGAACCTGAACCCGTGCATAGAACAAACGCTAAACATAAAGCAGCTCTTTCAAAGTGAATTTCGGGGCGAAATTCCTTTCAACTTGGGGATGATGTGACATCCGGGAACCAAGAACACATTTTTCTAGCTGGCTTTATTGTTTACTTGCTGAATTTCGGGACGAAATTCTTTTCAACTTGGGGATGATGTGATACCCCTCATTTTCAGGTTAATACTTTTACTTAACTCTAGCTAACTCGCATGTACATTCCTGACTAAACACTTAGCTAGGGTTAGTTGAACAGGTCTTTCAGGATGTTATGTAACAGTAACATATGTTAGGTGACATTAGCGTACGTTATAGTTAGGAAAATCCTTGTATTGACACACACGCGAGTCCTGTATCCCGAACGTTGGTGATTGGTTAGGCATGCATGATTATATGAACTATTGAGTGTTGATGAATGTGAATAACACGTGTATGTGAATTACATGCTTATGTGAACTACTGCGTATTAGTTACGTAAACTTTATGAGATATGTGTACCTATGATAAACATGCTATGAATTGATAAAACGGTAGTTTTATACGAGTTAGTATGATTATTATTGTCGGGTTTAGTCTCGGGAGTTAGATATTACTAACGGGCTCAATTAACAGATAAAAACCCTTAGAACCCGAAACCTTGGCCCACGATCTTAACCCTAGTATATTATTTATAAAAAAAAAAATAAACACAAACCCTACTAAACCTACTTGCGCCGTGGACAAGGAGGCACCCCACACCCACCTTTTAATCTCAATCTTCATCAATTTCCCACTAGTTCAAGTTGATTCGGGTGCTATCTTGAGGTATTAAAGATTCTAGCATTGCAAGGTATATGTTTTATGTGTTATATGAGTAATTATAATGCTTGAAAAGTTTAAAAATCATAGAGTATACATATATATATAAATCGCATACATGTGTTAGTGGAGTTCTTGACTGTTCATGGTGATTTGATGATGATGATTGTTGTTAGTAATCATAGTTAGGGTTTTTGTATGATAATATATGCGTTTGATCATGATAATATGGATTATGCATGTGTTAGAGATTTTATGCATAATTAGGGTTTATGAATAACTTGGGGTGCAAGTTTCAGTTTTCTGACAGATTTGTTAGGGTGTTTTGTAGGGTCTGTATTGTGATGTTAAATTGATTGTTTAGATCGATTCTTTACATGAATGGATTGTACATGGTCTTAGCTTTTTAGAATGGGCAAAATCATCTGATTTGGATGTCGTTTGATATGTTTTTGGAATTTTATTTGATTAAAGGTCATATCAGAATTTCGGAGTTATAAATTGGGTCAACTTTAAACGGGTATAACTCAAGTTTTGCAAACAATTAAGTTATGTAATTTGGACAGTAGGTCAATATTGGAAAAACTTGGCTTTTCCAATTGGATTCACCTCGTTTGGGTGAATACACAATTTTTGGGAATTTTTCTACTAAACGGACCTGCTGTGGAAATTTTCTGGACATAGATGTGTTGTACGAATTTTAATAATTTTTGTGTTTGGTTGTGAGACAAAAAGAATAATTGGGATATAAAATGAATCCCAATGAATATTCACTAAAAATTTGGGAGTTTAATTCGTTCGTTAAGTATTTTAAATAATTCGTTTTTTCACAGCGTACAATCTGCCATGAAAACGCAGATTGTGTAAGGGATGTTTACGTGACTATTTGGAGTTTTATATGGTATGTATTTGATATGAACTTGCATGAACTTATATGATATGTGTATGAGGTATAAAACTGATAATAATCAATATGATCACCAACGGGATACGTAGGACTTACTTGTGCATGTAGAGTCACTAGGTATCACTACACGATTTGAACTTTAGAAGTTTTGAACAAACGAGTTGCATGATGTGTTAGTTATGCACGAATACTCACCTAGTGACACTTGTAATAGGGAGTCGGTAGCTCGTTACTGTTTGAGGGATTTGGATCATTCACGTGCAACCTAAGGTGAGTTTCACTACTCTTTTCTCAAAAGCATGCGTCTCGGGTTGAGACAACATACTTAACTTTTTCTAGTCCGGGTTGGGACTACTATTTTCTAGTCCGGGTTGGGACTACTAGTTTCTAGTCCGGTTTGGGACTACTTACACATCCCAGGTTGAGATGCTATGGATCCTTGTGTGGGTCGGTTTTTGACTCCTTGTGTGAGTCGGGTTTTTCTAGTTCGCAAACTGTGTCCTTGATGAACTAAACCAACTCTATCATCTGTAAGTCCTTCACATACCGAATGAGTTGCCGGGTTATGGCAAGCGGGTTATTAGTTGATAGCGCTATTAGGTCTTACAAACCTCACACCGGCTCGGGGAGTGCGGGAGTGAACTATAACTTAACAGATTTTATCATTGTTGATAGGCAATGATGTAAGGCATGCGGCTCACATTTGTGGCTACACGTACATCAACAGTTCGGTATATCGGTGTTAGTTATCATGAATGGGTTAGCTACCTTTGACATGCGACGAACTAGTGTTTACACGGTTCTTGGAACAACTCAATTACTTGTTTACGTGGTTTTGGAAACCAGCGCAGTTACATACTCATTTACTTTACTTAGTGAACTCACCAACATTGTTTGTTGACCCACGATTTACATGCTTTTGCAGGTAGTTAGCTTCCGGTGCCAGGATTAGAAAGCACTGCACACTTCACTGCATTTGGGGTCTTGGGCATACACCTAAATTACATATTATGCTTTTACATTTTCTTTCATATGGTTTTAATTTGGGCGCGTTGTTTTGCGCACGGTTTTAAAAGGTTTAAATTTGGTTTACGCTTCCGCAGCTTAACTAAACTTGGTTTTTGAAAACGAACTAAATGGTTTGGGCATTTAGAGTTCGTTCATATGACTTATGGCTATGGGATCCTGGTATGTCATGCGCCTCGCGGTATAAACCCCACAGTGGAAAATTTGAGGGTGTGACATCATTGGTGCCTTTGCTTTTATAATATGAATATGTGTATGAATCATGATTGGTGGAGAGGTTCTCTTTTTAACAGGTGTGTGTATATGCAACCTGTGTAGTGTGTGCGAGGATGAGGTGGGAGATCTGGTAGGTGCACTGAATAAAGAATGTGGTAAGTTTGTGTTGTCAAGTTATGAGTGCATGAACCTTATCATGTGTTATGCTCTTTCTAGAACATATGTGTTGTCAAACTTGTGCAAGAAGTTTATTTTTTTTAACGGATATTACAGTTATTGGATTAGGACATGGGGTTAGTAGATCACATGTGATTTGATGAATAAATGTGTAGTCTTTTATTAGCTTTTTGTTGTTGCGCTTATGAAAAAGATGTGAAATTTAATTAGGTAACAAGATTAAATATATATGTTACTAGGTTATGTACTCGTGTAATACACGGGTTGAACAATTTAAATTATATATATTATATACAAAATTAAAAATATAATTAAGAAAAATTAGATTATATGTTATATTTAAAATAAATAATATTGCCTTTACAATCGAAAAATATTAAATATTCATCAGCCCTCAATAATTTCTTGTAAAGACATTCATATTTACATAAAACTGTTACCTTGTAGACTGCAGATACACCAAAAAAAAAATCAAAAGTAATAAGATAAATTTGTTTAGGCTAAGATGTAAAAAATGAAATTAATTTAAAAATATCTCCTCGTCCGTTAAACCATCCCAATTGAGTATCGTTAATTTGGATTTGGCATCAAGTTTCTTGCAAAGCCAAAATATTTCTAACCTTGAGTGTATAATCATTTTTTTCTAACATAAAGGTCCTTAAACATAATGCCATTTATTGGTTCAATATGACTGTAATTATAAAAAAAAAAAAGATTTCGTGATTTAATAGCGTGAGCTAAAATGAATTACTAATGAAAAGACTGTTGCCACTTAGATATTGTATTTCTCGGTTGTAGCAACTTGAAACAACACAGTCAATGAAAATTTCAAACAAAGATTTTTCATATATAAAATGTATTTTATATATCAAGTTATTATAATACAAAAATAGCTAAGCATATTTAGTTTTAATTAATCAAATATTTAATTAATGTGGATTGATTTGTTTTATTTTGTTTGTTCAGAACACTATAAGAAATATAGTTTTAAACTTAGAGTGAAAGACAGCATATTAAAAAATAGGTTAATTAACGTTCGGGATTTAAATTTAAATTTAATAACATATAAATACGTTATCTGAAAAATAAAAAATGAATATTTTTTTAATAATATTTACTTCTATTAGCTAATAAACATTTTCAAATCATGTCTAGTAATTTATTTCTAACTTTGTATTAAAATATAATCATATTAATTAATTTACAAAGACATAGTGTGTGTGTGTGTGTATATATATATATATATATAGAACTAAATTTTGATAATTAAATTAATAGTTATAGTTGTAACTAATAAAAATTAAAAAATAATTATTTTTGAATAAATAAACAAATTAAAATAAATGTATTATTTTAAATAAGAAAATGAGAGGCTTTATGAGGGAGTTCTTAGTATTCCATGTGTTGTCTTTTATTAGTATAGATAGCAATAGATTAATGTTGATTGGTTTACTTATTTATTTGTTAAGAACAATATGAAAGTCTAACAAAAAAGCTTAACCAATTACATTATGTATTAATTTGCTTAATTGACTTTTGAACTCTTTTAAACATCTAGAATTAGTATGTACTTGCTGAGCATATTTAACATATAAAACAATGACCAAAATAATTAAAAAAAACTTAATAATCATTTGTCAAACATCATAACAAACATAGTTTTAAACGTAGAATAAAAGATCAAAATTTTATAAATGGGTTTATTTAAGGTACATGATTTAAATTTAAAGTTAAAAACATATAAATATGTTATATAGAAAAGAATCACTAATGTTTAAATAATTTTTAATTCGGTTAGTTAATAGATCTTTTTAAAGTATGTCTAATAATTTATTTCAAATTTTGTATTAAAACATAATTATATTAAATGTGAAAACATAATATAAATATGTTAAATAGAATTTTAGTATTTGTATTAATAACATAAATCATTAAATCCGGTTTTAATGATTTCTGTTACAACTATGTTTATTAATGTATTTATATTATGATTTTGAAATCATTTAATATAATTATATTTGAATTTATTTTATATTTAATAGTAAAATTAGAGAACTCATGAGGGAGTGCCATGTGTCCCTCATGTGTTTTCTTTTATTAGTATAGAAAGAAGAAAGATTTATTTGTTTAGAACAATATGAAAGTCTAACAAAAAAGCTTAACCAATTACATTGTGTATTAATTTGCTTAATTGACTTTTGAACTCTTTTAAACATCTAGAATTAGTATGTACTTGCTGAGCATATATAACATATAAAACAATGACCAAAATAATTAAAAAAAACTTAATAATCATTTGTCAAACATCATAACAAACATAGTTTTAAACGTAGAATAAAAGATCAAACTTTTATAAATGGGTTTATTTAAGGTACATGATTTAAATTTAAAGTTAAAAACATATAAATATGTTATATAGAAAAGAATCACTAATGTTTAAATAATTTTTAATTCGTTTAGTTAATAGATCTTTTTAAAGTATGTCTAATAATTTATTTCAAATTTTTTATTAAACCATAATTATATTAAATGGGTAAACATAATATAAATATGTTAAATAGAATTTTAGTATTTATATTAATAACATAAATCATTAAATCCGTTTTTAAAGATTTCTGTTACAACTATGATTATTAATGTATTTATATTATGATTTTGAAAATCAATTAATATAATTATATTTGAATTTATTTTATATTTAATAGTAAAATTAGAGAACTCATGAGGGAGTGCCATGTGTCCCTCATGTGTTTTCTTTTATTAGTATAGATAGATTTGTGTCACTAGGAACCACTTATACTTGTGTTGTGTTTTCGGTCAACCTTTTTTAATGTTTCATTATGAATATGAGTAATACCTAGATAACATATGTTAAGACGTGTGTTTAAAACTGGGTCATACAATATGTTTGAAAGAGACCAACTAATATGTGTTATGGTTCATATGACATATGTTATTTCAGAAAAAAAAAACATATGTTAGTATATTCCCCTTAACACATGTTAGTGAAGTCTCATTATGTGTTTGAAGAGCTCAACTAACATGTGTTAGGGTTCATATGACATACATTATTCCAGATAAACATATGTTAGTATATGCTAACACATGTTAGCGATGTCCCATTATGTGTTTGAGGAGCCCAACTAAAATGTGTTATCTTTTTTGTAGGTGAAGAGATGTTTGTGTTAAAGATGAAGATGGGTATCAAGTATGAAGCATAGCTAAATCTTTTTATTTTGTTATGATAGTTTTATATCATTCACAAATAATTATGTTTGTATGAAACGTTTCTGGTACGTTTATTGTTGATTGTAATGATCTTTTTTATCATTTCTTAAATAAATATACATTTTATATGTTTTTCTTATTTTGTTATTTTAGTATATGTCTTTTAACACAAGTTAGTGATGCTTCATACGAGATCAGGTTTTGTATCATGATACTAACACATGTTAATATTTTTATGTGAAAGAGTGTAATAAAGTAAGAGAGAGATGATTTGACAAGTGTCAAATCAGTCAAATCAGCTTTTTAAATATGCTTTTCAGAAAAACAAGATTACTATAATGCCCTTATTTTGTACTTTAGTGAAATAAATTGTAATAAATTTAATTAAAAAAGCAACAATAATTATGGACCATTAATCAAAGATGATCAATGGCCACTAGAGAGTTTACAAGGTTTTTCAAAAAAATGTTTTGTAGATACACGAAGTGCGACTAGTGCTATTGAATTGCGAATTTCATTATGCTTTGTTGATTACGGGCGGTCGAAGGTGGAAAACAATTGGTCGAAGGTAGATTACTTTGGTCGACGGGAGCTCAGAGAGGTCGAATGAAGATTATAATTATATATGTGTGTTGATTCGCCCAACTTGAATGGTCGAACCTGCACATTTGCCCAATCGAATGGTCGAATGTGCAGGTCTATTTAAGGCTGAATCATTTTTTTAATGTTAACTTTTGGTCATTTTGTTTCCCTCTCAGAGTGTTTGTCTCCCTAGGGTTTTTGATAATACTGTATTAAGTATAAATCATTATAAACAAGCTTTGTAAAGATTATTAATGATGTTTATGAATGAAATGAAAATGTTTGAGATGATTTATGTGTTTTGCTAGTTTTATTATCATTCCGTAATCAATTTAGGGATTCCGCACCTGAATTGAACTTGTTTGATCAATAGTCTTTGTTTGATAAGTCCGATCCTACACATACAAAGTGGTATCACAGCCATAAGGATCAAACAACCACGAATTGATAATATTAGTGTTGATTTGAACCCAATTTTGATCAAAACTTTTCTGTTTTCATTGAACATTTGAATTTGGTGAATATTGACTGATTTGAACTTGTTTTCATGGATAAAATTCAAAATTCTCTTTGTTAAGCTTGTTCCAAATCCAATCCGAAGCAAAACCTGCATAAGATCATCAAATTTCATCAACATTTGAAAATTTCGGATCAAAATAACTGATTTTCAAAGTATAACTGTTTTTCGAAATGAAAGGGTCGAACCTAGGGAGAAACGGTCGAGAGTGTGGTTTTTAGGTCGAAAGAGGGATTTTTAGGTCGAACGTGGAGTGTGTTATGGTCGAACCTAGAAAGTTGTAGTGTGTTGTTGTTCATACGACCATCTGTGTTACATTCGACCAATCGGGAGGTCGAATGTGGAGTGATTTGGTCGAAAGTGAAACGAGTATGTTATTTTCCACATTCGAGTCTTTAGAAACGGTCGAACCTGGACTAATTTCTACATTCGACCACACGACACTTGAAAAGGATCGAACGTAGAATCTGTTTGAAAATTTTTTCTAATCGTTTCGTGTTTTGTAATTTTCAGACGATATGTGGAACTTTCCGACAACACCACGACCTATTACAACACTACAACAGCAAACAACAATGGATCCTTGGTCGGTAGCTGCTCAGAAGTCTAGTCAACCATCTCAACCAATGAACTATTTGGCGATGACTGGTTCGATGCCCCAACAAGTTGCACAACCATAACCACAACCTATGGCTGATTACTGGGGAGTTGCAGCAGCGGCGGTACACTCTCAGACTACCAATGCGATTTCGACACTTATTCAGGACTTATCTTCGGGTAGTGGAAGCCGTCCACCAAAGTTGATGGAAATGGTGGATTACAACCAATGGAAGACCAAGTTCAAGATTCATCTAGGGGGAATGGGATTAGAAGGCACGGAAGCTTGGCAAATGATTGCTAAGGGGTATGTTGCTCCGGTTTTGGAGAACACCGGTGAGCCGATTCCATTAGAGAGTCTAGCTGAAGACGAGAAGAAAAAAGTTTGCGGTGGAATTGAAGGCGTTTTCCCAACTGTCCTAGGCCATTGATACTGATCTCTTACATCAGTTTGGGTCATGTTCCACTTCGAAGCAATTATGGGATATGTTAAGGAATCGTCATGATGGGAATGAGAAGACGAGGAAGCTTAGAATGGAGGAGTTGAGAAAAGAGTTTGAGAACTTTAGCTATATGGGAAATGAGACACTAAAAGATTTGATTCCGAGGTATTGTCACTTATTGACTGAACTTTCAAGTTATGAGATCAATATACCGATGTCTGAGCTGGTGGATAAGTTTGCTGATGCATTACCACCATACTGGAATCAACACATTGAGGTCCTTAAGTAGAAAGACGCGTACCAATACTGGACCATTAATGAATTCATCCAGAAGCTTGAGAACAAAGAGATGGAGGAAAAGAGGAAAGCGAAAAGAGCCCAAGTTCCTCAGAATACAGAGTTATACCATGGCGGTACATCTTCATCTCTAACTAGTTCAAGTTTCAGTACTACTGTTGCTCCACACATTGCTTGTGTTTCTAGCATTGTTGAACCAACCAAAACCCCCATAAACTATCTTGCTCAAACATCATCTTATATCCCACCATCATATCCTACTACTTACATCCCACCATTTTCACCAATGCAACAAGCTGCATGCTATTCAGCTAATTTGAACCAACCTCAACAACAATCTTACATTCCTCAAGTGAATCAAACCCAAATGAACCTAAGTCAACCTAATCAGAGTCCAATTGTACTGGAGACATCAAACTTGAACAATGTTATTGTTGAAGTTGCACAGCAACATGTAGCCTTGGTTTCTGCTATGGTCTCTTCGTATAACGGGTTAGTAGCTAGTAAAATTGGTAATAACAATTTGACTAGTGAAGATTATGCTCAAATTGACAAGGAGGAGATGGAGCTCATTGACATCCAGTGGGCATTTGCTAGTGTCATGAGGCGAGCGACTGAGTTCATAGAGAAGACGGGCAGAACTGATCTTTCTACTTCTCCCAACACCACATATGGCTTCAACAAAGCCAAAGTCACATGTTTTAGGGTATGTTTGGCAAAATTAGCTGGAGGCTGTTAGCTGTAAGCTGGTAGCTGGAAGCTGAAAGCTGCAAGCTGGTAGCTGGAAGCTGGAAGCTTTTTAAATATATTTTGGTGTTTGGCAAACTAGTTAGAGATTTTAATAAAATGTATAAAATGACTAAAATGGGCATAATTAAAAACTTGTAAGGAAGGTTTTTATTTTGTTTTTAAAATAGAATGGGTATTTGTGTCATTTACTAGTTAAAAGCTTGTAGCTAGTAGAACTTTTTCTTAAAAGCTTGTAGTAGTAGCTTTTCACTATAGAGCTTTTTCTCCTAATCTAAAAGCTTGCAGCTCTTCAACCAAACAAAGCTTTTTATTGAGTAGGAGCTTTTTCTTAAAAGCTTGTAGCTTGAAGCTCCTAAAAGCTCCTAAAAGCTCTTTGCCAAACATACCCTTAACTGTGGTGGGAAAGGTCACTTCAAGAGAGAATGCACACAGCCAGCACAACAGGGGAACAAGAATCCTATCAATACCAACTACCAGAACCGTCAATCACAAAATCAGGTATCATATCAAAGCCAAAACAACTCCAATTTTCAACCACAAATTAATTACCAAAACCGTCAAAACACCTCACCAAACACTACAGTTAGACAAACCACTACACAAAACCAGAACCAAAACCAAACACCACACAATCCAACCAGAACTATCATTCCAATTTCTACACCAAACAGCCAAACACAAACAAATAACCAGAACCAGGCTTTGGTAATTCAGAAAGATGAGGGATTTGATTGGACTGGTATGCAACTCGGTGTTGAGGAGATCACTGCTGGTAATGTGGCGTGTGTTGCACAGAAGATGGATTTGGATGAGCAAGTGTTAGTTGAAGATGTTTTGGAGACTGAGAAGATGTCTGAGGTGAAGGTTGAGGAGTTAGTTGAAGAGAACGATGTTTGTGTTGAGAAGAAGTCGGGATTGATTCTTGACTCTGTTACTGATGTTCCCGAACAGTGTGATTCAGCTTATTCTGACTCAGAGAGCGAATCTGATTCTGAAGCTAGTGTTAACTCACTAGATGATGATATTGATCAACTTCTAGCCGAAGCTGATTTTCTGATGACTCGCAAATCGTGCATAGTGGATGATGCTTTTACCAAGATCGATTACTCTAAATTCTTTGCTGTAAAGGAAGCACACTTTGCATTGATGGCGATGACAGAGCCTCCAAAACAGGTAAGTTCTGAATCTTCTTTAGATAAAAAGTGATAAGTATTGTGGTGCATGCGATAGATTGGCAGAGGATAATAAGCAACTCAGGGTTCAGCTTGAGAGTGCTAAGATCAACTGTCAATCGTATCAAAAAGAAGCACGAGAATTCAATAAGGTGCTTGATGGTTATAAGAAAGACATTTCAGATCTTAAAAAGATATTATCTTTAAAACAATTAGCCATTAACAATTACATCAATGAATTAGAAGAAACAAAACTTGAAATGGCTACCATCAAGTGCTTTGCTGAGAAAATCAACAAGAAGCTTGAAAGCTACAAACATATTGCATATGTTGTTGACCATATTGTAGATGCATTATTGTGCGACTAATGCTTTGGATTTACAATAAACATATGTTAATGATGTTTGTCGAATGGGCGAAGGAGTTTGAATGTGGGCGAAGGAAGAAATTAAGAGGTGCGAAGGAGAAAAGACATACGAAGGAGAGACAAGGAGTGCGAAGGTAGAATTATTGTTTTGTAGTGCTTGGTTCGCACGATGTATTTGGGCGAACCTGCACATTCGACCATTCAATATGGGCGAATGTGCAGGCCTATAAATAGGTTAAGCCATTTTTGAAAGTTGGTAGTTGTTCATTTTCATTTCCCTCCTGTTTTGTGTCTCTCTCTAGTGTTTTGTCAACTTATTTTCACGTCATTTCTGATTGTAATCTTTATCTAAACGTGTAATTTGAGTTGATTATTAATGAGAAAAACCTTTGAAATGATGAATTCTGTGTTTTGATTGCTTGATTATCATAATTGTGATTGATTCAGGGATTCCGCACCGGAATCAAACTTGTTTGATCAATCTCTTTGTAGATTTGACGATCCTAAGCGCATACAAAGTGGTATCAGAGCAATCGTCGGATCTCTGATGTATCTCACTGCCTCTGGACCTGATATAATGTTTTCCACATGTCTCTGTGCACGTTATCAATCGAAGCCGAAACAGAGTCATCTTGAAGGTTAATATCCAATATTGAAGGTTTAATCAGTGTTTTAGTGTTCGAGCCCTAATCACCATTGAACGGGGTCTTATACCTGATAATTGGACTCGATTGTGTTAGGGATTCATTGTTTAAGTGTTTTAGGGGGAGATTATCCAAAAACATAGGTTTAAACACTATCAGTTAGAGTAATCGATTGATTAAACAAATGAAACCCTAGTTTTTGATTGAAAACACTTAATCAATGTTTAACTGGTTAAATTGATTGTTTGGAAATGTTATTCGGAAGTTTTAGATGATTAATGAATCAAAATAACAAGTTAAAATCAACTGATGTTCAATATTGAAAATTTGAAATGAAGAACTGTCCCTTCGCACGTTTCGAACGGTCGAACGAACAAAAACGGGCGAAGGAGTAGATTTTATCTGGGCGAATGAAACTTTTTGTCAAAAACTTTTACATTCGTACCTTTATAATTTCACATTCGTACCCTTAATTTCTCATTCGCACCTCCGTTTGGGCGAATGAACAGTTTAATTACCAAATTTTCAAACTTTGAATATTTTGTCGATTTTTAACATGTTTACTTGTTTTATTTTGCAGTTTCAACCATGTCTGAACAGGAAAAGCCTACTGAACAAGCTGGATCATCTTCACAAGCTGCCAAGAAAGGAAATGAAGAACTGTTGCCGTTCGAGAATGCGCACAACTGTTGTGCATATCTTGGGGATGTTAAGAAGCATACGGAGTTCACAGAGATTATAGAATTTCTGAAGAGAAGTCGGGTGATAGACGCAATTGCTACACCTGCTATTATCTATCGAGACATGATACAAGAGTTTTGGACGGAAGCTAAGATGGATTTCTGGGAGTGTGAATCGTCTCTGGTGAGCAAGATACAAGGAAAGTTGGTCATCGTTTCAGAGAAGGATATCAGGGAAGCTTTAAATCTTCAAGATGAAAAGACTGATCCCAGAGAGCTTAGCTTTATGGAACAGAGAAAGTGCTTTCTAAGAATGAAATACAACGGGCCGATTACTGATGGCTCGTTGCACAAGGGAAAGTTGTGTTCACAATTCAAATATTTGGCGCATGTGATGATTCACGTCTTTGGTTCAGCTGCTGGAGGCTATGATTTGATGAGAAAGAGTATTAGCTCAATGATGGTGGCACTGATATCGAACAAACCGTTCAATGTATCAGGGATGCTGATGGAACATCTGTTGGAACCTGTCAGAGGCACAAGGAATCTGAAGTTTTTGTTGTATCCTCGATTTCTTCAGATGATTTTTGATCACAAGTATAAAGAATTGAAGAGGGATCCGAAGCAGATTGTAGTTCAAGAACATATGTCCATCAATACACTGGCAAGAATGAAAGCTTATAAAGGCTTGTCATTGAATGAACGTCCACCTGTTAGACGTTTATTTGGACATTTGGCGAGGATTGACTATGAGGATCCGGGTGAAGGTCTAGTAAGGCATGCTAATAGTGATTCAGACGAAGACAATCCATTACATCATGTTGATCCAGATGCAAAGCGAAAGCGACAGGTTGTTAATGTAGGAGCTAAAAGTGGGAAAGGGAAAGAGAAAGAGATCAGGATAGATGTTGTTCTTGAGCCTGCTAAGAAGAAGATTGCACCAAGAAGGAATAAAACCATGGCTAAGAAAGGATTACACATTGTTGATGAGGCGTCGGTTGATTCTGAAGAGACGCAGGAAGATGAACACTGGGATTCTGAGACTGAGACTATAAAGACTACCACGCCCAAGGCCACTGTGGCTGGTGAGTCTGCCAGTTTGAATAGATCGGTGGGGGAACAGAGAATGAATAGCCCTATTCGATTGGATGAAGAGGATGAGGGTTTAGGTCTGGGAGCAGGAGACTTTCCTGGTTCGCCAGTTCAGGGGGAGAAACCAAAGAAGCCCCAATTCAAGAAGAAAGAAAAGGTTGTAAAGCCCGCAGAGAAAAGAGCTAGAGAGATTGAAACATTGATAGCAGGAAAGAAGTTGCCACCTGCTTCTAGCTCAAAATCACCAGTTGCTGCTCCAGCCGCAAAGAAGCAGAAAACCACAGCTACTTCAAGTACTGAACAGGGAGCTGATATACCTGTTGATGCCTTTAATGAAGCATTAGATAATGTACTGAAGAAGATGAAGAAGGGTAAACTGCCAGAGGTTGCAGAAGTTTCCACTAAAAAGGTTACAGTAGATAGTGATGTGATGAACACTGTTAACCGGAAACTTGCTAAAATGGTGAACTTAATAAACAAGCAGCAGACTGAGATTGCCCAATTGAGACAAAATGACTCAAAGATGTTGGATGTAGTGGTTACATCACATGAGAATAATGAGGAATTGAAAAAGAAGATCAAAAAATTGCAGAAGGATAAGAAGAAGTTGTTGAAACATGAGCAAAGGAACACCAAACGGATTATAGCTTTGAAGGGAGAAAATAAGAAGCTGAAAGAGAGTAATAAAAACATGGATAATCTAATTAAAGATTTATACTCTCGAGCTCCTCAGCTGAAAGAAGGTGAAGAGGATAAAGAGCTAGAAGAGGAGCAGGTTGATTTTGAACTATCTGATGATGATGAGGAGGATGATGAAGATCTTGATGAAGATGCTGGTAAAGCTCCTAAAAAGAAGAAGGATGATGATGATGATGATGGTTCGAATGATGGTTCTGGTGATGATAGCAGCTCTGCATTTGATGATGATGATGATGATGACAATGATGATGACGATACAGACAAATATAAGTATGAGAAGAGAGAATCTGGAAAAGGAGGAGAATCTAGTTCAAAAGCCCCTGGAGGATCAGTGGATGATGATACGATCTTCTGGAATGAAAAGCTGAAGTCTATGTCTGAAGATGATAAATAGATGTATCGCCAGATGCTTACTGATCGAGTCTGGACGATTGACATGACCAGTAGATTTTCTGAAATCTTTGAATCTTGTGACAGGGTGTTTGAATTAGAGTATAATGATCCAGATTTGGAAGATGGTGAAGTCTCGGCGGCGATGACTAAAGAGATCTTTGAAGGTTTAGCGAAACAGGTTGGAAAAACGTTAGAAGAACTATTAGCTGATAACCAGATTCCTGATCTACCTGAAAAGGAAGCTGGAGATCATTCTGATGATCGTGACGTACCTGGGTTCGAGGATATAGAAGTTGAAGATGTGACTAGTGAAGAGTATCCAGAATATTTTAAGAGAGACAAGGATTCTGGATTTACTGCTTTCACTGATGAACTGTTAAAGGAAGCCGAGAGACTTGCAAAAGAGAAGAGCGATATGTTTGTTGATGAAGTGTTCAGAGGGCATGATAAACCGCATATCAGACAATCCGATAGTTTGAAAGAATTACTGAGGGAATTAAAAGAGAAAGAGGTTAATCGTCCTAAAGCTGAGATTCAGGGTAGCTTTTATAAGTTCCACAACGATATGTTTAAAGGAAAAGCGTTGGGTTGGAAGTTTATAAAGCAATTGAAGTGTATTGCAGTGAAGTGGGAGAAGGGGATACTCTACTTTGATAGATTTCATGATTTGAAGACTCTCCCATACTGGGCCATTCGTGATATTTGTCGTCACAAGTTGACTGGAACGACAAATGATCAGATCGCTTACTTTGCTGATAAGATGGTTAGAGAAAGCAGGACGAAGTGGAATCTCTTTGAACCTCAGTATCCAAAGCGGATTGTTCACAAGAAAACCATTGATGATATTACTAGTTTGCCCAAGGTGACTCTTAAATACAAACCACCAAAAGTGTTGAGGCATATTCCATTGCTGCAGATTCCTCAACATTTTGCTAAAGACTTTATCTGGTGGTACTACGATTGGAAGATTGCAGAAGCTGTGATAGTTTTGAAGGACGGTGAAAAGAGTTTCAAGAAAATACACATTTTTGATCCCATGTGGTTGGTGAATTGCTCACATAAGGACATCATTATGTTGTATTACAATCCTATTTTCAGCGATGTGAAGGATGCTGAACAAGCAAGCAAATACCAGTGTGTGGTATTTCTGTGCTTTGCTCATGATATCAACGCCGGATGCGACTATGACAAGAAGCTCGGCAAGTTTGTTAAAGCTCAAGAGGTTCCTGAAGCGAAGAAGAAAACGCCGAAGCAAGTATTTGAGAAGGTGATGACATTGGAAGAAAAGAAACTTTTGAGGATAAAGCTGATGAACAAAAGAATGGATGAAGAACGAAGACTTAAACAATCCAAGCAATAGTCGAGGGGGAGTTTGTAGATGCATTATTGTGCGACTAATGCTTTGGATTACAATAAACATATGTTAATGGTGATAGTCGAATGGGCGAAGGAGTATGAATATGGACGAATGAAGGATTTAGTGGGTGCGAAGGAGAAAAGACATACGAAGGAGAGACAAGGAGTGCGAAGGTAGAATTATTGTTTTGTAGTGCTTGGTTCGCACGATGTATTTGGGCGAACCTGCACATTCGACCATTCAATATGGGCGAATGTGTAGGCCTATAAATAGGTTAAGCCATTTTTGAAAGTTGGTAGTTGTTCATTTTCATTTCCCTCCTGTTTTGTGTCTCTCCCTAGTGTTTTGTCAACTTATTTTCACGTCATTTCTGATTGTAATCTTTATCTAAACGTGTAATTTGAGTTGATTATTAATGAGAAAAACCTTTGAAATGATGATTTCTGTGTTTTGATTGCTTGATTATCATAATTGTGATTGATTCAGGGATTCCGCACCTGAATCAAACTTGTTTGATCAATCTCTTTGTAGATTTGACGATCCTAAGCGCATACACATCAGTTGTTCAAAACTACTGAAGAGAAAATGGGAACTACTGATGAATAAACCTTGTTCATCAGCAGTTTGGTCCATAAGGTAAATCAGACTTTTTCCATTTCAAAAGTTTGACCTAGGGCAGTTATAAACTTCTGATAAACACCTTTTCTCACACTTATCCATTCAAAAAGAAAAATTCCCTCTTTCTCTCTCAAAACACTCTCAAACTCTCCCCTGCAACCTAAAAACACTGTTCAATCAAAATACACCATGGCTCTCATTCTGAAACAGGGACATAATCAACGAGGCCACTTCGTTAAAGATTCAGCCTGGTCTCAATACGACGAAATCATTGATTTAGTCGTCAAATCCCAGTTCTACACAGCTTTCACCATAGACCCTCCATGTGACAACCGTCACCCTCATATTTTTAGCAAGTTGTCAATTATACTCCTTCATTTATTCAAATGTTACTATTTTAGTTTCTGTAAGTTTTATCGATTTCAAATTTAATAATAGATAAAACTCAATGTTTATCACTTGCACTTATTATGAACCGTGTCTACGTTTTAATCAAATGTGTATCTTGAAACGTTATTCAGAATGGATTTTATAAAAAATTTCAAGTTTTATTAAGTTTTAAAAACATTTTATGTTAAGTTGGTTAACTTGATTAGTTTTTATAAAGGAAAAACTAACTGAAAAACCTTAAAAACTAAACCAAACTAACTACAGGGGCCATTTCTGCCAAAAATGAAAGTTCAAAAACTCATATCCCTTCTCCCTCTCTGTTTTCGTTTCCTGCCAATGGGTCACCGTCGACGACATTCCGACGACCTGCAAAACTGTTTTAACGCGTCTATAATACGTTTTAATGCTGGGCTTTCATTTCTCCATCATTACCCATCAGTTTCGAACCTTATTATGTGCTTGTAGCGCGTTCAAAGCTGAGTATTAATCACAATTTTTTGGTAACCGTCGGGTTTTAATAACGAGTTTAAACGAATTAATTTTCCGTCTATATCTATAAATTGACTGTAGAATTTTGTTCCCCAACCCTTAAACCTTTCAAACCCACAACAAACGTCCCAAATTCGTAACTAGAAGCTGTATAATTCGAATTCAAAGGCTCAGACCTGTACGCGACATTTTCGGCCTTAATCGAACTTGTAAGTGTTAGTTCTTGATGCCGTTTTGATCTATAATTATCCCTGAATCAAAGCCCCTTATTATCGGTCGTTAATTGAGTCTTGTTCGTGTTTATTGAATTTGGGTATAGAGTTAGGGTTTATGCTTTGATATGGGGCAGAAGATGAGTTATAGATTTCTTTTTAAATATTATTGTTAATCAAATATCTCAACAAAACTTATGGTGGTGTAGTGGTTTGTGTGTTGTTGTTGCATCGAGACCACTTGGGTTCGAACCCAGGCATGACCGGTTTTTTTTTTTTTTTTGCAACAGATTTCATTTTTTTTATTTGTTTATTTTTAATATAATATAATCATTATAATACATGCAAAACTTATAATATTTATAATAAATCCATTTTTGATCCAAAAATTATGAAACTTTAGGTGTAAGATCTTGACATCATATAGAAAATCATCCCATTTTTATTTTCTAGAAAATACACTATTTTTTGTATTTTTCTAGATTTAAATTTTTTAATCATAATTAATTGATTAAAAAATCATTTTTAATGCTTTTGATCTCAAAATTTCTGAAAAATTATTTCTAAGTATGATATACTGAAATAAATTTTAATCATTAAAATACTATTTAAATTCATTAAATCCGTTTTAAATGCAAATAAATTTGGAAAAATTATGAAAAAATTATTTTCACTATTTTACATCCGAAAATAATCATTTTTCATAAAAATATTATTTGTGGATCATATCTTGTATTTCTAGCTTATTTATATTTAATTAGTCATAATAAATTATTTAATTAAACATAAATTATAAAACTTGTTTTATAAATATTTTTTTCTATAAAACATAAATATTTCCTAAGTGTGGAAAACATAAGTGTTTATATTTTCTTTGTCATATATTTAATCTTAAATCATGATATATCTATTTCAAAATTATTATTAAAATCGAGTTATCATAAAACTTCATCTTCCCTACATAAGCCTAGCAAACCCTAATGCCTTAGAACCCTAGAAACCTTAGACTTTGTAGACGTTTCCTTATTAGTATTCTTACACATTATAGGTTGAATTCTTCGGAATTCCCAATTTTATTTTGTGACGAGCTTTGTTGGATTTATCGCTTAGCAAGAACTGTGAGTATATCTTTCCCCTTTTTCATTTTATTGTTTGGGGCTACTCATGTACCTTATGTCAATTTACTATTTCTTTTCATTAAGTGCAATTCTCACGTGTGTTTGCTTTGTGTTACTTTGTGTATCTATAACTTGTCAAAATCATTAACCATTGCGGCCTAGCATTTCAATGAATAGTACTATGGTATATACCCCTTGTGACTCTGTTGAGAGACCTTGGTCATTGCTATGTGTTTCATTACTACTGTCAATAGCGCATACTATATATAAATTTCATTTCAATTTCATAGGGTTGAATTTGACCC
Source organism: Ambrosia x helenae (assembly GCA_030844895.1). Classification (NCBI taxonomy): domain Eukaryota; kingdom Viridiplantae; phylum Streptophyta; class Magnoliopsida; order Asterales; family Asteraceae; genus Ambrosia; species Ambrosia x helenae. The sequence continues at coordinate 105,456,923 of CM061224.1, forward strand.
GGATACCACTTATTACATAATTGCAAAAGGTATATAACACATGAATTGCTAAACATTTTTTCTACTATATGTATTCAAACATGGTATGCTCACCAATACATTTTTGTATTGACAAAATTATTTTCATACATGTTTCAGGTTATTTATGAGATGACTTTTAAGATTTTGGAAATTTTTACTTAGATGTTGGATTTATTGTATTTCAGTTGTCACTTTAGAATTATAGTATCTTGTGTTTTTCTTTCTATGTAATAAACTACTTAATCAATGTATCAATATTTACACTTTTAGTCCATGAGCTATTGAACAATCGTCACTACATGGCACCTCGATGATTTCGCTATCGGTTGGGGTGTTACACTCCAATTCATATTCAAACTCTAAATGAGTTCTGGGCTAATGCTGAAGCTGTCACTGTCAATGATAAAGTAATTTCCCTCAAATCAACCATCCAAGGGAAAGTTATGGCAATCACACAAGCCACCCTGGGAATCAGACTTGGTTTGAATGATGTTGAAGCTCCATAACAAATTCCCAGTGGAAGCATTCAATTAACCATGACTGAGTATGGTTATCAAGGTACTCTGTCACATGCTACAATTTATATGAAATATTTTGATGCAAAATATAAGCTTTTGTTTCATTACATAATAATATGTTTGAGTCCTAAAACTGGATCATATGATCAGATACCCTCAACTTTTCAACCTATTTTTCATTGGATGGGTCGGGGGGAAACACGCTTGTGTCGATCTAACAAGTGTATCTCCCCTGGTTGGTTTGCGGGATACTGGTTTTGTAGCAGGGCAAGCAGTGCAAAAAGCAGAGATGGTGAAAGTTGAGAAGCATGCTAAAGCTTGTGAGGAGAACCAACACGTTTTCGTACCCCTGGCATTTGATACCTTTGGCTCCTTGGCACCGGAAGCCATCCGTTTCCTGACCAGAGTCCAACGGGTTATTAATATCAGTGTCTCGGCTGCAGGGGGCAGGAGTTCGTTTTTAGTAGGTTAGGGTTTGCTGTCCAGAAAGGGGTGGCGGCGCAGCTTGTTGCCCGCCTACCGGCTATCTTGATGTAAATTTTCACGTATTTAATAAAATTATTGAATTTGAAAAAAAATTCATTCCATAGTGAATGAAACTACTTTTAGGGCAGCATCAGTTTTCTTTAATGAGTTGGTGTTGCATCACCAAAATGATAAAAAGAAGTTTTCATTATACCCAAGGTTTGTGATGCAATGTATAATTAAAGAACTTGGTGAGGAAATACTTGTGGGTGAGGCATCAAAGTTGAATCCTTTGACCTCACAAGTATTTTCTAGGCATAATAAATCGGCACTTTTGCCAGAAGATGACCAAGGGGAACAAGCCATAGTCCCCAAGGAACCAACATCTTCAAAACCCACTCCCAAAAAGCCTAAACAACCTAAGTAACAAAAATCCAAACCCGCCAACCCAAAGAGAAAAGCAGTTCAGGAGGTTGAGATGCCTGAACCTGCTGATGTGCAATCTGCACTTCCTAAAGATGTGACTGAAACTTCCTCTCAATCTCATCCATCTCACACCCCTAAAAGAGCTCCTATAACCATTTTGTTTTCAAGGAAGAAACTGAAAAAGACTATAACTATTGACCCTTCCTTTGAAATTGCTGAACCTACACCTGAAACTACTGAACCTGAACTCTCACATCAAACAGTAGAAATAGCTCAAATTTTCTCTGGGCTGAAAGAAAACATCCCATTTGAGAATGTCAATCCCCAACAACCACATAAAACAGGGGATATAACCTTAGAAACAGACATGGATGTGGATGTTATCAGCCCTATCCCAAGAGATGAGGTGAACCAAGGTGTCTAAGCCCAAACTTTGATACTTTAGGTACATTTGAGGCTGCTACTACTCTTATACCATCCAGTGGTGGATTTGAGGACAGTAATACCATAGCTAAGATCTTAAATGTGGCAACTACTGATGAAGGCCTTGTGCCTGAAGTAGGAAAACCTCAGTACCAAGAAAAAAAGGTTCATGAGACAACTAGGTTGGGCCTAGCTCATGGTATAACTGATGACTTCATCATTGATGATGTTTTCAGGGAATCAGATGATTCCATTAGTTTGATGATGTTTCAAAATCTCCACAACATGAATTGACGGCTGACTGTGAAGGTCCTGAATCTAATGTATCTGTACTCAAGGAGTCAGTCACAAAAGATCAGGTTAAAGACCACTTGAACCCTAATTCCCCTAAAGTGGCATCCCAAGTTCATACTGAGGATCACCCCAAAACACACCCTCCACACTCACAAAAGCCTACCTAATTCTCTAGGTCAACTAGCATAGACTTGAACCAACTATGCAACCCGGATGGTCCCTTATACCTGATGGTGCACCAGCTTATCTCCTCTCATCTCCAAACCTTTACAACTGCTATGGAGTTGAAGAACAAAACTCAGATAGAGATGATAAACAATGCTATTCATCACAAGCTTGGTGAGTTGTCAAGAAATATGGAAGACAACAGAAGATAATTAGCCCATTTATCTGGTGTGGCACCTCCACCTCCTTGGTTTCCAGAAGTAGATGAAGCCAAAAAGAGGGAGATGTCAAAGGTACCATAGGTTGTGTTTCTTGAAGCCTCCAAAAAGGCCAAAGAAGCACAACAACTCAAGGATGCTCAGAAAGAATCACTCAAGACAAGGCAAGAAATAGCTTTAAAAGAAAGACAAGACTGGTATGAAGCACAAGAAAGGCTCCTTAGAGAAAAAGCTCAAAAGTTATCCCACGACATTATAGAAGAAACTGCTGAAGTCCAGAACAAAAATACTGAAGATAATCCTTCAGTAGTTGATGCTCAGATCAACACTTCAGTAGTTGATACTTCCTGCATTGAATCAGAACAGCCTTCTAAGGCAACAGAACCTACTCCAGCTGATATTCCAAAGCCTGTTCCCACTCCAAAAAATTGTTTTAAACCCTACTCCCATATCATTTTCAAAACAACAAATGGAGAAGAGTTTAAAGGAAGCAAAAAAGAAGGCCATGGAAGATGAGATCTGGAAAAGCCTAGAAGCAAGGGATGACTTAAGCTTTAATGACAAATTGATGGCATATGAAGAAAAACTGAGTGAGTTAGAAGAACAAGAAAGAGTTGTTGAGCAACAACTCCTTGTTGCTAAAGAAGATAAAAGACAATAGCTGATTAATTATATCAGCAAACACAACAAGACAAAGAAATACTCACTTAGGGGACTCTCAACTGATGAACTTACACACAGGGCACAACTTGTATCTGACAAGCTGGCCACAGAGAAAGAAAGGAAGTTAAAGAGGGCCCAAATAATACAAGAATTGGTAGATAATGACTATGGTTCAAAGAATCAAGTGTCCAGATGGAGAGAAGATGTACTTTATGACACTTACAAAAAGTTCAAGGCCGAAAGACATGCAAATCTAGAGAAGTTTAAAACTTCTGAAGTTTCACAAACTTCAGAAGTTAAAACTTCTGGTGTTAACCCTAAACCCCCAACAAAGCCTGCTACCAAAAAGAAACAAGAGGTACACACAAAAACACACTTCAAAATGGTATGGCTTAAAGGCAACACTATTGATGAAGATGAATTTTTAGTTGAAGAAAAACCTCTGCTTACACAATTCAAGGATCCTTCTACTTTTGCTTATCAACTACAACAAACCATAACTGACAAGAAACAAACCAAGGTAATCACTAAACACCACATTCCAACCTCTAGTGCTGCACCTGGTGTTGTGAACATTGAACAAAGAAGGAGATCCCACCTGATGGTCACTGAAATAGAAGACTCTCAAAAATCAGTTACAAACCAAGAGACAAGCATTGTCCCTTATACTCTAGACTTTGACCAATCTAAAGTAAACATTGTGAAATGGTCATTCACTACTTCAAACTCAGTGATGATCACAAGAAGAGATCCTTCAAGCAAGGTCTTCACCTCCATAGATGAACTAAAGAATCTCTCAACAAAAGACCTGCTTACAATTCAACATCTTGAACCTGAACAAGGATCTCCCATAGAACAACAAGCTCACCAACTCAAGCTCTCCATGGTCAGTGAAATATGGAGGATTCTTGATTGCAGAAAGAAGGAAAATAAAGATTAGATAAGGTTTTGGCTTCATCAATCCTGGAGGATATTGTAAGGACAAAGAGGATTGACAAAGACACTTTTGATACCTTAGTCTTAATCATATTCTGCAATATTTTGCTAAGTATAGGAAACTGCTGAAGAAGAAGATTGCAAGTACTGAAGAAGCTAAAGACAAGTGCTGAAGAGTAATGTTTAGAATTCTGAAGACAAACCAGACAACTTCTCTGAAGAACTACTGAAGACCAAACTTCTGAAGAATACCCATCAGAAGTTTGTCACTCATCAGCAGTTCTGTTAGAAGCTTCCCACCGCCTTATACTTCAGTAGTTTAATACTTTATTACTTTTCTTAAAGTTATTGTACAAGTACCAATGCTACAGCCTGTTGTAGTATTAGTATTATTATATTGCTTCAATACTTCTCATGTACGTATCCAAACAATCTATAAATAGATGGGTTCATCCCACTATTTTAGACAGTCCTTGTGTAGTTAATATTTCCAATATATTGAGAATCATTTGAAGCTTTTACTGTTATATTCATTAACTGTTTTGATACTCATTTACTTCTTTAAGTTCATAGATCAAGGGGGAGTAATAACTCTTGTTAAAAGTGAAACGTTAACTTGAACAATGATATTTATTCCGCTGTGCAATTTACTTTGATAGATCTTACACAAGTGTTCATAATAAGAACTGTTAAATAGAAACTGATCCAACACTACATGGCACTCTCAAGTCTCAAGGGAGAGAATGCATGTATGAATGCCATGTAGGACAACCCCTTTTCATATATATATATATATATATATATATATATATAAGAATAAGATCAAATAGGAACCAATACCCTAGTTAGGAACTTAGGAACCAATATGAGTCATCCATTTTTTATTTTGATCTAGAGGGTATTAGTGTAAATATACATTTAATTAATTAGCTTTTTATTATATTAGAATTTATAATCAAAGCAGTTACTAAATAAGAATTGATTGGTTTTCTTAAAACTCTCAACCACTATTACGATCATTATATTGAAGAATAACCCTAATCAACAATTCGTATACATGTATGTTTTTGTTATTTTTTTTCAAACTAATCAATCGTTATTATTTTTAATCTTCAATTGCTCGGATGTATTAGGTATTTTTTTTTTGTTAGATCGAAATGTATAATCAATTGGAATTGTATTTGTAATGATTTTGTTAGGTTAGATTAGATCAATTGAATAATTTCTTTGAATCGAATGTGCAGTACATTGAGGCTATGTGTTTTTTGATAATATACGTTTGTGTATATTACATTTAGGGTTAAGCGACCAAACCCTAATTAGGATTATCACGTCAAAATGAAGGAGACGCTTTTATTATTTTCAAATGCATATACACTAGTGTATATTATACGTTGGTGTATATTACATAAAGATGATAAGAGACAACCGCTGTGAGGATGAACAGGTCAAATGCCTATACACCAGTGTATAGTATACATTGGTGTATATTACATAAAGAGGATAAGAGACCGAACCTTAAAGGTGATGACGATGAATGAAAAAACAAAAAAGAAACTGGTATACACCAACGTATATCTGTGTCGATAATGATGGTAAATGAGAAAAAATACTGATATACACCAATGTATATATGCGTTCACGATGAATGAAAAACCAAAAAAAAACTAATATACACCAATGTATATATATATGTCGATGATGATGAATGAAATAAAAAAAACTGATAGGAAGATTTTATAGGGATTGAGTATAATAAATGGGGGTTAATAATTATTCAGTTACAAATTTAGACTTAATTACCTAAGCATATTGAACAAAAGTCAATAATACCATTTGATTAAAATAAACAATTAATTAATGTTTTACTTATTTACAATCATGCCATTAGAGATCAATGGCTATAAAGTGGTTCCTATGGTTCCTACTTAAGGTATGGTTCCTATTTGAACCCTACCCTATATATATATATATATATATATATATATATATATATATATATATATATATATATGGGTTGAATTATTCTACATAGGCTACAAAAAATGAGAAGGGTAAGAAGGATACAAAAAACACAATAGATCATGAAATATGACACAATGTGACACAAAATATAGCATAGTGCCAAAAAATATAACCCAATGCTAAGGAAAAAAGACACAATGAATTGAAAAAATGACACAATGATGAAAATAAGAAAAAGACACAATGATACATAAAAGACACAATGATATAACGCATATTCTAAAAACTACAAGCTAAAACCCCAAAAAACGAAGACCTAAAAACTAACGTCGTAGGGTTCGATAAGACGATATTAATGCCACTTGAATGAGTTCAATCAGAGTCTGTTTGATACCCTTCCTACGACTTCCTATTTTTCTTTCACTGTGCATTAGATCCTATATATATATATATATATATATATATATATATATATATATATATATATATAAGGAGAAAGTTAATTTGAGAACACCTATATTTCGTGCGAACCGTGAGAACGGCATCTAAAACCATTCAAATTCAAATTTTCTTTTTACACTTGTCTTTATTACTAAAATACAATCTCAAAAACACAATTTACGCGTAAAAATTCAAACGTATACGAATATAATTTGTTTTTACACATGTGTAAAAAGTTAATTTGAAAGTGTTTTTGCAAGAAAAGATGGATTATTTGGAAAGAAAAGAAAATTCATTTATTAATATTGTATTTTGATTATAATGAGGTTTGTATTAAAAAATTTTGACATTGATTGATTTTTTTATTTGTTCTCACGGTTCTTCTCACAATATTTAGCGTTCTCAAGATAACCCTCCCCTATATATATATATATATATATATATATATATATATATATATATATATATATATATATACAGAGAGAGAGAGAGGAATTAATATAAATAAAAGAATTAAAGTTTGCTAACGTGACATTCAATGGTGGTCTCAATCCTTTTTTGATTGTGTCACGTGGCATAATGACGTGCAAGAATTTGTTTTTTTTTATTATATTAAATCTTTTTTTAAACCCTAATCCTTCTTCTCTCCATTCTTTATCTTTTCCATATTTATCTCTTCCATCTTTCTCTTCTCTCTATTACCTCCCCTCATCACAAACCCTAAAACAAAACTTTCACCTCACCTATCTCTCCCCCTCCTCTTCCTCTCCAGCCATCACCTCCACCACCACTCTCCGCCGCCGCTCCTCCTCCTCTTCCTATTTTTTATGTAGCAGCCAAGATCTTCGACAAGGTTGATCATGTCCCTTTCAGAGTATTGTTATTATTATTATTGATTTATAATTGCTTTAATGTCAATCCTTTGTGGATCTCAATCTTTTACTGCGATCCTCCCACATGTTATTCTAGGCATCAAGATATTGGTGTTAAAGTATTCAAGGGGTTAACCTCTCTTAAGCAAGTTTGCTTCAAAGAAAATTACGGACTAAAAAGACAAAATTATACTGGAATAAGAAAATTATAGTTAAAGAAAAGGTTTGAATTATTATTATTATTATTATTATTATTATTATTATTATTATTATTATTATTATTATTTACTAGATTCAGGCACCAATAGTATAAATAATGTCTTCATAATTTTTTTGAGCCCTAATATCCATTATGTACCTACAATCTCAATCGGTCGCCTCTCTGTTTCTTCCATTACGACAACAGGGTATCATCCTCACTTTTTCCTTTCCTTTTATTTGATTAATAGTGTTGTGTTTCTTTTGCTTTCTTTATTGTTCTTTAATTTATCATGTGTCTTTATGAATTAACATCAATCTAAATTGCAAACATATTTGATGTTGATTAATAGTGTTGTGTTTCTTTTGTTTTTTCTGCAAGTTGTCACTATAAGCAATTTTGTTCAATGTTTATTCCTATGTATAATTTTGTTCTTTATTTAGGTTAGGTATTGAATATTAATATTAGAGTTATGTATTTTTTTTTAGCCTTTATGACATGTATTAAGATTAGAGTTATACATTGTTTTAGGTTATGTATTAAATATTGATATTAGAGTTATGCATTTTTTAGCATTTATGATAGGTGTTAATTTTAGAGTTATACATTCTTTTAGGTTGGGTATCAATATTAGTATTGTCAGACTTGGTACGTACATAGATGTGATAAGTTTTTTAATGGTTACAACTTCTAACTTAAGTGATTGTTTAGTTCATTAGGTTACGAATTATAGGAGTTATTAGAATGTGAGAAATTAGAGAGATGTGATGAGTTTTTGAATAGTTGCAGTTTATATAAGTGATTGTTTAGATGATTACTGATTAGGTTTTAGGTTAGGGAATATGAGTTATTACTTATTAGAATACTATGGACATACAATGATTGAGAGATTTTGTGGTCAGTTAACTTGAGCCATTTGCAATAGGTTATGACGTCAAATTAGATTTTTCAACCCCGGGACCCTTCGAGGTAATCGGCTAGTACTTAATATAAATTTAATTATGAATAGCAATTAATTGACTATATCAATTCAATATGTAATAAATTATGAGTATTTTTAACGACATATCTTGCCAATTATGTTATATTCAGGTCATGCAATACACTAGTTTCAAGTATCACGTAACGTTTTTTATTACTAAGTATAAAAGACTACATTTATTCAATTCGTATATTACATGAGATTCTAACCTACTTAATCAATGTTAACATTTGGGTTTCAATATTAACTTTTTGGTTGGGCCTCGGGAAACATGGGGTTAAAGAAGGTTATGCAATTGCATGATTATAAATATAAGGCAAGAGGGTCTAATTTATAGACAAGAGATTCAACCAAATCACTTTGGAATTTTGGAATCTTCTTGAGAATGATTTTGGTAAGATTATGGATGACTTCTACGATACGGGCGATGTCAGTTTTGGGTGTGGGTCGTCGTTTATCACGTTAATTCCGAAGATTAAAACGCCATTGGGGCTTAGAGACTATAGGCCTATCACTTTGGTTGGGATGATTGGTAAGGTTAAATCTAAAATCCTTGCTAACCGTCTCAAGAAGGTGTTGGGCTCAGTTATTTCAGAGTCGCAGTCAGCTTTTCTGGCGGGAAGATATATACTTGATGGACCGTTGGTTGTCAACGAGCTTATGGAATGGTTAAAGAAAAAAAATCACAAATCTTTTATACTAAAGATTGATTTTGAGAAGGCGTATGATAATGTGAATTGGAATTTTTTGTTAGATATGATGCGCCAAATGGGCTTTCAATCGAGATGGGGCAAGTGGATAGAAGGGATTTTGAAGACATCTAGATCCACGGTTCTTGTTAACGGGTCTCCTACGTTTGAATTCAACTGTGGAAAGGGCTTACGTCAAGGCGACCCGATTTCACCTTTTTTATTCTTAATTGTGATGGAGGCCTTGTCGTGTTTATTGAAAAAGGCAAAAGAAATTGGGGTTCTTAAAGGTATCAATTTTTCAGACGAAGAAGACGATATCACTCATTTGTTTTATGCGGATGATGCCCTTATCATGGGGGAGTGGACGAGAGAGAACCTTCAAAACATGGCGCGTATTTTAAGAATCTTCTATATTTGTTCAGGCCTACGTATAAATATTCATAAGTCCAACCTTTTTGGGATTGGTACAGAGGATTATGAGGTAGATGATATGATGGCGATTTTGGGTTGTAGGCGTGGAACATTCCCCTTTGTGTATTTGGGTATTAAAGTGGGAGCGAACATGTCTAGAGTTAATAATTGGAATGGGGTTATTGAGGTGATTAAAAGAAGGCTTGAGATGTGGAAGGCGAGAATGCTATCGATAGGAGGTCGTTTGGTATTGATTAAATCGGTTCTTGAAAATCTTCCGGTTTATTACTTTTCATTATATCAAGCTCCTAAAGCGGTTATTAAGAGTATTGAATCGATTATGAGAAGATTCCTATGGGCTGGCACGACTGGAGAAAAAAAGATACCTTGGGTGGCTTGGGAAGTTATAGCCCGACCAAAAAACAAAGGCGGTTTGGGGGTAACTAGTATACAAGACACAAATGAAGCGCTTCTCCTCAAGTGGACTTGGCGGTATAAACGCGAAGGTGAATGCCTCTGGAAGAAAGTCATCGTTGGGTGTAATGGGTCGACAAGGGCTTGGTATACGCTTCCGTGTGGCCCTTTGGCTAGCGGATGTTGGAGGCGGATTGTGAAGTTAGGCTCGAAAAAGCTGGAGAATGGAAGGGACCTGAACAGTTTTTTCGTTGCTGCAGTGGGAGATGGTTCGGATGTCAATTTCTGGACAGATTCGTGGCTGCGACAGGAACCATTGCGCCTGGTTTATCCGTCATTATTTCGTTTGGAGAGACAAAAATGGGTAGCAGTTAAAGACCGGATACAGTTTGCGAGTGCGACGGCTGCTCCTGCAGTCAACTGGAATTGGAGACAGCAGCCTTCTGCTGCAGCAGAGGTTGGCGAGCTGTTTCAGCTACTGTCCGATCTATTTGAATACAATTGTCAAGGTGGCTCGGATAAATGGATGTGGACGGGAGACAAGGATGGGCTGTTTTCAGTTAAAATGGCGAAGAAGATGTTAGCCGATAGTTCTACTATTCCAAACGATCCTGTTATCAAATGGAAGGTATGGACACCATTGAAGTGTAACATCATGGTGTGGCGAGCGGCACTTAATCGCCTTCCTACTAAAATTGAACTGTCCAAACGCGGTGTGGTGATTGAAGATTTGGCGTGTCCCATGTGCGGTGAAGATCAAGAATCGCTGATGCATTTATTAACTGGTTGCATTCTGTCCTCGGAGATATGGAATCGCGTGGCAGCATGGTGTAAAATAAGTCCGATGATAGCTTTTGAGGTGAGGGACCTTGTAGCGATGGCGGATACGCAAGTGATGTCGAGGAACGAGAAGTACATACTTAGAGGAATAATCTATACTACAATGTGGATCTTATGGAACGAGAGAAACTCGAGAGTGTTTGGCGGGAAACATAGGCGCAATCTTGAAATATTGGCGAATGTGAAAACCGTGTCGTTTTTTTTGGTTTAGACATAGAGCTAGAATAAAAGAGATAGAGTGGAATAATTGGTGTAATAATCCGTTGAATCCATTGTAATTGGTTTGGCCGTTGGTCCCCGGTTTGAGGTCCAATTTCGGCGTGTTGTTTAATGAAGTTTAATTTTCAAAAAAACAAATTGCAAACCCTAAACCCCCCCCCCCCCCCACAAATCTCGCACACCCCTACACACACCATGTACCTGAAAGAAATAAGATGAGATCAGGAGGTCTTGGCGTTGTGGTCGATCGACAACACGCAACAATAGAAGAGATTCACTTATTTGATGAGTTTATGTGTAAGACTAACATCCGTCAACATTGATACATTGTGTATACCCTAAAAGTTCATGCCACAGCTCACCTTGACTACAGTCAACACGAGGTCACCCAGTAAACACCTTTGATTGCTACAGTCAGTTTTCCACTTGCAATCAATCCATTATGATGGCTATCGAGGAAGCCCAAAGACATTACAATTTCACTTTGTGTACTCATTAAAAACATCCTACAAAAAGTCATAACTTTCAATGGAGTGAATATGACCTAATCGAATTAGGTAAGACTCTCCCAATTCCATGCTAGCAGTTATCGTGTTCTTTAACACATCGACGGTATTCCGTTACTTGCAAAGAATTGTTCCTCTTATGACTCTAAAATGGAAATTGACGTTGTAGTCCTTCAATGGATCTACAACACCTTTATTAATGATCAACTTATTTGTGTCCTCACAACTGAATCAACTACGTATGAGCCTTGGACATGTTGTGGAGCATTTCGGTACTAAAGCTCTTGTACCCTTGGACGACCTCAGATCTTACCATCACTATATTATGCCGACGATGGGTGCCCCAACATGATTTTTAGAGTGATACTCCCTCTGTCCCAATTTAAATATCCTACTTTCCTTTTTTGTTTGTCCCAAATTAAATGTCTCTTTTCAAAAATAGAAATGTAATTTTCAGTTTTGCCCATAAAAGACAAAACACAATCACCACTTTTAAGGATATTATTGTCATTTTACCACATACAAACAAAATATTTCTTAAAATGTGTGTTTTTTGAACTAGGACATTTAAATTGGGATGGAGGGAGTAGTATCTAATCGTGTTTTATAAATTTAAGACTTGATCTCGTACAAAAAAAAAATCAGGTAAAATCAATATTTATACACTCCACACCAGGTCACACTCTCAAAAACATTTCTATTGCAATAAAGGAGCCGCATTACTGCATTGAAACAAAAATTTAATAACATAACTCGTAAGTCAATGCCATTTATTGAGGGATATTTTCAACACCTGAAGGAGCTCGCTAAGCTACTCAACGATCTTGTAAGGCCTGCCAATAATCAAGGTATGGTGTTACAGTTGATTAGAGGCTTACCAACATAATTTGACACGGTGGGATTAATATTGAATTTCAAAATTCTTAAAAGCTAATCATCATCCTTGTGTTTGTTGGGTCAAACATTCATGTTTTCTATGTCTATGTAGTAATAACTTGTTAACCGGTTGCAGGAGGGTTAGAGATTATGGTTTTGGACTTTGGGTGTCATAAACTCTTGCCTTAGTGTGGTGTCAAAATCTAAGCGCGAAGGACTCGATTTATTTTATCCTCACTACTCTTGTGGAGATAGGATCAAACCAAGAGGTCCATAGTTATTGATGAATAAATCCCTTATGACTAGTTATTAATTAATACTAAACCCCGATGATGGGCAATTGCCCTGCTGCTTCTGTTCAAAGTTGGTGGCATTTGGGCTTTAATTATGTCATGTATTTGTACTTAGAGGAGAGCATTGAGAGATAGGTCTTAGGGTTAAGCCTTGGTATATAAGGGCTTAATCTCTAGATAATCACAACACTCTTACAATTTTGATATCTAGATCTCTCTCTCTCTCTCTCTCTCTCTCTCTCTCTCTCTCTCTCTCTCTCTCTCTCTCTCTCTCTCTCTCTCTCTCTCTCTCTCTCTCTCTCTCTAGGTCTAGGATTTCTGTATTCTTATCATTGTTATATTTTAATAGAAATCCAGTGTTTATTATTCATTTAATCGTTGTTCTAATCATGTATATCATATAGATCTTATTATGTTGATTGTTTGTTGGTGTGTATGTGTGTATTGGATTCTGTGCAATACACACACATAGTAGAATTTGATATCCAATATTAGCAATTGGACCTTCAAACAGTACTATCAAGGGGAAGTAAGAGCCCAAGTGGCCCGTTCTTAATCCAATTTAAAAACCATTAATCTTCTATTATTTTATGTTTTTTTTTATAAATCCACAAAAGCCACTCTTTTATGGCTTGACTAGACACATTAATGACATTTTCGGTACTAAAGCTCTTGTACCCTTGAACGACCTCAGATCTTATCATCACTATATTATGTCGACGATGGGTGTCCCATTGTGATTTTTAGATTGACAATATCTAATCGTGTTTTCTAAATTTAAGACTTGATCCCGTACAAAAAAATCAGGTTAAAATCAATATTTATACACTCCATACCAGGTCACACGTCTCAAAAACATTTCTATTACAATAAAGGAGCCGCATTACTACGTTGGAACACAAATTTACTAACATAACTCTTAAGTCATGTCATTTATTGAGGCTTATTTTCAACACCTCAACGAGCTCGCTAAGCTACTCAACGTTCTTGTAAGGCCTATCAATAATCAAGGTATGGTGTTACAGTTGTTTAGAGGCTTACCAACATACTTTGACACAGTGGGATCAATAATGAATCAAAATTTTCCGAACTAGATGACTGCTTGTGATATGGTTAAACACGACCAACATCGTTAAAATTCACGAGACATCCTAGCGGGCATTCCGCCCATCGTTGCTACCACCGAGCACTCTCCGTCTCAGCCTAAAACTCACGATAGCCGCAACAGGCCGACTAACATACACATGACCCAAATCAATGAGGGTGTGTGCCATCGTTGAATGCCATTTATATATTGGACCTGACAATAGCGGGAAAGCACGCTACCCACCCCAACATTAACTACCTGTTCCCTCTGTGAATGCCATTTATATTTCGGGCTACTTCATATCGGGATCCGCCACTCTATCCTTGCCCAACCCAGGGTGATTTGCATAACCTATTGTCTTTTCATGCTTCTCGACAATATCCATGACCTAATATTATGGCTGGTCCTAGAACCCATCCCACAACTACATAAGTCGCGGCACACTTGACTGAATATGATTCTATGGAACCTATCCACCTTGCTAATAAATTTTAGGCTATGAACATGGAATTTGTGGGTGATCAATGGCATATTGATATGGGGCCACTTTTTAGTTCTCGCATCACCACCAATCAAGGTATGATCTATACACCTTTCTCATATACTCCTATACACTGCGTATTAGTTGGTAATGGAAACTATACTCTAGTTCTTCGATCCGGTAGCACAAATCTTTTCCAATCCTCCAAACCGTTACATTTTCAGTCTCAATATATCCTATATAGTCCTACTATTAAAACTTTATTTTGGTATGAAAATTCACTATTGAAAATAAAGTTTCTTTCAAATTTGACCCCCTTGGTTATTTCAGTGAAGTATTTCAAGGATGGCATGCTCCTAAGCCACCATAATAGCTCAAGCAATCTCTTCCCTCTCACCAGCAATGTGTTAGCCTCTACATACCTCGCCATGTCTACTTCTCAATTTTGGCACGATCGACTGGGTCATCCGGGCCAACCAATGATAGATTTTCTTAGTTCAAATAAGATACTTAAATGTAATAAACTTGTTTTTCCCTTTATTTTTCATGCTTTCCAATTATAGAAAATAAATAATGGCTGGTTTTGCTTTCTTATTTTGTTACATGTCCTTATTCACCATTTGCTATTATCCATTGTGATTTGTGAACATCACCGTTAGTTAGTACTTTCAGTTACAAGTACTACGTGACCTTAATAGACGATTTTACCCAATTCACATGTGTATACCCGTAAAATGCCATTGTTCAAACTGTCACGTTTAAAAACAAAATTGTTAATATGACATGGGAGAAGAATTTGGTAATCATAATTTCCAAACATTTGCCTCCACAAATAACGTCCAATTTCAGTTCACGTTTCCCCACATGTAACGCCCCAAAAATCCATTTTGCTTAATTACGCCATTAGGCGCGATTAGCAACATAAAACGGGACTTAGACAATAAGAATGTGGGTTATGTTCTAATATGAAAATAACCTAGATAATGTTATTATTTATATAAATGAGAAGATAATATTAGGAACTAACTTGATTAGTTAGTTTTTATAAGAAAATGAAATTGGGGTAAAGTTGAGGGGCGTTTCTTGTAATATGGGGCAAGACAAAAGGGGGAAGAACACCCCAAATGGGGATCACGAATTCAGCCCCTTTAGGGCTTGAAAAAATGGTTCTTGGACCCTATGAATCCCAAATTAAAGATGGGGTCACAAAATTGATAGTAGAAGAGATGAAGGGAGGCATTTGGAAGGCTTAATGTTGTGATTCAAGCTTTTGGAAAGATCCCTAGTCTTCAGCTCCTCCTTAAAGAAGAGACCCACAAGTGGGTTTCAATTGAACTAAGTTAAAATCGTGATCTTGATGAGTAGTATATGCTACTTTGAACATTTTAGTAGAGTAGTGATGAAATTGTGCTAGAAATGTTAGATTTCATATATAGGAAATTATAGACTTCATTAGTAACCTTGATGTTACTTGATTTGTGGAAATCCTATGTTAATGGCTTAAATTAAGTTAGAGTTTCATCATATGTGTCTTGGATGATGTTTGATATCTAAATCCAATTGCAAGTAAATTGAATTGATAGTAACCAAATTTAATGGTTGATGAATATATTGATATGGGTGGTAATAGAATAGGAATGTATGGTTTAATGCACTCAAGGTGTTTGATAAAATGCCTACATGAAACTTGAAATGAGCTAAATGGTGAAATTTGGTGTTGTTAGTTGAAATGGTGCAAAAGAGTGTTAAATTCGTCACTTTTGACAGCCTTAAATAGAAATCTTGTAAATACTATATCTCACTCATTATTAGGAGTTCGAAGACGAACCTTATATCACTGAAAAGCTTGTTGCGCATATTACATTTCATGTTTAGTCATGTGAGGCTGGTTATGAGATTTAGTGGGTCAAAACAGCATCATAAGTTAGTATATTCGTTTTAACAGCATGTTGTTTGGAACCATTTTATGTGCACACCTGATCTTTCAAAAATTATATAAAATCATAGAAAAATTGTATTGAGGTGTTCATTATATGTCTGGAAAGGTCTTTGAATGAAGCACATTTTGTATTTGATAGTCAAGGTCTGATTATGAGGTTTAAAAGGCGAAAAGTCACCCCGAACAGCAGTTATGCAGAAAATTGTTGCACGTTTATAATGTATCTTTAATAAGAAAAGGTGTAAGAATGTACACACTTGTATTAGTCTTGGAGTACGGATTATAGGGAATTAATAGCATATTATGTGGCATTCAAAAAAATGTCTAAAAACACTTACCAACTAGTTCATGCAAGTACTTTTCACTAACGGGTCAAATAGGTAGTGTATGGAAAGACGTATCGAATATAACTAGTTGTTGAATGTATTGATTTCATGTTTGAATGATGTAGAATGAATACTAATGTTTGAATAGGTAAGTTCCAAATTAGTATCCTAACAGGGTATGTTGACTAGAAAGTAAGCTAGGTACAAGAAGCTTAAAAGTCAACGGGTCAAGTGGATATGATCTCGAGCTAGGTAAAAAGCTTGAGACAATAAGTCAAACGCGTATAAGGCGAAAACACTCCTACGGGAAAAGGTAAGTGACTTATGATGCAAACTCTTGGTTTAGTAATTGTATGTTTATGTATGAATATAGAATAGGAACAAGTATGAAATGGTAATTTATAATAAGGTAAGAGAATTGATGTTTGTAACATCGCAAAATTTTTCAAATTCTAATACATTAAAGCCCTTACTTTATCATTAATTTTATACTATTAAGCCTAAGTTTTTATCACCCAACTTATATTTATATATAATAATAATAATAATAATAATAATAATAATAAAGAAAAACTTTTACAAACACAAATATAAACCCAACCCCTTTGTGAGAAGCCTGCAAACAGCCCCATGATTCGGCCCAGCTCCTTGGTCCATCACCACTAGCCCAGCCCAACCCAGCTAAACCTCGGCCCACCTAGAAACCAACCCAACACCTCCTTCCCTAAAGTTAAAAAAATTTTGTTTTTGCTGGGGTTCGAACCGGAGCCAACGAGACACAACACACGCGCACCAACCATCTGAGCCACACTGATTTCTTGTTTTAATTCCATTCCACTAACTATTTAATATGTTTAAGATCCTTTGTTTTCCCCTTCCCTTGCTCGTTGCTGCGAGAGACAGCACCACAAACCCATTAATTTATCAATTTAGCACACAAACATGGTAAGTAAAACGTAATTAGCATTTTGATAGATTATCCGCGTCCATTACACGTCAAACATCATCAATTTGAGTCAATTATCATCAATTACACGCGTATACCTTCAATGGTGGGTCAAACATTCCAATCTTACGATCCAGACATCATCACTATAAATTGAACCCCTCTGGACCTTCACAACTCGCCATTCATTCTTTCTAAACCTCCAATTTCTATTAACGATCTTCTGTTCTTGGGTTTTTGTTCGAGTTTGACTTCGAGGCTTTGACTAATCATACGTATTCGAATCATCTTTGTAAGTGTGATTTTTCTTGTGGGTTTCATTAATCGGCAGATACACAACATTAACCCTATGGTTAATTGGGTTAATTTTGTGTGATTTGATCAATTGCAAATCTAGGGCTCGTATGTTTGAATTTGGGGAAGAACACGATTTTACTTATATTATTTATTTTAAATAAACTGAACCCAAACACAACCACTGGTCTGGACCAAGTGGTTGTGTCTGGTGCCTTTAAAACAGTCCACGCGGGTTCGACCCCCGGCATCACCAAGTTTTCTCTTCTTTTTTTTTTTTGAAACATTCAAGCTTTATATATATATATATATATATATATATATATATATATATAATTACTAGTATTTTAAAATTAGTTTTAAAATACTAAAACCACTTTATAAATTCTACAAAAATTATTTTATGTTATTCTAGTAGTAGAGTTTAACATACAATTTTTAGTTTTCCAAAAATTATTTATTTAATATATATAATAAATAATTCAAGTTTATTCAATTTTATTTATAAAATTCTATAAAAATATCAAAACGATTATATAAATTTCCACAAAAATTATTCTGAGTTTTTATAACATTAAACTTTTCTAAAATAATTTTTATTTCTGAAAAATCATTTATTTAATATTTTTAATCAATTTTTGTTAGTTTTAATCATAAATAAATCATAATAAATTCGTTTTTCAATATTTTTGCACCAAAATTTTATATAAATTATTTCTATTTATTTAGATCAGAAATACAATTTTTAAAGTAATAATTCTGTAATTTTAATATTTTTAATTATTAAAGTTATATTTTGACAATTTGTAATAAATAGATTTAATATTCTATTTTTAAGAAAATAGTTTTATAAAAATAATTTTCTTACTTAAAACTTTATTTTGTGACCATCTTTAATTTGAAATTTACAAAAAGACTTTTGTTTATTTATTTAACAAATTTCTCTTATTTATTTAAACATATTATTTATTAATCAAACGAACATTTATCCCAAAATCGAAACCCTAGAATATATTTGTAGACTAAATAGACTTAGACATATTTATTACCTTAATTATAGGGTAATACTTGGCATCATTGGCCAACACATATTCTATATCACGAGACTTAACATTTTAAGGTGAGTTTACATAGCCCCTTTTCTCTATTTTCACTATTTTTGGGGTGAAACATGTTTAAACATTTTATACTATCATTTACTCATATTTACTTGTGATTCAAGTACATCATCATTCTATCATTTGACTGTAACAAAAAGACACAGTACAATCATTAACAATGATCAAGCCGCCTGTTTAGATTATAGCGCTATAGGTCTGACAAACCCATCCCCCCGCATAAATTCAGGGATGATCGATAACAGTAACAACATTTAACTAACTTGCGAGTTAGTCATCAGTCGACACAAGGTTTGGTTGTACAAAGACGCATTGTTACATGTCGGTATCATACTCTATCATCATACAACTGTGAATGTTGTACAAACTATTGTTATCAATTATTTTCAAAAACCTATGTATTCTCACCAACTTTTGTTGACCCAAAATATTTTCAACTTAACATGTTTCAGGTTCTACTTGCTTGAAGATTTGAGTTAATGCTTGAAGATGTGTGCATAGTATTATTCATTTTGATGTACGAATTCTTGTAGAACAATTGTATGTAATTTATTTAAATCATTTAATGAAATTTATTATTCACCATGAGCTACTGAACAATCATCACTACGTGACATCGCGATGTTTCCGCTATCGGTTGGGGTGTTACAATGTTGTTGGTGAATGGGTATAGTTCACCATACAACAATGAAAGTAGTTGCGATAAATGGGAAACAAAGATAAAATGAAGTGAAGGTAATTAAGAATGAAACAAACCCAAGATTAACAAATATGGCATAACAATGAATTGTAAAATGTACAGATTTTTGTATAGTTTTGCAAGGTTATAGAAACGGTAGACCGTTTGGTAAGTGGAGTTATCACGCGTTGGATGCTAGTGTAATAGAATGTGTGCATAGGTGCTTATGTCTTGGTATATGTGAAAGTGTTTTGTATGTAAAGGTTGGTCGTTATGTGTAGATTGAGTATAGGTTCGAGAATGTCATGTTTGTACTGGAAAATACATGAAGGAAGAATAGTATGACGGGTCAAGATAACTTGTACATGGGATTTGTACATCTATGTGTGTATTGTAGCGTTATTAATCCTTTTGTTATAAGGATGGTAATAAAGATGCAGGTATGTAAGTATGAATGCATGGAAATTTGAAGATAGGATCCGAAGATCGGATCCGAACTTGCAAACAGGCGTTTGGACATGATCATTGAGTATATTTGATGTTATTTCCATAATGTGAATATTTGTATGAAGTCACTTAATGAACTAACGAAATGGTTATGTGGTGGTTGCAGGTTGTCTAGTCTAGCTCACAAAGCAAGAAATGGTTGGAGGTCGGGTGAGGACGCGAATTGTACGGAGTCGCGATCACGGTCACGTAAACTAATAAAGATGAGTTGTATTTGATGTAATAAGAAACAATAAAAGATGAAAGTATGAAACACCTATAATATCTTGTAGATATGGGTTCAAAACATACGAGAATGTTTTTATCAAGCAAGAAATTTTCTGGTTCGTATTTCCACTACATATTTTCAGTTAAAAAGGTTTAGGGTGTCTCACCACACTTCCCAACAAAACAGTAAATCCAAACGCCTAATTCATTGTATCGATATTTGTTCTCCCTTATTATTCATCTCTATCTAGCTTCTAAATTTTGGGTCAAGTCACTTCATACCTCATGCTATTTACATAATATTGTTCCATCAAATGTTCTCAACTACAAAACCCCTTGCATTGTTTTGTAAATTAGTTATACAAGAAACAATGTTTTTGTAATATATCAGTAACATGAATCCTTAAGCATAAAAAATAATTCATATATGTATTGGACATCGGGGAAGCAGAAGCCTTTTGTGAACGGTGAAAGTGTGAATGTCATGTTATAGAAGCATCAAATGTATTGCATTTTTAGAGACCAAGCCTTTAGTTAATGAGTCACCTTTCATTTCGGCTCTTTTTTAGTCAATGTAAACAGTAAGGTATCTTCTATCTAATTCCTCTGCTTAATCTCCTGTAGGTGCTTAAGGCAGCGATAACTTATGTTGATGAAATGGAGGGATGGCTTGGGACTTTTAATGTTAAACATATGAGAGAGAATGTTGAGTCAGTAAGTTTACCTGCATATTATAGTGTACTTTTATATCATATGGTCCCCTTCAGGTTTGATTTCTGATAATCCATTTTGTAATTAGATATAGAAACATGTAATAACAAGCTGGAAATGAAGCTTGTAAATAACACGACTCTAAATCAGGAATTGGATAAGATTCTTGAAAGACTACGTATACCTTTGGACGTATGGAATAGGCAACGATTCAAAACGAGTTATGGTAATATGGGTAAGTTAGGTTGGCATGACACTTTTGTCCATGATGTGTGTTAGATATCATTGCAAAAGCCATGTTATTCCGGTAATGATCTACTTTTTTCTTATAATATGTTTTAGAGGGTTTCACGTGTTAAAAATACATTTTGGGAGAATTTTGGACTTAGTCAACTCATTTGACCCGCTTCTTTTTTGGTTAATATCATGAAAACTAACACACTTATTTTACCCCAAAAAGTTCTCAACAAATTCCATAGAAACATTGATTGGGAGTCTGGAGGTTTAGAGTGTTCTTCCTATTCTATGGCGGAGAAATCCGGTAGGTGGCCAGGTTTGTCTATGGTATTAGATGTTTAGGTTTTAATGCTGAGAGATCAGGTTTGCATTAGTTTCCTTTTATTATTTTCCTATCTGAGTTATAGTGAGAGTTAGTAAGTAACTTAATGTTGATAATATGAAGTCCCTAAGCTTGTCAAAAACACACAAAAAGTTGTCTCGAGCTATTTTGTCTAAAATGCATGCACTTGTCTAAAAAGGTTTAAAATAATGACTGGTATCCTCTTTTAAATCAGTCTATGCAAAAAAAATGTTGAATGTCACCTTATGAAATGTGATTGCAAACATTTTACTATTTTATCAATGATCTACTAATCACTAAACAATATGGTTTAGGTGATTTTGTGCATCAAACAACATTCTAGGTGGTTGCTTTGATGAGGCTCACATGCTCTAAAATACTGAAGCATATGAATATTAACTGATGCTACACATCGTCATCGCCATGAACCGCCTAGTATTGATCCGAGTTTTGCAAATATTAGAGCAGTATATACATTTTCTTTCTTTCTTGTTAAGCAATAATCGTTTATCGAAAAAACATTGTCTTGATAAATTTACAGGTTAGGGAGAAAAGGACAGAATTTGTGAGATTAAAAACCACATTTATTCGGAGAGCTTCTGAGTTTTTAGGAAACCATATTGCTAGATTTCATGTTTTTACTTCTCGCAGGCGTGGGTTTTTTTTTTTAATTGTCTATAGTTTTTGTTATGTTTTAAAGCTTTGGAATATAGAAATTTGGTAGTGTTTTGTGTTTGGATAGCAGGGACAACTGAAGAGGCCCGATCATATTAATCTTTGTTTTAAATGTAGGACTTATGCTTGCCTTTTGCAACATTCGAAGGACAGTGGAGTTAAATTTAACTCCAGAGTTGGCCATTACAACTCGTTCACATATGAAGGGGTCACGGGGTCAGTTTGAGTTAAATTTAACTCTTACGAGCCAAATCATAGAATTGAGTTGAAAAGAAAACCGGTCAAATGGCTCTACAGTCGTCCAAATTGTAATTTTAAGACACATCATTACTACCTTGTAATTCGCCTTATGATATGAACATACATTTTGCAAACCTATCAATCCATTCGTTGTTTGTTCCCTTTAGTCCAACTTTTTTATTTTGACCCAAATCAACATATCAACATAATATATAACCGATACCGTTTCACTTCGTGCAAGTCTTTTAAGCTTCTCCTTTTTTACGTGTACAACACTTCAATGCTTGGTTCTCGGTTGTTCTCATCTCTATACTAACCAATCTTTGTCTCCCTCATTGTTACCGATGCTCTCTGTTACGACAACCGTTGTTGTCGTGTTCATTTGTGAAACCCTAGGTGGCGGCGGTGATAGCGCTTGTATTCGAACAACTAAGAGACAGGGTTTTCCTATTGGGGGAGGGGGTTGAACTCCAAAACCGGGTTGTGGTGGTGCTGGACGGGGATGATGGTGGCGGCACTAGGTCTGGCGGTCGCCCCATGTTTGTTCTTTGTCTTCGAACATAATGAAACAGGTTCTTTCTTCTTCTCTTCCTTTTTTAATATTATTATTGTCATTTTGAATTTCTAGTTGAACCATTGAGCCCTAGAAGACAACGAATATTAGCTATGGTGGTTGTGTTTTGGGACCGGTGGGGGTGGCGATTGTCCCATGACGGCGTGTTGGTGGTGGTGGGTGTTTAGTGGTGAAGTTGAGGCTGTGATGGTGTGTTTTTGGTGTTGCTGGGTGTTTGGTGGTGGGGTCACTCATTTCAAGGCTCATGATTCCGCCCATCATCGCAGGATTACGTCCGCCCTTGATCTTCGCATTGGCGGCGATGGCAGCTCCACCTCTTCAGTGTTATTATTCTTTGTCTCTCTCTTTCTAAACTGGCCATTCATTTTAGAGGCACATGGACCCTATGTCTCTGCATATGTATATGCATGCAACTATGATTATGTACGGTTATTTATATTTACATGTACATGTATGTGGTTTACGGTTTTGCTTTTCACTTTGATTTTGAAATCTCTACAATGGCCACTTAGGCGAATTAGCTAAGTTGGTTACATATTTGAGAAAGGTGCAAGGCGGTATGTGTGTTCTTAAGAAGATGAGGTACCATGTTTTGACTTTGCATGACCCAAGTAAAAGATGAAAATTTGTTTTGACTCTTGCTTCTTCTTCGTCTTACACAATGACGAACAAAACTCCATGAGCTATCACATTTTCAATTTAAATGCATTGTATTTTTTACCAATATCAGCGTTATGGCGTACTTATTGAAAAAAAATTGCTATGTATTGTATTTCAATGTTTTTTTTTTTTTGCATGATTGACAGGCTGTTTCGATTATACTGCGATGAATTGTATTGTACTTTTGCGTTGGGGATCGATTGGCGATGATGGCACTGAGACTGTGAATTGATGTCCATGTCGATTAAGCCAGTTGATTGTATCTATTGGTTTATGTGTCTCCATCTCCTGTTTAGGCGTGTTGCTTTCAATTTAGTGTGTATGTTTATTAGGAACCTATGATGATATGTTTCGGTATCATCAAAGATGACATTTTTTTATGTGCTGGCATGGTAACCAAGAAGGTCATGTGAATCACTTGGAAACCCATAACCTGCCTCGGGTGATGATGATGGTGCCCATTTGCAGCATTGGTTGTGGCCGTCAAGTGTGATGGTATTGTCGTAGAGCAAACGGTTGACAACGTACACGACTCGAATTACATTTTCTAAGCCTCAGTCTCTTTGTGCCTTTGGTATTTGTTTTAACAGACCATAAGCCTGTGATGGGTCCTCCATTTGTGAGCGATGATGACAGTGCATTCATGCACTTGCGTGGCCTATGTCCGCCGACTGTGATGGCATCGTAATGATGCATCCCATTGACGTGTTGTACGGTACACTATATATTGTCTGAGCTCTACGACGTTCTGATATTGTATGTTATTTACAAAGAAATATGCTAAATGTATTCTTATATAATGCGACGTTTAGGTATTGGTTTGCAATTATGTATGTAACTGCTTAATTGATTTTACCTTTTGTTCAGGTAAAGATGAGTGACTATGGTCATTGACCTTTAAACATGAATGAGGTTTTTTTAGGGTAATTAAGCCGGTTGACTATATATGTTGGTTCATGTGTTTCCATCCTCTGTTTTGGCGTCTTGCTTTCAATTTAGTGTGTATGTTTACCATGAATCTATGATGACAGGTTTCGGTTTGATCAAAGATGAGATTTTGTTATGTGTTGCCATGGTTGTCGAGGTGGTCATGTGAATCACATGCCAACCGGTAACCAGTCCCGGGTGATGATGACAGTGCCTATTTACAGCGTTGCCTGTAGCCATCAACTACGATGGCATGGTCATATAGCAACCGGTTGACGATGTACACGGCTCGCACTACGTTGTCTATGATTTGTGAGCGATGATGACAATGCATTCATCTGTTTGCGTGGCCTGTGTCCGCCGACTGTGATGGCATCGTAACGGTGCAAAAGGTTGACGTTTTACACCATACACTATATATTGTTTGAGCTCTACGACATATCTTTTTATGCTAATTTACTATTCTCCTTTCGGGTTTACCCCACATACCACATTAGGTAAATTTGCTATGTGGTTAGCCTTCACTGCAAGTTGTTGCTTCTATAATGGGTTGTGATTTCTTTTCAATCCCTTGCCACTTCCCTTCTTCGTGAATTGTATACATATTTCTATAGTTTTAACTTCTTGATTGCCTACTCATATTATACAGATCAAAATAACTAATTTGCTTTAGTGATTGATAATTTGTACAGTTAAATGATCTTGATAGCCAATGATCTCTAGCCCAGCTGGTTTGAGGTAGAGTGGGTTTTCCCTTAGGGGTTCTCATCCTGGGTGTAGGTCACAGGTTCGATCCATGCACACCACAAAAAAAAATTCCCTATGACGGTTTGAGCTTAGGCAAGAAGGACATCGGTGTGTGGGTAGGGATTCGAACTTGAGACCGCTATGTTACGGTTGTACAAGGATTTCCCCTGAACTAAGCCTTTAAAAAAAAAAGTTAAATGATCTTGATTCTCTTAGATGTCAAATGGATTCCAATGTTAGTTGACCAGAGGTAAATGATGTGGCGATACAAGTTAAGAAGGCACCAAAACATTAATGTGTATTGAAGAAATATAACTCTAAACATATCAAGAAATATGAGAAACGAACTTATTTTGTCCAATTTAAAAAAAAATCATAAATATATAGTTCTTTTTCTTTACTTTGGTATGGATCGTCTTAATTTTGTTTGCAGGTTCAGTAGAGGAGTTGATCAAACAAGAACTTCAAGCGGCTGTTGGGGGCGTGGCTGCTTCTGTTCTTCGTTCAACACCCACTCATCTCGACTTAAATAAACATTAGCTCGGAAGCTACCCGAGTGGTGAAGTACAAAATATTAATGCAAACGTACAGTCAGGAGTTGAAGTTGAGTTCTTTTTATTGTATTATCCTTTTTTTTCTAGGGACATCACACATACATTTTTTTTACCGGTAGAAAATTTAGTAGTTTGGGTCGTCATCATCATCATACTCAGTTAATCACACCTATAGCAAAGCTAAGGTAAGGTCTGAGAAGGGTAAGATGTAGACAGCCTTACCTCTACCCCTAAGAATAGAGAGGCTGCTTCCAGTGAGACCTCGTGCTCGATGTGGTTTGGTATCAAGCCTTTGACATAAGGCACAGAACACTTAGCAATTGGGACAAACCCGATCGGTGCATGTACCCCTTTGTCTTTTGGCTATCCACGCCACGACATGATGCATGATTAACCGTCCGTCGTTTTTAACGTTATTTTCACGAAATTAGTAAAATAACGTTAAAACTAGTGCAATTTTACTTTTACCCCCCCCCCCCCCCCCCCCCCAATGGCCACACATATATACATTATATGCGCACACCGTAAGTGGGGCGTAATTTAGTAGTTTGGGTAATGAGTGAAAATGTGCTCGGTTCAACACGGGTAATTTGGGTACGTTTCGGGTTGGGTTGAGTTGAAACACATTTTTTTTCAAAAATTTATAGAAAATACAAAAGCTTGGTTTCCCCTTTCAGATGGCCTTGATTCTTTGCATGTAAAGATTCAATCTTTATCTAATGTCCACCTTTATAACACTTATAAGCTAATAAATTGTTCACAATTTCCCTTTCAGATAATCAAAAACAGTGACCTTGAAGAACTTCATGAACTGGGTTAATGTACATTTGGAACTGTTTATCATGGCAAGTGGACAGGATCTAATGTTGCAATTCTCATTCCTATGTTTTTTTTTTTTCATATTGTTCGTTTAGCTATGCGCATCCGTTGAATACATTTGAATTGCTTTACTTACGCAGGGAGGATTTACAGGGAGGATTTACGGAATGAGGCAATCAAGTTTGCAGATCTTCAATATCCAAATGAGCGAATTTCTAAAGAGTAAAAGTGAAGAACACACAGGTAAGAACAAAATTAGCCTCGAATAATGGGCTAAATTTTTGTAATTACTGTATGAAACAGTATCCTTAAGGGGCCTCCCATTTGAATTATTATACTTTTGTATTCCTAATACGGATCTCACCTTATTAGCATATGTTAGGCTACGGCGAAGGGTTTTGAAGCGTAGTTCGGTATGTCTTTTCGCTAGCTTAAATGCGGGTCCGCAGGGCAACACCCGCGGGTCAAAAACTAGTTTATAACATATTTAAATATAAATAGGTTGGAATTGCCACACCACATCTAGCAAGTTGTGATTCCAGATGTTGAGTCTCATTATTATACATTCCATGACAACATCACAGTACTAATGTTCTTTAAAACTATAAGCCATTTTTTCAAAGTTTTTTTTTTTTTTTTTTTTTTTTTTTCAGAAATCCATCAATGTTAGAAAAAGGGGGTGTTAAGTTTATGAGATCTCATTGTAAATATCAATATATTTATTTGATTTTTTTAGCAGTGGCAAACTCATGTCATCATGATTCGATTTTCGAATGTTCACTAAAACACTAAATATTCAAGCAGATTACAATTTATGATCAAGAAATACACATAGCGATAATCACATATACAATGTTCTGATTCAATCCATGCTAAAGGTATAAAACAATATCAACATCCTAGAAATCACATCCCTGTCTTAAAAAAGGTTAACCGTTTCATTTTCAATTAATTATCTAATTTTAACATTTAGATCCGTCAACGATGAGATATAACTCAAGCTAATTAATATTAATGGTAAGAATTCCAATAGAAGTATTTGAAGATTAAGACATTAGTTTTGCTAAAAAGAGCCTAAAGCCTGCATTTGAAAATATTTTGAAAGGCATGAAACACATACTTTTGGTTAGTGATTGTTAGCTACATATTGGTAGATCCACTGAATGACATGAGAGAAGCCGCGGCTGCTGCAGCAGTTGGAACAACTCCAGTTGAAACACCAGGTTTTGACAAATGCAGCAGTCTGACATAAACAAACAAACAAATTTACATGCGTCAGACAGTCAAAGACATAAATCCTAGCCCCACACATTTTTAATCGTGTAACTTATTCATCTCAACGAGTCAAACAAGTTACAGGTCAGCAGGTTCACGGGTTGTAAATGAATAGTATTCAATTTGTAAACAGATTAATGGGTCATAAACTGGTTGGCAGGTTGACCTCATAGAATAAATTAATTTCCAGTCAAATTTTAAACAATCAACCTGTTTATTTAAACGGGTTAACCTGAAACCGACCTGCTAATTGCCTAATTATATGGGTTAGCAGACCAAAACTTGATTATTTGTGTCTCATGTTTTGGTTCGTGTCAGGAATTAGGACATTTGCTAAAATATAGGGTAAGGCGTACAAAAATTACATAATAATGGGGACTTACGGTGCAAGATATTCACAAAATGAAGAAACTGCCGCAGCAACCTCAGTGTAATTTTCAGCTGATGCAGGTGCAGTCACTTCAACCATTTGAATGCCAGGTGTCACGGGTACGTTGTCATCATCAGTGGCATGTAACTTTAGCAACCTACTATACGAAGAAACCGTAACGGTTATTTGAGCGCCCCTTTGGAAATGAAAAGCAAACCCAACTCTCAGCAGCTCATGGTCTAATTTGTACCCAAGCAAGTAAAATAACCGAAGCACGTGTTTGCTTGCTTTGCTTTCTACCATAGTCCTCACTAAGACAGATATTTGATCAGCACCCGCACCCCTCATTGAACCCCCCACATGTCGAACCGTCCTGATCATGATAATTTTGTAACATGCACAAACCAAAAAAAAATTATCACTTTGGCCTTACCCAACCTGACCCATTACCAAACTGTTGTGCTTACCAAGCAGGCTCAGGCTGCAAAAGATCACACAAAATTCGAATCTCTGATGCTTCAGAACCTATATAATCAGATAGTCAAATCACCATTCTCACTTTTAACACAGAGACTTCGGAACAAGAAAAAATATGCAACTTATGGTAAGTTCAGCAGTATTCAGGTTAACATAAAAAATAGCACAAAAAGGGTATTAATGGCCTCTTAATAAGCAGTTTTGATTCATGAATCATGATTGGACTGAACTGTTACACAAGTTTGGAGTAGGAGTGAAGGACTGACCTAGGTTGGGCCCACTTTTAAGGCATAACTCATGAACCCTTAAGTCTTCCTTAGTAACACCACAGAGACCTAGAAGAAGAATATCAAGGGCTTCAACATGCTGCAAAAGAAAGACCCAATGTTACAAAAATATAAATGAAAGTTATTTTCAAATTGGTAGACGGTTACAAATATACTGATGAATATACAACTCTCTCACTCTTGAAAAACATTAAACCATTCATATAATGAAGTCATGAGAATGATATACGTTATACGCTAAGGGGTTGGAAGGTCGAAGGTTGATTAACTCAACAGAAAAGCATAGAATCAGGTGTTATTTGCATAAATACAATAAATTCACCAAGTACCAGTACCACATGCATTTAGTTACCTGTGTTTCTATAATTCCTTGAACAACACACTCCATTGGTACTTTGCTTCAAGTCTAGTTATAACACTTCTCTTTACCTGTAAAGTCAATTGAAAATGAACAATAAAATTTACACCCTCAGTAGAAACAAGTTTCTTTATAAGGGTGTTCATCAGTTCGGTTTTCAGGTTATTCAATTCAGCTTGTATGGATTTTATTCGGTGGTAACCAAAAACCGAGCCGAAGCGAATTCATTGATGCCCAAACCAAACCGGATAAACCGATTTGTAATCAAGGGCAAGGCTGTAAAAATCCCGATTAATCACCTGTTATTCGGTGATTAATCGCTAGTCCTCACTTTACTAATTAATTTTGGGCTAATCACTCGTCGGACGAAATTGGTCCTAGTCAGACCGAAAAAAACTCAAAATTAGGTCAAAAATGAATTCGAACGGGTCAAAATTGGAGCAAATCAATCAAATAAAACAGGTTCTTACCTCAAAATTGTATGATAATACATGATTTAGAACCAAAGTCGATTTAAGTTTAGGTATTTTAATATTTAACCCCCCTCCATATTCGCTAGTTTATATTTGGCCCCTAAACTTTTAAATCTACACATATAACGTATAAAATTAACATTATACATGTATAAATTTGGAAAAAAATATATATATATAAAATTATAAATCCAATCCGATTAATCCTTATTAATCCCTAGTCGTTATCCCACCGGCCAACTAGCACCTAGCGAGTTCTACAACACTGATCAAGAGAAATCTAGGGCTATTGACAATGGGGATGGAGGGTGTGGTATAGAACCAGTGTTGCGAAACTCGGTTTGGGCTTGTACTCGGCGACCTACCCTGGAGCGAGTACTCAGCCTAATCGGGGGAGTACTTGGGGGTCAAATCGGCCTATGCGTGGAGTACTCGGAGTACTCGGCCAACTCGGCTATACTCGACGACCTACCCTGAAGCGAGTACACGGGGAGTAATCGGTCAACTCGACCTTGTTTTGCAACACTGTATAGAACCAAGGACCCATAAAGATTCAAAAAATATATTCTTGAAAATCAAGATTGATACAGTAACAGTTTTTGAGTTCTCGCATTCAACTAAATCTCTACCTTACTTGTAAGATGTAACTTAGATCATAAATTGAGAGCAGAAAATAGACTTACCAGAACAGAAAGTCAGAAACTATGATAGTATGATCTACCTTCCTATTGATTAGTCATCTACAGATGGAGTTAGGGTTTTATCTTAAAGTTCAAGTCTACGGTTGTCGTCTACAGTGATGTAGGCTAAGCAGTGGTCTCAGAACTATGTGACTACGATGAATGATGTGGATTACTACGCTGCCATAGTGGGCTAAAGATAAATGAACCTGGATTTTTGTTAAAAACCGAATTGGTTATTCGCTTTCGGTTTCAAACCGAATAAGATCTGAATAATATAAGGACCCCTATTTCTTTGTTTTCCCAGTAGGTTTTCGGTTTATTGAGTTTGAAACCGAATAATATAAACCCCAATTTCCTTATTTTCCCAGTAGGTCAATTTCACGTTATTATTACATTTCATATACTAGAGTGGCGAGGTTACATTTCGGTCAAAGTTTTCAATAGTAGTTCTCTCCTTTTTATAAAAATACATAATTTGGATGTTGATTGCACACTAAGACTATAGATAATCAGTTGCTAATAGCACATCAATAAAGCAGAAGCATGTTACTATTCATATTAATGTAAGCACAATTATTAATATCCTGTGACATCTTATGCTACAACTTAATGATCAATGATACTAATCAATACAAATACGCAAGTATCAGCAGATAGTTCTATTAAACAAACAAAGTGATAAACCCTAGAAAATTGAGTATCTTAACAGAGAACCTAAAAACAAACAAAATAATAAACCCTAGAAAAATCAACATCACAAATTCCCAATATTGTGACCTAATTGCAATCATATATAGGGATTATGTTTACCAGCGGTCAGGGATTGTCTGGTTAGGGATGGTAGTTCAGATTCCGACGAACACACTACCGACGGAAAATCGAACAATCGAGTTGAACTATATTACTATACTGCCACCAAAGGGGTTTTTTTTTAATATGGATATGCAAATAAGTACAGTGGGCTGTGGGCCTTGTTCAAAGGTTTTTAAAAAAATCACTTATGAAATGATGGTGGTTTGAGCCCAAAGGCAATATAAATTCGAAAATCATATATGAAAATTGGAAGCAGCCATTCTATTCGTATAGGGTAGGTAGAGGTAAGGTTGTCTACATCTTATCATTTTCAGGCGTTACCTTAGCTTTTGCTATTAGTGGGATTTACTGAGTATGATGACGATATATGTAAATTGGATGTGGTAACCAAATGAGTTATCATATAACATTCTTTGAGTGTATAAAAATAAATATTTATGTGAAAATAATATTTATGTGAAGATAAATTCTGTAACAGAAAAAGCAAAAGATAAAAATAAAAAGAATTTGCATGAAATACTCAAATGAGTTATCAAACAACATTCTTTGAATTTTTAAAAATAAACAAGTCACGTGTTTGACTGGAATTGCCTTTAAGCAATTCAGAGTAAACGCAAACATCTAAGTTAATGGCTTGTTAAAAGTTCACTCACTACTATGTATGTGTGGTGCTATGTGAGCATATTTCATTTTGGGGAGAGCACTTTTCGAGGTGAAAAGCATGTTCATAAACTTAATAAAACGTTTTTTTTTCTTTTAAGCTATATATAAGTTCTGTAACGAATATCTTGTTTTTAAAATATGGGTTCAAAAGCTTTGTTCTATCACCATCGATACAATGACTTCCACATAATTCAAGGTTTGCAAATTGAAATGCACTATCATAAAGAAACATTTTAGTCAGTGGCGATCCTTTTAAGGGGCAGGAGGGGGCAGCCGACCCATGCGAATTTTCGTTCAAAAGTTTCGATTATATAGTATTTTTATGGAAATTTTTTAGTATATAAGGTTTCAACCCCTCGAAACTGGTTTTCGACCCCCCGAAACTAGTGACTTCCGAACCCCCAATGACTTCCAACCCTCTGAAGTTTCGAGTCAAGATTTGCCACTGATTTTAGTATGTCTATTTAGAAGGTCTAAATAATCAATCTCATTTGGTATTGTGGATTAGTGGTCCACCTCTTGTTCATTATATAGTCTCACTTAAAAAGGCATAGATACATCACAAGTTTTGGCATCATCTAAACATTCCAATCCATTTGAATCATCGACATCCTTTTTTTTAACAGCAAATTCTATATATATATATATATATATATAGAAAGACCAGCCAGTGACTGGACAGAATACACCCAACCTCCAAAAAAGGGGGACCCGAAACAAACACAGGGCACACAGGCCTACAACCCCAAAAAACAAAGACAAAACAACAAGTTATCGCAGGGAAACAACATTGAAATCAGCCCACAATTCCCAGGAGAGGTTCTTGAAGTTAGCACGTTGTCGCATCCATATAAAAGCGTCTTCTTTTATCAAATCAACACAGGCTTGAGTCGAAGTAGTTTTATTTTCAAACACCTTCAGATTTCTCGCGTACCAAATCCTCCACGTTGTTCCCATGGCGATCAAGAGGACGATCCTTTTCCATTTGCAGCTGCCCGGAGTCTCTTTGAGAACGCGAACCAAGTCGCTCAGCGAGTCTGCATTCTCAGGCCATGAAACTCTAATCCACCGAAATATGTTCCACCACACGCATTTGGAAAAAAGGCAAGAGGCGAAGACATGGTCGGGGGTTTCCTCCATATATCCACAACGCGGACACAAAGCATCCAACAAAGTAACTTCATGAGCCAGGAGAGCTGTCTTGGACGCCACTTTACCCTTCAAGGCTCTCCACAAGAGCATATTAGCCTTCGCCGAAGCCCACGCATTCCAGACAAATGGCTGCCCCGAATAATCCGAAACCCGATTCTACTCAATCTGCTTCCTGATCCCTTTAACTGAGAAACGTTCCCCTTCCCGATTAACCCAAGACCAAGAATCCTTGCCATGTTTAAGACCTGCATTCTGCAAAATAGACATTAAAATCCCAACTTGGGACCATTCTGCCGAGGAAGACGGGTCCCTAATCCAATCCCAGCCCCACTGAATTATGTCACCTCTGTAGGCAATATGGTCCGAAACCAAGCCATCCTTATTAGCAGCGATACGGTACAGATCTGGGAACTCATCCTTGAGGCAATTATTCCCAATCCAAAAATCTTTCCAAAAACGAGTAGAACACCCGTCCCCAACCTCCACCTTGAGCAGGTCCACAATGTTAATCCCTTCCTTCAAAAGCATCAAATCCACACTCCTAATGTCCTTCCAAACGCCCGACAAATTTTGCTTAATCGGAACGAGTTTTCTGTCAGATCTGGTCTTATGAATGGATGACACAACGGTCGCCCATAGTTGATTAGGATTGTCCTTGAACCTCCACCAATATTTAGCCAACATGGCTATGTTAAAATCTCCCAAACAACCGACTCCTAGACCTCCTTTGTTCTTGGATTTGATGATAGCAGCCCACTTGACCCATCTTATCTTTTTCCGAGTGCCTGTATCACCCCACACAAAGTCTCTCCTAATTTTGTCAAGTTTGTTCAAGACACTTTTTGTCACACCCTCAAATTCCACGTGCGGGGTTTTACCGCGAGGCACGTGACAAACCAGGATCTAAGTCAACGGTCACAATAAACGACACTATATGATACGTAAAAATCACATAAGTAAACCATTAAGTTCTCATAAACAATCCATCGCTGCGGAAGCGTAAAACTTTATTACAACACTACAGCAAAAGTACGAAAGTCTGAAAATGCTAAACAAAATGCATGTGGATCCTAGACGCCGTGAGACTCCGTGCGCCTATGATATGCTGCTACCTCAACGACCTGAGACAAACATGCTAAAAACGTCAGCAAATAATGCCGGTAAGTTCACAGGTTTTTAAGTAAAACGACTCCAAAAGTTTCAAAGAATACCCTTGGCCAAACTAGGCCACATGCATACCAACCAGATGAACACCTGTCACGACTACGATTGGAAAACCATTACTGGACACGAATACATGAATACAAGAATACATGAATACACCTGCCCGAATACATGAATACAAGAATACAAGAATACCGCATGAGACAACATGCACCCGTCCGACCTTCAGTCGACGAGTGGGGCCGGTCACGCCCAAATAGATCTATCCATATTTCCCCCGTTGTGCAGGCACCGCACATTCATGGTTTTCCCCGAGACTTTTAACGTTTGCTCTCCCCAGCCATTTCGGGTTAAGAAGATGTCAAAGCGCCTTTATCTCTACTTTATCTCTATTTATCTCTACTTTATCTCTATAAGAACGGCGCGTTCCGAGGTGTGAAGTGGGAGAGAAGGGATGTCATAATCGTATAGCAACCCAAAAGAATACCCCAACACATAAAGAATTCAAGAATACCAGTACGTAATACCATATAACCAACGACTACCTTGTAAGCTTTACCAATACGAGTACTTAGCAAATCATAGGTTTTATGAATACCAAAACGTGATATGACACACCTTTTACGAATACGAACACGTAAGTTGACACACCTTTTATGAATACGAAAACGTAAGTTGACACACCTTTTATGAATACGAAAACATAAGTTAACACACCTTTTATGAATACGAAAACGTAAGTTGACACACCTTTTATGAATACGAAAACGTAAGTTAACACACCTTTTATGAATACGAAAACATAAGTTGACACACGTTTAATGAATACAAGTACCCAGCATGTTTTCTCCCCCGAAAGCAAAACCAGTAAAAAGTGGGGCCGTGAACTCACCTTAGAGTGCGTCCTCAGTAATATAGAAATCCTATACGTGTGTGATAGTCCCTACTAGTGGCGACCTATCAATGAGTTTACATAAGTGTGATGACTACTAACCCGAAGGCTAATCAGTCCCCAAGTTGTCCAGACCGTGACCGTGTATGTTGAAAACATGTTTAAACGTTAATCCGAACAACCAGACAAATCCCAACATCCCATTGGTGACCCGACATCCCACGTGTTAGCCACATACAAGATATCATGCAAATTATGCAATTAAACACTTAGCATGCGCAAATATGCACCCTATCTAGCATAACGCCCAATTAACGCATAAACAAGTCCGAACACGTGTTACTAAGTTATTAGACATGTTACGGGGTTCCTAACATGTTCCTAGGTGTCAATCCGTGTTTCGGGATGTTAAAATATACATACAGCAGCATTACACGCGATTAGGAATCAAACATGTGATTAGGAAAAGTCAACTAGTGATTAGGAGAGTCAAACTAGTGAATATAATTGTAATCACTAGTAATAATGGCGATTGGGCTCCCAATCGCCTATATTTTAGGCGATTAGGGGCCAATCGCCTATATTATAGGCGATTAGGGACTTCTAATCGCTAGTACTGTTCTGTTCCGACTTTTTGTGCGTTTAACCCTCCAAATCAGATCCGAAACATGTGTAAACACTCAATATCCAACCCAAAACATTAACCCAACTATGTCAAGCAAAAACCCCTAATTTATCATCACCCTAGCCGTCCCGAATGCATGCGGTTTCCCAAAATAGCATAACTAGCATGTAAGTATCACATCAACATGCCAAGTTTACCCTAAATAGCAAATATCCAGATTTCATCACATAACGACGTTTTCCGACATTATCCTACTGTTCTAGCATCATCCTAGAGTAAACCCTAACCTCAAACAATCAACAAAACGCAACATATCCTCATCAATCCACCATAATCATTCAAACGGGTCAAAACGCCTAATATCAATATTACACATCTATGAACCTTCAAACTCCTAGGTTATCATAATATTAACTCATTTAGATCAGAAACACAATAATAACACAAGAACAATCATGTTTAAATGATAAAAATCCTATCTTGCATGAATACATCACATATAACAAGTATGGAGGTTTGGATTTGTTTTGAAACCGATTTTAATGAGTTTTCAAAGACACAAATGTTTATAAATCAGGTCTGGACCTTTAGGGATCAAAACAATATCATTATAAAGGTTTGGGATGAAGAACACACCTTGAAATGATGAGATTATGAGGTGTAAAGCTTGGAAATGTGATTTCTTGCTCAAAAACGTGTTGCAGAGGTTGGATAAGGTATGGGGTGGCTTTGGGGTGTATTAGGGTTTCACAAATGATGTTTTAAAACATAAGGGTGGTATTTATAGGCGTTTTTAGTCGTCATATGCAGTTCAGGCGAGTACGGGCTGTTACTGGCGATTAGGGATTCTAATCGCTAGTAACTACTAGTGATTAGCCCCTAATCGCCCCAAAGGTTCTTCTACTCTCCATTTATACTGGTGATTAGGATGTTATAAGACATGTTGCTACACGTGATTAGGATGCTATAAGACATGTTGCTACACGTGATTAGGATGCTATAATACATGTTGCTACATGTGATTAGGATGCTATAAGACATGTTGCTACACGTGATTAGGATCCTAATTGCCTATACTATTGGTGATTACGCGTAATCACCTATAATGTCATGCAATTACGCGAAATCACTATTTTAACACATATAAACACGTATTCACATACCGGTAAGTCACATAATGATTGTAAGCACATAATGCATGATAACTAACATGTTCCCATCCGTTCACCAATTCCCGGGACTCGAGATTTACGTGTGTGCGTTAAACCCGACGATTCTACAAATCACCCATCCGTGTTCCCATGGTTATGGACCGACTCCCAATGATCCCGTGGATCATTGTAACGACTCCCGATGATTCCCGGAACCATCATAACGACTCAACTGACCTAGTTAAGTATGTTTGAAAACGTTTTTCGCTAAGGTAGACTTATGTGTTTTATAAAATGTTAACCTAAACGTGCCGGGTGTCACACTTTTGGACACTTTAAATAGAGATAAATAATAGGATGGCAAGCTCCCTAGCACCGATTTGGTATGGGTAATCCGACCAGCAAAGGATAAACAATTGGCTCGCCACGAGGAGAGTCTCGTACGGAATTTGTCCACCACCGGCTTCCAAAAACCCACCCTCTTCATGTTTGCCCCAATGGGGACCCCAAGGTATGGAAACGGTAATGAACCAGCCCCACAGTTAAGGATACGCGCCATATCCCGGACCTCGTCATCATCCACTCCAACTCCCATAAGGCTACTTTTGGCGCAGTTAACTTTCAACCCTGTGAGCAAGTTTAGGCAGCGCAGAAAGCGACCAAGGCTTCTAATGTTGCTCTCGTTCCATTCGCCTATAAAAAGGACATCATTCGCATAACAAAGATGCGAAATGCATGGTCCATTATTAGGAAGGTTAACACCTTGAAAAAGACCTAATTGGACAACCCTATTAATCAGCAGAACTAGCACTTCCATAGCCAAAATAAAGAGGAAAGGTGAGATAGGGTCACCTTGCCTAAGGCCACGTTTGAAACAAAACTCGCCCGTAGGCGACCCGTTCACTAAAACCGGCCCTTTACCCGAAGAGAGGCAGCCTTTTATCCACAACACCCATCTATTATGAAATCCCATATTTTCCAAGGTCTTGAGGAGAAAATTCCAGTTTAAGGAATCATACGCTTTTTGGAAGTCCACTTTGAAAATCAACATTTTTGACTTGCTTTTTTTCTTCCAGGAGATCAACTCACTAATGATCAAAGGGTTGTCAAGAATATTTCTTCCGCCAACAAAAGCAGTTTGGGTAGGGGAAATCAATGCGCCCATGAGCGGTTTCAGCCTATTTGAGAGCACTTTAGTAATTATTTTATAGGCCGAACCCACCAAAGAGATTGGTCTGTAACCACCCAAGTCCACAGGGTCGGCACCCTTGGGAATAATAGCTATAAAGGATGAGTTACACCCATAGCTGATTAAGCCGCTCTCGTAAAAATCATGTAACATCTTCATAACACCTGGTTCAAGCGTGCCCCAATAGTGCTTAAAGAATTTAAAAGTGAACCCGTCCGGGCCCGGGGACTTGCTTCCATCACACTCGCTGATCGCTGCTTTGACTTCCCGGATCGTAAACGGATTAATTAAAGTCTCAGCCGCCTGAGAACTGATCCTCAGTAATCCATCAGGTGAGTAGGAAGGCCTTCTTCTCATTGGTTCAGCAAAGAGGCTCTTGAACCACCTTCAGACAGTATCTTTAATGACAACCGGGTCCTTGACCCAAACACCATTAATCATAAGACCATGCATTCTGTTTTGAGCCAAGTTAATTTTAGCAACTCTATGGAAATACGAGGTATTATCATCCCCCAGCTTAATCCAATTTAAACGAGCTTTTTGTTGGATATCCCGAGCTTTGGCAGCCTCCATGTTTTTGACTTTCAATCTAAGCGCAGCCCTCAACTTCTTCTCCATAGTAGTTAAAATAGAGTCTTCAGCCCTGGATTCCAGCTCGTCAATAGCTTTAAGAGTGGCCTCCAATTCATTTTCCTCTTGAACATTGGTCTCGTGTCTCCATTTCTTTATATCCTCTTTGATGTTTGTAAGGAGCTTGCGTAACGCCAAATCCCCAAAAGTTTCCGTTCTCTCCTTTGTGGCATTAGAATTAACAATCTGATCCATCTCTTCAGTCCCAACCCAAGAGTTGAACAACTTAAAAGGAATGGGACCAAAATTCTGATTAGAGCAATCAAGGAACAACGGCCTATGGTCCGAAACGCCTCTTCTCAGGACCTCATAAGTCGCTTTGGGCCAACACGACATGAAGTTTTGACACACAAGAATTCGGTCAATTCTACTAAGCTTCTCACCATTATCCGTCATATATGTGAACTTACCCCCAATTAACCGATACTCTAAAAGGCCCATTTGAGAGATAAAACTATTGAAAGCATCCGCAGCCCCACCATCGAACACCGAGTTAATCCTTTCCTCACGGCAGCATACATCGTTAAAATCCCACAAAATGATCCACCAACCAGGGCTAGCCGACTTAGTATCAATCAGAGCGTTCCACAGCTCCCTTCTTCCCACAGTATCTCTTGGGGCATAAACATTAACAACATTGAGTTGCTCAGAATGACCCTTTAAGGTTCCAGACACTAAGAGGAATCGTTGGTGTTTAACCACAGAGAGGACCGAAAAAACCCCGGGATCCCAAATCGAAAAAATCCCACCAGACCTGCCCACCGCATCAACATACTCGAAAGCCAATGGATAGTTACCCCAAAAACGTATGACCTGAGAATCGGACAAATCAACTTGATGCGACTCCTGAATAGCCAAGAAAGCAACCCTCCGTTCTCTTATCAACCGTCTAACCCAAACCGGCTTTTCAGCACCGGTGATACCCCTGATATTAATGGACAAGACATTCATGATGAACTTGATTGCGCCAAGTCCCCCTTTACCAGCTTCTTGACCTGATTATCAAAGCCTCCTAGGTCAATACTCCATTCAAGTTTTAACAGTGTTTCATAGAAGTTTGCAGTTAACTAAAAAAAAAAAAAAACAAAAAAAACACAGTGTTTCATGGCTTAATCAATTAGTGCTGAACCGCTTTTTTAATTATCACAATCTCATTTGTGGATTCATTTGCTACTCCATATTGTATTTGTTTACAAGTTTATATCTTTTGAAATTTACAAATCTACGTCACATAAGGATAATTGTATATCTATACGATTCCAAGTAAACGCAAACACCTAAGTTAATGGCTTGTTAGAAGTTCACCACTACTATGTATGTGTGGTGCTGTGTGTGATATACATCAGGTTCGGTTTCTGAATAATTGGATAATATTTTTACCCGCACCCGAAGCCGAACCCAAACCCGAAGACCGTCCATGATCCGACCCATCTACAACAAAATGGAGCCTTGTTTTATTTCATGTTTTTTTTATATATTATTTAGTCACTTTAAAATTGTCGTCCATGTTCCATGTTTAGCAGTTTGTTTAGGTGTGTCTTTCTATATTTTAATTAAGTCAACCCATTATAGAGGTCATGGGTTAGTTGGCGGTTAATTTCCAATGTTCATGTACTTGTTATTTAAACTCATTTGGAATGAATGAAAAAGGCAGTGTATGAGTTTATGAAAAGTTTCCTTGGTTAATTTTCTCTCAATGGATTTTGAGGTTGATTAATTGTTTCCATACTAGTTCAAGAGTGGCATCTTGGATGGTGTTCTTGGAGTCTAAATTAGAGTCAAGTGGTGTATCTGTATCTTGATTCTCGTTTAGTTTGCCCTAATCGTTTCTTGTGTGGTGTTTCTGTATCACAAGAGACCGTTAGATCTATCCGTTTCGTTTTGATTTCAAATTATCTATCCATTGCGTGTTTGATTTGCTATCAGTGTGAGCAATCATTTTTCATGACAGCGCTATCCGAGGCGAAACATGCTCACAAACTTAATAAATCGTTCTTTTGTACTATCTATAAGTCTGTAGCAAATATCTTATTCAGAAAATATGGATGAATAGGTTGACTCAAGTTATGTCTTTCACAAGTCAAACTAGTAAAATAAAAATAAAAAATAGCTTAAAATTTTAGCAAAGAACCAAAAATAACATATATCCAATTTCGTACCATAAAACATGTATATCATATATCCATAAACATCCATTATAAGTCAAAACTGACATGTGGACATCTACAATAATAACTATATTTCCTACATTACCCTCGCCCGCGATCTACTCCGGTGCCGTGAAATCATACACGAGCTCTCTTGAGGGAAGTTAACGTAACTTTAGCACCTAAAGGAGACGCGGCGACCTCGATATCAAACGAGTCATACCGCCGAAAAAGTTCAACAACGAACAACCGAGTGATCAACACTACAAAGTCTTTTCCAGCACATTGCTTGTTCGCCACAGTTGGTCCCTCCGTCTCTGGCCCGTTAGACCAAGTCACGTACTTCAAAAGCTCCTCACCCGCTCCCACAAACCGGTCTGGCACAAACTCTTCGGGCCGGTCAAACACTTTAGGATCCTTGGTCGCAAATGGTTGGTACCCGAACAACATTTCCCCTTCTTTGACTTTGAATACGGCGTCGTGTGACTCAATAGTCAAGTCACGTTTCGCTTTCCCGTACTGCAATGCCACAGGCGGTTCGATCCTGCTTATCCGCAATAATATATTAGTTAGGGTCTATTGTAAATAATATAATTTGGCGTAACTAGATAATATAATTTGATTAGATAGATTTTATGTATAGCACTTATTTTTATTTTCTGTATATATAGTTGATTAATAATACCTAAGCGACT
The DNA here is from genome assembly GCA_030844895.1 of Ambrosia x helenae. Lineage (NCBI taxonomy): Eukaryota > Viridiplantae > Streptophyta > Magnoliopsida > Asterales > Asteraceae > Ambrosia > Ambrosia x helenae. The sequence continues at coordinate 105,498,877 of CM061224.1, forward strand.
CGTACACAACTGATTTCATCAACGGCATCTGCTCCATCGCAGCCATCGTCACCTTCCCACCGTGATCCTTGATCGCACCTCGGATTTCCGCGGCCAATCGAGTATGCAAATTAGTCCCAGCCCGACCGATCCATTTAAGCGTGTTAGGAAACAAAATCTTGATCCCGCCAAACGTATTAAAACAAATCGTAAACAAAATATTGTGAACCGCTTCTTCCTTCGAAATCCCCAACGATTCGGCATGTTCGATAATAGGACCCGAAAATGATTCGAAAAATTCATAAAGTTTGTTATAATTTTTCTTTATAAGCGCGGGTGGGAGCCGAAAAGTATGAAGGAGCGGCTCCTCAACAAACCACGGAAGTCCAAGACGGAGCAATGGCCCGAGGTTAAATAACACCCACGTGCTAATTAACTTCGGGCCGTCTTTCCCGATCTTGGTTTCTTCCGGGTTGGTTTCCAAATACGCCCGGCCTAGAAACCGAAACGCGGCCTGTTCACCAACGTCGTTGAAAAGGGCTTTACCCTTTCGGGCCAGCTCGGATTCAAGCTCGTCAAAAAGTTCGGTATAAGTGGCTTCGAATTGGGGCAAGACTCTTCTGATGGATGATTTGAGCATGAAAAAGACCATGTTTTTTAAAGGGCCGTGTTTGGGTTCAGATGGGTCAAGATAGGAGAGGACACGGTGGCCGCCGGTGAGGTCGGTGGAAGGCATGTAAGTACCGGTGAATAAGTCTTTCTTTTCGACTTTAGATACATCGAAAAGGGTTGGGAAGCTTTTGGCGTCGAGTAAAACGACGACGTTTGGGTTGTTGGAGATGAAAGGGCCGGGTGGCATGTTGGCCCGAAAGACCGTTGACTGGAATTTATGTACCCGTGATTTAAAGTACTCGTCACGGCCACCTGGACCGTAAAAGTATTCGAACCGGTCTTTAAGTGGTTGGTAGAAAGGAATGCCGTAGGAGCCAGGGATTGACCGGAGAGGGAGGTTGGTGGTGGTGGTGGTGACGGTGGTGACTGTGTCGGTGGAGGTGGCGGAGAGTGGTGGGAGGGAGTCTTTGTTGGCTTTGATGAGGTGGACGCCGGTGGTGGTTCGACGGTGGCGGAAAGTTTTAACGGTGTCATGATTCCGGTGATGGAGAGGAGGTAAAGATATAGATGAAGTTGCCATATTTGTTGTTTGTTGACTATTTGACCAAATGTGAGTTGAATGTTTGTGATGAACAGATTGTGGAGTTTGGGGTTATTATATAGAAACATTTGAGGATGGTGGTCAACGGGTTAATGTTGATTGGTCAATCAACCGTCCAAACGAGTATGAGTAACTAAAATAAAATGTTTGTGCATTAAGGGTTGTACGTTTGACTTGAAAGAAGTTTATGGAATAAAAAAGTAACAATTAATTTAACTCCGAGAAAATAGGGGCGACCAAAGGCGATTAGGGTTAGGGTTTGCATGCATGGCGGCAAGGGAAAGGTTCAAGCTTAATACTTGGTACGATGCACTGAGTAAGAAGGGTAAAGGCAAGACTAGTAATCAACAATCCAGGATTCACAACAGATCGGGTGAAGGAACAAAGTATTTCGTGTCAAATCTACCGGAACGATGTTCGTCTGCGGATCTGGCAGAGATGTTTAATCGACATGCAGAGGTGTTGGGAACGTATATCGCGAGGAAGTATGATCGTCTTGGTAAGAGGTTTGGATTTGTTACACTTAAGGTTGATAGGAACCGTGCGGATCTGGAAGCAAGGTTGAAGGACATGTGGATTGGCAGTTACAAACTGTTTATCTCACAGGCAAAGTTCGTTGACGATGATTCGGGTAGGAAAAAGGATGAGAAGGTGTGGCAACCAGTGAAGGAGACTCATCAGGAGGAAGCGGCTGAGAAGGGGGTGAACGCTGATAAAGGTAAAACGGTGGATCAAAACGTTAATGTGGTAAGTAGTTCTCGCTCTTTCAGGGATACTTTAATTGATAAAGAGTTAGGGGATTGTTGCCCGGAGATTAAGATTGATGGCAATATGGGTGCATTCGGAGATTTGTATGAAAGGGGGTTAGTGGTAAGAGTTAAAGGTTTTACTGAGTTGGATAGGCTGCGAATACTTTTGAATGAGGTTTGGGAGACGCCAATCCAGATCAGGTACATGGGTGGATTCTATGTGCTTCTAGAGTTCAGGAACAATGCCGAGTTGGAAGACTTTGTTGCGAATACTAAGTTGTGGGAGGGTTTCCTGGAATCTTGTGAGCAGTGGAGAGGACAAGTACTCAAGTATGATAGAATTGCATGGCTTCGGTTGCATGGAGTTCCCTTAACACTGTCCTGTCCCCAAGTCTTTGATGTTTTAGCATCGAATTTTGGGAGGGTGGTGAAGTCTGCACAGTTCGAAGAGGATGGGTATGATTTATCATCAGCGGTGGTCGGGGTTTTGGTCGATAAGGTAGAGCGATTGAGACAAAAGTGTTTCTTGAACTGGCAGAGTAATAGAATGGAGGTTTTGGTAGAGGAAGAAGATGTAGGGTGGATACCAGATTGTCTTGTTGAGTTCGAGGCAGATGAAGAGATTGAGAAGGGGACGGATAATATGACTGTGGAGGTGGAAGGTGAGAAATCATTAGAGGACGGGGAGATAAACATTCTAATTCAGGTTGAGCAGGAACGGGTTAACGATTCTTGTCTGGAAGAGAGCTCTAAACAGAAGGAGGTTGAGCAAGAGCCTATTCCAACGGTGTTTACCGAAGGTATTCGTTCGGGGTTATCTAAAAAGAAGAGAAGGAAAAGTTTTCGTAAAAAGTCTCCGGGTAAGTCGCCGAATCTTTCGGACCCTGGTAGACCTAAGAAGCGACAGAGAGATGGTAGCGACCCGTTTGATATTGATCGTTTTATTTTCCCGGAACCTACTCATCTTGCGAATCACGATGGAGATATAGACGGGGAATACATGACTCCGGACCTTAACGCTCGGCTGGACGTGGAAGAAACAGCTAGTGTTGATGTTCATAATAGCATTGTTCAGGTTCAACCGTTGGTATTTGATATTGGGGATGAAGTCCAAAAAACGATCGAGCTTGCTACAGCCTTAGGGGCTGGAAACATGGTGGATTTTGAGAAGGAGTTAGTAGATGAGATTAATAAAGAAGGGTTTCAAGAGGTTGGTCAATGAATTTGGTATCTATCAACATAAGAGGTCTGGGGTGCTTTGAGAAAGCCGATTGGATCCGGAAAATTCGTATTAGGAACGGAGCGGGTTTAGTATTGATACAAGAGACTCAGTTCGTTAGTTTAGACGGGGTGAACGTTTCTAGATTCTGGGGTAATGATAATTATGGGATGGATTGGGTGGACGCCACAGGTAGATCGGGAGGCCTGTTGACGTTATGGGATTCAAAGAAGTTCACTATGGCCTCGGTGTCTAAGCAAAGGTATTTCTTGGCTCTTCGTGGGGTTGTGAAAGAAACAGGTAAGGATCTGTTGGTTATAAACGTTTATGCGCCTCAAAAACCTTCGGATAAGAAGGTTTTATGGGGTGCGTTGACGTCTATGCTTGCTTCCTATAGTGGTTCGGTGATCATGGGAGGAGATTTCAATTGCGTGCGGGATAGAGATGAGCGCAAGAACTCGAAGTTTAATGCGAGCTCTACCGAAGACTTTAATGAGTTTTTGGAAGATGTGGGTATGCATGAGTATGTTCTTCGGGGTCGGAAGTTTACGTACGTGACAGGGAACAAGTGTAGCCGCATAGATCGTATTTTTGTGTCATGGGAGGTGTTATCGGATTGGCCAAACGCGGAGTACCGGGCTTTAGCGAGGGAAAGATCGGATCATAGTCCGCTTATTTTGAAGTTTGAAGATCGTAATTATGGTCCGAAGCCGTTCAAGTTTTTTAATTCGTGGCTCAACAGGAAAGATTTTGATGCGGTTATCTCTAAAGCGTGTGCGGAGTTTCGAGGTACTGGTGATCCGGATGCGAGTTTCATGGCAAAATTAAAGTTTTTGAGGCAGGCCATTCTGTCTTGGAAAGAATCAGCGCTTACAAAGGAAGGTGAGGAATATGATTGTCTAGTCAAGGACATTCAAGAGTTGGACGAGCTTGTCGAGGCCCGGGACCTTGATCAAACTGAACAGTGGGTTTTTTCCGAAGCCAAGGCGCGTATGAGAGAATTGGAGGAGTTTAAGGCTAAGGATCTTCGGCAAAAGTCTAGAGTTAAATGGGCAAAGGAAGGGGATGAGAATACGAGATTTTTCCACGGTGTCATTAATAAACGGAGGGTTGCGAATGCCATTCCGGGGTTAGTCGTCAATGGGGGTTGGGTTACTAAACCTTCTCTTGTCAAAAAAGAAGTGTTTAGTTTTTTTAAGACAAAGTTTGTTGAAGATATGCCTGTTCGTCCGTCTTTGGAGTGCTACGGCTTGCGAGAGTTGTCTTCTGAGATGGCTGGAAAGTTGATTGCGCCTTTCGGTGAGAGTGAAATCAAAGACGCGGTTTTTAATTGTGGTAGCGACAAGGCTCCAGGTCCTGACGGGTTCAATTTCAGGTTCATAAAAAAATATTGGAGTTTGTTTTCTGACGATTTTGTGCAGATTTTTAATACTTTTGCGGATTCAGCTACGATCAACAGAGGTGTGGGTTCTTCTTTCATTACGCTTATCCCAAAAGTTTTGGATCCGGTTTCTCTTGCAGAGTATAGGCCCATCACGCTTATCGGGGTGGTGAGCAAAGTTATCTCGAAGGTCCTGGCGAATAGGTTGAGGTTGGTTATGGGTGATATTACCCATGATACGCAATCGGCTTTCCTTACCGGGCGGTACATTCTGGATGGTCCTATGATGATTAGTGAGATTATGTCTTGGGCGAAAAGGAAGGGGAAGAACTTGTTCATGTTTAAAATAGACTTCGAGAAAGCGTATGATAACGTTAATTGGAATTTTCTAATTTCAGTGATGCGTCAAATGCGCTTTCCGGAGTTGTGGTGCAGGTGGATCTCGGGTATTCTTGCTTCGGCTAGGTCGTCTGTTCTAGTCAATGGGTCCCCTACTTTCGAGTTCGGTTGTGGTAAAGGCTTGAGGCAGGGTGATCCTATATCCCCGTTTTTATTCATTATTGTCATGGAGGCTTTTTCAGGTATGCTCAGGAAAGCATGTGACTTGGGTGCGTTTAATGCTGTTGCTTTGTCTCAAGCAGGTCCGGTTATTTCTCATTTTCTTTATGCGGACGACGCTATGGTGATGGGGGAATGGTCCAAGTTTAATCTTACGAGTTTGAGGAGATTGCTTCGCGTCTTTCACATGTGCTCCGGCCTTCATATTAATATTAATAAGTCCACTCTTTTCGGGGTGGGGGTTGGCGATGAGGATTTAAAGGCGGAAGCGGAAGTGATTGGTTGCCGTTCAGGTTCTACTCCTTTTAAGTACTTGGGGATTCTTGTGGGGGTGAACATGGGTCGGATAAAAAACTGGGAGCCAATTATTAAGGTGTTCAAAGATCGGCTTTCAAAATGGAAGGCTAATTCATTGTCGATGGGTGGTCGGCTAGTTTTGATTAAAGCGGTCCTCGAGAGTCTTCCAACATACTATTTTTCGTTATACAAAGCTCCTATGGCGGTGATAACTAAACTCGAAGGCATTATGAAGAGATTTCTATGGGGTGGTAGTGATGAGGTGAGGAAGACTCATTGGGTTGCTTGGGAAGTTGTTACTCGTCCTAAAGAGGAGGGTGGGTTGGGTATAAGTCGTTTGGAGGTTGTAAACAATGCTTTATTACTAAAGTGGTTGTGGCGATACAAGGTTGAAAGTAATGCTCTTTGGCGGAAAACGATTGATGCTATTCATGCTATGAGGCGTAAGTGGGATGCGTTTCCGGTTAATGCTAGCATCAACGGTACGTGGGCTAAAGTGGTTAAAACCGGGTGTAAACTCAAGGTGAATGGGAAACAATTTGTTAGTATGATTCGAGGGGTGGTCGGTAGAGGCGAGGACATTAAGTTTTGGATTGACCCGTGGATTAGAGAAGTGCCGCTGAAGGAGTTATTTCCCAACCTTTTTCGGCTAGAGTCCAATAAATGGTGTACAATTCAGGAGCGTATTCAAACAGATTCCGGATCGACATTGGTTATGTGGAATTGGACTCGGTATCCAGCCTCGAATGACGAAGTTCAGGAGTTAATAGACTGCCACAGGAGCATTTCAGCAGTTCGATTATCGGAGAAACTGGATGGCTGGGTCTGGAACAGCGATGGCGCAGGGGAATTCACAGTCAAGGATATCAAGAAATGGCTCCTTTCGGAAGTTCAAATCGCAAATGTTGAAGTTTTTAAATGGTGCACTTGGATTCCGAGTAAATGTAACTTGTTTATGTGGCGGGCGATTATGGACCGTATTCCGACTAAAGTGGCGCTAGCAAGGAGGAACATTCTCTTTGGGGATACTAATTGTATTCTTTGCAGCGAAGCGGAAGAGAGCTCCGTCCATTTATTTACGGCTTGCGCTATTGCTAATGGAGTGTGGGATGCCATTTGCGCGTGGTGCAATATCTCTAAGAGTTTCCTTTTCTCTGTCAGCGACGTGGTGGAATTGGCCAAGCAAGTGAACGGGTCGAGCAACAAGAAACAAGTGATTTACGGTTTGGTGATCTTGACGTGTTGGTGCATCTGGAGATCAAGGAACGATAAACAATTTAATAACGTGGACGTCAAGGTTACAAAAATAGTGTTAGAAGTTAAATCCATGGGTTTCTTATGGTATAGGAGTCGTTTTAAAGGGATTACGGTAGATTGGAAACGTTGGAATTCTTGTTGTATTGATGTGATGTAATCCGTGTGTGCCTCTTCGTCTTGGAGAGGCCCTCGGTTTTGGTGTTTTAATGAAGTTTAACTTTCAAAAAAAAAAAGGGCTTTAAGTTTTAACAATTGTAACAACGTGTTGCACATTTTTTGTATATACATAGATTTAGTGAGGCACAAGGAGAAAGTGGCTTGTTGAATACAAACAAATAATGATGTGAGCTACTCTTGTATTGTTTCAACTTTCAAGAGTTGTTTTTAAAAATATCCACAATTAATAAATAACGTTTAATGAAGTACAAGTTGGTTAAAAGTCGTTATAATAGATTATTATGATTAGTTCAAATGAATGTGGTTTAATAAACTTAACTAGTCTGGTTGTGTGTCATGTTCCAGTCTAGTTCCAGAAACACTAGTTATCATTATTATTTTATAAGGATTAAGATTTGCTTTGCAAACGTGATCATGAACATTATTGATCAGTTCTTTGTGGTTAAACCTATTACTATTGTCCGTCTACCCGCGCCTCACTTGTAATTCTTGTTGCTTTTCTAATATAATTATATATATTAATCCAAAAAAAAAAAAACCTATTACTATTGCCATTATGATTATTGCTATTGATATTTTGTTAACTTATGTTTTATTGTTAAGCTCGCCAATTAGCCATGGATGAAAGGCTGGCCACGAAGATGCTAGACGAGGATAATATAACTTTCGTACGTGTAAGACCATTGACGCCTAAACTAACCAAAAGCTAATTTATTGTAAGTTTTCCTTTCAGACTTAGCTGGGCTTTAATATCGTTGCATATTATTAATGTTTTTGAGCATGTAACGGTTTTATACGCATGTTACACGAGCCATCTTTATTGTTGATCACCCAATTTGTTGATGACTACCTAAGTTGCTACCGATCATAGATTCATAGTAGCCGTTGATTCCCTGAGTTGCTACCAATCACGGTTGTTGTTGATCAACCAATTCCTACTAATGAATCAGCTTATACTCATGATTAATATGTAACTTTTCATTTACCATGCAAATTTGATTATTCAAAGCAAGTCCCAAAGGTTTTCAACTAGGGAAATTGAATTTCCACTCGTACGAGAGTGCACCACACATCTCCTAACTAGTATTGATGTTTAATCATTTTTTCTTCGATCTTAAGTAAATCGCAGTCAATTCAAATCAGTGTTTTGAAAACCGGACCGGACCGGCCGGTCGGACCGGTGTCCGGGGCCTGGACCGGTCCGGTTCGGGTGTTTGAACCGCCCTGCAACTGAACCGCTTGTGGACCACTGAACCGGCCGGTTGGACCGGAAAACCGGCCGGTCGGACCGTTCTTTTTTTATTATTTTTATTATTTTTTGGGTTTCAATACATTTTTTGACCCGGTTCGTTGGACCGGTCGGGCCGGTTGGACCGGTCGAACCAGTGAACCGCCTGGGGGTCCAGTTCGACGTCCGGTCCGGTTCTGAAAACCTTGAATTTCAAATGACTTGAATAACACTATAAATTAATAACACTACGTTGTTCACGGTCAGTCAAACATTGTGGAGTGTCAAAATTAACTTCCAAGAGATGGACAAGGGAAACAAAGAGGAAGTTAATAAGATAATTTTTGGTGCCCACCGTGGGGCCCGAAGATAATCCACTCGAGGATACTTTGTCCCCACATGTCTTCATCAAACCTACCGGATCCGGGCAACGTCACCCCTTCCGAGGGTAATGTTACCGCACCGGCTAACCATAACGTCACCCCGGGTGCCGGTTTGACCGTGTCACCCGAACTGGTCCGATCTAATTTTCTGCAGATACGGCAACTTATGAACGATTACGTAAGGGAAGAGAGAGCTAAGGGCCTGGCCCTTCGGTTATCTTTCGACGAAGACGAGGTCGTTCCTAATGTTAGTATTCCGCTGCCACCCCAAAGTCAAGGGCCTGTCGTGACGCCCGCATCATGGTTGACTGACATGGTGCATCGGAATGCTCGAATGTTTAGTACCGGACAAGCCACCAGCATAGCACCTACGACCCATGAGCCAGAGCCGATCACCAGGGCCGAACAGCTTGAAACAGGTGGCGAGAATGATCTAAATAGGCCGTACAGACCTCCGGAAGGATCGAAGTTTACCGCCCGGATAGCAGACTTCGTTCCACCGGTACGAGTCAAGATGCCGTCCAATATGAGGGTGTATGATGGAACAGCCGACCCGGAGGATCACATCCTGCTATTTGATAGTGTGGCGCGTAACGAAGGATGGCACATGCCTTCCTGGTGCCACATGTTTGGGCAAACATTGGCTGGGGTAGCTCGGGTGTGGTTCAACAGCATTTCCCCGGGAAGTTTAGATAGCTTCCACGATCTGAAAGTCAGATTTCTAGAACACTTCCGGCAACAGGGGAAGCACATGAGAGATCCAGTGGAGTTGCATAACATCAAGCAGAGGGAAGGAGAAACTTTAAAAGAATTCGTGACCCGATACAAGGAGGAATCCCTTCAGGTAAGGGACGCGGACGAAAAGATGAGGATATCTGGGTTCCTACATGGGTTGCGAACGAAACAGTTGGTGGAAAGTTTGAATGCGCGAGTACCGGCTACCATGGAAGAAGAAATAGAACGGACTGAAGCCTTTGTCAGGGGAAAGGAAGCCGTACAAGCTATAGAGCTCAAAAAAGACGATTCTCGGAGGGGAACATTCCAAAAGAAGGACCGGTACAACCAGAAGCGTTTCCCCAAAGAAGACAAGGGTGAGGCAAATGATACGCGTGGCCGAGACAATTACTCTAAAGGATTGGAGAAGGGTGATAAAAGGGGTTTTGTTTTTACAGAATTAACGAAAACTCCGAAAGAAATCCTAGCAACCAAGACGAATGTAAAGTTCAAGCATCCGTATCCTCTTCAGAAGACGGCCAAGCAACAGAGTTCTAAAAAGTACTGCGAATTCCATGAAGACAAGGGTCACGATACTAATGAATGTTTTCAGCTTAAGAAGCAAATTGAAGAGGCCGTACAATCAGGTCAGCTCGATCACCTGATTAAAGACATTCGGAACCAGAAACGAAAGAAGGAAGGAAGAGACGATAAGCAGATACTCATGGTCCGACCAGAAATTGCATTGAAGCGACCGCGGGTAGTGATCGAAGAAAAAGGTGAAATAATACATTGGAGCGAGCTCCCCATTAGTTTCCCATCTATAAAACCCCATGAAGCAAGAGAAGATCCCCTTATTATACAAGTCACAGTGGGAGACCAGTTGGTGCACCGAGTTTATTTAGACGAAGGAGCGGCCTCAGATATAATGTATGAGCACTGTTTTGAGCAACTTCCTCCCCACGTCCAAGCCGGATTGATTCCCGTTTCCTACCCACTGGTAGGTTTCTCCGGAGAACATGTTTCCCCAAGGGAGCAGATTTAGCTTTTCGTAGCGATAGGGGAAAAACCTGAAAGAAGGGTAGAAGCATTGAATTTCATCGTCGTACCTGCCCACACACCCCATAATATGCTGATCGGAAGACCAGGGATCCGTACTTTCGGTATGGTTACATCGAGCAAACACGGTATGGTCAAGTTCCCAACTCTGAGAGGGGTTACCACTTTACAAACCCTCATCCAGGGACCGGAGATCGGGTACACCGGCACAGCGGAGGAGCCCGAAAAGTGGTACCTAAACTATGATCATCCCGACAAAGCCATTACTGTAGGACGAACCCTGAGTCGGAGTTGCAAAGAAAGCCTGTACAGATACCTGATACGCAATTTAGATGTGTTCGCATGGACACCCAGCGACATGACCGGGATACCTCGTTATGTCGTTGAACACCGGCTGAATGTGAATCCTAGTTGTAAACCGGTTGTACAGAGGAAGAGATCGTTAGCCCCAGATAGGAGTGAAGTGGTTCGAGAAGAAGTACAGAACCTGGAAAAGGCCGGAATTATGAAGCCGGTACAGTACCCGTCCTGGGTATCCAATCCGGTGATGGTTGAAAAAGCTAATGGATCGTGGAGGATGTGCATCGACTTCAGAGATCTGAATAAGGCTGGTCCTAAAGATCATTATCCTTTGCCAGAGATCGACTCAAAGGTGGAATCGGTGGCTAGTTTCCGTTTCAAGTGCTTCTTAGACGCGTATAAAGGGTATCATCAGATACAGATGGCAAGGGAAGACGAAGAAAAAACCGCCTTTCACACGAACCAAGGATTGTTCTGTTATAAAAAAATGCCGTTCGGCCTAAAAATGCAGGAGCTATGTATCAGCGTCTGATATATAAGGTCTTTCAAAACCAAATTGGGAGAAACATGGAAGCTTATGTGGATGATTTGGTGATAAAAAGTCAAGAGGAGGAGCAGCTCCTGATGGACATAGCTGAGACGTTTAGCAACCTGCGGAGGGTGAATATGAAACTGAATCCGGAGAAATGCTTCTTCGGGATGGAGGAAGGCAAGTTCCTGGGACATGTCGTTTCCAGGAAGTGCATACGAGCCAACCCGGAAAAGATCCGAGCAATTCAAGAGATGCGGTCTCCTCAAACCCTTAAAGAGCTTCAGAGCCTAAATGGAAGATTGGGGGCCCTCAATAGATTTTTGTCGAAGTTGGCCGAAAGATCACTCCCGTTTTTCAAAGTCCTCAAGAACCATACCAAGCAGGCTGGCCTGGGCTGGACCGATGAAGCAGAGGTAGCCTTTCAGCAGATGAAGCTTCACATTGGCAATCTACCCTCCCTGGTGGTGCCTGAAACAGGGGAAAGTTTGTTCGTTTATCTGGCCGCAGGGCCCGAGGCCATTAGTAGTGTCTTATGTGCTAACCGGCCTAATGGTTTTATGCCAATTTTCTTTGTAAGCAGGTGTTTGAGAGATGCGGAGATCAGATACTGCCCCATCGAGAAGCTAGCCTTAGCTCTAACTCATACGGCTCGGCGGTTACGAAGATACTTTCAGGCTCATCACATCGTGGTACTTACCAATTCAGTATTGAAGGAGGTCCTGAGTCGACCGGAAGTCGCTGGAAGACTCACAAAGTGGGCTGTGGAACTGGGAACCTTTGGCATCGAATTCAAGCCACGAGTAGCCATTAAAGGACAAGTGTTAGCGGACTTTTTGGTAGAAAATACCGGTCAACAAGAAGATCTGATGCTCGTAGACATCGCACCCAACCAAGCAGAAAGTTCAGGAACCCGGGAAGGATGGTGTTTGTACACGGACGGAGCGTCCAGCCGGGAAGGGGCAGGGGCCGGACTTATCCTGGTTGATCCTCATGGTATTGAGACGGCGTATGCCCTCCGTTTTAACTTCAAATGTACTAACAATACAGCCGAGTACGAGGCATTGCTTGTAGGACTCCGGATAGCCATTCAAATGGGATTAAGAAATTTGACGGTGTTCGTCGACTCACAACTGGTGGCTAGCCATGTTAACGAAGATTTCGAAGCAAGGGATGCGGTCATGAAAAGATACGTAGCGGTCGTACAAGAAGTCATGGATCTTTTTGATAAATGCATCATTATAAAAATCCCTCGGAGCAAGAACAAAGGGGCCGATGCCGTTAGCAAGATGGCTTCAGTAGCTTTCGCTCATCTAACAAAGATGATAACGGTAGAACAGCTGGATGAGGCCTCTATCGGAGGATCAGCAGCGTCAGTCATAATGGATGTAAGAAAGAATGATGACTGGAGATCTCCGATAATCAGCATCTTGGAAGGAAGAATGGAGGGGCAAGACGAACAGGATGTTCAGAGATGCAAGTTGTACGAGATATACGAAGGAGTGTTGTTTAAAAAAGGTTTCCTTTCACCATCTTACCGTTGCGTCTCGGGCGAAGAGGGGGTCAGAGTTTTAGAAGAAATACACGAAGGTTTGTGCGGAGCACACGTCGGAGCAAGATCATTGGTAACTCGTGCAACTAATTTGGGATACTTCTGGCCTACGATGAGGAAAGATAGCGAAGAGCTGACCAAGAAATGAGAATCGTGCCAAATACATGCCCCGATACCACGACTGCCAAAACATGGCATGGTACCGATCACTTCACCATGGCCGTTCTACCAATGGGGCATGGATCTTTTGGGACCGTTCCCCGTAGCAAAAGGGGGGGGGGGTCAAGTTTTTGGTTGTTGCCATAGATTACTTCACCAAGTGGGTGGAAGTAAAGCCGATTGGTAAAATATCAAGTAATCAGATAACAACTTTTGTGTGGGAGAATCTCATCTGTCGGTTTGGTCTGCCGGGAAAGATAATCACAGATAACGGAACCCAGTTCGCTGATAAGAAATTTGGAGATTGGTGCAGAAGTTTGGGCATCCAGCAGGTATTCGCATCGGTCGCACATCCCCAGGCTAATGGACAGGTGGAGCGAATGAACCGGAGTATCCTGACCGGACTCAAGACACGGCTAGGGAAGGGAAAGAATTGGCTGGCGGAGTTACCTAGCGTCCTTTGGGCCCTTCGAACTACGGAGAAAACAAGCACAGGCCGAACACCTTTTAGTCTTGTTTTCGGATCAGAGGCGGTGATTCCAGCTGAGGTAGGTCTACCCACAAAAAGAGTATTGGAGGTGCAAGGACACTCAAATGAAGAAGCTTTGGCCGTTAACCTGGATAATCTTGAAGAATACCGCATGAGCGCTGCCGTACAAGAAGCCAAGTACAAGCACCAGATGAAAAAGTACTATGATTCAAGGGTGAAGAAGCTGAATCTCCGACCCGGAGATCTGGTGTTACGGTGCAATGAGGCTAGCAGAATGGAAGATACGGGAAAGCTGGGTCCGAACTGGGAGGGACCCTACATGGTGGTGGAAGTCCACGAAAAAGGTTCTTGCAAGTTGGCAACGATGGAAGGGAAGGCCGTTCCGCGACACTGAAACGTTGCACAACTAAAGAAATATTTCGTTTAAATTTCTATGTAATAAATAAAATGTCATTCTGTAAGGACCCGTGCGGGCCGACTATCTAGTACAATGAAAGGGAATGACTCTTTTGAAAAATTGTTGTTAAAAAGGCCCGACGCCTCAAAATAGCCGAAGGAGTAAGTCATAATTATTCCTAAGGGTCAGCTCCTTCGAATTTGGCTGGTCGAGGTCATTACTCAACAAAAGGGATCGGCCCCTTAGAATAGCCTCGGACTCACAAATATGTCCGATAATCATATTACAAAGTGATAAGGCATGAACCGATCATTTCATTGATCGGACAAAAATATCATAAAGACCGAACCCTGGATGGAACGGTCAAAAGTTTGGAAATAGTTACAGCCATACTGTACGATCGTCCTATAGATCGATCAAAATAGGCACGACCAGGCCGATCCTCTAAAGGAAGCGGCTTAAAATATTGAGTGTTTACAACCATATCGAAATAAGTTTAAAATACAACCATATCGAATAAAAACAAGAAACGTCTAAACGGCAGGAGGTCATAGCCGTCGACAGTCTTTAAATGTCTTACCCTTCATAGTCTTGAACTTTTCAACAAACTCGTAGGAAGTAGCATCCCAGGCTTTTGCACCGTCTTCATATATCTTGGACGCTTGGAGGTCATAGCCGTCGACAGTCTCTATCTTGGCACCAGAAACGCCCGCTTGAAAACCAGCCGATATGCCATCGTGGTAAGCAGAGTTGTACAGTAACGACTCCATCTCCCCGAGAGGCTGCAAAAACTCGACGGACTTCATCAGCTTGGACACAGTCAAAGGGATTCCTTCAGCTATGAAAAGATCCCGATCATCCTCAACGGTCTTGAGCGCCGATAGGAGCCCAGCAATCAGCTCGTCTCCAGCTTCTAAGGCTTTGTCATAGTTATCCTTGCACACCGCCCACGCCTTCTTCTCATCATCAGCTTTCTGAACTTTATCCTGAGATAAGAGAAAGTACATACGGTAAAAATGGGCGGGATACGAACCTGAAAAATCTCATCTGCAAAATCTTAACACATGGGGTACCTGCAGCTCGGATACGGATCGGGATAAGACAAGGCCATTCTCTTCCGATTGGCGCAATTTGTCCCTAAGCTCAGCGATTTCCTTATCACGATCGGAAATATCAGAACGGAGAAGGCCTACCTCCTTTGCATGGATCGTCTTCATATCACCCATTGCTTTAACGGCCTCTTTGCCTTTCTTTGCACTCGAACGTTCACTCTTTTTCCTCTTGGCCACCTTGGCATCCAACTTCTCTACCTCCGCACGATAAAGCTCTATACGACCCTTGAGTTTTTTCTCTATAGCAGCTTTCTTGTAGTATCCCTGGATCAGCTCAGAAACGAAGCTCAGAGTACGAACAACTGACACGCCGGCCATCTCAACAGCCTTCTCCTCACCTTCCTGACTTAACCGGTCAATTTCACCGGGAGGTATAGAGTGATGGAGGATTTGATGGCATACGAGAGGATCGGACAGGGTGTCACCGTTTTTCACTTTCCAACGGGGGATGTATGTCTCCTCAACAGCATACGATTCTGACGATTCCTTGGACTCCTCTACATCGATTGTTTTCAATTTCTTGCCGTCCGATTCGGCCGTCGCATCCGCGTCTCCTTCAGCCTGTTTCCGTTTGCGGTGATGTTCTTTCCGCTTACCACTTTTCTTAGCTTCGATACCAACAACTATTTGGCCAACCTCAGCACCAGAAGACGTATCCATAATATCCACGGATGGACCACCTGATGGTTGATTCTCCTTAGGATTCTGATCGTCTGAAACAGGAGTCCGTTCGGTTTCTTTCACAGATCCAGAGGAATGAGGAGGGTTTGATCAACGGGAGCAGCTTTCTCGAAACCTGAAGGACGAAGCTCGTCGTCCTTCTCCATTTGAGGAACGCTGTAAGTAACAGCTACCGTACGATCTAGCACTTCATCCTCATCATCTCGTCTGGCTCGGGAAGTAAGCTTCATACCCTCACCTTTCCGTTTCACGAAGCTTAGAACACTCATCTCTGCATAAAAGAACAAGACAAGTGTTAGATAACAAAGCCATAAGAAGTAAAAGAACGTTTTGAGGAGGAGGGTCGTACCCTTGCTCCCTTTCTTAATTATAGGTTCTACGTTCTGGAACGGCCACATTCGGCTGATGCCTGTTAAGACGAGGATCGGTTCCGGGAACACTTGAAGAGGGGTCGGATTGGCCAATAACTTATCAAAGAGTTCACCATCATAAACATCCTCTTGGTCAGGATTTAACGTCTCTTTGGGCCCATGCCACGGCATCATGAAAAGGACAACGTTGTCCGAAATCCAAAAGAAACGGTTCTTCCAGTTTTTAAGACCGGAATACGTCTCCTTTAGCATGGATTGTTTCTTAGAAATCTCGCCGACCGTGAACCAGTCACTGGCCGTAGTCTAGATGAAAGAACTGACAAAACAAGCCGATGGTTGGCTCGCCCCCAAAGGCACGACACGCTATTTCAAAATGAGTCACCTTTATAGCCCCCAGGGGGCTCAGTTGACGAATATCTAACTTGTAAAATTGGAGAAATTCTAAAAAGAAAACGGACAACGGAAGCCGGACCGATGAAAAATCAAAATGACGGGTATAAAATCCTACGTGGCCTTCCGGACAGTTGGTAATACAATGATGTGGATCGGGGACGATAGGTTTATATATGGACGTATCAAAATATTTACTACAGAAAGCCGTTAAAGACGGTTGGGAAACTTCGGAAGTATGAAGTTGCATATCGCGTCTGCCTACCATAATGACGGAATTAAAAACAAAGTCAAGGACGAACCTGGTTTAATCGGAAACGGCAGACGCTCTCCGGCCGATCAAGAGAAGTAAAAAACTTTTTTACTGTACAAAAGGGGTATATATAGTGAGTTTTGGGGGACTTTCGAGGATTGACGGAACGTCACGTCAGTCAACAGTGGGACGGTTACGAGAACTGCCAATCCCAGGCTGACACGTGTCTTTCCTTAAAAATAATAATGATAATTAATGGGTAATTAATGAAACCCGGAAAACAATGCCAATTATCTACACCAGAGGGACCGACCAGATGCATCGGTAAACTCAGGATGAAAGATGGATCATTATAAAAGTTTGACGAGCGTTTCCTCGAAAAAGCACCCATCAAACTGGGGGGGCTGATGACATAGGATGGATAAACGACATAATAAGACGAATATTTAAGCAAATTATAACGAATAAATAAAATTAGAGATTAAAGATAGAGTAACCGATCCGGACCGATTAGAAATGGCTAGGATAAACCGATCGGACAATAGAACGGATAAACCGAACCAAAGATACCGAACGGACAGAACGGACGGACCAAAGGACAAAGGACTGATGGACAAACACTGATAAAACAACGGATAAAACGAAAGCGGCTATTGCCCACCGGACAATAGCCGCAATCAAATATAATAATATTCCGGCCATCCCCTGTCAGCAGCTACAGTGACATCCGTCACTGTTCACGCCGACTTAATCATTACTCGCCATTAATGCCCAGCCTTGGCTCAAACTATAAATACTGGGTGGTTGGCCACATTAAAGGGGCATTAAATCCCATCGACAGTCACTCTGCCTCCGATCAAACCTCTTAACTCTCAAATCCTACTTACCTACTTCAACAATAATGTGTCAAATACTTTTGATAGAGGAGGTATGGAGAAACATAATATATTATTTGTATTTAGAAAATTGACATGGATGTCAAGTTTTCTTTACATTTGACCTTTTTTTGTGACATAAAAATATTAGGACATATTAAAAGTCAAATTCTTTAGTTAAAAATATGTTATTAAATACGCTTTAATTTGCAAGACACATTATTCATTTACAGCATAAGCAATTCAACCTCTATTATTAATGTTTGGACTTGCGACTAACGGAGGCTAACGTCAGGTCTAGTCAAACCCAATCCAAATTTGTTGAGGGATCAATAATGCAATATGAACAAACAAAAAGGGTTGTTATGCAATATTTTGTAAATTTTGAAGCAGCCACCGGCCCACCGTCTGTCTACATGTCTTCCGTCCAGCCGTAACAGTCATAATCGATTTTTTGTTTTAACAAAATTAATTAATTGATTTTTACTCATTTTTCATGCTTTAAATCTAATCTAAATATATCAATAACGATTGGAACTAATGGAGGACGGAAAGGCTGCTCTGTTTTTTTATAGCCCTTTTTTATACTACCTTGCATTATCTTATCTATCTATATCTATATCTATATATATAATAAACCAAAACCATTTTAATGACATGCAAAGAGAGTATTCTCTTTATTGAGTGTGTCATGTGTCATCACATGTGACAAGTCCTTTATTTAAGGAAAATAATAATTTAAAATTTAAAAACAAAATTAAATTTTTATCTCTAATGTTTCCTGCCATAACTTTTAAACGTTAATATCTTTTACACACGAGATTTTTTAAAGAAAAAAATTACACCAAATTAACGAGCGTTTTATTATCTTTCCAACGAGTACCATAGTGCTATATAAAAAACGGAGAAAAAAAAACAACTATTTTTTGTAACCCGACAAGTATTGTGTCAGGTTTGGAATTAGTTTAAAAATAATTGTGGGTTAGGGTCGGGCCTGGGATTAGGTGATACCTGACCCAATTATCTTTTTTTTTATATTAGAACTAGTTTTTATCCCGGGAGCGTCCCGGGTTGAAATATTTAATATGACATAATAAAATATTTTATTATTATTTTAAACAAATCTCTACCATAAGTTATCATATTCAAATATAAAAAAAACGAATCTCTGCGCCGGGGTGTAAATCTAGTGCCATTACAAATTAATTCGGAAGTTTGTAATCGATCATTCTAAAAAGAGCTAACATGAAATAAGAAACAAAAGTTAATTATTGAAATATCGAACGCATTAGTTTAAGGGTTATGTGATGCGTTAAAAAATTCATGGGTATATGATTGGTTATATAGTTCGGGTATTTGGGTGTGTTGTTTCGGGTAATCGGGTCGGGTATCACCTAATCCCAGACTTGACCCAAGCCCACAATTTTTTTTAAACTAATCCCAAACCCGACACAATACCTGTCGGGTTACAAAAAATAGTCATTTTTTTCTCCATTTTTTATATAGCACTATGATACTCGTTGGAAAGATAATAAAACGCTCGTTAATTTGGTGTAATTTTTTTCTTTAAAAAATCTCGTATATAAAAGATATTAACGTTTAAAAGTTATGGGAGGAAACATGAGAGAAAATATAATAAAGTTTTAATATTTAGATTTAGTAGATTAGGTATTTAATAGATTAGGTTAAACATTATAATAGATTAGGTTAAACCATATTTATTCCTTTTTTTAATTGGTTTACACTTGCCACATCACATCCTATGTGGCATCTCTTAAAGGAGAGATTGCATAAGAGTATGACATGTAGGATTAATCTCTTTGCAATATATATATATATATATATATATATATATATAGATATGATAACTTATAGCAGAGATTTGTTTAAAATAATAATAATAATAATAATCATTAATCATATATTGGCAAGTCATTAATTATGTTGTCATATTAGATATTTTATTATGTCATATTAGATATTTCAACCCGGGACGTTCTCCAACACGTAATTGCTATGTTTTCTTTTTCTACCGTATTCTGAAATAGCTCAAATCTTATTGTATGCGGTTAAAGACCTTTGACTGAATGTATTGGTGCTAAACAATCTATGTCCCCTTGAAGTGCTTGGGATCTTAATATTCTGTTTTAGGTGTTGATGTTGTAAGGTGAAATGGATCTTTTGATATTTTTTTTAAAGTATCTAATGTAAGTTGATACATAGATATCATTTTTATAGTTTAGATACTTTTAATTTTATTCATTTTACTTAGATTTCTCAACCCGGGACGCTCTCGAGGTATAAGCTAGTAAAGTATAAACCAAACATAATGAAAATTTACAAAATAATGAAAATAATAATCTAAGTTTAAATGATATTGCAATAAAGTTGCTCTTGTTGACGTTAGTTTCACTGTTCAGAAATTTTTTCATAATTGTTTTTGGTTTAGGATCTTAGTTATTATTAGCGTTACTTATTATTAGTGACTAGCGGGAATGCTCGCATGTTGCGATGGGTGAGTATGTTTGGACGTCTCATAGATGTTGTTTGGGTTTATGTTGTATGGTGTTTACGGGCGATTCGTTACAATGACATGAACTAAGTATAGGAAGCAACAATGTAGTAACATGGCGTAACTCTCATAAATGTATGCTGTTTGCATGCCCTGAATATTATGTTTTGTCATAATGCTTACACATCTTAATTATCTCATCTATACACTTTGCCCACTGTTCCTCATCCCAGAGGCGGTTGCTAGGTTGTTGCATTTTTTCTCCGGTTACTAGTGTGGATGATGGGGCACAAGTCCCCTCTAGCTTCCGTTGTTTCATTGGAAGAGAGCTTCTTGGAGGGGTTGGCGCTGCAAAGAAACAATATTATATTTGTTAGCCAGAGCAATATATATTGTGACACCCGCCAAATTCACTAGCCGAGTCCGTGCAATTGACTGGTTTTGCTTCACTAAGTGCATAGAATAATTGTTTCGGTGCGCATCATTATTTGGATGATCATGTGAAAATAAACCCTACCCGAACGCCATGACTATCGTAAGAGTCAACAAGTACAAAAAAATGTGCATGAATTTTCACATAACAATTTATGGAACCAAAACTATATCTTTTATTTTACAAATACCCATGTGTATGATCAAAATGATAAAACCATATAACTATACATACATATGTATGAGTGTGTGTGTGTCTACAAAGGAAAAGAAAATGTGAGTTCATGCATGCAACAAGAAGACAAATATTACAACTAGGCTTACGCTACATCATTTTAGGCCTTAACTACCTTCCTAAACAAAGACCTATACATGACACACTACCTAGAACATATTTGACATGTGCGGTGTGCCTAATAAATCCAAATCCTTTGATATATATCGGCCATATCCATAAACCAAGAGGATCAATGTCTTGTCTTTCTTTTATACCAAAATGGACATTCATAAGCAAACTTCAAGGATTTACTACCCTATTTAGCTAAAACACATCATACAACTCACTTACATCTTTGTAGCTTCATGACAAATCTCTATAATCACCTCCAAGTCAACATCAATCCCTTTCTTGTTTAGTCCCATACAATCGGTTAAGAAATGACCATGTTCCTACATTTCACTAACATGGCAAGACAACTAAGACACCAGACTTCCCCAAAACATTCTCCTACCCAAGTTTAGTAACCATAACAAACAAAACTACATCTTTCTTTCCTTATAATAATCGGCCAAATACACCAAGACAAACCACAAGTCTTTCTCAAATCCTATGACACATCCTAATTTATATTAATCTAGTAACCTACATTATGTATATGCATGACCATTTCCTTGAAACCACATGCGGCCATCCAAACCAAACCTTATAATCACTAGTCAAGTATGCTACTTGCACCTTTCTAGATGAAGCCTTGACCTGGTGGAATCTACAGGTCCAGACACTGGGAAAAGAAGCTGCATATCAACTTTCATGGAATGATCTGAAGTCCATGCTCTTAGCAGAGTACTATCCTCGCAACAAACTACAGAAGATTGAGACCAAGTTCTCGAACATGGCCATGGATGGAAGAGAAATATCGGCATACACCACTCGATTTCACAAGTTTTCTCGACTTGTCCCGCACATGGTTACACCTGAGTTCTGTTAGTCCACAATCCTCTCTACCGGGTATCAAACACGTACACAATCAAAGGCGGAAACAATGATTGTATAGAAAGAACAAAGAAGAAAAACAAAACTGGATGATTCGATTAATGAAGTGCACACGGTTTCTATGAACCGTCTGGTACACGAGCAAAACAAACAAAAACACTAGCAACCCCAAAACAACCAATGAAACCCCTATTTATAGTCACTATAGGCGGTCATCATACATGGGCCAACAAGGCCTAACCCAATACCATATAAACCAATAACAAAGTGACTCAAGACAACACAAACCTCTAAAATCTAGCCCAACAATATCCCCCTAGGTTTGTGTTGACTTGGAGTGTCTCTACTGCTTCTTGCTGCGCTTCTTATAACTCTTCTTCTTTTTCTTCAACGCCTTCTTCCATTCTTCAGACGACTTGCCAACATATGGACCAAACAATCCAGTCTCCACTCTTCATTCAAATCATCAAAATCAAAGTTCTCAAACTGTTCTTCGTCATTTCCCACAGTCTTCTCATCATCTTTCACTACTTCCTCATCTTCACTTTGCACCTCAGTCAAATCAACGTTTTCAGGAAGAGAACGTAGCTCAGTAGGTGGTGGTTTGACAATCTGAACATCATGTTCATCAGCAATAAGTGCAGATGGCAAGACTGAGGCTTCTTCAACAATCTCACTGAACTTTCCAAACTTAATCAGTGGAAATTTTCCTGTAAAAACCTGCTTTGAGTCTTTACGAACCTGTCTAATTAATCTAAAGATTTGAGAAGCCATGCATTTCTTATCATATGTTTCAACTGTCCTCTCAAGATTTGGATACTTGGACTCTAGAATCATCTGCACAAATCTTGGAAACTTGTAGAAATATTTCTTGTTTAGGGTCTTCACATTTGCCAACATATCCTCAAAAATGCACTTTGAGTAATTATAATCCCATCCCTCAATCAATGTCGCTATTCCAGAAGCATATTTTACTCCCATCTGATCTCGTCCACTTTTGTTGCCCCCCAAGCTTGCCAAAAACATATGCACCAATAATCTCCAATAGCTCGGAAATAACTTCTTCAAGTATGGTGGTACTGCCAGTTCACCTTCGTATCCCATTCTTTTCAGCACGGGAACAAGTTTATCTTTTGAGAAGCTAACAGGATCATCTGGAGAATCACCAAAAAGTAAGATGTCTCGAACATCTTGCTCAGAAATAGTCACCTCAGTTCCTCGAACCCTTGATCGAACCAGAGTATCTCCCTTCTTAGCCGCTGAGTTGTCCCAAAATTCAGTGATCTAGTCACCAAGAATAACTGGATTTTCTCTCATAGCGTGTGAGACTCTACAAGTGTTAAGCCCCACAATCAGAGACTTGAATTCCTGCATATGCTCTTCAGGAGGATCAGATAGATAGCACACCACATTATGACTGTTCTCGAACGTGGGCACATGAGAAGTTGTCATTTCTGCACAAAACAAATTGGATTAGACATCAAGATTTAAACGTCAAGATTTTAAGAGATCAAAACATGGTTTTATTAGCCCCCCTCTTTCAGATTTCAAAAAGATGTTCGGGTCCATATTGATATTTGTTTAAGGTTCATTGGGCTTCACATCAATGAACAGACCCAAAACAAGTGAGTTCGAGTCATTCAGGGGTGTTTGAGGGTAGTTTGGTAAAAATACAGGTGTGTTCAAGGTGGTGAAGTGAGTTCAAGGGAACTTTGGTCATTTGCTATCTGAGTTCGATGAGCAGATCTGAGTTCGAGGGTATTTTGGTCATTTGCCATCTAAGTTCGATAAACACGTTTGTGTTCGAGGGCATTTAAGTCATTTGCCATCTGAGTTCGATGACCAGATCTGTGTTCGAGGGCATTCTCGTCAAATTCCATCTGAGTTCGAAGGCATTTTGGTAAATGTTGGATGAGTTTGACTAAAAGGAAAGAGTTCGAGGGCAGTTTGGTAATTTTCCCTCATCTGAGGTCGAACTCCAAACGTGTAGAAGTCACGCGCCACTCGAACTCGAGTTCCCAGGCGCGTGAGACTCACGCGCCGCCGACTGAGACACTCGAACTCCTCCTTTTTCATCGCTGAAGCCCCATTCCTTGACTTAAAGACATGTTTTCCACACCTGCAAGTCAGTAAAGTACCAGCCTTTCCAAATAATTACACATAATGGAGAAGATTACCTGATTTCTTTGAAGATTTTGTTGAAGAGGACATCTTTAATCATTGAAAAATTGATCGGAGAGTGTGTGTGTGAGAGAAGAGAGAAAGAGAATTTTTGCTTTTGTGAATTTTGAAAGACTACACACACACACCGCCCCCTTTTGTTTAACCAAGATTTGTGTGGCCCACCAACCGTGTGGTGGGCCCAACTCGTATCCCAATCCCCATTTAAAATCATTTGAGGTGTGTTTTGCAACCGGGTCCAAGTCAGATCGTGAACTGGTCCAACATAAACTTAGCTAAAATTATTTAAACGAGATACTATAGAAAATTTTTGTCACGAGATCAAATCACTGAGTTACGGGCTGAGCTACACTTATCGACTCTAATCTACTTCAGTTGATCTTAGCAATTGCCAGTATATTTGTCCCCTTAAACTTATGTCCTTAGGCCTTCTCGTACGACGATCTGTGATATTATTTATCATGTTTTGGTGTATTTGGTACGAACACTCAAGCAAGTCACAATCAAATCCTAGAAATCAAGTGGTACACTCTATAATGCAAGCAGTTTTCCTACCACATATTTTTCACAGTATCTGTTCTAGAGTTCTGAAACCTTGACTGGGACTGGATTGAGAGAAGAAAAGAATAGATTAATAAGAGATTTAGAGTAATATACAAGTCAGATGATTTCTCAAATGACAAGGGCTTTGGGTTTTGGACTCTAGAGGGTCTCTTTTATGACATCCTGATTGTGTCCAGGTCAGCATATATCTGGATGCAGCAGAGGAGCAGCCAGGTTATCTTTGGACACTGAGGTCTCTTTTAGGTGAAAGATGATCTATAGCACGACAACGAAAAACTAGGTCAGCATATATCTGGATGCAGCAGAAGCTTTCGTTGCCTAGCATCTCCGGGTCTTTTCTTACACAAAACAGAGGAGATACACGAGTTTTTCAGAAAAGGTTTTAGACCTAGACCACAGTGTTATGCTTCGGGACATCACACAAGCATTCAAATAGAGATTGTACCTGATTCCAAGTGATGTTCCTTACTGAGGTCGTGTCTTTATCTTTAAGTGCTTCACAAGATCATTAACATTTCAGCCATCAGGACCAAGCCTACCAACATATCACACTAGAGCCAAACTGTTTCGATACACGTCTTACGTGAGACAGCCTTAATCCAACTTGTGAAAGTTCATTTCATCTCTCGTTTTTGACAATAAAAATGTTTTGATCTTTTCTTAGGACCCATCCCCCTAAATTTGTGCTTAAAATTGAAAATTTAAAGAACAAATTTACAAACCTAAGACTAAGAAAACCAAAAGACCTTTTTTTAACACAAAGACCAGATCAGTCCTCGAAATGGACCATTGTGAGAAGTTCAGAGAGAGCTTCAAAGCGAGCTCGATTAACAGGTTTTGTAAAAAGATCTGCGACATTGTCTTCAGTGTGAATGTGTGTAGGCACAATTAAACCTTGGTTAAAAGAGTCTCGGATGAAATGTTCTTTTATGGCAATGTATTTTACTTTAAAAAATTGAACTGGATTTTTCACAATTTGGATAGCAGCATCATTATCACAATATATAGGAGTGAGAGAGAAATCCAAACCGTAATCTACCAACTGATGCTGTATCCAGATAACCTGAGAACAGCATGCTGAGGCAGCCACATATTCAGCTTCTGCTGTTGAAACGGAGACTGTTTGTTATTTCTTACATTGCCATGCAATAAGCCGATCGCCTAAGAATTGGCATCCCGCAGAAGTAGATTTCCTGTCAATGTCACAACCTCCAAAATCGCTGTCAGAAAAAAGCATGTAATTCAAAGGGAGAATCTCTAGGATACCAAAGACTAAATCTGGGTTTCCCCTTAAGGTATCTAAAGATTCTCTTGACAGCATGTAAATGAGAAATTTTAGGATTAGCCTGATAACGTGCGCATTGACACACAGCGAACATGATGTCTGGTCTGCTAGCAGTCAGGTACATTAGCGAACCAATCATTGAACGATAAAGTGTTTCTTCTACGGCTTCTCCTTCCAGATCTTGAGTGAGACCTGGTCTCTCAGACATTGGGGTGTCGGCTGGCTTTACATCATTGAAGCTGAATTTTGCAAGAATGTCATCCACATATTTACCTTGATGAATCAAGATACCCTTAGAGTTTTGACGAACTTGCAAACCTAAGAAAAAGGTCATTTCACCAAGAGCACTCATCTCAAACTTCTTTTTCATCACCTCTTCGAATTCCTTGCACAGTGCATCACTAGTGGAACCAAAAATGATATCGTCCACATAAATTTGCACCAGAATACGATCGTCATTCACTGTTTTGACGAATAAAATCTGATCAATAACACCACGAGTGTATACATTAGCAAGCAGGTGTTCAGTCAGGGTAGCATACCAAGCACGAGGTGCCTGATGTAACCCATACAAAACTTTGTCTAGTTTGTACACATGCTCTGGATATTTTGGGTTTGTAAAACCCGGTGGTTGACCAACATAGATCTCTTCTTTCACAGTTCCATACAGAAACGCTGTTTTGACGTCCATCTGATAGACAGTAAATCCCTTAAATGATGTGTAGGCAAGAAATATTCTGATTGCTTCCAACCTCGCAACCGGTGCATATACCTCATCATAATCTAAGCCCTCAATTTGTCTGAACCCTTACACAACCAATCTAGCTTTGTTTCTTACAATTACCCCACTATCATCTCTTTTGTTTTGATAGACCCACCTCGTGCCAAGAGGTCGTTTTCCTGGAGGTAGTTCAACTAACTTCCAAACCTTCAGCTTCTCAAACTGATTTAGTTCATCTTGCATCGCATCAACCCAACTTGGTTCTCGCATGGCCATAACAGTAGACTTTGGCTCAATTTGTGAAATGAAGCACGAGTACAAGCATCTGTTGATGTCACCAGTTTGGCTCCTTGTTAGAACACCTGCATCCACTGGACCAATGATGTTTTCCAGTGGGTGATCTCGTTGAACACTTGTAGGAATGGCTCTGTCTGGAACTGAAGAATCTCCAGGTAGAATCATAGCACTACCCGTTGCAGTCTCTTTTATAGTATCAGAATCAACTTCGACCGCATCATTGTGCTCCACCGTGCATTCAATAGGTATGGGATCATGGAATGCAGGAATTGAAGTATCATAAGACAAATTTTCGTCATCTGCCTACTGCACAGGATCCGTAGTGGGAATGAATGGTTCGGCAGACACTGAGAGTGGCTGTGTTGATGGAGATGTAGGTATAGCATCCC
Source organism: Ambrosia x helenae (assembly GCA_030844895.1). Taxonomy (NCBI): domain Eukaryota; kingdom Viridiplantae; phylum Streptophyta; class Magnoliopsida; order Asterales; family Asteraceae; genus Ambrosia; species Ambrosia x helenae. The sequence goes on from CM061224.1 coordinate 105,525,794, forward strand.
CCTCATCCTTTGCATCATCAATCAAGGAGGATGAGGTTCCAGCAGCGGATGTTGAGGAATCTGTGAAACCTATATTGACACCACTAGAAACATCGTCAAAAATACGAAAAGATCGAAAGAGAGTTTCATAGTCAAATAACCAGTCTGGGCCCACTCTAGCATATGTTGCTTTTTCTTCAAGCCAACGCACATAAAACGACTCTACGATTTGTCTAGTTTGTTTGTTGTAAACCCTATATGCAGTGTTGCCGGCATACCCAACAAAATAACAATCGTCAGCTTTCGCATCAAACTTTTGTATAGAGTCCAGATGCAACAGGGTACACGGACAACCAAAAGCACGAAAATGTTTGACGGAGGGTTTAGTACCAAACAGCACTTCGTAGGGTGTTTTCATTCGAGCTTTGTTGACTTGAACTCGGTTTTGCACATAGCAGGCTGTGTTAATAGCGTTTGCCCAAAAGAAGGTCGGGAGCTGGGAATCACACAGCATTGTGCGAGCAGCTTCAATCAAGGTGCGATTCCTTCTTTCAGCGACTCCATTTTGTTGTGGCGTCCTTGCTGACCTGAATTGACGTGCAATCCCTTTCTGAGCACAGTAATAGTTTAAATTTGCATTCTTGAATTCAGTTCCGTTGTCACAACGAATGCCCTTCACCTTCAAGTTGGTCTGATTCTCCATCAATACGATAAATTGTTTCACTATTTCTGCAGTCTCACTCTTGTTAGCCAAAAAGAAAACCCAAGTAAAACGTGAGTAGTCATCAGTTATTACTAAATAGTATGCTTTACGAGAAATGCTAAGCACATTCACTGGACCGAAGAGGTCCATATGAAGTAACTGCAGCAGAGAATCAATAGTATTTACCAACTTGGAATAATGCGATTTTCTATGATACTTTCCTCTGGCGCAAGCAACACATTTTTCAATTGTTATAAAATCACGTACAGGCAAATCCCTTACCAGTCCCAGTTTAGCCACCCGGTTCAAGTTTTTAGCATTTGCATGTCCAAGACGACGATGCCATAGAATGGCATTGTTTTGAGAAACTTTTGAGAAAAGACATGTGACGTTATTAGAGGGAGGTTTGTTCATGTCAATGACATAAGCGTCACCTCGACATTCAAATTTTAGTAACACCCATTCATCTGGAATCACGACTCCAGGTTTCAATATTAAACATCATTTGTCAGTGAAATGAGTTGAGTAGCCATTATCACAGATTTGTGACAAGCTTAGTAAACTATGCTTTAATTTAGGAACATAGTTTACCTTATTAAATTGAAGAGCACCATTTCTTACCGTTCCCCTTTGAGTTATTTGACCCTTCTCACCTCTTGCAAAGGAGACAAATCCACCATTGAAAAATTCCACATCGGTAAGCTGGGATAAGTCTCCTGTCATGTGCCTTGAACAACCACTATCAATGTACCAGAGACGAATGATAGTCCTCCACAGCCGTTCCTGCACATGATGCAGGATCAGTTAGTTATAGGTACCCAAGCCATAGTTGTTTTGGGTACACCATTGGTATCCATATACTGGACTTTCATCCAGTGCATGTTGGCAGTTGAGACATTAGCACCGAGATTAGATATATCATTCACAGAACAAGAAGAACCTACAGACGGGGAAGAGATTGGAATAGAGCCTTTTGGTATCCAGTGAGATTTGTTTTGAGAAAACATCCTTTTATTCGTATTGGATTCTGCCATGTAAGTCTTAGTCTGAGAATTTAACCTTTTACCAAAATGTTTAAACCTTTTATTTCTATTCCAATCACCATCAGAAGGCTTCACCTTGGATTTGTCATTCCGCATTACCTTAGGCTTCTCAACCTTCATTGGCTTGGTATGATTATGGTTCCCGTTTGGAGCCTTCTGATGTTTCCAGCTTGCAAAATTTTTAGATTTGTTTTACAATTTCTGGCAATATGTCCTGGGATTCCACATGTGTAGCATGTCTGGCGTTTTACATGTGGATCCCCTGAGATCTTGCATACTTTCCAGGCTCAAAGAGCTTGGTTACATCTCTATACCTGTGTGATGCTGTTTTGGAATACCGTGTCCCTTGATTTGAAAAATTCTGTTTTTCATATTTTGGTAAAACGTGTTTTGGTGGGACATATTTCCCAGTCCGATCCGTACTGGATTGTTTAACCAAAAGATTTTTCGTTTTATCACAAGCATTTGGCAAAATAACAAAATCTGAATGAACAAACAAAGAGTGAGACGAAAAGTCACAAGGTTTTATGCTCAAAACAAACGAGCCCACACAAATATTTTTGTCTATAGCAAAAATTGATAAATTGTTTTTCTGATTTTTATTATTAACTGCAAGTGAATCAGAGTCATCGAGTTCATCCCCATTATCTACCCAATCCTCAATAATCACATTTTCTGCACAAGAATCAACCAAATTAGTAACATTCACATCATCAGACACATCATAGCAATTTTCTGTAGAGAAGTTTTCAGCCACAGAAGATGTAGGAGATTCAGAAGATATTAAACATGCTTTATCCGAATCAAATGAGTTTGAAGTAGACACCAAAACAGATTCATTCAATTTGGACATGTCCTCAGATGATTCGGCGGTTTCACATGACTGATAGCTAGACGCTTTGGTCTCTCCTGAGTCTGGATCGGAGTCAGACTCAGGTTCAGTCATTGACGGATCATCTGAGTGTGATTTAGAATCGGTCAGATTATTATCACTATTTGCTCTTTGCTTTAGACAAAGCTCCCTGATTTGCTTCATGAAGTCAAACTCATAGTTCACACTTGAGTTTTGCTGGGTGGTCGGAGCAGGAATTGGTTCATTAACTTGTATGTATTCATGTTTAGACTCTTTAGGAACACACAACGATTCATTTGATTCAGATGAAGATGGGACCTCATCTTTGCTAACCTCAAAAACTCTATCAACCTCTTTATTTTTCTCATAATTCAATGTCTCAGTCTGCTTTGAAGCATCTTAAGACTTGACAAATGTTTTTGATGGAGCCTGCTCTTGCTTAGATTGTTTTTGTTTAGGTTTAGAGATTCTAATTGGGGTTGATTCAAGTTTAGTGACTTCAACTTGATCCCTTGATGGTCGACTGGTTGGCTCTTCTATTTGTGGACCATATCCTTTTACAGGAAGAGCCAACAGTTCTTCATCCGACATAGGAATTGAGGAATAATTTTCATTGAAAGGTGGAGGAATTTCCACAAAACCAATGCCCTTATTTCTCACTTCCTTTGGTCTGTACTTTAACCGGGTATTGATCATTTTCTCAACTTTAGGACTAGAACAATCAAATTTTTTGAAATGAAAATCTGCATTTTCAAATTTTGATTTTAAGTCGATCAATTCCGTGGTCAAAGTGTCAGACAGTCGTTTGAAGTGTAAATATCGACATTTATGATCACTTACCTCCTGATGCAAACGCTTGATATCAAGTTTTTGTTTTTCGACCATTTCTTTATAGGAGTTAAATTTCTTTTTAATGTCCCAAGTGGCCATCTTTTCATATTCAAGTTGTTTGTATGCAGAGAGAGTTTCTTCTCTAAAACCCTTAATTTTAAGTTTACACCTTTCAGTGCAACATGATTCAGCTAAAGTTTCAGAATGTACCTCAGCCGCTGACGCAACATAATCGTCATCCATCTGTGCCATGAGTGCCTTGTATACAGTATATTCAACAATCTTTAGGTCCTCCATTTGAGATGACCAATCCCATCCACCTCCTGATTGAGCGACCATGGCCTTGTTTGAGTTAGAGGATTCAGATCCAGTGTGAGTGGTAGATGATTGACTTCCCGGAGTCGCAGCGGGACAAGCAGCTACAGGAGCAAAGTTGTCTATTTCTTTATTTGGCTTGGTGCACTCACGAGCAAAATTTCCAAGCTCATCACAGTTATAACAACGCATCTTCATTTTATCCCAACCCAGTTTCTTTGTTGGGTTTTCCTATACATTTCTCCCAGTCTTCTTCACGAACTTATTTGCTCTATGCACCACCATAGCTATCTGCCAAGTCAAGTCCGTCTCTTCTATATCATCTTGATTAACATCGTTTAAGTCACATGCTCCAACATCTTTCGCAGTAAGTTGACCAGTTAGAAATGCATTATAGCAATTCATGAATCCAGCAAATAAACTTAAGTTACTTTCAAGCTCCTTTGGAATTTTTACTGTTGACTGAGGTGCAGCTAAAGAAAGTGATGCAGATGACGAAGGTCCAGCAGAAGTGGCCGCAGAGGAAGCAGGCATGACAGAGCCTTTTGATTCACTGGGTGCAAACATGGGTGGATATGAAGATCCACTGGCTGGGTAAGAGTACAACAAGGGACGCTGAGGTTCTTGCTGAGACATTAGGGCATTGCTGGGAGTTGCGATGATTGCATTATTATAACTAGCAGTCTGAGTCATGTAACGTTGCCTGTCATCAAGGTCATAGGACTTGATCAAGGATATGGTTTCAGAAAGAGTGAGTCTTGCTAAATCTTTGGTTCTCTTGATAAGGGTTACATTTGAATCCCAACTCCTTGGAAGAGTATTTAGCAGCTTTTTGTTCATAACGGAGTTATCTACCACCATATCATTTGATTTCATCTCACTTACTAAAGCCACAAAACGCTGGATCTGGCTTTCGAGTGATTCTCCAGGAATATGATTAAAAGCATTGAACTTCTGGCTCAGCATCTCCCTTCTGCTTTCTTTCATTTCTTCATTTCCCTCATACAGATTTTCAAGAGCTTCCCAAAGTTCTTTTGCAGTGGCATTGTCACGAACTCCAATCGATACTTCAGGTGAAAGTCCTTGACGAAGATAAGCAATTGCTCTTTCATCAATGTCAGTCTTTTCATGATCTTCATCAGTGTACATACTCTTTGGTTTGATAGCAGTGGCTCCAGTTATTTCGTTAACCACATAAGTGATCACACTGGGTCCGTTTAAGATAGATCTCAGAGCCTTTGCATCTTTTATTTTCATAACTTGAATAAACTTGAATTTCCACTCAGAATAGGACATTCCAAGTTGGAGAACAGGTATTTTCTGATGTGTGCCAATGACAGATTCCATGGCTTTGTCCACTTGAGCAGCTACAAGTAATTGGTCAATATTAAGTCCGTTAAAATTTGTTTGGTTAACCATTTGATCCATTTCTGAAAAAAAGATTTAAAGTTATTAGTGCAAATTTATATGGTTTAATTCTAGTCCAACAATTATTGAAGTCCGGTCCAAAACTTGAGATTCAGCTTAGTCCAATATAGTAGGTTGAACACCAATCAGTTTGTCGAACTTAGTCTAAGGTCGAACTTAGGCAAAGGTTGAACTCAAGCCAGTTGGTCGAACTCAGGCTAGTTGGTCGAACTCAGGCAAAGGTCAACTCAAGTGTAACACCCCAACCGATGTCGGAATCATCGAGGTGCCACGTAGTGACGATTGTTCAAAAGCACATGGTACTAAAATGTAAATATTATTGAATAAACCAATAACTGTCTTACATTGAAATAGAAATACAAAGTCTTAAATGAAATGTAACTGTTGGAATAACTGAATTAAAATAAAGCACTAAATGTCTCTTGTTAAAGCACTAGATCAAACTGCACCTGAAACATGTACAAAATAGATTTGGTCAACATATGAAATGTTGGTGAGCATTCCTAGTTTTGATATATATAGTAGGTTAAAAAGTTATACAATTCAAGTGCAAGCTACAGTGCAAATATGTAAACTATGTATCATACAAATGAGCGAAATCAACCCTGTGACTGTATAATGTACTGTATGAACGGCGGTGTACTTATCCAATAAATGGATAAAAGCTTAACACTGGCCACGGATTCTCCGATGAAAAAGGGGGAGAATCAATCTAGGCGGGTTGTCAATCCAAATAGCGCTATCCAATGTTAAGGTCGGCTTGTACCATGTTAATGATTTCACTAAGTACAAATGTAATCCACATGTATTGTCTAAGCATAAAGCACGTTGTAAGCAATGCACATAGTACTAGAATTGTATTGTAAAAATGTAAATTTGAATTTGAATTTGTAATAGTGTACATGTAACACCCCAAAAATGTATAAAGCAAAAAGGGGTAGGAATACTCACTGTTCACGTGATAACTTGAAATTGAACTTGGACAACGAGATATGAATTGAGATTACTCCCAAATGATCAACCTAAAGTATTTGATAATGTGTAAGGGAAATAACTCTAGGATACATGTATTTCTAGGGCTTCGAATTGGGGATAACCGTTTGTTTGTTTATTAATTATGAGGAATTTAATAAATAAATAAATAAATAAAAGTCTCTTGATAAAATTTTAAGTTTAATATAGTCACATCATAAGGTTTTAAGTATGAAAATAATTTTTATGAAATTATTTTCTTGAAAATAGAATATTTAATCTAATTATTTCAAATTGTCAAAATATGACTTTAATATCTAAAAATATTAAAATTAAAGAATTTCTGAATTAAAAATTTTATTTCTGTTCCAAATGAGTAGAAATAATTTATGTAAAATTTTGGTACAAAAATATTGAAAAATGAATTTATTATGAATTATTTATGATTAAAACTAACAAAAATTGATTAAAAATATTAAACAAACGGTTTTTTCAGAAATAAAAATTATTTCTGAAATGTATATTGTTATACAAGTTTAGGATAATTTTTGTGGAATTTTATAAAATCGTTTAGATATTTTTATTAAATTTTACATTTATAAATGAATAAACTTGTAATAATTATTATGTATATTAAATAAATGATTTTTGAAAAACTAAAAATTGGATAATAAACATTACCATTTGAATTGCTTAAAATAAATTTTATAGAATTTATAAAGTTGTTTTGGTATTTTAAATGTATAAAACAAGTTTAGAATTAAAAATATATGCTTTAACTCTAAAAAAAAGGCTGAAAAAAGAATGTTGGTCGTGGGACTCGAACCCTGGCCACTGGCCGGTTCGGGTTCCTCCTTTCAGCGAGTAAACCAACTGGTCTACACCAGTTGGTTGTGTATTTCATTGCTTCAAATAATTATATATGTTAACTGCTTGAGTGTTCTTCCCCAATTCAATATATCGAGCCCTAATCTACCAAAATCATTCAATTCGTGTTCAATAGCCCCTGAATCATTGGGGCTATTGTTCACGAGATGCTGTACATTGAAACCCACAAGAAAAATAAAGCTTACAAGATACGTAATCGTGAGTTCATGCTCGGTCAAACCAAAAGTCAAACGTGAACGATTTGCTTTGAATGCGTGTTTGATAACAGAAATTGAGAGTGAAGAGAGGTGAATCGGCGATGTGTGATGGTCTAGGCACGTTCAATTTATAGGGTAAAGGCTTGGTGTTTGAATTGGCAAGTTTTGACCCACTAAAGACATAAACGCGTGATTACTATCGAATTGGGAGGATCTAGTTGCGTTAATGGTGCACAGGGTTGACGTATATTCATGATTTGGTCAATAAGGAGCATTATCTTCCATGATTGCAGCTCATTGCCTTTTTGTTTTGGTTACACGCGATCGAACAGCAGCAGGTAAGGAAGGAGATGGATTAGGTCGTTGTTTAGAAGGCCATAAATAGAATTGGAGTTAAGATTAAATCAGAATTGAGGCTTGGCTCAGATGGTGGCACGCGTGTGTGTGTTGGGTTGACCCGGCTCGTGATCCGGGTTCGATTCCCGTCAGCAGCATTCTCCTCTTTTTTTTTATTTTAACACAGATAAGGGATGAGGGAAGGAGTGGGCTTGGGCCTGCTGTTGGGCTTAGAGGTTGGGCTCTCCAAAATGGACAAAGGGATATGGATTGGGTTGTGGTTTGGTTAAGGATGGTTTAGTTGTTTGGTAAAAAAAAAAGATTAACATATATCTATATTATAATCTAAATTTTTATTATTATTATTATTATTATTATTATTATTATTAAAAAAATATATATATAATGAAAAAGTGACGGATGTCACATCAAGCCAGTTGGTCGAACTCAGGTCAGTTAGTCGAACTCAGGCAAAGGTCGAACTCAAGCCAGTTGGTCAAACTCAGGTCAGTTGGTCGAACTCAGGCCAAGGTCGAACTCAGGCCAAGTTCGAACTCTCCTTGAATATGGAAACCTGCATAAAATCAGCAACAAACTTTCCAAGTTTTGCGAAAATTTAAAACTTTTAAGGAGATAATCAAACAATAAAAACAATTCCTTTTAAAAAACAAATTATCTCCTTGATTTTAGCAAACAACTTTGACCTTCAAACAAATCGGATCAAACCAAGAAAAATTTTATCAAACTTTTGAACGAAAACATTGATGATCATAACTAAATAAGCGAAACATAGCTGCACAGAATAAACCGATTAGTAATAAAACACATAATTATGAAATCAATATGAATTAATTCAATAAAAATAACCCTTTCGATAGCAAGAACTTCTTTGATCTTCTTCCTTTGATACTGCAACCGAGCCTTCGAAAGACTTCTTAGGCTCTGATACCAATTGTTAGTCCAGAATCCTCTCTACCGGGTATCAAACACGTACACAATCAAAGGCGGAAACAATTATTGTATAGAAAGAACAAAGAAGAAACACAAAACTGAATGATTCGATTAATGAAGTGCACACGGTTTATATGAACCGTCTGGTACACGAGCAAAACAAACAAAAACACTAGCAACCCCAAAACAACCAATGAAACCCCTATTTATAGTCACTATAGGCGGTCATCATACATGGGCCAACAAGGCCTAACCCAATACCATATAAACCAATAACAAAGTGACTCAAGACAACGCAAACCTCTAAAATCTAGCCCAACAAGTTCAAGAGGATTGAGAGGTACATTTGGGGTCTTGCACCTCAAATTCAAAGCATGGTGACGTCGTCACGACCCGCCACTATCCAAAGTGTTGTGAATTTGGCGCATAGTTTGATGGATGAAGCTGTTCGATCTGGGTTTTTGATCCAGAAGGGTGCAGGTGAGAAACGGAAGCTGGACGACAAGGAATCAGGGAATCATCCAAGTAAGAAGCATGAAGTTGTGAATGCGTATGCAGCACTGGCAAAGAAACCGTACCAAGGGGTGCATTCTAAGTGTGACAAATGCGGTTTTCACCATAGGGGATCATGCGAACGTTTTACTTGCCACAAGTGCAAAAAACCAGGCCACCGTCCAATAATTGCACGGAAAGGAAACCTGATGGGAATGTTATGAGTGCGGTAGTACGGAGCACCTTAAGAGAGCCTGTCCGAAGCTAAAGAACCAAAATGTCAATGGCAATGTCAGCCCTCCTCGTGTTAGAGCATTTGTGATGGAAGCAAGGGACACTAGGCAAGAGTAACACGTTGTCACTAGTACGTTTCATGTTCATAACCAGATTGCATTTTTACTCTCTATGTGCGGAAGTAGACATAGACCTTGTTATAACTAAGCGTAAACCACTAATCAATAGAAAAATCATAGATGCCCCTTGATAACTGTTGTATATACGGCACACAAAAAATTTCGCGGACGGAATTCTCTAAACAAGGGAAGAATGTGACACCTGCCAAATTCACTAGTCGAGTTCGTGCAATTGACTGGTTTTGCTTCACTATGTGCTTAGAATAAGTGTGTTGGTGTGCATCATTATTTGGATGATCATGTGGAAATAAACCCTACCCGAATACCATGACTATCGTAAGAGTCAACAAGTACAAAAAAAATGTGCATGGATTTTCACAAAATATTGTATGGAACCAAAATTATATCTTTTATTTTACAAATACCCCTGTGTATTTCTTTTATACATCTATGTTTCATTGGGATAAAATAAAATAATATTATTTCAAATATATATATATATATATGTTAACATTATATAAGTTTTTTTAACTTTTGAAAGGATCTTTAGATATTATAAAAGAGTTCAAAGTTATGAAGTTTCAAATTTATTAATCATTGATTAGATTTATAAAAGTAATCTATAAGTTTTTATAAATATATGTTAAACACACAAACTCTAATCTTTGTCATTACAGCGAAGAGACTGAGATGCACGTCTTATCCGAATGTGTCATTGCTTCAAAAGTGTGGGATTGTATTGGGAGTTGGTGTCGTCTACCTCCAATCTTTGCCTTCGATGTGAAAGATCTGCTGCAGATTTTCAATTCGGCCACGGGTTGTAACAGGAAGAAAAACATGGTTCATGGTATAGTTACGGTGACTATGTAGGCACTTTGGAAGGCGGGGAATGATTCGATTTTTAATGGGAAGAATCCTAGTGTGGAACAGATTGTGGCTAGTGTGAAATCTTTATCATATCTTTGGTTTGAAAATGGAACTAAATGTAATAAGATTGGATGGCAAGAGTGGCGTAGATATCCTTTGTATATGTTGTAGTTTTTTGAGCCGTCGGTTCTCTTTTTGAGGTCTGGTTTGGCGTTTGTGAATGAAAGTTTTTTTCCCAAAAAAAAAACACACAAACTCTAAGGGCCTTTTATGACAAAAATCAAACTTTTAAAAAAAAACCTTTCCCTTCCATTTCGTTTTTCCGGCGAGTTGTCCGGCAGGAATCCGAAAATGATTCCGGCCACACCATAAAACCCGGATTTTATGTTTGTTTATCATTTTAATGCTACCAAAACGTTTCCCCACTTATGATTAACAGTTTCCAAGTCCTTGAATGTGTATTTAACGCTCTTAAATCATGTTTTAATCAAGCTTTATGGGTGTAACGCCGTAAACATAAACGGATTGAAACGTCCACAATAAACCAAAATAACTTATAACTTGATTGTTCCATTTTGTTCCCCATAATTTTCACAAACTAAACCCACGTAAACATCATCCTAATCGCGTCCAGATACTTCTTAATCGACCTTTAAGACCCGGTTTCTTTTATTCTGTTTCAGCCCAAAATCGTGATTGTAAGTCAAGTTTTATCATGCCATTTTATTTTCTAATGTTCCCTGATCAATATCCCCATGTTTCTTCATTGATTACAAATTGTTTTGAGGTGGATTGGATTCGGGTTCTAGGGTTAGGGTTATAGGAGATTGGGGAAGAAGATGACAAAAATTTATAAGCTATATATATATATATATATATATATATTTTCAATAACTTTCAATAAAAATATGGCTTGGTCAAGTGGTTGATGTTGCTGTGTTATACAAAGTGGGTGCAGGGTTTGAACCTAGCCCCACCTATTTTCCTTAAATTTTTTTATACATAATGCTTCTTCATTATTTTTTTTTTATTTAACCATTTAAACTCATAAAATATGAAATATTCATATTAAATCGAATATTCATCCAAATTTCAAATTTAAGGTGTAGACACCATGCACTATGTTTTAATTATTTACATTTTTATTTTTTGGAAAATATTTTATTTTCCTAATTTTATTGATTTAAATTGTTTAATCATATTTAATTGATTAAAAATTCGTTTTTAATGATTTTAATCTCAAAGTTTTTGGGAAATTATTTTTAAACATCAAAAACTTTATTTTAGTTTATTGGACCTGAAATTATTAATTTTTATTTAATTTCATATTTTTTATCATTTAAACATGATTTAAATGCACTAAATTAGTTTTAAATACAAATAAATTGAGAAATTACGGAAATTTATTTCAAGTATTTCTAATCAGAATGTGCTATTTTTCATAAAAAAAATATTTTTTTTATGAAATATCTTTGCATTATAGTTGCATTTATGGTTAATTAAAAATTATAAATCAATTAATAATACACATTATGAAATTTATGGTTTTATAAATTTAATTTTTATAAAATAGAAAACTTCTTATTTTCAAAACCTTTATCCTAAAATATTTAGTCCACATGTTTACTTTATACATTATTATTCATTTACCTTAATTTCTTGTTTTATTTATTCAAGATAGATTTTAATTAAATTTTTAATTTGTAACAATTAAATTATTTATTTCTTTTATAAGTCATATCATATTGCTTTTGTTGTACAAATTCAACTTTAATTTGATTTTATCGTAAAACCTTAATACCCCAATTTAGCCTAGAAAACCCTAGCACCTTAGAATCCTAGAAGCCTTAAACTTTTAAGTCATTCCTCTTATTAGTACTCTTACACATTATAGGTTGGATTCTTCGGAATTCTCATTCTTTAGCTCACTACAGCTTAAGTTGGATTTTGATTGCTTTTGCAAACTGTGAGTATAGTTATCCCCTTTTTCATTTTTGCACTTTTGGGGTGAAACATGTACACATATACAAACTTACACATACACTTAAACATAATCTTTTATACGGTTACATTTCATATACGTGTCTCGTTGTCTTGTGCTTTATGCTAGATTTAAGCGTAGTTTACTTACGTTGTTGCTCGAAATCATTATCTAGACTTAACTTAGGTTAAGGTGCTCAAATGCTCAAATAGACGTAACTTAGGTTACGGTGCTCAAATAGACGTAACACATGTTATGGTGCTTAAATCATTGTGAAACATGTTAGGATGCTTTATATGAATCATATTCATTAAACTTTATCAGAGCCATGGTTATAGGGAATTGGGTTATTAGAATTCCTTTTAGCCTAGTCTATAATTAAGCTTACATTCACGAGTCCTCTCGTGTATATTTCTCTTTATTCTTATATTTTCTTTCAAGGTATTTTTTCTATAATACTTTCTCGTTATTCTTTCAGTATTTTGCTTAGAGAAGAATACATTTGTATTTCACAAACGAAACGATATCACCAAGTTATGAGTGACGTCCATACCTTGGTGATTAGTTTCACTCCTCCAGATGTTATTTATTTTTGGAATATATCTTTGAGATAAGAGTGACATCCACACCTCAAAGAATATTTTCTTCGAAAAGAAACTTAACCACTAAGCTGTGAGTGATATCCTTATCTTAGTGACTAGTTTCACCACATCGTAGTTTTCAATTTTGAAATACATCTTTGAGTTAGGAGTGAAATTCCATATCTCAAGGATCTATTTCTGCATCTCGTTTTTAATCTCGCAAAAGTTTTGGAATTCACTAGTGTGGGGACACGTGCAATCTGGAAGGGTGAGCGCTTGTATCCTGATCTTTCTGTCTAGGTCTGGTATTTCGTATAAATCCCAATCAGACGAGGGACCCATATACCTACATGGGAACTCTCGGGATGAGCATTCACTTATAGGCTAAAGTACGCCCCTACAAGTCACTAGGAGATTTCAAATACTTGGGTTAGTCAAAGTATCCTATGCTAACAATCTCAATGTTTTATGATTGATATTTATGTTTTGAAGACAAAATTTTATCGCTTGTTGTTTCATATGCTATTATTCATTAATCCTTCGCTTTTGGATTTTTCATCATCATTATTAAAACTTTTTTCCGCTATATTACCGCATTAAAACTTACACCATTTCATTTATGCTTTGTGACTTTTGCACTATAAAGCATCACTTCTCTTTTGCTAAAACATTTTTCCCATGACTTAAATTTTTAAACTTTATGTTTAACTTCGACCACATCCTGATTTTGGGAATGTTGCGTCATGACACAGTTAAAAATGAAAATGATTTCCCAAACTTATCAAACAACCCGTTTTATATCATTATGTTTATAAACTCAGTTGATCGGTGTCACAGTATATCCCTAAACTATGACCTTTTGTAACCGCTTGTGCATCCACAACACTCTCAACACAATATATCCTCATTTACTCAATACTAATTTGCCAATATAGCTGCACCTAGTCTCCTAAGCCATAGCCAACTATCACTAGTTAGCTCTTTTTCTCCAGACTAAATTCATACATAATGCCTATCTACACGATACACACCGGTACACTACTCTCTAAAACGATTAACCTAGCAACTTATCATGTGTTGTCTTTTCACAAAAGCACAAAACCCAAATACCTAGTTGATGCCTTAACGATCGTTACAAACAAATGGTCTTTCAATGGATAAATTTCGTAAAAGTTTTCAAAGGTTCTATGTTTACCTAAATCCTAACGGATAACACTTGGATTTTCTCAAACATTTCATAAAAGTTGGAAATTTCAATCGTAGTGAAATTTAACTTACAAGTTAAAGAAATATTTAAAATCCCATTTTCCAAAATTCGTCGAGGCATCCGGGATCATACTCAACCTTATACATGTCCTACCCATACTTTCCAAATATTATCAAGGAGAATCAACCCAAACCAAACCGGATTCCCCATTGTCTTCAAAACAACTCATAAACTTCTACTATAGGTTACCAAACTGACATTTGAGACTTGAAACTTATCCAGTATTCACAATCTTTATCATTTCCATTACCGTGACTTGATCTTCTTCTAAAATTTAAGGTCTATTTTCAGCAATGTTATAAGTTATTCACATTCACATCATTTCAAAGCCTCGAATTTTTTTCAAAGTAATTGAAACTCTATTTATGTCATATACATTGACTTTTATCATTCACGTCATTTTTAAATCTTGTTCTCTTGAAACACATTTGATTTATATGGTTTCCTCTTACATTTTATAAACTTGTTTTGTATATTTACAAGTCAAATGTAAACCTTCTTGTTCTAACATAACGGATTCAATATATGTTTTCGGGAAAAGAAACTTGTGACTGATAATATGCCTTATAACAATTTTCAACTCGACTTCTCGTAAACACATGAAAGTGTGTACTACGAAGTCTTTTCATGAGAACCAGGTTTGAATTTAAAGCATTCTTCAATTTCTAAAAAGTTATTCCCATGCAATATTACTATTCTTTCAAAAAGTTCGAGTAAACTACGTTTTTATAAACGAAAAATTTCTCCTTTTACACTTGCTCACTTTCAGTCGCAAAACTCTTGGTCTAACAAAATACTGTACATATCCTCATCGGAATGTTACTAAATGTCTATTGTCATATGGTGCATATATGCAAAACTACTAAATTTAAACTCTTATGCCCGTAGACTATACGTCTGTTCGGCGCACTCTCATTTGCAGTAAATTTATTATTTTATTCTTACATCATTTTATTATGTTCACGCATTATCTTATTTATCATTATTCTCGCATTATTCTTTTATTGGTGGTTATTCTTACGCGTTATTTGCGGTTATATCTCGCACTATATATTAGCAGAATTCCTACATCACTGATTTTGAGCTTTAGTTCAACTCATTTACTCTTATTTAGCGTAATCGCGATTTACTCAATTTATGTTACAATCGAAATTTTATGCTATACTTATATACTTTTTCATGCAGCGCATATTTTGTACCCATATTTTCCTGTTTTGAGCAAAACCCTATTATACTTTTTCATTATTTTGTTCATCATCATGGTCAATGAACGTACTAGTTGATAGCTCGCACTAGGTCTAAGCCAGTGCCCACATACGACTCGGATCAGAGTATTCCTCTAACTTGAGGGGAACGGTGCAATCCTCAGAATTCATGAATATGAGTGTTTAGAGCCAAACGATTTGAACAGAATTTGACCGGTTAATTGTGCGGGTGAACCCGAAAGGGGAAGGACCTCTAACCATGCCTTATACTTACACATTATTCTCATTACGGTTAAAAGGTGAACCCGAAAAGGGAAAGACCTTTGACCGCATTTTATACTTGAGCAGTATCTATTATTTAACACATATTGGTTGCACGCATTATTTCTTGTATCGTTTATGTTAGTGTTATGGATAAGCATAACACCCTAGTGTAAGGTAAATCGGTGATTACGGTTCGGAACACAATCATGGGTTTACAGGTACATGGGGGTGGTGTGTGATTTCACTTAGGCTACTGGTAGACAATCAGTACGAGGCCAAAGTATCATTAGTGTGGTGAGTTAGCTGTGGTACACCCTATATATAAGCACTAGCGATACTGCGGGAGCGGACTAGGAGTCTGACCAAGAACCTACCCCATTATTATTATTTATTTTTTATTGCATATTGGGCTATTTAATAGCGTTGGGCCAACCTCTTTAATAGGTCGTTAACCAATGGCTATCATTTTCTTTTTCTCTTTAGTCAAGAAAATTTTTACACAAACTTAAATTCGTCTTCCTTGGAATCCTTCTTTTGACCACACACACACACAAACCTTAATTCCCGTATACCCTCACACGCTTGATTACTTGGAATCTTCTTACATACCCCTAATAAAGTTCAGTCAGAAACTTTTCTAAAGTAGAGGAGACTGCTATGTCAGTACCTCTGCCCTCACCAGTTACATACCTTCCTAAACTTTTCACATTGTAAACTCTCAACTTCCTAATCTCGGGTCAAATGTAAAAGATTTGAAACTTTTGCTTTGGATATTAGTCAACTACCTTAAATTTTGCCAAATCATGACTAATGCCCTTTTTAAAATCTATTTGTTTTTTTCTTACAACGCCTTCCATTTTATAGAAACCTCCACTTCAAATAAATTTCAAGACGAAATTTTCTACAGTAGGGGAGACTGTAACACTTGCAGTATTTATATTTACATTTTTAGTCCTTGTACTTTGATCATTTCAATTATTTAAAAAATCAAAACAAAAAATAGGAAACTTGAAACTCATGAGTCATCCTCATCCCAATCTCTACCAAATTCCTTTATGTGAACCGTTTTCTTTCTTAACCGCACAAACAATTCAATACAATTGAATCATCTTAAAACCAAATTTATTGCACACTAAAAAACGGAAGGATTCTTCAATATGGTGCTTAAAACCCACAATAAACACACACAATCTCCGTACCCTCTCTGTTCCAACCACCCCTTCACCGTACCACCACTCCGGCACCACCAAACCGTAAACCACCAGCCACACCGGTGCCACCAAGTGAATACCTTCCACCGAACACCAGCCCAACGCACACCTTCAAAAACCGGTTGCGACGCAACGTAGTTCTTGGTTTTTCCGATCGAATGTTGATCTAATTCGTACAACTCACTATACTTTGATAGTTAAGGTAACGTATCGTTCATCATGTGTATTGTATTTGCTACACTTATAATCGCACTAGAACACAAATATTTGGATATAAAAGAATTGTCTTCCTCACCATTGCTATATCAAGCAAAGAAGATGAAGTTGCAAACTTCATTTAAATTTATAGTATTTTTTTATAAATTTAAGTACTTATAAACTATGTAGTGGCTAAAAAAAGGAAGGTAGAAAATCTTGATTTAACAATATAAAACTGAATGTAATATTATTCATTTTACACTTCACAGTGATTTTAAATCACCAACGCGTTTTGGGGCTTAATGTTAGTGGATGAGAGGAGAAATCCACAGTTAAGCGTGCTCAGGTGGGAGCAGTATCAGGATAGGTGACCCCGTGGGAAGTTTCCGCGGGGAAACCAAAAACAAATCCGTGAGCTCTGGATGGGCTACCGATCGCGGCAAAGCGGACAATATTGGTGGTGAGAGCGGCCAGATGTTACAGATGGTATTAGAGCCATGGTTATAGGGAATTAGGTTATTAGAATGCCTTTTAGCCTAGTCTATAACTAAGCTTACATTCACGAGTCCTCTCGTGTATATTTCTCTTTATTCTTATATTTTCTTTCAAGGTATTTTTGCTATAATACTTTCTCGTTATTCTTTCAGTATTTTGCTTAGAGAAGAATACACTCGTATGTCACAAACGAAACGATATCACCAAGTTAGGAGCGACGTCCATACCTTGGTGATTAGTTTCACTCCTCCAGATGTTATTTATTTTTGGAATATATCTTTTTAGATAGGAGTGACATCCACACCTCAAAGAATATTTTCTTCAAAAAGAAAACTTAACCACTAAGCTAGGAGTGATATCCTTATCTTAGTGACTAGTTTCACCCCATCATAGTTTTCAATTTTGAAATACATCTTTGAGTTAGGAGTGAAATTCCATATCTCAATGATCTATTTCTGCATCTCGTTTTTAATCTCGCTAAAGTTTTGGAATTCACTAGTGATGGGGCAAGTGCAATCTGGAAGGGTGAGCGCCTGTATCCTGAGCTTTCTGTCTAGGCCTGGTATTTCGTATAAATCCCAATTAGACGAGGGAACCGTATACCTACCTGGGAACTCTCGGGATGAGCATTCACTTATAGGCTAAAGTACGTCCCCACAAGTAACTAGGAGATTTCAAATACTTGGGTTAGTCAAAGTTTCCTATGCTAACAATCTCAATGTTTTATGATTGATATTTATGTTTTGAAGACAAAATTTTATCGCTTGTTGTTTCATATGCTATTATTCATTAATAGTTCGCTTTTGGATTTTTCATCATCATTATTAAAACTTTTATCCACTATATTATCGCATTAAAACTTACATTATTTCATTTATGCTTTGTGACTTTTGCACTATAAAACATCACTTCTCTTTTGCTAAAACATTTTTCCATGACTTAAATTTTTAAACTTTATGTTTAACTTCGACCACATCCTGATTTTGGGAATGTTGCGTCATGACACAGTTAAAATGAAAATGATTTCCCAAACTTATCAAACAACCTATTTTATATCATTATGTTTATAAACTCAGTTGATCGATGTCACAGTATATCCCTTAACTATGACCTTTTGTAACCGCTTGTGCATCCACAACACTCTCAACACAATATATCCTCATTTACTGAATACTAATTTGCCAATATAGCTGTACCCAGTCTCCTAAGCCATAGCCAACTATCACTAGTTAGCTCTTTTTCGCCAGACTAAATTCATACATAAATGCCTATCTACACGATACACACCGGTACACTACTCTCTAAAACGATTAACCTAGCAACTTATCCTGTGTTGTCTTTTCACAAAAGCACAAAACCCAAATACCTAGTTGATGCCTTAACGATCGTTACAAACAAATGGTCTTTCAATGGATAAATTTCGTAAATTTTTTCAAAGGTTCTAAGTTTACCCAAATCCTAACGGATAACACTTGGATTTTCTCAAACATTTCATAAAAGTTGGAAATCCGTGTGAGAAAGCACATGCGTTTGTGTCCGTGATGTTTTGCTTGAGCCCAGTTCGTGATTTATTTTTCTTGGCCTGGTCCAGTTCTAGTGGCCCATGTTGCTGCCCATGCTGATGGTGGCAATCCATGTGAGAAAGCACATGCGTTTGTGTCCGTTCGATTGTTTGTTTCTCAGCCGTTGATCTCCTTGAGAAAACACATCTGGCTGCCTATTTAAGGTTTCTCATCACAACCCTTTATAACTTTTGCCTCTTTCTGATTATTGTTCTCTCGTTATTCACTCGTTCACATTCTCGGTATTAGGGTTTAATCATTGATCATCTTGATCATTGATTCTGGTTCTCTTTTGTGTATTGTGACTGATTATCATAGTGATAATCTTTGAGTGTTTGAGAGTTTCTTTGTAGTGAGGTTTCTTGTGTAATCTTGTGAGGTTTTGTACTCAGATTATTTTTATCATAATAAATCTGTGTCGACTGAATCTGTGTCGACTATTTTGACATCCCTTAAACAAACGAAGGAAAAGAAAAAGAAAGAGAGTGAAAAAAAAAAGATTTAAATAAGCATCCTGTTTACGAGTTTGTAGAAAATGAAAAGAAAATAAGGCTTTTATGTTCAAAAAATCATTTTTTTAATCTTTCCATTTTGAAAGGATAAGATATATAAGAATAGAAGCAAATAAAACACGTTTTTTCCAAGCATCTTTTCAAATCATTTCTTTCCTTTATTAAATTATTGTTATTGTATAGTTTTTTCCTTATGCTCCGTCCTTATGGTTTATAATATGTTTTTAAAATGTAAACCATTGCAAAAACGAAACTAGGAATTTTATTTTAATAATTTATTTGGTTTCAAGGTTCAACCAATAAAGAAGCAACCAATAATGTCTAGATATACTTTTTTTTTTTTTTTTTTTTTTTTTTTAAGTTTATGTTTTAACTAGCATTTTCATTAATCAAAGCAGACTGAGAATGAAACCGAACACATAACTAGCTAGTCTTGCTAAGACTATCTAACCGCTTGCACTTGAATCGCCTAACCCGATTGTTTCTATTAGAACCACTTTTACTCGACTTTTTTTTATTAAACACATTATCTCATAAAATTTCATGTTAAAAAAAAAAAAAACAACCCTCGTGAAACATTATCCCAAACACCATGAAATGACATTATTGAAAGTTAGTCACATTATTATTCGTTTGAACTCAACAAACCCCACTTTCTCCTTGTGGCTTGTGCACTACAATTAAACAAGCTAAAATACAAATGTGCACCACGTTGTTACAATTATTAAAGCCTTAGCCACTCTACCTCATAACCAGTCCACTTCAACCTCTTTCAACCCAAACGTACAACATATTATGCACAACCATGTTGTTTTTAGTTTACACGTACTCTCATGGTCGGTTCATTGACCAATCACGCTCAAATGTTCTATTTAACACTCCCAATCTCCCTACCTTTCATCATAAACATTCAACTCACATTTAGTCAAATAGTCAACAAACAACAAATATGGCTACTTCATCTATATCTTTACCTTCTCTTCATCACCGGAATCATGACACCGTTAAAACTTTCCGCCACCGTCGAACCACCACCGGCGTCCACCTCATCAAAGCAACAAAGACTCTCTCCCACCACTATCCGCCACCTCCGCCGACACAACCACCGCCGTCACCACCACTACCAACCTTCCTCTCCGGCCAATCCCTGGCTCCTACGGCATTCCTTTCTACCAACCACTTAAAGACCGGTTCGAATACTTTTACGGTCCAGGTGGCCGTGACGAGTACTTTAAATCACGGGTACATAAATTCCAGTCAACGGTCTTTCGGGCCAACATGCCACCCGGCCCATTCATCTCCAACAACCCAAACGTCGTCGTTTTACTCGACGCCAAAAGCTTCCCAACCCTTTTTGATGTCTCTAAAGTCGAAAAGAAAGACTTATTCACCGGTACTTACATGCCCTCAACCGATCTCACCGGCGGCCACCGTGTCCTCTCCTATCTTGACCCATCTGAACCCAAGCATGCCCCATTAAAAAACATGGTCTTTTTCATGCTCAAATCATCCATCAGAAGAGTCTTACCCCAATTCGAAGCCACTTATACCGAACTTTTTGACGGACTCGAATCCGAACTGGCCCGAAAGGGTAAAGCCCTTTTTAATGACGTTGGTGAACAGGCCGCGTTTCGGTTTCTAGGCAGGGCGTATTTAGAAACCAACCCGGAAGAAACCAAGATCGGGAAAGACGGCCCGAAGTTAATTAGCACGTGGGTGTTATTTAACCTCGGGCCGTTACTTCGTCTTGGACTTCCGTGGTTCGTGGAGGAGCCGCTACTTCATACTTTTCGTCTCCCACCCGCGCTTATAAAGAAAAATTATAACAAACTTTATGAATTTTTCGAATCGTTTTCAGGTCCTATTATCGAACATGCCGAATCGTTGGGGATTTCGAAAGAAGAAGCGGTTCACAATATTTTGTTTACGATTTGTTTTAATACGTTTGGCGGGATCAAGATTTTGTTTCCTAACACGCTTAAATGGATCGGTCGGGCTGGGACTAATTTGCATACTCAATTGGCCGCGGAGATCCGTGGTGCGATCAAGGATCACGGTGGGAAGGTTACGATGGCGGCTATGGAGCAGATGCCATTGATGAAATCCGTAGTATACGAATCTCTCAGGTATTATTATTAATCAACTATATATAAATAAACGCTAACTAATATATTACATCTAATATATATTCGTAACTAATATGTTATTTTTTATTTACAATAAACCGTAACTAATATATTCTATCTAATATGTATACAAAGGATTGAACCACCTGTGGCGTTGCAATACGGGAAGGCAAAACGCGACTTGACAATCGAGTCACACGACGCCGTATTCAAAGTCAAAGAAGGGGAAATGTTGTTCGGGTACCAACCATTTGCGACCAAGGATCCTAAAGTGTTTGACCGACCCGAAGAGTTTGTGCCAGACCGGTTTGTTGGAGCGGGTGAGGAGCTTTTGAAGTACGTGACTTGGTCTAATGGACCAGAGACGGAGGGACCAACCGTAGGTAACAAGCAGTGTGCTGGAAAAGACTTTGTAGTGTTGATCACTCGGTTGTTCGTTGTTGAACTCTTTCGGCGATATGATTCGTTCGATATCGAGGTCGCAGCGTCTCCTTTAGGGGCTAAAGTTACGTTAACGTCGCTCAAGAGAGCCCGTGCGTGATTTCACGGCACCGGAGTAGATCACCGGCGAGGGTAATTTAGGAAATATAGTAGCTGTTGTGGTTATCCACGTGTCAATTTTTGACGTATATTGGTGTTTTTAGTTATTAAATTGCATATGGCTTGTATTTTTATGCTTAATGGAATTGAATATATAAACTGTATAGCGTTTGTCAGATGTAACATGATGCATGGAAAAATAAATAGATTTATAATACGGTTTTCAACAATCGTATTACGTTTTTACCCCCTTGTTTTGACATCCCATATAATAAACTCGATCTTACATTCCTACTCAGGGCTGTAAACAAACCAAACGTTCAACGAACAGTGTGTGAAATGTTCGACAGGAGGTTCGTTTGTGTTCGTTTGTTTATTAAATGAACGAACACAAACAAGAAATTAAGTTCGTTTAGTTAAACAAACAAACATGAAAAGAGGTTACGTTTGTTCATTTATGTTCGTGAACGTTCGGTAACGTGTTCGTTTATGTTTGTTTGTGTTCGATCGTTCATTATCGTTCATTAGGTTTTTTACTTTTTATTTTGAATTTAAATACTTCAAATTTCTCAGTGGTAGATTATTTAATATATATTAGTGTATCACACATTAATATTACGTTAATGTTGTAAAACTAACCTAATAGCAAGAATATGAGAAAAGATAATAGGGAGAGAAAGAGATGTTTTATTATTGATAGATGTGTTTACAATGAGGTACAATGAGGGTATATATAGGAGTACAAAACTTGGAGAATAAGCTAATCGAATTTAGGAGGTGATAACCACATTAATGTAATATATTTATAACACTCCCCCTTGGTTATCAACTTGATACGCTTTGAGATGCTGCCTCGTTAAAAACCTTGCTAGGAAAATCCAGTGGGATAAAACCATAGCTAAGGGAAAAAGAGTGCAACGCGTATTGTCTCCCCCTGATAATGTTGCCTCGTTAAAAACCTTACTAAGAAAACCCAATGGGATAAAACTTAGTGAAGGGAAAAAGAGTGCAACTTGTATAATGCTCCCCCTCATATGAACATCTATTCTCTAAGTGATTGGTGTAGATCTCCGTAGAATTTACTCAAATATTTTGTAGTCAATGATTTGCGTCTTGATCACTTGGCGTGAAACTCTTTAATTCGAACATTGATGTATGATATTCATTCCAAACTTTTAGTCCCTGCTCTCGTAAGTGCAATTCTTTAAGTTGAACTCTGTTTGTAAAACTAATTTCTCCTCTTCTCGTGAATAAATGTCACAAGATCAACAAATGTGATATGTTATATTCCCTGCATCTACAAGACTAACCAAACTTGTTTTCATGGGTTAGTGAAATATAATCAAATATCGCTCATACCTGAAATATTTGTTTTAACTCATTCTGGTGTCTTCCCGCTTGACATAGGCTATATATTATGATAATAACTTCATACGGAAGATATAATAATCATGAATACCTAGTAAGACACTAATGCCCATGTGCATTTAACCATGGTACTTCTAGAATGAAAATCTCTACTTTGATAGTAGATTAAATGAATAATTTTCCATATCAAGTAATTGGACAACCTTTAATGCACTTTAAGTGTGAGCTATGTTCACTGTAAAATGTCCCACCATCTTTTCAAGATATACTTTGATGGATTGGTAAACATATCATTACACATATACTCGAATTGTAGGTTAAGCAACAAGTGCACTATGTCAAGGACTTTCAAAAAATTCACTCTTTAAAAGTTCTACAGAGTCTCTCGATGATGCCTAGGCATTATCACTGTAAACTGCGATTATAGTGAACTTTTAAGAGAGAACTTATGTCAAAAGATAGATAATATTATAAGCCTATATTCCTCTTTGTAGGAATATTTCATGAGTTGTACAACACTCAACTCAACTATTTTAGTCCATATTTATTTTGTTAACTTTACAAAATACTTGACATCGATGCATTAGGCATCATCAATCCATCAAGGAAATTTTCCATCTTGACCAATTAATGCCAGTGCATTTACTCTTTAAGAGTTTTGGTACATTAAATTTATCATATAGTAAATCAATTTCATCCATTTGTCCAATCTATATTGTACTATTGTTATACATTGAAGTATCATAATCACCAGGTTTAGTTTATTACCTGTAGTGTATTGGTGCACAATAATTACATCATACGATGTTTCATATTACCTTTTAAGCACTTGGTTGCTTTAGGATACTCATGAGGAGTTCCACTTATATTCAATTCAATCATATAACAAACATAATGTATTCAAAATTGAATTATTCCGATCATAACGTTCTCGAGAACTTACGTTACAAGATATTTATTAGACGCATTTCAATTCTCTCTTTGCATTACCAGACTAATAACATAATGAAAAATCATTGTATCCACCACTTGAGAATGCGTCTCCTCATAATCAATTATGGGTCTTTGCAAAATTCTTGTGCCACAAATATTACCTTATATCATTTTCTTTTCAAATGTTGATTCGCACAGAAGACCTTTTCATATTGATATGTTTTACTACTTCTGTTGTCTAGACTACTGGTCCAAGAACTTTCCATTTCAATAGAGAATTCAACTCTGCCTCATTTGCGTCTTTTCATTTTTGCCAATCATTTCTTTGTATTCATTCATAGGCAGATCTTACATTTTGATCCTCATTTCAAGCGCTACCTTACATAAAATTTATAACGACGTCGATTTTATTTTGATTCCATACATTTCGTAGACATGATACTATATAACGAGATCTCTTTATTTTCAGGTACCTGAGGTTCTTCTTGAACCATCATGTCTAATGTCTCTTCAGGAGACCTTTTTACTATAACCTCGACTTGACCATCTTTCTTACTTGCTCCAATTTCTCGATGATTTTTATTCTTTGGAATCGACTAGTCTACCACGCTTCAGGCGTGCAGTAGGCTTATTGCCAATATATGATTGTCTTTCCCGGACGCTCATTTTAAAATGGAGCATTAGCAGTTGGTATATGTGACTTGATTAGCTATTCATCATATTTAGGTCAGTTAATGCGCGTGGTAATTAATTCGATAATCTTTGTGAATGAATTATTCTTTGAACTTCTGGTTCACATTGTTTAGTACGAGGATCAATGATATTTCATTCTAATTTGTTTCTATTTCCAACTGCCGTTTATCTCCCCTTGATGTTGGGAATGTTAATCCATTGAGATGGATATCAATTAATTGAGATGTAAATAAATTTCTTGTTGAAGGCTCTATAAATCACCATATATTCCCAATCACCTTTTCAGGTCCCATCTCCGTGCGTCGTGGTGGATCAATTTCAATATATGTCGCACAACAAAAATCTTAGATGGGCAATATTTGGTTCCTGACCAAAAACCAACTATAATGGGGAGAAACTATTACCACGTATTAGCTTGATGTGAATAAATGTTATTGCATGTAAAATCAAATATAAAAATGAACTTTTGCTCTCATGATCATTGACGTTGCAATCAATAGTAGACATTTTAGTGATCCTCTCAATGAAAGCAATATGTGTATGAACATAAGCTACTAGTATTTCAATATTTAGGAATTGAATTCACCAAATATGTCATTTTGGAATAATGTGCTTGATAACTTATTAGCTACGCCATATCACACAAAATTTAAGTTGCGCACTTGATAACCATTTAGACGATGCATCGATTTTAAATACTAAATGGTATCATGTTAGGATACGCGTATCCTTAAATCAATTCCAAAATATATAGTGGTACTCACCCTACTTTATATGGCAAATATATAATTTTGCTATGTATCAGATTGAAGAATCTTTAAGTTCTTCATTATGTTCACATCATCATCGACTCGGTGTGGTCTTACCGATCATGCCAATTAATTAAATAATTATGATCCATAAACTAAACTTCTAGTTTATGATCGAATATGTATTACTTGCACGTATGTAATACAAAACATATGCTATGAAAGAATGTATTGTAACTTCAATGTTCAAAACATCATGCTATATAATCACTCCTTTTATTTGCCACATGTGGTGGTCAATCTCATTAGTAACATGATCATTACTACATTTATGATGATCGATCTCATTATTAACTTGGCTATCGTTATAATTTCCTCATTCAATATTAGCATGGTTGATCTTATGATGATCATTACAACTTCCGCATTTACTATGATCATAACCTCTATAACGATCATTCTGTAATCATCATATTAGTAACAAAGCTGATCTCATTAACATGAACATCATAACAATTTTCACAATTACCATAACGAACTTAATTTACACCGATCATTATAGCATCGCATTTACTTCAGGGAATGGATTATAACCACAAAACTTTCAAGGTAGAATCAACCAACTTCCTTAGTTATGTATATGATCATGACATTTCATTGATCATTATATTATCACTTTCACTTTAGGGAATTAGATAGAATCCGAAAACATTCATGGATCTTCATTCCCTTTTTGGATGGATATAAGGTCACTTTAAATCTTTAACCCCATTTTAATGACATTGCTACTTCAAGAGCATATTTGAGGGACAAACATATTTTGTTTTATCCAATTTCCCTTTTAAATAAACTTCTCTTTACATAACATCAATTGAGAAGTAGTTATATGTTCGAGTCATATAATATTATCGGTTTAACATCTTACGACCTTTTATAATGATATACAAGGTGTATGGTACTTTGGATATCAACTAGCATATTTATGCTCTTTCATGGACTTGAAATGAACAACACTATGGTTTAATTATTCTAAAGAAATGATAGCATACAAAATACAATGTATATAATGTATAACATACAACCAAACTATACAATATACAACATTATAACCTGTTTCTAGGTAAACGAGTTATAAAACTATGAAATATGAAATTTATCTATCAATCTATCATGACATAATTAACCACAAGTATATCTTACAAAAGTTTTTGTCACTCTAGAAAACATAAACAAGTAGTCATCAATCACATGATTTTTAATAGCATCTAATTAAATAAGTTTAAATGATTATTTGTAGAAACCAAATGTCCAATAAAATCCCCATTTTAAAGTTAATCACTAACATTTCGCATTCACGTGATCAAAAACTTAATCAATTAACCTACTTGGTTGATGTAGAATTACTCTACACAATAATTTTTACGTTCAAATTAAATATCGAACATGCATATTCCAACGAATGTAAATGTAAAGACTAAATAAAAACATAATATAATTTTTTTTAATATAACAATCTATATGAAGTTGATGCAACTCTCAATTATGCACCATTTAATCTTCAAAGCACAAAGCACACATACTATACGAAAATACTAATGAGCATATGAAATTTGTAATATCTCAAAGTGTGTTAGCAGTGAAAATACAAATGTTTTTTTTTTAATTTTATCAATGATAACAAAATGGACTATTCATAATAGAAATACAATTTTGAATACCAAAAGTAAAAGATTTACTCATGACATGGCAAGATAAATCATTACAAGATTGAGGATATTGAATTTGATATATAATCGTAAAATTGATATCTTTAATATAAATATTAGAATCTTCATATATTCACACATCTTGCTACAACATATATTAATTTACCATTATAACACAAATATTTAATTTAAGGAGGAAATCAAAGTTGGAATGAATTTTTTTCTTGACGAGAAAGTTTGGTCATCAATTTTCAATTAAAACATATTTTTCTTATAAAACTAAGACTCAAAATTGATTAATGAACATACGAAAAAAATATTAATTCATGCAAAATAATGATTGTAGTCCATGTATTATTAAATTAAACAAAACTAAAATTTAGTTTTTGAGGACATGAGAAAATCACCAAAAACTTGTAAATTAAATCAAAAACTAATTTTCTTTTATAAGTCAGGATGCAAACTTGTTTGCTACCCAAATCCCTATTTCTGATTACGCTTATTACTGGTGATCGAAATAATTACAATATCAGAATTCAAAGTTAAATAATTAACTTAAACAACCTGATTGGTTAACTGTACATAAATTATAATTATACTAAAATAATGATATAGATCTCAAACAAACCCAAAATCGTATGAATTACAATATGGATGGTTTTGGGGGATTGAATACAAGAACAAAAACAAGTTAATGACGTACCTTATATTAATGCGATCTAACTCCAAACTCCAAAAGCAACTCGTGCTGATAACGTGTTGTAAAACTAACCTAATAGCAAGAATATGAGAAAAGATAATAGGGAGAGAAAGAGATGTTTTATTATTGATAGATGTGTTTACAATGAGGTACAATGAGGGTATATATAGGAGTACAAAACTTGGAGAATAAGCTAATCTAATTTAGGAGGTGATAACCACATTAATGTAATATATTTATAACAGTTAACTATTTTATATAACTGTTAGTTTATGTGGATTAAACGAGGATTTCAAGTTTAATATGGTAATTTTATGTTTTTATGAGACATTATATGATCAAGATTATGTCAATTATATTTGGGTTATTAAATTAGTATATTTTAGCTGGACAATGTTTATGATGAAATTTTTGGAATTTAATATGTGTTAGTTTGTGCTCGGTTTTGTTTATTAATGCATGTTTTTGTTCGTTTACGTTCATTTGTTTTTTTTTTTTTTTTGTGTTTGCTTTTGCCCGATAACTAAATTTAACAAATAAAGACAAATTAACACGAATATGTTCTTTTCCTTAACCAACGAACACGAACAAAAACCTCGTTCGATAATTATTCATGAACAGTTCGTGAACACGTTATTTCCTTAACAAACAAACACGAACAAAAAATCTCGTTCGACAAGTGTTCACGAACTGTTCGTGAACATGTTATTTCCTTAACAAACGAACACGAAGAAAGCCATGTTTGTATTCGTTTGGTTCGTTTACAGCCCTATTCCTACTTATAATTTTACATTTTGTCTCGTTTAAAAGCCTTTATTATTTTGTATTTATTCGAAGCTTGCATAAATAATTACACTAAAAATAATTCTAACGGTTACATTAAAATTTTAACAAAAGTTTAACCATTTAAAGTTAAAATACTTGAATAATATCTTATTTTAATATATATTCCCTTACTATGAAAACTATAGACTACATATTTAACCAACCTTTAAAATCAATTACATATTTTTTGTTAGAAAGGAAAAATATGTAATTGACGTTGTACATATTTATGTTTTAGGAATGGAAAAATATATAAAAAGCACATTGGTTAGAATTCTAGTTGAGTTAAGTTTAGCTTTCCATTTGGACTTACTAAGTCTAAACTGCATTGATAGATTCAATTGTCTCTTATGTGGATTAGTTAGTTGAGTCCGTTTTATATTACTAGGTGTCTTGGTTAGATAGTTTTTATAGACCGCATTTAACACATCGAAAACACATGATTTTATCCTTTGTAATTGTATAAATATTTGTATAGTTTTGAGTCGTTTTACTTAGTTTTAGGCTTTTATTAATTTATTTCTTGTTTTATAGATCGAGTTATGCAAGGGAATTTAAACAAGGCTAATTGATCAAAAAATTTGCATACAAGTGGAACCCGATCGAAAAGATGATTAAAGTATTAAAATTTCAGGTTCACTAAACCTTCGTGATACGCGAAGGTTGAGAGATTAATCTTTCGTGATACGCGAAGAGGGAAATAACATATTTGCCCTTAATGAAATCATTTAATTACCATTTGTGCCCTCACGTCTTTTTTTGTCTTTCGCAACACGCAAAGGACACGAGGAGAACTCTTCGCGTATCGGGAAAGAGCTTATGTCGGAAAAAAGGGTTTGTCTATTTAAGACAATCAGTTGGTCAATGAAGTAAAGATGTCATGGGAGGCCGTCATACAACCTATATGTCATTTATATTTATGTATACAACCTCGTAAAGAGCTTTTATTCAATGATATTATTGATGTATAAGGATATTGTTATCATAATAAAATTTTATGATAATATTTATTTAAATCTAACGTGAATAGGCAACAGGGGGAATTTTGTTATCATAATTAAATAAAAGATATCTTCATATTCATAAAATTTATAAATTTTTCAAAACCTTTATTTATTTACAAATATGTAAGATTTCTACAATATATGTTCATATGATAAAAAAAAAAAAACTAAGATTTACATGGTAATAATCATGTTATAGTTGCCACCGAAATTTTCTCTCTACAATAGCATTAGACAACCAAGTCCTAAGGCTTGGTCTTAGCCAGGGTTGTCCCTGAGAATTCAGGTGCCCGACTGAAACACCCAAAACCTTTTTAACTGAAAATATGCAGCGGAAATACGAACAAAAAAATTTCTTGCTTTATAAAAACATTCTCGTATGTTTGGAACCCATAGCTACGAAATATTATAGGTGTTTCATCTTTTATTATTTCTTATTACATCAAATACAACTCATCTTTATTAGTTTACGTGACCGCGACCCCGTACGATCCGTGTCCTCACTAGACCTCCAACCATTTCTTGCTTTGTGAGCTTGACTAGATAACCTGCAACTACCACATAACCATTTTGTTAGTTCATTAAGTGACTTCGTGCAAATATTCACAATATGTAAATAACATCAACAATACTCAATGGTCATATCCAAATGCCTTTTTGTTAGTTCGGATCCGGTCTCCGGATCCTATCCTCCAATTTCCATACATTCATACTTACATACCTGCATCTTTATTACCATCCTCATAACAAAAAGATTAATAACATTACAATACACACGCACGTACAAATTCCATGTACAAGTTATCTTAACCCGCCATACTACTCTTCCTTCATGTACTCTCAAGGACAAACATGACGTTTCCAAACCTATACTCAACCTACACATAACGACCAACCTTTACATACATAACACTTTCACACATTACCAGGCATAAGCAACTATGCACACATTTTATTACACTAGCATCCAATGCGAGATAACTCCACTTACTAAACGGTTTACCATTTGTGTGACCTTGCATAACTATACAATTCAATCTAAATAGTTACACCCATGATTTAATGTATCTGTGACACCCGACATGTTTGGCTTAAACATTTTAGTAAAACATAAGTCTACCTTAGCGAGAAACATTTATAAATGGACCTAACTGGGTTAGTTGAGTCGGGTCATAATAGGATTGTCCAGGGTTCAATGATTTGGAGGATCATTGGGAGTCATTTTGGGAATACACTAGTACCGGGTCCCGTTGTTGGTGAAATTACATGAACTGAATCAAGTAGGACAAGTAGATTATTAACACACGTGTAACATAACATGATAATACGTGCTACAAGGTGTGAACATGATTATACGTGCCTATATGTGCTTAACATGTGTTAGAAGTGCATGATCATACGTTAGAATATGTTTAAATGCGTTAAAACGACAAAACTGGAAAATATAGAAAACACAAGTCCTGGTTCGACCCATGGCATGGGGGCGAACCTGGACATGAGCCTTGGTTCGACCCTTGGATAAGGGGCGAACCTGGAACAACCCACAGCACCTATTCATTCGACCTTGCAAAGGGGCGAAGGTGGCACCTTCGATCCCATGCAAGGGGCGAACGTGGAGTTGTATAAATACCACACTTTGTCATTTTCACCATTTCACAAACCCTAGCCGTCTCCAAACACTCTCAAACGATTTTAATCACTAAGGAAGGAGTTTTTGCTCTTGTTTTTCATAATCTAACCTACAAACAACATCTAATCAAGAATCCAAGGTGTGTTCTTAATCCTAAACCTTTTCAAAGCATTTTAATTCGTTTTCATCTAACCCTAAATGTCCAGATCTGTTCTAAGGATGTTTTTATCAATAAAAACCTTTTAAACATCTTTCTAAACCTAAACCTAATCTTTAAACATAGGTTTTCATATCAATAAACATATGTTAATTATGTGTTATGTGATATTATGTGTTGGTTAATGATTTGTTGTTGTACTAATGTTAGAAACATGATCTAGGACTGCTAATGATGTTAGTTTAGGATTGTTTATGGTTACAATTAGATGATTGATGATATCATGTCTAAATTGTGGATTTTAATAAAGCTAGGGCTCGTTGCATGCTAGTATGATCAATAGAACTTTTTGGGTTTTCAATGTAACGCCCAGCTTTTCTCTAATATTATAATATTAATATTTTATTCATAAAACGATTTTAATTCGTTAACAGGAAATACATTCTTATTCATTAATAAATTTAATTATTTTAATTCGCCAAATAACGCGTTTATAAGTAATAACATATTGGTAAACCGACCTGTATCCTTGTAAATTTCTAAATGCGACTAAAAATATATTATGACAAATGTATAGTCCAACCACTCGTTTATAATCGGTATATATAAATAAATTTAACAAAATAATTAATTTAGCGGTTAAACAAGTTATATAAATTAAACGAGACCGAGTCGGTAACTAATTCGTTTAAGCAATAACTTTTCACCTAACCCACCCAACAAAAACCCTATCTATTTAATCACCTTAATCTTCTTCTTCCTATCACTTTCTTCCTCCTCAAAACCCTAGCCACCATTATCCTCGTATACTCCTATATCCCTTACAATCCAAACCTTAATTTGCCTTAAACCCCATCTCCCTTTTCTCTGCTTTCTTTTTCACACACATATAACCACCTTTAGCTTCTTTGGTTATAGCATTCACAATCCTATTATCTATACTCCACCGAGGTGGACCTGCGCCTTTGTAAGTAGCATTCAATCCCAACTCCAACTCTCATTCTACCTCCCTATTCCTTTCCCTCCTCTGCGCAATCCCTCTCTCTCCCCTTAAGACAGACAACCGACCAGAGGTGGCGCACGGCGCCGCCGCCGACGGCATCAATAGAACACCACCATCACCCGAGCCACCATAACCCACCGCCAATAACAACCACCAACAACCAGCACTTCAACCACCCTTACCTTGGTGTTCAAACCTCCTGACAACCATAAACAACACCCCACCCCACCCCTTTCCAGTTCACGTTTGTTCGATGACGAAAGAGATGAACTGACATCAGGTTGTCAGCCGTCTGACCATTCATTTGGGTCTCGGCTTCTTGGGGTTCTATAATAGCATCTCCCGATAACCCAATTCCTTAACGTGACCAGGTGAGCTTCTAGTTGGGGGTTATTCGCAGCCACGGTGGCCTGTGTGAACGGGTTATTAGTTCACTTCAGATCGGTAACCGATGGTATATTTGTTGTCGTTGGATTTAGAGCCGGTTGTCATGGGCTTTGTTTCGGGTCTTGAAAGTTGTTGGTCTCGGTAAAGGTTTTGGTTGTGCAGCAACGAGGTTGATAGTCTTGATTGTGGCTAGTCTTCGTCTCGGTTCAAATCATTCAGTCGAACGTTTTTCCGATCCGGTCAACTCTGGTCAACAGTCAACACTATTGACCAGGTCAAACCTAGTCAACCGGGTCAGACCTGTCGGTACACAGTTCGAGGTGCATTCGTGTCGTTTCGCTTTGGGTGAATATTGCGGGAAGGTATAACGCGAGCCTTGTCTTTAATTTATTTATATAAAAGTGTAAAACGAACTGAACGGATTGCGACTAAAAGCTATCTTAGTAGTGACTTGAACGAACGGAAAATACTAACATATAGTATACTTAATGTCGCAAGTATAATTAAATGTTATATATGTAAACATATCACTTATCAAAATATATAGTTTCTCATTATTATAGCATTTTTAAGCTAAACCATTCGTCGTGTAAAATAGCTTAGTTAAATAATGTTGCGTGTGGTGAAATTGGACTATTGAGAATTGAGATAAATATAGACAACATTAGTTGTCTGGTTTTCTTACAAAAACAGAGGAGACTCTGCCCAAATTTTTACAAAATATAACTATAATTTTGTACAAAAGAAGCTATGTTTTACAAATAAACGCTATTCAAACTTTACTTCGTCATGATGTAAAAGCGTACATAAATAAATATAATACATATATTGTCCGGTCTTCAAACAAGCTAAAACGCGGATCAAGTTACACATATTATTTTCACTATCTTGAATATTCCTTCCTAGCTAGTTTAAAGCGTGAATCTGAATATTATATAAAGTATACATATACATTATATATAACTATACATACGCGCAAGCTTCGTGAAACTAAACCAAATCCTATCGGTTCGTTAAGTTATAAATACTTTAAGACGAGTATTGTTTACAATACGAGTCTAGGTAGTTGAATCAACTATC
Organism: Ambrosia x helenae; assembly: GCA_030844895.1. Taxonomy (NCBI): domain Eukaryota; kingdom Viridiplantae; phylum Streptophyta; class Magnoliopsida; order Asterales; family Asteraceae; genus Ambrosia; species Ambrosia x helenae. The sequence continues at coordinate 105,560,179 of CM061224.1, forward strand.
TTTACAACCAAGAAACGAAACAAGCGTATTTGCATTAGAATTTAAGGCATCGTTTATTTGTAATAGGATACAAGAGTTCAATTTATCCAAGTTCAGATTTGTTGCTACTTGCTAGTACTTGCACGGTGAATTTTAGGTGAGTTTACGTAACCCTGTTTATGCAATTCTTTATACTTGAAACTTTATACTTAAGCAATTCTACATACATGTCTAGTTGTAAACTTTAATGCCTCATGACTTAGACAAAGACTATTAGACTTAAACTTCAACTTACATAATCATTAGCTAAGGCCAAGCCGGCGATACACAATGATAGATCTATTGGATTGACAACCCCACCTAGATTCGTTGACCATTTCTATGGGGAGCGCGGGTGATTGTTATCGTTCCAAACTTTATAAGGAGAACCGTGAATGCGGGATGGACCTAAACTTTATAAGGAGAACCGTGAATGCGGGATGGACCTAAACTTTATAAGGAGAACCTTGAATGCGGGATGGACCTAAACTTTATAAGGAGAATCGTGAATGCGGGATGGACCTAAACTTTATAAGGAGAACCGTGAATGCGGGATGGACCTAAACTTTATAAGGAGAACCGTGAATGCGGGATGGACCTAAACTTTATAAGGAGAACCGTGAATGCGGGATGGACCTAAACTTTATAAGGAGAACCGTGAATGCAGGATGGACCTAAACTTTATAAGGAGAACCGTGGATGCGGGATGGACCTAAACTTTGTCGGAGGATTGATTATGTGCATACTAATCTTCATGTTTATTCATGTAGACTTAAACTTACATTAGACATATGAATTGCTAAACTTTTATAAAACTTAATTGCTTGACTTGGCTTATGTATTCTCACCAACTTCTAGTTGACCCCCCCATATTTTCCAAACTCAACAGGAAATACTAATGCTTGAAGTCTAGAGCTAGCATGAGAAGATATTTGAAGTTTTAAGCTTTGTTTAATTATTGGATGTATTAGATTTCATTCAAGACATTTAATGTAATTCAATACTGTAATGAAATAAAGGATTAATTAAACTTATGTATTACCATGTGCTACTGAACAATCATTCATACGTGACACCTCTATATTTCCGCTATCGGTTGGGGTGTTACATTCAAACACACGACAAACTGAGCACTTTTAAGATGATTATGGATTGATTTCAAAAAGTTTCCAAATTGGGTAAAGATTTCATGCATGATGTGACACTTTCATAATTTTTGCCATTTTGGGAAAGGGCTAAAATGAACAGGTTTTGGGGCAATATTAGTGGAGTTTTGTGAGGATATGTTATTCATACTTGACTGCTGTGATTGATGATGTTTCGTGACGTTTTCGGATGTCTTAAAGCGTTTTGGGGAAAAGAATTCTGCCAGGGTCGAACCTGGGCACCTTCGACCGGTCGTGGGGTCGAAGGTGGAATCCCAGGGTCTAACCTGTACAATATAGGTCGAAACTGTTTCAAAGGGTCGAATGTGGCTTCCAAAGGGTCGAACGTGGATAAAAAGGGGCGAAGGTGGAACAAAAATTCATGGTTCGACCCTATGAAATCAAAAATGAGATTTTTGATGCAAACTAAGTGTTTTATGCTTGAACCTTGTGTGTAATCTATGTGTACTTGATTAGTTAGGGTAATGAGTCACCAACGGGATGCCGGGTCGGTCTAGTGTGTCGATTAAACATTCAAAACACGTTTTAAAACATACTTGGTCACGATCTGGACAATCGGGGACTAGATAACCATATGGTTATTAGTCGGAATACTTATATGAACATTTTGATATATCTTCGGTAGTGGGATTATCAAGGGATTGGCTTTCTTATATTACTGAAGAACGCAACGTAAGGTGAGTTCACGGCCCCACTTTTACTGCTTAAACTTTTGGGGGAGAAAACATGCGCTAAACTATTTTGGTAACATATGTCATACTATGGTTTTAACTTGCATTGCTATACGATCTTTGAAAGTCCCGAGGAAAACCATGAATGTGCGGGGATGCACAACGGGGGAAATGTGGATAGATCTATTGGGCGTGACCTGCCCCACTCATCGGCTTGGAGGGCCGGGCGGGTGCATATTGTCTCGAACTGGTAACATTGGTAACATGCTGAACATTCGGGCTGAACATTGCTAAACATTGCAAAACGTGTCTAGTAATGGTTTTCCAATCGTAGTAGTAATAAAACATACGCCTAGCTAGCGTACTTGGTAACATTGATATAGTATGGACATGGTAACATTTTGGTAACATTGGTAACATATTGAACAAACATGTGAACTCACCATCATTATATATGTTGACGTCTCTTTTGGCATGTTTTCTTAGGTCGGTAAGGTAGCATTGGTTGGACTAGGCGCACGGGTCTGCATTGGCGTCTAGGCTTAGTTGCATATTTTAAAATAAGTGTCTTGAATACTTTGGAACACTGTTTTGTAGCTGATTAAATTCTTTAAATGCTTCCGCTTATGAAATCTATGTTTTAGGTTTATGTACTTCATATAGTGTTGTTTATTGTGACCGTTGACTTGAAATCCTGGTTTGTCATGCGCCTCGCGGTAAAATCCCACAGTGGAAAATTGAGGGTGTGATAGATTGGTATCAGAGCCAATAGTTATAGTGAACTAGGACTGCATGTAGAGTCTGGTCTATAGCCGAGTCACACACACTAGATGGTCACGTACTTTGAGTCACTTAGTGGGACGCGTACTAATCTTGTCGGGGTGTCTTTATATCATCATCATACTTCTGTGTTACATCATCCACTCTCACTTGGGTTCTTACCTACTCTTGTTTTCTTCTTCGGGATTTGGAGAGGAAGGAACTGACTTGTTGACTCTTGCACACACATGCTCTCTTACACATACACCTATCATAACACGTTACTAGATGACGATATTCGGTGACTGAAGTTTGAACTAAGAGTACATTTGGAGGACCATGTAAAACAGTTTATCATTTTGGGTGCACACGAAATCATAAACTGAAATGCATGGAAATCCCGGTGGACTTTGAGTTTGGATGTACAGTCCTGGATTTGTCCCTAGGTTAACTCTTGTAACTTCTAGTGGTTGACACTAGAGGTGAATCTGAATCCCTAGATTTCTTGATTGTCTGATCATGTCTGGTGCTCGTGGTGGTGGACGTCGTGGTGGCGGCAGCGGCCGTGGTGGCGGCGGTGGCCGTGCTGGCGGTGGTGGTCGTAGTAACATCAACATGACCCAAGCAGAACTGAACGACTTATTACATCAGCAAGTGAACATGGCCATGGCTACTTTCCAGGCTGGGTTTAATGCCATGGGTGGTGAGTTGATTTCTGTCGACTCTGCTTCATTCTTGGGTGTCATGTTCTTTCTTTTGTATTTTATTCGTGCATCGTGTCTCAGGTATGGCTGTCAATCCACCTCCACCTCAGTGCTCTTATAAGAAGTTTCGGGACTGTCAACCCCATAATTTCGCTGGAACTGAGGGAGCGGTGGGACTGCTCCGATGGCTGGAGAAGGTTGAATCTGTGTTCGTGATGTGTAACTGTCCCGCTGGGGACCGGGTTAAGTATGCTACTGTGACATTTGAGGGGCCTGCATTGTCGTGGTGGAATGCTACTGCCCAGAACATGGGTTTGGGGGAGGCTATCGCTATGCCTTGGGCAGATTTTGTGCATCTTTTGAGGAGTGAGTACTGTCCAAGGGAGGAAGTACAGAAGTTGGAGCATGAAGTCTGGAGTTACAAGATGGTTGGGTCTGAGATTAAGGAGTACACTGTGAGAAGGAATGAGCTGGCGGTGTTGTGCCCTGATTTGCACACACCCGAGTATAGGAGGATTGAGCACTATGTTTCTGGGTTAGTGCCGGAGATTGCAGGGTTAGTGGCTGTTGGGAATCATCCCACTCTTGCTGAAGTTGTTCGATCGGCTCATTGAATGACCAACCCGAAGGTGGCAGAAGGTGTTTTGCCTCCTAAGGGTACTACTTGGAAGGGCTCTGATGGGAACAAGAAGAAGTGGGATAATGTGGGGAAGAGTGCCGTGCCAGCACCATCTCAGCCAGCAAAGAAGTTTGATTCGTCTGGGTCTTCTTCGGGGCAGAAGTCGAGTGGGTATGTTGGAAAGCATCCCAAGTGCAACAAGTGTGGTTATCATCACTCTGGGAGTTACGATCGGGCTCGTTGTCATCGGTGCCATCAGTTGGGGCATCTTGCTAAGGATTGCAGGGTGTTACTTCCCTCGACTCAAGCTCCTACTGCTACTCCTGCTCCTGTTGCTCAGCGGACTCCAGGAAAGCAGGGGTGCTATAACTGTGGTGACACGGGACATTTCAAGCATGAATGTCCTAAGCTGAGACAGGGCGAGAATGGTAACGAGAACAACGAAGGCGGTGGCAGGACTGCGCGTGCTTTCGTCATTGGATCTGCAGAGGCTAGGCAGGATCCAGACACAGTTACCGGTACGTTCCTTCTTAATGATCGCTATGTTTCTGGCTTGTTTGATTCTGGTGCCGATAAGAGTTTCATATCTGTGGACATTAGTCGATTGCTAGATATAGTACCCACACCTTTAGAGACTAAGTACTTGATAGAATTGGCGGATGGTAAGAAAATCGAAGCGACGCACACTCTTAGGGAATGTCGCTTGGAACTGTCGGGTTTGTCTTTCCCCATTGACCTTATGCCGGTACCCCTGGGTAGTTTTGATGTCGTTGTCGGCATGGATTGGTTGTCGTTGTATCGTACGGAAATCATTTTCTTCGATAAGGTTATTCATATCCCTCTCCCTGATAAAGAGACTCTTTCGGTTCATGGCGAGAAAGGCGGTGCTCCGCTGAGTATCATTTCTAGCATGAAAGCCCTTAAGTACCTTCGAAAGGGTTATTCGGCCATTCTGGCACATGTTTCTGTTTCGACTGACGATGAGAAGAAGATCGAGGATATTCCGGTGGTTCGTGATTTTCCCGATGTGTTTCCTGATGATTTACCTGGTCTCCCTCCCCATCGCAGGTTGAGTTTGGCATTGATCTTACCCCAGGTTCAGCTCCTATTGTCCGAGCTCCGTATCGTCTTGCACCTCCCGAGATGCAAGAGTAGTCCAACCAGTTACAGGAACTCTTGGAAAAGGGTTTCATCCGACCGAGTTCTTCCCCGTGGGGAGCTCCTATTCTGTTTGTGAAGAAGAAGGACGAAAGTCTTCGCATGTGTATCGATTATCGTGAGCTGAACAAACTGACCATCAAAAATCGTTACCCTCTCCCACGCATTGATGATCTCTTTGACCAGCTCCAGGGCTCTAGTTACTACTCGAAGATTGATTTGCGATCTGGTTATCACCAGTTACGCGTTCAGGAAGTCGACGTTTCAAAGACTGCTTTTCGCACTCGTTATGGCCATTTTGAGTTCTTGGTCATGCCTTTTGGCCTCACTAACGCGCCGGCGGTGTTCATGGACTTGATGAACCGCGTTTGCAAGCCTTACCTTCATAAATTCGTCATCATGTTTATTGACGATATTCTGGTTTATTCTAAGAACAAGACGGATCATGAGGAACACTTACGGTTGGTCTTGGAACTTTTGAGATGAGAGCGGTTGTATGCCAAGTTCTCAAAGTGTGATTTCTGGTTACGTGAAGTTCAATTCCTAGGGCATGTGGTTAATGAACTGGGAATTCATGTCGATCCGGCTAAGATCGAAGCTATTAAAGACTGGGAAGCACCGAAGACGCCATCTGAGGTGCGGCAATTCCTAGGTCTTACAGGATACTATCGTCGTTTCATTGAGGGATTTTCGAAGATCGCTCAACCCCTCACCTCTCTTACCCAGAAAGACCGAAAGTTTGACTGGGGTGAACCACAGGAATCGGCATTTCAGATGCTGAAGCTTAAACTTTGTTCTACACCTATCCTGTCCTTACCCGAGGGTACGGATGATTTCGTTGTGTACTGTGACGCTTCTATTCGTGGTCTCGGTTGCGTGTGGATGCAACGCGGGAAGGTTATTGCTTATGCTTCTCGTCAACTCAAAGTTCATGAGAAGAACTACACTACCCATGACCTGGAATTGGGTGCGGTGGTTTTTGCGTTGAAAATCTGGAGACATTACTTGTACGGTACCAAATGTGAAGTATACATCGATCACAAGAGTCTTCAGCATATTTTCGACCAGATGGAGTTAAACATGAGGCAGCATTACTGGGTTGAACTCCTGAACGATTATGACTGTGCTATCAAGTATCATCCTGGCAAGGCGAACGTTGTGGTGGACGCCTTGAGCAGGAAGGAGTCTGCGAAACCTCGTCGTGTTCGAGCCTTACAGCTCACCATCCATTCCTCTTTGCCTGGCCGAATCCGTTTTGCACAATTGGAAGCTTTGAAGGAGGAAAACCTTAAAGCTGAAACCATGCACAGCGCTGATAAGCATCTTGAACTCAGAACCGATGGCTTGCACTATCTCGCAGAACGTGTTTGGGTTCCCTTGTTCGGTGGATTACGGGAGCTTGTCTTGGATGAAGCTCACAAATCCCGGTATTCTATTCACCCAGGCTCCGATAAGATGTATCAGGATTTGAAGATACTTTATTGGTGGCCAAACATGAAGGCTGATATAGCTTCATACGTGAGCAAATGCTTGACTTGTGCTAAAGTCAAGGTGGAGTATCAGAAGCCGTCTGTTCTCCTGCAACAACCAGAAGTTCCAGAATGGAAGTGGGAACGAATCACGATGGATTTTGTCACCAAACTACCGAAGTCACCAAGTGGTTACGATATGATTTGGGTGATTGTCAACAGGTTGACAAAATCGGCGCGTTTTATACCTATTAAGGAAACTAATGGGCTCGAGCGGTTAGCTCGACTTTACCTTAAGGAGGTGGTTGCTCGGCACGAGGTACCTATTTCTATTATCTCTTATCGTAATTCTCGTTTTGCTTCGCGTTTCTGGAAGGCTCTGCACAAGGCTTTGGGTACTCAGTTGGATATGAGTACGGCTTATCATCCGCAAACTGATGGACAGAGTGAGCGGACGATTCAAACCTTGGAAGACATGCTTCGGGCATGTGTTATCGATTTTGGCAAAAGTTGGGAGATTCACCTACCGTTGGTGGATTTCTCTTACAACAACAACTATCACTCTAGTATCAAGGCAGCTCTGTTCGAAGCTCTTTACGGACGAAAATGTCGATCTCCTCTTTGTTGGGCCGAGGAGGGCGAGAGCCAGCTCACTGGTCCGGAACTGGTGTACGAAACTTCGGAGAAAATCATACAAATCCATAACCGTTTGGCAGCAGCGCGGGATCGCCAAAAGAGTTATGCCGATCGCCGTCGCAAACCTTTGGAGTTCCAGGTTGGGGACAGGGTACTTTTTAAAGTTTCACCATGGAAGGGCGTCATACGCTTTGGAAAGCGTGACAAGCTTAACCCTCATTATGTCGGACCATTTGCAATCCTGGAACGGATTGGACCGGTAGCATACAAACTCGACTTACCGGCGGAGCTCGGTAGTGTTCACAACGTCTTCCATGTGTCTAACTTGAAGAAGTGTTTGGCTGATGAATCTCTTATTGTACCACTGGATGAGATCAAGGTTGATGATCGTCTTCGCATTGTGGAGGAACCTGTTGAGATTTCGACTACAAGATTCGTAGCCTTCGTCGGAGTAAAATCCGCATCGTTAAAGTTCGTTGGAACTCGAATCATGGACCGGAGTTCACGTGGGAACGGGAGAATCAGATGAAAGCTAAACATCCTCATCTTTTTCCGAAACGTGCATTCGAATCTAGACGTGTTACCGCTGAAGCTGAATGAATCTCGGGGCGAGATTCCTTTCAACGAGGGGATGATGTGACACCCGGTAAATTTTCTTTTATTTCTTTTCATCTCTCTCTCTCTCTTTAGGCTTGTGCAATTTTCGGGACGAAAATTCTTTCAACGTGGATGACACCCGGCATGTTTGGCTTAAACATTTTAGTAAAACATAAATCTACCTTAGCGAGAAACATTTATAAATGGACCTAACTGGGTTAGTTGAGTCGGGTCATAATAGGATTGTCCAGGGTTCAATGATCTGGAGGATTATTGGGAGTCATTTTGGGAATACACTAGTACCGGGTCCCGTTGTTGGTGAAATTACATGAACTGAATCAAGTAGGACAAGTAGATTATTAACACACGTGTAACATAACATGATAATACGTGCTACAAGGTGTGAACATGATTATACGTGCCTATATGTGCTTAACATGTGTTAGAAGTGCATGATCATACGTTAGAATATGTTTAAATGCCGGTTTGTTTGGTGCCGGTTTGTGTCTAAACCGGTTTCGATTCGGTTCAACCCCGGTTTTGCCAGTTTAAAAGACCGGTTTCGGTTCAGTTCGGTTGGGGTTCGTGAACCAATTCATGTGCACATTTTTTTTAAGAAAAGACATCACAAAATTATTTTTTTTCGTAAAGTTCGACTTTTATTTATTCTTACAATCTTTTTAAGGTGTATAGGTATATATTTGTATGTGTAGAGACCTTTTTTTTATAATTTTGTTATATAATTTTTTTTATATAAAATTGCATTTTTTTAATAAAATGCAGTAATTAATTAATTTTGCTTGATACCCTTCTCAAATACTTTATAATATAATATAGGTCATAGATATAGATTAATGCTAATTGGAGGTTATGATCAAAAATGTGTACAAGTAGGTTTTGCATGAAGCGTAGAAAGGAAAAAAATTACATGACATTTAGGTTTTAAACATGAGACTTTTCTTATACCATCTTAAAATTTATGTAAAATGAGTTTTATAGGCATCATTCCTCCTTTATAATGTTGTATGTATATGTATAGATATAGATGTATAGATGTATAGATATAAATAAATACATAACTTATCAAGATACTAGGGGAAATTAAATTGCAGGTAATCTCTTGGATAACCATAACATCTAGAGGCAAACCTATGGAGTTGAGTTGGATAACAATTCAAAAGAGTGACATACAAAGTCATAACTTTGTTATGGTGACATGCTTTTTATTTTCTCTGTAAGGACTATACATGATCAAAGCTCGATTGAAGCGGGATTTGAATCTGAGCCCTCGGGCAGGGACCCACAAAGTGGTAAACCTTCACATCTCCATCTTAGACCACTAGACCAAGACATCATTGGCTAATGGTACATGTTTGTATTTATAATTTGAAAAGTCAAGTTACTTTTGGAAAATATTATATATGTATATTTCGATATGTTTTGGTTTTAAAAAGTGAGAAACGCATCGAGATCACAAGGTCTAAAACTGGGCTCAAAGAAAAAGACGCAAAAGCGCACTACTTTTGTTCGCATAGAGCAAGTATCTTATATGAAATTTTATAAATACCTCATAGATATTTAGCATATCCTACATGAAATTCGCTACCTACATATACAACATAAAAAGCTGCATGTACAAGTAAAAGTACAAGAGGCACACGCCTCAGCTATGCCTTAGGCAATATTTAGTAAAAACTTCGTGCCTTAGCCGCGCCTCATGTATAGGGTTCGCCTAATGTAGCGAAAAGCGAAGACATGTGTCTCATAGTGTGTTTCGCGCTTGCACGGCTTTTTTTAAACCAACGGTTTTCCTTTTTCAAAATTGGTTGTCAAACGTTGTTTTCAAAAACTCCCATAAAGTATTCTAATGAATGCATATTTAATAGACAATAGTCATGGTGAGCTAATCTCCAATGAATGATCCTAGTATCCTGTCTACTCTTCTATAACCTTGTCCTTTTAGGGCACAACACGGAGGTATAACGACATGCGGTATCGGCACGAACACTTACCCGCCATTTTGGTACCACTAATTGTACTCCCCGATAGTTGTGTGCTTCTCGAAAATAAGAAAACGATCAAGAAAATTTAAAAGAAGCGGGCCACGTGTCGTGAATCAAGCTAGGTTAATAGATAAAAGCGAGAAAAAACATTATTATAACATGAGTCCAACCTGAAAGTGGGTGAATATGTTTGGAACCTCGACATCTAGAAGAACCTATGACTTTATGGGTCAAATGTCACTATTTTACGGCTATGTTTTTGTGATTGAACCCTGGATCAAGTTGAAGATGCCTATTTCACTTATTTAATAAGTTAAAGGACTTTCTTTGAAAGATGAGCAAAAGCTATGACTAATATGCAAAAATCTAACAAGCCTAAATAATTAGGATAAACAGGGTATTGCGTCTACAGGGAGCATGTTGTCAGCATAACACGTTTTTTTAATTATTTATGTTTAAGCTTAATTAAATCAAATCTTGGAATTGGGTTATTGGGTGATTTGATTAATTGAAATAAACAATGATTTAAATGATTGATTTGGAAAAAAACAGTAACAAAAGAATGATCACACCCATGTTTTAGGTTAGGGTGAAAGGGGTGCTACCCTTGTTTTTTTTTTTTTTTCTTCACTGATTTCAAACAATCTTGCACTGTCATGTCACTTCACTGATTTACTTCACTGATTCAGTTTTTTGTAGGCAGCACTCACTGATTCACTTCACTAAAATCTTTATTTTTAGTTTTCTTTTTTTTTTAATTACCGTTTTTACTAAAAAAAATGATCGTTTGAATTATAACTACCGTTTGTAAAACTTAAAAATAAACCGTCCCATTAAAATAAAAAAGATTACAAAAAACATCTACTAAAATAAAAATACAAACGCTACATCCTACTCGTCGCCTTCATCATCCGCGTCGTCTTCAACACAATAATGCTCCCATTCGTATTTCGCCGCGATTTCAGCTTTACGTTTCAAAACCAACTCCAAAGATTTACCTTTGAGGTGCTCGTGTGGTTTTGTATAAATATTCAAGTCGTGGTCATACTGCCGTTGTCTCAACAATCCGCGTTGTTCCTCTAAAAACGCCATTGTTTTTTCGCCTTGTTGAGATTGTAAGGTGACCAACTGGTTGAGTTAGTCTTCTTTCATTGTTCGGTATGTCCCGAGTTCGTCAACAATTGATTTGCCCGAAGACTCGGCGGCGGCGGCTTTCTTGGATTTTCATTTGGGTCACGTTGGGTTATTATTTTCGTTGAGGTCCGGCATGCGGCTAGTGGGGGTGGTATCCTCCGGTGTGGAAAAGGCAGTCGGCTGATAGTTGCCGCTTTCCGAAGACTTTCGTTTCTTGTCCGAATGACTGTCGGACGGTTCTTCACCCATCAACACTTGCTTCTTCCACTTGTCGTGGTCTTTTACAATCTCCCATGCCGCTTGATGATTAAAACCCGAAGGATGGCTTTTTCTGTAATCGTTCAACGCCGTTTGCATGACGTTTAGATCACTACATCCACTCCCACGTAGGCGCTCCTATATAATTAAATAGAACCGTCAATGAAATATAACTTAGAGAAATTCGTTTAATCAAATAAAACGCTAAGTTGAATATATCATAATTGTTACCGCTTGTTGATGAAGTCCATTGAACGCATTCATTTGTGGGTTCATGGCGGTCCATTTAGAAGTAATTTGATCAATCGTTCGGGTGGAAGAACCCAACAGTGACGTGTAATGTTTTTGGACCGCTTTCCAAAAACTTCCCTTGCTTCTTTGGTTACTCTTCTCCCTGTTCTCCGACACATAACACCAAGCTTTTGCCAAAGCAACCTCTTGTGCCGTATTCCACTTCACAGCTTTCACGCGGTTTGCATATTTCTTTTTCACCCCTGCTTCAAGTTCTTCAACTTCAACCTCAAGCGCGTCACCCGCTTCCTCGTCTATCTGTTCATCTACATGATGCTCGAACTGTGTCTCTGGCACAGCTTCCTCCTCGTCATCGTCCTCATCTTCTAAGTTGAGCTCGAAGTCTTCTAGTTGGGAATTTGTTAATTGAGTCGGCGTAATATATTGTTGAAACATCATGGGTGGTTGGCTTTGTGGGAATTGTGGGAATTGTGTGTATTGTGAGTAAAACGGTTGTTGTTGGGGTTGGGTTGGTGGAAAATTGAGCATGGGCCTATACGGCTCAACCGTAGCCGATCTCAAACTCAAAGCTTTGCCTCGACCCCTAGATTTCGAGGTTCCCCTCGCACCCCTCGAAACACTCTTTGTTTTCCTTGGATCCATTTGTTTTGTTTGTGTTTTTAAGTAGTTTGGTTAATGTAGGTTGTGTTTTTTAATTTAAACCGTGCACAATTTATTCCATTTCAAAAATAACGGTCAACAAAATATTACCGTTTATATTAAATAAATTCCAAACGGTCAAAAAGTAATAAAATATATTATAAAAAGTGACCGTTGCATTAATTAACTCTTCTTACCAGCCCGTTAGATGGAACCCGTATTTGGTTCACGGGACCCCTACCAGCACTGGTGGCGGCGGTGTTACCGTGCTGGTAGTGGGATACTCATGCCCAATTCTGATAGCGCCCCGTCCTCCCTTATAGAAGCACAATGTATAACCAAGCTAAGGGAGAGAGGGGCGCTTGTAGACATTTTTTTCCACTTAACTGGTTTTAACCAATCCTGCATTACCACATCATTTTACTGAAACATTTTTTGAAAGCAACACTCCACTGATTCTTTTATTTTATTTCCATTTAAAACCCAAACCTTTTTTTTTTTTTACATTTTCACACGGTTTTAAACATTTTAAACTTTTTATTCATACTATTACAACCGTCCCACAAAACGGTCAGTAAAATTTATTAGTAATTCTTGAAAACCGTCGAACGAATTTAAGTTTTATCACCTAAACGGTCAGACCTTTAATTTCACCTTCTTACCTTTCAAATTTTTTGAATATAAATAGAAGAAACCGTGGGGTTTAAAACCACACAAACGATAAAAACAAAAACAAACACCCACCCAGCAACAAATATGAACCCGTGGACCGAAGAGGAAAAGATGACACTTGTGGTTTGCCACAAGGATGCCTCAAATGACCCGGAGATTCAACAACTCCCGAGGGTTGAAGGGTCGGCCTTCCCCCGGAGGGGTTTTGGGCTCACGTGTTTTAACGACTTCATCGAACACATTGGCACCAACACCACCAAGACCCTCCGAGACCTCTAGTTCAAGTGGGCCGATCTCAATATCAAGTGTGAGAGGTGGACCACCCTATACGAGCAAACGATGAGGGACGATCCGGAGCTTGATGAGGGGTTGGCTATCGACTTCACTCACTATATCGACTTCACTCACTATGAGAATGGGGTTCGACACGGCAACGATTTCGACCATGTCGAGGCATGGCGATTGTTGCGCTAACTTTAAGTTTTTTTTCTTTGTTTTAATGTATTTTTTTATGTTTAATATTATGTTTTAATGAAATGTTTTTATTTTTATTTAATTTTAGATTTTAAAACAAAGAAAATAATTAAAAAAATTTATAAAATAAACGGTAAAAATAAAACAACACTAAAACACACGGTTAAAACAAAAAAAAAAAATTCATTTATAAAACTCAAAAATAAAATAAACAACCGGTACCAGCACGGTAGATACAACCAACAAAACGATCCACGGGACCACAACCAGGCACCCGCGTGAGTAACGACGGTGTTACCGTGCTGGTAATGAGTACCCGTGAACAATTCGAATGACGCTCCGTCCCCCTAATATATCTTATGAAAGTCACATAGATATAACCCATTAAGATTAGGTAAAAAGGTAATTGTATAGCTAAGGAATCTGATCATGTTGACCTAAGGATATATAACCGAATATGAACTGTTCACATGCTAAAATGTTGCTAGACATTTACTAGTGGATTATTCACAAGTATAGTGGAAATGTTCGCGCGTTGCCGCGGGTGTTTAATATATTTTTTTTCACAATTAAGTTGTCCAAAATTTTGTGAACAATAACATTATTTATCCGATCCGACCCATAAGCATAAACTGCATACTTTTCATGCAATATCCCATCAAGTCAATCTGTAATTATTGTAGTAATGAAAATGCATGTGGTACTTGTCCCAGCCAACTATTGATATTAAAAGCTAATAACATTTTTAAAGGGTCTATATTAGTAGCATCAGAATCACAATAAACGCCGATGAAGCCTAGCTCAATTGGTGAAAATTGGGGGAGCTAGAGTGGAGGTCATGTGGAGGTTGAGGGTTCAATTCTTGTTGGAACCATATTTAACACATGTGGGGGTTTCACCTGGGGAGATCCTCAATCTAGGTGGAATGGGTAATCAGTACAGGCTGGCCCAGGGTGTTAGCCGGAGCTCCACCGGTTGCACCACTTGCCGTTCAAAAAAAAAAAAAGAATCACAATAAACACAACATGACATATTGATGTACTAAATTCATATAATTCATTTTTCTATATATAATATAATTCTTATTTTGTTAATATCAGTAGTGTAGTAAATGCTTCAAGCCAAAAATGTCTTTGATTGTTGCAAGCATATGATTGTTGTTCTCCCTCCCATGAAGCAGGTAACTGTAAAATGTAACCAATAAACTATCAAAATTCCAGCCAGTTTACATTTAAATCAATTAATTAGTTATAGAACACACAATTGAATTTTGCTTGTTGATGAGCTCACTTAAATAACCGACAACCTACTGAATTATATCATATATGAGGATAGTTATTAAGATTCGATTAAGATAGAATTGGGGATCATGGGCTTCATGTACTTTCCTTTCGATGGCACCATCCATGCTCAAGAAAGATCTGCCCTATATGGAGACCGTATTTGGCTCTCATTTTTAAACTATAGGTGTATTTTGAAGCTTGGTCAGGTCGAGCCACCCTCCCCCTAGCCAAAGATGCAACACTATAGTGACCCCTAAAAAGATTTTATTTCTCGTCAATTGAGCATAAGTGTAAGTACGTACCCATGATTGTGGATGAAATCTCGGCTAGCGATGTGAGAACGGCAATATTTGAAGACTGGTCTGAGTCGTATGATGGATTTCAGAGGTAGTCTTTCAAAAATGCCAACCATTAAATGGTTATAGACATTATCAGACATGATTATGTTACTTTATAAAGTGGTACAAAAAATTAAATCAACTAAGAGTAATAAAAAAAATTAAGTCTGGAACTCCTCAAATACTAAACTCATCAATGTTCTACAAGATCAACAAATACCAAAACTTATGAAATTGTCAAATAGAGAACAAAAGGAGTACATAATTGGCACATGAGAAAGACGAATTCCGATCGCAACTGGAAATTAAGAAGCATGTGGTCCTAGTTCACAACTAAGAAACTTAGAATGCTTATGCTATAATGACCGAAATCATACGACTTGTGTATATATTGTATACTATGTTAGGCATCAAACATCAAAGTTTAACCCATACTTCAAATAAAAGGATTGCAATAGGTGTATGATGAAGGTGTTCTAAGGTACTTTATGTACTCAAAAGAAAAAAGGATTAAATGGTAGTAAATGAATTCAGCACTAAATAATTTTTCCCTTTCTCCATTCTTATAATTGATTTACTTATAGTCCTCTCTGTTCTACTCACAACAGATGCCTGGATGCTGGATTGGGAAACACGAAGGGAAATTTAGTGAATCAAAAGGCGGATTTATATAAAAAGAACGCTAACGACAAATAGAAATCTAGACTTTATTTGTAAATGAACAATACAAATGAAACTATATAAAGAAGATGAATAGAATAACAAAATGAAACACTTAACTAACTCATTTAATCCAACATCTGATCTCAATAAGCAATCAATGATCAAAGATAGTTACTCTAGTAATAACTTTGTTGGAGTCCATTGACATCATAAACATTACTTTGTTCCTTGGTCTTGCGATAATGATCACTTATTAGACAACACAATATCTAATAAGAAATCATTTTTTAAATTATTTTTGTTTGAATTCACATTCCAACAATAACAATATATATATATATATATATATATATATATATATATATATATATATATAGGGAATGGTTATAGAGAAAACCCTTCTTATTTGGTAAACTCTGGAAACTCTGACTTCCCAATATTTTTTTTTTTAAAAAAAAATAGGGCAAGTAATATACATGATTTTAAGCATTTTGGGCCAAAAAAAATTAAAAAAGCGCCGAGTATTTTTTTTTAAAAAAATAAAATAAAATTTTGACTAACACATGTTAAGCGCTAATAACAGGTGTTAACAATGTGTTAACTATATGTAAACAGTAGACGTTTTTTATTTTTTTAAAAAAAACCGTTCGGCGCTTTTTTCGATTTTTTTGGCCCGAAATGCTTAAAAAAATGTATATTACATACCCTATTTTTTTCAAAAAAAAAAAATGTTGGGAAGTCAGAGTTTCCAGAGTTTACCAAATAAGGAGGGTTTCCTCCATATACTTCCTCTATATATATATATATATATATAGATAAGGGTTCCCATACAAAAACCATATTTTGTGAGAAATGTGAGAAAGAACCTAATAATGACATGTGGCACCAAGGATGGACAAACTAATAATTTTACCCAAATAATTATATATCAAATTTTAATTATTTTTTTTTAATTATGAGTAATTATAGGAAATTTCAAAAATTTCGGTCAAAGCTATTTGAAGTCTACGATTTTTTTTTAAGTATTTCAAAAATTTCGGTCAAAGTGACTTCAAGTCTACGATTTTTTTTAAGTTTATTATGGAATGATTTGTATATATTTTTGTTATCATTTTATCAACCAAAAATTCTATCCTTTCTAGCATTTTTTATTAATTCAAAACAAGAGATAAGTCATATTCTTTTACCCCCATCTTCGATCATTATGAACAATAACATGTCAGAAGATTTTGAAGGTTAGTGTTTTTTTTGTGTTATACGTGATGTTTTGTGTTATACGTGATGTTTTCATTTTTTGTGTTTTAATTGTTTTGCGTTTTTGTTATTATGTATGTGTACGTGTTTTTTACTAGGTATTCCTTTTTTGATTATTTGTTTTATATTGAAGCAAAAGGTTAAGCCTATAATTTTTTGAGAGGTATGCCTTTTGATCGTCGTTATGTGTTTAAAATATAACTAATATGAACTTTGATCTAGTTCAAGTATGTTAAGAATGTTGAAAAAATGGGCCAAAAAAATGGGCCAAAACATCACTGTTATGTGTTTTAAATATAACTAATATTTTGCGAATTGTTGAATTATAAGATATTTGATATGAATTCGATCGAGAATACGGTCACCATATGTGTGTTCTTTATATATATGTTATGTTTAGTATTTTGATGTGTTAGTTTCTATGTTTATACAAGTTTCACATACACATATGTACCCGTACGATTTATTGAATGCAACATCTAATAACACGTGCAACATAATAGTCTTTATAAGCCATTCATAGTCTTTATATAATACATCATGAACAATTAAAATAAACCCATTGCAGCAACTGTATGAGTCTGGGCGGGTATCTCAGCAACTTTTGTCATCGGCAGTCGTGCTGCCATTCCTTTAGTGTACCTACGAGCCTGCTTTGGGACTTCCACTTTTTCAGGTTCAAAATTTCCAAATACGGGGTCAACAAAGTCATCATCCGGATCATTGTTTCCTGAAATATTTTTCAACACTGTTTTATAACACCTATTTCACTGAAATACAATATAAAATAAGTCAAACGGTATATCAATACAGTCTTACCTCTTTCTCGTACATCACGATGAATCTTATCCAATGCAATTTTATTATATTCTTTTTTTCTTTTCTTCATATCGTGTTTCTTCGTTTTGGTCACATCTTGTTTTCCTGAAACGTTTTTAATATATTTGGTCAGAATATAATGTTTTCCTGATTTGTTTAAATAATTAAACTTACGTAACATAACATTTTTATTTTTTCTACCTGCGACCGCTACTTCATCACCATTGTCATCCAATATTATTGGAGTCTGACTGTCATTTTTAAACCTGCTAAGAGCCTTCTTCGCTATCCTCCCACTCCTCCTAACTGGTAATAAAATAAACAACTTTATATAATACATCATGAACAATTAAAATAAACCCATTGCCATATGTAAATAGTAATAACAAAATCCATCATATAGTGAAACAATGTAAACACTAAAAGCCTAAACAGTGTGTTATGTGCAAACGAGCCGAGCTCCACTAATTTATG
Organism: Ambrosia x helenae; assembly: GCA_030844895.1. NCBI lineage: Eukaryota > Viridiplantae > Streptophyta > Magnoliopsida > Asterales > Asteraceae > Ambrosia > Ambrosia x helenae. The sequence goes on from CM061224.1 coordinate 105,578,239, forward strand.
AGTTATGAGTTATGAGATCCCCAACTCGGCTTGGTTTAAGATTTGTTGGGTAGGTTTATTAGTTTGTTTATTAGCTTTAGAGGGGTGCTTGGATGCATTGTTTAAGTGATAAATCAAATTATGAGTATAACTGTTGAGATATATGTTAAATAAATCACTAGCAAAAAAAAAATGAAAAAAAAGGATGAATTTGGCCTGTTTCCCTGGTCCAATGACTTTGGCTTGAAGAATCTTTGTTTGGGTTTTTGACTTTTCCATAGACTTAACTTTCAACTAAAATCAAGTTTTAGATCTTTGTACATATTCTGATGACTGTTTATTCAAATGACAAAAGACAATCATAAAACACATCATAAAACACAATCATAAAACACAATGCGAAGACCATTCACATCCTAAAAACATAGCTTGTTTCTGCCCATCCTAAAACACAATCATAAAACACATCATAAAACACAATGCGAAGACCATACACATCCTAAAACACTATCTCATCCTAAAATACTACCACATCATAAAACACATCCTAAAATACAATGCGAAGATAATTCACATCCTAAAACACTATCACATCCTAAAAAACCGAAGCAAAACACTGTTTGTTAAACATAATAAAAAAAAAAGAATGAAACAAAACACTGTTACCGTAATGTGAAGCGCATATCCTCAAAAAACACCTTTTACATCCAACTTTATTTATAAATTACAACTATCGTAATTAAAAAAAATAAATAAATAAAAAAAATAAGAATGAAACACTGTTTGTCTTCCCCAACACACCTTTAATTAACCTTTAAAAATAAAAACCCCTTTTGTGTTCAGATTTTTTTCCCCAAAAAAAACCAATCGCAATTTTCCCCAACCCTAATACAATATTATTTTTTAAAACACATCGGAGGATGAAAGGAAAACACAAAGACTTGAAGATTATATAGGATAGACCTATTAATGTGTGAATCAATTATCATTGATTTGCTTCAGGGATTATAGGGTTTGGTTGTTGCCTTATTGTTGAGAGAGAATGATTGATAATCTGCGAAATTCATGGACAAAAAATACGGTTATCGATTTTAAGCATTAAATGGGTTTTAACTTGTTTAATGTGTGATATTACCCAAATACCCTTTCAGCATTAATTTATAGAATATATTTAAAACACATATTACAAAAATGCCACTCATATCATCTCATCCATCCATCTAATTGATCCAATGGTTAAAACTCCTTCTCACCTTTCTCACAAAACACCCCTTTTGTATGCTATATATATATATATATATATATATATATATATATATATATAGTGTAAGTATATAGAGAAAACTCTTTAAAATGGAAAAACCCCAAGAAACTCATTGAGTGGACCATATTCATCCACATCAACCAAGCCAATATTTGATAATATTATATTAGAAAGGGTAATTTGGACATTTTTATCACCCCCTTCTCTCTCTCCCTATATATATTATTCCACCCCTCTCTCTCTCTCTCTTCATTTCTTTTTCAAAATTCAAATACTAATTCTTTCTCTGCCCTCTCTCTACCCCCTTCCCTCTCTCTCTGTCTCTCTCTAGAACCACCACCACCACTTCTTCTTCTTCTTCTTCTTCAGTTGCTCGAATTTATGTGAATCGTCAGTAAATTAATGGAACCAGATCTGAACTATGATGAACATCTGAACCATATCTGTGTCTTTGTTTCTCCGACCGAATTCCGGTGGAACCAGATCTGAACCTACTACTGTTATTGCTGATGTTGACAATAATAATAATAATCTGAGTGAAGATCTCGGTCTGGCCCATACTCTTGAAGATGAGGTCGATTGCAGGAAGCTACATGTAATTAATGTAAGAATCCTTTTGAAATGTTAGTAAATCTAGAGGTGGCAATCGTTGTGGGTTTCAACTATTTTGTCTCTCAAATTATAGATTATTATTATTATTCTGCAACATAGGAGGGATAATAATAAGGCTGATGAATTTTTTTTAGAAGAAGAGAAGAAGCAATAATGTATGTGAGCTTTATGATATTGTTAAGGAGGTATGCAATCAATTTATTTATTTATTTACAAACATAGGTATGGTATGTTGTAGTTCTTGCATTTGGCATAGGTATTATTATTATTATTATTATTATTATTATTGTTATTGTTATTAGGTTTTGGGTTTTTTTAGATAATAATAAAAACAGTTTTTTGGGATAGTTTTCGTTTGCATACCAAGTGTTCGATCAAATGCTTGAATGAAAAAAACTTATGTTAACCTTTTTGATTTATTATTATTATTATTATTATTATTATTATTATTTTGTTTATGTTAGATTTTTAATGGATTGGGGACATGGGTTTGATAGATCACATATGATTGATGAATAAATGTGTAGTCTTTTTTATGTTAGCATATGTTAACACATGTTAGTGATGCCTCATTATGTATTTGAGGATCCAAAGTAACATGTGTATCTATCCCAGTATTGGTTTTCATGAATAGGCTATAGGAAGAAGGCGGCGTTGGTGATGTGGCTGTGGTAAGTGATGTTTTTTTTATAAAGATTATAAATTTTTAACCTTTTGGTGAATGGGGTGTTTAAATTAGCTTTGATTAAATTGGGTTCTGGCTTTGTGAAAACTGAAACTAATGGATGATGGAAAAATTGATATATTTTTGTATTCTATTTAATATTTTTTGGCAAGTGAAAGTGTTATGGACTCGTCTAGGGTGCATGTTTATTTTTTGCGGTCCGAGACTTGTATGCTCACAAACGTTAGTGATGCTAACACATGCTAGTATATGCCTAACTAACAGGTGTTAGGGTCCATATAACATACGTTATTTTCAGAAAAAACGTATGTTTAGAATATGCTAACACATGCTACTGATGTCTTTTATTATATTATATATTTCATGAATATGAGGGATGATATTTTGGTATATGGTTTTGGAGTGGTTCTGATTTGATTTTTTAAATTTATTATTGTTGGATTTTAAACCCTATTAATTGTATTTCAGTAGTTGTATTAACTTAGTTGTAAACATGAGTATAATACACTTGGCGCTGCAAATTTGTTTTTTTTATACACATGTTAGTGATGCTAACACATGCTAGTATATGCCTAAGTAACAGGTGTTAGGGTTCATATGGCATACGTTAGTATATGCCCCACTAACATGTGTTAGGGTTCATATGACATACGTTATTTTAGTAAAACATATGTTTTAGAATACATTACACAAGTCAGTGATGTCTCATTATGTGTTTTTGGAGAGCCCAACTAACACGTGCTATCTTTTTTGTAGGTGAAGAGATGTTTTGTGGTAAAGATGAAGATGGGTGTCAAGAACGAAGCATAGCTAGATTTTTTTTATGTTGTCATGATAGTTTTTTTTTTGTCATTCACAAATAATTATGTTTGTATTAAACGTTTTTAATACGTTTTTAGTATTGATTGTAATGATCGTTTTTATCATGTCTTAAATAAATATACATTTTATGTGTTCTTTTATTTTGTTATTTTTAGTACATGTCTGTTAACACATGTTAGCGATGTGTCACACGAGGTCAGAATTTTTTATCACAACACTAACGTACGTTAATATTGGTGCTGGAAAAGGGCCATAAAGTAGGAGAGAGATGATTTGACAAGTGTCAAATCAACCTTTTTAAACCTAAGATTCAGAAAATTTAAGTGACCCACTTGCTTATTTAAGATTACCATATTACCCTTGATTTCATTTATGACCACACAATGCAAGTTGCTTTTGATTATTAAATACAATTAATTATGGACCATTGATCAAACTTGATCAATGGTCACTAGAGGGTTTTCAGGGTTTTTCCATTATTTGAGGTTTCCATATGTTATTTTGGTAAATTAGCATTACACTTGAATTTGTTGATTTTGAACAGATAGGCTGAAAACAGGGGTAATAGTCATGGCCCAACAAAGGAAACAAGATGATAAAAACTAACAAACATGCATATCTCATGAGGTAAGGAAAAAAAAAGAGAATACTCACCAATCCTTGTTATCCTTGTCTATAATTATCCTATTCTTTGCAAGTTGTTCTTGAATTAAAATGGCCTGAAAAAATCACAACAGTCAATAAAATACCATTAGTAACATCAACATGATTACACAATATTAAACTCCAAAAATGATAAGGATATTTGTAATAAATGATAAAAACATAATAAAACAACACAAAATGAAGGTTCCACCTTTTCATGTCCTTTCACGACAAAATACCCACCCGGGTTAATTGGACATTCACCTAAAATTAATATGAACGGAAGTTAGTCTGCGCATTACTGTTTAGTTACAAAGTAATAACATGAACTAAGAATTGAAGCACCGGGTGACTGGTCTTTTTTAGTATGGATGAAGTTTGGGGCGTCGACACTTATTTTTCATCAATTTAATCCGAGATGTAGCTAGTTTCATCAACGTTTTACTAAATCAATAAAACAACAAAAACATGGTAAAAAAACAAATCCCCCACATACTAATTTACATAATCATATATTATGAATGTTTACCTTGGTGGACTTAAAGCGTTTGTGAAGCATTGATGTACCCGCGCTTTACGGCGGGGCGGGCCAATAGGGTATTTCATTAACCCACATAATCCCATACTATATAAAAACTTCTAGTATTTGTTTGGTTTATATGAAACCGTCATGTGAGCTATATTTGAGTTAAGATGTAGGGTCATATGATTAGACGCATAGCAGGAAATGTAAAAATGGGGTGGACAGGTATTTATGTGATCCAATATTTGAGATGACTAATCAATCAAGTTGGGTAACGGGTCAGGTCAGGGCATTCAGCACAATTTTAGTTTTCTAAATATTAATGTATTAAATCTGACCATTATTAAACAAATACAACACAAACCGTTGAATATATATGTTTCAAGGATTTTAATAGCATACCTCAGTCCTTGTCTTCAACTTATGTTCAATACTCATGACCTTTGAAGTGTTTGTCAAACTAAAAGGCGCCTTTCCCTTGGTAAGATGTAGTGAAAACACTGTGGCGGTTAACCCACTCCCGTACGAGAACATCATGACACGTTTCCCATCCTAAAAATAGTGAAAATAAAGCAAAAAGGTTCAGAGTCTGTAAATGGGGATGTTAATAAGGGCAAATTTGTCAAGTGAAACATACAGAGAGCTAGTCTTATTGTGAATGAGGGAAGCAAATGCAACATATAAAGATGCAGTGTACATGTTTCCCAGTTGTTGGGAACTAAAGTTCCTGGCTGAACCTTTTTATCATATTCAGTTTTGCAACTTGCTGGGATGCCTGTAGGTTATAAGAAGATTATTAATTCATTAAAGTTATCTATGTTATTTTATAAAATGGTATTAAAAAAAATAAATGTACCTTTTCAAAATCATGGCTTTGGTAGTTCTCGTCACCTTTTAAAGACGTAAACTGTCCTAGCCTCTCTTTGGCAGATTCATCAACAGAGCTGCGGTCGTTATCTAACATATTCCTTCAATACACTATGCGTATCAGGTGAAGACTGCAGTCGTTATCTAACATAGTCCTTCAATACACTATGCGAATAAAAATCAATATCACAATGAGGGAAGCAGTAGCAACGCCAAGATCAATTAAAGAATTAAAATTTAATCAAATATTACGAGACTGCAACTACTACTGCTCTAATTAATCACACGAGCATATAAAAAATGCAGTAAGACTAAGATCAATTAAAGAATTAAAATTTAATCAAATGAATCAAAATATAAATAACCCAGATGAGAATCATACTAACTTAATCGGATGAATAATAAAATAACAAGTGGAGTAAATGAATTACCAAAAACATCAGAAACAAGAATAGCGGTTCCTAGGATGCCCCAGGAACAACCCCATCTCTCTCTTCTTCTCTCTGCGTATCCATCTTTTGATCGTAGGTTAGAGTATAAGAAGGCAGAAAACTGAAATTTAAATGGGATTATTATCGGTGATGCGTAGTCGAGCATCTAAGGAGGCAGTAGTTTTTGCATTGAATTCACAATTTATTCTGATGTTTCATTGCACCTTCAAGGCTTCAATTGATAGGTCGGTTACAGGAAGGAGAAGATGAAAGGGAAGAGAGGAGAGGACAAGATTGGAACAAAATTTTCATATTGCAAAGGAGGAGTTGGGTAAAATGTCTATATTACCCTCTTAAGTGTCTTAATTGTCACAAGTTTCCCCATAATACCCTTAAATTTCTTGCTTAAATATGTTGTACATGGTGCTTGTTACGTTGTACGGAGATGAAAATGACCACGTTGGCCATCACTCCTCCTTTATAATGTACTAGTGGGAATGCCCGCGCGTTGCGGCGGGTATCCCGACTAACGTCAAATACAATTATGATGTTGTGCATGGATCTTGGGCATAGTCAACTGGTTCATTATCTCCATCGTATTTATCCAAGTTCTAATATGAAAAAATAAAAAGAGGACGTTTATTTAAGGTTAAAAATTTCAAAATCAAAAAGTAAAATGAAAATAATTTAAGTTCTTTTAAGGACCTCATTTACAATGCCACTATCATCAACATGGATAAATGCATGAAGATCACCTATTACATTGAAGATGTATTTATGTCATGAAAATATAATATAATACCAAAAAAAAAAAAAAACAAATGATTCATGGAGCTATAGATTCTTCATGTGGTAATCAATGTTTTCAGAACCGAATCGAACGTTGTACCGGAGTCCCCGGCGGGTCACCGGTTCGACTGGTCCAACGAACCGGCCCAAAAACAAACAAAAATCCAAAAAAAAAAAAACCGGTTCGACCTCTTTTTTCCAGTCCAACCGGCTGGGTCGCCGGTTCGATAGCGGTCCAACGTGCAAACCCGGACCGACCGGGTCCAAAGCCCGGTCCGACCGGCCAGTCCGGTCCGGGTTTCAAAACATTAGTGCTAAGTCGACAGCAGTTGACCGAAAGACTTGTTTGACTTTAAGCAAAGCCTCACAACAATCATCTAAAAGGTATTGACCTTTCTTTGAGTATATGCATGCATCTTAGGAAATAGACACCTAAACAATTAGACAGCTTTAATTCAAAACCATTGGTCATTTTGCGTAAAGCGGATGACTCACATGCGGTCTATTAGCATTGTTGTTTTGAAAACACACATCAAAGAAGGAAGCTTATAATGATTTTAAAACACAAATCAATATGATGACTTGCAGCTATTAAAAGATCCATCCTTCATTAATAAACTTGAGCAAATATTATTATTAACTTAAAAGCGAAGAGCAACCTTTTCAAGAACAGACGTTGAGAGTATTATTATTAATTCCATAAACATATGTTCCTCTATAGTCTTACAACCATACAAATCTATATGCTGCAAGTCTAGATGCATTCGGTAAAGCCTTCAACTTCAACACAAAAGTTCCATGTTGGAACCTGTTTTATTACACATTAACAAAATCAACATATAAATCAACTTGGTTAACTGTTTAACAACTAAAATAATGAATAAATTATATACCATGAGATGAGAAACGGCTTTAGAAAGGGGAATGAAGAACAAAAACTAGTTCACTGATAGCTTTGTTAGAAGGGAACATACGCAGAAACCAAATTTGTAGCAGATGCATCAAATTCAGTCTCCGTTGTACAAAGCGTATCTCAACAGTGAGCCATCTTGTGCTGTAATATAGGAAATGTAACTTTTCAACCAAATCAGTTACAAGGTTGACATTAGCATCATCCGAGTTAACTTCATTTTTATCATCGAGCATACCGTAATCATACAGTAATCCATGCCTGAACAAACAAATCAAAATAAAAAAGAAATAATATTTCGGTTCGATCATTTAGCAAACATCTAACAAAAAAGTACCTTTGATCATGTGAATCCATTTAGGTTGTGTGTTTTATTGCAGACGGGTCAAATCAGAAGTTTGATGAAAGTTGACCAAACTACCAAAGTATTTTTTCCATGTACACAACCGTCTAACAGTTTTACTCAAACACTTCGATTGTTGCTGTCATGGTATTCTTTTACAATTAAAACAACTCATTAGTTATTCAATAAAGGTTTAATTGATATATAACAGTTGAAGTATCGAATGACCAGATGTTTAAACCTCTACATTATCAACTTAAATACAGCTATTCGTGGATCGTTATTCAAGGAAGAACAGTGCAATATGATCCAAAAAAACCCCAAGCAACATAAAGGACACAAGGACCCCTGCAAAACAAACATACTGCTGCTTAAAGAAAGAATCTTCGTAATATCAATGAAAGCATATCATACCTGGAAGCTTGAGTGGGTCTCAATGACAATAACATATATGCTTGATACTGATTGATGTCAAGATTTAAATGTGTAGTGTACACACGATTAATGAAAAGAAGAAATGATTATAGTTCATGCATCAAAGTTGGAAACAAAAACGTAGTTGAAAAGTCTTTCATATAGAGGTGGCAAATTTGACCCATTTGCTTTTAAATGGGTTGATTTGGATTATGTTTATCTCTAAATGGGTCAAAACATGTCAAATATAAAATAGCTTAAAAGGAAATAGGTCGAAAGTCGCCCTAAGGTGCGCATAATGCAAATAATCTCCTAAATTATTTTATCCTAACATACTAACCTTCTTACTTATCGATATGTCGAAATGGGCCGTGCTTCATCACAAATGGGTCAAATAACAACCTCGTAAATCATTTTTGTTTGATAATCATTGTAATGATATTGTTTCTGTGATCATGATTAGTACGTTAATAATTTATGTTTTTTAGAAAATGGAAATAAAAGTTTCAGGTCACTCGACTCTGTTCAGTACATAGTTACATACTAAAAATGACACGTTTCAACTCAAACTTTATTTGACCCGTTACCCCTCCTATCTTGCTACCTCTTTTAACATTCTTTTCTTGCTTAACTTTGTTTCTGCAGGCAGCATTTTCTACAATGCGCATTGAAAGAACCAAGATGATGTTAATTACCATATAAACAAAGAGTTAGATCCTGCAAGCAAAGAAATTTCCCTTTTTTAGAGCCTACACAGTGTTCATCTTTTATAAGAAACCTGTATAATCTTCACAAAGCAAGTAGGTCTGATTGTAGGTCCATATCCCACTAAAAACTATATGTAACATACCAAAGTTTAAGCTACAAGAAAAAAAAGAGACATGCTAAAAGAAAATAAAAAAAAATAAGGAAGAAATTAACCAAGAAACTTAAATTTAAAGCAACCGATTAACACACAAACCACAAACGCAAGTAGTTGAGATCAAACAATCAAAGAACAATAAAGCATAAACGATAAACCTACCTTAGGAAAACAATAGATACCAAAGAACAATAAACATACCTTCAACTGATGTGAATCGGCACAATAACTAAGCAATGCAAAACCCTAAAACACAAACAACAAATCAACAACGTAATTGAAGAGATGAATTTGAAAAGAGAGAAAAATTATCTCCGACAATTAAAGGTTGAACAATGTGGAATCAAAAGTGTTCTATTTGTTTATGTCGACGGTAGAAAAAAAACATTCGGGGTTGCAGATTCAATAAATTAGGAGAAAGAGGGAGAGAGAAAGGGAAGGTAGAGGAGCCAACAATTGTTCCAACTGAAGCAGAAGGGATGATGATTAATGAAATTGATGGACAGTAATATGCAATTGGAGGTGAGTCGTTTCATTTGCAAATGAGAAGGTGAAAGGAGGAAGGGGTAGAAAGGGGAGGAGATTTTAGTTTTGAACTAAAAATAAAAGTTAAAATTACAATTTTGACTTTGCAAGTGTCTTAATTGTCACCAATCTCCCTATAATACCCTTAAATGTGTTGCTTAAATATGTTGTACATGTTGCTTCTTAAGTTGTACGGAAATGAAAATTACTATCTTGTACATCACTCTTCCTTAAAAAGATAACTAGTAGGAATGCCCGCGCGTTACGGCGGGTGCATCTGTTTTGCCCCTCATGCATCGTGTTTGTTGGTTATTCGTTATGATGAAGTAGAAAACAACGATGTATAAAATATATGTTACTAAAAACTGAAACTCATAAGTATATCTTCTGAAAATTTTAAATGGGTACAGAACAATAGGTCGTACTATTCCTTGCAACACCCTTAAATTGGCCCACGTCCTTTGGTGGGACCCTTTTATGTATCTCGAAGGCAGATAAGTATGCCATCGTAGAGTGGTGCTTAGCGTAGTGAAGTGACGTTGTATCTCTTAATGACCATAAGATTGTAGTGGAAGTGATGTAATTACTAAATGCAGTTTGTAGTGTCCAGCATATTTCTATTATTTTAGGGCACCCGCGAGATGCAGCGGAGTCAATGATTTGCATAGATACTCTCGTTTTATGTTAGTTTGACAAGCACCGTAACAAATATAATTGACCAAACAAATTAGTAATCAATATAGTTAAAACTACCAAATCGACTGATAAGAACTTGTCTTCTTTTGGATATGTAAACAATTGGTGACTTCGTGAGATCAGAAACTTAAATTCTATTCCTAGAAGCTTATAGTAGCAGAGAAAACAAAAAACCGTCGCGGAAGATGATGACGTTGCTCATGAAGTATTTATACCATATTTGCTTGTATAAACGTCAAGCCTACATATATCGCTCACTTTAATGGGTTGAAACGTGTCATGGGTTAGGTGTGTGGTCAAACTTCAAGCCTACATATTCATTTGTGTGTAAAAGTGTCACATCATACCATCCTGCAACCACATAATAAATTTAAAAAGAATATATAAATACATAATATATGATGTAATTTATTTACTATAAACACTGAAAGATATGTAAGTTATGTATGTGAAGAGTCACCACATTATTTATATACCAAATACATGACCACTATTTATAAGACTATAACATTGATACAAACATAATAAAGACATGGAGGTTATGAATGTAAAGAGTCACCATTGTTAATTTCCTCATCAATTTTATAATTATGTTTAAATTAATTTCTTCAACAATTTAATATTTAGGTAGAAAGACAATTTTACCCCCTATTTATAAGACTATAACATTGATACAAACATAATAAAGGTTGTATTTACTTAAATTTTGCAGGTATCCTTCACTGATGCTTTATCATATAGTATAGAAGATAAAAATTCGGGTCGATTCATTAGCGTGAGCATGAATTTATTGCTTTTTGATTTCTTATTTCTTAACACAAATAACATAAGTAATTAACACATAGTTAAGTTTTTGTTTTCTCTTTATGCTAGTGTTTAATTTATTTTATTAATTAGAATTAGAACTTAAACAATATACAATTGCCGAAAGCAAAATAATATTGCGAACCACACTACATACAAAGTTTAACAAGAACATTAAATAGATCAACAAATACCTTAAAAGTCTTAGAACAAATATAGTTTACGTATAGATCGAGTTAACTATTTTATGGCGTTCAAGGAGACCATGTTGATTGAAATTAAGGAAATTCTCCATACCCTTCTCCAACCACCCTCTCCATCATCTATCCTTCATGTCCATTTGTTCCCTACAACATCAGTTTTCATCCCATGCAGTAAGTTTTTTTGAACAAAACAATGTTTCAAAACATGAAATTAGCTCTAAGATTTTGTTTGGGGTTATGAAAAGACTATTAGCATTCAAGAAATTGATTATAATGAAGTATATATATAATAATATAGAGGGGGGTTGAAAGGTCTCACATTTAAGATGCATCATAGGTTAGGTTGTATTTTGTGTTTTAAAAGTTGGACATAAGGGCATAATTGGGATAAGATTTTAGGATGTGAGGTATTGGATTATGTTAAATTTACTAATCTACCTTCCTAAGTGTCTTAATAGTCACAAGTATGCCAATAATACCCTTAATTTTTTTGCTTTAACATGTTGTACATCTTGTTTGTTAAGTTGTACGGAAATGAAAATGACTATTTTAGTCATCACTCATCCTTAATAAAATAATATAGATTATAGAATTATAGATTATAGATTATAACCATTATGGGACTACATTTCAGTTTCACTTGATTATTTTCTTTCATTTTGTTGTATCAAGCATATAACAAAATAGCACACTAATGTAACCGTTATAGAGCGTGTAAAAGAGTTACAAACACCAAATTGTTTGTAGCAACGTGCGACATGGGTAAGATACTAGTTATGATATGTCTTCCAAATTCAACATACACCACATATATAAAAGATACGTTAACTTGGAGGGTGGGCATCCCCATTATCTCCTTAATTTTAGCAATCACTCACAACCAATTCAAATAGTCATGAAGTATAAAAATGCCAAAGAAAATAAAAAAAGAACAACACTTGTAGCCTAGTTAGTTGAGGGCCTAAAGTTTCCTATGGGAGGCTTGGGTTCAATTCCCACTAGCTACATTTGGAGGACATTGGTGGATGGGAAATGAGGGATGACCCGGCATTGGCTTGGGTTCGAGTCCTGATCCCGACCGGTTTTTACCGACTATTTCACCGTCGTGCCTTCGGGCGGGTGAGTTGTCGGGTTTTCCTGGGAATTGGTGGCAATTGGTGGCCCGGGTACTCTCGAGTACCTGATTCGCCAAAAGGGTGCCCGAGAGTGCTCGGAATTAATTTGTTAGCCGTTCAAAAAAAAAAAAAAAAGAACAAAAGTATAGTCTGAAACATTGGCAGCTTCAAGTTCATGGGCTGCATGGCATGGCTAAGAACTAAGAACTCGGCCCAATTAAATTTGATTTGTTTCTTGTTTGTTACTGGACTTTGAAATAAATTATTGAAGTCCCCAGCTTTTGTCAAGTCCAAATTAGCAGTCCACATTCTTCTATACGAGTTGTTTTTCTATTAGTTCTTCTTCTTCACATCCAGTTCCTGTACAAAACTCCAATGAAGCAAATAAATCAATTATCTATTTAATATATTAATAATAATTGCAATAATGAAGTTAATTGTCACTTTTTTATTTTTATTCTTCTTTATTTTTCTTTTGAATGGCACAGAAGACGGAGTAACCGCACTGGAATAGAAAACTTGGGTTTGCTCCGAGATTCGAACCTGAAACAAGTCTCTTTAGTTCTAACCCATCATCTCATATCAACATCATTTAACCATTAACGACAATTAACTACTACAAATTTGATTTTCCACCATGTAAGCTTTTCATGTATGCTTATTATATTTTATTATTACAAATGTATTGTTATAAAACTTATTTTTAGTATAAGCTATCAAATACAAAAGCAAATCAACTTAGCATATTTTATACTAATATCAATGTATTTATATTATAAATAATATAAATTAAAGTGTCCCCTTGGCTTTTAACACTTTTAGCTCTTGACGTCGGAAGCAGTTTGGTTCCTGACCAGAGTCTAAGGGGTTCACAACTAGGGGTGTAAATGACACGTAGCGGCTCGAGAGCTACCCGGGATCGGCTCGGTAAAAAGCCCGAACGAGCCGAGCCTTAACCAGCCTGAGCCTGAAATATGGCTCGTTTAGTTATCGAGCCCGAGCTCGAGCCCTAGATACAAAGCTCGATTGGGCTCGCGAGCCTAAACGAGCCCAAATATAATTATAAGTTATTTATATATCTTTTATAATTTATAGCCCACATCTCCAAAGCCCAAGTCCTTATTTCATAGGCCCATTTAATAACACTCGCGAGCCGAGCTTTTGCGATCTCAAGCCGAGCTTTGAGCTCGTTTGAGATTGTTCTCAAATCACCTCGAGCCGAGTCGAGCCGAGCTCGAGCTTTTGATTTTGCTAGCGAGCCGAGCTCGAGCTCAAGATTGTAGGCTCGAACCGAGCCTAGCTCGAGCCCGAGCTTCATAAAACCATAACGAGCCGAGCTCGAGCCCAGTCAGGCTCGGGCTCGGCTCGGCTCATTTACACCCCTATTCACAACAATATTTCGACCCTAGGGGCAAATGTTTGTTTTCAGTAAGTTAAGTTTCGCTATTCCAGAAAGAAGTGACGAAGAAACGTGTTGCCCGTCTGCTTGCTACCCTAATATAAATTGTCTTTTGTGAAATGAAAATCAAAGTCCTTATTAATAAAAAAAAAAAGTGTACCTAAAATAAACAAATCATGCCAATGACTAAATTTTCACAAGTTTTCTCTAGTGACGTTTCTTCATACATATTTTTCTCTACTTGTTCATAGATGAGTGGAATCTTGGAAACACACACCTGTGGTCCAAGACTTGTATTCTATACAGTGTTGTAATTATCTATACTATTATATAATACATCCTAGATGGGCATCAAGGTAATTTCATTACTATTTTAAGATAACATATGAAAAGACATAAGCATACATCTCTATATTTTAGCCTTTTTCTTCCCATTTTGCCCCTTTATACAACATATCATGCATATGGTACATGTGACTAATACACAGTTAATATCATCTCCACAATGTAAACCCCTTTATCTATAATCTATAATCTATAATCTATAATCTATAATACATTATAAAGGAGGAGTTATGTACAACAAGGTAATTTGCATTTCCGTACAACTTAACAAGCAACATGTACAACATATTTAAGCAAGAAATTTAAGGGTATTATGGGCATAATTGGGACAATTAAGACACTTAAGAGGGTAATATAGACATTTCATCCACCTCCTCCTTTACAATATTAAAAGACTTTTACAATACTACCCTCCTTCTTCCATCCATACCCTTCAATCCTTTGCCTTCTTCCTTCATCAATATAGATCATTAACCTCTTGTCCCTTCAAGTTCCGTAACCTTAAGGATCAAATTGAATGAGATTGATTGTGAAATTCAAGTCCTCCTCTTATAACATTCAATTGAAGGCCACATGAACTATCTTGCCTAAAAAAAAATGCTTTTGTAAGAACTATTACTTATTTTACTATTTGCATTTTCTTTGTTTGTTACACAAAGTTTGCAATGTTTTATATTGTTTTTTTTTTATTTATGCACCTAGATTTGGACAAGCACATTGCAACGAACAATTTTGACTGCAAATCAAATTGCTGGATTCCCCAAGGTTAGTTTTACATGTCACATAAATTGCTTCCTTGATCATTTATCATTTGTAAAATTTGTGTACTTTCTTTACGTTATAGATACAATGGCGTGCACATGATGAGATAAATGCTGGTGTATGTGACGGTATGACGTATGAAGAACTAAAGAAGAACATGCCTGAGGAATACGAGTATGTTAAATATGAAATATTCGATTTTTTTTTTTTTTTTTTTGTAATTTTATACCTTTCCATTCAATTGTCTTTTTTTTAAAGGTCAAGGAAGAAAGACAAACTCAGGTATCGATATCCTCGTGGAGAGTCGTATCTCGATGTGATACAAAGGTATTGAATTCAAATACAAGGAAAAAATCTCTGTTGAAAATATAGAAAATAAATAATTAAAGTTTTGGTATTTTACGCAACGTCAAAAGTTTGCAGTTGTGCATATAACAGGTTGGAGCAGGTTATTATTGAGTTAGAACGACAACGCGCGCTTGTTGTAGTTGTATCTCACCAGGTAAGGCAAGGCAACCACAAAATTTTACCTCCACAAATGGGTAAAAAAAAACTAAAAATAAAACGGGTTAAACGTGTTTGTAAAGTGTATTTTAATACATGTGTATGTATCAATATAGCTTTTGAATAATATTTAGGGCATTAGTTTTTTATTAACATTTTTAAATCAAATGAATATTATTTTTGGTGGGCGTGGCCCAAAACCGTATGTAAATTACCTGTTACCCAACTCATCCATTGAAAGATTTGTGCAATGCAAACATGGGTTTAATGAATTTGTGCATTGCAGGGTGTTATAAGAGCTTTATATACCCATTTTGCTGATATGTCATTGAAAGAAATTTCACACATAGAGGTAAACAACAAAACATTAGATCAATCTTTTCGGTCTTTTAATCTTTCAAAACACGTTAACACGTTTGAATATTGGGAATTTCAGATGCCGCTTCATAGAAAATTCTGGGTACCAAAAAAAGATACTGACTATATTTTCCTCGCGTAACGAACCCGCTGCAACGCGCGGGGCATTACCACTAGTACATTATAAAGGAGGAGTGATGTACAACATAGTCATTTTCACCTCCGTACAACTTAAGAAGCAACATGTGCAATATATTTAAGCAAAAAAATTAAGGGTATTATTGGCATAGTTGTGACAATTAAGACACTTAGGAGGGTAGATTAGTAAATTTAACATAATCCAATACCTCACATCCTAAAATCTTTATCCCAATTATGCCCTTATGTCCAACTTTTAAAACACAAAATACAACTTAACTTATGATGCATCTTAAATGTGAGACCTTTCAACCCCATCTATATTATTATATATACTTCATTATAATCAATTTCTTGAATGCTAATAGTCTTTTCATAACCCCAAACAAATCTTAGATCTAATTTCATGCTTTGAAACATTGTTTTATCCAAAAATTTTATGTCTTCATTAGATGAGAAGAGAAAAAAATCAATGAGAAGTTAAGACGCGCTTGCAAGATAAGGTTCCCGGATGCTACAAGGTATCTTTATATACATATATACATTTTTTTTCTACTTGTTCATATTTTCTTTGACAATTACAAAATTTATCGTCATAATATATCATTTTTTGCTCCATCTAAATTTAGTTATTTGCTATATACAATGGAATGCCATTGATGTTGGATGTAATAATCAACTATGTTGGATCGTTGCAGAATCAAATTGAGGTAATTTAATTGTGCAGCTAACAATTAAAACAATAAACAAACAATATTCAAAATTATTGATGAGAAAATATTTTTCAAAATTAATTAGTACAGTTTTTTCTCTTCTTTGTGCATTTTTAGTTTCTCTTCATGAAGCTTTCATAAGCCAGGATGTTGACCTATTGACCTCAACTCTACTGAATTGGATGATATGGCCCCTATGAAGGTGACATGTGGCTTTCTTAACTATCCTTGTTAAGAAGTTGTTTATCTTGAATCATATATATTGTTAACTAAATACAATGGACAAAATTATAAATATAACATTCCAGATTTGCTAATACGTTTCTAATATATTATAAATATTACTTCCACTTACTGCATGGGATGAAACCTGATGTTGCAGGGAACAAATGGACATGAAGGACAGATGATGGAAAGGATGGTTGGAGAAGGGTATGGAGACATTCCTCAATTTAAATCAACATGGTCTCCTTGAACGCCATGAAATAGTTAACTCTATAAATCTATATATGCATGCTCAAATATAACTTTATACGTAAACTATATTTGTTCTAAGACTTTTAAGGTATTTGTTTATCTATTTAATGTTCTTGTTAAACGTTGTATGAAGTGTGGTTCACAATATTATTTTGCTTTCGGCAATTGTATATAGTTTAAGTTCTAATTCTAATTAATAAAATAAATTAAACACTAGCATAAAAAGAAAACAAAAACTTAACTATGTGTTAGTTACTTATGTTATTTGTGTTAAGAAATAAGAAATCAAAACGCCATAAATTCACGCTCACGCTAATGAATCAACCCGAATCTTTATCTTCTATGCTATATATTATAAAGCATCAGTGAAGGATACCCGCAAAATTTAAGTAAATACAACCTTTATTGCTTATAGTACAATGCTTATTGAAGTCATTTAGAGCGTAAAATTGTCTTTCTACCTAAATATTAAATTGTTGAAGAAATTAATTTAAACATAATTATAAAATTCATGAGGAAATTAACAATAATGTGGTGACTCTTTACATTATGTAACCTCCATGTCTTTATTATGTTTGTATCAATGTTAAAGTCTTATAAATAGTTGTCATCTATTTAGTACATAAATAATGTGGTGACTTTTCACATACATAACTTACATATCTTTCAATGTTTATAGTAAATAAATTACATCATATATTATGTATTTATATCTTGTTTTTAAATTTATGTGGCTGCAGGATGGTATGATGTGACACTTCTGCACACAAACGAATATGTAGGCTTGAAGTTTGCCAACACACTCAACCCATGACACGTTTCAACCCATTAATGTGAGCGATATATGTAGGCTTGACTTTTATACAAGCAAATATGGTAGAGATACTTATGTTATTTGTGTTAAGAAATAAGAAATCAAAACGCCATAAATTCACGCTCACGCTAATGAATCAACCCGAATCTTTATCTTCTATGCTATATATTATAAAACATCAGTGAAGGATACCCGCAAAATTTAAGTAAATACAACCTTATTGCTTATAGTACAATGCTTATTGAAGTCATTTAGAGCGTAAAATTGTCTTTCTACCTAAATATTAAATTGTTGAAGAATTTAATTTAAACATTAATTATAAAATTGATGAGGAAATTAACAATAATGTGGTGACTCTTTACATTCATAACCTCCATGTCTTTATTATGTTTGTATCAATGTTAAAGTCTTATAAATAGTTGTCATGTATTTAGTACATAAATAATGTGGTGACTTTTCACATACATAACTTACATATCTTTCAATGTTTATAGTAAATAAATTACATCATATATTATGTATTTATATCTTCTATTTAAATTTATGTGGCTGCAGGATGGTATGATGTGACACTTCTGCACACAAACGAATATGTAGGCTTGAAGTTTGCCAACACACCCAAACCATGACACGTTTCAACCCATTAAAGTGAGCGATATATGTAGGCTTGACTTTTATACAAGCAAATATGGTAGAGATACTTCATGAGCAACGTCATCATCTTCCTCGATGGTTTTTTGTTTTCTCCGCTACTATAAGCTTCTAGGAATATAATTTAAGTTTCTGATCTCACGAAGTCACCAATTGTTTACATATCCAAAAGAAGACAACTCTCTTATCAGTCGATTTGGTAGTTTTAACTAGGGGCGGCAATTATTGACACGACCCGAAAACCGACCCGAACCCGACACGAAAAAAAAATAGATTTGGGTCAACTAACACGACCCGTTTTAAAAATCGGGTTGGGTTCGGGTCAACTAACACGACCCGTTTAAAAAAAAATGGGTCGGGTTCGGGTTGACACATATATAAAAATGGGTTGGACCTGTTAACCCGTTTAAGTATTTAGAAAAAAAAATTTATATTTTTTGTTTTTCTTTTTCCATTTCTATGTACATGGTTAGTTATAGTTGTGTTATTTTTGGCACACTGTATTATTTATTTGTCACACTTATATACTCACAATTAAACATTTTATTGATAACCCGCTTACAACCCAACAACCCGCTTATAAACTCATGAACATGTATTACTCATTTAAAAATATGGGTTAAACGGGTCGTCTTCGGGTTGACCCGGATTTTATTTGGGTTGGGTTAGGGTTGGAATATTTGACACGAATAATAACATGGGTCGGGTTCGGGTTGCACATTTCAACCCATCAACCCGCCAACCCGCAACCCATAAACCCGCCAACCCATCAACCCGACACGATTGACACCCCTAGTTTTAACTATATTGATTACTAATTTGTTTGGTCCAATATATTTGTTACCACGCTTGTCAAACTAACATAAAACGAGAGTATCTATGTAAATCATTGACTCCGCTGCATCTCACGGGTGCCCTAAAATAATAGAAATATGTTGCCACACTACAAACTGCATTTTAGTAATTACATCACTTCCACTACAATCTTATGGTCATTAAGAGATACAACGCCACTTCACTACGCTAAGTACCGCTCTATGATGGCATACTTATCTGCCTTCGAGATACATAAAAGGGTCCCACCGAAGGACGTGGGCCAATCTAAGGGTGTTGTAAGGAATAGTACGACCTATTGTGATGTACCCATTTAAAATATTCAGAAGATTATACTTATGAGTTTCAGTTTTGATAACATATATTTTATACATCGTTGTTTTCTACTTTAACATAACGAATAACCAACAAACACAATGCACAAGGGGCAAAACAGATGCACCCGCCGCAACGCGCGGGCATTCCTACTATTATATAATGCATCTTAGATGGGCATCAAGGTAATTTCATTACCATTTTAAGATGGCATATGAAAAGGCATAAGCATACATCTCTATATTTTAGCCTCTTTCTTCCCATTATGCCCCTTTATACAACATATCATGCATATGGTACATGTGACTAATACACGGTTAATATCTTCTCCACAATGTAACCCCCTTTATATATTAAAACATATATGATGTTATGAATTGGACTAAAATTAAATAGAATTGAAGATTATGATTAATTTTCCAATGAAGAGTCATGGCAATAAACAAGAACTTGTTAGAAATGCATTTATATAACCATCGGCATGACCTCATATGTCATTATGTTGTCATTCACACACAAAGCATCCTCTCAATCACCATTTTGATCACAAGAATGCAACCATTGCCAAGCTCTGATTAACACCCACTTCGAACATAAGGATCTCAAGATCGTCAATATACTGGTTATTTTTCTCTATTTCAATCAAGGTACGATTATACGTTATATATTCTAAATTTCTATAAATGTTACTTAATATTCAGAACTATTTTAGATATATGAAGTTATTATTTAGGGTCAAAATCCTGTACAAATGGTGTTTTTTGTGAGAAGTGTGAGAAGCAATTTTGTCCATTAGATTAGATTAATCTATGGTGGAGATTAAATGGATGGCAATTTTGTAATTTGTGTTTAATTTTTAATAGCTAATTAGTTGCTTGGAGGGTGTAATGGTAAAAACACATCTTATATTTAAATTAAAAAAATAAAAAACCGTCCATCACTTCCTACATTCACTCTTCTTTCATATCTAGAATCCCCCAATTTAGGAAACTATAATAAAAAAAACAACTCATTAATATTTTCAGTAACTATAATCTCTCCTCCCTCTCTCCTTTAATGGAATCAGATCAAAGATTGCTGATGAATATAAAAACACACGGCCAGATCTTTATTAGCGGTGTGATTTTTTTTATACGAACGATGATGAAGACGCCGATTGCTGATGAAGATAAAAACAAACAGCCAGATTCACGACCGGATTCACACCGATTGTGTGTTTTTATTGTTTAATATATGTGCTGAAGAAAAAAATGCCAGAGATCGTGGGTGAAAAACGACGACGAGCGTGGTGTTTAAAACATCTGGAATCACTATATTGCATCCTGTTGTGTTTTACGCTCCTCAGTTGTACGAAGGTTTTTTTAGGTTTCTTTGTGTATTAGTCGGGTTTCTAACATTGTGTTTAATTTGTTTCCTTTTTTGATATGTTTTTCGGTTTGTGGTAATCGGGATTTTTTTAAAGTTCTTGCTTTTTGATGGTTGGGGATGTTGTGTTTTATCATGATCATCCTGTTGTGTTTTATTCTCATAGGTGATATGAAGGTGTGTTGAGTTTTCTTTGGTGTTGTTAAGAATATGGAACATGATTTTACATATAACACCATGGATTGAATACAAATACAAAATATTATTGTATGTTGTGTTTTATCGTGATCATCTTATTGTGTTTTATACTCATACGTGATATGAAGTTGTGTTCAAATTTCTTTGGTGTTTTAAGAATATGGAACATGATTTGTATATATAACACTATGGATTGAAAACAAAATCCAAAATATTATTGTATGATAAAAACACTATGGATTGAAAAAAGCAAAATACAAATATCACTCTATTAGAGAAAACACCATATGAATTAAAAGCCTTAAACAAATGTTTGCTGATGTTACGAACGAATAAAAAAAAGAAAAGATATCTTCCTAAAAAAAGGAAAGGTAAGTAAATTTATTATACTTTCGAAAAAATAATTAATGGATTAATTATAATTATTAGTTAAATTGACTAATCTACCCTTGTTGCAAAATAAATAATAATGCCACGTGTCAAGTTTCTATTGCTTCTTACACTTCTCACAAAAGTTAGTCTTTGTACATGATCCTAAACCTATATATATATATATATATATATATATTCTATATCATACTTATATACACACACACTATACACATTATATAATTTGTACATATAACTCTAAATCAATATTTTATTAATATATAGGAACATTTTAGACGCTTTTAGACATATTATTATTTCTCTTAGAATTCAATTATGTATTTTTTAGGTCTAGATATTTAGTCTCGATCTTTAGTGATTATTTTATAATTTTATGGTGTTTTTCAATTAAATATATATTTTGAACTACTCAAATTTATATATTTAAATCCATAGACTTTTTAATGATTTTTATGACTCGAACATACACCTATATGTTTAGAAAATTATTAATTTAATTGCCTTTAATTTTATTCAGTAACCTCTTTTTCTAATAATCCTATTCAAATATTATATTAGTTAGAATTCTTCATAATGAGGGTGTAAATATACTTTAATGAATTAAAACGTATATGATGTTATGAATTGGACTAAATTAATACACACATTATATAATTTATACATATAATTCTAAATCGATATTTTATTAATATATAGAAATATTGTAGACGCTTTTAGACATATTATTATTTCTCATAGAATTCAATTATGTATTTTTTGGTCTAGATATTTAGTCTTGACCTTTAGTGATTATTTGATAATTTTGTGATATTTTTCAATTAAATATATATTTTGGACTACTTAATTTATATATTTAAATCCACAGTCTTTTTAAGGATTTTTATGACTCAAACATATACCTAGATGTTAGAAAATTATTAATTTAATTGCCTTTAATTTTATTTAGTAACCTCTTTTTCTAATAATCCTATTCTAATATATATATATATATATATATATATATATATATTAGGGTAGACTTTTGATAGTTATTTAATTTACAAATTAACTATTTAATTTTACACGCACTTTTATATTCATTTTGTCATATTCACTATTCTAATTATATAGAAATAGTTATTTTTTCGCATTATGTGATATTTATTTATTGAAATATATATAACTTGACATTTTCATAAATACTACTGATTGGTGTTTATACTTAGACATAGTTTGACATTTTTGTAACTAGCATAACTTGATAGATAATTCCTTTTAATATGTATGTAAAGTGATTTACGTTTTTTTTATTTAGATTAAATGAATAGAATATTTATATTAATTAGAATTCTTCATAATGAGGGTATGGGTGTCTCATTAGATGAAACAATCGCCAACATGAGAAATGACATATATACGTTCGGAGCATATTCGGGAATATACCACAAAATCGACCAGTTAGTACTACGGGATGGCAAACCCATCCCACACGCCATTCTTTATTTTTTCATGGCTTCATTTAGAGTATTCAGCTACTTTTTTTTAGAGACTGAAATCTTGTCTTCTGATTCATGTTTTCAGTATTCTCCCGCATCAATTTTTATTTTTTATTTGTGCTTTCAATATCAAAGGACTTCCACCAAAATAATTGTCACACAAGAATACATGATGACTTTTAGTTTAAAATTATTATATATGTAATAAAAGTTTACGGATGCAGCCTCGCCGCAACGCGCGGGTTCCTGCTAGTACTGTTAATGGTTGGTCTCTAAAGTAGTTAAAAGTAGAAGGGGCACTGCATCAAGAGGTGAGTTGATATCCGGATGCATATTTTGGAGGTAGCTCTATGCAATAGGTGGGATAGCCTCTTCGTGTCTTCTCCTAATGTCTCTGGATGCTTACATGTAATCAGGTTCTAGCTCGTATCTTGAAGGTAGAGAACCCAAAGGCTAATGCTATAGTGAAAGTTCACATAACTTTCGACTCAGGTTTAGTCTTTTTTTTTTCTTTTACTTTTAAATTAGTATATCTATAAAATCCACCCCACCTAACTCCACCGCCACACACCTTCTCGATTCTTTTTCTCTCACTAGAACACCGACCACCACTGGTGTGTCAGTTTTAGTAATTCAAAAGATATCATTTTTTCGGTGTCAAAAACTTGGTGTTTAAAATATCAAAATGTTGGTTTTGAGAAAAAAGAGAAGTGTTACTAAACCATATATTATCAAGTTTTAAATTTATAAGTAAACGATTATTACTTACTTAAAAAACTAAAACTAACAAAGAGGAATAGATTTCTAGGGTAAATACCAAGTATCGTATTCCAGATAACACACTTTCCCTTACTCAACCTTCCATTACTTTGGTTAATCGGGTTTCGAAAACAAAATAAAACCGAGTGGTTCAAAAAGAATAGTTAATGAAAAGGGTTTGGTTTTAAAAACAAAATAAAAATAAAATAATAGGTTTAGAAAACGTGCTAGCCGAGGGAACTCTTCGAATAAGTAGATCAATTATATTAACAGTAGTAATAGTTTTAATTCTTGACCTGGAAAATGAGTTTTGAACGGTCCCTTCAGAGTTAGGATATGAGAAAAGAAATAAATAAGAGATGACGTTCTGGCAACTAAATAGGTCACGTGCAGAGGAAGTGCACGAGTCCCCGTAAAGGTGTCTTCGGACTGCTGGCCCGTGAGCAGGCCTTCTCCCGATTGATAGGTGCCGTCGAGCCTAACGTACACAAGTCATGTATTTTATTGGAAAGTTTGAGTCCTGCTTTTTAGGCACTTCCCAAACCACCGCAAAACCACCCGAGACTTGTGAATGGTAACCTTAACAAAGGTGGAACATAATTTTAAAGGTGTGCAATCCGAAGATCATTGGCGCACCCGTAGAGAATCCGTACTTTGTCAAGAAAACCACTCACACATCTGGTGTGATACAGAAATGTTACACAGATCTGGTTTGCTTTAGAAGCCATTGCTTGGAATCGGTTTGGACATCAGAAACCCGAAGGATTTGTCTCGCTACTAGTTTCCTCACCTTGGATCTAGCTTGGGACTAATAGAAGCCGTACAAACCCCATGATAGTTTTTAGATAAGTTAAGTTTTAGCTGATTTGAAAGTTGTTAAGTTAACCACTAATTGAACCTGTCACAAAAGATAGACAAACAAGAATTAGTTGAGATGATAAACACACCAAGTAACTAAAAATAAACTACTAATAATATAACAAGCCAAACGAATCAAATAGTTTGGAGAATACTGAATGGATACAACCATCTAAAGATTACAACATAAGAAACATGAAGATCTTCCACTCATAGACAAGCTTCCAACTACCTTGATCCTATGCGTATGAAGTGATTCTAGTAACCCTCGACTTTATTTCATGTAAACTACTCATACGGTACCATTTCTTGATCAAGAACCAAATATAGGAAAGCTCCTACTTTGGAAAGGTTTTTGTCAGCCCTAAGGCCAAGGGTCAAGAAAGATAAAAATTGGCACATAAATGGCTGAGTTGAAGCTAATATTTATAGGCAAATTTCAGAATGAGCACGGCCATGCATAGGGGTGGCACACCCGTTCTTGCTGCTCTACGTAATAGCCCACTTCCGTACCGCGATATTGTCCGGGCATGTCCCGATTTTGCATTGGTCGTAGGTAATTCTCACGCCAAAACGCGTCGCAATAGGGAAGGTATCCCACCTCTTATAAATAAGTGCTAGTTCTCCTTCCCAACCGATGTGGGATCGTTACAACCCACCCCCTTTAAGGAGCCCAGCGTCCTCGCTGGCACAACGGCCCGACCCTGCTCTGATACCATTTGTAGCAGCCCACTCCCGTACCGCGATATTGTCCGGGCATGTCCCAATTTTGCATTGGTCGTAGGAAATTCCTACGCCAAAACACGTCGCGATAGGGAAGGTATCCCACCTGTTATAAAGAAGTGCTAGTTCTCCTTCCCAACCGATGTGGGATCGTTACAATCCACCCCCTTAAGGAGCCCAGCGTCCTCGCTGGCACAACGGCCTGGCCCTGGCTCTGATACCATTTGTAACAGCCCACTCCCGTACCGCGATATTGTCAGGGCATGTCCCGATTTTGCATTGGTCGTAGGAAATTCCCACGCCAAAACGCATCGCGATAGGGAAGGTATCCCACCTCTTATAAAGAAGTGCTAGTTCTCCTTCCCAACCGATGTGGGATCGTTAAACTCTACGTACATTCTGTTGCGGCAGGGGACAATCTGTCTATATTTTGTGCTGAACACACCCATGCATCCGACCAGGTGATGTTTTCTCGTCTCTCAAGTTGGTTGCTTGGTCTTCTAATGTGCAGGCCCTTGTACCAGTGTGCATGGTCATGCTTGGTCGATCTCAGGCTGATTTTATTGTCATTTTGCCTCGAGGAGGCCTTTCACAATCTTAGAACATGCTTCAAGTCTCTTATCTTCAGGAATCTTCGTTTCTTGTTGTTTTCACCCCAGAATTGCTTCTTTTTGGGTTAGAGCTCCATTTTTCCTTATGAACATAAATATGTACGATTAAGTAGCCTTTATTATTAGTTATGGTCTAATTATGAGACTATTTATGCATGTTTAATATGTGTAATGATGGCACGTCAACTACCACGCCACTACCGCCACCCCTCCTCTTTCTCTCTCTGGAACTACACTACCATAACCTCCACCCTCACATAACCACCACCACAACCTGAAAATATTCAACCTCGCACAACACTACCCAACACTACAACCACCTCACCGCCATAGAACCGTCACACCTCCCCTCCCCTTTTTTCTCTCTAGAACAACATAAGCACTATCTCCATATCCTTCGACCTTCACCCTCAAACAATCACGAACACATCCACCTCAGCCATCACAGAAGCACCACACCAATCCTCTCTTCTTCTATTTGGAACAAAACTAAACACGATATAACCCTAATTTTGAGGAAAAAGTGCTAATGATCATCAGATAAGAAAGCTTTGTTTTTGTTAAGAAAAAGAAAGGTAGGGTGGGGTTAATTTTAACTACAATGCGGTGAACTACTTATTTTTATGGATCTTGGGGCAGACCCAATTTGTCAGGTGGTGGTAGTTGTGTTTCACGACGGCGGTAGTGGTGTTTTTCAAGTGGCAATGGTGGTTTTCTGGTGGCAGTGGTAGTGGTAATTGTGTTAGGTGGTGGGTGGTAGTTATGTTAACTGGTTATGGTAGTGGTTAATGAGTTACTGATAGAAAAAAGTAAAAGATATATATTTATCTTAATATTACTAATAGAAAAAAGTAAAAGATTTATATGATCATAACCCGAAGTTTATGGATCATTTAATGATTGGCATGGCTGGTTAGACCATATCGAGTCAAAGATGATGTGAAATGCATAGAAGAACCTAAAGATTCTTCAATAATCATACATGTAACGTTTGCTCTCAAGGGGAAGTTAATTATTTACCAACAAAGTTGGATGTAAATCACTAAAATATCTGGAAATGATATATTCATTATATATACCATTTAGTGTTATAAATCGATGCATCATCTAAATGGTTATCAAATTTGTAACCTGAACTTTGCGTGACTTGTGGCTTAACTAATACGATAACAAGCACATTATTCTAGACTATCATGTTAATTTTGATAAATGTTGTGATCTTGATTCCCATTTTAGTAATGATTATTGGAATAAAAGTTATTACATGTCACGAGTGTTGATACATGATATGCTTTTGTTGAAGACAATGATGAAACGTCTACAGTTAATTGCAAAGCCAATAATCATGATAACTGTAACATTACGCATTTAACACTTGTACGTTACGATTATGTTGAATAAAACGTCAAGTTTCATTATTTATCGCCTCTTTAAAAATTAATTGTGACGCATCTTGACCACAAATACTATGTAATACATATAATATATATATATATATATATATATATATATATATATGCTAGAAATAATTATCAAAAATTATATGCTGGGGCCGGGGTTCGAACCCGAGCCCTCAGCCGGGTCAACAGCAACAAACAGCCCAACCAACTGGGCTACACAACATTTGTGATTATTATCCAACACGTTTTAAGTTTTTAATGTAGTTGTATACCATAGTTGACTTAGAAAAGTCAACTGTGACGAACGATTACCTTAATTAACATTCCAAACGCGTTTTTGATCCCTAATTTGGTATGATTTCGTGATTATTTGACTAAGACGCGTCATACACACGAGCAATTATCACCAATCAGTTCCAATTTTCGTCAATCAAGCGCATCATCATCAATGACGAGTCAAACATTCCAATCGTGCAATCCAAACCTTCTCCCTATAAATTGAACCTCCTATTACATGCTAAACTTGCCGAAATCTCTCTCTCAACCTCTAATTTCTGTTCTAAATTCATCATTCGAAGCTTTTAGATTCGTGTTTGACTTTCTGCTTTGACAGAGCGTATTGCACGAATTCGTGATTGTAAGCATTCTTTTCTTTGTGGGTTTTATCCATCGGCATACACACAACAATAACCCCATGATTAATTGGGTTATTGTTGTGTGAATCGTGTGATTGTAAATTCTAGGGTTCGATAGTTTTAATTTGGGGAAGAACACTCCTGAACATGTACATATATTTATAACAAACAGAAACCAAACACAACCACTGATCTAGATCAAGTGGTTGTGTCTGGTGCTTTAGAGCCGGCCCACGCGCGTTCGATTCCCAGCATAACCAAGTATTTTTTTTTACAACATTCAAATATATATAATTACTTGTATTTTAAAATTAGTTTTAAAATACTAAAACAACTTTATAAATTATACAAAAATTATTTTATGTTAATCTAGTAAAAAAGTTTAACATACAATTTTTGGTTTTCCAAAAACTATTTATTTAATAAATATAATAAATAATTCAAGTTTATTCTATTTTATTTATAAAATTTCATAAAAATATCAAAACAATTATATAAATTTCCACAAAAATTATTCTGAGTTTTTATAACAATAAACTTTTCTGAAATGATTTTTATTTCTGAAAAATCATTTATTTAATATTTTTAATCAATTTTTGTTAGTTTTAATCATAAATAAATCATAATAAATTCATTTTTCAATATTTTTGCACCAAAATTTTATATTAATTAATTCTATTTATTTGAAACAGAAATACAATTTTTTAATTTAATAATTCTTTAATTTTAGTATTTTTAAATATTAAAGTTATATTTTGATAATTTGTAATAAATAGATTTAATATTCTTTTTTTAAGAAAATAATTTTATAAAAATTATTTTCATACCTAAAACTTATTATTGTAACCATCTTTAATTTAAAATTTACAAAAAGACTTTTGTTTATTTATTTATCAAATTTCTCTTATTTACCAAACATTTTAATTATTAATCAAACGAACACTTATCCCCAAATCAAAACCTTAGAAATTACTTGTAGACTAGATAGACTTAGACTTATTTGTTACCTTATACATAGGGTAATACTTGGCAATCTTTGGGGCTACACTTATACTTTTCTCGAGACTAAATACTTTGTTAAGGTGAGTTTACGTAACCATGTTTATGCAATTCTTTATACTTGCAACATTATACTTAAGCAATTCTACATACATGTCTAGTTGTAAACTTTAATGCCTCATGATTTAGACAACAACAACAGTTTCAACGAGTTTCAACATTACATAATCATTAGCTATGGCCAAGCCGGCGATACTCAATAATAGATCTATTGGATTGACAATCCCACCTAGATTCGTTGACCATCTTTTATGGGGAGCGCGGGTGATTGTTATCGTTCCAACATATTATTAAGGTGAACCGTGGATGACGGGATGGACTTAAACTAGTCGGAGGTTTGATTATGTCGATTCAACATATCATGTTTATTCATGTAGACTTAAACTTACGATAGACATATGAATTGCTAAACTTTTATACTTAAACTATTTGCTTGACATGGCTTATGTATTCTCACCAACTTCTAGTTGACCCCCCCCCCATTTTTACAACTCAACAGGAAATAATGATGCATGAAGACTAGAGTATTAACATGAGAAGACAAACTGAAGTCTATGCTTGTTTGGTTTTTGTGATGTATTAGATTTCCACTTAAAACTCATTATGTATTTTCATTTTTGGATATTTGCACTTTAAATCAATTTCAATTAAAATTTGATTACCATGTGCTACTGTATACTCATTCTTACGTGACACCTCGATGTTTCCGCCATCGGTTGGGGTGTTACAATAACAAAAGTTTATGTCTTTGAGGTTCATGTGATTTTACATTCACATCTGGCCAATTGGTTATAAAATGTCCTTCCCATTATAATTGGTTTTAGGTCGGGAACCAAATACTTCTCATCCATATTTTTGATTGTGCGACATATTCTGCAATTACTCTAGTATAATTTACAAAGGTTGGGATTATATGTTGATGTTAACGGTTTGATTTGTTTATGACACAATTGATAGATTTTTATTGTTGTCGAATCACTAATTGTAACATGAGGGGGAGATAAAAGGCAGTTGAAAAGGTTCTAATGAATTATCACTACTCATCTTGATCCTCAAATTAAAAAGTGTTAACCGAAAGTTCAAAGGATAATTCATTAACAAGAATTAACAAATTAATTACCAAACATATTCACCGACCTAAATATTTCGAGGTCACGAGGTCGAGCCTAAGGCAGGGGGTTTTCTTCCGGTTCTCCGGTTTCCTTCTAAGGGTGCGGTTCAAACCCTAGCTAGCGTTATAATTAATCCTCGGAAAAAACCTGGTGTTGATGAGAATCGATCCGAAATTGGTGCTAGCCATCTTGCGACTCCCAACTAGGGATGAGCTCGGGACGGTATCGGTACCAATCGATACCGATCCCGAAAAATCCCAAAACCCAATACCGATTCCGATACCAAAAACATACGGTAACATACGGTATCGGTACGGTACCGCTATGGTATCAGTATTTTACCTTAAAATACCGATACCATATCGATCCCGTACTGATACCGATAATACTGAAAACCTCTAAATGTGGGTACCGATACCGAACACCCTCAGTTCGGTATCGGTTCGGTACAGGATCGATATTCGGCGCCATGTGCTCATCCCTACCCTCAACCAGTTGATCTATGTCGCCGTTAAAAAAAACTAAAAGTGTGATTTAATAAGTTAATTTAAATATTAATAATTAATAAGAAACTATATACAATTATAGGGTTAGGATCAAATACACAAGACACTTTTTCTAGGAAGGGTAAGAAGGATTGTGATCCATTGATCATATATTTGAAGGGTTGAGATTAGTTTGTTTGAAAAGAATAAATAATAAATTAGAGGAAGGGCATAAAAGGAAAATCACATTTGTTGACTTTCTCTCTCCACATGCAATGCACATGTCAATTCCCCCATCATTTTAAAACGTCTATAACTTTTTCATACGACATTTTTTTTTCAAAAAAATTTCACTATATTAACGAGCGTTTTTTTTATCTTTAATATGAGTACCACATTGCCACATTAAAATTGGAAAAAAAAAAATTCGTGCTAAATGGGTTTTCTTCCCCGTTGTGTCTTTCTGCTCGTTCATTGTGTTATACTATGCATGTGTGCTTTATAAATATGTTATTTATGTTTTTTTTAGTCTACACATGATTTAACTTTGTCCATTGTGTTTTTAGTATGCTTTTAATTGTGTTTTACGCAAATGAGTTTTGTATTTAGGTGTACATTGTGTTTTATTATGTTGTTCATTGTGTAGAGTCCATTATTCATTGTGTTTTAGTCTTCTGTTCATTGTGTCTTTTATATGTCGTCCATTGTGTTTTACACAATTGGGTTTTTAACTTCTTTTTTTTTTTCAAAAGTATTCATTGTATTTTAGTATTCTGTTCATCGTGTCTTTCGTGTGTCATCCATTGTGTCTTACGCAACTGGGTTTTCAACTTTTTTTTTTCAAAAGTATTCATTGTGTCTTTAGTATGTCGTCCATTGTGTTTTACTAGACTCTTGATTATGTTTTATACCCTATATTTAATTGGTGTTCATTGTGTTTTACATCCCATTGTGTTTTACATTCCATTGTGTCTTACGCAAGTGGGTTTTGATTTTTTTTTCAAAAGTATAGCAATATGGTACTCATATTAAAGATAAAAAGACGCTCAATTTTATGGTATAATTTTTTTTTAAAAACGGATGACGTATAAAAAAGTTACGGGCATTTAAAAATGAAGGTGGAAATGACATGTGACTTGCATGTGCATGTGTTTTTTGACAAAATTACCCCTCCCACTTGTTAATCCTTTGGACACATGTCATTTTCTAGTGGCTTCTCACCCTTCTCATTTTTTGTACCCTTTGTAGAATAACCCAACCCTACAATTATATTCTTTATGATACATATGATTTCTAGAAAGAAATATAGAAATACGATTAGCTTTTGATATGTGTTTAAATTAATAAATCCTGAAGCTCGTGACCCAAGATTCAACCAAAAACTAAAAACTTAATATTCAATTTTCAAGGGTCAAGT
The DNA here is from genome assembly GCA_030844895.1 of Ambrosia x helenae. Lineage (NCBI taxonomy): Eukaryota > Viridiplantae > Streptophyta > Magnoliopsida > Asterales > Asteraceae > Ambrosia > Ambrosia x helenae. The sequence goes on from CM061224.1 coordinate 105,610,524, forward strand.
GCCGTAATGCAACATAAAAGATTCTAGATGACAATCATGCAATATAAAAATTCTCCAACAATATAACTCATATTAATAATAAAAAACCATTAACTCTTACAAGTAGGAGGTGGGTAAACGGGCCACAAGTTGTGCCACTATCCCCTTTTAAATAGAAAAGCCTACTCTATTAAAAATAAAACCTAGGTCCTTGGTTGCTGGAGAGTTACTCTGCACCACCTTTTGAACTCTTTTTAAGAACCGGATTGCCTCGGGGGCTAGACCTCCAAATGTGTCAAAAGCAAATGGCACAAAAACGTGTTGGTTTTCTAGACAGGCAGCTTCATGTTTGACAACTTTTTGGGATTCTGCTCTCAAGGCTGCTTGCCCTGCCACAAACCCCGAATCTCGAAGTCCCACCAGCAGAGACACCCCTGTGAGATCAATGCACGCATGTTTGCCTTGTGCTCACCCGAACACGAGGACATCTGCTGGCCTTAGGGTAGATCGCCCTTCTAGGGGGTCCGTCAAAAAGTTAATCGGGGCTTCTTTCCTAGCCGAAATCCCTGCCCTTCGCAAGTCGTCCCATAAAACATCCCTGACCAGATCATGTCTGTATTTAAATCCGGGCAGCTCCTTACAATGAAGGGCATGTTCCCCAAATTTATCCAAACATGTTTTTTTGCAAACCGGACACAGCTCATCAACTGGGAACATAGGAATCATGAGTCTGTATTTAAGGATAGCCCGGTATTCAACACCTGACATGTGTTGCCCGAGCCCCCCAAAGGAAGGACAGCCAAGAAATCTTGAGCATGCGCTACTTTGAGGCATTCAAACACCGCTTTCTGACGCGAAGTCATGGCAAACTTCTCTCCATAGTCTGAAGCGTTTTACAGTTAAACGCACTCGCCAAAAACTTTTGAGGTTTGTTGGGGGCGGTGTCCTTGTCCATAAAACCACCCAAATCTAAATCAGGAAGAGAGCTGCGAACGATGTCCAAGGCAAGCTCATAATCCAAGTCCATCCCCACTATCCTACTGTTTCGTAAGATGTGGTCTTGCAGTCCCCAGGACTGCACTCTAGAGGCCACAAAAGCATATGCAGACACGTCCTCTGCCGAACACAGGACAAGACCTCCCAACCGTATCGGTAGAGACGCTAACCGCCATTGAAGATCCCAAAGAACGGCCCCCCACAAACTACAATATCTTCGACCGCTTCACGAAGCCCTTTGTCGAAAATGGATACAGCTTCATCAGCAAAGGCTGGTTGACATGTTCGAAGGCCAAACAACAGTTTAGCAACACCCATACAAGAACGGAGCAGCAAAAGTTCACTTTGAGGGTCCCCCAATTTCTGCAGAGAAACCATCAGCTCCACTGCCCGGCGGGCCCTTTTAGCACCCAAGGATCTAATATATCCCCCGTCCCGACTAACAGCACCCCCTAGGAGCTTCACACCTCCCTCTGGTCTCCCGATATCACTAGGAAATAAACCAGGCTTCACTTTTTCCCCATTGCACGATGGCCAAAAAATTTCACATTTCTTAATATTAAGCGTAAGCCCTAGATTTGGCCCCTCAGCTCAGATAATATCAAAAGCCTTAGCCACTTCCCTGGTCTCTCCCATAATAGTGCCATCATCGAGGTACCAAGCATGAAACGGGAGAGAGCATCACTCTTCTATCCGACGGACCAACGGGTGTAGAACAAGAGCAAAGAGAAGGGGCCCCAATGGGTCTCCCTGTTGGACCTCAGTGGAGGCCCCAATACAAGAATCCCCCACATAAAGCCTAGCAGGTTGGGCGTATATGAACTGAACCCAAGGGTAGATGGATGGGCATCGGACGCTCACTTCCTGCAGGAGAATCGTCCTGTCAACCAAGTTGAAGGCGTTCGAAAAGTCGACCGTGAGCATGGCCAGGGATCCGTCACCGTGAAACGCATTCAAAAACCTATTCGCACTGTGGAGAATAGCCTCTGCCCCATTGGGAACCCCCACCCCAAATTGATAATCACCTAAGTATGCCGCCATCTCTTTCCCAACCTTACGCATCGCGACTTTAGAGACTAACCTTCTTGTTGGATCAGTTTGCTCTTTTGCTAAGTAAGAACTTGCTATCTTGACACTTAAGTGTTTAGCAAGCCCTTGTATATCAGATTATAAGCACAGCGGAATGTATAAGTTAAAGCAACACTTTTTATACTAAGGAAGAGTTATTACTCCCCTAGATGATTGAAACTAATAATGACAAGTATTTATTATGAATCCAAGCAGTAAATGAGAATTAGATACTTAGACAGATTCACAATAAATACTGAAATGGAATAGAACAGTGAAAGTGTTTGAAGGATTTTTCTATTAAAATCAATGTCTAAAATAGAAGGTTGAAGCCTCCTATTTATAGACGTTTACATACATGTATCTTGCCCAAAAAGCAAGTACAGAAACATCAGAAACAAGTTGCACAAGTTGCAACATTGAAACTAACAAATACAGCTAAAAGTAATAATAAACAATAAAACTACTGATGCAAAAGGCGGTGGAAAATATCTGATGCTAAGTGCTGATGAATGACAAACTACTGATGAGTAGTTTGTCTTCAGTACTTCTGAAGTGAACTTGTCTGGTTTGGACTTCAGAACTTCTGATGAAGTTTCTTCTTCAGCACTTCTCATATCTTCTCTTCAGCAGTTTCTTGTTTTCTTTTCAGTACTTCTATACTTAGCCAAAATGACAGAAGTGAATTAGACTAAGGTTTCCAAAAGTGGTTTCACCAATCCTCTTTGTCCTAACAATCTCCCCTGGATTGATGAAGCCAAAACCTTACTAATTCCTTATGTTTTTCTTCTGTCTTGAACAATCTTCCATATCTCTTTGTACATGGTGTTCTTGAGCTGGTTCAACTGTCCATCAGATAGAGATCCTCTCTGTGGTTCCAGATGTTGAATTGTGAGCAGGTCTTGTGTTGACAGTTTCTTTAGATCACTGATCTTCTTGTAAGCCCTGCTTGAGAGGTCTCTTCTTGTCAACAATACTGAGTTGTTATCAGTAAGTGACCATCTGATGATAGGTATCTTTGACTTGTTAAAGTCAGAAGAATAGGGAACCAGACTTGTCCCTTGGGTTGATGGTCCTGAGTGTTGGATGCTTTCAGTTTCAGTTAACCTCAGGTGGGAGTCTCTTCCTTGTTGTTGTTGCATATCAGGCATCTGAACAGTTGGGAGATGGTGTTCAGTCACTACCTTGGTATGCATCTTTTCTTTGATGGTCTTTTGTATTTGGTAGGCAAAAGTGGAAGGATCCCTGAATTGTGTTAACAGAGGTTTCTCCTCAATGTCAAAATCTGAATGGACTATTGAACTTCCTTCAAGTAGTACCATTTTGAAGTCAGTTTTGACATTGTCCTCTGCTTTCTTTCTTTGAGTAGCAGGCCTTCTTGTTGATACACCAGAAGTTCTAACTACTGATCTTGAAGGATCAGCAGTTTGAAACTTCTCTGGATTTGCAGCCTTGGCAGCCATGTATTTTCTGTAAGTATCCATCAGTCTTTCTTCTTTCCATCTGGATACTGAGGCTTTTGAACCATAGCCCTCTGCTACTAATTCTTCTATTATCTGGGCTCTCTTGGCCTTTCCTTCTTTGCTTGTGGCCAGTTTGTCTGCAAGCAGTTGTGCCCTTCTTGTCAGCTCTTGCACAGAGAGTCCTTTGAGTGTATAGGCTTTAGTTTTGCTGTTCTTGGTAATGTAAGACATCAGTTGTTGTCTTTTGTCTTCTTCAGCAACATAGTCTATTTCAGCCTGTCTCTCCAGTTCAGCTTGATAAGCCTGGAGCTTCTCTTCAAACTCTAGATCATCCCTTTGTTCCAGACTTTTCCAAATCTGGTCTTCCTTGGCTTTTTGTTGAACTGCCTTTAACCTCTGCTCAAGAAGTTCAGTTGATTGAGAGATTGGAGCAGGGGTTAGGACAGTCATGGTAGTGGTTGTTGTAGGCCTTGGAGGAGCAGAAGTTGGTTTGATTTGTTCAGTGGATCTGGAAGGTTCAGTGGGTTGAGGTTTGGAAGTGTTAACCTCTGATGGGTTGACAACAGCTGATGGTTTGTCAACTACTGAAGGATTGTCTTCAGTACTTTCTGATTCTTCTTCAGAACTTTTGCCATCAGAAGTTTCTTTATTATGCCTTAGGGATTCTTCAGAGGTTTGGGTCTCATCTTCTTTTCTGTGGCTTCAATCTCTTCCACTGAGACACCAAACTGTTTGGCCAGTTTTTCTTTCCTGGCTTGATCTTTCTTATCTCTTTCAAGGATGGCCACTCTTGCCCTTATCCTGGCTTGGAATGACTCCTTAGGTTCCCTGATTTTCTCCCCCTTTTTGGATTCATCAAGTTTAAGTTTTGAGGTTGAAGGTTGGGAGAATTGTCCTTGAAGATGAGCAATCTGTTTGCTGTTGAATTCTATCTTGTTGGACAGATCATTCATCTTTGTCTTGATCACTCCAAATTGATTCTTGATAGACAGCTCCAAGTTAGCTGTGTATGTTTGGAAGTGATTCCTGATGAGAGTGTTCATGATGTGGTACAGGGGACCCTCTGGGCTGCATAGCTGGTTCAGGTCTATGCTTGTTTGCCCAGGGAATTGGGTAGGCATTTGTTGTGAAGGGTGTGTTTTTGGGAGATCCTCATGTTGTACAGAGGATGCCACTCTAGGGGTTTTAGGGATTGAGTGGGCTTTAACCTGTGCAGGGGTGACTGGCTTCTTGAGCCTGGATACCCCTGAAACAGGACCTTCAGAAAGTGCCGTCAATTCAGTAGTTTGTGTTTTTGAGAAATCATCCAAATTAATGGAATCATCTGAATCCCTGATGTTGTCCTCATTGAGGACTGTCTCAGTTAAATCATGAGCTGAGCCCAACTCAGTTCTCTCATGAACCTCTTGTTCTTGGTTCTGAGGATTTCCTACTTCAGGCATTAAGCCTTCATCAGTAGTTGCCACATCTGAGGTCTTAGCTATGTTACTTCTATCCTCAGATCCACCACTGGGTGATAACTGAGTAGTAGCAGCCTCAGATGCCCCAAGAATCTCTAAAATTGGGCTTAAAGACTCTGGTCCACCCTCATCTCTTGGGATAGGGCTAGAGATGTCCACATCCATGTCTGATGTTGTGGTTATGTCCCCTATTTGTTGTGGTTGTAGGGGACTGACATAATCAGATGGGACTTTCTCTTTGAGCCCAGAGAGAAGTTTGGCAATTTCTATTGCCTCTGGTTCAGAAATTTATGGGGTTGGTTCAGTAGTTTGGGCAATAGGTGAATTTGGTTGGTCAGCAGTTTCAAAAGAAGAGTGAGTTTCAATAGTTTTTCTAAGTCTTTTTCTTTTGAATAAGATGGTTATTGGTGCTCTTGGTGGGGTTTGAGATGGATGAGACTGAGAGGGTGTTTCAGTCTCACCTATTTGAAGAGCAGACTGCTCATGAGCATGTTCAGGCATCTCAACCTCCTGAATAGCTTTTCTTTTGGGTTGGTGGGTTTTTGTCTTTGTTGGCTTGGGCTTTTTGGCTTTTGGTGGTGTTAGTTTGGAAGATGTGGGCTTCAGGGGGACTTGTTGTTGTTCTCCCTGATCATCTTCTGGCCAGGAAGCCGGTTTGTTATGCCTAGAGTATGCTTGTGAGGTTAATGGATTTAAAGTTGAAACTTTTCCCACAAGCACCTCATTACCCAGTTCCCCTATTATGCATTGCATAATGAACCTTGGGTACAACAAAAACTTTTTCTTGGTATTATTATGATGTAACACCATCTCATTGAAAAATAGTTTCGATGCCCTGAATTTAGTTTCATTCACAATGGAATGAAATATTGGTTGAAAAGTGGAGGGCATCTGGTCATAAGACCCTGTTTTAGGACTCAAACACATAATAATATAATGAAACAAAAGCTTGTATTTTGGTTCAAAATATTTTTTGAAGATTGTAGCATGGGAGAGAGTACCTTAATAACCACACTCTGTCATGGTTAGGTGAATATCAGAATTAGCAACATGGTCAGGGGCAGTTACATCATCCAGACCCAGTCTTGTTGCCAGTGTGGCCGGTGTGATGGTCAGTGGTTTCCCTTTTATTCTTGAGTTGAGGGAAATGACTTCATCATCCGCCGTCACCGTCTCAGCATTTGCCCAGTACTCATTCAGAGTTTCAGTGTGAATTGGTGGGTTTATTGTGAGAGCAGTAAAATATTGGGATTTTACGACAAGATCAATGATCTCATCGTATTGGGACCAGCCTTCTTGTTTTTCAAGAAAGGCTCTTTGATTGTGTCCCTGCTTTAGAACGAGAGCCATGTGGTTTGGGTTTTGATCGAACAGTTGATTTGCAGGTTTAGGTTATTGAGAGAGTTTTTGAGAGAGAAAGAGGGATATTTTTGAGTTTGAAAGGATAAGTGTTGAGAAAAGGTATTTATCAGAAGTTTTAACCGCTTGAATCTTCTTTATTAGAAGTTTATAAACCGCCTTTGGTTAAAAATCTTTTTATCAGAAGTTTTAAACTGATTAGGTCAAACCTCTGATGATGGGAAAAGTCAGATTTGCCCTTTTGACTAAACTGCTGATGAAGGATTACTTCATCAGTAGTTCCCATTTCCTCTTCAGTAGTTTTAACAGCTGATGAGAAATGTTTTTATAAATACTTTTATTCATAACTTCTGAAGGTTATTTTATCAGAAGTTACACACTTTTCAGAAATTATCCCTATACTGATGTTTTGTTCATCAGTAGTTTCTCTCTTTTCAGAAGTTTTGTTTCAGACTTTTTGTCTGTTTTGTAAGAGAGAAAAAAAAATGAAAATTTGCAAAATAATAAAATAAACACTTACAAATTTAGCATCCCAAGCATGGATACTAACTTCTGAAATGTTGATGTGTCAAGGGGTTTTGTGAAGATGTCAGCTATTTGATTAGCTGTTGCTACATGCTTCACCTCAATCTTGCCTTTTTCATAGCAATCTCTTATGAAATGGTACCTGATCTCAATATGTTTTGTTTTTGAGAACTGTACTGGATTTTGAATGATGCTAATGGCAGATTTGCTGTCTACAAACAAAGGTGTCTTGGTCTCTTTGATTCCATAATCAAGAAGTTGATATTGGAGCCATTGTATCTGTGATGTACAACTTGCAGCTGCAATGTATTCAGCTTCAGCAGTTGAAGTTGCAACAGATGTTTGCTTCTTTGATTGCCATGACACTAGACAGTTACCCAGGAATTGACAACCACCAGATGTTGACTTTCTTGTCATCTTACACCCTGCATAGTCACTATCTGAAAAAGCTGATAACTTGGTATTGCTTGAAACAGGATACCAAATTCCAAGTGTTGGAGTTCCTTTCAGATATCTGAAAATTCTTTTGACTGCTATAAGGTGTGATTCCCTTGGTGCTGATTGATATCTAGCACAGACACATGTTGAAAACATAATATCTGGTCTAGAAGCAGTTAGATATAAAAGGGAACCTATCATGCATCTGTACATGGTTTGATCAACCTGTTTTCCTTGATCATCAGGTTCAACTTGTGTGATTGGTGTCGTGGGAGTGGAACATGATTTACAGTCTTTTAAAGAAAATTTGTTTAATAATTCTTTAACATATTTTGATTGATGTATAAAAGTTCCATTTGTTTGTTGCTTGATCTGCAGTCCCAGAAAGTACTGCAGTTCTCCCATGGTACTCATCTCAAATTTTGATTGCATGAGTTTCTTAAAATCATCACACAGTTTTGAGTTTGTTGAACCAAAAATGATATCATCAACATAAATTTGAACAAGTAAGACATGATTTCCAACATGTTTAATGAAAAGAGTTTAATCAATGGCACCTCTTGTAAAGTTATTTTTGAGTAAAAAGGTGGAGAGTGTATCATACCAGGCTCTTGGAGCCTGTTTGAGCCCATAAAGAGCTTTGTCCAGTCTGTACACCCACTCAGGATGAGAAGGATCCTCAAACCCAGGTGGCTGACAGACATACACCTCCTCTTATACAAAAATGCACTTTTCACATCCATTTGATAAACTTTAATTTTGTTGGAAATGGCATAGGCCAGAAATAACCTGATGGCCTCAAGCCTTGCAACTGGAGCAAAGGTTTCATCATAGTCAATTCCCTCTTCTTGAGAGTACCCTTGAACTACCAGTCTTGCCTTGTTCTTGATTATCATACCAGCTTCATCTTGTTTGTTCCTGAAAACCCATCTTGTGCCAATTGGTTGCTTGTTTGGAGGTAAGGGACAGATTTCCCAGACCTGTTGCTTGTTGAACTGAAGTAGTTCATCTTGCATAGCTTGCACCCAATTATTGTCTTTGAGGGCTTCCTGGTACTTCTTTGGTTCCAACTGAGAAATAAAGGCTGAAAATAGGCAAAAGTTGGAGAGCTGGTTTCTGGTAAGAACACCTGAAGCTATATCACCCATGATTTGATCAAGTGGATGATCTCTGTGTTCAATCAGTTGTTGTAAACCACTGACAGGTGTAGGTGGCTCTTGTTCTTCAAACAAACTACTGAGGTCTATAATATCTGGTTCAGCAGTTTTAGTGTCTTCAGTAGTTGCAGGTGCTGAAGCAGATGTTTGAGTTTGGCCTTCAGTATTTGTTGGATCAGAAGTTTGTGAAACTTCTGATGGTGTTGAAGTTGACTTAATGACTGTTTGAGGAGTCCATGGTGTAGGATCCTCATCTTCAAACCTTTGATCACCATAATAAGTAGGTTTGGAAGGAGTAACAGTCTTTTCAGGTCCAAAGTGGAAGTTGTCAAGGTCAAAGAGTTCAGCAGGATGTGTTGGAATAAGAGTGTGTTTTGACTCATTGAACTTGACATTCAATGTTTCTTCTACTATCCTGGTGTGAGAATTAAAAACCTTGTAGGCTTTTCTAGTTGAAGAGTAACCAAGAAAGTAACCTGAGTCAACTTTGGCAGCAAACTTTGAAATAGATTCCTTGATGTTCAAGATGAAACATTGACACCCAAAAGCCCTGAAAAAGGAGATAAGGGGCTTCATGCCATGAAGAACTTCATAGGCAGTCTTGGAATGTCTCTTGACCACAAGAACTCTATTCTGAACATAACATGATGTGTTAACTGCTTCTGCCCAAAAGTACAAGGGCAGTCCAGAATCAGCTAACATTGTTCTTGCTCCTTCTATTAATGTTCTGTTCTTCCTTTCTACCACACCATTTTGTTCAGGAGTTCTGGGAACACTGTATTGTCTAATAATCCCTTTAGACAAACAGAATTCATCCAGAGTTTTGTTCCTGAACTATGTCCCATTATCACTTCTAATGGTTTTGACAGATAGAGAATATTGTTTCTCTACTTGTAGAATGAAGAACTTGATGATTTCAGCAGCCTCATCCTTGGAGAATAAGAAGAATACCCATGTGAATCTTGAGTAGTCATCAATGATGACTAAGCAGTACTTCTTCTTACCAAGGCTCATAATCTTGACAGGTCCAAATAAGTCCATATGGAGTAGTTGAAGACATGCAGTTGTTTTTGATTCTTCAATAGACTTATAGGAGGACTTATGCTGTTTTCCCTTTAAACAGGATACACAGTGTTCTTGACACTGGTATACTTTCAAGGGTAGACCTCTGACCAAGCCCATTTTTGTGACTTTATTTATGGTTTTAAAGTTCACATGGCCAAGTCTCCTGTGCCAGAGATCTGTTTCTAAAGTTGATGCCCTTGAGAAGAAACAGGCAGTGTTGTTCAATACTTTGTCTTTCTCAATGTCCACTGCATAGACATTGCCACATCTTTTGGCAATCAGCAAAGTATGATCTTCAATAATCTTCTCTATCAACTTCTGGCCTTCTGGTGAGATGATCTTGCATGCTGTCTTTGTTGTAAAGGAAGAATATCCTTTATCACACATTTGTGACACACTCAGCAAGTTGTATTCAAGGTTTTCCACCAGATTGACCTTGTCAAACTGTATTTTGCCAGAGGAGACATTGCCATGTCCTAGCACATATCCCTTAGCATTGTTCCCAAAGGATACAGATCCTTCTCTTTGGCTGATAAAGTTGTTTATCAGGTATCTGCATCCAGTCATGTGCATAGAGCCTCCACTATCAACATACCATATGCTGTTTAAGCCCTTGGAAACTCTCTGCACAAGATAGCAAATTAGTTAGATCTAGGAACCCAAGCCTGTTTGGCTTTGGGTTTGCTCTTGAGAACAGTTACAGTTTGTTTTTGACCAGGTTGAGAAATCCATGTCTTTTTGGCAATGGATTTTTCATTAAGAACCATGGTGGTATCCTTTTCAGGACCACCATCAACCTTGGTCATCAGTAGTTGTACCATGTTCATTAGATTTTGTATCTCAGCAGTTTGTGAAACTGCTGATGATTCAGGTCTAACTACTGACAAAGAATTTTGAGAAAAAGATTTTAGTTGAGATTTTATCTTTTTCTGAGAAAAGGTGTTTTCAGGTTGTTGTTTCTTGGGTTTAAAGATTCTTTCATAATCATTTCTGATTTGATTTCCCACAACCTGTTGTTTAATTTTTTGATTGAACTGAATTCCTTTTCTATATCTACAAAATTCAGTTTTGTGGTTGAACAGACCACAAATTTCACACTCCTTTGCCTTTTGTTTTTGATCTAAAGGCAAATTTCTGACATTTGTGTAAAGATTTTGCTCATCAGTAGTTTTCAGGATCTCAACTCCTGATGTAGATGAAACTACTGATGGCTTGATGTCAGATTTTGTTAATACTTCTGAAGTACTTTCTTTGAAAATACCAGGATTTCTGTTTAGAATGTTTTCATGGAAAGATGTGCAGTCTTCCCCTTCAGAAGTTTCATTTGAAACAATTTTTCTCCATCTTCAGTAGTTTTGGGAGAGAAATCTGTTGGTGTTTCAACATGATGGTACCCTATGCCAAACTTAACATTTGAAGCACTTTGTTTGTTTAGCAATAATTGATACCCCTTACAAGATTCCACCCATTTTTCACATGTGATCCTGGTGTCAGCAAGCTCTTGTCTGACATCTCCCAGGTCATTTAGCATGATTTTAATTTGTGCTTGGGTTTCAATAGCTGAGTCAGTTAATTTAGAAACTTCTTTTGTTTTAGCACACAGTTTTCTTTCTAAATCACATTTTATCTGTGTGTATTTTCTTTCTAAATCATTGGCTTTACCTTGTAAGTGCACATTTGTCTCTCTTATGAGAGCAAAAGTTTCTTTGCAAGAATTTGAGCAAAGTTTTGTCAAAGATTCTTTTGATACCTGTGACAATGCAGATTTTGAAGTACAGCCTTCAAATGCCATTAAGGCAAAGTTCTTTCTGCCATTGTCTGGTTCTCCCCAGTTGATGTCAAACACCTTGTTGTCTGCATCAGGATTGCACTCTGTGGTGTCAAAAGGGAGACTGCTCCAGTCAACATACCCTGAGGTGAAAAGACTTTGTTGAGAGGGTTGTTGAGGCTGTGGAGGATGTTGAGCAGCTGGAAAGGGAGGGATTGATTGTTGGCTCTGCATCTGTTGAGCAGGCATTTGAACATATTGTACTTGTGGCATGTATTGCTGTTGAGGAGCTTGTGCCTGTACAAAATGAGCACTCCCTTGAGTTCCATTATTCCTATTATAATTGGGGTTATAGTTATTTCCAGATTGTGATTGGTTAAAGCTAGAGCTTCTACACTCTCTAGCAAAGTGTCCCAACTTTTGACACTTGTGACATCTCAGTTTAGATTTGTCAAAACCAATTTTTGTATTACTGGTCAATCCTGGAAATTTCCTTCCTGACCTTTTATAAAACTTGTTAGTTTTAATGCTTAGCATGGCCAGTTGGTGTAAAATGTCCATTTCTTCTAAGTCATCACTGCCTAAAGTTTTTCAAATCATCCATGATAAAACATAGATTATCAGCAGTTTGACTTTGGTCATTATTGTAATAACCTGGGAAAGATCTTTCTGATGAGATCCCAGTTGTTATGTCAATGTTGTCATAAGATCCATAGGAACAAGTTGGTGAGTCTTGTCCCAAAAGTGCTGTACTACCTGGAAGGTAGTCATCAGCAGTTTTACCAGATGATTGCAATTTCTTCTTTTGATCAATTTCTCTCTCAAAAGTAAGTAATCTCCCATGGAGTTTTGTAAGAGTGAGGGAGCTAAAATCTGGTGAGGATCTTAAAACAATGGAGTATGTTTCCCATTTGTCTGGTAAAGACCTTAAAAATCTATGTAGCATAGATACTGTTGTATAGGTCTGACCATTTAACTTTAGCTCAGATATTAATGAGGAGAAACTTTCAAATTGTTGAGTCAAAGTTTCCCTATTAATATGAGCAAATGTCTCATATTGTTGAGCTAAAATCTCTCTGGTGTTGGCAATCACCTCTTCAGTTCCTCCAAACTGTTCTTTAAGACAATCCCAGAGTTCTTTGGCACTTTCACAATGTAAAAGGCCAGAGTATATCTCATTTGGGAGAGCCATTGCCAACATAGAGAATGCTTTTGCATCTAGCTCAAGTTTTAGGAAATCATCATCTGTATATTCTTTTGGGTCCTTAGGGACCTTAACATTAGTTTCAAGATTGACATTTACTGGTTTGTGAGGACCATATATCACAGATCTCCAACAACCTGTGTTGGTTTGTGACAAGGTATGTGCCATTCTCTTTTGCCATATGTTGTATTCATTTCTTACAAGCATGGCAGGTTTAGTGGCAGAACCAGTATTATGTGGATCCATTTTAAAGAGTATTGATTTGTCAGATGACTCTTTTAAGTGATGGATGTTGATAAAAAGTGAACTTTTGATCTTTTTATTGAGTATCAATAAGAGCTTTGTGTCTGATTCTCAATTTGTTAGATTGATATGTGATCAGATAAACCAACGCTCTGATACCAATTGCTGGATCAGTATGCTCTTTTGCTAAGTAAGAACTTGCTATCTTGACACTTAAGTGTTTAGCAAGCCCTTGTATATCAGATTATAAGCACAGCGGAATGTATAAGTTAAAGCAACACTTTTTATACTAAGGAAGAGTTATTACTCCCCCTAGATGATTGAAACTAATAATGACAAGTATTTATTATGAATCCAAGCAGTAAATGAGAATTAGATACTTAGACAGATTCACAATAAATACTGAAATGGAATAGAACAGTGAAAGTGTTTGAAGGATTTTTCTATTAAAATCAATGTCTAAAATAGAAGGTTGAAGCCTCCTATTTATAGACGTTTACATACATGTATCTTGCCCAAAAAGCAAGTACAGAAACATCAGAAACAAGTTGCACAAGTTGCAACATTGAAACTAACAAATACAGCTAAAAGTAATAATAAACAATAAAACTACTGATGCAAAAGGCGGTGGAAAATATCTGATGCTAAGTGCTGATGAATGACAAACTACTGATGAGTAGTTTGTCTTCAGTACTTCTGAAGTGAACTTGTCTGGTTTGGACTTCAGAACTTCTGATGAAGTTTCTTCTTCAGCACTTCTCATATCTTCTCTTCAGCAGTTTCTTGTTTTCTTTTCAGTACTTCTATACTTAGCCAAAATGACAGAAGTGAATTAGACTAAGGTTTCCAAAAGTGGTTTCACCAATCCTCTTTGTCCTAACACTTCTCCAAATGGCCCCAACAGCAATAGGCCTAATTCCGTTATCGGGCTTAAGTAATGGAGTTAAGGGGGCAGATGCGATAAACTCCGCAAGAACTTTTGGGCAGAGCCCCCCTAACAAAGTGTTAACCATTTCAGTGATCGCCAAAAGTAAATCAGAGGGTGGCGAGGCCCCTTGTCCACAAAGGGCAGCTAAAATATGTTGAGCTCTGAGGCCGTCCCTCCCACACGAAGTCCCTTTAGGGAAGGATTTAATACTCCCTAACACACAATCAGGATCAACCTGAAGGGCATCCTCAGATGGCAAGGCATTAGGCAATGTAGGGGGTTCAGTGATGGGGTGTTTATCGATCAAGGCCTTCAAGGTGGAATCCCTAACTGGAGCAACCCCAGAGGAACATAAAACCTTAATTGCGGCCGTGAAATGGCCATCGGCAACCTTCCGCAGACACTGCTTTATATTGGCCCTGTTATCTGAGTCAGGTTGGGCGCTGGACGCCCTAACTAACCCTTCATCGGTTTGGTTAAGAAGTTGGAGGACGAGTTGCTCCATCCCGGCCCCGTCTTTCCAAATAGCTAAAGCCCGCATGATACTGCTGCACTGTAAGGACTTGCGGTTCCCAGACCGCCGCTCTTGCCTAGAGGACGGTCGTATAACACGCAGGGTGCAACGAGGCAACAACAACAACTTAACCCAAGCCTCAATAGATCCAGGGGCAGCCACGACTCTACGTAGGGTCACCGTTAACGCCTGGGCAAACGCCATCCGACAGGAAGACGGAATGCTTTTGACAGTCGCTATTGGCATAGCGAAAAGCTGTTCTAGAAGGCTAATATCTACAACTACCCTCCCACCGTGCTCATGATTAGGAACATTTTGGGATACCGGTGGGCAGGGCTTAGGGATCCCTACAATGAAGTCATCGGCAATATTGGTAGCCTGGGAGAACTTTACGACACCGTCTTCGTGATGACAACCCCTGCTGAGAGCATGCAGGGACATGCACCGTGCGCACAACCACTGATTAATACCCCTCAAGGCTCCCCCTAACTCCCCAAAAAGGTCTGGATCCTCAGAAATTGCCCTCCGCATAACATCCCTTCCATCATCCCACCCTAAATGGTCGCGTTTTAGGTGGGCAAGCAGCCGGGCACTGCTTGAAATACCAAATTTACACGAGTGAAAAAATTTAAAGGGGCACGGCTGTGTTGCATCAGCAATGCAAGGACCGGCCACAATATTAGAATGCTGACGACGCCTTCGAGAAGAAGGCATTGTTTCTGGCTGTGCACGTTTATAAACTGTGCAGCAATGGCGAGTGAGTCAAGAAACTTGGTTGAGCCGGATTGGGGGAGTTAAATGTATCATAATTTTAATTATTATTATTATAGGTGATGCTATTATCATTATCATTTTGTTAATATATAAATAATAAATATACCTATTATATAATAACAAATAGATACAGTAATTATTATTACTATTATAATAGATATAGATGGTATATAATATGTCTCTGAAGACAAACGATATGGTCGAACGAGAAAAAAACTCAGGGTCGAAGGAGGCAAACCAAACGATAGTGTCGAAGGAGAAAAACTCAGGGTCGAAGGAGGCAAACCACAACAGGGGTCAAATGGAGAACCATCACGATACGGTTGAAGGAGACACGTCGAACAAAGGAAGGAAAGGGTCGAATGGAGGAGATTAGTCGAAGGAAAGGGTCGAACGGAGAAGAAAGAGTTCGAATAGAGACGCAAGAGGTTGAATGGATTCCGGTTTCGATTTGAAATCCCAAAAATACCGTTAACGAACGGATCAGTGGGGGAAAAAGACGATATCAGGTTTACACATCATGAAGATTATGATGTTGTTAGGGAAGAGGATAGAATTTGGATTTGGATCTGGAAGAAGATCGTGTATCTGTTCTCGTGTCAATTCTAAGGTAAGCAATCGTGTAGAAGGTGGAATAATTAGGTTGAAATAGAAAATTAGGGATCTGTGAAATTAGATGGCTGATGATAAAATTAAGGAATCCGTGGTTGTCTGGTGGTTTGTGGATTGAAGGAAGAAAAGATTGAAGGGAAAGACGAAGGCAGGTGGCTGACCCTTTGTAATAATACAAACTGATTCCACTTGTAATTTTCAATTTGGGCAAGAAATTGGCTTCACATTTGGTTTCAGCACGTTGCTCCATCAGTTAATTGTGCCTTTCCTTGAGATTTTGATAATTTTTGTATTCTTGTATACAAAGTTGTAACAACTTCACAATAATCTCAAATTATAAAAGTATATAATAAAACTCGGAAAAAAAACTTAAATGGTACAAGTATCAAGAGTATCAATTGGCAATACACCAAGAAAATTGAAGATTTGTATTTGTTCGAACAAGTTAACGCTTGGGCTATCTTTATTTCATTGTTCGAACAAGAAAATTGAAGTCTAAGTCAACCACTCAGACTTCTATTTTTCTCTCTTTTTTTTTCTTCATAGTAGTTGCATTCAGACTACTTACTAAACAACCACAAATATATTAAGCACACATAATATTAATATCTAAAAACCATTCTAGTTAAAGCGTGGGCTTCGACAAGGCGACCCACTATCACCATTTCTCTTCACTATTGTGATGGAGGTGCTCATGTGATGATGACTAAAGTTGTGGCTGCGAGGACTTTCGTCGGTGTGAATCTGGCCAATAACGGTCCGACTGTATCCCACTTATTCTATGCGGACGATGCTCTATTTGTAGGGGGTGGTCCGAAAATAATGTGTTGAATCTCAACAGAATATTGTGGTGCGTTTCGATTGCTTCAGGCCTTAATATTAACCTTCTGAAAAGTAAGTTATATGGGGTTAATGTGGATGATGTTGCGGTGGAAGCTTTGGTGGGATTAATTAGATGTAAGCGAGGGACAATTCCATTTATTCATCTTAGGTTACCTGTGGGCGAGAACATGAAGAATATAAAGAGTTGGAAAGCGGTGGTGGATAAATTCCAAGCTAAATTATCCTCATGGAAGGCTTGATCGCTGTCATTTGCAGGAAGAACAGTGTTAATTAAAGTTGTCCTCGATTCGGTTTTGAACTATTATTTATCTCTTTTCAAGGCACCGGTAGTGGTGAATAAGGTTCTTGAGGGGCTGTGAAGAAGATTCCTTTGGGGTGGATGTAAGACCCTAACCCGTAATCACGTGATTAACGTCTAATCTTACGGGTTTTGACCTTACTTAAACCACTCCCGATTTAAAACTTAGACATTTAAGAAAACTTAAATTATCGTGATAAATACTTTTTGATTTCTACACTTTAACTATTACAACATATGATGAGATTTCGCAATTTCACGGGAGACTCTTGAATTCTATTGCGGAAGCTTGATGAGTGTTCGGGCGTGTTCGGTTCTTCTCGTGACTTGATCCTTGCTCCGAGACGTCCACCAAATGTTTACCTAGCACCACCACACAAAGAATGGTTAGTGGGTTGTCAATAATGCAATTAAACTAGTATGAGAGACGTTACACGTCTAAACGGAACGAACCAGGCCGAACGGCCCTTATTTAGGGGAACAAACTGCTGCGACTTTTGCGCAGCAGCTGTTCGGATCGCTATTACCCCTAATAAAACCCAAAATCTGACTTCGACTTTCAAATAAGAATTGTTCTACGCTCCGAGAGCTTTCCAGGCATATAAAGAACGTCTCCTAACGATTTTTCTACGATTTTATATGAAATTTTGAAAATCAGGTTGTCAGGCTGTCAATCCGCGCGGCCGGTCGCTCAAACCGAGCGGCCGGTCGCTTTGACGCTGACATTTCTGAGCCCTCTGTAAAGGCCGCGTGGCCGGTCACTCAGCCCGACCGGCCGGTCATTGCTTCTGTTGCTTGTTTGGTAATTTTTAAGCATGAGAATCATATCGCAACTACATTTGATGATTCCCTAAGCCTAAGTAATGACTTGCCGACTAAGTAAACCTTTGTTTGACTGAAATTATGGTCCGTTTTGTCGCCATGATCCGGTTCTTAGTTTTGAATGTTTATGGCGACTTTTACCCAATTTGACCCATTTAGACATTTAACTTATCCAAAACACCGTTTGACCATGCGCAATGCATCTAGTTTATGTTGTCAAGTCATTATACACTTGATCAACTAAAGTGTTTGTCCGATTTGTTCATTATGATTCCGATTATTAGATTTATCCTTTAGTAAATCTTTATAAATTCCCAAAATGCCCCTCCTAGCCAAGTCTTTTGATTTAGCCATTCTTGGCGACACTTCTTGATTGAAATCCATTGTTTTTGATTCAATGACCTGTTTAAAAACTTCCAAGTCCTTACGGACTTACATTTTCACTGTTTCATATGATTGTTCTCAATTCGATCAATTCTAAGCACATTAGCGCGCATTAGACATAGTTTTGAAAATAACTTACCTAATTGGCACTCACACTTTATGTGGGTTGCTTTAGCACCCAAATTGCTTCGCCCAAAGGCGTTTATTTAACTACGGACTTACCGGGTGGCATTGACCCATGACTTGCACCCATTATGATTTCTTAGGCATCGAGTGCCCATCTTCTTATTGATCTCCTGCATACATTCTAGATTGACCCGTTAGTCTGTCGGGACTCAATGGTGATCATTCACCATTTGACATTAAGTCTTGCGGTTCATAATCCTATGATAATCCAACTTTAACTATAGGCAAGTGGCAACCCCACTTGACCCATTTACCCATATTGCATATCTTCCTTATTCACGCGATTATTTTCCTTATCAAAACTTGAGTTTAGATTCTTGATTACCACATAGTTTTGTCTATTGACCCAATTGATGATTTCCATCATTTGATCAACACACTTTGATTCGTTTATTACCATAAATCTTGTTTTAACATGTATACGCATAAATCGCCCATTTAATAGGTTTCACCCCTTGGGGGTCATACCTTCTTCCCATATCAAAATTTAAAACCAAGGTATACGACACTTGACCCATGTTCACAGTATAGTAGTGTAAGTAAACTTACCTCGCATCCGTTCCTGTTTCCATAAGTATCCGACTTGCATTCGTTTGACCCATTTGCATCCCTAGTTCTTGTACCTAACTTAGGAACATGTCAAACTTGATTATTAGAATACATAACATGGAATTAGTTCACTATCCATAAATCATGTATTCATTACCCAATTATAGCTAAATCCATAGCCATTTTCTTACATAGAATATGCAATTAACTTGGCTTATTACAAACCAATATCATATACGATTGATAGCTCTTACATGATTCTAACTTCTTAGTTTCACTAGTGTTCACCAAATTGGCATTTAATCAAACACGTGGTGTGCACCCACCAATTTGTTTAGTTTCAAAGCTCAAGATTAGCCAAAGCATAACCATTTGTCTAATCATCATCATATTACATTATTTAAACCACTTTGCCTAAATTTCTCATATTAACAACTGCTAAGAGTCACAAAGATTACTAGATATAAGTTGATTCAACCTAGAGGTTAAACCCCAAAATTCTACACATATACATAAGCATATGATCAAAATCAAATACACATATTAGTGTGATTTGTAACCGGATTATACATGTTTAAGGCTCCCCAAGACTAGGGTATCCTATATTAACCATCAATTCCACGTTTTTATCAAAACCCTAAATTTTCATAAGAATCAAAAACGAATATAACATCAATTTCTACCAAATAAAAGGTACCTTGATGTTCTATAGGCCTTAGATAACCCGTATCTTGCTAATGCACTGAAAAGCCCCTTGATTTGGCTTGGATTCAAGCATGTTCTTGTGTTTAGGGTTTGAGTCTTGAAGGAGATGTGATCTCCTGATCATAACTCACGACACACACACACACACCAAGTGTGTGTTTTTTATTGTTTTATTATTATTAATAAAACTCACTTTGTCATTTGGCAACAATGGTCCCTCAAGTTATCCCACTGTCATTTTTGTATAAAAATTAACTCATAAGCTAGTTTCAAACACCTTTTATTAATTTATAAACATAATATTATTAACTAGGTTATTTCCATATTAGAATATAACCCATATTATTATCCTCTAAGTCTCGTGTTATTATATTGTTAATCACGCCTAATGGCGTAGTTAGGCGAACGAATGGTTTTGGGGTGTTACAAGTCTACCCCCCTTAAGGATGTTTCGTCCTCGAAACCTTTCTTGTGTTGTTGCTTTGGTTACACCAAAGAACCTTAGTGTCTCTCATCAATTTTGAGCACCGCTCAATCCCTTGACATTCTATAGTCTAACGAGTAGTACTATATATTTATTGTTTGTATCCCTTTACTCGGCTTTCTAACTTTTATTATATGGAAGCCTTAGCTTTCATAATATGACTTGAGTCATTCTATTATTTCGGTTAACAAGGGGCAATATCTACATACTTACCCCCTACCTGACATCTTAGCTACTTATGTTCTCATAGGTCTTCTCTAGATCCGTAGACTATCCTTGTCTACTATTATCCCGAATGATGTAATGTTTAAGGTCATGCACCTTAGGGTATCTGTTGCAATACTCGATTGTAGCATGCATATGCATACATGTCTATGCGTCTATTTCTAACAAGTAATTTGTCTTGGTTTCCAAGACTAACCCGGCTTCTTAATATAGTCATTTTCAAGTTTCTTGGATTCATCCCCGAATCCAACCCTCGTTTCTTCTTGGTTTGCTATAATGTTATAAACAAACCTTGCTTTACACTAACATTTTCCTTTCTTTGGCTAATCCTTATTTTAAGAATTTGCCTTTTATTTGGTTTACCCAAGTTCCCGTTTTGCTAACTCGATTGGTGGTCATTGCCCCAACCGACCCGTTTAAAGACTTTTGAGTTTTAGATTTCAAATCGTTTATATATATTTAGAATGCTTAGTTTCTAAAAGTCCTCTTTCTGATTACCGATCTCAATATAAATCTAGGTTGGTTTTCTTTTCATAAAACCTGGTGTTGATTCGTCATTACAACGTATTGTATCGACTAATCTCTTATTATCACGGTTTGCATCAGATTGTAATAACTACATAATCCAACTGTTATCATAATTTGCTTTAAATTGTACCAACGATACAATCTAATGTTATTGCAGTTTACACTTTTTCATCCTTAACCCGTGGGTTGAAAGATTTACTGATTTATCACGGCCCCAATCCGTTGCTTTAGGTCATTAATCCCAAGATTCAGGACTTACCCGAATGTGATTATGACTCAACCCTTGATTAAGGTTCAAGTTCCTCTTTACGAATTTAACCTTCTATAAAAGTTTGAGTTTAATTATGACTTAACCTTGATTAAGGTTCAAGTTTATTTCCGAACTGAATCTATTTATGACTAAACCTTGATTAAGGTTCAACTCAAACTTTGTATCAACCCAGGATAACTCGTATTGTATATTGCTCGTTTTGCTAGCCCAACGTATAAGTTGGTGCCTCGCTCAAGGTCTTGCATGGTTCTCATCCCTGCCGTGTTAGACAGTGGACTACGTCCAAACGCTCCAGTTTGTTGTCCTCTTTGCTAGCCCAACGTATTCTAGCCGGTGCCTCGCTCAAGGTCTTGCATGGTTCGCATCCCTGCCGTGTTAGACAGTGGACTACGTCCAAACACTCCAGTTTGTTGTCCTCTTTGCTAGCCCAACGTATTCTAGCTGGTGCCTCGCTTAAGGTCATGCATGGTTGCATCCCTGCCGTGTTAGACAGTGGACTACGTCCAAAATCCCTCGTCACCTCACACTTACTATGCCTTTGTTACATAGGTTGTATATGTATCAATTGTAAGAAACCCATGGTATCATATGTTTAACAGTTACCTGGACAGGGTAAGCAATCCGCATATGGTACATATGGACTTGTTATAATTAGTACATCACATCCTATGTAAGCAAAGCTTCAGTTCATGCTTGTGTCCCTTGTTTTATTTGGTAAAACCCTTCCTTGATAAATTATTCAATGTTAGGTTTTTACCTTTATTCATTAAGAAAAAGCGATGTGTTTTCAATTTAATAAGCTTTGTGTGATCACACTCATTGGTATGATCACAACGCCTTTCTAAACATTAGTTTGGGATGATTACCCCCAACCCGGTCTCGATGTTCAAGTTAAGCTTGTGCATTGATCGTTCATTATCGTGAACTATGCACCTTTCACATTTTGCTTATTGCTTGCATATGCAATTACCACTCTTCAGGTGATAATTTCATACTAATGCACCTACTATGATTTCGAGCATGTACCTGTTTGATACTTGCTCCCGTGTTCCCTTTCGTTACTGATCCATTAGCTCGAGTCGTTACTTGACTTGGTCCTTAGTGAGCATGCTATCAGCCGTGCTCCCGAAACATCTACAACCTCGTTTGGTGAATCATTTGATCCTCTCTTGATCAAATAAGATGTTATCATCCCTGTCACATTTATAATTTCAATTAATTAGTAACATGACATTTCAGTATTAGTATGCATCACTGCAATAGTGATGTTAGAATTCTTGTTATACGAGATTTTTGTTGCCCGAATCAATCTTTTGGATAGGCCCCATGAGTACCTAACCATTTCCTTATCAAGCTTTTGAGATAGCGTGTATCTACACGATATCACTATTGATTACCTATAATAATTTCCGATCAAAACGGGTGTTTATTATAGGTATTACTTACCGGATTCCTCGATCAAGTCTCGAACCGAACACCCTTCAACACTTTGAGCGCACGGTTTGAGTCCAAGTATCTTTCCCGACACTCGGATCCCTCAAACCTATGGCTCTGATACCACTTGTAAGACCCTAACCCGTAATCACGTGATTAACGTCTAATCTTACGGGTTTTGACCTTACTTAAAACACTCCCGATTTAAAACTTAGACATTTAAGAAAACTTAAATTATCGTGATAAATACTTTTTGATTTCTACACTTTAACTATTACAACATATGATGAGATTTCGCAATTTCACGGGAGACTCTTGAATTCTATTGCGGAAGCTTGATGAGTGTTCGGGCGTGTTCGGTTCTTCTCGTGACTTGATCCTTGCTCCGGGACGTCCACCAAATGTTTACCTAGCACCACCACACAAAGAATGGTTAGTGGGTTGTCAATAATGCAATTAAACTAGTATGAGAGACGTTACACATCTAAACGGAACGAACCAGGCCGAACGGCCCTTATTCAGGGGAACAAACTGCTGCGACTTTTGCGTAGCAGCTGTTCGGGTCGCTTTTACCCCTAATAAAACCCAAAATCCGACTTCGACTTTCAAATAAGAATTGTTCTACGCTCCGAGAGCTTTCCAGGCATATAAAGAACGTCTCCTAACGATTTTTCTACGATTTTATATGAAATTTTGAAAATCAGGTTGTCAGGCTGTCAATCCGCGCAAACCGAGCGGACGGTCGCTTCGACGCTGACATTTCTGAGCCCTCTGTGAAGGCCGCGCGGCCGGTCACTCAGTCCGACCGGCCGGTCATTGCTTCTGTTGCTTGTTTGGTAATTTTTAAGCATGGGAATCATATCGCAACTGCATTTGATGATTCCCTAAGCCTAAGTAATGACTTGCCGACTAAGTAAACCTTTGTTTGACTGAAATTATGGTCCTGTTTATGTCGCCATGATCCGGTTCTTAGTTTTGAATGTTTATGGCGACTTTTACCCAATTTGACCCATTTAGACATTTAACTTATCCAAAACACTATTTGACCATGCGCAATACATCTAGTTTATGTTGTCAAGTCATTATACACTTGATCAACTAAAGTGTTTGTCCGATTTGTTCATTATGATTCCGATTATTAGATTTATCCTTTAGTAAATCTTTATAAATTCCCAAAATGCCCCTCCTAGCCAAATCTTTCGATTTAGCCATTCTTGGCGACACTTCTTGATTGAAATCCATTGTTTTTGATTCAATGACCTGTTTAAAAACTTCCAAGTCCTTACGGACTTAGATTTTCACTGTTTCATATGATTGTTCTCAATTTGATCAATTCTAAGCGCATTAGCGCGCATTAGACATAGTTTTGAAAATAACTTACCTAATTGGCACTCACACTTTATGTGGGTTGCTTTAGCACCCAAATTGCTTCGCCCAAAGGCGTTTATTTAACTACGGACTTACCGGGTGGCATTGACCCATGACTTGCACCCATTATGATTTCTTAGGCATCGAGTGCCCATCTTCCTATTGATCTCCTGCATACATTCTAGATTGACCCGTTAGTCTCTCGGGACTCAATGGTGATCATTCACCATTTGACATTAAGTCTTGCGGTTCATAATCCTATGATAATTAAACTTTAACTATAGGCAAGTGGCAACCCCACTTGACCCATTTACCCATATTGCATATCTTCCTTATTCACGCGATTGTTTTCCTTATCAAAACTTGAGTTTAGATTCTTGATTACCACATAGTTTTGTCTATTGACCCAATTGATGATTTCCATCATTTGATCAACACACTTTGATTCGTTTATTACCATAAATCTTGTTTTAACATGTATACGCATAAATCGCCCATTTAATAGGTTTCACCCCTTGGGGGTCATACCTTCTTCCCATATCAAAATTTAAAACCAAGGTATACAACACTTGACCCATGTTCATAGTATAGTAGTGTAAGTAAACTTACCTCGCATCCGTTCTTGTTTCCATAAGTATCCGACTTGCATTCGTTTGACCCGTTTGCATCCCTAGTTCTTGTACCTAACTTAGGAATATGTCAAACTTGATTATTAGAATACATAACATGGAATTAGTTCACTATCTATAAATCATGTATTCATTACCCAATTATAGCTAAATCCATAGCCATTTTCTTACATAGAATATGCAATTAACTTGGCTTATTACAAACCAATATCATATACGATTGATAGCTCTTACATGATTCTAACTTCTTAGTTTCACTAGTGTTCACCAAATTGGCATTTAATCAAACACGTGGTGTGCACCCACCAATTTGTTTAGTTTCAAAGCTCAAGATTAGCCAAAGCATAACCATTTGTCTAATCATCATCATATTACATTATTTAAACCACTTTGCCTAAATTTTTTCATATTAACAACTCCTAAGAGTCACAAAGATTACTAGATATAAGTTGATTCAATCTAGAGATTAAACCCCAAAATTCTACACATATACATAAGCATATGATCAAAATCAAATACACATATTAGTGTGATTTGTAACCGGATTATACATGTTTAAGGCTCCCCAAGACTAGGGTAACCTATATTAACCATCAATTCCACGTTTTTATCAAAACCCTAAATTTTTATAAGAATAAAAAACGAATATAACATCAATTTCTACCAAATAAAAGGTACCTTGATGTTCTATAGGCCTTAGATAACCCGTATCTTGCTAATGCACTGAAAAGCCCCTTGATTTGGCTTGGATTCAAGCATGTTCTTGTGTTTAGGGTTTGAGTCTTGAAGGAGATGTGATCTCCTGATCATAACTCACGACACACACACACACACCAAGTGTGTGTTTTTATTGTTTTATTATTATTAATAAAACTCACTTTGTCATTTGGCAACAATGGTCCCTCAAGTTATCCCACTGTCATTTTTGTATAAAAACTAACTCATAAGCTAGTTTTCAAACACCTTTTATTAATTTATAAACATAATATTATTAACTAGGTTATTTCCATGTTAGAATATAACCCATATTATTATCCTCTAAGTCTCGTGTTATTATATTGTTAATCACGCCTAATGGCGTAGTTAGGCGAACGAATGGTTTTGGGGTGTTACAGTGGAGGGTCACAATCATCGAAGAAAATAAAATGGGTAGCGTGGGAGAAGATACTAAAACCAAAGCGATGTGGGGTACTTGGTGTGGGTAGTATAGAAGACTTGAATTTGGGTCTTCTTGCTAAATGGTGGTGGAGATTCAAGAGTCACCCGGATCAACTATAGTGCAAGGTAGTAGCGGCGATTCATAGTGGAGGGAGAAGGTGCAAATTTTTACGGGTACGTGGAGTAATATAAGTGCAGTGCATAACGAGTTTGCAAAACGTGGGGTGTCATTAAAAGCAAGGTTCAAATGTGCGATTAGGAAAGGAGATACGACAAGTTTTTGGGCCGATTATTGATGTGGAAGTGGCTACCTTAAAGAAAGATTTACATAATTGTACGAGTTGAGGAAGAATAAAAAGGATCGTGTTAGTGAGTGCTATAATGTAACAGACAATGGGGTGGATTGGTGTCTAAGCTAGATCAGGCTGCATCTTAGTTGATCAAACTCTCGGTTTTGTTGAACAACCAGAAAATTACTAAATCGCAGGACATATGGAAATGGTGGGTAGATAACAGAGAGATTGACTTCTCAGTCAAAGAGGTTAGAAGGTCTTTTGTTTGTGCATCGACGAATGATGGTATGACTGGCTCATTTAAGTGGAACCAGTTTGCAACTCCTAAAGTTAATTGCTTTGTTTGGCGCGCAATGGAACATAATTCCCACGGCTGAAATGCTTGTTGCAAGGGAATATCGGTGGGGGACGGACTATGTAAAAGGTGTGGGATTGATACGGAATCGGTGGACCATATTTTTGTTGGATGCCTGTGGCTGGAGCGGCTTGGTGGTGCGTCGGAGAATGGTTAAAGTTGCGGATTCCAAATTCGGTTGAGTCGCTTGGACAATGGTCGCTTACTTAAACACACTTGGTGGGGAGAAAAGGAAGCAGAAGGCGATATATGCTATTGGATTGTTGACAATTTGGAAACTATGGTTGGGGAGAAATGATAAAATATTTAAAGACATTCAAATGGCAACATTAAGACTTATCGAGGAGATAAAGTGGAATCGTTTTGGTGGATGATCAAGAGAGCGAGAACACCGGATATGGAGCGCTGGTCAGATTTTACGGTTTTTGATAATGGGTAATATTGTAATGGGTTGGGTATGATGTTGTTTGGGTTGTATGGTATCTGGTTGTGGGCCGGCCCAGTTAGCATCTGGCTAATTGCTTTTGGGTGGTTGTATCATTGCTATCGCTTTCGGTGTTATGAATAAAGTGTTGCGTTTGATTGTTAAAAAAAAAAGTCTAAAAACATAACTTTGATGCCAACAAATGATCACTTGGATACCAAAGAGGATCCTTATGAAAGAATAAATAGACTTTCTTTTTGACAAAACTTGCTTAGTAGGAGATTCTTTCACAATCACAATCTTTAACTTGAAGTTTCATTTCTTATATTTTTCAATTAGTTATTTAAAGATACATCTTATCTATTGTAAAATGATATATATAAATACATACACAATGAAATGGACTTAAAACTATACTGTATTGTAAAACCCCAATCAGTTTCAAAAAACAATCATGAAACAGATTCTTCATAAATAAAACCTAGCTTGGGGTGTTTATACTGTTCGGTTTGAAACCAATTAAACTGAAAATCAAACCGAAACGAATTACAAATTCCGTTGGACATGAAGTTATGGAGCTGCAAAAGGGTCGTCAACCCATCTAATCTTGTTGGTGGATGAGGTGGTGGTTGTGGAAGCAGGGAAAAGATAGTTGATGGTTGATTTCACCATATTCATGCACTTGCGTTTACGGATACGGCTGAGGACCACTTGTTTGTCAAGAGTTCTGGTTGCCTTTGGGCGGTTCAAGTAGATGTGGCTGGTGACATGACCATCAACACTTGTGTCATCTTCTTGGTCTTCTATAAATATGTCATCTGAAACGTTAGAAGGTACGGTGATTTTGGAGTGAGTGAGAGACTGTTGTTGCTTTCTGGAAGATGCTCTTGACATGGTTACTTCAACACTAAATTAAAATGGGCTTCTTCTATGATGCTCTTCTACTACTATATATAGATGCAATGAACCCATCTTTTATGCTTATTTATTTGTTAATTATTAATTTAGTATTAGGCAAAACCCATCTTATTAGTAATGCAAGCGAATATTTATAGGCTCGGTCTATTCCCACCCCCCTCCTTCTATTTTCACCCCCCCAAGCGTCTCGCTTAGGCCTAAGCGAGGCGTTTGGAAGCTGAATTCGAGGAGGTCAGTACGAGGGGCAGAAAAAGCTGATTTTTAGACCTAAGCGTCTCGCTTAGGCCTAAGCGAGGCGCTTAGGATCAATTTTTTTTTTTTGGTCTTTTTAATTAGTTTTTTGTTTTTTTTAATATAATTATTATAAAAAATGTTTTTATAATAATGACTTGCATGAAAAGTAAGTGTGAAGATCAAGATCAAGAAGAACAGTACGGTCAAACTCCGGGGGTTGTGTTGTATGTATAAAATAGTGAATAATTGTAGTGTGTTCGGTGAATTTTGACTTGCTTGCATAGGAATCTTGACTGCTACAACATAACTTGCACCGCTTGAGATATGAGTTTAATTAGCTTAAATCTCTCTGATCCATGATATGAGAGCAATATAAAAAAATGTTTTTTTGACTTGACTTGCTTGCATGAAAAGGCAACATGGAATGAGATGATCTCGATTTTCGTACAAAGTAAAAGTCAGTTGTTATCGGAGAGATAGCTGTCAACGATCAAGGCAACATACTTGAAATCAATGGGAAGGTTAACAATTCCTGCTCATCTTGATGATATCTTCATCAATCTCCTTGATCTACGCATAAGTGTTAAAAGTATCAAGACTATGAAATTAGTAAAACAACTTTTCAGTTGTTATCAGACGAGGACTTGCCTGTGTTGCCGCATTTAATGAAATTTAACGCGCATACCGCATTCATTGTTATAGAGAGAGATGATATGAGAGCAATATAAAAAAATGTTTTTTTGACTTGACCTGCTTGCATGAAAAGTAATGATCAGGAACATTCCAAATAACCGTCCAATTTCAGCTAAGGAGGTATATGTACAATGATGTGGTTTCTTTTAGATAAGGAGGTATATGTACAACGATGAAGACAACCTGAAAGTGGATACCATGGATCAGAGAGATTCAAGCTAATTAAACTCATATTTTTTGGTGATTAACAGTCCAAATACCTGTAGCATCCTTGATTGCACCGGTAGAATTGGAATTGGAATTGGAATTAATGAGACAACTGTTCAGTTGTTATCCGAGAGATAGCGGTCAACGATGCAGACAATCTGAAAGTGGATACCATGGATCAGAGAGATTCAAGCTAATTAAACTCATATCTCAAGCTAATTAAACTCATATCTCAAGCCGGTGCAAGTTATGTTGTAGCTCATATGTTATTATCTCTTCTCTTATTCTCTCTTTCTCAAGTTCTCGATGGATTATTGCTCTCATATCATGGATCAGAGAGATTTAAGCTAATTAAACTCATATCTCACTGTAATGATCAAGAATATTCCAAATAACTGTTCAATTTCAGCTTTTGTTTAACTATTGTAGCAACTTCCATAGAGAAGTTATCAATATCACTGTCCAGTTATATCCACTTTCAACTAAATCTTTCTCTGATATACTCTATATCAACCGGCTTGAGATATGAGTTTAATTAGCTTGAATCTCTCTGATCCATGGTATCCATACCTTGTTTCAAGTATCTTGTAAAATTCATTTCGTCTTCAAGACTCCTAGGGAGTTACGTGCATTATCTAGTATTGAAACTTGCGATTAATAATATATTAATACATCAATGGACTACACTCACGGTATGTGCATCACGTATTTTCATTCTTTCCTTGATCTGCAATATTTGAAAATTATCATTTCTTGACATGCTTGGTAACACCTTGATCTACAATATTTGAAAATTATCATTTCTTGACATGCTTGGTAACACCTTGATCTGTAATATCTTAAAATTATCATTTCTCGAAAAGTAATTAAAAACACTTAAAAATGAATTAAAAACAATTGTTGCGAGTTAGGTTTACTCGGAGGACCACGTACAATGATTCATCAAAGTTGTATAAAGCTGGATGTTCGTACGGGAAAACCAAAACGAGCAATAAACGAAGCGAAACGGGGAGATATAATTTTCTTGGCTTGGAAACAACTTAAAAGAACCAATAATGAATTAAAATTATTTTTTGGTGATTAACAGATAATTTTAAAGAATTAAAAGAAATTTAATTTTTTTTTAAAAAATGTCCAAACGCCTCGCTTTGGTCAAAGCGAGGCGTTTGCCTGCCTCGCTTTGGCCAAAGCTAGGCTGTTTGTGCCTAGCTTAGGCCTAAGCGAGGCAGGCAAACGCCTCGCTTTGACCAAAGCGAGGCGTTTGGACTTTTTTTTTAAAAAAAAATAAATTTCTTTTAATTCTTTAAAATTATCTGTTAATCACCAAAAAATAATTTTAATTCATTTTTGGTTCTTTTAAGTTGTTTCCAAGCCAAGAAAATTATATCTCCCCGTTTCGCTTCGTTTATTGCTCGTTTTGGTTTTCCCGTACGAACATCCAGCTTTGTACAACAATGATGAATCAAAGGAACTAAGTTGCAAATACGATAATTATCAAAATAACAAAGATGAAACAGAATAAATTAATGTTCTTTATATACGAATAGTGACCCTCTTGCACCGGCTTGAGATATGAGTTTAATTAGCTTGAATCTCTCTGATCCATGGTATCCACTTTCAGATTGTCTTCATCGTTGACCGCTATTTCTCGGATAACAACTGAAAAGTTGTCTCATTAATTCCAATTCCAATTCCAATTCCAATTCCACCGGTGCAATCAGAATCTGAAGAGAAGCTATCATCTCAGAGAGATAATTGTCATCGATGGAAGCTATCATCTCCCCGTTTCGCTTCGTTTAATTAGCTTGAGATATGAGTTTAATTAGCTTGAATCTCTCTGATCCATGGTATCCACTTTCAGGTTGTCTTCAAGGTGTTACCAAGCATGTCAAGAAATGATAATTTTCAAATATTGCAGATCAAGGTGTTACCAAGCATGTCAAGAAATGATAATTTTCAAATATTTGCAGATCAAGGAAAGAATGAAAATACGTGATGCACATAACCCTCCATGCAAATCATCCCAATTCTGTCAAAAGAAGATGTATTCACCATTTCAAACGATTTGCCTCCTTTCATGTCTATGGAAACAACAATGGATTTGTCAAAAGCAAGATGTATTCACCCGTTCAGTGCTTAAGTCCACCTTGAGATATGAGTTTAATTAGCTTGAATCTCTCTGATCCATGGTATCCGGTTGTTTTCAGGTTGTCTTCATCGTTGACCGCTATCTCTCGGATAACAACTGAAAAGCTGAAATTGAACAGTTATTTGGAATGTTTCTGATCATTACAGTTATGCCTTTTTTGGTGAAATGAACTTGAAGAAATGATTTGGTGGATATATCATGAGTTAAACAAAAGCTGAAATTGGACGGTTATTTGGAATGTTCCTGATCATTACTTTTCATGCAAAAGAACATTTTTTATAATAATTATATTAAAATTTCAAAATTTCAACTTCCCGTTCAGGTGCTTAAGTCCACCTTGATGACTGAATGTGACTACGCCATGTTTCACGTCATGCTTTCATCCTTCATTCCTGTTCAGGTGCTTTAGTCCACCTTGCTTGCATGAAAAGTAATGATCAGGTTGCCTTCATCGTTGACCGATATCTCTCCGATAACAGTCAATCTCACTGTAATGATCAAGAATATTCCAAATAACTGTATAATTTCAGCTTTTGTTTAACTATTTTAGCAACAGTCCAAATAACTCGTGTACAGCCTTTATCAGGTTCTTTTGGCCACAGGTACAGAAAGGTTATAAATGTTCATGTCGTTTCAGGTTGCCTTCATCGTTGACCGATATCTCTCCGATAACAACTGAATTTTACTTTGTTATAGAGAGAAATGAACAGTCGGATCGACTGTTGGTTGGTATATTGAGAGCAAACCGACGATCATTCAAAATTTAAAGTTACCGCTAACCTCTGCGCCATCATCGACTACAGCAAACCGACGATCTTCCTCCCCGGCACTCCTAATGGGCCTCTCTTTATTTCACGGTACGATTTGTGTTTTTGTTGCTTTATAAATAATAAGTTTTGTGTTTATCAAACCCTAACGTCTGAGCAATGATTTATTAAATCGTTTTACTAATTTCCGATTCTTGATACTTTCATAAATCGTTTTACTAATTTCCGATTCTTGATAATAATAAATTATTATAATAATAAAACAAAGGAACTAAATTACAAATATAATAAAATAATAATAATAATAATGTTTATTGAGCAATATCTTCGACCTCTCTTATAATTAGGTAAATATGGATATTGTCTTTCACATCCGGATGGGTCAAACATAAAAAAGTCAAACACCATGTCTCCTTTGTGACTCATAGGAGTCTTGAAGACGAAATGAATTTTACAAGATACTTGAAACAAGGTATGGATATGGAGAATAAATGTTTGACTATACGTGGTTAATGATGTCAAGTTAAGTCGTTGATTCATTTGGAAATCGAAAACGCCTATCGTCACTCTGTATAGAGAAGAAAAACAACAACCGAATATTTAGTTCTCTCCGAACTTCAGCTTCCAAAATACGACGTCGTTGTAGCTCATATGTTATTATCTCTTCTCTTATTCTCTGTTTCTCTAGTTCTCGATGGATTATTGCTCTCATATCGACTCTCACAATTATTCACAATTTTATACATACAACACACCTTCATCGTTGACCGATATCTCTCCGATAACAACTGAATTCATCTTCCTTGTCTTAAAACCCTTGACATCGCTGTTTGATTATACTCGTGTTCAGCCTTTATCAGGTTGCCTTCATCGTTGACTGATATCTCTCCGATAACAACCCTTGTTTGATTATACTCTTTATGTATAAATAGTGACCCTCTGGCAAACCTACCTCTGTTTTGAATTTGTTGCTTCCATAGAGAAGTTATCAATCTCACTGTAATGATCAGGAACATTCCAAATAACTGTATAATTTCGTTCAAGATTCCTATGAGTTTGATTAGCTTGAATCTCTTTGATCCATGGTATCCAGTCTTCAAGGTGGACTTAAGCACCTGAACGGGAAGTTGAAATTTTGAATGATGTTCGTCGACTGCACCGAACACACTACAATTATTCACAATTTTATACATACAACACACCTTCATCGTTGACCGTACTGTTCTTCTTGATCTTGATCTTCACACTTGCTTTTGACAAAGGTCTGGCTGACCTGAAGTTCCTTTGCAACCAGGTAAAAAGGAACTAAGTTGCAAATATAAAAATCCATCACATCACGATTATACTCTTTATGTATGAATAGTGACCCTCTAAGTGTGGTATGCTCAAAGATTTAAGTTAAAAATATTTTGTAAGGATTTATTTATAGATTAATGAAACAACTTTTCAGTTGTTATCCGAGAGATAGCGGTCAACGATGAAGACAGCCTGAAAGTGGATACCATGGATCAGAGATATTCAAGCTAATTAAACTCATATCTCAAGCCGGTGCAAGTTATGTTGAAGCATCTTTGATCATCTTCTTGTAATTACTTGACAGATATCTCTCTGAGATGATAGCTTCTCTTCAGATTCTGAAAGTGGATACCATGGATCAGAGAGATTCAAGCTAATTAAACTCATAGGTAAGAACATTGTGGATGAGTAACCTAGTAACCTCTACAATGATGTGATTTGTTTTTTAAATAAGGAGGTATATGTACAATGAACTTTTTACGCTAAATAATGGCAGGTTTGCCAGAGGGTCACTATTCATACACACAACTTTTTGCTCTAGTGGTGTGCTCTACCTTTTTGACAAACACCTGGCTAACCTGTCCAGTTATCAATCTCATTGGCAATCATCCGGTGCAAGTTATGTTGAAGCTCATATGTTATTATCTCTTCTCTTATGCTCTCATATCATGGATCAGAGAGATTTAAGCTAATTAAACTCATATCTCAAGCCGGTGCAAGTTATGTTGTAGCATCATTGATCATCTTCTTTGTAATTACTTTTTATTGTTTCGGGTTCCCTTCCATCGTTTGACAGATATCTCTCTGAGATGATAAAGGTAGATCATGGAAAGTTGAACTCAATAAAACAAAGATGAAACCGATTAATGTTCTTTATATATGAATAGTGACCCTCTTGCAATATTTGTAATTACTTTTTATTGTTTAGCGCCGATCCGATTGTTTAAAAGTATCAAGAGTATGAAATTAGTAAAACAACTGAATTTTACTTGCTTGCATGAAAAGTTCAATTTCAGTTCAAACTTTTCAAACACCTGCAACATCTCAAGAGTCGAGGTCCTCTGAAAAAGACATCGTACAATGAACTTTTCATGCAAGCAAGTAAAATTCAGTTGGTATTAATGGCAAGATATGTGGCTTTAGTCCTTTACGCAGGATATTCATGTGAGAATGATTTCGTTACAACATAACTTGCACCGGCTTGAGATATGAGTTTAATTAGCTTGAATCTCTCTGATCCATGGTATCCACTTTCAGGTTGTCTTCATCGTTGACCGCTATCTCTCGGATAACAACTGAAAAGTAATTACAAGAAGATGATGTCAAGTTTAAGTCATTGACATTTTATTTTTTTTAACTTTTTATAATTATTAAATTAAAAAAAACAACTCAAAACACCAAAAAACTACCAAAATAAAACACCCCCCAGAAGCGCCTCGCTTAGGCCTAAGCGCGGCGCTTCTGGGGGGTGAAAATAGAAGCTGGGGGTTTAAATATCACCACCCATATTTATATCATTTATAAATAGAAAGAAATAAATTAAAGAGCATTTGAGTAGAAAGCATATTCTCATTTTTACTAATAACAAATAAAATAATATATATATTCTTATTGTAAAACATGTGTTACATGTTGTAATAATTAAGAGGTTGTTTGGGATTGAGTTTGGAAATACTTTTGGTCAGAAATGCTTATTAGCATATGAGTTTTTTGAAAAAATAGTTTTAAGAGGGTGTTTGAGATTGAGTTTCAAAACAACTTATTGGCATTTTCAAGAAGCCAATAAGTCAATAAGCTGTTTGTGTAACCCCAAAAGCAGTTTCTGTTTTGACTTTTGGCTTTTAAGGGTGGAAAAACTGTTTTTGAAAAGTTAGAAATCCTGGCTTTTGGCTTTTGACTTTTGGAAAAAAAAATTACAAATCTACCACCCATACAACCAATATTCACAATAAGTTAAGCAAAACACTTAAAAAACAACAATCTATTGACTTTTTGACGTTTTCATCCCAAAGCTAATCCAAATACTTTTTTAAAACTCCTTTTCAAAAAGTCATAAGCCAATAAGCACTTCTGACCAAAAGCACTTTTGCATTCCCAAATTCAATTCCAAACACCCTCTAAAATAAGTGTTTAGATTAGATTTTGGGATGAGAAACCGTCAAAAAGTCAATAGTAGGGGTGTAAACAAGCCGAGCCCGAGCTTGACTAGGCTCGAGCTCGGCTCATTATGGTTTTATGAAGCTCGATCTCGGCTCGGTTCGAGCCTACAATCTTGAGCTCGAGCTCGGCTCGACTCGAGGTGATTTGAGAACAATCTCAAACGAGCTCAAAGCTCGGCTCGAGAACGCAAAAGCTCGGCTCGCGAGTGTTATTAAATGGGCCTATGAAATAAGGACTTGGGCTTTGAGATGTGGGCTATAAATTATAAGAGATATATAAATAACTTATAATTATGTTTGGGCTCGTTTAGGCTCGCGAGCTCAATCCAGCTTTTTATCTAGGGCTCGAGTTCGGGCTCGAGATCATTAAGGCTCGACTTGTTCGGGCTTTTTACCGACCCGATCCCGGGTAACTCTCGAGCCGCTACATGTCATTTACACCCCTAGTCAATAGATTGTTTTTTTAAGTGTTTCGCTTAACTTATTGTGAATATTGGTTGTATAGGTGTAGATTTGTAATTTTTTTTTCCAAAAGTCAAAAGCCAAAAGCTAGGATTTCTAACTTCTAAAAAAACAGTTTTTCCACCCATAAAAGCCAAAAGTCAAAACAAAAAGTGCTTTTTGATAATAAGTTGTTTTGAAACTCAATCCCAAACACCCTCTAAATGTGATTATTACGACTGAAGATGTGATAATGCTGGATTGTGTGAAATGCAGTGGGAATTCAATGGGTTCCAGTGGTGGGAATTGAGTGGCGAAGGATGGTAGTGGGAAGAGATGTTTGGTTTTGTTTTAGCTAGAGGGGGAGGTGGTGGTTAGTGCGATTGATTGTGTAATTATTATTTTTAGAGAGAGAGAGAGAGAGAGAGAGAGAGAGAGAGAGAGAGAGAGAGAGAGAGAGAGAGAGAGAGAGAGAGAGAGAGAGAGAGAGAGAGAGAGAGAGAGAGAGAGAGAGAGGGGTGAGGGTTGGTTTATTTAGGAAAAATAAAAATACTATATTTTAAAATATTTAATTGCAGGCAAAATGACAAAAGTGCCCCTGCCTTAACTGAGTTAGTGAAATGGACGAAAATAGCACCAAAATCCAAACCTCAGTTTTAGACTGAAACAGTAAACTAGACCAAACCTCACGGAATTCACCGTTATCTATTTTTTTTTTTTTTTCAAATTCGGTGGATTTGTCAAATTTGTGTGCTTTTGTGATTTTTCTGATTTGTGCATATTGGGGAAAAGGAAATGGTCGGTGAAAGAAAATGTTTTCTTGGGTATTGTGTTTAGTAATTGGAGCAATAGGACAAGAGAATCTTACTAGTCCTTTGTTTTTTAACCGACAATGAATGTTTTCTTGGAGTCCTAGATTGTTTTAGTTTCTGCCTTTCTGGTTTATGTTTGATCCGTATGAGTGTGAATAACGCACTTCTATAAACTTATTTTGTGCTATTTGAACAACTTTTAGCATGTATGAATCTTACTTTCTTTTATAACAGCCTAATATATTCATAGTGACATATAAGATTTTCTTTTTAATCACGGTATTATATTAAAATCACCGATAGTAAGATACTAAGCGGTAAAAACATAAAGAATTAGGGGCTGTTTGACAACTTTTGAATTGATATTCTGAATTGATAAGTGTTGAACCAGTAATAGGTCTGAACTATTCAACTTTGGGCGTGTTTTTAGTCTCTTAATAAACCTCTTAATCATTCAACTCTTAATCAGTTAATATTAAGAGTGTTTGTTTCAACTAAAAAAAGCATGTGAATGGTTACATTAAACTCTTAACCATTCAACTAATAAGATGTTATGAACCATTCAGACCCTCTTATTGATTTAGCGCTTAATCAGACAGATCCTACCAAACAGCCCCTCAGTATAATGCTCACCCATTAGAGGCGTATGTCTGACCAATTCAGATATCTGCACGCTTACGAAACAAAAAATCAAAATGAACTATGTCTGACCCAGTTAGACATATGTCCCATTAAGAGTTCATTAAGAGCTGAAACAAACAGCCATTAGACTATGTGTTGTGGGCCACGGGCGAGCAGGTGCGAGCCACAAGCTGATCCACGTGGCTCACGAACACTACAACAGTGATCCGTGAGAGCAGGCGCGAGCGAGCCTACGCTACCATGCTCGCTTGGGCTAGCGAGCCAAATTTCGAACGTTGGCTAAAAACTAGTTGTTGGCAACGACTAGTTTAGAATATTTATAAAAAAACATTTTTTAATCTTTACACCCAAATCAATTACAAAATCACAATCACAAATACTCAAATTTTCAAACCTTCAAACTACAAATTAAGCGAAATGAAAAACGTGTCGTGGGAAGAATGTTACTCGCCGACTCTAGAGTTTATGATGGAAGACGGGTTTGGTACGAACACGGAAATTTAGTAGTTTTTGTATTTTTTTTATTAATGACATGTAATGTTTTTTATTAATTAAGATGTCATGTTTATTTTTTAATTTGTCTTTCAGTTTTATATATTATATCACATTTTAAATAAAAATGTAAAAAAAAATCTTGAAAAGGTCACTGCTCATATTGAACCACAACATAATCAAGTGAGTGAGATGTAGCTTTTTCACATTATCATATCAGTGCTTAGAAAGTACAATATTAGAGGATAGAGTTGTGGCAGATATTCTTAGATGAAAAGAAAATTGTTTTCCAACCACTCTGTTGAAGTTAATTTACATTTAGTTTCCTATTGGAGTATCAATAAAGAGAAAGTATACTGTACAAAGTTCCTTAACGTGAAAAGTGTAGGAAGCCACCACAGATTGACACGTGTAAACCATGGTTAACTATACCTAACTCAAACCACCCTTCCTTCCTTCCTTTTGTTGGTGTAGATCTGAACTAACCACCATTCCTTCCTACCTTTTTGTTGTTGTAGATCTGAACTGTCACTCACAATCCGTCACAGTCACCGCCACTCACAATCCGTCAACAACCCAGTCACGATATCCTTTCTCCGATCCACACCAACAACTCAACAACAACACCGTCCATCATCGACCTATAAAAATCAAGTCTGAAGGCAATGAAGGAATGTCTCGCCATTCACAGTTATGGTTCCGTATCACATATCTACATACAAAAGAACTAACACATAAGTATAAAAATAATAATATAATAATAGTAATCCAAAGGAGAGATCAGATGGATTTACTTCCAGATTGTAGGAATGAATTGAGTGCTTATTCAAGATTTATCAAATTCCGTTCTTATGAAGCTTGCATCGAACAAAGATCGAAACGTCATACCAAACCCCCTTTTTCGTTAGGGTTGTTTATCAACGATGCCACTTTCTCTGTCAGTCACTTCTCTTCCAAAAATCAATAACCACCAAACCTTTGTAATTCACACTCAACCTTTTATGTTTTCAATTCACACTCACTCACTCTTACCTCTAGTAGCAAAATAAACCAAGTCGAAGTGGAAAAACAGAGGAGCAACCCCGTTTGAAATCCATGTATTATAAAGGTGTGTTTAAAGTGTTTTGAATGTGTGTTTCAATCAAGGTTGGGTTTTGATGAGTGCGTCCAATTTTCAATGAGTGCTTCCAAATTTTCAAATGAGTGCGTCCAAAATTTCAATGAGTGCTTCCAAATTTTCAATGAGTGCTTCCAAACTTTTTATTGAGTGCGGCCAAATTTTCAATGAGTGCTTCCAAATTTTCAATGAGTGCTTCCAAATTTTCAATGAGTGCTTCTAAACTTTCTAATGAGTGCTTCCAAATTTTCAATGAGTGCTTCCAAATTTTTAATGAGTGCGTCCAAATTTTCAATGAGTACGTCTAAATTTTCAATTAGTGCGTCCAAATTTTTTAATGAGTGCGTCCAAATTTTCAATGAGTGCGTCCAAATTTCAATGAGTGCGTTTAAAGTTACCTGTTATCATAGCCATCTTCTTCTTCGTGTGCAACTTTTTTATAACCCATTTTTATCTTTAATTATTCTTCTAGAATCAAAATCGAGTGCTTCTGACAAATAATACGTTCGTTTTTAATGTTGATTCATATGATTTTCGACTGATTTATTGTATAATTATAATACTCTGTTTTTCTTATTATTTTTTTTTTCAATTACTGATAATGAATGCATTCGATGTTTGTTTTTTGTATTTTGGTTGTGTAATCATTCAGATTGGTTTAATCGATCTCAATCGATGAAAAATTATGTTTTGATTTTCTTTATTTTGATTTTGTTTTTACGATTTGAAAAAAATTTAGACGTTTTTTTTCCTAATTTACCCTTGGTTAGTTTGACCCAAGTATGATTAGAGTTTTTAATCATCATCCAGCCATCTTGTTAATCTAATGGCTGAGATTGCTTCCTACGCTTCTCACGTTAAAGTTACTTTATACGTTATCTTTACCCATCAATAAAATGAACCACATTATCAAAAAGCAAAGTTGTCATTGGACGACTTTTCAAGAAAATCGTGCCATTTGAAGATTCCAAAGAGCCCACCAAGCTACACAGATAATAGCTCTCACACTTCTTTCTTAGGGCACAAGAGAATCTTACTAGTTGTAACTTTTTCTTTCACTAATTTAAACCAATTATGCACTGCCACATCACTTTACTGATTTACTTCACTGAATCACTTTTTTGGAAGCAACATTTAACTGGTTTCCTTCACTGAAATCTTTATATTTTAGTATTTTTTTTAAAGAAACATTAATTAAACATATTATTAAACTAATAAAATAAACTTACAATATTAAAACTAAAATAAAACATAAAAATGCAAACACACATAAATTATAAAACACTACATTGCATAATATTAAAGTAAACGCTACATAAAAAGCATAAAATAACATCAATCCATAACATCAAACCATTATTTAAAAACATAAATAAATAGTAGAAACACGACTATATTAGAAATCGTCCTCTCATAGCTCTCCAAACTTCAACCCTCGGGTAGTTATCATTGTGTATTTTTCGGTATTGGTTACGGGCTTCTTCAATCGCTTCATCTTCGTTTAAACCCGGATTGTCCGTTGGACGATTGTTTTCACCCATTTGTTCATTGAATCTTGTGAAAACCGCTTTCCAAAAACTTTGCGTTCGCTCCATTCCTTGCTCTTGAATAGCAATATAGCTATTCACCAAGGCGAGTTCATCCTCCACGTTTCAGATTGGTGGTCGCACACGGTTTAGTAGGGGCGGGATTGGATTTGGATTTGGATTTGGATTTGGATTTGGGTTTGGGTTTTGGTTTGCCATTTGTGATCAACTTGAAGATGGAAAATTGATAATATTTTGATCAACGGTTTAGTGAGGGCGGGATTGGATTTGGATTTGGGTTTTGTATTAAATAACGGTCAAAAAATTGTTACCGTTTTATATTAAATTAATTCAAACGGTCAAAAAAGTAATAAAATAAATACTAAAATTCGACCGTTGCAATTATTATTAATAGTTACCAGCCCGTTAACTAGAACCAGTAAACGGTTCACGAGACCCCTACCAGCACTGGTGACGGCGGTGTTACCGTGCTAGTAGTGGGGTACCCGTGAGCTTTTCTGTTGGCGCCCCGTACCCCCCCCCCCCCCCCAGCCAAAGTTAACGCCGAATTATCAAGCCAAACCATACGATCTTAAGAGATCGCAAAGATGAGAGCTTCAATTTAGGATTCAAACTCTATGATTGATCTCATGGGCGAAAGAATATTTTACACCCCATGATATAGCTAATGGTTGGTACGAAGTTCTTTCGCATCACATGTTTACATTTAGTATCTATCGGAAACAAAATTCTTTAGAATATAAAAATCCGTGTACAAATTATAAAGAGTATAACAAGTATTTAAATTAATGAAATACAAGTGATCATAATCAACGTCTCACTTTCATCCTGAAGATTCAAAAGCTGAACACTTACCTATGAGCTTAGAAAGTGATGATTAGCTTGGTTTGATCTTGGGAAAGAACCGGCAAAATGAGCAAGCCGTTAGGCTCGCCACAGGGCAGGTTGGAGGGCCTCTCTGTAACCACCATCCGACGTGAGGATAAGTATTTGTTTATGGAGAGAAAATATAAAGAGAAAGTGTAGTTCAGAGTGTAAGCATACGTCTGTTACCTGTACTTGTCGGGAGATATTTATACTGGTTGAAAATGTTGTACTATCATTCGGACATTCAGTACTATGCTCTGGTGTTTTTGACTTCTGGTCTTATACATTTATACATGTACTTGACGTCCTGATATTCTTCGAAATACTTTGAACCGTGGTTCTTCATAAGAACCGTGTCCTTTCAAGTGAGTCTCGATCTTTTATACCTCCTCACATCCAAGTTGTTCAAACATCGTAGTACATTAAGTGGAAGTCGTGTAAGCATATACAGTGGTAAGTTCACATACACGTTTTTTTTTTAATGTAGAGTTTTTAGTAAGAAAAGACATTTAATTAGGATATTAGGGGTGAAATTGAAAGGCAATTTAGTTGAAGGTTGCCCCCTTTATTTGACACATGATTAGCAAAAACTTTAATTACAAGGGAGATGCTAACGTAAAAAGAGTGTTAGCGTAAAAAGTGTATGAAAGAATAAGAGGCTGACACATGTCGCTAGTCAAAAAGAGTATTATTGTCCATCATCATAATTGTTGACTTTTTCAAGTTTCACCTCTATTTTTAAAACGCCAATAACTTTTCCATACGACATTATTTTTTTAAAAAAAAAAATACACCATAAAAACAAGCTTTTTATCCTCTTTAATTTGCATACCTTATTGCTATACTTTTAAAAAAATCGTTGGGTTGATAGCTTGATGGTGCTATGTTCTTCACTTTTTCCATTGTTCATAACTAGCTTGTTTTATACATTAACCGGGAACTATTTGTCATTATAATCTGTCAAAAAATAATGAAAGTAATAAAAAGAAGTTCAGATGTGTAGTTTCTTTGTGAATCAATGAAAATGCAGAAACAATAAATCTCGTCAGGTCAACAACCTTGTTGCAGAACTTAAAAACATCTAAATACTAGTAATTCTCAAAGTTTTTTTTACCTAAACAATTGAAGATTATTATCTAAATAAGAAGATGAAATACAGAAAGTGTTGATTTCATGTGATTTAAGCAAATAATAAATGAAAATAAATAAGTAAATATCATCGTTTAACAACTCAAAGATTAAACGCAAGTTATACTAGATAAAACGCAAGTTATATATATACCTGATAAAAATATGCAAGTTATATCTGACAAAAAAATACAAGTTATAATGATAAAACGCAAGTTATATATGATTAAACGCAATTATACTAGATAAAATGCAAGTTATACCTGATAAAAAGATGCAAGTTACATCTGACAAAAAACGCAAGTTATACGTGATAAAACGCAAGTTATACTAGATAAAACGCAAAGGTATACCTGATAAAATGATGCAAGTTATATCTGACAAAAAAAATCAAGTTATACATGATTAAACGCAAGTTATCAACCCAGCAAAATTTTTTTTTTCTTAAAAAGAAGTATAGCTATAGGGTATGCAAATGAAAGATGATAAAATGCTTGTTTTTATAGTGTATTTAAAAAAAAATAATGTCGTATGAAAAAGTTATGTACGCTTAAAAAAATGGGGGTGGAACTCAATAAATATATATTATACCTATTTTGCCCTTGCACTTCTCTTTTGGAAACTCACCGTATACTTTTCTCATTTTAATCTCATTCATTGATTTATTTTGATCAAAAGCCTAAAATCCTTCTTATAGTTTTTACGTTAACATACTTTTTACAGTACACTTTCTCTAATTATAATATAAAAAATTGTTTCAAACGCTATAAATATTTCAGTAGCTTACCCATTCCATATTGACTAGATCTAGAAAAACATCATTGAAATATTTAGTTTCGTCAAAATCTATATCTATATCTATATCTATATCTATAATAAATCAAATCATTTTTGATGACATGTCATAATATTATGCAATCTTTCTATTGAGAGATACCACATAGGATGTGATGTGACAACTCTAGACCAATTAAAAAAGGGTGATACTATTTGGACACTCCAAAAATTATTTAGACAC
This sequence comes from Ambrosia x helenae, assembly GCA_030844895.1. NCBI lineage: Eukaryota > Viridiplantae > Streptophyta > Magnoliopsida > Asterales > Asteraceae > Ambrosia > Ambrosia x helenae. Next base: position 105,653,520 of record CM061224.1, read on the forward strand.
CCTAGGTATGCCTCGTATAGCTCTATACGAAGCGAGGCATATACGCTTTATTGTCCCTCATTCAGACAACAATCTGACAAAAGAAAAAACCCTATATGCCTCGTATTGGCCAATACGATGCATATAGGGTTCACGTGTATCCTTTTCAGTCAACTTGGCAGACCAATGATTGGTGTCATATCCCTCGTATAGACCAATACGAGGAATACTAGTACGATGTCCGGTACGATGTAACATAAAGCAACTGCCACTCGTACCCTATATTCCCCATATAGACCAATACGAGTCATATTCAACCACAGTTGATTATTTTCTTCCTTTTCTTCTTCTTCCCTTCCTTTCTTCTTCATTTTTCAAACCAAATTTACGTCAATTTTTCTTCTTCACTCAATTTTATGATGGGCTATTTTTTTTTCTCCAACATGGCATGGTGGGCTAATATTTTCGATGAATCCGGTATTCCTAATAAGACAAGCTCCCTTCTGCCTTTGCACTCGAGGGCCAATCTCCGTCCGGCCCGAGGAAACCTTTGCACGCCTCCGTTACCTTTTGGGAGGCCTACGCCCCATAGAAACTGTCTACCTGAGACTGTCCCTTGGCCCGTACGTCCTGACACAAGGTTAGAATTCTAGCTCTTCCAGAGTGGTATCTCACTGATGGCTCGGACCCCCCCCGGAAGGAGGCCTTCTTCGCCTTCCACCTAAGCTGCGCAGGAAAGGCCCAAAGCCAATCCCAGGGAACAGTGAAGCTTCATAGGGTCTTTCTGTCCAGGTGCAGGTAGTCCGCATCTTCACAGACATGTCTATTTCACCGAGCCTCTCTCCGAGACAGTGCCCAGATCGTTACGCCGACAGGTATTCCTAATTCTGAAGCAGCGGGTATTCCTTATTCACAAGAGGTTGTGTCTGGTTACAAAAAACCATTGTTGCCAGACCTGAACGAGCCGTGCTATGAAACCAATGTTGAACATTCATACGTAGGGGAAACCTACCAGCACTACAAGCACGATGGTGAGTATGCGTATGTACCGCAGGACTCTTCGTACGACCCGAGACAAAACCCGCAAGTTCGAGAAGAGCAACCCCACAACTTGCATGTTTCAGACGAGCAACCACGGTGTTCGCATTTTCGTATGAAACTGAACAAGATTTCGTTTCCCGAAAAGATTTGGTTACGTGGGTTAAGAAAACGGGAAAAGATAACGGTTACGTCATTGTGACCCGACGATCCAAAAAAGTTGATGATATGGACGTGTAGGTTTGGCTAGTGTGCAACCGTGGTCGCGAGCACAAGAGTATAGCCACCGAGAGGAAAACAGGCAGCCAAAAAATTGGTTGCCCTTTTCTAGTGATCGGGTTATATGACGGGAAACGTGACGCCTGGAGGGTACATGTGAGGAATGCCGAACATAACCATGGTCCTGCTGAATATCTGGAGGGCCACGCGTATGCAAGAAGATTGTCTCCCGAACAATTAAATTTGGTGGAGGAGCTGTGGGCGCAGGAGATGGAGCTGCGTAAAATCTGGAAAACCGTAAAGGGACACTTCCCAGAGAGCATGGATGTTTTGAAAGATATACACAATGCGTGTCAAAAAGATTAGTGCTATAAAGAAACAAGGTGGATCACCCATGCAGGAACTGGAAAACCTGCTGGTTGAGAAAAAAATACATGTATTACACTCGGGAGGATCCTTTAAAAAATACGGTTGAGGACATTTATTTGTTCATCCTGTATCTTTCAAAATGTGGCGGGCGTTGTAACATTACGCATTAAAAACTTGTACGTTACACGTTCATCAATAATAAAACGTCAAGTTTTCATCTTATATTCGCATTTAATGATTTTGTCGCGATTGTGGAACCCTAATACTATATATATATATTATAATATATGTGTGTTGGATTGCATATAAATCAAAAAATAATAATATGCTTTGGCCGGGGTTCGAACCCGCGCCAAAGCCAAACACACACACATGCACAACCAACTGGGCTGGACCATCTTTTTGGAAATAAACCGGACACCTATTATATTTATACACATTTTAGAAACCTTCACAGTTGACAAGGAAAGTCAACTGTGGGTTCGCGTATGATCCAAGCTTGTGCATTAACAGGTAATTGATCTATTATTGGTAAATTCGTATGATTTTCGGCCCATTGTGACTTGATTACACGTCAATTGTACCTAATCGTTGACCAATTTTTAAAACCCTACGCGTATGAATTGAATCGAAGGTCAACTTTCCAATTAACCATAACCATTGAACCTCAGTATAAATAGACCCTCTGCGAACCTTGATTACTCGCTCACAACTCTCTCTCAACCTCCAATTCTCTCTGATATACTCTGATTATTATTATTGTGCTCGTCGTTTGACTTTTGCTTTGACCCGACTATTACACTCAATTCAACACTGTGAGTCTTCGTTTTTTGTGGGTTTGATTTATCGGCGATCAACCAACAAAAGCCCCAACATTAATCGGGCTCAAGTTGGCTGATTTGCCCAATTGCAAATTCTAGGGTTCGTTCATATGGAATTGGGGATAAACTGGATTTCGCGTATTGTATTTAATCAATTTTAAACAGAAAATAACACAACCACCGGCCTAGGCCAAGTGGTTGTGACCTTGGTCCACCACAGAGGTTACCCGGGTTCGAGTCCCGGCTCTGACCCTTTTTTTGTTCTTTTCTTTTCTTTTCTTTTTTAAACAACAATTATATATATATATATATATATATATTAAACCTTTTAATCTTTTAAATTCATTTTAAAATATCAAAACTATTTTATAAATTCTAAAAAAATTATATTTGTTTAATCTGAGATAAAAATTTTATTTACAATTTTTATTTTTCAGAAATTCATTTATTTAATATTTATAATAATTAAATCATTTTTATACTATTATATTTATAAAAATCCATTTATATATCAAAACAATTTTATTATATCCTCCAAAATTTATCCTGACTTTTTATAAAGTCAAACTTTACTGAAATAATTTTTAATTCAGTAAAATCATTTATTTTATATTTTTAATCAATTTTTGTTAGATTTAATCATAATTAAATCATAATAAATCCAATTTTCATCATTTTTGCACCAAAATTTTATACAAATTATTTTTAATTATTTAGAGCAGAAATATGATTTTTAAAATAGGAATTCTTTAATTTTAGTATTTTTGAATATTAAAGTTAAATATGGGCTATTTATAAATAAATAGATTTAAAAATCTATTTTAAATGAAATAATTTTATAAAAATTATTTTTATGCTTCAAACACTTTAATGTGTACATTCAAAATTCAAATTTTATAAAAAGACTTTCTTTTGCTAATTATCAAATTTTCCTTTATTAATTAACATTGTAATTTAAATTCAACAATTGATTATCCCCAAATCGAAACCCTAGGATACACTTGTAAGTTAATTAGACTTAGACTTATTACATATTACCTTATTATAGGGTGATATTTGGAATCATTTTGGGCAACACAATTATTTCATCTTTTCAACAAGTTTAACATTTGCTAAGGTGAGTTTTACATAGCCCCTTTTATTTATCACCATTTTTGGGGTGAAACATGTTATAACATTATCATTGCAATTCAATCATCAATGTGTCTATGTGTTTTCTATGTTGCATTATGTCTTGAGCATGATTAGAGTAAGCACCATTCTAGCATAATCATTAACATTGATCAGCCGACGGTATACATTGATAGATCTATTGGACTGACAATCCCACCCGGATACGTGCCTCCTACAAAGGTTACGTGGGTGTTTGTTATCGCATAACATATTCAATTGGACCATAAGTGTATGGTATGTATCATTTTATAACAGTCAACAGGGTTGATTATGCACTCGATTTATTTCTAGTATGTTCTCACATATGGGCTAGATTAACATGACACATGAATTGCACAACATTTTATTCATTTTATTATCAAAAACCTATGTAATTCTCACCAACTTATGTTGACCCAAAATACTTTCAAAATTAACATGTTTCAGGTAACAATGAAGCTGAGGCTTGAGTTAGCATGAGGATTTTACTTGAAGTTTTATTTGAAGTTGTTGAAGTTGTTATTTGATATTATGTATTTGAATTCTTAGACATCATTTCACATTTTGGATATTATGTTTGAATAAATTATTTAAAATTTATATTATACCATGTGCTACTGAAAACAATCATCAATACGTGGCACCCCGATGTTTCCGCCATCGGTTGGGGTGTTACAGATTGGTATCAGAGCCTTGGTTATAGGGAATTAGGTTATTAGAAATAATCTAGACTATAACCTTAGGGACTAAAACAGTACTTGCTTCTCCTACTTGTAACCCTAATTGCTTCCCTAATCCTATCCTTATCCTATGCCTTATAACCCTAAACCTACATGTGACTACTCTTATTTGTCTGCTGCAATCCTGATCCACCATTAGATTTATAGGACAAAATCCTCAGGTTTAACCTGAACCCCCTTGAGATCTCGTCGAAGTTCTAGATTTTAATAACGAACACGTGCAATCTGGAAGGGTGAACGCCTGTATTCTGAGTCTTCTGTCTAGGCTGGCATTGCGCATATATCCCAATCAGACGAGGGACCCGGATGCCTACCTGGGAATTCTCGGGATGAGTGTTCACTTATAGGCTAAAGCATGTCTTCATATGTTATTAGAATTTAGAATCTTTGATAAGTCAACGTTTTCGTTTATTCGTTTTAATTAATGAATAAATGATTACATTCCTTATATAAACTCTCATTCATTTCATTGTGTCTATTACAGATCATGCCTCCTCGTCGCAGCACTCGCAACAACAATGGTGAGAACCACGAAGAAGGTGGTGATAACCATAACCACAACCATGACCAAGTTCCTAACCACAACAACAATGGGGTCGATGCTCAACTGGCTGCGATCATTTCTCAACAAATGGCGCAGCAAATCGCAACTCTGGTTCCCAATTTACTTGCTCAGGTCATCCAATTGAACGGCAACGGGAATGGTCACAACAACGGGAACGGGAATGGCAATGGCAATGGTAATGGACCCCAAGCTTGCACCCTTAAGCATTTCAACTCTTGTAACCCTCCAAAGTTCAGCGGTGAAGAAGGAGCTACTGGACTCCTCCAATGGTTTGAGGGTATTGAGAATACCTTCATCAACAGTGAGTGCCCCAACAATTTCAAGGTTCGTTACGCCATGAGTGTTCTCCATAAACGAGCACTCACTTGGTGGAATGAAGAAAAGCGTACTCGTGGGGCCGAGGTTGCTCTTGCTATGACATGGGACCAAGTCAAAGAGATCATGAAAGAGGAGTTCTGTCCTCGCAATGAAGTTAAAAAGCTTGAGGATGAGTTCCACACCTTAGCTCAAGATAGTGGGGAAAACCTTGCCTACAACACCCGCTTTCATGAGCTTAGCTTATTGTTGCCCCACAAAGTTACTCCTCTGCCGGTAGCCATCGAGAAGTACATCGGTGGTCTGCCCATGCAAATCCAGGACACCGTTTGGGGTAGAAATCCTGCAACTCTGGAAGAGGCCAAACGTCTAGCGGCCACTCTTACTGATAATCACGTGAAGAACGGTACTCTCGTTCGCAAGGGCACTAAGAAGACTGTTGCCAAAGACACTCCACAGCCTGCAATTGAAGTCAAGCCTGAGACCTCAAGCAACAAAAAGCGCAAGGCTAGAAACTATATGGTTGCTGCTACTCCACCTGCTGCCCAAAACCCAGCCAAGAAACCATACACCGGACCTCACCCTTTGTGCAACACTTGCAAGTACCATCATCCAACACAGGTGCCATGTCGTTTTTGTACTAAGTGTCAAAGATATGGTCACCTGGTGAACGTCTGTCGATCTTCTGCTACCCAAGACAACAACAACCCAGCTCCCAACCAACAAAACAACAGGCCTACTCGTGGTCAATGCTACGAGTGTGGTAACCCTAATCACTACATCAACAACTGCCCTAATCGTAACCGTAACCAAAACCAAAATCAGAACCAAAACCAAAACCAGAACCGCAACCAGAACCAAGGTGCTCGAGGTCGCGCCTACAATCTCAACGCTAACCAGGCTCGTGACAACAACGAAGTGGTGAATGGTACGTTTCTCATTAATAACCACTATGCATCCATATTATTTGATTCAGGAGCTGATAAGTCATTCGTGTCACTGAAGTTTGAACCTTTACTTAACTTACCCCACACTAATCTAGAAGAACCTTTCGTGGTAGAGGTAGCTAACGGGAAGTCTATTTCGATTATTCGTAACTGCTTGTTGAATCTCGATGATCATACCTTCCCTATCGATCTCATCCCCATGCATCTTGGTAGTTTTGATGTTATAGTAGGCATGGACTGGTTGTCAACTCATCGTGCCGAAATTTTGTGCTTCGAGAAAGTCATACGCATTCCTCTCGAATCTGGTGAGATTTTGAAGATCTATGGTGAGAAACCCTGTGGTGAGCTTAAGCTTATGTCTTGTACTACTGCCCAAAAGTACTTACGAAAGGGGTATACAGCCTTCTTAGCTAACGTGATAGAGAAGAAGGACAAAGGCAAAAGTATCCAAGACATTCCTATTATTCGAGACTATCCTGAAGTCTTTCCAGAGGATTTACCTGGTTTGCCTCCTGCTCGACAAGTGGAGTTTCGTATTGATCTTGTTCCTGGTGCTAATCCTATCGCTAAAGCTCCTTATCGTCTTGCACCCTCTGAGATGCAAGAACTTGCCAGTCAATTACAGGAACTTTCTGATAAAGGGTTCATTCGCCCTAGTTCTTCTCCATGGGGAGCCCCTGTCTTATTCGTTAAAAAGAAGGATGGTTCTCTTCGGATGTGTATTGACTACCGTGAACTCAACAAACTCACCATCAAGAATCGTTATCCACTTCCTAGGATTGACGATCTCTTCGATCAACTTCAAGGAGCAACCCACTTCTCGAAGATTGATCTCCGTTCTGGTTATCATCAGCTTAGAGTCCACGATGAAGATATTCCCAAGACAGCTTTTCGCACTCGCTACGGTCACTATGAATTCATGGTTATGCCTTTTGGGTTGACCAATGCTCCCGCAGTATTTATGGATTTGATGAATCGGGTTTGTAGACCCTATCTCGACAAATTCGTGATCGTTTTCATCGATGATATTTTGATTTACTCTAAATCAAAATCCGATCACGAGCAACATCTTCACTCTATCTTGAGTCTCCTAAAGAAAGAACAACTGTACGCCAAGTTCTCAAAATGTGAATTTTGGCTTAAGGAAGTTCAATTTTTGGGACATGTCATTGATATGAACGGAATTCATGTTGATCCTGCAAAGATCGAAGCTGTGAAGAATTGGAGTGTTCCTACCACTCCAACGGAAGTCCGTTCTTTTCTTGGGTTGGCTGGTTATTATCGTCGATTCATCGCCAATTTCTCCAAGATCGCTGTTCCTCTCACTACCTTAACTCACAAGGGTAAACCCTATGAGTGGGGACCTAAGCAAGAGGAAGCATTTGAAACTCTTAAGCTGAAACTCTGTGAAGCTCCTATCTTGTCTCTACCTGACGGTAATGATGATTTCGTGGTCTATTGTGATGCATCGAACCAAGGTCTTGGTTGTGTTCTCATGCAACGAGGAAAGGTTATTGCTTATGCGTCTCGACAACTCAAGACTCACGAGAAAAATTATACCACCCATGATCTTGAATTGGGCGCTGTTGTCTTTGCACTCAAGATTTGGAGACATTATCTTTATGGGACCAAATGTGTGGTGTTCACGGACCACAAAAGTCTCCAACATGTCTTCGATCAAAAGAATCTTAACATGAGGCAACGACGATGGGTTGAATTACTTACCGACTATGATTGCGAAATTCGCTACCATCCTGGCAAGGCGAATGTTGTGGCTGACGCACTTAGTCGTAAAGAGCGTGTCAAACTCCAATGTGCGAGAGTTCGTACTGATCTTCAAGATCGCATTCTCCAGGCTCAACACACATCAGTCACCCAAGGTAACATGTACGATGAAATGTCTTGTGGTGCTGAGACTCAACTTGAAACCAAACCCGATGGTCTCCTTTATTTCCTTAACCGACTGTGGATTCCCGACCGTGATGATCTTCGTACTTTTCTCATGAACGAGGCTCATAAGTCTCGTTACTCTATTCATCCTGGAGCTGACAAGATGTACCAAGATCTTCGTTATTCTTATTGGTGGCCTGGTATGAAGAAAGACATTGCTCTTTTCGTTGCAAAATGCCTCACTTGTTCCAAGGTTAAGGCTGAACATCAACGACCATCTGGTATGCTTGAACAACCAGAGATTCCTGTCTGGAAATGGGAGAGCATAGCTATGGATTTCATCACCAAACTTCCTCGCACACCCAAAGGTTTTGACAGTATTTGGGTAATCGTCGATCGTTTGACCAAGTCAGCTCACTTTATACCTATTCGTGAGAAGTATTCTGTGGAAAAGTTAGCAAAGATGTACGTAAGTGAAATCGTATGTCGTCACGGTATACCTTTGGACATTATTTCTGATCGCGATGGTCGTTTCACCTCTCACTTTTGGGGATCTCTGAAAGATGCTTTGGGTACCAAGTTGAACCTGAGCACTGCTTATCACCCTCAAACGGATGGTCAGACTGAACGAACCATCCAGACACTTGAGGACATGCTCAGGGCATGTGTCATCGATTTTGGTGGCGCATGGGATTCTCATCTCCCTTTGGTTGAGTTTTCATACAACAACAGTTATCACGCCAGCATTAACATGGCTCCTTTTGAGGCACTCTATGGTCGGAAATGTCGTTCACCTGTCTGTTGGACTGAGGTTGGTGAAGCTCGTATTACTGGACCCGAACTAATCCAGGAAACCACAGACAAAATTCAGCTCATTCAGGATAATCTTCTCAAGGCTAGAAGTCGCCAAAAGAGTTATGCTGATAAACGTCGTAAACCCTTGGAATTTCAAGTTGGGGACCTTGTGCTACTTAAGGTATCCCCTTGGAAAGGAGTTATTCGTTTCGGTAGAAAGGGAAAACTAGCTCCTCGTTACGTAGGCCCCTTCAAAATTCTTGACAGAGTTGGAAAAGTGGCTTACAAACTTGATCTTCCACCTGAGCTAAACAATGTTCATCCGACCTTCCATGTTTCGAATCTCAAGAAATGCTTAGCAGATGAGAACCTTCATGTTCCTCTTGAGGATGTGCAAATCGATGAAAGCATGCACATTATCGAGAAACCCGTCGAGATTGTTGACACTGGAGTCAAGAAACTCAAGCGCAGTCGTATTCCGATCGTTAAGGTTCGTTGGGAATCTAAATGAGGCCCAGAGTTCACTTGGGAACGTAAAGACCAGATGAAATCGAAGTATCCACATCTTTTCCCACCAGACTCTCCAACTCCAACTTCGGGACGAAGTTCCTAAAAGTAGGGGAGACTGTAACATTACGCATTAAAAACTTGTACGTTACACGTTCATCAATAATAAAACGTCAAGTTTTCATCTTATATTCGCATTTAATGATTTTGTCGCGATTGTGGAACCCTAATACTATATATATATTATAATATATGTGTGTTGGATTGCATATAAATAAAAAAATAATAATATGCTTTGGCCGGGGTTCGAACCCGCGCCAAAGCCAAACACACACACATGCACAACCAACTGGGCTGGACCATCTTTTTGGAAATAAACCGGACACCTATTATATTTATACACATTTTAGAAACCTTCACAGTTGACAAGGAAAGTCAACTGTGGGTTCGCGTATGATCCAAGCTTGTGCATTAACAGGTAATTGATCTATTATTGGTAAATTCGTATGATTTTCGGCCCATTGTGACTTGATTACACGTCAATTGTACCTAATCGTTGACCAATTTTTAAAACCCTACGCGTATGAATTGAATCGAAGGTCAACTTTCCAATTAACCATAACCATTGAACCTCAGTATAAATAGACCCTCTGCGAACCTTGATTACTCGCTCACAACTCTCTCTCAACCTCCAATTCTCTCTGATATACTCTGATTATTATTATTGTGCTCGTCGTTTGACTTTTGCTTTGACCCGACTATTACACTCAATTCAACACTGTGAGTCTTCGTTTTTTTGTGGGTTTGATTTATCGGCGATCAACCAACAAAAGCCCCAACATTAATCGGGCTCAAGTTGGCTGATTTGCCCAATTGCAAATTCTAGGGTTCGTTCATATGGAATTGGGGATAAACTGGATTTCGCGTATTGTATTTAATCAATTTTAAACAGAAAATAACACAACCACCGGCCTAGGCCAAGTGGTTGTGACCTTGGTCCACCACAGAGGTTACCCGGGTTCGAGTCCCGGCTCTGACCCTTTTTTTGTTCTTTTCTTTTCTTTTCTTTTTTAAACAACAATTATATATATATATATATATTAAACCTTTTAATCTTTTAAATTCATTTTAAAATATCAAAACTATTTTATAAATTCTAAAAAAATTATATTTGTTTAATCTGAGATAAAAATTTTATTTACAATTTTTATTTTTCAGAAATTCATTTATTTAATATTTATAATAATTAAATCATTTTTATACTATTATATTTATAAAAATCCATTTATATATCAAAACAATTTTATTATATCCTCCAAAATTTATCCTGACTTTTTATAAAGTCAAACTTTACTGAAATAATTTTTAATTCAGTAAAATCATTTATTTTATATTTTTAATCAATTTTTGTTAGATTTAATCATAATTAAATCATAATAAATCCAATTTTCATCATTTTTGCACCAAAATTTTATACAAATTATTTTTAATTATTTAGAGCAGAAATATGATTTTTAAAATAGGAATTCTTTAATTTTAGTATTTTTGAATATTAAAGTTAAATATGGGCTATTTATAAATAAATAGATTTAAAAATCTATTTTAAATGAAATAATTTTATAAAAATTATTTTTATGCTTCAAACACTTTAATGTGTACATTCTAAATTCAAATTTTATAAAAAGACTTTCTTTTGCTAATTATCAAATTTTCCTTTATTAATTAACATTGTAATTTAAATTCAACAATTGATTATCCCCAAATCGAAACCCTAGGATACACTTGTAAGTTAATTAGACTTAGACTTATTACATATTACCTTATTATAGGGTGATATTTGGAATCATTTTGGGCAACACAATTATTTCATCTTTTCAACAAGTTTAACATTTGCTAAGGTGAGTTTTACATAGCCCCTTTTATTTATCACCATTTTTGGGGTGAAACATGTTATAACATTATCATTGCAATTCAATCATCAATGTGTCTATGTGTTTTCTATGTTGCATTATGTCTTGAGCATGATTAGAGTAAGCACCATTCTAGCATAATCATTAACATTGATCAGCCGACGGTATACATTGATAGATCTATTGGACTGACAATCCCACCCGGATACGTGCCTCCTACAAAGGTTACGTGGGTGTTTGTTATCGCATAACATATTCAATTGGACCATAAGTGTATGGTATGTATCATTTTATAACAGTCAACAGGGTTGATTATGCACTCGATTTATTTCTAGTATGTTCTCACATATGGGCTAGATTAACATGACACATGAATTGCACAACATTTTATTCATTTTATTATCAAAAACCTATGTAATTCTCACCAACTTATGTTGACCCAAAATACTTTCAAAATTAACATGTTTCAGGTAACAATGAAGCTGAGGCTTGAGTTAGCATGAGGATTTTACTTGAAGTTTTATTTGAAGTTGTTGAAGTTGTTATTTGATATTATGTATTTGAATTCTTAGACATCATTTCACATTTTGGATATTATGTTTGAATAAATTATTTAAAATTTATATTATACCATGTGCTACTGAAAACAATCATCAATACGTGGCACCCCGATGTTTCCGCCATCGGTTGGGGTGTTACAGGCGTTCCCGCATGTATTGTTGATCGACGCGACCTACAAGACCAACATGTACTGTTTACCGTTAGTGCAAGTTGTCGGTATGACGTCCACAAACCAGTCATTTTGTGCTGCTAATGCCATTGTTTATAAGGAACGTGAAGAAAACTTCATATGGGTCCTTGAGCATCTTAAGTCTATGTTGGAAGATTGTATGGAGCCGCGTGTTATTATAACTGACAGAGACCGGGCGCTTATGAACGCGGCTGACAAAGTTTTCCCAAACCTAAACAAATTTCTTTGCAGGTATCACATTTATCAGAATATTTCAAAACGCTGCAAGAAATCATTTACACACCCTGATTGGGAGGAATTTGCACGTTCATGGTCTACGTTATGCGAGTCTCCCACAACTCAAATATACGAATATAACATGAACAACATTTATAAAGCACTTGTTAGACATGGAAGGAAGCGTAAGTTTTTACTATTTGTTTAGGGTGTCTGAATAGATTTAAGGGTATCCATTCTAATTATTATATATTTTGCAGATGTTTTTGATTATTTGTTTAATGAATGGCTGGACCAATACCATGAGAAATTTGTATCTGCCCGAACCAATAGATCAATAAATTTTCACCAAACTACAACAAATAGAGTAGAGAGCCAACATGCTGATTTAAAGAGATATCTTCCAAGCACGAACAGTAGCTTGACAAGAATAGTAGGGTATATCAATGATGTTGTAGTAAAGCAGGAATCCCATATAAGGAAATGTTTTGAAGAAAGCAGAAACAAAATAATGAACGACCATAAGTGACTAGCCTTCCTTGATGAACTACGCCTTAATGTTTCCATCCATGCTCTTAACCTCGTTGAAAACGAATTTTATCGGTTACAAACATTGAGGACATTTGATTCAACATGTGGTTGCCAACTTTACACGAGCTGTGGGTTAGTATGCGCATGTCGCCTCGAAAGATATATAAATAAAGGTATACGTACTAATCATTTTTACTTATTGTGTGTATACAACTAAATTTTTGACATAGCCTTGTTTAATCATCTTTAATAGGTCAAAAGATTGCGCTCGACTCAATAGACCAATTCTGGCGGAAGCTTGATTTTAGAGCAGCAAAGATAATAAATGATGATATTAACCTGGAAGAAGGATTAGATGAGGTAAAAAAGACAATTATGTCTCAACCCCCACAGGTGAAAAAAAGCATGTTGGCAAAGATTATGACGGTCTTGAACCCACTAAAAAGTAACAAAAAGCCCCCGATTGTACAACAAAATACCCGTGGCTGGCCAGCATTGAAGGTTCAAGAACAAAGGAGTAAGAAACAAGAAAAAGATAAAGCTCACAGTGCTGGAGACGCATCATTTGCATTATCGGAAAGCACTAGGTATCGTGTTACGAGCATGATGATGATGATGATTATTATTATTGTTATTTATTTTTTATTATTGATTATTGATTATTATTATTATTATTGATTATTATTATTATTATTTATTTTTTATTATTGATTATTGATTATTATTATTATTATTATTTATTATAATTCAGGTATGATCCTTTCTGGCACAGCTCCTACGTTCCGTCTTCACCGCACAAGTTCGATGATCCCCGACACAGCTCCTATGGTCTATCGTCACCGGACCATTTTGATAAAGCTCGACACAGCTCATATGTATCGTCACAGGAATCTAAAGAAACAGCTTCCATAGTAAAATCCCAGAAGTCTGCAATGCGACGCGGTAAAAAAGGAGAGTCACCTGTTGATCATGGGTTTCCCTTGATCCAAAAACCTGAATCAATGAACGTTGTCAGAACATATAAGGAACATATTCCAGAAATTTTTCACCCATATATATCCCGGATAAAGGCTGTCAAGCCTGATGGTCATTGTGGCTATAAAGCGATAGCTGTGGGTTTAGGGATGGAGCAGAGCCGGTATATGTTTATTCGGCAACTAATTGTAAATGACCCCCTCTACCGATATATGCACCGGTTGATCGCTACGTCGATCCAGCCACGCCAATCCTCCCGCGAGTGGTGCACGAGGACAGACCTCTTTTATCTTTACTGTCTATTATATCGGAGGCCGTGCGCGCTCGAGCGTTGTATGGCAGAGTGGTTTGCCTCCGCCATACACTGTCAGCAGCGGGGAGATTTATACGGCGGTGCGTATGTCACCATCCTCGCTCATCACTTGGGGCTTCTGCCCGATGGTGACCCCCACTTGCGACCTCCGCTCCAGCCATCTCAGTTGGATCGTAGGACGATCATTGGCATGCGCGTTACGCGCAAGTTCGCTGGGATGGGTCGGCGTTTTAAGACAGCCGAGGGAGAGCTTTTTGTGCCGGTGGAGTTACCGGAGGTCATCCCACCTTACCCTTGGGATGTTGAGGAGGATATGGTGGAGGACGTGGATGGTCCGTTTCAGGTTGATCTGGAGCCAGAGGCAGAGGATGAGCCGGCGCCTCGAGAGCCACCTCAGTACCCGGCTCACGTTTACCGGGGTGCCCCTCTTGAGGTTGTAGAGAGGATGCGTCGTATGGAGCGCAGTATTCAGGATCTACGTCGCAATCAGGACGAGATGCGTCGTGGTCACGACGTTATTCTAGACTGGATGACGTGGCTGGCTGAGTCGGAGGCAGAGAGGAGACAGCAAGCAGGATTACCGGCCAAACCCCCACCAGCACCATGACCACCACCAGCGCCACGTGGGGCCGATGATGCAGATCATTAGTTTTTTATTTTCTATGCTTCAGTTATTTTGAATGTATTCAGTACTATTATGACTTCTTTTGTATGAACTTGTTGGTTGATATGTATATATTCAGTTCAGATATTTATGTTAGTGATGTTTATTTACTGTTGTTAATAGTTCTTGATCAGTTATTCAGTTACAATCAACTTAAGTTATTTATCTTTGTGATGTATATACAATTGCTAAAAATCAAAACTATTTAAAAAATGGAAACAATGTTTAAAAAACAAACCCAACTTCGAAAATTATACGTTAAAAATTTAGACTGTTATTGACGTATTAAGAAGAGTCAATTCAACTTCGAAAAATATATGTAATAAATTAAGACTGATATTGACGTATTAAGAAGAGTCAATTCAACTTCGAAAAATATACGTAATAAATTCAGACTGATATTGACGTATTAAGAAGAGTCAATTCAACCTCGAAAAATATACGTAATAAATTCAGACTGATATTGACGTATTAAGAAGAGTCAATTCAACTTCTAAAAATATACGTAATAAATTCAGACTGATATTGACGTATTAAGAAGAGTTAATTCAAGGGGTGAAGATGATTATCTGCCAGGGAATATAGTGGAGATTGAGATTAGCAACTTCATGACTTTTAATCATGTGGTTGTTGGTGTTGAGAAAGTTGTTGAGGTTATGAGTTTGTGTTTGTGCAGTTGCTTGGGAGGGCTGCGACTATCGGTGCGTTTGTTAAGCGCGACGAAGCAGGTTATACCAAAATGATATTGACGTATTAACAAGAGTCAATTCAACTTCGAAAATTATACGTAATAATTTCAGACTGATATTGACGTATTAAGAAGAGTCAATTCAACTTTTAAAAGTATACGTTAAAAATTCAGACTGATATTGACGTATTAAGAAGAGTCAGTTCAACTTCGAAAAATATACGTTATAAATTCAGACTGATATTGACGTATTAAGAAGAGTCAATTCAACTTCGAAAATCATACGTTAAAAATTAAGACTGTTATTGACGTATTAAGAAGAGTCAATTCAGTTTTTAAAAGTATACGTTAAAAATTCAGACTGATATTGACGTATTAAAAAGAGTCAATTCAACATCGAAAAATATACGTAATAAATTCAGACTGATATTGACGTACTAAGAAGAGTCAATTCAACTTATAAAATTATACGTTAAAAATTCAGACTAATATGTATCAGACTGTTATTGCACTCGTTCAAAAAAAAAAAAATTCTCGTATAGCCCAATATTTGGAATATCAGACCCACATAGTCCACAAAACCCTAAGTATGAAAAATTAAAAAAGTTAACCCTATATGCCTCGTATAACTTTATACGAGGCATATAAGTACGAGGTTGCAGGCTGTACGTGCCTTGGAGTCAGTGTTCAGCTTTTTGAGCCCTATATGCCTCGTATAGCTCTATACGAGGCATAACCAGGGTGTCAAATTAGATTCCTTGGGTGTTCAAATAGCCAGAGCCTTAAAAAAAAAGAATAAATATGGTTTAAATATGATTTAACATAATCTATTAAATACCTAATCTACTAAATATAAATATTAAAACTTTATTATTTTCTCTCTCATTTTCCTCTCATAACTTTTAAACATTAATATCTTTTATATACGAGATTTTTTAAAGAAAAAAATTACACCAAATTAACGAGCGTTTTATTATCTTTCCAACGAGTACCATAGTGCTATATAAAAAACGGAGAAAAAAAAACGACTATTTTTTGTAACCCGACAGACATTGTGTCAGGTTTGGAATTAGTTTAAAAAAAAATTGTGGGTTTGGGTCGGGCCTGGGATTACGTGATACCCGACCCAATTACCCTTTTTATATTAAAATATGATAACTTATGAAAGAGATTTGTTTAAAATAATAATAATAATATTCATTAATCGAATATTGGTAAGTCATTAGTTATGTTGTCATATTAGAGATTTTATTATGTCATATTAGATATTTCAACCCGGAACGCTCTCCAACAAGTAATTGCTTTGTTTTCTTTTTCTACCATATTCTGAAATAGCTAAAATCTTATTGTATGTAGTTAAAGACCTTTGACTGAATGTATTAGTGCTAAACAATCTCTGTCCTCTTGAAGTGCTTGGGATTTTAATATTCTGTTTTAGGTGTTGATGTTGTAAGGTGAAATGGATCTTTTGGTATATTTTTTTTAAAGTATCTAACGTGAGTTGATACATAAATGCCATTTTTATAGTTTAGATACTTCTAATTTTATTCACATTACTTAGATTTCTTAACCCGGGACGCTTCCGGTGTATAAGCTAGTAATTAATATAAAGCATAAAAACTTGGGAAATTGGATTTAAAATGGGCTTGGCTTTCACCATTTGGCAACAACACTCTTAACTAATAAATTGTCTACTATCATTCCTAACTTTTAACTTAGTTTCATCTGGCACTTCAAAACTAATCAAGTCCTAACCTAGTTAATTTTTTTTTTTATGACTTTATCGTTTTGGTGAGTGGCAGTTTTTGTGGCAATTAAAAAAAATACAAAGAACTATAGAAACCCACCCATGACCGATTAATACCGAACCTGCTGGAAAAATAGAGGCCCAAAACTGCTGGACTGGGCCCATTTTATAATACCGAATAGTACCTATTAATGCCGAACTTCAGCTGCAGCCCATTTTAATACCGATCTTGGTAAAGAAAATATTTGTGACCTCAATGATTTCTTATGCCTTCTTATCTTTGACTTAAAGCCGAAGAGTGACATTATATATTGCTATAGCTAGCTACTAAAACAAACATTATGCCATGCATCTCAGACAGAATTTACTAATTGAGAGTTAATCATTGTGATTTTACGCAGTTTACTTTTAGTCTCTTAATGTAAAGACTTGAACATTTTATCTATATCTATAATATAATATACTAGATTATACCCCGGGAGCGTCCTGGGTTGAGAAATTTAATATGATACATCAATTTTACATATGAAATAGACTGATGTATAACTCTAATATTAATATCTAACCTAAAACAAATTAACAATGTACAACTCCAATGCTAACACATAACCTAAAAGAATTTAGAACTTTAATGTAACTCTAATATTAACACATATCCTAAAGACTAAACAAATGTACAACTCTAACATACTAATATTGATACCTAACTTAAAACAACGTATAACTCTATCAACCTATTCGGCTTTGGTTGAAAAAAAAAACATATTTACTGATTTAAACATAATTAGTGACTTGTCTATACATGATTAATGATTTACCTGAACACTTTGTGTTTTTTTTCCTGTATGAACAAAACCTCACAAAAAAATTTCTCCATTTTTTATATAGCACTATGATACTCGTTGGAAAGATAATAAAACGCTCGTTAATTTGGTGTAATTTTTTTCTTTAAAAAATCTCGTATATTAAAGATATTAACGTTTAAAAATTATGGGAGGAAACATGAGGGTGAAAAATCCAATTTTATTTTTAAATTATTTTTTTTCCTAAAATATCTCAATGCCACATGTGATGACACATGACACACTCACGAAAAAGAATGTCTCTTTGAATGTCATGTCATTAAAATGGCTTTGGTTTATTATATGTATAGATAGATAATATCTCTACTACCTTATTAAGGAGAAGTGATAAGTAAGAAAGTAATTTTACACAATTTTTAAGATGGGAGTTGAAGAGTCCCTTCACAAATTTTCAATATTTGGTCATTTTGTTCCCTTTATGCCCTTATGTACAACCTATAATGCTCATTGTATATATGTGTAATGCATACTTCATATCCATTTCAACATGTAACCCCAACACCTAATTAAACCCCAATTCAATTTCAATAAAACCCAAGCTTTTCATTAAATCCTTCTACACATCTATTTAATAATAACAAGCAATGTTTGTGATGGTTCTATTAGGCTTTGTTGGAGCTTATAAACATTGTAGTAATTGGACATTTTTGTCTTTTTTTTGTTTGTTGAATTATGTCTAACCTCATATAATATATGTATTTTTTGCCAATAATTCTATCTCCTTCTCTCTGTATATTACAACTAACTAAAAGAAAACTTAATATCCTGATTTATATATATCAAATACTTTTAATTTAAAATTACCATTTTGGTAAAAAAAAAATATTTTTTTAACTTGGGTTACCTTTACGTACTTAGTCAGGTTTAAAAACCGCCGCAACGCGCGGGGTAATTTACTTACATTATAAAGGAGGAGTGATGGCTTCTTTGGTAATTTTTATTTCCGTACAACTTAACAAGCAACATATACAAGACATTTAAGCAAGAATTTTAAGGGTATTATAGGGATGTTGGTGACAATTAAGACACTTGGAAGGGTATTATTGACATTTCACCATCCTACTTCTTCACAATATCAATAAAAATTTACAGTAGTACCCACTGGAATTAAAGAGAAGCTGAAACAATCCCATTGTAACGGATCGACCATGAATGCTAATGATGGGAAGAGGAAATGATTGACACGTTTATGGAATGTTATAAATCACGATTGAAGCTACCCCATACCCATTCGATATAACAAAAGTGCCTTCTCTCTGTAAGCATCTCCACCCTCTCTGCCTTCCTGATAGAACATCACCGCCATTAATCCGACTGAACATGGAAGCAGTGTTGCTTCGCCCAACTGCTTGGGTAAACCGTTGACCATTTGTCGAGAAACACCGGCAAATCAACCGAGCCCTAAATTATGTAGGTACTGTATTGCCTTCTAATCATAGATATAATGAGCACACTTTGCAAATTGTTTGACTTATCTTTATTGTTTTTGCATTAGATTCTCATATGAAGGTTGAAAAAAATGAGTGGATCTTATGGCGACTTTATTTGGGTGTTTCTTGAATTATTGTTGTCATATCTTTTTATTTGTTTTTTGTTTTTAGTAGTTAACCAAGTTTTATTTGTTTCATGGTATGGTCTTCTGTTCTTTTTAATGATATTGAAGATTCTAATTTTCCTATTCATTTATTGATATACTGATCAAACGATGGTTTTTTCGTTGGTAAATAGAGCATTATCATGGTGAAAAATTTGTAAAGATTTTCCTTTGCTATGTTGTGGGTTTGATTTGTATGTGTTTTATATGTGAAACATTTTAAATTTATGGATAGTAGCAGTAGTAACCTTTGATCAAGTATTTGTTCAGTTGAGCTTACAAGGTGTTTTGGGAACTGTCTAATTTATCATTTAGGATGGTGAATTATTTTGGCAGGATCATGTCATTCGTCTGCTGGTCAAATGGGACTTTGAAACTCTACTACGAATGCTTCCTAAGATACCATTGTGGGTTAAGAACCCAGATGTTAATCGGTTATGTATATCACCTATGAAAACTATCCTACTTTCTAAATAAAGGCTGGATTTTGTAATATGGTGTGATGTTTTTGTGGATCAATGTAGGTTGATTGGCTTAGCAAGTTCATCGAATGAATAATGTATGATGTTTTCATTTGCAGTTTTGTTAGGTTTGGTTTATTTTTATCCTTACATTTCATTAAAATTCGATACTCATATGATTATTTATATGTTTTGTTTTATCGTATTTATTAATTGGACCTTAAGGATAGTAGGAGCTCATATGTACAGTGTTCTAACTTCTGAGTTATGATTTAGTTTGCTGGAGTGATTAGAGAAGCCACTGCACGGTGAATAAGGGCATATAATTCTGAATTGCATATTCTGTTATGTCAGTGGGTTGGCTAATGAGTCAAAAGATGTAATTTTTAATAGGGCCCGGGTCGAACTGGGGTACCCCACTATCACTTTTTTTTCTTTTCTAAATATTTACAGACGAATATATTTCATGAATACAAAACTATACTGTTATAAAGATATTATTGGATGTTTGAATAAAATGATTTATGAGGTAATAACTAATAAGCATGCGAACATAATGTTCGGATCATTTGACATTTTTGAGGTTTGTTTTGTAGCGTTATTTTTGTATAAATTGACCCGTTTGGCCCGTTGGAGATTAAAGATAACCCAAATTGTGACGTTTTTTTTGTGTAAATTGGTCGAATTGCCACCTCTATATTTGAGTATTGGCTTTATGCAAACATTATTTATTGAAAGAATGTTATTTATCATTGTTTTAATATTTGTTTTGCTAGGATACTGTGCTTGACCTTGTATGTTTAACTTGTGGACACATATCCTGCTTCATGTGTGCTTGCAAGTCTGCTTCAGTAACAATTGTGGATGGATTAAAGACATCACAACCTATAGCAAAATGTCCACTTTGTAGAGAAGTATGTACCTATATATATATTTCCAATTTTTTTTATTTTTTTATTTTTTTTAATCAAGGCTTTCCATCATAAACATTTGGTTAACTATTTTGGTTATTTTTCAAGGCACACGTTTATCACGGATCTCTTCATTTGGACGAGCTTAACATTTTACTAAGTCAAAGGTACCTTGTTTCTGTGACACTAACACCCATATGTTCGTCTTGAACAACTTTATAGATCACCAAAGTATGTATTAGATTAAACCAGAAATTATGAACAAAAAGTTGACAAGTTCTTAATAATTTGTGTACTTGTCCTGAATAATGGAAAGGGAAGAACGGCTTCAAACCGATAGAGCAGAAAGGATTTGATTAACAAAGGAGCACTGGGAAGCGCAATCTCGAGCATTCTTAGGGATCTAGACAAATGTTCTTACATAGCGATTTCACAATCAAGTAAAAAGATTTGATATTTTGTTGTACGTTTTTGGTATTACATATTCCGGTTGATGCAATAGCTAGCTAAAGGTTCATTCTCAGACGTTATTTATGCCGAGTAACCTTGATGTAATTCACATAAGTTCATAAATCGGATGTAGTATTTTAATGACTCAGCATTTACGAGGTTGCCAAACATCCTCTTAGTTAAAGAAGTAATTCCATATGACAACATATACTATACTATATATACTACATTATAAAGGAGGAGGCATGGGCAAATATATCCAAATTGTCCAAAGTTAAGATGGCATACCAATGGTTTTTTTTTTTTCACAAATTTCTAAATTTTACCACTTTTCTTTCCTAAATGCCCCTAAAAGATAATCAATTTTATATGAAAATTAAACTCACCCAAACTAAATAAACACAGGGGATAAAAATATTTTTGAACAAATTTCATATAATGACGATGAAATATAATAATTTTTGTTACCACAATGAATAATCTTATCTCTGTTAAACTTGTATGAATTTTAAAACATTGCTATTATAATACTTATATTATAAACCTTTTTTCATATATATATATATATATATATATATATATATGTGTGTGTTGTGTGTGTGTGTGTGTCTACCAAGCAATAAAATGGACGGGATGGTTCGGCTCACTGGCTACATTGGGCAATTTTTTAGTTGATGGGTCAGGTTAGGCAAGTCTATTACAAACTTACAAATCATAACTTTTAATTTCTAAATGAACTTTATCTTTTAGCAAGGTGTCTTCGGTGGCACGGTTATGTAGATATGCAATGACCGGACAGCTTACACAAGAGTGATATTTATGTTCATATTGGTCTGTTACAGTAACATACCTTTTGTTTATTAAGATTTGTTCAATAATGAGTACATGGTTTCTGTGGTAAACTGCAATCAGTTGTAAGTGACGGTGCACATTTCTTTTCTTTTCTTTCTACGAATACTTGTTAAAACACATTTCTATTCTTTTTGCGTAACTTGCGGCAAACAACCTAAGTATCATAATGTTGTATTGCCACCCATTTATGAATCCCGCTGCAACGCGCGGGTAAACCCACTAGTTATCTTATTAAGGGGGAGTGATGGTTAAGAATGTAATTTTATTACGATTACAAGTTTTGTAGCTACATATACAACTTAATAAAGCTTAATTGATAGGGGTAAATTAGTCACCTAAAGGTATATTAAGACACTTACAAGGTTATTAGTGTAATTTTATCTTTTGATATTAGTTAAAACTTAAAAATTTAATTCCATTCTTACCCTGCCTGTCCTTCTTCCCTTGCCTACACAAATAAATTGGGATTCCAATCATCCCTGAAACCGTCACATAATTGATAAGCAGTTACCGCCTTTTAATTCCACAATTCAATGTAAGATTCATTTCTCACCTACGCATAGCTTCAATAGCCACCAAATAAAGTACCAGATGGTTTTGTGTGTGTCGATGTATGCAAGGGGAAGAAATAGGAGTCTGAGGAGTGCGTTTAGTCAAGAAATTCAGAAGATTATTAGTCAATCATCACTCTATAGCATCACAATCTTGTTTCTGCACCATAATCCTTCCACTGTAAGTATTATTTCATGTGCTAGGGCTATGTTGCTTTTGTGTGGTGAATTCATTCTTTCCCTGAATCAATCCACATAAAAAGTGTATTCATTCGTAAACCCTAAACAAAGCAACCAACCCCATATGTGTTTTTATTCGTCAAAGATCACAATAACATTTCCCTCTGTTTGATCACAGTTGTTGAAAGATGGTGAATTTCGGTAGGGTGCAAAAAGAGCTTCAAGAATGTAACAAAGACATTAATGCGTCTGGTATCAGTGTAAACCCTAAGTTCGACATTCTTATTAATTTAATCGGCACAATTCCTGGCCCAGTTGGCACTCCGTATGAAGGGGGTACCTTCAAGATTGATATCGATTTGCTCGGTATTGATTATATATGATTATTTGTATAGTTTGTATGCTTAGTGTTAGATTACTAAAGTTGAATGCTTTTATGTGTTTAATTGATGGTTATAGCTTAATTGACTTGGGTTTAGTGAAATTTAACTGTTTGATTTGGGCATAAGGTGTATTAATTTGATTTTTTTTTTGGATTGCAGATGCATACCCTTCTGAGCCACCAAGGATGAAATTTGCAACAGGTCAACGTAGTTATTTATGTTTATTTGGATGTTTATTTATGTTTAGTTTGTCACTGTAGTTACCACAAACACATGGACGCTTCTATATATATATATATATATATATATATATTATATATATATATATATAGGGGAAAGGGAAAAGAGAAACCCTCTAAAACGAGAAAACCCCCGGAAACCTAACTAGTGGTTCTAATTAATCCACCTCACTATGCTTTCTTTTGGAGGGAAAGGGTATATTAGACTTTTGGCTTTGGTTGGATTATCAATGCTATGACACCTGATTTGTACCAAAAAGTGTAGATCATTATTATTTACTTTCCCCATATACCTTCCCACCCTTTCCACTCTCAATAACACACACCAACACCAATGTCTTCTTCTGGGTCGTCTTCTTCCTCTCCTTAACTTCACTGAAACCTCAATAACTTCACTTAAAGTTCTTCCTGCCTCATTAACTCTTTCATGCGATGGAATCGAATCCTCAAATCAATCCACATTCAATGATCTTGGAGTCTGTGAACAACCATGCACCGTCTGATTTTGTATCAGAAACAGAGGATGATAGTGGTGATACTGGATCTCAAGGTTTGTACATGATTTTTTTAACGCCGATCATATAATATTGCCTAGTATGTTATAGTACTGTTACAGTTCTTGAAATCTTCTGCTCATGATCATAGGGTTTTATATATTTTAGAAAGTAGCAGGTTTTTATATATTTTAGAAAGTAGCATTTTTTTTTTGTTCATGTTTATAGTGTTGTCATAGTTATAGTGATTTAGTTATAGTTTTCTTAAAGTTTCCAATATTTTTTCTTAACAGGGTTATATAGTGTTAGGATGTTTTCTACTGGTTTTACTATTATCTAAGGGTTTGTAGTTATTTTGTTTTAGATTGGTTTGTAATGTTTTATATTTTTTTGTTGTTTACAGGCCTTACTATTGGTTTCTCATCTGGGTCTTCATCTTTGTTGAGGAATGTTGATGGAGGGGAGCCTGTTGATGGAAATCAAATAGGAGGAAATGAAGAGATATATGTAGGTGTTGAGTCTGGTAAGCAACTTTTGCCAAACATTGACTTTACTATCATGCTCTTTGTGGTGGTCATAGTAGTTTGTGGTGAAAGCTATTTTTGGCCAAAGCAGAATTTTTTTAAATTATGGACAGAATCTACATTATATATGTTACATGTGTTACATAGAAGCTGTTTTGGTGTAGCAAATTTTTTATCTGAATATATATTTTTTATAGCTTTTTTTGTGTCTTATATATTTTAGGTACAACATGCTTTCTGTTAAAAAATAGACTTATAACGTATGTAACACATAAGGGGACTATAAATATAGAAATCTAACATGTTTTTTATTTAACAGGTGAAAATGAAGACATTGAGCCGTACTATGTTATTGCAACCCCGAACGGCACCCAATTCTGGATCCCCAATGTTAGCCCCCGGTATTTGCCTGCTATTGGTCAGGCTTTCCCGACGTTTGAGGCTGCAATGTCCATGTACAAAGAATATGCCAAGCAGGCCGGTTTTTCAGTTAAGAAGGGACAAACCAAGGTTTGGACGGGGGAACCGACACATAAGTACATGCGTTGTTGCAAATATGGTAAACCTCAGTTTAACAAAACCTTTGACACCTTAGATGAATCTTCTGTTAAACCCCGTAAAACTTCGTTCAGCCTTTCCAACTGCCAAGCCCATGTGTTAGTGTCAATTCACTTGTGGAGGTTCGTTGTTTAAAGTCATTCGTTTCAACGATGTTCATAACCATCAGCTGTGGGATAAAGATAACATTGACCTTAGTAAGATTTCTCGTAAACTTTCTTTCTCAACTAAACAATTCATTCATAACATGTCTCTTAACCGAGTTGGACCTGTGAAAGCTCATCGGTACTTAGTGTCTCTTAAAGGTGGTCACCATAATGTGCATGGAACTGCTTCTGATTTCAAGAACTTTAGTAAGGAGCTTCGAATTTTTATTGGCGAGAGGGACTCATCTTTATTCCTTGACCGCCTGCGTGATCGGCTTGAAAACTTGCCAGACTTTTTTTATGACTTTGTTGTGCGCGATGGTAAACTGCATTCTGTTTTTTGGGCGGATGAAATTTCAAAATTGAACTATAAGGCCTTCGGTGATGTTGTGGCGTTTGATGCAACATACAACATAAACAAGTAAGTTACTTTAACGTGCGTTACAGGTTTTATGTGTTTGCATTTTTTACTGCTTAACATACGTAAATAACATGGGGCTGTTCATATAATGTGCAGGTACAACATGATATTTGTCCCTTTCACTGGTGTGGACCACCACAAGCAGTGTGTGACTTTTGGTGCAGGATTGATAATTAATGAAACCATAGATTCCTACGTTTGGTTGCTTGAATGTTTTTTAAAAGCTCATGGTTCACAGCCCAGGCTAGTGTTGACTGACCAAGACCCGTCGATGATGCAGGCTGTACAACAAGTGTTTAGCGAGGCTCGCCACAGGCTATGTATGTGGCATATAATGAAAAAACTACCCAATAAGGTAATGTTATGTAGGCACGTACTTAAGTGTTTTTATGTTATGGTATAGTTAGATCCTAACGCACATGTTAAAGATGTCTTACATTTATTTATGCTTCTGCACCTAGGTTGCTGCTGATATTTTAGCCAACACTGAATTCCGGTCCTGCATTCACAAATTGGTGTGGAACATTTTCATAAAACCTTCAACATTTGAAACTCGATGGAATGCCCTGCTAGAGACATTTGGGATTGAGGAAAACCAGTGGTTGAGCGATATGTTTGCAATCAAGGAACTGTGGGTGCCGGCGTACTTTAGGGAGATTCCAATGTCATGCTTGATGAAAACAACATCCAGAAGTGAGAGTTAAACAGTGCATTCAAAGTCAATTCCACTGGTGCCCACACACACTTGTTTCAGTTCATGTTATGTTTTGAATCCCGTCTCGATAGCCAACGTTACCGTCAGCGTGTTGCTGAGTACAAAACCTCATCGACGGTTTTTATGGGTCTACGGACTTAGCCATTGAGCAGCATGCGTTTAGTCTGTACACCAATAATGTGTTCCAGGAAGTTAAGAAGGAGATTGTGAAGGGGAAGTTTTCATGCTACATGTCGAATGTTGATGAAAAGGACAACATGCCTACCGTCTTTTCAGTCACCCAACTTGACAAGCGTCGTGATGTTACCAATGTTTACCAGGTACCCATTTTTTCAACTTCCTGTATTTTAGTTTTTTCTAGTTAGAAACTACTAATCTTTTGTTAAAAAATGTTTTAAAAATTTATGTTACCTGTGTAACAAGTTAGTTGTACCACACCAGTTCAGGCTATTGGACTTTTAAATATGGTCACCATTGTTATCTTTTTCTGCCCTAATTACTATGCTTTAACACTTGTCATGTACCCATTTTTTCAACCTTTTTGTCTTTTAGGGGTTTCTGTTAAAAAAATTCTGCTACATGTGTAACAAGTTACTTGTACCACACCAATCAGGGTATTGAACAGCCCTTGTAGTGTAGCCAATGTGATTTAGGCTGAATATTAATCCTAGACATAATAAACCCTCTTGTTACATGTGTAACAAGTTAATTGCACCAAACACCATATATGGTATTTGATTGTTTTGTACTTCTGGTTATTTAGTTTTTCTCTGTCAAAATTCCCTGAAGTTTCTTATAACTGTTAAAGTAAGTTACTTTAACGTGCGTTACAGGTTTTATGTGTTTGCATTTTTTACTGCTTAACATACGTAAATAACATGTGTCTGTTCATATAATGTGCAGGTACAACATGATATTTGTCCCTTTCACTGGTGTGGACCACCACAAGCAGTGTGTGACTTTTGGTGCAGGATTGATAATTAATGAAACCATAGATTCCTACGTTTGGTTGCTTGAATGTTTTTTAAAAGCTCATGGTTCACAGCCCAGGCTAGTGCTGACTGACCAAGACCCGTCGATGATGCAGGCTGTACAACATGTGTTTAGCGAGGCTCGCCACAGGCTATGTATGTGGCATATAATGAAAAAACTACCCAACAAGGTAATGTTATGTAGGCACGTACTTAAGTGTTTTATGTTATGGTATAGTTAGATCCTAACGCACATGTTAAAGATGTCTTACATTTATTTATGCTTCTGCACCTAGGTTGCTGCTGATATTTTAGCCAACACTGAATTCCGGTCCTGCATTCACAAATTGGTGTGGAACATTTTCATAAAACCTTCAACATTTGAAACTCGATGGAATGCCCTGCTAGAGACATTTGGGATTGAGGAAAACCAGTGGTTGAGCGATATGTTTGCAATCAAGGAACTGTGGGTGCCGGCGTACTTTAGGGAGATTCCAATGTCATGCTTGATGAAAACAACATCCAGAAGTGAGAGTTCAAACAGTGCATTCAAAGTCAATTCCACTGGTGCCCACACACTTGTTCAGTTCATGTTATGTTTTGAATCCCGTCTCGATAGCCAACGTTACCGTCAGCGTGTTGTGAGTACAAAACCTCATCAACGGTTTTTTTATGGGTCTACGGACTTAGCCATTGAGCAGCATGCGTTTAGTCTGTACACCAATAATGTGTTCCAGGAAGTTAAGAAGGAGATTGTGAAGGGGAAGTTTTCATGCTACATGTCGAATGTTGATGAAAAGGACAACATGCCTACCGTCTTTTCAGTCACCCAACTTGACAAGCGTCGTGATGTTACCAATGTTTACCAGGTACCCATTTTTTTAACTTCCTGTGTTTTAGTTTTTTCTAGTTAGAAACTACTAATCTTATTGTTAAAAAATGTTTTAAACATTTATGTTACCTATGTAACAAGTTAGTTGTACCACACCAGTTCAGGCTATTGGACTTTTAATATGGTCACCATTGTTATCTTTTTCTGCCCTAATTACTATGCTTTAACACTTGTCATGTACCCATTTTTTCAACCTTTTTGTCTTTTAGGGGTTTCTGTTAAAAAAATTCTGCTACATGTGTAACAAGTTACTTGTACCACACCAATCAGGGGTATTGAACAGCCCTTGTAGTGTAGCCAATGTGATTTAGGCTGAATATTAATCCTAGACATAATAAACCCTCTTGTTACATGTGTAACAAGTTAATTGCACCAAACACCATATATGGTATTTGATTGTTTTGTACTTCTGGTTATTTAGTTTTTCTCTGTCAAAATTCCCTGAAGTTTCTTATAACTGCTAGACATTTTGCTACATGTGTAACAAGTTAGTTGTGCCAATATACTTTTGTCAGTGTACAGTATGTGCATGACTTTGGATTACACAGCTGTTATAATTATGTACTTTTAATACTTGTTGCATTCCATAGGTCTTACCATTTCTAGCATCAATTATGCAGGTGCGGTTTGATAGCATTGATTCAACGGCTGAATGCTCATGCCGATGTTTTACGCGTCTTGGCTACCTTTGCCGCCATGTCTTTGCAGTTTACATGATTAAGAAAGTTGACCGCATCCCGCAGCAATATGTGGTCGAAAGGTGGTTACGTGAAATTCTACCCAAGAAAGTGTTCTCCATTTCTGGCCGTTACAGTGTTGACACTCATCCAGGTTCTCTGTTGAGAAATGAGGTACTTGAACTTGTAACTGAATGTGTAGATGTTGCCAGAACTGATGAAACCGCACTAGCGGACTTGGTTGAACAACTCAAATCTATCAAACTGCACTTGTTATCCAGGGAACCGATTTCTGTTATTCCGGATCAACCGTCTCCAACGGACGTGGAAGAAATTATTGGCCAATCGGCTGATACTGAAATTGTGGTTGCCAATCCTGATGTGGCACGCAACAAGGGTGTGGGGGAAAACTCGAAGAATCTCTGGAGCTGGTGAGAAGGGCAACCCAAAGCGTCCGAAAATGCCTAAGGCCCCACGCTTATGCAAACAACTGCCACTAATATGTCACGGATCATGATGCAAGGAATTGTGAGAAGGTTGCTGCGATGAAAAGGGCCAAGGAGGAGGCGGCACAAGCCCGGAAAGCCTAAAGCAAGTTGATGGCAATTAATGGGGCAGCATTACTAATCCCTGCTTTTTGAACCATGTTGGACACTGGTAACAGTTAGAAGCACATGCAGTCCCTTTTTGTTGTTACGTGTGTAACATGGTTGCCACATTTTGGTGTGTTTGTTGTTCCCCAGCTACTTCTATTTTTTTTGGTACAACTACTTTTATGTATAATCTTCACCCACTAGACATGCTTTTTGTAGTTTGTAATATATAATGTGGTGTGTTTTAGGATCTATGTTCTGTCTTTTAAGTAGTTGGTAACAGGGGCCCCATTGGTAACATACGCAACAAAAAGGTAGCTGGGGCAATATGATTATTATATTAGATCCCCTATATTACATATCATTATTTTTGTGGGCCCATGGACAGGACACATGGGTATGTGTTGTAGATTTGGTACGGAAGATAACCTACCAAAATCTAATAAAATATGTACTTGACAAAGTAACAAATGAAGAGAATAAAATATAAAATCAACACTCCCTAGCACCCAACAACTTTATGACATGTTGATTTGACATAAAACAAAATCTACCACTATAGCATTAAACACAAATTAAATTATCACCAACCACCTAACCACCCATCCTTGAACTTAGTTTTTATACCCCATTTTGGTTAAATAGAATTCATTGTTCCATCCCATAATAATAGTGTTCCTAACTTACCAAAAGAAACACTTTCTGCAAATGGAAAGCCCTTTAAACCCTCATGCAGCCAAGCGCCAGAAGGCAAAAAGCGAAGAGGAGGTCACTTCAAAAGTAACTGATTTTTGGGCGTTACTGGAGCGTACTGAACACCAAGCCATTCATGGTTGGAAGAATGTTAATGATCCCAACGAGAGCAAACTACCGAACAAAGGCGTCGACACTCTAATGATGGAAGGCGGTAATAGTACACAGGCGACGTCGGGCGATGCACAGATGGAAGTTGATGGAGGGGTGTCAGTTGGCACTGCGTACTCGGTAACCAAAGAGGATGTACCAATATCGGTCGTTGCATGTCCAGGTGTTGAGTATGATCACGAGTATTGCGGTTGTCCATTGTGTCCAAATTCACCAAATACCCTCGCCAGGTGGGCAAACTATAACCCTTGGGAAGACGAGGACAGCGAAATGTCGGAGCTGAGCTTGGAAGCGCAGTATGGATCATTCTCGCCATAATGGCTGCAACTTACGATGGTTATCCTTTTGTTGATTAACCTGTTTTGCCATGTAGTCGTACTATTGTTATGTGTTGTTGTCTAAGCCTTAACCTCATTAAGGACTGTCTATGTAGTTTTTTATTATCATGTGTTTGTTTAAGACTAGTATGGTATGTCACACTCTGACCATGTAGCTATCTGTTATGTATGTAACAGATTTGTTAAGTAGTAAAATAACATATTAACCCCTATGCTTTAACACTTGTCATGTACCCATTTTTCAACCTTTTTGTCTTTTAGGGGTTTCTGTTAAAAACATTCTGTTACATGTGTAACAAGTTAGTTGTACCACACCAATCAGGGGTATTGAACAGCCCTTGTAGTGTAGCCAATGTGATTTAGGCTGAATATTAATCCTAGACATAATAAACCCTCCTGTTACATGTGTAATAAGTTAATTGCACCAAACACCATATTTGGTATTTGATTGTTTTGTACTTCTGGTTATTTAGTTTTTCTCTGTCAAAATTCCCTGAAGTTTCTTATAACTGCTAGAAATATTGCTACATGTGTAAGAAGTTATTTGTGCCAATATACTTTTGTCAATGTACAGTATGTGCATGACTTTGGATTACACAGCCGTTATAATTATGTACTTTTAATACTTGTTGCATTCCATAGGTCTTACCATTTCTAGCATCAAAAATCATCTTACCTTTTTAAGACTAGTATGGTATGTCACACTCTAACCATGTAGCTATCTGTTTTGTATGTAACAGATTTGTTAAGTAGTAAAATAACATATTAACCCTCTCTTATGTAGTATCTTATAACTCACTATCCACAACACTCAGAATACCTTACCACCTTACCTTTTTAAACGATATTAACATATGTAACACTCTTACATAACATATGCTAAAGACACTTTGACATACGTAACAGAATAATATTATAAGCAACGCAGTTAGGCATTCAACAGGTGACCATACTAGTTAAGTTATGTTACAGAACCCAGCAGTATGTTAGGTGTATTATCACCCAAAAAACAGTTTAAAACACTACATAATTGTCATACACAGTTAAACAACCCCCCCTTCACGAACGTTCCTCCTTACTTCAAATGTGCCCTAGCTTCCACCTCACCCTTCTTTGTGTTAACCGGTGAACGCAAAATATGTGCTGTGTACTTGGACCGTAGCTTGTTGATCTCGCCTTCTTTAGTGCGCCAATGCTTACTGAAGTTGCATTCAAACGCTACATGAAGCCCCATGAATCTCTCCATGTGTCTCATTAGCAAGACCCCACAATCCGTGGCATTACCGGCCGTTCCCCACTCTACATCCAACCTATGTATCTCTGCCCCTCCGATCTTTCCCGCCTTCGGATGGTTGATGCTTTTAAGGAACTCCACAAACATGTGCTTCTACAATAATCATGGAACATGAAACCCAAAAATAATACATCAGTGAAAAAAAACATTTTTTTTTAAATGACCAATGTTTTATTTTTTACGCTTTTCAAATGTGATTAAAACAACTTACATATTTGTGCACAGTATCCTTTTTGTGAAAGTCAGCATGATCCTTGCACGTTCGCCTCCCTCGCTTTTTGTCATTATCAATCAGCATTATGGCAATATTCTTTAGCTCAAAGACCAATAAGTAGTAGTGGGCCCTTTCAAGGATCGGGAAAAAGACGATATCATATCGTTTGAAGTCACGGTTGGTCTCATAGGCCGGCACTGCTGCAGACATCGCGTTTGAAAACCTTGAAGCTCGTCGGATCGGATCACACTTGGTATCATTAAGCATCCATGGAACCTATTTTTTTTTTGGTTAGCAAAATAAAAAAAAATCCTCAATACCAGTTTCATAACATACGTAAACCGATGTTGGCTTTTTAAATAACTTACCACTGCGGTTGTGCTTACAAACAAACGAAGAGGGCCCCGTCCGATTTCAACCTCTCCTCGTAGTTTAATACATCCACCCAACAGTAAATGATCACATCCATCACCTGCTTCCCCGGCTTCAAAGTTTTGATCATGCTACGTGTGGCTTCCACGTCACATAAACTTTTAAATAACACCTCACTGTATATATTAACCAAGATAAATTTAGGAAGCAGTCTTATAAGTTTAAAAAAAGTCATGGTCTTACTTGGCAAGTGCATTATCTATTTCATCATCTGGTATGTCTACATTTTCCACCTGTTCTCCATGCTCTATGCTGAAAAAAACAGAAACCAAAATGCCACCAGTTACACATGTTACAGCAGTTCAACAAGTTATTACCACATACATTGTTCATCTTACTTACCGATTCCTTATGGCTACCCTCCTTCTTTCCTCAGAACCACACAACATATTCAACGGATCCTCGTCCCTGTAAACAAATTTCCACACAGCATCATCATCCTTTGTGACCTCCTCTCCCAAATTTACCCCCCTTATGTGAAAAGGTGACTTATGAACGTAGGTCACATTCCTTTCACGTAGGGGGTTTCTCTTGGTTGCATCCATCTTTGCAATCATTTCTTGACGCATCGCCAATGTCATGTTGTCGTCATCTACTTGCAGATTACCACCAGGGCCATACTCATTGTAAACCTGAGTCTGTGCGTCATATGAACTCACGGGTTGCACCAACGGATACACCATTGATGCGACAACTTCCTGGCAAACTGTCTTTTCATTTGGAGCCACAC
Organism: Ambrosia x helenae; assembly: GCA_030844895.1. Taxonomy (NCBI): domain Eukaryota; kingdom Viridiplantae; phylum Streptophyta; class Magnoliopsida; order Asterales; family Asteraceae; genus Ambrosia; species Ambrosia x helenae. Next base: position 105,686,999 of record CM061224.1, read on the forward strand.
CGCCACCATCTGTAACGTACGTCACAACTTTCGTTAGCTGACTGATCTGTTCCAGCAGTTCAACATTGTTAACATATAGAGTTGATACCTGATTCACCTGGTTGGTCCTTCAAACCACATTCCATTTTCTGAGACATTGTGACAGATCCTATAAGATAAGCATTAAAAACTGTTTAAAACACAGAGCATTTATATAACATTTCTGTATTTTTTTATTTTTAAGAACTGAATTCACACCCGACTCCCCCTGATCTGCTGGTTCTGCCTGTGTTAGGCCAAAGCTAAAAGTTGGCGCATCGTTGCTATCTGGTGTCGACATACATGGAAATATCCAGGAGATTCCTGCAAATGTGTTACCCTAAATATTCTGTGGACCTTTTTGTGGATTATAAACGTATTTCATTTTGGTTTTATTTGCGTACCTGCTTGTGTATCTTCCCCCGCTTCAGCAACCTGCTTGCCCCTATCACTAGATTCTGCCCTATCCGGCTGTACTTCTGTAGGACATTTTCACACGAGCCCACTTATAACACATCCAAATCAGCTATGCATGTACTTATAAATATTACAATATCATACCTGACTCTTTGTTGCTGGTTGTGGTCACCTCTGCTTCGCTGGTGGAAATTTTCTCATCGCCTTAAATACAACGTTCAAAATACGTGCTTAGTATGTTTGTTTGTTTTACCAGCTTTTACTTGTGGATATATATGGTTTTATAATAATACCTGTTTTCTCCTCTTGCAGTTGTTCATCTGTTTTTGTGTCTACCACCTTCACACTTGAGTCATCCTTGTTGTCTTCAGCAGTAGCTTCATGTGCTGGAGTGCCGCCTGAAAATAATGTAACATACGTCACCAGATAACAATCATAAGACAGTTGTATACATTAGCAATTTTATAATAGTCAACGGGCATACCTATTGGTTCACTTTGTGTTGCTGCCCATGTTTGTGTGCTCACAAACTCCTGTTCAATCTCATTGGTTGGCGCATCCAGTTCTGAAACAACAATATTATCCCGTCCTTAAAGTTAATTAACATTTCACACGTAGTCAATTTTCAGTATGTGGATTTTTACGATTTTACATGTGTATAAAAAAGAATTCATTCTTTACCTAATTCTTCCTTTTGTGTTGCAGCCAAGGGTTGTGTGCTCACCAATTCCTCTTCATTGCAATTGGGAACCACATCATCTAACACATTTTCAGCAATTTGTCTGCTGGCATCGACATCTGGAACAGATCATAACATTACAATCTTAACAAATACTCCCCACCCGCTGACCTATGCGTATGTAACCGAACCTACCCTAGCTACTTTGCTTACCTTCTTTTTGAAGTTCCCCTGATTGTCCTGCTACATGCTGTTCATTTTGCCCGTCTTCACTAACCTCAGAAAATTTGCTGGTTAAATTCTTGGCCAGATCTTCATCTCCTGTTACATATGTTAAATACATAAACAGTCACACACAATGATTCCTAATGATTGGAATGTGCATAGTGTTAAATACATAAACAGTTAAACATAATGTTCCTAATGTTTGGAACAGCCAAACACACCTGTTTTTGAACCATCATTTTTTTGCTTTGCACTGTCATGCAGATTCTTCCTGTATTGGCTTAGAATTGGACTTTCTAATGCCCCCGCCTAATCCAACGTGCCACCAACGCTTTTCTTTTTTGATCGTGTGATTAGGGACTTGTTTAGCGGCGAATCACCCAAACTCAAACCATCATCCTCGGCTGCTTTTTCTTTGTTGCTTTGTTCAGCCTTATCTGCTGATTTTCAGATATAGAAGTTCAATGGATTTATAGTTAACAAAATTGGGTATTGGGCTTAAACATCAAACTTGCACTTACCAATGGTGCTACATTTACTTATGGCTGCTGAAACAGAGGAGATTTCTCCATCAGCATTTACACGTGCAACAACTTCGACCTCATTCGCCTTCCCCATGTCTTTAATGAACGCATCATACCTAGACTTGATAGCAACAACTTCTTTTCTACCTGGATAGTCCTCATCTAATTTGCAGATGGCCGATTCAACCCTCTTTCTCGTTCTAATCAAAACATCTACCAGATCCCCCACACTTGCTACCCTTTCCTGTTTGATAATTTTTGTTAGCATGCCATATATATGTAATACAGGGAATACATGAATTGTTTTGTTTGTAATACATAACATGTTACAAACCTCGATGCTTGGTTCATCTATTCCAACCTTCACACCCTCGTATGAAGTTAACAGTTTCACAGTACCCCTTCCGAAACCCCCTCCTTTTATTTCAATCCTTTCTCTGTCTCTTAACCTTTGGAATGTCCAGAAACTCATAGGAACTACTGAAGAATCAACATCAACACCTTTGCATTTAAAACTATCGACGTATAAAAGCTGCAAAATAGATGTCGTATACATGATTAGTATCAAGAAAAGAAATACGGTCAGTAGTACCTATGTGACTATGTAACATACGTAAAAAATTAACTTATTGTCAAAAAGGTTAGTGGGCCTGTAAAAGGTGGATTCAAACTGTCTCGTCTCCAACCAATTTTACAACTCCTAAGGACCTCCACTACTAACTCACACCAGTCCAGTCCAGCAAAATCCAAGTCATCCGTCAGATAGTCTAGTATGTTGTCCTTCAAACTGCCTTGTTTGCGGCAATCAACCATGATAGTATAGAAGCACATTATAAAATCCATTCGGAAATTAAAGTCATCCTCACCATTGGACTCTTTCTCAATCATATCAACCATTTGTTTTGGAGATATAAATCTGCTCGGCGGGTACCTCTTTTTCCATTTAGCTATCCCTTCATCATGTTCGTCCCTACTCTCTAGCGCATTGAAAGACACCCCTCCAATCGGAATACCGAGTATCTTGTGCACGACTTCAGCATCAATGCCAAGAGTTGCAGACGGCAAGGTCAACTCCAAACTATCCGGGTCGAAGTTATCCATAACATAATGCCCTAACTCCGCTGGTATCCCATCCATTTTTAGACTGAGCAGCCGGCCAAACCCCATTTCCTTCACCGCCAGCCGTTGTTCGTCGCTTAGTATTTTTGTGCACCTTGTAAACTGTGTTGGTGATGACCTAGTACGTATTCCCAGCCACTCGTTCAACTTCGACCTTTTGCGCTGCTTACGAGGCTCAATTTCATCGTTCCACGATTTCTCTGCCCTCTTACGTTTGTTTGCCTTCTTTGGTTTGGCATTTTTGGGCCTTGGTTTTTTAGATGAAATCTGTATCGCTCGTGCTTTTGATCTGGTCATCCTAACCGGTGAGCTCGAGGAAACATCATAGACAGGCATGGCTTGTTTACCTGTTACACATGTAACCATTTTAGGTCTTAACTTTTTAGTAACAATAGCAGTGTAAATATCAATTTATCTGAACTGCTCCACCTTTCTTTGTTTTTGTTTGAATTGCTCCAGATGCTATATTCTTGTGTGCTTTTACAAAACATAAGAAATCAGGAGATATGGCTGAACGCCATCACATAAAACTGATTTACATATGTAACCGGCAAAGAATCGAAAACACATTTTATCACATACCTTTATTTTTCGCTGCCTGTCGAAGACGTCGGTTACAAAAAAAGGACGGCTTCTCTGCTTGACACAAAACACAACAATTAGGCAATTAAAGCATAGTAATCTACTTAACATGGCTTTAAAATCTATTTTCAATACTGACCCTTATCCTTATGTGCCTTCACGCTTGACTCATCATCATCACTTTTTCCCGCCCCGGAAAACTCCGCATCACTATCATCAGACGCTTCAATGGATGTTTGTCCCCACTCCTCATCATCTGTAGGTTTCCCCGTAGATGGCCCTGGATCATCATTCTGACAATGTTTGACGACTTTTTTACACCGTCTCTTTAAATTGACAAGCGGTGTGTCCGAATCATAATCTAACAACACAACAGTTAAGAAAATATAATTACATTCTAAACAAAATATCATCATTAATACATTAATACAGGATTAATACAAATACAAATAGAACCAGGGCAGTATATAATTACATTCTATCATTTATAAAGGAAAATATCCTCATTCATTAATATCCATAATATATGTAACACCTACCTAATTGACGCTTTACTTCTTCGTGGTCAGTAGTTGATTTTCTAGTTCATTTATCACGCCTTTTTGATGTTGAATCCTCAGACAAAATGATAACTTTTCTTTTCCTCCTGTTTCAAACAAAGTATAAAGGTATTCAGGCCATATCTCCATTTCAACATGAGTATGTCACATTCACAACATACCCTATAAATATTCATACTCTAATAAACAATTTCGAGAACCCCCACTTCAGGGCATATCAACTATTGCAAATTCAAAAACTTCGATACCTAATAATTTATTGCACCAGACTCGAGAACCACCAAAACTTTTTTACAGTGAGTAGTAATGGTAATAAAACATTAAACACATACCTTTTTGAACTTTTCTTCGAACCTAACCGTCGAGCAAACGAAGATAGGCTACCCATGAATGATCTCATCCTTTCGTTGATGGTTGATCACTAATTGTTTTTCTTGGTTTCTTCAAATAATCTTGTTTGGTGATGAAGAACCACTGTCGATGCACTGTTAGAGAGAACAGGGTTGGAGGGAATTTTTGAATTTGGGAGGTTTGTATAAGCAATAAGAGAGAGGGAGATCTTATTGATAGAGAGAGGGAGTGATTTGACGGTTGTTTGCAAAGCATGCAGTAACCAACATGCAACAATGGTCATTTACTATAATACCCTTCTTAATGCCCTCTCTCCTCCTTTAATGTACTTTATTGGATTTTAATATGGAGAATAAATCTAGACCATCCATCAAGTTTAATCAATGGCTAGAAATGGGTTTACAAGGTTTACTCATTTTGAGTGGGTTTTTATTTTAACCACCCCCTATATATATATATATCTATATAGGGTGGGGTTAGCATACAAAAGGTGTTTTTTGTGAGAAATGTAAGAAAGAAATATATCCATTGGATCATGTTATTGGATGGATGAGATTAAAGGAGTGGCAAAATTGTAAATTGTGTTATAAAATTAACAACTAAATTAATGGTCCAAGGGCAAACTTGTAAACACACACCTTTCAATTTAAAAAACCAACTCTCAACTACAATTGTGTATTGAATACTCGGAGGATTCTTCGGAGAAACCCTACTGTGTTAACCGCTAAATTATGGCAACAAAATCAGCGAATATGATGGATGAAGATAAGCGATTTAGCCTAAACTATAAACGTGAGTCTTCGATTTCAGTCCATTGTGTTTCCCCCCCCCAAAAAAAATTAGTATTTTCTTCTTACTTCGTAAACTGCAATGGTAGGGAAACAATCACGATCATCATCATCGGAAAATGCAAGGGAGGCTGCAGCGAGAAGGTTGGTTGCAATGCCGGCACGATTTGGTTCAGGTGTGTTTTAATTGCTTGATTTCTTTCTTTCTGGGAGAACTCATTTTCTGCTAATGATTACTCAGATACCATATTGTGTGTTTAGTGATGATCATTATGTGCTTAAATGGTTATATTATAAACGTAACACAAAAAGTGTTTACTGGTTCAAGTTAGGTTTTCTTTTGGGGTTTTTCAATGTAATCGACTGATGTGTGTCGGGGGTTTTGTGAAACAACTACTCAGTTTCTACTGATGTGTTTTAAGTTGGTTCAATTACAACATAAGACAATACCTGTATACTGGTTACGGTTAGGTTGTGTTTTTTGGGTTTTGCATGTTATCGAATGATGTGTTTTTGGGGATATTGTGAATGTTTACAAATAGGTTAGTATAATGAAAACACAATACCATCTGCAAATGTGTTTTAAGTACTTTAGTAGGGGGAATTGTGAAAACACACAAATGTTGACTGATTCTATAAACAAGTCTAATGTCTGTAACATGATAAAAAAAATGTGTCCAATTTTGATACTTGTCTAATGTATGTAACAGTAACAAGTCTAATATAATGAAGATTTTTTTGCGTTTACACATTGATGATGTGTTTACTGCTGTCCCGGGTTCTACAGTTATGCGGTCCTCTATGGAGTCATTACGCCCGGGTATCTCGATACATGTGAATGTGATCAGCGCGTGGTCGAACGTGCTTAACTTTGAGGAGAGGTACCGCCGCAAAGGCACATCGCCGCAAAGGTGTTGGATGAAAGTGCACATGACAATATAACTAAGCGTTTAGATGGTTGATATTTGATGTCTAGATGATAGGCATATACTTATCTTTTTGGTTGATGTGGCACTACTAACATCTATTTTGGTATTATGTACTATAATACAATGGGCAAAACTACTTTGCTATGGTTTAATGGTTTATGTTTTTATGGATTTATGGTTAAATCTTTCAGTTACTATTGTGTTTAATTATGATTATATTAATCTTGTTAAATCGCTGGATGGTTAACTATAACAGGCCTTGTTATTATATAACACACTTCTTAATATGTTTTACTTATAACACCATTTGAGGCGTATTGGCACGACTAAAAAACTGTAATGTGCTTTTTGGTAAAAACATATTTTTGGGATTATTTGGAACAACGTTTATGTTATATGTTTTAAAACACACTGTTTGTATAACAACGTTTATGTTATATGTTTTAAAACACACTGTTTGTGTTAAACTAAGTCCAAACAAAACACACTTTATTCAAACCTTGGTGCAAAGCCAAAACACTTAAAAAAATCTAAGTCCAACAGCAACAAATTAAAACACAAAAGCACTGTAAAAAATGACAATTTAAGACTTATTGTAATTACTTATTTGTAATTGTTTAAAACACATTTGTTTATACTTGTAGGTGTGTCCGTTCTACGACTAAAACAGTGTAATGTGTTTTTTATGGAAAAACACATATTTTAAGTTTTTTGGTAAAAAAAAATATTTACTGATGATCTATGAAAACACACAGCGTTGGTGTTAAACTAAGTCCAAAATAAACACACTTTATTCTTTCGGTTTTATTTAAAACACATAAACGATTGTACAAAAAAAAAAAAAGAAACACACCTTTGGAACAAAAAAAACGTTCAAACAGACTCAATCAACACAACTAATTAGCCGAATTTTAGAAAGATAATATGTGTATTTTTCGGATGAAATTTTGAAAATAATATCCATATAATCAAATCCAAAATTAAAAAAATATGTTTGAAAATCAGTAATCAAAAAAATAAACGACATTTTTAAATAACACAATTCCTATAATCACTCCACCATTAATAAAAGAATTAAATTTAATGATTTAATTATTTGGTTAAAATTACATTTGTATCCTTTATACTAGTGCCACGTGTCACTGTGAGAGCCTTTCTTACCCTTCTCACAAAATTAACCTTTTGTACCGGAACCCTTATCTATATATATATATATATATATATATATATATATATATATATATATATATATATATATATATATATATATATAATTTATGGGATGTGGATTCATCAATTGAATGGGTGAAAAGTTAAAAGGCTACTATATTTTGCTACTAGAAATGGGTCAAAATGTAAGAATCTAAAATGAAAATGGGTCAAAATACTTTGCCGTTCAAAAAAAAAAAAAAAAAGGGTCAAAATATAGTGAATAATTGAAACGAGTCAATATGACTTATTCTAAAACAAGATAAAAAAGGACAAAATATAGTGATTTAAAATGAAACAGGTCAACGTAGAGGAATTTAAAATGAAACAGGTCAAAATATAGTGAGTGAAAATGATACGGTCAAACGGATCAAAGTATAATCAATCTCACGTATTCAGCTCTTTGACATGCTCACGCGCTCTTCTGTTAATACTCATGTAACAGTTGTTATATGTTAAAATATTGCAATCTCATGTATACAAACTGAATTTTTTTAATGGCAATTGAAGTTCATGTTTAAACTTTGAGCTTGCCTAAGTTTGAGCTCAGTTCGATTCGAGCTTTAAGCTAGCCAATCTTCAGTATCTCATGAACAACTTGGCTCGTTTACATCCAAATGGGGTATGTTGATTTATATTTTACATTTCATGTTTAAAATTTGAGAGATCTGGGTAGTTATGGGTTGGTTGAGTTTTCGCCTCTTATATAAGTTTCATGTTCCAGATGTTATTATATAATAATTCATATTAGATATAAATTAACCATATTTTTGCTATTTGCATTGTTGATGTGTTATCTCAACTGCAATTTCTCAAATTAAAAGTTTAGAAAGTTGTTTTTAATTGTATGTTATTATGGGAGTTTAGCTGTCTTGTAAGACCGTGTTAGATTCGAGTTCCCCCTGATAAAACAATATGTAACTAATGATTGTTTGCTTGACAAAGAACTTACGCATTATTCATAGGTTATCCTATTGTGTAGATATGTTTTACGGTTATACAAACAGGTCATAGGGTTTTTGTGTTGTTGGGTTTCCGTCTCTGTTTATCAAAGATGCGTTCTTTTATAAGTTTCAGTTCATATTTTTCACCAAGCAACTATATCTTTGCTATCTGCATTGTTGATGTATTATCTTAACTGTAATTTCTCATGTTTAAAACTTGTCAAGTGATTTTTTTTATGGTATAATATGAGAGAATGAGAGTTTATCGCTACTGTGAAACCACGTTGGATTCAAGTCTAAAATTAAAAAAAAAAACAGATAAAACAATATTTAACTAATGACTATTTGCTTGACGAATAACTTCCAAATTATTCTGTATCGATGTATATGCAGACTGTTGTTCTTAAGGTTGGCATGTCATGTGGCGGTTGTGTTGAGGCCGTGAAGAGGGTTCTTGGCAAAATGGAAGGTTCGTTAGTTATCTTTTATTCATTTTTGAAAAAGCAATCAATATTTTTAAACTTAGAGTAGCTGATATAAGTTTATTTTTTTATTTAACAGGGGTGGAAACTTTTGACATTGATCTGGAACAACAAAAGGTGACTGTGAAGGGTAATGTACAACCAGATGCAGTTCTGCAGACGGTGTCCAAGACCGGAAAGAAAACTGAGTTCTGGCCAGCTGAAGGGGCGTCGGCTACCGCCTGGCCGCAAAGAGGCTTGCTAGAAGGCTCGGTTTCCATTCTTCGTGCTTGGCTTTTTGAACATTTTCTTAACCCGTATGTAGTTCTTTTAATTCTCGCCTTTAATCCAATTGTTATGTGTTTTTTCTTTTGTTTATATGTATTCTGCTGTTAAATTGTTAATATTCTACAGTTACCCGAAAGATTCAGAGAACTTATGCTAGCAAAACAAACGGGTCTCACCCAAAGCCAGCTAATTTCAGCTTTCAGTGATCAAGTTTATTCTTTGAGATATTCTTGATCTGCATAATAGGACTTGATTAAGTTTTGTACATATTTTTTTTATTAGATTGCAAATTGGTTCATCAATGCACGGGTGCGACTATGGAAACCAATGATAGAAGACATTTATAAAGAAGAATTTGGTGATGCAGAAGGCCATTGTACATCATCACAAGAACATGCATATAAATCACTAAACGATAAGTCATCGTCTTCCGAAGATAAAGATGTAACACCCCAATCGATGGCGGAAACATCGAAGTGTCACGTATGAATGATTGTTCAGTAGCTCATGGCAATACATAAGTTTAAATAATCCTTCATTTCATTACAATATTGAATTACATTAAATGTCTTGAATGAAATCAATAATCAAACAAAGCTTAAAACTTCAAATATCTTCTCATGCTAGCTCTAGACTTCAAGCATCATTATTTCCTGTTGAGTTTGGAAAAATGGGGGGGGGGGGTCAACTAGAAGTTGGTGAGAATACATAAGCCAAGACAAGCAATTAAGTTTTAGAATAAAAGTTTAGCAATTCATATGACTAATGTAAGTTTAAGTCTACATGAATAAACAAGAAGTATAGTATGCACATAATCAATCCTCCGACAAAGTTTAGGTCCATCCCGCATCCACGGTTCTCCTTATAATGTTTAGGTCCATCCCGCATTCACGGTTCTCCTTATAAAGTTTAGGTCCATCCCGCATTCACGGTTCTCCTTATAAAGTTTAGGTCCATCCCGCATTCACGGTTCTCCTTATAAAGTTTAGGTCCATCCCGCATTCACGGTTCTCCTTATAAAGTTTAGGTCCATCCCGCATTCACGGTTCTCCTTATAAAGTTTAGGTCCATCCCGCATTCACGGTTCTCCTTATAAAGTTTAGGTCCATCCCGCATTCACGGTTCTCCTTATAAAGTTTGGAACGATAACAATCACCCGCGCTCCCCATAGAAATGGTCAACGAATCTAGGTGGGGTTGTCAATCCAATAGATCTATCATTGTATATCGCCGGCTTGCACAGCTAATGATTATATAAGTTGAAGTTTAAGTCTAATAGTCTTTGTCTAAGTCATGAGGCATTAAAGTTTACAACTAGACATGTATGTAGAATTGCTTAAGTATAAAGTTTTAAGTATAAAGAATTGCATAAACAAGATTACGCAAACTCACTTTGATTGTGATGGACTTGCTAGAATTCGATGATGATCAATCGATTAAGCTTGCACCTAATTAAGAGCGATGTTTTAGTATTTCTAATCACAGAGTTCATGTGAATTATATTGTTTTGATTTGTCTAAATTGATATTATATTAACTAATGATAACTTTTATTTTGGGATCCAGAGTGTCAACTTAAATAAATGTATATATAGTAATTGTCATTCATTTAAGAAAAAAAATAGTAATATGAAACGAATTATGTAGAAATCGTTTGTTAAATACTAATGTTTATACACACATATGCGTATGCCTTTTTTATATAGGAAAAATAGTGCAATATTATGTTACAGTAAAATCAACCTATTTACAATAATTTAATGAAAACCCTATGTGTTTGAATTATGTAGTATTAGATCAACTGTTAATATCTTTATCACGAATAAGAATATAAATAGTGTTTGTCTAGATTTATTTTTACCATATTAACATGATTACGTACAAGAAAATATACTAAATAATCAAAAACTAATTTTTTATGTCATCTTACAAACTAACATAAAATAAAAAAATGACATAGGTTAAAAGAAATATATATATATATATATATATATATATATCCGTAAGTTTAGAAAAGTTGATTGAAAACAATTTCATAACTAACATAACAAATCTGGACGAATTAACGTGTGTTGGATTTTATAGTTATGAATGAAGATATTGAGAATAAGTACTAGATGTATTTTGTTATAGTGAAATAAATAAAAAATAAAGTAGTTACGTGTGAAGTTTGGTTGTATTTTAGTGAGTCATACATATATGCTTAACACATATGCAGAGCAACACAAATCCCCATTTCTCATTTATCTTCCAAGTAAGAACCTAGAACCACCTAGACAAATAAATTTGAAATTGTACCTTTAAAGAAGGAAGAAAAGAGACGCGATCGGAAAATGCTTATGGTCGCATGGTGTACACTAGTTGCTCGATGTTGGTCGTGTTTGATAATGTTTAATTGATAATGATTTTGTGTCCTCCAAAGTAGGACAAACATCAGAATATAAAGAGAGGCATCCACAAAAGTCTCCTATAATTGTGTGGATCCCCATTAATACAAAATCACCAATCATTCCTAAACTTAAGGTTGACTAATTCAACTACATATATGCATGATAAATAATAATATAATAGTTTTCCTTTGATAGGTCGATGTCGGTTCCTTTATCTCAGTGTGAAATCGGGTTTGTAGGTTGAAAGGTTCAAAGCTCCTGGTCTTAAGCTTATTTGAAGGTTGTGACAATTTGTTTTTTTTTTTTTTTTTTTTGAACTCACAAGAATGATAAAATACGACGTTTTATTAAATAATTGTTAGTTTAAGACGTTTTAAACATATGTTTATAAACAAACACATTTTTTTATTTAAAAATTAGGGAAAATATGCGATGTTACAGTCTCCCCTACTTTTGGAAACTTCGTCCCGAAGTTATTATAAACACAGGGTTGAGGGTGATTGGGTAGGAATTAGGGCAACTGTGGTTTGGAAACTTGGGTTAAGGCACGCCATGAATTTATGGGTGATAGAATAACCTGTTTTGAATAATTTGGATAAGAGGTTTGATATGTGTGGGTTTTAAAGGTTGGCTTAGGTTCGTTTGAAATAGCAAGGAGGATAAGAATCTAGCAAAAACACTAAGCTTAAGTTTTAGGGATCCTAAAAGAAATGCATGAATTGATTGACTATAGAAAGACTAAATGAAATACCAGGTAACTAGAGTTTATAATTGGTTATCTACCGAAAAACCTTGATAGAATTTCACACTACCTTAACGTACCTGTAAATTCATGATTACGTTCCGGACCGCAATCACCAATTTACCTTACATTAGGGTTTTGTGTCTTTCTATGACTCTAATCACATATGTAAAGCAACAATGCAAAATAACCTTGTATACAATGTATCCAAATATGAGTCCAACTGTTGAGCAGGAAAAAGACTTCTACCAGTCAGTGAGTAAGAACCTCTACCGATTGTTGAGAAGGTGCGATAGCCTCTACCAGTCGTTGAGCAGGTTGTAGGGCCTCTACCGACTGTTGAGCAGGCATGATGACCTCTGCCAATCGTTGAGTAGGTTATTTGGTACTCTACTAACTGTTGAGAAAGTACTTCATCCTCTATCAGTTGTTTGATTAAGTGTACCAATTATTAGACACATAAATTGCAAATTGATAATATGTACATGTAAGCAATCAAGTATCAAGTATAGCATGCGAGTTGTAATAGAGTTGCCCTAGACAATGTTAATGACTCTAGGTGTGTCTATAGCAAATAGATAATATTCCATGACTTCTAGTATCAAATGTTCATATATTGTAGATAATCGAATCCTCATGTATAACTAAGGATTAAGTTTGATGCAACATACCATCAAGTTTCAATAGTTTGGTTATCATGGGTAACTAACTCATGTTTGAGAAGGTGAAGGATATGAATTTAGTTCTTGAGAGGATGATGAAAAAAAATCTCGAAGCAGAATTAAAGTTATGAGAGATAGTGAATGTGAAGATGGTTGATAAGGAGTTTATTTTATAGTAAAAAGTTTATGTAGCAGTGTATATTGTGGGGTTTGGATCAAGGTTAGAATCAAGTGTATGAGAAAACATGATTGTGGTATATGCCAAGTATTGTAAAAATTTCAAATTAGTTGAAAATAAGTAGGGGTCTATGGGGAGTTGGAGATTAAAATTTTTTGTTCATGAGGATGGAAGGATTTAAAAATTGGTTTAGTACATAAAACAAAAGTCGTTAAATAGTACAAACTAAATGAGCTTTGATCATAATATTCCCATTAGTTGGAGATTTTAAACATGTCATTAGGTTTTGAAGATCAAGATTCTATTAAGTAATTTTTAATAGATTAAAGCATTATATAGAAAATCGTTTGTTATGCTAATGAATAGACATTTGAATTTAGAAATTAAGTTTGAGGACATCTTTTGACAAAAACCTGTATTTTTTTTCGTAGTTTATAGGTGATGAAAATTTTGAAAAATATTTAGAAATCTTTAGTGTTGTACTAGAGTTTGCTCAGGCTATGAGGTTACAGTTAAAAATATATAACATGTTGAGAAAGTAAATAATATTATTTGGGTAGGGTGTTGAAAATAATCGAACAATTGGCTAAGATGGTAAGATTAAGCTGTAAAATTTTGATATTTTAGAGCTTAGTTTTAAAGAAAGTGAGTGTAATCATGTATTCATTAAAACGAATAAATAAAAACGTTGACGTATCAAAGATTCTAAATTCTAATAACATAGTGAAGACATGCTTTAGCCTATAAGTGAACACTCATCCCGAGAATTCCCAGGTAGGCATCCGGGTCCCTCGTCTGATTGGGATTTATGCGCAATGACAGTCCTAGACAGAAAACTCAGAATACAGGCGTTCACCCTTCCAGATTGCATGTGTTCGTTATTAAAATCCAGAACTTCGACGGGATCTTCAAGGCGGTTCAGGTTAATACTTGAGAATCTTGTCCTATTAGTCTAAGGGTAGATCCAGTGATGGAGAACAATCTTCTTGTAGGGACTAAAGTAGGGTTAAGAAGTAGGAGGGAGATAAAGAATAGAAACAAGTAGGGTTGCAAATAAAAGGAGCAAGTACCGGTTAAAATCCTATGGTTATAGACTACATTTTTTTTTTCTAATAACCTAATTCCCTATAACCATGGCATCGATACCAATCTGTAACACCCCAACCGATGGCGGAAACATCGAAGTGTCACGTATGAATGATTGTTCAGTAGCTCATGGTAATACATAAGTTTAAATAATCCTTTATTTCATTACAATATTGAATTACATTAAATGTCTTGAATGAAATCAATAATCAAACAAAGCTTAAAACTTCAAATATCTTCTCATGCTAGCTCTAGACTTCAAGCATTATTATTTCCTGTTGAGTTTGGAAAAATGGGGGGGTCAACTGGAAGTTGGTGAGAATACATAAGCCAAGACAAGCAATTAAGTTTTAGAATAAAAGTTTAGCAATTCATATGCCTAATGTAAGTTTAAGTCTACATGAATAAACAAGAAGTATAGTATGCACATAATCAATCCTCCGACAAAGTTTAGGTCCATCCCGCATCCACGGTTCTCCATATAAAGTTTAGGTCCATCCCGCATTCACGGTTCTCCTTATAAAGTTTAGGTTCATCCCGCATTCACAGTTCTCCTTATAACGTTTAGGTCCATCCCGCATTCACGGTTCTCCTTATAAAGTTTAGGTCCATCCCGCATTCACGGTTCTCCTTATAAAGTTTAGGTCCATCCCGCATTCACGGTTCTCCTTATAAAGTTTAGGTCCATCCCACATTCACGGTTCTCCTTATAAAGTTTGGAACGATAACAATCACCCGCGCTCCCCATAGAAATGGTCAACAAATCTTGGTGGGGTTGTCAATCCAATAGATCTATCATTGTATATCGCCGGCTTGGCCACAGCTAATGATTATGTAAGTTGAAGTTTAAGTCTAATAGTCTTTGTCTAAGTCATGAGGCATTAAAGTTTACAACTAGACATGTATGTAGAATTGCTTAAGTATAAAGTTTTAAGTATAAAGAATTGCATAAACAAGATTACGTAAACTCACTTTGATTGTGATGGACTTGCTAGAATTCGATGATGATCAATCGATTAAGCTTGCACCTAATTAAGAGCAATGTTTTAGTATTTCTAATCACAGAGTTCATGTGAATTATATTGTTTTGATTTGTCTAAATTGATATTATATTAACTAATGATAACTTTTATTTTGGGATCCAGAGTGTCAACTTAAATAAATGTATATATAGTAATTGTCATTCATTTAAGAAAAAAAAATAGTAATATGAAACGAATTATGTAGAAATCGTTTGTTAAATACTAATGTTTATACACACATATGCGTATGCCTTTTTTTATATAGGAAAAATAGTATAATATCATGTTACATTAAAATCAACCTATTTACAATAATTTAATGAAAACCCTATGTGTTTGAATTATGTAGTATTAGATCAACTGTTAATATCTTTATCATGAATAAGAATATAAATAGTGTTTGTCTAGATTTATTTTTACCACATTAACATGATTACGTAGAAGAAAATATACTAAATAATCAAAAACTAATTTTTTATGTCATCTTATAAACTAACATAAAATAAAAAAATGACATAGGTTAAAAGAAAAAAATATATATATATATATATATATATATATATATATATATAGGGGAAAGATCCGGTACAAATAGTGTTTTTGGTAAGAACAGTGAGAATCAAAGGAGGGTATTTTTTTTTTTATTTTTATTTTTTAAATTTTTTTCCCCATATTTTTAAACATGTATTATAGTATTGAAAACTAAAAAAAAAAAAAAAAAATTGGTGTAGAGTAATTACGTGTAGAGTAATTACATAATTACTCTAGTGTAAACTAATGTATTTACCTTAATGACGTAATTACACTAAACAATTTTTTTTTATTTTTTTTTGTATTATTCATCTAAAAAGAATGTTTAAGCACATGGAAAAAAAAAAAAATTTTTTTTACCCCCTTTGATTCTCACAGTTCTTACAAAAAAAACTATATGTATTTGATCTTTACTCTATATATATATATATATATATATATATATCCGTAAGTTTAGAAAAGTTGATTGAAAACAATTTCATAACTAACATAACAAATCTGGACGAATTAACGTGTGTTGGATTTTATAGTTACAAATGAAGATATTGAGAATAAGTACTAGATGTATTTTGTTATAGTGAAATAAATAAAAAATAAAGTAGTTACGTGTGAAGTTCGCTTGTATTTTAGTGAGTCATACATATATGCTTAACACATATGCAGAGCAACACAAATCCCCATTTCTCATTTATCTTCCAAGTAAGAACCTAGAACCACCTAGACAAATAAATTTGAAATTGTATCTTTAAAGAAGGAAGAAAAGAGACGCGATCGGGAAAATGCTTATGGTCGCATGGTGTACACTAGTTGCTCGATGGTGGTCGTGTTTGATAATGTTTAATTGATAATGATTTTGTGTCCTCCAAAGTAGGACAAACATCAGAATATAAAGAGAGGCATCCACAAAAGTCTCCTATAATTGTGTGGATCCCCATTAATACAAAATCACCAATCATTCTTAAACTTAAGGTTGACCAATTCAACTACATATATGCATGATAAATAATAATATAATAGTTTTCCTTTGATAGGTCGATGTCGGTTCCTTTATCTCAGTGTGAAATCGGGTTTGTAGGTTGAAAGGTTCAAAGCTCCTGGTCTTAAGCTTATTTGAAGGTTGTGACAATTTGTTTTTGTTTTTGTTTTTTTTTTTTGAACTCACAAGAATGATAAAATACGACGTTTTATTAAATAATTGTTAGTTTTAGATGTTTTAAACATATGTTTATAAACAAACACATTTTTTTATTTAAAAATTAGGGAAAATATGCTATGTTACAAAAGAATTGCCAATAATCCGTGAACCCAGCAAATCTAATCCTGACTTTTTCAACCAGATGGAAGCCAACGGGGTCAGTGAACCGCAGTTATCATCTGATCTTTTGGTATGACCATATGATGAAGATAAATGATGAACAAACAGAGTAAGGAAGTGTACAACATACACATGATGATCATGGTTTGTATATGCGAAGAAGCATTGTAAATAGGGATGTTAACATAGGTGGTGTTATGTTTAGAACTTATAGTAGATAATTTTTCATCAAAGATCACCCTTAAGTAAAGATATTATGAATTCATTCGATAAATAAATTTGTTATTTGTTGAGAATAAATGTCACATTAATGTACGGATCCATGCTGACGCAAGAGTGGCCGGCCCACAAGCGAGTCGAAGCTGCGCATAAGGGGCACTAATGTTATTTATCAGGTTTATTGTTACCAGGGATGGTGTCCAATGAACAAGAAGTTTACTAATCTCAAGTAATGTGTTGATGGTAAAAAAAAAAAAAAAAAAAAAAAAAAAGACGCAACTTCTAATTTAGAACGTACCGTTTCTTAGTTCCATAAATATATTGGAGAACGCTTACTTTTTGTTGGTTAATGGAACAACAAAAGAAATGATCCAGTTATGGAAAGAGTTTTAATGGAAACTGAGCATGTGTTGGCGTGCGGCAAGTAGGACTTTCCCTTGAGTTTGTGCTTTACCGCAATTAGGGGAGATGATCTTTTACTGCCGAAATTTTTAGAACAATGTCTTGATGCTAATGTGTCCGACAATAGTGAAGAACGACGGTTTGTTGATTAAAATACACTAAAGGAAAAATATTTCATACAGTTTACAGTCTCTATTCATCCTAATGTATATTCTCATTTTGTTTACGTTAGAAACCCGAAATGGGTGGTTGTCCGTAATGGACATCACAATTGGATCAGATATCAAACGGGACACCCGCCGCAACGCGCGGGCATTCCCACTAGTATAATATTATGTTCATCTTTTTTCGCTTGACAGGCTCTTCAATCTTCTTTACAAAGCTAGGGAGGTTAAGAGTTGGTGGGTATGGGAATAACCGATAGCATGTGGGTTGTTCAAAAGTGGGTTTTGTGTTTTGAAAATCTTAATATTTTCAGTATTTTTTTATCAGTATTGGGTAGGGATGAGTTCGGGACGGTATTGGTACCGAACCGATACCGATACCGAAAAGTCCAAAAAACCAATACCGATACCGATACCGAACACATACGGTACGGTATCGGTTTGGTATCAGTACGGTACCGGTATGGTATCGGTATTTTACCTTAAAATACCGATACCATACCGATCTCGTACTGATACCGATAATACGGTACGGTATCAGTTCGGTATCAGTACGGTACCAGTATGGTATCGGTATTTTACCTTAAAATACCGATACCATACCGATCCCGTACCGATACTGATAATACCGAAACCGAAAATCCATAAATATGGGTACCGATACCGATCCCGAAACCCCTCGGTTCGGTATTAGTTCGGTACGGTATCGGGATCGGGACGGGATCGGGATCAGTATTCGGCCTTGTATGCTCATCCCTAGTATTGGGTATTTATACACTGTATTCGGGAGCAGTATTTAAACGGTATTGGATCTGTATTTAGATTTTCGGTATTATTTCGGTAATCCTAAAAAAAAACCGTACCAAAACCGCATAATACCTATTCCAAAAAACTAACAAAGTCGGTACCGATCCCGAAACCGAAACCCCTTAGTTGGGTACGGTTTTGGTACGGGACGAGACCGGGATCGGTATTCGGTACTATCTGCTCATCACTACCCATGACCCACGCCACCCCACCCTTCCCCAGCCCAACTCCTACCCTCCCTCCCTCCCTCCCTCCCTCCCTCCCTCTCGCTCTCGCTCTCCCCCTCTCTCTAAAAAAAATAATTATTACACAATCCATTGCACTAACCACCACCTCCCCCTCTATAGCTAAAACAAAACCAAACATCTCTTCCAGCTACCCTCCTTCGCCACTCAATTCCCACCACTGGAACCCGTTGAATTCCCATTGCCACCATAACTCTCATTCTCAAATGGGTGAGGTGGTTGTAGTGGTGCCAGCGGTGGTGGTGGGGTGAGGTGGTTGTAGTATTGGCAGCGGCTGTGTGGTTGAAGGTTGAAGGTTATGTTGGAGGTGTTGTGGCAGTTCTGTGATGGGGGTGGTGGTGTAATGGTTCTGTGAAGGGATGTGGTGGATAAATGAAACTCATTTAATATAGTTGTATTTAATGTTAAATAAATCATCTTTTTTTTGTAAACCCTATAAACTAATTAAATAAATGAAACTTGTAATTCATTTGTAAAATATATTCTTTCAAATCAATTGTAATTTATAGTGAATGATATTTTTGATACTTGTATAATATACGTAGGATGAAATTTTATACGTGTAGGATAAACGTATGAAAATATCAATGTGTGTAATAAACGTATAATAATATCGATATGTGTAGGATAAATTTTAATATGGGTATGTCAAATTTTGATAACGTGTAGGATAAAGTTTTAATGTTAGAGAGATAATAATTATGGTAAGAAAAGTTAAAGTATTTAATATTTTACCAGTAAGTCATTTTTTTATCTTACATTAAGTTTCTTCTCGTTTGACCATCCCTATATATACTAGTAGGGTGCCTGCGCGATGCATCGGGAATTATAAACACTTCTAAAGGTATGTATGGTTCGGTTCAATTTGATTATTAGCCTCTACCGAAACTAAGACAAAGTCATCAATTAATCAGTCTTAATAAATAATCGGTTACTTGGTTAGATAATCGGTTTTTAGCCCGGTTTAGGTAATTTCGGTTAATAACAAAAACCAAACTTTAGAAGTATATGAAATTGAGGTAGAAATACATGAAATAGAGGTATAAAAGCTATAAAAATATATGAATACATAAATGGTTCTGTTTTGGTTTAGTTAAGTTTGGTGAACTAAGTGCTCAAATGTGACATCCGTCACCCTCGTCTTTCGTCGGATTTAGAAAAATAACCCTTGAAATATTTTCATTATAGTCCCTATAAGTTTCGTCGTTTTCAAATTTAATTTTAGAAAAATATATATATATATATATATATATATATTTATTTATTATGGATTGGGTATAGGTTTTAAGTCAAATACGTATCTCGAACGTCTACGCAATGGATTTTATAAAAATTCCAAGTTTTAGAGAGTTTTATAAAGTTTTAAAAACATTATAGGTTAATTTAGTTACTTGGTTAAGTTTTTATAAAGGAAAAAGTAACTAAAACTTAATAAAACTAACTATGTTAAACATGAGGGACCATATTTGCCAAAAGCTGAAAGTTTTAAAAGTCTTTTCTTCCTCTCCCTCTCCATTCACGTTTTTCCGGTCACCTCACATTCCGGCGGCCGGAATTTGAATTCCGGCGACTTGTTTCTTGGATTCCCTTGGCGTTTTAACACCTAATTAAGACGGGTTTACGTTTCTCCACTCATTATTAGCAAAATACCATCATTAATCAGTAAATAAACGCGTTTTAATCGAATTAATTCGGGTTCTAATGAGGTATAACCGATCGGACTTAATGAGGTACTCAAAACGCTCGTTTTGCCATAACTATATAAGATGATCGCTCCATTTCGTTGCTGCACACCTGCACGTTGCAAACAAACCATAAAAAAACACTTAAATTCGTCCAGTAACCCGGAAATCGGCCTTCTCACACGTGGACCTTCATCCGTCGCGCGCGGCCGATATACACATCGTGAGTGGTTTTTTTTATGCCATTTTGATCCTTGTGTACTCACCTTCAAAAGCCCTAAGGTCTCTTGGCTTAATCGTACTTGAATCAGGCTATTAGAACTTTGTTCTAGGGTTAGGGCTCATGCTTAGTAAATTGGGGAAGAAGATGATGTTTGAATATATTGTTAAATATATTTCAGTTTCAAATAAATAAACAAAACATGATCTGGCCTAGTGGTGTGTGTGTGTTGTGGAATGAAGGGGGCCGGGTTCGAGCCTCACTAAGGCCGGGTTTTTGTTGGCAACATTTTCATGTTTCTTTTGTGTGTTTATTATTTTTAGGATATTACAATTAAATATTTATATATCTTAAAATATTCATAATAAATTCATCTTTTGCCCAAAAATTATGAAAATTTAGGTGTAGCTTCTTGACATCATAAAGAACATTTCCACATTTTTACTTTCTGAAAAATGTTTTATTTTTATATTTTTATTGAATTAAATTGTTTTAATCATAAATAATTGATAAAAAATTCATTTTTAATGATTTTAATCTCAAACTTTTTGGGTAATTACTTCTAACCATTCTAATCTGAAATAAAAATTATTGGGTTAGAAAACATTTATTTTTATTAATTTTCCTATTTTTAATCATTTGAACATGATTTAATCTCATTAAATCAGTTTTAAATAGAAATAAGTTTATAAAAATTATGGGAAAATTATTTTCATTAATTTATATCAGAAATTATTTATTTTCTATAAAAATAGCATTTTTGGATCATGTCTTGAATTATTAGTCTTATTTATGATTAAATAGACATAATTAAACATTTATTTATTTATACAATTTAAATATCTATTTTATAAATATTTTTCCTTATAAAATCGAAATATTCTTATGATTAAAAGTTTTATTATCATTGTTGGATCTTTGTGTAACTCATAGTTATTTATTTCAATATTTATGATTATCGTATTATTTTAATATAGTTAAAGTAACTAACTAAATTATTTTGTCTTAATTATTCAAACATATTGTTGTCTAAATATTTAATCGGTAATAATTATATTACCTAAATCATATTACAAACTTTGGTATATTATTTTTAATATACAACTTTTACATTAATTCGACTAATCATAAAATCTCTAATTCCCCAAATCGACTTAGCAAACCCTAATGCCTTAGACCCTAGATACCATAGACTTTGTAGACTTTACCTTACTAGTATTTATATACGTTATAGGTTGAATTCCTCGGGATTCTCATTTCTTAGCTCACAACCGCTTAAGTGGATTTTGATCGCTTTCGCAAACTGTGAGTATATCTTTCCCCTTTTTACTGTTTTACTATTTCGGGGTGACTCATGTACTTACTATCAAGTTTATATTTCCTTTTACTAAAATAGCAATTCTTATGTGTGTTTGCTTGTGTTATTTTGTGCATCTATGACCTGTCAAATCATTAACCGTTGCGGCCTGGCATTTCAATGAATAGTACTATGGTTTATACCCTCGTGACTCTGTTGAGAGTCCTCGTCATTGCTATGTATTACATTACTACTAGCGCATACTATATATATCTGCTTTCTTCTCTTAGGGTTGATTTGACCCGGATACCACTTATTACATCTTGCAAAATAACACACGAATTGCTAAAGTTTACCTTACTATATATATCAAACGGATGTACTCACCAATACATTATATGTGTTGACAAAAATTGTTTTGTACATGTTTCAGGTGACGTTTGATGTTTCATGCTTTCACGCTTAGGCTGGACCTAGTGCTTAAACAAAAAGTTGAACATTTAATATTTATGTTTGAGATTTCTATTAAGACTCTTTGTATTTCGTTTTGAATAATGGAAGTTATTTGCTATTAATATTTACAATTTAGTCCATGTGCTATTGAACAATCGTCACTACGTGACACCTCGATGTTTCCGCCATCGGTTGGGGTGTTACAGATTGGTATCAGAGCCATGGTTATAGGGAATTAGGTTATTAGTATATGCTTTTGACCTAGACTATAACTAAGCTACCCATTATATGCTTTCTTTTATCCTCATATTTCTTTAGATATATTTTCTCCTTTTACTTTTCATTATGCTCGGAGAAGATTTTTATTCTACAAATGGAACGAAAACACCAAGTTAGGAGTGATATCCATACCTTGGTGAATAGTTTCACTCTTTATATGTTTTATTTATTTATTTTATTTATCTTGGAAAATTTTCCTATCGAGATAGGAGACGTCCAAATCTCAAGGAATCTATCCCTCCAAAAGAAACTTACTCACTAAGCTAGGAGTGACATCCTTATCTTAGTGACCAGTTTCACTCCATCATATTTTTACTATTTGGAAGTATATCTTTGAGTTAGGAGTGAAATCCACATCTCGAGGATATATATATTTTCCACATTTCAAGATCCGCTAAAGTTTTGGAAATTATTTGTGACGGGGCACGTGCAATCTGGAAGGGTGAGCGCCTGTATTCTGAGTTTTCTGTCTAGGTTGGTAATTCGCATAAATCCCAATCAGACGAGGGACCCGTTTACCTACCTGGGAATTCTCGGGATGAGCATTCACTTATAGGCTAAAGTACGCCCCCACAAGTCACTAATAATATTTCAATTACTTTAGTCAGTCAACAGTTTCTTTGGAAACACTCTTATATCTCGTTTTATACTTGATATTGTTTTTCATTTGAAGTTTTATCATGATTTTCTTTATGATATTCATAATTTTTCTTATATCAATTTATAATTACTATATCTCATGTTATGTGTTACTTGTCTTGATATAAACTATGGCATTTCCAAGATTTTTGGAATCAAATCTCATAATTATTGTTCACTTTTGTAGATGTCTGATCGCGAATCTCGTAAGAGAGCCTCGAAGCGTCAGGCTAAACTGAAATCTGATCAGCGTATCGCGACCATGCTCAATGACAAGTTGGAAACACTTGTTCCCAATATCATTAATGCTATTATTCCAAACCTTAACCTGAACGGTAGCTCGAATGGGAACTCTAACGGGAATACAAATGGAAATGGTGGGGCTAGTGAGAATAAGTGCACTTTCAAGCACTTCAACTCATGTCATCCCAACAAGTTTAATGGCACTGAGGGAGCCACTGGGTTACTTGAATGGTTCGAAAGTATGGAGAATACGTTCATTAATAGCGACTGTCCAGATAACCTACGTGTTCGTCATGCCACGGGTGTTCTTCAAAAGAGAGCGCTTACTTGGTGGAATGGTGAAAAACATGCTCGAGGGACGGAAGATGCTTTAGCTATCTCTTGGGATGATTTCAAAATCGCCATGACTACTGAGTTCTGTCCTCGTAGTGAGATGAAGAAATTGGAGGATGAGTTCTATCACCTTAAGCAGGACAGTGGAAACAATGTTCCCTACAACAACCGTTATCACGAGTTAAGCTTACTGATTCCTCGTATGGTAACCCCGGTATCCTTGGCAATTGAGAAGTATATTGAGGGACTGCCACCTCAGATCCATGATTCGGTTATGGGAAGTAAACCTGCTACTGTAGAAGATGCCATTCGTCTCGCAGCATCTCTTACTGACAAGCATGTCAAGGATGGTACTTTAACTCGTAAGGGTACTAAAAGATCTACTGAAACCCCTGCTACTACTGAACCGTCTCAAGCAAATGTCTCTACCTCTAGTTCCAATAAGAAACGAAAAGGTGGAAACCAGAACTATGCTGTTGTTACACCCCTTAACCAGGTTCCTGTTGCAAACACATCTACTGCACCTCAAACTCAAAAGGTTCAGGGAAACTATTCGGGTTCACACCCTAAATGCATTTCATGCAATTTTCACCATCCAACTACTCGACCCTGCTATAAATGTGACACTTGCGGCAAAGCAGGCCACACTGCTTCTCACTGTCGGGAAACTGAACCTGGGAATGCTCAAAACCAGAGGACTGGTCAACCTAGAGCTTGCTATGCTTGTGGTGATCCTAACCACAGGCAAGATAGGTGTCCTCATTTAGCTGCTTTCATTCAGTCTCGTCAGCAAACCCCAGCACTTCCAGCAACTCCAGCAGTTCCAGCAATCCAAGCAGCTCCAGCTCGTGGTCGTGCTTTCAACATCAACGCTAACCAAGATCAAGCTACCAACGACGTTGTCAATGGTACATTTCTTATTACTAACTTATATGCTTCGATTTTGATATCGGTATGGATAGGAGTTTTGTCTCATTAGAAGTTGAACCTTTGCTTACTCGTACTTGCCCTCACTTTACCTATTCTTTTACTATGGAAGTTGTTAATGGCAATCTTATTTTTAGATGCTCCGTAAATGCACGTAGAACCTAAACGATTATAAATTTTCTGTTAATCTTATACCTGTTTTAGGAACCTTACGAACCGAGTTTATAAACCTTTCTTGGATCAAGTCGTAACTGATTTTCATCGATAACATGCACACATACACCAGAAACCTTCACTTGAAAGAAATTTCGAGACGAAATTTTCTAAAGTAGGGGAGCCTGTGACATCCGTCACCCTCGTCTTTCGTCGGATTTACAAAAATAACCCTTGAAAAATTTTCATTATAGTCCCTATAAGTTTCGTCGTTTTCAAATTTAATTTTAGAAAAAAAATATATATATATATT
The DNA here is from genome assembly GCA_030844895.1 of Ambrosia x helenae. Classification (NCBI taxonomy): domain Eukaryota; kingdom Viridiplantae; phylum Streptophyta; class Magnoliopsida; order Asterales; family Asteraceae; genus Ambrosia; species Ambrosia x helenae. The sequence continues at coordinate 105,712,393 of CM061224.1, forward strand.
TATTATGGATCGGGTATAGGTTTTAAGTCAAATACGTATCTCGAACGTCTACGCAATGGATTTTATAAAAATTCCAAGTTTTAGAGAGTTTTATAAAGTTTTAAAAACATTATAGGTTAATTTAGTTACTTGGTTAAGTTTTTATAAAGGAAAAAGTAACTAAAACTTAATAAAACTAACAATGTTAAACATGAGGGACCATATTTGCCCAAAGCTGAAAGTTTTAAAAGTCTTTTCTTCCTCTCCCTCTCCATTCACGTTTTTCCGGTCACCTCACATTCCGGCGGCCGGAATTTGAATTCCGGCGACTTGTTTCTTGGATTCCCTTGGCGTTTTAACACCTAATTAAGATGGGTTTACGTTTCTCCACTCATTATTAGCAAAATACCATCATTAATCAGTAAATAAACGGGTTTTAATCGAATTAATTCGGGTTCTAATGAGGTATAACCGATCGGACTTAATGAGGTACTCAAAACGCTCGTTTTGCCATAACTATATAAGATGATCGCTCCATTTCGTTGCTGCACACCTGCACGTTGCAAACAAACCATAAAAAAACACTTAAATTCGTCCAGTAACCCGGAAATCGGCCTTCTCACACGAGGACCTTCATCCGTCGCGCGCGGCCGATATACACATCGTGAGTCGTTTTTTTTATGCCATTTTGATCTTTGTGTACTCACCTTCAAAAGCCCTAAGGTCTCTTGGCTTAATCGTACTTGAATCAGGCTATTAGAACTTTGTTCTAGGGTTAGGGTTCATGCTTAGTAAATTGGGGAAGAAGATGATGTTTGAATATATTTTTAAATATATTTCAATTTCAAATAAATAAACAACACATGATCTGGCCTAGTGGTGTGTGTGTGTGTGTTTTGTGGAATGAAGGGGGCAGGGTTCGAGCCTCACTAAGGCCGGGTTTTTGTTGGCAACATTTTCATGTTTCTTTTGTTTGTTTATTATTTTTAGGATATTACAATTAAATATTTATATATCTTAAAATATTCATAATAAATTCATCTTTTGCCCAAAAATTATGAAAATTTAGGTGTAGCTTCTTGACATCATAAAGAACATTTCCACATTTTTACTTTCTGAAAAATGTTTTATTTTTATATTTTTATTGAATTAAATTGTTTTAAGCATAAATAATTGATAAAAAATTCATTTTTAATGATTTTAATCTCAAACTTTTTGGGTAATTACTTCTAACCATTCTAATCTGAAATAAAAATTATTGGGTTAGAAAACATTTATTTTTATTAATTTTCCTATTTTTAATCATTTGAACATGATTTAATCTCATTAAATCAGTTTTAAATAGAAATAAGTTTATAAAAATTATGGGAAAATTATTTTCATTAATTTATATCAGAAATTATTTATTTTCTATAAAAATAGCATTTTTGGATCATGTCTTGAATTATTAGTCTTATTTATGATTAAATAGACATAATTAAACATTTATTTATTTATACAATTTAAATATCTATTTTATAAATATTTTTCCTTATAAAATCGAAATATTCTTATGATTAAAAGTTTTATTATCATTGTTGGATCTTTGTGTAACTCATAGTTATTTATTTCAATATTTATGATTATCGTATTATTTTAATATAGTTAAAGTAACTAACTAAATTATTTTGTCTTAATTATTCAAACATATTGTTGTCTAAATATTTAATCGGTAATAATTATATTACCTAAATCATATTACAAACTTTGGTATATTATTTTTAATATACAACTTTTACATTAATTCGACTAATCATAAAATCTCTAATTCCCCAAATCGACTTAGCAAACCCTAATGCCTTAGACCCTAGATACCATAGACATTGTAGACTTTACCTTACTAGTATTTATATACGTTATAGGTTGAATTCCTCGGGATTCTCATTACTTAGCTCACAACCGCTTAAGTGGATTTTGATCGCTTTCGCAAACTGTGAGTATATCTTTCCCCTTTTTACTGTTTTACTATTTCAGGGTGACTCATGTACTTACTATCAAGTTTATATTTCCTTTTACTAAAATAGCAATTCTTATGTGTGTTTGCTTGTGTTATTTTGTGCATCTATGACCTGTCAAATCATTAACCGTTGCGGCCTGGCATTTCAATGAATAGTACTATGGTTTATACCCTCGTGACTCTGTTGAGAGTCCTCGTCATTGCTATGTATTACATTACTACTAGCGCATACTATATATATATCTGCTTTCTTCTCTTAGGGTTGATTTGACCCGGATACCACTTATTACATCTTGCAAAATAACACACGAATTGCTAAAGTTTACCTTACTATATATATCAAATGGATGTACTCACCAATACATTATATGTGTTGACAAAAATTGTTTTGTACATGTTTCAGGTGTCGTTTGATGTTTCATGCTTTCACGCTTAGGCTGGACCTAGTGCTTAAACAAAAAGTTGAACATTTAATATTTATGTTTGAGATTTCTATTAAGACTCTTTGTATTTCGTTTTGAATAATGGAAGTTATTTGCTATTAATATTTACAATTTAGTCCATGTGCTATTGAACAATTGTCACTACGTGACACCTCGATGTTTCCGCCATCGGTTGGGGTGTTACATCAAAAAACACGGGGTATTGGATTTTAATAATCCAAAGTTTGGGCCATTGGCCGATAATAATCCAAACTTTAACGTTGGCCCAGAATAATCCCAAGTGGACATGTGGGTGTCAAAAATGGATCTCCGTTAACTTTGAACTAATTGGGTTAGTGTATGCTGACGTGGCAGATGACGTGGCATGCTGACGTGTACGAAATGATGACGTGGCAGATGACATGGAAATTATTTTTTTTAATGCCACGCCAGAAAAAAAAAGGTTTATTATTGGCCAAACGTTAATGTTCGGATTATTATTGGCCAATGGAAAAAACTTTGGATTATTTAATACCCCTTTTTATTATTGTAAATCTACAAATGGGTTGCAAAACAATATTATGATAATTAGTATTTTAGCCGCAAGTTACGCAAAAAGAATAGTGATGGGAATGGGTACTGAATACACTATTCCGCATACCCAAACCCGGCACAACGTCACTGCGCGGACAAAAGCTACGCACAGGATATGGTCAAGGCTCATTAATGATCGTTCAAAAGTCAAGGCTCGGTCAAGACCTGGTCAAGGCGAGTATCATGCATGGTCAACAGCCATGCATAAGTTACGTAACCACACCATTAAAGGCGGTACACGATTCCACTATTCCCATTAATTAAGCTTTCCATATATCACTTTACTAACACAATTAAGGGTGATGGAGACAACCTAACCACGGTTAGGACTTGGGTAATGGTGGCATACGGACTCTCCTATAAAAGGGGTCACACCCCCAATAGGAGAGGACACTTTCTACTGACCTAGAGAGCTATCACACTTGATAGTATCCCCATTCACCCCGTTTTTGTTATAAACAACTACCTTGTGTAGTCGTCTCCACACCCATACTTTCACTCTTGTTTGCAGGTATCTCCAAGCCGTAGCTGTTAGTGAAGGATCAACCCCGCAGTAACTCATAATCTTATCATCCCTAACCGGTGGTGAGACTATTTGTTTCTTCATTGGCGCCATCCCTTACGGTTCTAACAAATCTTTCTAACTAGCAACATGGCTTTTTCAAAAGATGCAAACAACAACGATGCTGAGATAGATGCCACAATCAACGATGAGATCCAAGATGTTATACCAAATACCATCACGAAGAATGTGGCTCAGAAGCAACCGGCTTCGACATTCCAGTTCCACCCAAATAAGGGGGGATCTGCTGGAAGCAAAAAGAAGAAAGCCAACCTATCTCCGGTTGACCCGGACGAGTGGTTGGCTCAGCAAAATTCAAAAACGATTGCTGAATATCAGAAAATGGTTATGAATCAAGCTAAACTCAACGTCCAAAAGACGTTAAGTTTCGACACAAGCGAGGAGGACTCAGAATCTCCTCGAAAAAACAAAAGTGGCCGTCACGCTAAGGGATCTCGTCAGGCGGTACGTGGTGGAGGCCGTGGTAAGAATACTCACGGCCAGGACCCCGTCAACCTGAACGATGAACCAGACGGCTACGAATCATAAGATGAGATGCATCATGATTCCAACAAAAAACAGAACCCCAAGTCTGTTGCCAGCAGTCTGGCACCCAAAGATGATGACCTCTACAAACCATACAGACCAAAGACTTTCGCCGAAAGATCAAAATGTTGTGCACGTATTGCACTGGCACCGATGCCCCAAGAATGCAAGCTACCAAGCACCATCGGGAAATATGATGGTTTGCGCGATCCGGACGATCACTTGCATGCTTTTGACTGCGCAGGTAGCTCCAAGCTATGGCCAGTCCAAGCCTGGTGTCACTTGTTTGTGCAAACATTAACAGGGGCAGCCAGAGTGTGGTATGAAAGCCTGCCTATGGGAAGCCTGGTGGACTTCGATGACTTAATAAGAAAATTCAAGAATCACTTCTCACATCTGCGCAAACACAAGAAAGACAAGGCACGCATTCTCTTGTGTACGCGCCACGAGAACGAATCCCTAGAAGATTACATCATCAGGTACAACAAGGAAGCCCTTCAACTAGGATGCGGAGAAGAACTTACCCGCGCAACATTCATACACGGGGTAAGAAATGATGATCTGATGAAATGTTTAACCGGTAAAGACGGCGTGCCACAAGCTTGGGATGAAGTAATCGAAGCTGCTAAAGTTTATGCGTCTTCTGAACGATCGTTGCATCGCAACAAAAATACACACCAAAGTAGCAGTCACCACGCATCATCAAACAACAGAGGGAAAGGCAAGCAATCTGTATGGTCCAGAATCTCAGGCACAGCGGATGAAGGAAAATATTCCTCCGCACAAGACGCAAGAAACATGCTGAGTTCAAGAGTGTCCCGTGACCATAAAGGACACTCGAAGAAGAACTACGAATGGACGCCACTGTCCAAAACACCATCTGAGGTGCTGAAAACCGAACAGATTCAATTTCCAAAGCCACAAGAGCTCCGTGGTGACAGGCGGAATGTGGACAGATCAAAATACTGTGAGTATCATGAAGACCACGGCCATATGACAGACAATTGTTACAGCTTGAAGATGGAAATTGAAAATGCCATTAAGTCAGGGCAGTTAATGCACCTCGTGAAGAACATGAGAAGAAAACAGAGGGACAACACGGAAGTAGGAGAGCCCTCTCAGAAAAAGATACGCAATCTCAATGCGCATCACGTGTATAGCGTTTCCCGCAATACATGCAACATGACACATAGAAACGCAAGCCATATGCGGACCTTTATGGAAGCAAGAGATGATTCATGGAAGGAAGAGCAAGTGATTATGCCAAAGGTAAAGGGTGGGGCTTCATCCACAGCTCCGTTGATCATCACAGAGGTTGTTGGCCATTACCGAACACGATACATGTTCTTGGATAATGGCAGCAGCACTGATATCATGTACAAGCAATGTTTCGACCAGCTGGACGAGGATGACAAAAGAAGAATAACACCAACCACAGAGCCAATCTCAGGTTTCATCCATGAAACAATCTACCCACTGGGTACGCTCACTTTCCCAGTAACACTCTCAGACGGGAAGCATTCGCGCACCGAAACGTGCGACTTCACAGTGCTCCCCGTCAACTCTTCACATGATATCCTACTGGGACGAGAAGGGTTGGCAAAATTTAACTGCAATGCATCTACGCCACATCAGATGGCAGGTTTCCTGACGCGAACAGGAGTTGCGTTCATCCGCGGAAACAAAACTTGTCATGCAACAGAAGCGCCGAGGCCTTCAAAGCAAACAAAACCAACTGTCAGAACCGAACCAGAAAAATGGGTCATTAACCCTATATTCCCGGAACAGACAGTTGTCATCGGCCATGAAATCTCTGACCCCATTCGCACTCACTTAAAGCAGTTATTAACGAAGAACATGGATATCTTTGCTTTCAAACCATCAGACATGGTTGGTGTCCCGCGACACATCGCAGAGCACAAGCTCAACGTCTACAAAAATGCCGAGCCAAGTGCCCAGAAAAAGCGCAGCATGGGGCCTGAGAAAACAAAGGCGATGAATGAACAAGTGACAGAACTTTCGAAGGCCGGAATTCTGCGCAAAAGCAAATATCAAACCTGGGTGGCAAACCCAGTTATGGTAGGAAAATCCAATGGCACATGGCGCATGTGTGTCGATTATAAAGACTTAATCAAAGCCTGTCCAAAATATTGTTACCCATTGCCCGAAATCGACCTAAAGGTCGATTCTTTGGCACCTTACAGGTTCAAATGCTTCCTGGATGCTTATAAGGGCTATCATCAAATTCAAATGGCCAAAGAAGACGAAGACAAGACAGCATTCCGCACAGACATGGGTACCTTCTGCTACACCAAGATGCCATTTGGGCTAAAGAACGCAGGGGCAACATATCAACGATTAATGGACACCGCATTTGTAAAACAAATCGGTGTAAACTTAGAAGTGTACGTTGATGACTTGGTGATAAAAAGCAGAGAAGAAGACCAGATGTTACTTGACATCCAGAAGACCTTTGATCAGTTGCGCAGTGTGCGGATGAAACTTAATCTGGGAAAATGTTCCTTTGGGATGGAAGAAGGAAAATTCCTCGGAGTTGTTGTCACAAAAGACGGTTTTCGTCCCAACCCAGATAAAGTTCAGGCAATTGAGCGGATGCCGTCCCCATCTTCAGTCAAGGAAGTGCAAACTCTGATGGGACGACTTGTAGCTTTGAACAGGTTTCTGTCAAACTACGCGTCCAAATCTTTCCCCTTTGTGGACACATTAAAGAATTGTCTGAAGAAATCAAACTTCCACTGGACGGAAGAGGCAGAAGCCGCGTTTCAAGACATGAAGAAATGTTTGAGCAACTTACCAACACTCACTGCTCCGCTACCTAAAGAGCCACTCACCCTATACCTGTCCGTCACTGACAAGGCAGTAGGGGCAGTACTCATGGTTGATCGAAAGGGGGTACAAACCCCAATTTATTATGTAAGCCGCATGCTACTTGACGCGGAAACCCGCTACTTAACAATGGAAAAGCTGGTTCTCGCGTTAATCCACGCTTCACGAAGATTGCTCAGATATTTTCAAGGACACACGATCAATGTCCTCACAGATTTCCGCATCAACGACATCCTGCGCAAACCGGAACTCTCCGGACGCTTGGCAAAATGGGCAATAGAGCTGGGTGAGCACTCAATCTCATATAAAGCAAGACCTTCCTTCAAAGGACAGATCCTTGCGGATTTCATAGCGGAAGTCCCGGCAGACAAAGTCGAAGAGTGCGTAAATAAAGCATCGTCAAATTCGACTACGCTCGATGAAACTCAGAAATGGAAGCTATTTACCGACGGTTCTTGCGATGACGAAGGGGCTGGCGCAGGCTTACGCTTGATAACCCCGGAAGGAAAAGAATACACCTATGCAATTCGGCTGGACTTTCAAACAACCAATAACGAGGCAGAATATGAAGCGCTGGTCGCAGGCCTGCGTATTGCCAAAAAGATGGGTGCTCAACACATTGAAGCACATGTCGATTCAACACATTGAAGCACATGTCGATTCAATCCATGATCCTATATCTACAACATACCAGAGAGTTGATGAATAGTTTCCCCTACTGCAAAGTCACTCACGTCCGCAGAAGCCAAAACATGCCAGCGGACGCTTTAAGCAAAATGGCGTCAACCGCATTCGATCACATGGCGACACACGTGCGAGTCGAAGTACTGGCCAATCCATCTGTTCCGTCAAAACAAGCGAACGTGATTCAAACTGGAAAAGAATCCTGGATCACCCCGATCATGGCCTTTTTAACTAAACATCCTCCCATCAAACAAAGCGGAAGCAAGGAAGCTACAACACAAAGCCTTGCATTACGAACTCAATGACGACATCTTATATCGGCGGTCTTATCTCGGACCATTACTCAGATGCGTAGATTCCGCGGAAGCTACATATTTAATAAAAGATATTCACGAGGGCACGTGCGGATTACACGCAGGCCCTCGAATGGTCGTGGCCAAACTTATGAATGCTGGATACTTCTGGCCCGGAATGCACCTCGATGCAGTTAGAGAGCTGCGCAAAAGTGACGCATGCCAGCGACATGCGCCCGGAACACTTAGACCAAAGAACAACTTGATACCAGTCACCACAGCATGGCCATTTCAAAAATGGGCCATAGATCTCGTAGGACCTTTTCCCACGGCGCCAGGCAATGTCAAGTACTTAGTTATCGCCATTGACTACTTCACTAAATGGGTGGAAGCAAAGACATTAGCCACGATTGACGGACGGAACATCAAGAAATTCATTTGGGAGTTTATCATTTGCAGATTCGGTCTACCGATGGAAATTGTAAGCGACAACGGAACGTAGTTTGCGGACCTACACTTACAAGAATGGCTCCACTCAATGAAAATCAAACAGATATTCACTTCCGTAGCGCATCCTCAAGGCAATGGCCAGGTCGAGCGCGCAAACAGAAGTATTGTTGAAGGCATTAAGACACGCCTGGGAACAAGACGCAGCGGGTGGGTAGATGAATTGCCCCATGTCCTTTGGGCCCACTGCACGCTTTCCAAAACAAGCACTAGGGAAACACCATTCAGCCTAACATATGGAACTGAAGCGGTTCTCCCAACAGAGGTTACAAACCCGTCCCCAAGAATCTTACTCGCGCAAACAATTAATAATGACAAAGAACTGCGGATGAATCTAGACTTTCTAGATGAACGCAGAGATTTGGCCTATGTCCGAGAAGCCTCATACAAGAGACAACTGGAAAGATATTACAATGCGCGGGTCAAAGAACAAGCTTTCCGCATTGGCGATTTTGTTTTCCGCAATAATGAAGCTTCAAATGCGGAAAAACCGGGGAAACTTGCTCCAACATGGGAGGGACCTTACAAAATCCAAGAGGTATTGGGAAAAGGAGCGTATGCCCTAGAACGACTGGATGGTTCGCCAATACCACGTACTTGGAATGCAGCTCAACTACGTATATGCTACATGTAATCTACTATTTCATGACTTTGTAATAAGGACTTCATGTCAAATTTCATTTATATTACAAAAAGCATTTATCATACAAGCCATTGATCAACAAGTACAACCTACACGGCTAACACGTAGATTACCGTTACATATACAAAAAGGGGGGTGACCAAAAAAAAAATACACCCCATATACATGATGATTCAACGGCAATTTCAAAAAAGACTTTTACTTATACACAATAGGCCTCAACATACTGAATAGATACCTTAGCCCCTAACCTTCCTGGTTTTAGTCTTCTTCACATCCCCTAGCTCAGATAATTTCTTCATCTTCAAGGGTTTCCCATCAGAAGTACCTTGATCATCCAAGTTATCAGCACGCATGTCCTCTTGAGACAACAGATATGCACAGTATTTTGCCAGACGATCAAGAGCATCTGAGGAAGACTGATCATGATTAAGCTATTGAGATAACCTCATGATCCCTTGCATTGCTAAGCCCTCCTTAGCACCAAGATTGTTGTTAGAGGAGCTTGCCGCCATTTTTTCAGAGAGAACGGTGTAAGTTTTTAAGTACAAAGGAAAATATATAAAAAGAAGATGAAACACACACTTACTATATATAGAGGAGAGAGGTTATGGCCATTAATTACCATTAATGGTAACCACTCAATTACCCTAGAGAATCGTGACAGTCATTCTGACAAACGCCGGCATAACCATCACATCAATCATGAGGTCATCTGTCAGTCTTGGGTGATGGGAAGTAGGGATGACATCAGCAAATGATTAGAATACAAAACACGTGGCACCAAGTTTCAAAAATAAATTGTCCAACATTACAAACAAACATGAAGAAAATAAAGATATTGTTCAACCAAGATTAAGATATTACAATATGTCTTCAGCATTCTTGTCACCAGCCGCGGAGGATGTTCCAGCCTGACCATCTGTTGCTCCTACTTTGGCTGTCTCGTCCATTTGCGCCTTCTCAGCAAGCTCCGCACCAAGACGGTCAGACTTGATAAAGTAGTTGCGCAACTCACCCGCAGGATCATCAGTCTTCGCGCAAGCCTCCAGCAAATCGAAGACTTCGAACTTCAGGTGCTCGTAATCATCATAGGCCTTCAGTAATTCATCATCGTACAACTCATTCCCGTACGGACTGGCCTCTTTCTCCTTGCCATCTGCATGGTGGCAAAAACCTTCGGAGAAACCAAGCTTGATCCCCTGCTTCACAGAAGAACTGGAAATGCGTGCAATCACCTCTGTCAGCGCAGGATCGTTCCAAACGCGCTTAAATATCTGCATAACAAAAGATAACACATCAACAAATTGCATAAGCCAGTAATCAAATATATAAAAGGGAGATCTTATAGCTTACCCCAGCGACTCCATCACTCATCAACCACGCGATCCTCTCATTAGCAGCAACAGCCATTTCGGTGGCTTGTCCAAACAAAGCTTGCACTTTGTCCAACTCCATTTTTGCCTGTGTGCAAGAGGACTCCGCCAGAGCTTTTTCTTCTTGGTACTGGGAGTTTTCCAAAGCTAAGTCTTTTATTTTGGCCTCCGCATCAGACAAGGAGGAAGTCGCGTTGAGGAGTTCATCGTGCTGAGCATTGTATTTTTGTATAGCATCGGCAAGTTCCGCTTGCTTCTCCCCATATGATGTCTGACTTTGCTCCACCTCTTTCTTCAAGCGAGCATTTTCAAGCTTCAACTCTTTAATGGTGGATCGCAATAGTTCGGTTTCATGGTTGGTCCTCTTACAAGCAACAGACCAAGCTTGGGAGGCTTCGGCTTTCTCCTTCTTTACCTTCTCCATCTCTTCAACAGCATCACGGGAAACCTTCTGGTGAAGCTCAATCTCCGCCCGGATCTCATGACGGGCACATTGAAACTCTTCTTCGCGCCATAACAACGCGGCTTCCGAATCCTTCAAATTCTGGTAATCCCGTTGAAACTCATTTTCACGCCTAATAAGAGATCCGAGGCCGCTAACACCCAATGAAAGGTTCATTGCCATATCAATGAACAGAGAACGCCGGTCGACACTATCTTGGTAATCGCGCTCAGCAGGACGAACAGACATCATGACAAACTCCTGCGCATCAAGCGCATTCGTAAATCGAGTTGTGTCAAGGATGTCCCAGCGCGGTTGATATGGTCTAGAGGAGTCCGCTTGGCGTGATGAGGGCATTCTCCGTCGATGACCGGAATTACCACCAATACTTGCAGAAGCATCAGTGTAAATCACAAGAGAGTCCACCATTGTGCGCTTGAAGCCAGATGGATTCTCACCAATAACTTCATCTTTTTTCTCACTTTCAAGTGCAGCCTCAAATCCTTGCGATGAACTCGGCTCATGCGCTTGCTTCAACAGCGAATCTGGGCACTCTATACTCAGATTAGTAGTTTCAGACTCATCCACCCCCTTCCCAACATCTTTCTCCACATTAATCACCAACTCATCTGGGGTAGGCTCACCCTGTGACGTGACGTCCTTCTCTACGTCAACAACCAAATCATCCGGGATTGGCTCAGCCTGTGATAACAAATTCTCCTCCACAATCGTCTCAGTTGTATCCGTTGTCACCTGCGCGGTCACATCAGCAGTGATGTGCTCAAAGTGGTTTAGTAAAAACTAACTAAATTAACCTAAACTAGACACTCTAAGTTTTAAATTTATAACCTAAGACTCTCTAAACCTAAACCACACAACCGGCAAGTGTACCGGTCAGTGCAGTACAGCTAAAGTAAGTCCGAGTATCGAACCCCCGAGACTCTAATGGAAAACGGAAACTAGACTCGATTACTTATCTACAAACTGACTTAAATTGTTTTGTTGCTTAAGGGGGGTTTTCTAACAAACTAATAAAAATAAATAAAATAAACTAAAATAATTAAGGACACAAACTGGGAACTGGAACTGGGATCAGATGATTGGGAAGGCACTACCTAGGCTAGAATCCTACACATGAATGATAAGTTTCTAATGGCTATGGAACTGGTGTGGAACCGGGATCTTAAAATACTAAACATCAAGAATAAACTAGACACCCTCGACCCTTCTCAAGGGGAAACCCTAGAATATTGTTGTGCTGTTAAACCACTGGTTGAGAGGTTACCCTCACAGGCTTACCTACTCGAATCTTAAAGTACCCGCTAGACAGTCTACCTCACAGCGCGAAAGTCACAGTACACCCGAAAGTGCAAGGGGTAACTACAATATTTCTGATAAGACTTGGCCTACAAGGAATGCTAGGGAAACTAGGAAGATCTTCTCACAAAGCCTCTAGAACTAGAAATTTAACACCCTAGACAGACCAACAATCTCGCACCTCACAGCTATTGAGAATTGGTAGAATACTTAGAATCATCTAACTAACAATTACAACTCCTATGGATAACCTGCAGAAATTAACCATAAACTAGTTGCTAACACCAAGTCCGCAACCTAACCCGCATTTATACATGAAAGACATTCACAAAAACGCAAGTGGAGTTTATAAAAATTAATTAAACAAAACTAAATATGCATATACATCAGACCAGAAAATAAAGAGTTCTTTACTTTAAAATTCACCCACAACCAAAAGTTCCAAAACCAAAAGAAAATAAATCAAATAAGTGCAATCATCTTTAACCTAGGTAGCGAAAAGGTCTAGCCAATAAAAGTCATGATAAAATCAAAACAATAAAACCAGTTAAATTCATGGTGTTCACAACGGGTTTCAAATAAATAGATAATAAATATTAAATTAGAACCGACCCGTGCTGGCACCTATGCTTCAACCCTGGACCTTCACCTCTCTTAATGTGCACTTGAGGCTGCTTTCTGTCGTGATCCCCTCCAATAATAATATTGGCTCCCACTCTTCGTAATTATAATTTTTTTGCTGCCAAACTATTGAAGTTTCCCCCCAAGAATTTCTCATGCCCTCTCGATGTCTTTGGCTTCTTGAAAAATTGTGCCGCTCCTTCCAACCAAAAAAATATCTCTCTAATATTGCTCCCTTTATATTCTTTTCTTTTTTCCTTTTGACCTACTTCTTACCTAGGTTTTCTTTCTTTTCCTCCAAGGCCTTTGGGCCATTATTATTATTATTATTATTATTATTATTATTATTATTATTATTATTATTATTATTATTATTATTATTATTATTATTATTATTATTATTATATATAGCATTCTAGCTCCTTGCTCTTGATTCGGGTGTTCTTGGCTTGACCAAAGTTGCTCGTTTACGCTCCAACGTCCATGAACACCTACCAAAATATAAAATAAAATAGATAAATACTAAAAAAGACGCAAAACTAATAAAAATCTATAAAAACCTATACTAAATAAAATAGACCGGTACAAGCCTAAACTAATAAAAACACTATCTAAACGACTCGAAAACTGTACAAACTTTACACTGGAAATCGATGTATTTTACAATACATCAAATATCCCCACACTTATCTCTTTTTCGTCCCTGAAAAATAATTATGCTATGGAATCACAGTTAGGTTTACATCCAGTTTCAAAACATAGGTTACTTAATTAATAATCTACTAACGTGTTGATTGCGATTGCAGGTATATTGATCCTTTTAAACCCACACCGGTTTCCAAGCCCCTTTTTATTTATGTTAAGTTCATGTTGATTAGTCTATCAAGGGTCTCACTCGAAGGAAGCCACAGTTCCTCCTAATCCCGCCTCAAGCTTATGAAGCTAAAGGAACGACCAATTGACCATTTCCCAACCGTCTTATGTAGAAACCAAGAGAATTTAAAATCACTTTTTTTTTCTTTTTTTTTTCTGCATACTTAACTCAGAGGGTGTGACCAATCCAAGTCGCTATCCCAGTGGCCAGGCACCTTAAGCTTCAGCATTTTTTTTTTTCATCTCAGCATACTTAACTCAGAGGGTGTGACCAATCCAAGTCGCTATCCCAGTGGCCAGGCACCTTAAGCTTCAGCATTTTTGCTTTGATTTCTAATTTTTTTAAGTGATTAGAAATTCTAACGGTTTTCTACTTATAACGGTGCTTCTTATACTATTTTTGGCGGTTTCGGTCTCCCCGTTTCTCCTAGATGAGAACCCACAAAATAGCCTAACATAATTAATTTATTACTTTTCAAAGGAAACCTTTCTACCGGCCGAGCCTACCCACATATCCCAAATCAGACACGTTTTCAATCAATTTTAATCTCTTATTATACATACTATTTGAAAACCGGACACCTAACTTTACCTATCATTTTCCATATTTTATATAATGCAAACTTCAAAATCAGGGACTTTTTTTTTTCCATTTTTTTCATTTTTTTTTGACTCAAAACGACTCTATATACAAACCAAACGACAGTTTCATATACAAACCAAACGACAGTTTCCCATCCCCACACTTAAACTCTACATTGCCCTCAATGTAGGAATAGAAAACGACTTAAAAAAAATAAATAAATAAATTCCGAATACAAAAATAAAAAGAAAAGGGCAAATTGGAAAGGACTTAGCTGGTTTATTAACGCGTAAGCTCCAAAAACTCTAGTCCAATCCAGCTCGATCGTATAGCATTTCATTCGCGATCGGCTCTGACACAATAATAAACTCTCGGGTTTGCCTTGATAAATGTTAAACAGCTCCGGAATCACCCGAATGGAGATTGAGTACGGGCGGTGCAATCCAAACCTGTGCAAAATGAAACAAACAAAACCCGAGCATAGTACCGAACCACACAAAAATTAAAAAAAAATAAAACTATTAACTTAGACTCATAATATAACAACAAACAAGAAAACGTACCTGCTTGCCAGAATGGCGGTGAATGGCGGTAGAACCAAATGGGTAGAAGAAAAAAAATATGGTTCTCGCTCAACGTGAAGGACACTGGTGATCACAACACGCGTTGCAAGAGAAAGAAAAAAATATAACTTTCCGGGGTAATAGCTGGTCGCACGAGGCGAACAGGTCAGCCCAGACTCCTCGCGTTACGTGAAAAGTCTTTTTTCACAGAAAGTTAATTAAATTATTTTTTTTTTAAGAAAAATTCTCTTATTACCCAAACCTTTACCAAACCTCCCACTCAAAAAATATATAGAGAGACAATACATGGGATCCGCTCATGTGAAATTTCCTCTACCTAAGCAAACACGCAAACCTACAAACAGACTTAAAGACACAAAAACAAAGATAAAATAGAAAAATAAAAACCTAGGAACCACTACCAAACGACGGACCACAAATAAAAAAAATGAACAGCTAGAAAAAAGAAAATAAGTATAAAAATAAATTTACAAACTCTACAGAGCCTCCCCACACTTAAACTTAATCAGGGGGCTTCTCTTTTATCTGGACCCTATCTAACCCGTTTAATTCCACTCGACTCTTATTAACAATTAAATATTTATTTGTGGAATTGAAAAATAATTTAACAGTTCTTAACGGGTCAGACCACCAAAATTTAAACTTACCTGGAATTAACCGGATGCGTGGCATGTAGCACAAAGACTGGTCGTGCTTGACTTTCACTGGCTTCTTCTTCTCCAAGTCGTGCCAGCCGTTGATCCTCTTCCGATTCCGATTCCGATTCTGATCCTTTCTTTTTCTCTTCCTTGCCCTCTCCCGTGGTGTTGTTGATTTTGAAGTTCCATCTATTACTAATACCACGGGCCAGCTATGGTGCGCTTCTTCTTCCACCATTTCCACGGGATGATCCCCACACTTATTTCTTTCATCTGGTGCAGGTTCAGTCATGTCTGTCGGTTCACCTTCGAGTAGGGCATCTAGGTATGCTATATCCCCATCGGGATCAGACTCCCCTACTTCCTCATAAATAGGCAAACCCTCTAACTCTAGATCTAAAAACTCATCCTCTTCAGACAACGACTTCTCACTCACCTCGTTGTCTTCCTCTGCACAAAACATCATATCTATGGAGTCCCCCAATTCCACTTCTTTTATCACTTGTCTCCTCACCAACGACCTTTGATACGCCGCCCATTCTTCTTCGTCGTCCTCTTCATCAGAGTCACTCCCAAAATCATATATACTAACCTGTGGCACCGGAGGTGGGACTTCAATGTCCATTTTCGTCTCCGTGATTGGGATGATCTCTTCATCTGACTCGTCTGCGTATTCCATGATCGGCTCTTTCCCTTCTTCTGGAAACGTTGGGAACAACTCCCCTCGAGCGTTCATGTACCCGAGGTAGTTGCCCTCCTCATCATATGTATAACCGACTTTCGGCAGCTGCTCTTGCTGAACCTTTTCTTTTTATTCTTCTTCTTCCTTTAACCTTCGAGCAATGTCTTCTACTGTTCGTTGAAGATCTAAAAGAGCAGCCTGTCGGTTTTTCAGGAGGATGTCGTGATCTGCTAACATTTTTTGGGTATTTTCATCTTTAGCAACTAATAATGTCAACAGACTCTCTATTTTACTCCAATCATTACCACTATTCTCACAAGAATTGCTTCCAGAAAATTGATCAGGATACTGATTGAAATGTGGCTGCTGATACGAGTCATCATAATAATTTGTAGGACAACCCTGTGAATAATATGGCTGCGGCTGCACAAAGGAATTAGCACAATAATGTGCAGAGGACCCCGCATTTTGTGGAAATCTAACGGTAAAATAGGGTCCTCCACAAATTTCAAACATATTTACAGACTCGACAGAAATTAAAATACACAAACAATCAGACTCCTATGACTCACTATACAAAAAAGATAGACTCAACACAAAACACAAGTAGCACAGATATAGCAGATAAGTGTAATCAAAGCTAGTAAACGCAATCGCCAAGAGTCCCCGGCAACGGCGCCAAAAACTTGATGTGCTCAAAGTGGTATAGTAAAAACTAACTAAATTAACCTAAACTAGACACTCTAAGTTTTAAATTTATAACCTAAGACTCTCTAAACCTAAACACACAACCGGCAAGTGTACCGGTCAGTGCAGTACAACTAAAGTAAGTCCGAGTATCGAACCCACGAGACTCTAATGGAAAACGGAAACTAGACTCGATTACTTATCTACAAACTGACTTAAATTGTTTTGTTGCTTAAGGGGGGTTTTCTAACAAACTAATAAAAATAAATAAAATAAACTAAAATAATTAAGGACACAAACTGGGAACTGGAACTGGGATCAGATGATTGGGAAGGCACTACCTAGGCTAGAATCCTACACATGAATGATAAGTTTCTAATGGCTATGGAACTGGTGTGGAACCGGGATCTTAAAATACTAAACATCAAGAATAAACTAGACACCCTCGACCCTTCTCAAGGGGAAACCCTAGAATATTGTTGTGCTGTTAAACCACCGGTTGAGAGGTTACCCTCACAGGCTTACCTACTCGAATCTTAAAGTACCCGCTAGACAGTCTACCTCACAGCGCGAAAGTCACAGTACACCCGAAAGTGCAAGGGGTAACTACAATATTTCTGATAAGACTTGGCCTACAAGGAATGCTAGGGAAACTAGGAAGATCTTCTCACAAAGCCTCTAGAACTAGAAATTTAACACCCTAGACAGACCAACAATCTCGCACCTCACAGCTATTGAGAATTGGTAGAATACTTAGAATCATCTAACTAACAATTACAACTCCTATGGATAACCTGCAGAAATTAACCATAAACTAGTTGCTAACACCAAGTCCGCAACCTAACCCGCATTCATACATGAAAGACATTCACAAAAACGCAAGTGGAGTTTATAAAAATTAATTAAACAAAACTAAATATGCATATACATCAGACCAGAAAATAAAGAGTTCTTTACTTTAAAATTCACCCACAACCAAAAGTTCCAAAACCAAAAGAAAATAAATCAAATAAGTGCAATCATCTTTAACCTAGGTAGCGAAAAGGTCTAGCCAATAAAAGTCATGATAAAATCAAAACAATAAAACCAGTTAAATTCATGGTGTTCACAACGGGTTTCAAATAAATAGATAATAAATATTGAATTAGAACCGACCCGTGCTGGCACCTATGCTTCAACCCTGGACCTTCACCTCTCTTAATGTGCACTTGAGGCTGCTTTCTGTCGTGATCCCCTCCAATAATAATATTGGCTCCCACTCTTCGTAATTATAATTTTTTTGCTGCCAAACTATTGAAGTTTCCCCCCAAGAATTTCTCCTGCCCTCTCGATGTCTTTGGCTTCTTGAAAAATTGTGCCGCTCCTTCCAACCAAAAAAATATCTCTCTAATATTGCTTCCTTTATATTCTTTTCTTTTTTCCTTTTGACCTACTTCTTACGTAGGTTTTCTTTCTTTTCCTCCAAGGCCTTTGGGCCATTATTATTATTATTATTATTATTATTATTATTATTATTATTATTATTATTATTATTATTATTATTATTATTATTATTATTATTATTATTATTATATAGCATTCTAGCTCCGTGCTCTTGATTCGGGTGTTCTTGGCTTGACCAAAGTTGCTCGTTTACGCTCCAACGTCCATGAACACCTACCAAAATATAAAATAAAATAGATAAATACTAAAAAAGACGCAAAACTAATAAAAATCTATAAAAACCTATACTAAATAAAATAGACCGGTACAAGCCTAAACTAATAAAAACACTATCTAAACGACTCGAAAACTGTACAAACTTTACACTGGAAATCGATGTATTTTACAATACATCAGGCAGGCTGGTCAGACAAGGATACTTTCTTCAACACCAAAGGTGGATGCTTCTTCCGAGACTCTGTAAAAGGATGTTGCCCTACATAAAATGTTGTTCACAGAATTTCAACGGATTTATTACAAAATATATAAAGAGGGACATAAGAATATGAGTACCAGACATATGCCTCAGTGTTTTTATTGGCAGATTCTCGCGCACGAGCGGAGGCTTAATAGGAATATCTAGCTTGTCAGTGGTCGGCCAAGTCAGCGGCTTAAAAACATTTACCGGAACTGCGGAAATAAGTTCCGGTCGGGTCGTCTCTAGATTTCCAACTGAAGACTGAGGAATTTGCACCTGTTTTTGATCCAACTCGGCGATCCTTTGCTGATACAAATCTTCCGCAATGTCATCTGACTGGCGAACAGGAGAAGAACGCCTAGCGCGTTTATGCTCTAATTCCGTGTCAGACTCCGTCAAATCTTCATCAACCTCTTCAACAATGATGGGAGCAGCAGGTGGTTTGGTTCTCTTGCTTGCTATGGCACGCTTCCTAGATGTACCCGTGCCTGACGCGAAAACCACATCTGTTTAAAATTAAACTATGCGTGAGGAATGAATTTAGAAGTTATAAGAACTAACCAAAGGACTTCTTGCGCTCCGAAGTAACTTCCTCAACATTACTTATGGCTTTTCTGCGGAGTTGTATACCCGCACCTACCACGAAGAATGCGCTAAATCAGTACGCAGGACGCGTACCTACTGCGCTTCCTTCGCGCACAAAAAGAAAACTAACCATAATAAAAGAAATGGGTAAAGTTCACAACCTGTTCGGACATATTTCTTCGGAGGATCCATTAGATTGGGAAACAAAAAATTCCCACTTGTTCTCTCAGACAAACGTGGCGCACCTGCGACAACTGGAGTGTACAAGACCTTCGCTTCACCATGCTTGGCAAACAATTGAAACAGGGTGACATCTGGATATATAGGAAACAGACATCATGACAAACTCCAGCGCATCAAGCGCATTCGTAAATCGAGTTGTGTCAAGGATGTCCCAGCGCGGTTGATATGGTCTAGAGGAGTCCGCTTGGCGTGATGAGGGCATTCTCCGTCGATGACCGGAATTACCACTAATACTTGCAGAAGCATCAGTGTAAATCACAGTAGAGTCCACCACTATGCGCTTGAAGCCGGATGGATTCTCACCAATAACTTCATCTTTTTTCTCACTTTCAAGTGCAGCCTCAAATCCTTGCGATGAACTCGGCTCATGCGCTTGCTTCAACAGCGAATCAGGGCACTCTATACTCAGATTAGTAGTTTCAGACTCATCCACCCCCTTCCCAACATCTTTCTCCACATTAATCACCAACTCATCTGGGGTAGGCTCACCCTGTGACGTGACGTCCTTCTCTACGTCAACAACCAAATCATCCGGGATTAGCTCAGCCTGTGATAACAAATTCTCCTCCACAATCGTCTCAGTTGTATCCGTTGTCACCTGCGCGGTCACATCGGCAGGCTGGTCAGACAAGGATACTTTCTTCAACACCAAAGGTGGATGCTTCTTCCGAGACTCTGCAAAAGGATGTTGCCCTACATAAAATGCTGTTCACAGAATTTCAACGGATTTATTACAAAATATATAAAGAGGGACATAAGAATATGAGTACCAGACAGATGCCTCAGTGTTTTCATTGGCAGATTCTCGCGCACGGGCGGAGGCTTAATAGGAATATCTAGCTTGTCAATGGTCGGCCAAGTCAGCGGCTTAAAAACATTTACCAGTTCTGCGGAAATAGGTTCCGGTCGGGTCGTCTCTAGATTTCCAACTGAAGACTGAGGAATTTGCACCTGTTTTTGATCCAACTCGGCGATCCTTTGCTGATACAAATCTTCCGCAATGTCATCTGACTGGCGAACAGGAGAAGAACGCCTAGCGCGTTTATGCTCTAATTCCGTGTCAGACTCCGTCAACTCTTCATCAACCTCTTCAACAATGATGGGAGCAGCAGGTGGTTTGGTTCTCTTGCTTGCTATGGCACGCTCCCTAGATGTACCCGTGCCTGACGCGGAAACCACATCTGTTTAAAATTAAACTATGGGTGAGGAATGAATTTAGAAGTTATAAGAACGAACCAAAGGACTTCTTGCGCTCCGAAGTAACTTCCTCAACATTACTTATGGCTTTTCTGCGGAGTTGTATACCCGCACCTACCACGAAGAATGCGCTAAATCAGTACGCAGGACGCGTACCTACTGCGCTTCCTTCGCGCACAAAAAGAAAACTAACCATAATAAAAGAAATGGGTAAAGTTCACAACCTGTTCGGACATATTGCTTCGGAGGATCCATTAGATTGGGAAACAAAAAATTCCCACTTGTTCTCTCAGACAAACGTGGCGCACCTGCGACAACTGGAGTGTACAAGACCTTCGCTTCACCACGCTTGGCAAACAATTGAAACAGGGTGACATCTGGATATATAGGAAACACATGAACAACAATACAAGAAAGAATATAAACAACAAAGCAGATATGATTTCAATACCTTTTGGAGGATTTGGGTCATGACCCTCAGGGCAGATAAGACTGATCCCCAGCAAATTCAAAACACTCTCCGGACATTCGTCCATCATCAAGGGAGTAGCATGATCACAGAGTGTCTTATACCAATCTTGATCTTTAAATCCTGTCATAGGAGGGAATTCAGCTATCTTCTCCTTTAATCCTAACACCATCCATTGAAAAGGTGTAGGAATGACACCATGGTTGACATAGAAAAACTTATCCTTCCATTCATACATGGACTTCACCTTCTCTGATACAAGTTGTTTAACTTTCCGGCGAATGCCTAAGCTATACCAACCGCTACCACCACGTGCTGCTTCAAGAACATAAAATACGTTCAACCTCTCAAACGTAGCTTCAATTTCCAACGCTCGGCAAGTGGCCTCAAAGTGCAGTATCCGGCACCATCCATAAAGGGTCAACTGTGTAGGGTGAACGCCATACTTCAACAAAACGTCCACCACAAACTTAGTGGCCGGCAGCCGGAAGCAACATTTAGTAAATGTTGCAGCATACAATGCTATTTTACCAGGAGGTGCTTTTAAGGCAGTTTTCCCCTCGGCCGGAAGTTCTGGGTCCCATTCAGGCAAAATGCCATACTGGTCAAAAAAAGTCAAATAGGAGGCTTTGTCCCACTTAATAGTGGTAGCCTCTATAATTTTTGACGACTCTTTCCCCGGATCTTTGACAGAATCCGACGTCTTGCTGGACTCTTGAACATCTTGTGATTCTTGAGACATAATTAAAGAAATAATGGTGTTGGGGAAGCAGAGACGTTGAAGAGAGGATTCAAATTTTGAATAGTTGGAAATGGGAGAAGCCACAATTAAAATCCAATATATAGGCTTTGTAATTAATACGCCTGGCGTCATACTCAGAAGAATGGGCAGGCTTTTCGGGGATGAGCCTAATAGGGAAGCGACACGTGTACACCTGAAGATAAACAGACGCCACACTCGTCTCACGCGCCCACTCGCCTGACAACCGCCGCTCAACGTGCCTGCACACGTCTCAACTGCAACAGGTCACGCCATACCCACTCGCCATATGGACCACAAGTTTTCAAATGCATGGGGGAACTGACAACTGTCCACATAAAACAACTGACGTGTCCTATCTCCTGCGGAAAGTTGACGTAAATTCTCATCACCCGTTCTCCGCATATGAATTCCGCAACGCAGAACAACTGGCCTAACACATGCACGCGAGACAAAAGCACAGGAAAGACCGCATATAAAAAACACACATCTAATAAGTCCAATGCCCCTCACATCTCATCATTTCTTCTTAGATAGGAGACACACTGGACTGGGGGACTTGATGGGATTGGGTACTGAATACACCATTCCGCATACCCAAACCCGGCACAACGTCACTGCGCGGACAAAAGCTACGCGCAGGATATGGTCAAGGCTCATTAATGATCATTCAAAAGTCAAGGCTCGGTCAAGACCTGGTCAAGGCGAGTATCATGCATGGTCAACAGCCATGCATAAGTTACGTAACCACACCATTAAAGGCGGTACACGATTCCACTATTCCCATTAATTAAGCTTTCCATATATCACTTTACTAAAACAATTAAGGGTGATGGAGACAACCTAACCACGGTTAGGACTTGGGTAATGGTGGCATAACGGACTCTCCTATAAAAGGGGTCACACCCCCAATAGGAGAGGACACTTTCTACTGACCTAGAGAGCTATCACACTTGATAGTATCCCCATTCACCCCGTTTTTGTTATAAACAACTACCTTGTGTAGTCGTCTCCACACCCATACTTTCACTCTTGTTTGCAGGTATCTCCAAGCCGTAGCTGTTAGTGAAGGATCAACCCTGCAGTAACTCATAATCTTATCATCCCTAACCGGTGGTGAGACTATTTGTTTCTTCAAATAGAAATGTGCACAATATGTTTTAACAAGTATTCGTAGAAAGAAAAGAAAACAAATGTGCACCGCTACTTACAACTGATTGCATTTCACCACAAAAACCATGTACTCATTATTGAACAAATCTTAATAAACCAAAGGTGTGTTACTGTAACAGACCAATATGAACATAAACATCACTCTTGTGTAAGTTGTCCGGTCATTGCATATCTACATAACCGTGTCATTAAAGACACCTAGCTAAATGATAAAGTTCATTAACATGACAAAAGCATGTAGTAATAATATGATATTGTATAAACTATCATATGAAAGTCATTGTCCATTTAGAAATTAAAAGTTGTGATTTGTAAGTTTGTAATAGACTAGCCCAACTTGTTCCAGCAGCTAAAAAATTGCCCAATGTAGCCAGTGAGTAGAACCATCCCGTCCACTTTACCGCTGGGTAGATGCATATATATGAAAAGGGTTTATAATATAAGTATTATTATGACAAAGTTTTAAAATTCATACAAGTTTAGCTGAGATAAGATTATTTATTGTGGTAACATAAATTATTATATTTCATCGCCATCATATGAAATTTGTTCAAAAATATTGCTATCTCATGTGTTTATTTAGTTTGGATGAGTTCCATTTTCATATAAAAGTTAATTATCTTCTAAGGGCATTAAGGGAAGAAAAGTGGTAAATTTTAGAAAATTGTAAAGAAACCCTTGGTATGCCATCTTAACTTTGAACAATTTTGACATATTTGCTCATGCCTCCCCCTTTATAATATAGTATAGATATAGATATAATATATTGGACATGGGGCATTTAAGATACTCAAAAGGTAAAAGTTAATTTTTGTTTATTTAAATAACAGTTACATCTTTTCCCGGTTATTTTAAACCAACTGATAACTACCCCTACAAATTATAAACAACCACAATTTTTTCATACGCTAATAGTTAAAAAAAACAATATCCTAAAAAATGGCATTTTATTGTTTATAATTTTATTATAGTATAACAATTCTTTTAATTAAAAATATGGATATGCTATGTGATTAACAATATCTAGAGGTGAAAAATAACTAAACCTTTACCTAAAATTGACAAAAAATTGATATGTATTATGTGATTAAGAATATTCATTGCTTGACTTTGTTTGGATAAACCACAACATCATTGATGCAATTTACAATAAGTTTTTGCAAAATTGTAAATGCGACGTCACAAGCTTTACGTATAAGTCTAATGCAAATTGTTGTATCAATTTACAACCAAACAGAAGCACATTCTCCATAGATTAAAAGCGTTTTAAAGGTGCCGATATTATTTGATTTGCTTATATATTTATATCTTTTATACATCCATTTCATGTACATCTAAGAAAATTTTTAACCAAAGTTTGGTTTTGATTATTAACCAAAATTAACTAAACCGAACTAAAAATGATAATCTAACCAAATAGACTAAACCAATTAACCGGTTGGTTAATAAGATTGATAAACCGATAACGTCGATTTTTGTTTCGGTTGAGGCTAATAACGAACTGAACCGGACCCAACCATCCATCATTAGAAGTGTCCATGTTCTCTACTACATCACGCAAACACACTGTTATGAATATATGAATGGTTCCGTTTCAGTTTGACTAATTTCGGTTAACTAAGGGTACAAAAAGAAAACGATAACCGACTTTAAGTGAAATCAGATGTTGGTTAATTCAGTTTTCAATCGATTCTGGTTCAGTTTTGTCTGTTTTTTGGTTAGGCTTCGTTGAACGATTTAGTTATTGCTCATTCATAGATATCGTTAATTACGTAGCACATAAAAAAATTTAAATTAAAAAATAGCAATACTATACTCAAATCAAAGATAATAAATGTTCCACTACAACAAAAATGGGGTTTTAGTACGCACAAAAGCGTCCTAAAATGTTATTTTATAGGACCTTTTATTTAAAATGACCAACGGTAAAAGCGTTTCATGTAAGGGGGTCGTAATAAGTCCCGAAACTTAAAAAGCGTCCTATTATCTCAAATAAGATTATGAAACCAATTTTATGGTCGCATAATATGTCTATGAACAACCCAAAAAACACCTTAATAAAAACATATTAGGACACTTTATAATGTTTTAACATGTGATTACCTACTTTTAATCTTTTAATACACATACAAGTGTCCTTAAAAATTAATTTATATGACCCTTATGATGTAACATTATAGGTACTTTAGTACTAAGAAAAGAGTCCTAATATCCCAAATAAGATTATGAAACCAATTTTATAGTCACATAATATATATATGAACAACTCATATAGCGTCCTAAGAAAACAATATTCGGACACTTTTATAATGTTCTAAAAAGTTTAATAGAACAAAATTTCAAAGTCCTAACAAGTCATGCAAATACAACGTTTTTTAAATATCCACACACACAATTTTACGATATGATTATGGGCATCCAAATAAGTTATGTTGTAATAAATCTCTAGAAAATAAGCATACTATAGAACTGATGTTTTATGACTCAAATATCATGTGTCCTATTACGGTGTAGTATAATAACACTACAACGATTAAGCGTCCTATAAAGGTTAAATGTACAAGACCCATGTGTCAAGTGTCCTATAAAGTTATGTTCTAATATGAGTTCAACTATAAAGGTCCTATAACATCGAACACTTATGACTTAACTACAAAGTGTTCTATTAAGTTATGTTATAATAGGACCCCCGGTGATCAAGTGTCCTATTACATTACCACGTAATGGGACAACAACAACTAAATGTCTTATAAATTACTTTATTAGGATCTATATTTTAAGTGTCTTATTAAGTTATATGATAATAGGACCCCAAAGAATCATCCATCATATTAAATAGCTTTTAGGACACCAGTTTACTAGCGTATGTGTTAAAAGGACCCCAAAAGTTCATTTATCCTATTAAATTGTTTTTAGGACCCTATTTTTCAAGCGTCCCACACAAAATGTCCTTAAAAGCCATTTTTGTTGTAGTGTTCGTTATTATGATGTATTTTTTTTTTATAAAAATATCAACGTATGAAAAAAATATGACTATTTAAAATTCATGGGGGATAGTTGGCTTAAAATAAGAAAAAAATGTTTAATTATAATTTAAATAACAAAAGTTAAGTAAAGTTTAAGGGATTAAAGTGTAACTAAGATGGCGTATCAAAGTGTAAAAGTGTTTGAATGACTATTTTACCCCCATTTTAGGGTTGTTAATGAAAATAAAGTTCTTAACTTTTGGATATCTTAGAGCATTCACATCCCCTCCACCAAATCTCCTTCTTCAAATTACACTAAAAATCACTACTCCACCCCTAAATCTTCTCTCTCCTAATTAAAATAATAATAATTTTTCATACCTTTATCATTATATCTTCTCTCTCCTCACTCAGAACCACTTAATATATATATATATATATATATATATATATATATATAGGGGAGGGTTATCTTGAGAACGCTAAATATTGTGAGAACCGTGAGAACAAGTAAAAAAATCAATCAAGATCAATTTTTTTTAATACAACCTCATTATAATCAAAATACAACATTAATAAATGAATTTTCTTTCCAAATAATTTATCTTTTCTTGCAAAAACACTTTCAAATTAACTTTTTACACATGTGTAAATCAAACAGTTTACACATGTATAAACAGTAAATTTACACATGTGTAAAAACAAATTATTTTCGTATACGTTTGAATTTTTACGCGTAATTTGTGTTTTTGAGATGGAATTTTAGTAATAAAGACAAGTGTAAAAAGAAATTTTGAATTTGAATGGTTTTAGATGCCGTTCTCCCGGTTCGCACGAAATATAGGTGTTCTCAAATTAACTTTCCTATATATATATATATATATATATATAGGGGTGAATAGTAGTTTTTCATATATAGGGGTGAACAGTGCCTTTCTCTAAATATTTTCTGTCTCCTCCACTCACAACCACTCATACCCACCACATATAATTTGAGGGAACCCTCACATAATTTGGTTCCCGGGTTATGAATGCTCTTAAACTGCCATTGCCTCATGCATTATATTATAACTAGTCAGGTACCCGCGCGTTGCGGCGGGAAACAACATTTAGTTAACATGGGCACTGTGTATTATACTTTAAGCAATTATAATGTAAAACTTAAATTTAAGAGGTCAATAAGAAATATATTATAATATAGTATAGATGATTTCGGTTCATTTTCGTTTGTTTTTGTTTTTGTTTTGGTTATTACTTAACCATAACATATCATTTTTAAATTAAAAAAATATAGCAATATTATACTCAAATTAAAGAGAAAAATGTTCGTTTATATGCTGTAATAATTTTAGGAAAATATTATCGTATAAAAAAAATTTTGAACGTTTAAAAAATGTGGGGGTAATTGGTTAAAATAAGGGTGAAAAATGTAATTATTATTTAAATTAAAAAAAGTTGAGTAAAGTTAAGAGGGAAAATGTGTAAGTGTTGTATAAAATACATATTTACCCTCGAAAAGTAGTTAACATATGAATTGTATGTTATACTCTAACAAATTATGCTTCTAAAACTTAAATTTTAAGAGGTTCTTGTAAAATGTATTATAAGATAAAATAATAAATATCTACACTATTATATAATGCATCCTAGATGGGCATCAATGTAATTTCACTACCTTTTTAAGATGGTATCCCAAGAGACTCAAGTGTAATCCTCAAATTTTTATCCCCTTTCTTCCATTTATACCCTTATGTACCACCTTTGATAGCAATTGTACAAAACAATAATACACCACATAATCCCCTCTACTTTAGCATTCATTAACAAATTGTCATTCATCACCTTGAATGCAATTGAAAGCAATCCATTACTCCTTCATCAATAGTTCCACTATGGTAAATATTAAAGGTGTTTGTGCTTTGAAGAAATATTAGTATTTATAATGTTAAAAGTTGTTTTGTAGTAAAGTGAACAAACCTTCTGATGGTTGTTATTTATCTACTATTCTATAATCATGTGTCTATCAATATTCGAAAAAGATGGTTCTTACTTCTAATCAAGTGCTTATAAGCTAATTGATTTTGGGAGTACTACATTTGAACACCTGGATCACGGTAATGTTGTAACAACACATTATAACCAATTAACAAGGGCCCAAAGGTTATATTGTGTAGGTGTTTACAAAACATATACTATGACCGGTGAAATTATAACACATTTACTTATAAAACATTTAAATGAGTCGACTGGGGAAGGAAAAACTATCATGACAATGGTTTACCAGTAATGGTACTTAATTCATGGTTGAGGTCGAGCAAGCAGTCAGTGTCATCAATGCCCACTCATTCATCATCAAATTCCCCGATACTTACGATACTCAGGTTAGTTCAACTAATTAAATGCTAGACCATATTGAAAATTTTGTACACACATTAGCATTTGAGAGTAAAGTCATTTTGATCATTTTAATCTTTAATGCCTAACCCATGTTACTCATAGTGTGACCCCTCTGAACTCTTTAGCTTCAACATTTTTTGTATCTCAAGTAGGGTACGTTACTTGTAAATTAGTGTCCTTTTAGTTGTTCTAAATTAGTGTTGTTTTTTATTTAGGTTCTATTCTTCATGAAGAGTAAATTTGCACAGCACCTTGCTGAGCTCTTTCTGTGGGTGGTCTACAATATATGTAAGTGGTCTGTTCAATAGTACATGGGTTGGACCCAATCTGTTCTGACCCCCAGCCATCATGACCCAAAGCCGTCTTGACCCAGACTAATATGACCCTTTTTCTAAAGTGACCCATTCTGACTCGACCCATTTTTGAAGCGTGACCCAACCCGAGTGGCCCATCCGTTTTGCGAGGTATACTTGGTGGGTTTGATTCATTTTAGTAGATAGTAGAGTAGTTTTTCTTTTAATTAATTGTTTTATTGTTTTTTTTCTCATTTTCGTTATCTTTTTCATTGTGTATTAACTGCCTCTTTATTTTCAATTTCTGAATATAATATTACTATATGTTTAATTATGTATAATTCATTGTCTATTTAAAATAGCCTATATTATATAGACTTCATATGTTTTTTTTTTTGTATTTAGAAAACTCTATGGTGTCATCTATTGTTTCAAACTGTGGGTTAGTTTTACACAGCATGATATTTATTACAAACTTAACGTGTTATTCTACTATAACATCTACACCTACTTTCTACTAATATTGTATGCCTTCCGATCATATATTACACATTATCAGTATGTTTGTATAATGTACAACACCAACAACCTGATTGACCAAAAGCAACAGCCAAACACAGTGCAGCCCCGCCGCAACGCGCGGGTTCCTGCTAGTATATAACAAAATAATAGGGGCGTGACACGTGACACTTGGTGAGGCCATCCCCACGCTTTAATTCACTCCAAAACTATTAAAGTTGCATTTTTCTCTCTCATGGGCATGAAACATGCACTTTCTTCTGCAATTTTTGAACGGTAATAACCCTATCATACAACATCTTTTTTTTAAAAAACAACTTACACGAAATTAACTAGCGTTTTGTCATCTTCCCAACTAATACCATAGTGCTATACAAAAAAACAAAAAATAACACGACAGGCGTCCGCCACAACGTTGGCCGTTCCCGGATGTTATGAATTTATAGGATTATTTATAATCAATTATATTTCAAGTGCAAATGTCATATAGTTCATTACTGATCAAACTATAGATGGTATAAACACTTTATTAGGGGGACGTGGCGCCACCAGAAAAGGTCACGGGTACCCTACTACCAACACGGTAACACCGCCGCCACCAGTACTGGTAGGGGTCCCGTGAATCAAATACGGGTTCTTATCGTGTTGGTTCTAGAGGAGAGAGGGAGTGGGAAAGGTGTTATTAAAAAAATGAGTGGTGTAGGTGAGTTATAGAGGAGAAAGAGAGAGTGAGAAAGATATTATTAAAAAAATGAGTGGTATAGGTGAGTTGTAGAGGAGAGAGAGTGTGGGAAAGGTATTATTAATATTATTATTAGAGAAAATTGCAATTTTCGTCCCTGTGGTTTACCTAAACTAACAGGTTCAGCACATGCTTAACACCCTGAGTACCTGAGGTTTGTTTTCCTAACACTTTACGTCCCTCTTTCTAACGGACGTCACATTTGCCGTTACATTACCCCACGTGCACCTCACGTGAGGGGTATTTTGGTCATTTCAACTCGTAAATGAAGGGCAGTTTGGTCATTTCAACTCGTATTATAACGTTATAATATGAAGAAGTAGGTGTCTTCTTCTTCCCCAATTCCATTTCAAAACCCTAAATTGAAATCCAATGTCTACCTCCAATTCGAGATCAACAATGTCCAATTCGACCTCAAATTATCATCTACGAAATGAAAGATGGAGTGATGTTCCTTCAATTTGCAGATGTGTGGTTTGAAACATAGGAAACACAGGGTCGAACATCATGGTCATCAATTGAAACTGTTGTCATCAACGGTGTATGCATTCAACATTTTAATAAATTTGATTTTGTGTTCTTTGTGTTGTACTTTGTTCTTAGTTGGTTAATGTAGGTGTATGCATTCAACATTGTAATAAATCAACATTGTAATAAATTTGATTTTGTGTTCTTTATGTTGTACTTTGTTCTTATTTCTTTAATGTAGGTGTATGCATTCAACATTGTAATAAATTTGATTTGGAATGAAATGAAAATGATGTTGCTACTTAAAGATTGCATACATTTTATTCATAGCAAGTTGTTACATCTTTCACTTCCAATGACAATCATCATTAGAGCATGAATCAGACCGACGCTCATCTTCATACGGGTCATGGTACCATTCATCATCAGAGTCATTATAACCCCAGGCTTTTTTCAAAACTCAGGATCATAGTCGTCGTATGGATTAGCTTCTTCCTGTTCCTTTTCTGTCTTTCCTTGTTGATCATGTTGTGGCTGTTGTAGATTATGAATCAGTGGATCAGCAAACTGATTCAACTATACATGTTCATCATCAGCAACATGTTTTGGTTGATCATCAATTATTGGATCATCTTCATCATCAGGAGCATGTTGTGGTTGTGGATCTTGTGGTTGTTGATCTTGATCATGAACAACATCTTGTTCCTTTGGATCTTGATCATCAGTAGCATGGTCATGTTGAGTGTCTTTGGTTTTTTAGTCTCTTGTTTTTTGTGTTTTTGATCCATCTTACTAATTGGATTGTGTGGTTATTTGGTGTTTTTTGTTCTCTATTTATACTGAATATAGCCGTTATACAGGGCAAAATGACCGCTAGAAAGGACATTCAATTCATGATCATACTGACCCATTTGCTTACTTGACCCATTTGACTTAAATAAGTTAAACCATTCATGAAACAAACCTATTCTTTGGATGACCCATTTGACTGAACATAATGGTCAACTGCACATACCCTATTCTTTGGATGACCCATTTAACTGAACATAATGGTCAACTGCACATACCCTATTCTTTGGATGACCCATTTGACTAAACATAATGGTCAACTGCACATGCCTTATTTGACAAATACTGCACAAACTGAAGTGACCAAACTGCATTATTTGACCCATTAAGCATCAAACTGCATATGACTAACAAATTGCATTGTTTGACCTATTAACAAACTGCATTAACAATACATGTTATCATGTTTTTCTTATACAAACTGCATATGACTAAAATACACTCATTAACATTCTGACCCTACATAACCATTAACCTTTACCCTCAATAACATTCTGACCCATTTGATATTGTATTATACAAACTGCATTTAAATACTTGTTATCATGTATTTCTTATACAAACGGCATATGACTAAAATACCCTCATTAACATTCTGACCCTGCACAACCATTAACCTTTACCCTCAATAACATTCTGACCCATTTGTTATACAAACTACATTGTGTTTTTGTTATATATACAAACTACATTTGACAATAGCATTCTAACCCTGCACATTAACACAAGTTACCTTTGTTCAACAATAAAACACAACCTGCACATACCATTAACCTTCACATACCATATGACTGATTCACTGACCCTGCACAACCATTAACCTTTACCACAACATTCATTTCATTATATTCATTCATCTTCATCAAAACATGACTTTTATTAATTTCATTACAAAAAACATCCACCAAACCTAGAACCATGACTGCACAACCACCAAACCTTCACATACCCTAGACCTACTTCATAACATAATACATCACAAAAAACATCCAAGAAAACACTAGCCCTACTTTCAGCATCTTGTTTTGATTCTCGGTTTTCTGCAACACTTGATCAGCTTCTGCTTTCCTGGCAAACATCCTTCTGACATTGTCTTCATGGTTTCGTATTGTGCCTAACAGAGCATGTATCAACACAGTAGGGTTTGTACAAGTAGGGCGGTCAGCCCAGTCAACGAAACCACACCTATTACTGCAAGGATGGTGCCTATGTCCTGGATTTTCAATAGTCCATGAAATTCTGAGATCAGTTGTTGATCCACACGAGCACAGAACCATTGTAGGGTTGAACGATTGTAGGGTTGATCGATTGAAGATTGAACGATTGATGAAGAAGGATTGAAGGTTTTAGGGTTTTAAATAGGGAGGGAAAATTTAATTATCAGATATTTTCGTTAATCACATCAGATATTTTTGTTTTTTTATAAAATTAATCAAGGGATGGAAATGACCAAACTGCCCTTCATTTACGAGTTGAAATGACCAAAATACCCCTCAAGGGATGGAAATGACCAAACTGCCTTTCATTTACGAGTTGAAATGACCAAAATACCCCTCACGTGAGGTGCACGTGGGGTAATGTAACGGCAGATGTGACGTCCGTTAGAAGGAGGGACGTAAAGTGTTAGGAAAACAAGCTTCGGGTACTGAGGGTGTTAAGCATGTGCTGAACCTGTTAGTTTAGGCAAACCATAGGGACGTAAATTGCAATTTTCTCTTATTATTACTATATGTGTGAAAATAATTAATTATTGGGTAAAAAACCAATGGAATACTGTCTATAAAAAACTGTTTCAGTGAAGTAAATCAATGAAATGATGTGACAGTGTAGGAATGGTGTAAATCAGTGAAGTGAAAAATAAATCTAGGAGCACCTCTCCCCCTTATGCTCTAAACCCCGTAAAGTTTACTTTGGATTACTTAATTATAAATTTTGATTGATTATTGGTAATGGTGTTAATTAAAACATACAAGTAGTCAAGTAGGTTGGATATAGGCTATCTTGATATGAAATTTATAGCTTATTCTTTGTTTGTTAAAAAAATTGTTTATTATGTGTACACGGTAATTTGAAAGATTAAATTTAGAATTTTTATTGTTTGACTTGACTCAAACTGAATCGTGACTTTCGGCCCTCTATATAAAACTTCAAGCTCCGCCATTGGTCGAGCCATAGTGCTTTAGCCTTGTTTGAAGGCGTTGCTGCAACCTTGATTACCCCATATCAGTATTCGGTTCTAGAAGTATACAGTTGGAAAATTTTAAAAAAAGAATTTGTAGTCATTTTATGATCACGTATAAGCTTGACTATTAACTAGTAATTGCTGATTTGTGAAATTTAATCCTTCGTGCTTGAATTTGGATGTTGAGAAGAGGGTGTTTGATATCGCGTTCCGTTTAAAAAAAAAGCAGTCGATGTGTTAAAAAAGTGATAATTATGTGCACGAAACATAATCCTAAACTCTCATCGTGTTTACAATCTAATAAGCAATTAGGGGCAAAATGGAATCCGAAAAACCCCTAAGTTTAATTAGCTTGGCGACATTCTTCAAGATATTCAATGAGGTATGTTCATATGCATCGTGACAAATATTGATATAAGCATATGTTGCAAAGTTACCTTTACTTGCTTGGGATAAAATTTCCCCTACTTGTATCGACATTAACATGTGAATAGTTAATTTTGTGAAAGAAACTTTACACCTTCCAACCTAGGGAGATATTTTGGTCCCCTATAGCCCATATAGGGTAATCTACAAATCATTTGCTTTACAACAAGCCTTAGTTTCATTCATATCTAAAATAGATATACAAAGTATAACATAAAAACAACTTTGGACAAATACCATAAAAAATTAACATAGTTTATGTTTTTTTC
This sequence comes from Ambrosia x helenae, assembly GCA_030844895.1. NCBI lineage: Eukaryota > Viridiplantae > Streptophyta > Magnoliopsida > Asterales > Asteraceae > Ambrosia > Ambrosia x helenae. The sequence continues at coordinate 105,746,707 of CM061224.1, forward strand.
TTATAAAAGTGCCTCCATTTTTTCATTCACATAAAAAACCAACATACTTGCTTTTTTGTTTCATAAATTTAACATTTTCGATTTTTTCTTAACTTTGTGCTCCATCAAGAATAAGTTTACAAATAAAAAAAATGTGAAAAAAGCAAGACTTTTATTAGAAAAAACTAAAAGTATAATAGTTTAAGTTGAAAAGTTAATTCACTTACTACTAGAAAAATTGGAAATCCTTTAAAGGATTACAAACCGATTAAATAGGCCGGACTTGATAAACTGAAAAAAGTCGACCTATTTGAAAAAAGTGGAAATTTCCGCAACACAAAATTAATTATGTTTTGGGTTGTAATTTCTAACATTTTCAATTACACAAGTTGTGTTCAAGTTGGCATGTTTGATTAGATGGGTTGTGTTCACGTCGATTTAGTTTGATTTTTATCTGGCAACCCAGTAACCCATTTAACATGTTCTGATAACTGGATTAAACGTATTTGGTCTGGGTTACACAATTTAAACGTGTAGGAGTACTTACAATTGGTCTTTTTAACATAAATAATAATATGAGTCATGTTCGAATTGAACAATCCAACTTATGAACCCTAGAGGTAGTAGTTATATAATCCCCCATTCAACCTAGAAACAATGAATGGAGCTCCGAAATTCCCTCATTCACTTCACATAACATTTTTGTCATAATATTATTACATATGGCATCATATCCTTGAATCCCTCCAACATACACAATTTGTTTATGCACCCAACTCCCAACAATTTCTATCACTTTTCCCCCACCCTTCCTTTCTTATTAATTCGCTCTTCCTATTTTTCTAATCAGCCGAAACCTTGAAATTCAATTTTGAATGCAGGAAGAGCCACAATGTCAATGGGGGATTCACCTTCTTTACCTCCAAAAGGCAGAAAGAATGGAATGCATAAATCCGACCCGAACATCGCAGCCAGTTTTCGGTCCTCTGAAGATGAGTTTTCCCGGTCCAGTTCCAGCTACGATGTCAGCCGTATGAGTGGCGATGCTTCACCGATGGCAATGTCGCCGTGGAACCAGGCTTCTCCGTTCCAACCATCTCCATGGTTCACAACCGGAATCAACAATTCTAACAAACAAAAGAACGGAAGAAAACAAATAAACCAATCGTACGTGTTCTATTTTTCTTGGAATATTATAGACATAAGATTATGATTGCATAATCCAACACACGTTTATGCAAATGTGTTTTTTTCAATCATGCATTTATTGTTATTTTTTATTATGGTTTTAATCATACATATATTGTTATTTTTTTATAATGTTTTTAATCATGCATAAGCTACCTGGCTTGGCTTATTTATCTTAACAATCTAAAATGTTATGCTCGAGCTCAACTTGTAGAAAACTTAAGGCAACTCATGGTTCGTCGATTGAGTTTATCAGCTTGTTTATTTTAAAAAAATAATGTTAACTTTTGTATCCTTTACAAAATAATATTTGTAACATACGTATATAAGCAAAATTTAACACTATGGAAATCATATATGTTATAATTTTGATTTATAATTTACATGGATTAAAATTTTGAATTTAGACTGTCCGTTGTGAGCCGCAACCGAGCCCCGATGCGAACAAGGTTTCAGTCCGGTGCTCACCTCTATCCACAACAGCCCTAGCGCGAGCACACGCGAAGAGTCCCAACGCGAGCACACGCGATGGTGTTCACCCCTAGCCACAACGGGGTCAAGTGAACACAGGCGATAGGGTTACTTGAGAGTGAAGTCTGTGGCTCACGTCTGCTCTCTCGCGGACCACAACGGATGGTCTTAGTTTAACGATCCAAACGTGCAAATCATCTTACGATCTGCCTAACTGCTGAGCTTACCTTCGATGAACTCTGCTCATTAATTTAACTCGTTTGCAACCTAAGCTGAGTCAACATTATTAATTATCTTAAAAATCTAAATTGTTCTAATTGAGCTTGAGCTTGGCTCGTAAAAAGTTTGAGCCACATGTTGGTTATGAATTAGTACTTGTTTATAATTTAGTGGGTGTTTGGCATTGAGGTGGAAAATTGGAATCCTTTGCAGAAGTAAGTGAATTATTATTACAGAAAGCACAATTGGTAGGCGTATCAAGAAAAAAACAAAACTGGTGAAGTAGCTGATTGATTCAGCGACTTCTCACTCTCAAATATCACCAATCAGTTGTAGTCTGCATGTTGTAAAATCTTGTCCCAGAAGCCGCTGAACGAATCTGCTACATCTGGTTGGAAGCCGCTGAACGATTCTGAGGCTTCTGTGAAGTCGTTAAATGATTCTGAGGCTTCTGTGAAGTCGCTGTATGGTACTGAGGCATCTGTTCAGAAGTCGCCGACCCAATATTTTTTTCATATACACCCGCATAATAACACTGTGTATTTTTAACGGAAGCCTATTATCACCCGTATAATAACACCGCGTATTTTTAACCCTTCTAAATTTCTAACGGAAGCCTATTATCACCCGTATAATAACACCGCGTATTTTTAACGGAAGCCTATCATTTCAAACTTATGAAATGCCGCCATTTTTTTTTCATATACACCCGTATAATAACACCGCACATTTTTAACCCTTCTAAATTTCTAATATCAAATTGATTGTCTAACAAATGGAACAATCTAAATACTACTACCATGGTATTTTGCTATTAATGGAACATCAAAGAATGATGCAAGGCAGGGGATGATTCGGAGGGTGCTTTATGTTGCTAGACATCTTGAATGAAGCCTTGATATCATTTGGCGACTTCACTTAGAAGCCTTAGATTGGTTTAGCGACTTCAATGAAGTAGCTAAATCAATCGGCGACTTCATGGACAAAACCTTACGCATGTGTAAGAACGGCTACTAAGGTTGTCTTGAGGAAGGAGGAGCCGCTGATTCATGCAGCTACTTCACCATTTTTTTCTTTTTTCCTGCTACGCCTACCAATCGCGCTTTCTGTAATAATAAGTCACTTACTTTTGCAAAGGATTCTGGAAAATTGCTTACTTACTTTTTGGTTTAAAAAAATAAATAAACAAGTCATCTTTAAATGCTAAGATTTGTGCTTTTAAATCAAAAGTTAACAAGTCAATAAGTCATATTCTAAATCAATCAGGCCAACGAACAAATTTACCTAGACTCGGGCTCGACTGAAGTAGAACAGTTTCTCATGTAAGCTGATTTAGAACGAGACGTGAGGTTGTTAAACAACCTTATAACTTTTATATACTGTATACATATATATGCAATAAGTTCGTCAAAAGTTAACTCTTTTTTTGTATCTGTATATTTGTTGCAGTGAGGGACTTGTAGGATCTCTTGTCCGAGAAGAAGGCCACATATACTCCCTCGCCACCACCGGCGACCTTCTCTACACCGGTTCGGACAGCAAGAACGTCCGTGTATGGCGCAACTTAAAGGAAGTCACCGCATTCAAATCCAACAGCGGCTTAGTAAAAGCCATAGTCTTGTCCGGTGACCGAATATTCACCGGACACCAAGACGGGAAAGTCCGCCTCTGGAAAATAAACCGCAAGGACCCGAAAAACTACAAACGCATTGGCACATTCCCGACATTATTCGACATATTAAAATACTCAATGCGCCCGAAAAACTACGTGGAAGTGAAGCGTAAAACGACAGCGCTTTGGATCAAACATTGCGACGCGATTTCTTCTTTAAGTATTAATGAGGAAGAGGGTTTGTTATACTCGGGTTCATGGGACCGAACGTTTAAGGTGTGGAAGACGTCGAGCTCGAAGTGTTTGGAGTCTATTAAGGCGCATGAGGACGCGGTTAACTCGGTTGTAAGCACGAAATTTGGCTTGGTGCTCACCGGATCAGCTGACGGATCAGTTAAAGTGTGGAAGCGAGAGGGGACAGGGAAAATGATGAAACATAATCATGTTGAGACATTGTTGAACCAAGAATGCGCGGTGACGGCTTTAGCGGTGTCTGAAGCCGGGTTGTTTGTGTATTGCGGGTTGTCGGACGGGTTGGTTCATTATTGGGAATGGGAGAAAGAGTTGGCTCATGGTGGGCTACTAAAAGGGCATAAGTTGGCGGTTTTATGTTTAACGGCTGCCGGAAGTTTGTTGTTTAGTGGTTCGGCTGATAAGACGATATGTGTGTGGAAAAAGGAGGGGGACATGCATAATTGTTTGTCAGTTTTGACCGGGCATACGGGTCCGGTAAAGTGTTTGGCGGTTAAACGGGAGGTAGGGAACGGTGGTTCGGGTGAGGCGAAATGGGTGGTTTATAGTGGGAGTTTGGATAAATCGGTGAAAGTGTGGAATGTGTCGGAGAAAATGTCACCCGAGATGAAAATGGGTTCATCGGATGCAATTGTGAGATACTAACCATTGGATTTGGTTGGGTTTTTGTGGGTTGATTTAAAGGGGGAGGGTTTTGATTTGGTCGGCTGAGATTGGGTTAAGGGTGTGGGGACATTTCTCAATGTTTGTATGATTATCAAATTGTATGAAAATCTCTGACTATAAAAAAGATAAACCTATCAATTCGGGTGCTCCTTGTTAAAGGGCATAAACCTATCAATTAGGGTGCTCCTTGTTAAAGGACACTAGTCGTAAATAGTTAGATCACAACTAGTGGGATACTCGCGCTTCAAGGCAGGAATCCAGTCGGTTTTGATTTGTTTCATTATGATACTGACACCTGTTATAACAATAGATACTTTGTTTAAAAAATCGATACCAAATGCGCATCAACTTTTTGTTATATATAAACAAACTCAAGTTATGAGAGAATACAATTTGACTAAATGAAACCCAAGTTAAAGAATATAATTAGATTAAATGAAACCTACATAACTAAAAGGGTAAAAAATAAATATAATCCAGGAAAACACGTAACATGTGGGTGAATTTAATTGTTTTCAGCATTCATAACCCGTTCATCAAATATGTGTGAGTGTATCCTCATATTTTAAATAATTCCATGCTTCAAAGAAGATAAAAACAAATAAATGATAGCAGGTAACTTGATGTCAACTTGAATCTACAGTCAGAAGACGTCTTTATGCTCTCTACATCTCTTTCAACATTCTCACTTATCTCTCTACAAAATATCCTTTTCCTTTAATTGCCACAACTGCCATCCAACACAACCAGCACACCGACACCACCACGTAACCGTGAGCACCGCACCAAAACCACCAAAATAAACAACGGCACTACCATAAAAATCCACCAAGATTTGAAGGTGGAAACTTCTTTCTTTCATTATCCTCTCTTTACAATTTGACAAACCTTTGCCAGAAACAAACCTCGATCATGAAAAACAAATGGAACAACTTGTGAGGCTGGGCTTTGTTTAAACAGGATGGGTCGTTGCTAGAATGTCACAGTAGTAAGATTGAGTCATTCTCATGAATGGATCCATTCGCACTTATTGAATGGGGAGAATGGATGCAGGCTATAAATAGGTGTCCATTATTTTCCTGTTTAGAACTCTTGCTCATTTCACTTAATTAGAACTTTTGGTCATTTTATGGTGTAAATTCATATCTAATTAATCCAAGTGTGTTAGATTCATTTTGAGTTGTTTGTTTTTTAGTTACCTAGTGATGTGTGCAAATAAGTATATAAATAAATTAATCAAGTTAAATCCTCGACTCTTCTAAAACCACACACTATCGGCAAGTGTACCGATCATAAGTAGCAAGTAGGCAAGACCAGGTATCGAACCTAAGGACTTTATCTAACACTTTTGAAATTACTCCTAATGAATTACCTGATAAAATATTATTATTATTATTATTAGATGGATTGATTGATTGGGGGGTTTAAACTGAAATTAAAATAAATAGTTAAAACTAATTAAAACTAAATTACTAATTAAACTAAGAAACTGAAAAATAAACGTAAGCTAACGAATTGGGTTGGAATTCTAATGAGGAGAAAACTGGTAACCTGGGTAGAATCCCTAGACTCTGGTTATAAAAGCTGACTTATGTAATCCGGTTGGAGACCCTGTTCTCACCTAATAAACCTCCTGTCAAGGATAGTCGACTAGACTCAAGGCGGGACAAGTATTGAGATGCTAAAATGAAAGTGGATCGCCCCAGCGAAACCAAATCCCACAATAATCCTTTAATCAACCACTCTTGGATCGAAAACTCCCAAACTGTGAAGCAGACTTAACTAATATGAATGAAATCCTAGGAAAACTCTAAACACGAATAAGTAACCGGTCTCGCCCCAGCGATAACCAAACTACCAAACAATGCCTAGTTAGTCAACCTAGCAATCCCGAATTATATTCCTAACCTTCGGGAAGGGATTGCACACCTTAGCTAATTGATTTTAAAAACCTGTTAAACTTGCGTTATTCCTAACTGCAAGAACTAGCTCGACAACGAAAGTTAATCAAACTAGAATGATTTCTAGATCTAGGGGATATTCCTATGTGCCTAGAACATCAAAACCAACAAACAAGTAATCAAATCAAAAAGCGTTAGCACACAAATATTCAAAATCAAACATAAAAATTAAATCATGTAACCCAATACATCCAAAACGGAAAAACATAAATCTTTAATTAAAAACCATAATCTAGTTCATCATCCAAGTCACCAATAAAAGGTTTAGCCTATAATATTTAGAAACATCTTCACAAAATAATTAAATATAGTTTTAATCATGTCTATAGAAAAAATAAACGAAAACTAAACCTAACCCAAGACTCCTTGAATATTGATCTTTAACGTGCCCGTGGCCTTTTCTCCTTCCGTGCCCTTTCGCTCGTCACCGTAGCTTGGTCGGTGCAATTCTGTGCGATTGAATGTCCTTCTAGAATGAATATCCCTATCTTTGCTGTGTATCTACGATTGAATGAATATATTTCATTCATTCCAATTGCTGCCGTCATATCTATTTATCCATATCTTCCACCGATTAGTTTGTGCATTTGTTTTAGGCTTGGGCTCGTGGCCCAAGCTTTGGTTTTTTTTATATATTATATTATATTATTATTATTATTATTATTATTATAACTCTATGTTCCTGGCTCGGTTGTTCTTGGCTCGACCAAACTTTCTCGTTTACGCTCTGACGTCCATGAACACATGATCTCAAGTGTCCGTGTCTCAATTAAAATTCTTTCGTTTTGAGCTCATTTTTCACGAACACCTATAAAATAATAAAATAAATAAATACCTAATGAAAATGACACAAAACGAATAAAAACTTGACCAAATAATATACAAAATACATAGGAAAATAGATGTGTTTTATGACACATCAAACATCCCCACACTTAAACCTTTTTCGTCCCTGAAAAAGACTGCAATGAAATCATAATTAGAATTCTTGGTTTCAAAAGCTTTGAGGTTCATTAATTATGATCTAATTACGCATCAACCAAAACTGTCGGTATTGTTGTCCACCTAAACCCAACCACTAGCTAATCACGCCCCAATCATGTAAAGCAATTAAGTTCATATTATTACAATCAATCTATGGGTCTCACACTCAAGATATCAAGCTTTACCTAATCCCACCTCAAGCTTTCGAAGCAAAGGTTAAACCATATAGATATACCAACCACTGCAAACTAAACTCCCTAATGTATTAGAAATTAAATTTATGATGGATGATGGATGAAGTTTATGAGCTTAGACACATTTTTTTTCATACCTCTAATTACTATTAGCGGTTTCAGTTCTACCGTTTCTCCTAAGATGAGAACCCACAAGATTTCATGATTTATTAAGGTATATTAAGAACAATCCTAGGACCTTTCAAGGCTAGTTGGGCCTACCGACACATCTTAAGCAAACACGCTTTCAATCTATTTATATTCTCATATATATAATATTTTGAAAACCAAAAATCCCAATTTTACTATCATTTTCCATATAAAATGCACAAAAAATCAGGGACATTTTTTTTTCTTTTTTCATTTTTTTTTTGAAATAAAGACTCAAACTATACTAAAACGCAGTTCCCATCCCCACACTTAAAATTGCACATTGTCCTCAATGTATAGCGACAAGGAACTAAAAATAAAGAAGATAAAAATAAATATAACAAGTAAAGTGGAACAGACTCCCCTGGTAATATTGCAGTAACATCCTCGCAAAGCGTGTCTTGAGCTGCCCCATCCAAGTGCAAAACAACCGTATAGCATTTCATTCGCGGCTGCATCAATAAATCTAGCACACAAAAACTAAAAAGCCAAAACGTAAAATGAAATAAAAATAGACTGACGACTAGGGATGTCCTTTTACAAATAAAATATTATTGGATTTACCCCGCCTGAATGGAGATTGAGTACAGGCAGGACCCCTCCAAATCTGCAATTAATAATACGGACAATCCCCACACTAGACACAAACCAAAAAAATAAAAGAAAAATAAAATAAATAAAATAAAATAGAAACTACAAACTCTACAACTTGGGCGAATCCCCAACTTCTCCTCAAAATATATCGAGTGGCTCCCGTTTGCAATCCTTGGCAACCTGACAAGCTAAATTCCTAGTAGTGTGATTCATCACCTCTCCTATACTTTGACCGCCTCCCCATCTAGTCCACCAAACAAAAGCCGCCTCCAAACCAACATCGTACTATGGTCGTTTTCGTGGATCTCGCACCTCTTTTGTTCTAATTTTGTCTCGTTCATAGTCTAGGTGCACATTAATAGCTTTAACCTCCTCTTTCGGCTCCTGATAAGAATTCTGCCGAACTCCAAACACAATCTCCTCATCACCTACCCGTAGCCTCAGTTTTCCTTCACCCATGTCGACTAGTGCTCTCGATGTTGCCAAGAATGGTCGACCTAAAATGAGCGGCACTGTGTCGTCCTCTTTCATGTGTAGCACCACAAAGTCAACTGGGAACACAAATTTGTCTACTTTCACTAACAAGTTCTCCAATATGCCCCTAGGAATTTTCACAGATTTGTCAGCTAGCTGAATACAGATCCTAGTTGGCTTCAACTCCCCAAGATTAAGCTTTAAGAATAGAGAGTAGGGCATCAGGTTTATGCTAGCACCTAGGTCGGCTAGCGCATTTCTGGGAGTGAGGTGGCCGATCAAACACGCTGGATCAGTCATTTTCTGAGGAAGTGTATTCTGCACGACAGCAGAGCACTCCTCAGAAAGAGTAACGGTAGAGAGCTCCTCAAGTTTCTTTTTATTAATCAGCAGATCTTTAAGAAACTTGGAATATTTTGGCATTTTGGAAAGAGCCTCTATGAATGGGAGGTTAACATGGAGTTTCTTCAGCATCTCCACGAACTTAGCATACAACTCAGAATCATCAGCACGCACTAGACGACCAGGGAATGGTGGTTTAGGCTTATAGACACGAACTGGACTCTCTCTCTTCTTCTCAATCGACTCACTAGGTTGTGTTGTATTCTTTGAGACTAGCCTAGGTTGCACTTTAGCAGATGGTGGCTCTAACTCAATTTCCTCATCAATCGGTTCTTCATCTTCTCCCGATGATGGACCAACTACATTCCACCCACTCCTAGTGATCACAGCTTTGGCCTGAGCCTGTCTAAAAGCAGAAGTAGATGAATTAGGATTAGTAACTGTGTTACTAGGAAGGGCTCCTGGTGGTCTCTGGCTAACCTGATTAGCTAATTCTCCTACTTTGGCCTCTAGGTTTTGAAACGCAGCTTGTTGGCCTTTCATAAAAGCTTCATTCTTAGCAAGTTTTGACTGAATGTTACTAAGCATCTGGGACTGGTTCTCTAGAATGGTAGTAAGGTCAGACTCAGTACGACTAGTGGGACCCCAGAGTTGGGAGCTTGGAACAAATTCTGGCGAGGTTGGTATCTAGACGAGTTACCCCCTTGCCAGTTGGAGTTCTGATTTCTCCAGTTGGAATTCGAGTTGGAAGTGTAGTTTTGATAAGGTGGTTTAAGCCACCCAGAATTTGGAGAATCTACCTGTTCCTGACTCTGAATTGGACACTCAGATGTGTCATGACCCCCCCTACATATTTCACACCTATCTAACCTCATCTGAAGATCTCTCACTTGCTTAGTTAAATTCTCAATCACCGCAGCCAGACCAGTATCAGGTGCAATCTGATAAACACCTCGGTAGTAGGAGAGGTGTTACTAGTAATGGGATTTGAATTCCCAACAGTATGCTTTGGTGGTCTCTTAGAATGGGCAAAACTCTCAAATAACTCATTAGCTGCATCAATATCCATTTTTTCCATGAAATTACCCTGTGCAGCTGTATTAAAACGAACTCGAGTCTAAAAAGTGAGGCCATTGTAGAATTTCTCCACAAGGGCCCAGTCAGAAAGACCATGATGAGGGCATCAACTCAGTAGGGTCTGGAAACGCTCCCAAGCCATGTAATATGGCTCATCAGGATCCATACGGAATGAGTGAATCTGCTCCCTAATGCGGGAATCCTTGGAAGCCGGGTGATATTTTTTTAAGAATTTTCCAAGCATGTCCTCCCAAGTAGCAATGGAACTATTAGGCATAGTGTCATACCAAGTGGCGGCACGACCAGACAAAGTAAATGGGAAAAGACGCAGATAAATGGCTTCCTTAGTGATGTGGGAAAGATTGAAAGTGTCACAGATACGCACAAATCGGGACAGATGTTGACGTGTGCGTAACTATACATATTTTACAATGGATTTTAACACACGTTTTGCTTTAATATTTATAAAAATGGTTTAGACCTTAATATTAAAACACACACAATAGGGCAAGTGTACCCTGTCATATATGTAGTAACGTAGAGATAAGAACCAGATATCGATCCATGGACGCACGCGGAGCAATTGTACTAAAACTCTGTCCCCGATTTACCAGTAGGAAAAGATAAGTTTGAGTTTTGTTTAAGACTAAATTAATTCTAAAACATGTAAATAACTTAACTACGACTCCAAATAGAAAATATAACTATATAAGCTATAATACGCCAATCCTAGCATGTCATCTATATAAGAAATAAAGGCATGATCAACATTCCCATTTTCCGACAGTTAGTGTCCCTTTCGGGCATCCTAACATGACAACTATATGGAAAGCTAACACGAATACACACGTTAGCCACCTCAAGTCGTTCATTAGCGCGCAACTGATATGATCTCATGAGAATCTTTAAAGAAGGGTTAGTATCACCTTTCGGGAGTCCTCAACCGCACTAATCAAGGAAAGCAATATCGAATACACAATACGACCACCGAAACTAGCATAAAGTAGAGCATTTCACAACCTATTCCATTTTACTAACTTTGAACACAAATTTACTAAGATCGCTATTTCTACCAAAATAACTAGCAAAGATCATTAACCGTGTCAAAGATTAGTAACAACACCATTAAGCTTTTTAAACTCTTTTACGTGCCGGTAAACATCTATAATCATTATCCAAGTGACTTTAACCAAACCAATACCCGGTTACAGTTTCATGGTGTAAACTTTATTAACAAGTTAATTAGTTTACTACCGGACGATTAAACGGACGGTTTTCTCAACAAGTAATCCGCCTAACACATTCGATAATCATTAAAGTCATCCGAACACAACTACAAATCTATCAACAATGAAACAAGGTTGCATTATGATCATCAAGATTCAAACATGAAAACGCCAAATTTATACAAAACTTGATTTCACGCAAACGATTGTTTTAACTACTAACTAATACTAATGTTCTTGCCCGTAGGCGTACGATTAACTAAAATAACATCAATGTAGCAAACGAAATCAGATTTGGATCTAAGAAAGCTCAAAGGATCAAACCATAAGATTGCTAAAGAGATGGATTGGATGATGAAGGATGGATCGGATGGATTCCCGAGCTTGTTAAAACGGCCTTCCAGCAGCTTGGATCGTCCAGAAATCGCCTAAAATCGCCTCCCCAAAACCCAATATTTGATCAATGGGTTTTGCTCTGTTTTTATAGAAGTTTTGATTTTGTGCACGGGCGTGCGCATAAAGTGCACGGCCGTGCACTTTATCATCTTGAGTTGACGTGCAAGTGGGCAAGTGGTTTGGCTGTTCCTGGAAATATCTAGATATTTGGCACGGCCGTGCACCTAGGGTGCACGGGCGTGCAGGTTTGTGGTAGCCGAGCACATGGTGTGGCACTCCCTGGTGCACGGGCAGTGCCATCGGAGAAAAGGAGTTGCACGGGCACCCGCACGGGAGTGCTGATCAGGGTGCCCGAGAACATAGGCTGCACGCCAGGTCGCACTGGCAGTGCAGCTCGTGTGTGTCCGAGTAACCTGAGCCCGCACGGGCGTGCACCTAGGTGCACGACCGTGCACTATTTCCAGACTTAGCTAATTTTGCAGAACTTTCGTCTTGTCTGATTTTCGCCCGGTTTCTTCGACTTTGCTAGTGGGACGTCTTTCAAGACCTGCAATAAACATATGAAGCGGTTAAGTACCGAATTCGTGCAATTATGGTCGAAAATGCGTAATTTGGGAGTTAAATCGGGGACTTAAATATGTATATTTTAACGTATATCAAACCTCCCCCATACTTGAACTTTGCTTGTCCTCAAGCAAATGACTAAATAGAAATAAACGAAAAACTCGCCAAGTGGCAACAAAGACAAAATATAACCTGTACAGACATTAATAGACAAGCAGACAAAGATATATAAACAGGTGATAAGATAACTAAAAAGCAGCGACTCACTTTTGATCTATAAACGCGCAAACCCGTACACGACTCACAATGTTCACACACACTCGGTTTTATTTATGATACATACGTGTAATGTGTATGTGTAAATCGTTCCATTGCCAAGACAATGAATCGTGCAATATCATAAGCTTGTCAAAAGATCTAATCTTCACCAACTAACGTGTGAAAAGGCACAAATCAAGAGGTCTTGTACGGGTTGTAGTATTAGGCATAGGTAAGGGTATGGAATGGATATTTACAGTGAAGAATCGGCTAAAACTCGGTGGTTATGTCTAAATAATATCAACTAATACAACTGTACAACACAAACGCGAATATAGGCGATTTTTATTTTAAATCGAGCTAACTTATAATTCTCAACTTTAAAGCTCTGAAAACTGCTCTACTACTGCTAATTCACCCTATTTCAGGGTGTTCTATTTTTCTGGATTTTTTTAACATACATATATATATATATATATATATGATATATATAATGAACGAAACTGAAATAATATCAACATACGGGTTCTAAACAGATATACCCGAGAACGAACTATTTACAATACATAAACAAGTTAAACAATAACCTAAACCGAGTTTTAACACAAGGGTTTAAAAGAAAAAGGCTGTTTGGTTTTAGTGGTGAAATGGTGTGGTATATAAGAAAAACACAGGATTAGGTTCAACATGGTTAACTAGTGGATAACGTGTGGGTGCGGGAAAACAGATAGAACAAAAAGAAAAGGCTAAATCAAAAGGTTATCCTAAATGCCTCAATCATGTTCGTACAATCTCACACGTATCTGGTCTAAACAAGTATACTAGTGACAAGTTCTAAACTGCACAAAAACATCCGGCTCACTCGCAAGCATGTCAAAGAAATGTAATCTATTCTAAGGCTCGAACGTTCACGTAACCGGAAGGAAATGGTGCAAGTGTACGAATCTAACACGCTCGTATCTCATCTGTTTGTCGCGCCTCAAGTTATTTTTATCGAAAATTAGTTAGGCTTGATGTTTGTATGAATATAAATATATATATACACATATATTTACTTATAAGGTTTATATATATATATATATATATATATGAGGACAAACATATAAGATATAATCCCTCCCCACACTTGAAATTCACATTGTCCCCAATGTGACAATAGAAAGCGTTTATGAATTAGCTATCTATAGTGGGAAAAAGGAGAATAATACTCCCCTTGTGTCGAAGAAACGCCCCGGGTAAAATAGACGACATGAGCCTTGATAACGGTGCTCGCCAGTTACCTGCATAATCAACATTCTTGACACAAACAAACTCATCAAACCCATCATTCACATCCACAAAACAGAATAAAATAAACTATCATACTGAAATAAGGAAAAGAAATAGTTCAACTACAAATACTAAAAAGTCTTGGGTACACAGACCTGAAAATACAGTACTGAAAGCATGAAATAAAATAAAAGTACTAACAAATGCATGCAATAGATGGTCGTGGCTACTGGTCGGCGTCGTCCCCGTGGTGCTGACCGGAGCTTCCTGGCTGGTTGCCAGAGCACCATAAGGGAATGAGGGAGGGTTACTGAAATAACCCGGATGCACCTGCTCTAACCCAGCGAAAAGGTACTCAAAACTGTGTCTGACATCCTGCTGCACACGATCCATAGTGGACCGCATGTACTGCTGGCCCTGCCTGATCTCCACCTGGTTTGCACCGATGTTGTGCATGTTCAGCTCCATCGCCTGGAACCGCTGGTAAAACTCAGGGTATGTTGGGATGCCTGGAGGGCACTGCTGGTCCTGGGGCTGGAAGTGCTAAGGAGAGTGGTGTGGAATGTCGTGTGGCGCGTCACCACCGCCTCCTGCATGTTGCTCCTGCATCTCCTCATCCTCCTCGTCCTCTGGTGGCACGGGGTCCCATATAATATCCTGACTAATAAGTTGTGGACCCCCGTCCGTGTCAGCTAGCAGGTTCTGAGCCCTGAGTGATCTAAAGTCCAGAATAACCCCATTAGTTACCAATGTCAGCGTGGCCCTGACCTCGTGGGTCAGAAATCCCAGTGCCACAGCAATCTGGGTGACGTACTCCCCGCCATGGATCTCACTCCCGTCCTTGGTGCCCCCAGCAGTGAGAAAGAACTCGGCCATCCGTGCGGCCAAGTTCAGCGGGGCACCCTCGTAAAAATGATACAGATAGAGAAGATCGGGAGTGGGATAGTTCCCTGAACTTTCCTTTCGGCCACAGATCGTGTGGCTGAACACATGGTGCAAGAGGCAGAGTAGTGGGTCCTTAATCCTAGTGGCCTTGGCAGACCTTGGATTATAAGGTCCACCAACGGCAATGGATGCCCAAAAATGCGGCCCGCTCGTCATTATCCACGAAGCTGTGGATCCCGCAAAAATCTTCAGAGTCGGTCTCCAAATGCTCATAGATCCCGAGCTTCCTTCCCAGTCGCGCAACTGACCAATGGTACCATTTTCCACAAAGCCTAAACCGAATGTCTTTCGAATGGAAGTCCTTATACACTCCCTCCTTTGGTTTTTTGTAGGAGAAGGATGATAAGAACTCGATCGTAATTTCTCTGTAGACAGGCTGGTTTATACTCAGCAGTTTCGCCATCTGTGGTGAGACAAATCCATCATATCTTTCACGCTGATTCAGCGCGGTGAGTAGGTCTAAGTTAAGCCGAATAGGAACACCGAATGAGTTCCTCCTAGCCCAGAGCTTCATGAACTTGTCGATACATGGCCCTTCCTTTTTGTCACGGTTGTCAAAGCCGAGGTAGATGTGGGCCATCTGCATGCAAAAATTAATATACAGCTGTTAGTACACAAAAAATGGAGGTCCGGATGTCCAAAACGGACCTGCGCGCATTCTGACCTGATTCTGTTGCTGATGCACGGCTGTGCACCTATGGTGCACGGGCGTGCAGGCCTGGTTGGTCAGGTCAGAAGCAGCACTGCCTCTGGCATGGCAGTGCTGGCTGTTTTCTTGGCTCGCACAGTCAGTGGCATAGCCGTGCAGCCGACCGTGCACAGTCCCAGGACTTCGAATATTTTCAGCAAAAACACCCAAATCACAAATGTAACTCCAATACTTTTCATAATAACAATGATTTGGGCCTGGGTGTGCACGGTTTTAACATCAACAACACAAAACTACACTAATTTAAACTAAAACCAAACAAATTTGTGGGTTTATTAAACTTTATGAAGGAAACCCCCAAATCATAACCTAGAAATCGAAAATACAACTGATCTACGCAAGAAAATACATAAAATAGTGCAATATTATGAAGGGGTTCATACCTTAGCAATTAGGAAGTGAAAGAGCGAAGATTTCAAGTGAAAAGAGAGGTTTTTGGTCAAAACTCGGGGGAATGGGAGTGCAGCCGCGCGTGCAAAGGTAAATTTTAGGTTTTGCAAGTTAAGGATGTATTTATAGTCATCAATTTGGGCTGGGCTTTTTGGCCCGCACGGTCGTGCAGATGGGCCGCACGGCCGTGCACCTCTCTTGCACTGGCCCTTGCACGCCGGTGTTGATCAGGCTTGTTGATCAGCCTGACCCGCACGGCCGTGCACACGTTTGGCACGGCCATGCACAGTCTGCAGACTTGCAGAAATGCAGCCTGCAGCTGTATGTTCCCGCGTAGCAACCCTGTTTTGTCCGAAAACATCATTTAAGCCATTTAAACCTGTTTGTCGACTGTTCACGCTCATTTGCTCCTTCCTGCTTTGTTCAACACCGGTACGAACCTGCACATTACTCGAAACAATGTTAAACTACGAAAATTAAAATAAAGCAAGAAATATATACACTAATTACATATTTACCCTTTGGCGCGCCCATACACGCCATGCTATATTTATTAACGAGTCGCTAGCAAGACTCACTTCCCCACACTTATTAGGCGCGCGGGTCGTAGAGATCGATCATCTCCACGGATTGGTCAACCGGTCCTTCAATATAGACTTTTAGGCGATGACCGTTGACTTTGAAAGTAAAACCCACAGAATCTGCGATCGAGATAGCACCGTATGGATATATTTCCTTAACGGTGTACGGTCCTGTCCAGCGGGATTTCAACTTTCTAGGAAAGAGGCGCAGGCGAGAATTATAAAGCAAAACTAAATCGCCTACCTGAAAATCTTTCTGGCTTTTCAGGCGACTGTCGTACAGTCTCTTTGTGCGCTCTTTATATAATATCGAGCTCTCATAGGCCTGCTACCTAAGCTCCTCCAGCTCGTGAATCTGTAAGAAACGGGTCTCACCGCCGGTCTTAAGATCCAAATTCGCCGTTTTAAGAGCCCAGAATGCCCTATGTTCCAACTCGACAGGGAGATGACACGCTTTGCCGTAGACTAGCCGAAAGGGAGTCGTCCCAATAGGCGTCTTGTAGGCAGTTCGAAAGGCCCACAGCGCGTCATCAAGCTTGTCAGCCCAATCCTTGCGGTTTTGATTAACCGACCGCTTAAGGATTCGCTTCAATCCACGGTTCGTGACCTCCACCTGTCCACTTGTCTGTGGATGATACGGGGTGGATAACCTGTGCTGGACGCCATAACGTGCTAACACGCGATCAAGCTGCGCATTGCAGAAATGCGTGCCACGGTCACTAATTAGTGCCTTCAGGGCACCAAACCGCGAGAAAAAGCCTCTAACAAACCTCACGACTACTCGGGCATCATTTGTGGGTAAGGCTTGCGCCTCCACCCACTTTGACACATAGTCAACCGCCACGAGTATGTATTTATTACCCCGTGAGGAAGGGAATGGTCCCATGAAGTCAATTCCCCAAATGTCAAAGACTTCACATACTTGGATGGGGTTCTGCGGCATTTGGTCGCGTGCCGATATGTTCGTCGCCCTCTGGCACGAATCACATGCACCAACCAGTATCTGAGAGTCACGAAAGAGTGTGGGCCAGTAAAACCTGGAGTCTAACACTTTCTTAGCAGTGTAATTCGCTCCATGGTGACCTTCGGTAGGCCCCTCGTGACAGTCGCGCAAGATCTGCGCCGCCTCAACCCCGAACACGCAACGGCGAATCAGCTGATCCGCCCCGACCCGGAACAAAAATGGGTCGTCCCAGAAGTAATGCTTGAGGTCCGCGAAGAACTTCCTCTTTTGCTGGTGCGCCAATCCTTTGATGAGGATCCCGCACGCGAGGTAGTTCGCAAAATCCGCGAACCATGGCGATACATCTTCCACCGACTCGACGCTCATCAAGAACTCGTGGGGAAAATTGTCAATAATGGTATCCCACGCGCAGTTCTCGGCATCATCATGCTCGAGTCTGGACAGATGATCAGCGGCAACATTCAGGGCACCCTTCTTGTCCTGAATCTCTATATCGAACTCTTGCAGCAGCAGGATCCACCTAATCAGGCGCGGTTTCGCGTCTTGTTTGCTGAAAAGGTATCGGATCGCTGCATGGTCCGTATAGACAATGGTCTTCGACAGCAGTAAATACGATCTAAACTTGTCGAATGCAAACACTACAGCTAGAAGCTCTTTCTCAGTCGTGGTATAATGCTCCTGAGCATCATGAAGAGTCTTACTAGCGTAGTAGATCGGGTGGAAGTGCTTATCCTTCCGCTGTCCCAAGACCGCCCCTATCGCGAAGTCACTCGCGTCGCACATGATCTCAAATGGCAGTCCCCAGTCGGGTGCTACCAATATAGGGGCCTCAACAAGCAAACACTTCAGAAGGCCAAATGCCTTCACACACTCTGCACCAAACACAAACGGTGCATCCTTCTCCAACAATCGGGTCATCGGACGGGCGATTTTTGAAAAGTCTTTGATAAATCGCCTGTAAAAACCCGCATGACCCAAAAAACTGCGGATAGCTCTGACAGAGGAGGGCGGAGGGAGCCTAGAAATGATATCTACTTTGGCAGGATCAACCTCCAACCCATTTTGAGAGACCTTGTGCCCGAGGACTATTCCTTCCTTTACCATGAAGTGGCATTTCTCCCAATTCAGCACAAGACTGGTCTCTTCGCACCTCTGCAGCATCCGCTCCAGATTCCCAAGACATTGATCGAAAGAACTCCCAAAGACTAAAAAATCATCCATGAACACCTCCATGGAGTCCTCGATCATGTCGTGAAAAATGGCAATCATGTAACGCTGGAAGGTTGCCGGCGCATTGCACAGCCCAAATGGCATACGCCTGATAGTCATATCACCTATCAGACAAGGGATGGTAAAGCTACCAGGATCTCCCATTTTCATGGGCAGTCTATTCTGCAGAATTGCGGAGCAGTTCTCGTTCAACAGAACGCAGGACAGGTCCTCAAGTTTTTGCTTGTTTGTGAGGATGTCCTTCAGAAATTTCGCGTACTTAGGCATCTGGGCCAAGGCCTCCACAAACGGGATGTTTATGTGTAGCTGTTTGAACAGCTCAAGGAATTTCCCGTATTGGGCCCCGTCCTTCTGTTTCCTAAGTCTGCTAGGGTATGGGACAGGAGGAGTGTAATCTGTGACTGGATTCGGTAACTGTGCTGTACTTGCTGGGACTCGCCTAGCGTGCACCTCGTCCGAAGACTCAGTCTGGACCGTCTCAGTGATCGGTGGTGAGCCCGATGTGTCAGGTCCCGTGGTTTTACCACTCCTCGTCATTATGGCATTCACATGCCCCCTTGGAATTGGCTCAGTGTTTCCCGGGAGACCACCCTGCTGTCTCTCAGACATCATCTTTGCCATCTGGCCAACCTGGCTCTCAATGGCCTGCATCGACGCCTTTTGGCCCCTCATGCTGCTGGTAGCGCTGCTCAGCGATCTGATTTGTATTAGAGGTGTTGGTAAGGAGCTGAGACATCATTTCCTCTAGCTTAGACATACCATGAGGGGCGTGCTGCTGGGAGCTGCTCCCGGCGCCCTGGTTCTGGTATTGGTTCGGTCTCTGCTGGGACGATTCACCACGAGCCTGGTAATGTTGGTTGGACTGGTAAGGCTGTTGGTTGGAGTGGTAAGGCTGTTGGGACTGGTGGGACTGTTGTGGTGCGGCGGCTCCTTGCTGGAATCCGAGAGGGTTCTGGTTCGAAGTACCAGATCTCCACCCGAAGTTCGGGTGATTTCTCCAACCCGGATTATAAGTGTTACTGTAAGGGTTATTCTGGGGTCTCGTTTGATTACCCATGTAGTCCACTTCCTCGTGGCCTGTATACATCACCCCTGAGCACACGAGCCAGGCTCGTGAGATACCCCGAACTGCTCACACAAACAATCGGACTGCGCTACGTGTTGCTGAGAGTTATCGAATCTCGTAGCCAGAGCCGCTATCTGTGCCGAAATCGCCGTATAGTTATCCACGGCATGCACACCAGCCTTGGCAGATGAAGACCTAGATCTATCATTCTGCCGGGATTAAGATTTTAGGGACGCCTTCTCAATAATGCTCCACGCTTCCCTAGGAGACTTTGTTCCGATGTCTCCCCCAGCGTATACATCAAGGCGTTCCTGAGACGCATACCCGAGTCCCTGATAAAAAGTTTGCACCAAGTGCCTTTTCGAAAGCTCATGGTGCGGGCAACTCAAGAGTAGGTCTTTAAACCTTTCCCAGGCCGTGTACAATGATTCATCGTCATCCTGACGAAAAGTCATGATGCGATTCCTCAGTTTTTGTGTCTTTTTAGGAGGAAAATACTGCTGCATGAATTGTTGTGACAACTCTGCCCAAGTCGTGATCGACCCTGCGGGTTGTGATAGAAGCCAAGTCCGGGCTTTGTCCCGCAGTGAGAATGGGAAGAGTCGGAGACGGATAGCATCATCGGAGATGCCCGTCATCTTAAAGGTGGCTAAAACCTCTAAGAATGCAGCAATATGTCGGCCTGGATCCTCGTGCTCCAGTCCACCGAATTGCACCGAGTTTTGTATCATATTCACGATACTAGATTTGATCTCGAAATGGTCCGCCAAAATAGCCGGACGGACAATACTCGGCGCGAGTCCATCTCCTCCTGGACGACCACTATCATTCAGCGGAATGTCGTCATCCGCCATGATAATGTCGCTGTGGGCGTCCGACCCGTTGTCGTCGGCCAGATCGTGCCTCGCCTCCTCAATTGGGACCTCAACGATAGGAGCAACAATAAGAATATCAGAAACAAGACGCAATTTATGAAGTCTAATCCGCTCGCTTCTTCTCAGGCGCCTTCGCTCCTCGTCAGAAAGATCACCAGAAGACCCAGGGTTTGTGGACATCAGCCTGCATGTAAGAATGATACAGTTGCAACAGGCGAATATATGACTAACCCAAAAAGGCGATAAAAGACAGAAAAATAAATAAATGAAATAAAGAATCAATGAATTCATGCGAAAATAACGGAAAGCAAATATATTCAAGAAAATCAAAATATAAACAAATAGAATCAATAAAATGAACAGAAATAAGCAGACTAAGCCTAAAACTATACAAAGAATGAAATTAATAATTAGTCCGAATACGAACAAAAAAATCTAATTAATCGAATAACGAACAAATCAAATTCATAGACAAACCAATTAATCCAATATTCAATAAATTAAATCTATCAACATCCTAATGAAAGAAAAATCAAATCAAACAATCCTATAAGCAGATAAATGAACGAATCTATATGCAACCTATAAACCAATCTAAAATTAATCCAAAATATCTACAGACAGATAAATTTAATAAAAATTCAAATAATCATATATGCAAATAAATGAATGAAATAACGAATCAAAGAAGTATAAACAAGTATTCACAAGCGTGTACACTGATAAAAAGTTGACTCGGTTCGTTCCTAAAGCTCGTCGCGTCCCCGCAACGGCGCCAAAAACTTGACGTGTGCGTAACTATACATATTTTACAATGGATTTTAACACACGTTTTGCTTTAATATTTATAAAAATGGTTTAGACCTTAATATTAAAACACACACAATAGGGCAAGTGTACCCTGTCATATATGTAGTAACGTACAGATAAGAACCAGATATCGATCCATGGACGCGCGCAGAGCAATTGTACTAAAACTCTGTCCCCGATTTACCAGTAGGAAAAGATAAGTTTGAGTTTTGTTTAAGACTAAATTAATTCTAAAACATGTAAATAACTTAACTGCAACTCCAAATAGAAAATATAACTATATAAGCTACTAGCAGGGAACCCGCGCGATGCGGCGGCGACAACAATTTACAATTTGGTTTGTCCGCGTTGCGGCGGATGCTTCATGCTCTTATTTGAGCAAAAACAATGTTTACAATAATGCTAAGATTTTTGCAATGTACATTATATATGTGGTAGGAGGAATTTGATTTTGAATATCTTATAAAAGTAAATTTGATTTGTAAAGAAAATATTTTATTTATATTCATGCACATTATATCTATGGTAAGATGGTAAGAGGAATTTGACTTGAACATCATACAAAAGTTAATTTGATTTGTAAAGACAATAATTTATCTATATCCATCGACATTATATCTATGGTTTGGTGGAATTTAATTTGAACATCATACAAAAGTTATATTTGTAAAGACAACATTTCGATTTATATCCATGCGTATATACAAGGGATTTTTTAATATCTCAGTGTCAAAATGTAACAAGTCATTTACCAATCCTAAGTATATGAGCATAGTAATACCAGGAATATAGCACTTACATTTTTGGTACATTGCAATTTTGTTCCTCGTCATTTTAAGGGCCTATGAATACATAAGTTGGGAGTTAAACATAAAGAGTCGCTAAAGGTTTTAGCAAGTCGTCAAGTTTCGGTGTTAGTTCTTGGTTATCGCTTGTCCCAAGTTTAACACCGCCAACGCCATACTTGAACTTGTTTCGTGCAATCAAAACATCAAGTTTTGTGCATATCCACGAAAAAGTAGAAAAGATCTTAAACTGATTGTCCCCTGACCGACAAAAATCACAACTTTCATGTAAATTTGATTGATAATGGAAGGAAAATATAAAACTCAAAAGGACCGTGTAAGTTTGGTCAATTTATAAATCAATCATACATATTATATCTTAATCAAGGTTGTACCCATAGTTATGGAAAATTAATGAAACAAGGTACATCAAAATTTCAACACTAAAAAACTAAATAACAATGTAGTTTGAATATACTTCTAGGCAATCTCCGAATTTCAACCTTGCTAAACGTGACATCAATCGATATCCTTTAGGCACACAAGCTCTGAGGTCTCATGCTCTGGCGTGGTCGTTTAAGCTCATGCACAAGTTTTGTAAGGTTGAGTCAACTATTTTTATGCCATAGAGATATCCCATGGGCCCCGCCAAGTTAGTTTGGATAACGGATCAAAACGTAAAAGTTTTATTAAAAAGGGGCCAAACAAGAACAAGTCGGCTTGGGCGATTATAAAAATAAAATACTAATGAAACATTGTCAAAGTGGAATGAAGTGTGAAGGAACAAACCTTCAAGTTAAATGCTAAAAACCTCAGCAAGTTCCTTTTGAGTAAACCTTCAAAGACAATAAACAACCTTAAGACACACTGGAAACATACCATCACAGAAAATATGGAATTTATACACATTTGAGGATTGTTTTTCTTTTTGTGGGGACAATAAATCCAATCAAAACAGTTCAAAAATGCTAAAACTGACAGGTCAAATAATGATAATTAAACGCAACTAATACAGTAAGATGTGTCTATATCCAGTCAAAACAGGTCCATATCTACAATTGCCTTTCAGCCTGAGAAAAAAACATATATTCAAGTACTACTTGTATATCGAAGTCCAACAAATAAAGTAACCAATTATTGGGGCCTGAAGTATCCAGAATACATAATTTATGCCTATTTTAACTAAATTCTTAGCCCAAACAGCTTAAATACTGGGATAAGATAGTAAAGAAATTAGGAATAACCTATTAAAGAGGTAAGTCTATGTTGTCAAATGAGCGCGAGGTGCACCAAGTGCGCTGCGACTGGTGTGGCGCAAATTCAGGCTAATTTTAGGCCAATTTCTAGCCAAATCCAGGCTAAAAGTTGCATGAAACCTCTAAAACATCCTAAATGAGCCAAAAACAAGTGCTAAAGGACCCTAAAACTTCCTAAAGTAGCCCTAAACAAGCCTAAAACATCTATAAAACCCCTAAAAATATATTTTATACTATGCGCCTTAGTTAAAAAAAAAACCCTCGTTTTTTACGCGCCTATGCGCCGGGTTCAGCCTATGCGCCTAGGCACTTTGACAACATAGAGATAATTTATTGCAATTTGACTTTATAGGTCAATTGCTGCATCAGTTTGCTATATTTTAAAAATAATACTGTATTTTTATTTAATTTGAAAAGATTTACGATGTTAGCATTCCAAAACACATTAGGCAAATTCTAATTGATTATTCATCTAATCTAACACGTTTGACCCATTCCATTTCAGCTGAATCTTTTAGTACTTTATTTGTTTGACCCGTTACACAATAATCAACCTGAATTAACATGTTTCATGGTGTAAGCATTCGTCTAACCCGGCTAACCCATCTGACACTCGTAATTTTAGTTAAGTTTTATCATGTACTTGTTTGATCCACTTATCCATTATCCAAGTAAAAATTCTTTACCTTAAAAAAAATTAACACCATGCTTAAAAACAAACCTCTCGTGTATTGTTTACACATTTTCGCCGATAACAACTGTTTCCTTGGGTCGTGTAACCTGAACAAAGCCATTTCTTACTAATGAAGATGCTATACACCTTCAAAAATGAAACAAATGCAAATAAGCAATAGAAGAATAACTAATTGGCGTTATAATTCAAATGTTTTCAAAGAATCAACAATATTGATCTGTACTTAATGTAAACTAAGAATTTTTTTTTTTTTTATATTAATAAGTGTGTAATTTTACCTGTCAACAACATGGTAGAAAATATGGTCTTTGTTGTCGTCTTCTTCAATTTTCTCGGGGTAAGCAATCACATATGGAAGCACATATAGAAACTGAATTGTTACAGACTTACAGTCCCGTCATCTCCTTTCCCTGCATTAAATTTAAGTAATAAACTTCTTTAACTTCTCACTTTGTTGTGGGTAAAAGATCCATAACACATATTAAAATTTCATGCAAGGAAACAATAATGGTAAAAACCATTGCAAGTGTTAACTTATTGATACAGAACCAACTTATGACTTCTATTATTGTCATAAATCTAAAAAAACGTAAAAAAAATAGCACATACTGCCATGATTGATTAAGATTTCAATTCTTTTCAAACTATGCACAAAATATTATTTTTTTCCATACTATGCACTTAACATAAATCTTTTTTTATTAAATAATTTAAAACGTTTTGTCCATTAACAAACTCTCGATTTAGAAAAGCAACAATCATATACAAAATCTCTATAAACAGTCTTGATTGAAACCAGGCAACCGATAAACAGTCTTTAATAAATCATTCCCTAGAAAGTGGATACCTTCCTGATTTCACGGTCATTTCATGGACCCATATAAGACGTAAGGCAGCCACCCTCAACACGAAACCACACCACCATGGAAAACAGGCAATTGGCTGTAGCAATTCACTGGTAATGACATTTTTACCTAATAAGGTCAACAAATTAAAGATAAAAAGAATCTTACAAACCTTGTGTCAATGGACTCATTATCCAATAGCACCGCTACATCATTATGTTTAAGTAAAGCATGTGTACAAAGAACACTGTTGTAAGGTTCCACAACTGCAGTTGAGACCTATAAATCAACACAAAAAATTAGATAAACATACACAAACTAATAGTAGCAATATTATAAAGTGAAACATAATGTATAATAGTTTAATGCATCATCTGCAACGCCTGGTAAGTTGTCACTGCAAAACAAAAAAAAAAGCGAATAATCAATTATGCAACAAAAAAGTATGTTTCGTATGTCTTTAATAATCAATTATATCCCCGAATCATAATCTAGTTTTCTTTCAAATTGTGACTTGTAACCTAAACCCAAACTAAAATTATGGCTTACAAAAAGTTTCAAAATAACCTAATCTCTTAAACTCGGGCTTCAAATAAAAACAACCACAAAAGTCAAAACTTCTCAGCAATATCCTCAACTGTCTTGATGGCTCACTTGACCAGATTTGGCTTGGTTCACTGACACCCAAATCACACCTTAGCTGTATCGATTCTTTTCGTCCTTGTCTCAACCATGTCTGCCGTAAACATTTACCGCTTTCTGGTGACCGGACATCCCCTGTCACTGGAAGTGACCACCACAGTTCCCAAGTTACCGATATTTGAACACTAAATGTCGGATTTATGTTATTTAATAAAACAAGCAGGAGTAAAAGAATCGATTCTTACCTTTGTTGACGGAGATGACAGTCATACAGTGAAAGGGCTTGTCGGAGCCCTAATTTACTTGCCAGAAATCTTCACAACTCCATGTGTAGATTTCTGTCACTGAAAACTCACCTTAACTTCTCCTCGTAACCCTAGAATCGACCTCAACCGTTAATATATTCGTCACCATCCCCAACCGTATTCGCTATGGCGGTCAGAGATATTCGCTATGGGTTGAATATACAACCGTTAAATTTATAGTATGAATCGGTTAAAAAAACTATCATGGATGATGAATAAAAGCTGAAATCTTAGAGCGTATGCTTGTATCGTTCAATAGGAGTGAAGGAGGAACCCTAGATGAAAATGAGTTCATGTGAAAGAGAGAAGGAAAAGGTTTGTAGGTTTCAAAATGAATGGTCAAGATTATGATCTGTGAAGATGGATGGTTTGGATTATGATCCTTCTAGTGCTCCCCTATTGGCTGTGTTTTTTTAGGTGGATTGTGTTTCTTGAAGCTTTAGGAGTTATATCATAAGCTGTAAGACTTGTACCCTCTGGTTGCAACTCAAGTTTAGTTCTCCCCTCAGCTCATGTACCTTGTTTTTTCCTTTGCATTAATGGCTTGTACATGCTTTTAAGGCTTGTACATCTCTTAAAAGTGGCAAATGACCATTTCTGCCCTTCCTATATGCTTATTAATATAGTATAGATAATACGCCAATCCTAGCATGTCATCTATATAAGAAATAAAGGCGTGATCAACATTCCCATTTTCCGACAGTTAGTGTCCCTTTCGGGCATCCTAACATGACAACTATATGGAAAGCTAACACGAATACACACGTTAGCCACCTCAAGTCGTTCATTAGCGCGCAGCTGATATGATCTCATGAGAATCTATAAAGAAGGGTTAGTATCACCTTTCGGGAGTCCTCAACCGCACTAATCAAGGAAAGCAATATCGAATACACAATACGACCACCGAAACTAGCATAAAGTAGAGCATTTCACAACCTATTCTATTTTACTAACTTTGAACACAAATCTACAAAGATCGCTATTTCTACCAAAATAACTAGCAAAGATCATTAACCGTGTCAAAGATTAGTAACAACACCATTAAGCTTTTTAAACTCTTTTACGTGCCAGTAAACATCTATAATCATTATCCGAGTGACTTTAACCAAACCAATACCCGTTTACAGTTTCATGGTGTAAACTTTATTAACAAGTTAACTAGTTTACTATCGGACGATTAAACGGACGGTTTTCTCAACAAGTAATCCGCCTAACAAATTCGATAATCATTAAAGTCATCCGAACACAACTACAAATCTATCAACAATGAAACAAGGTTGCATTATGATCATCAAGATTCAAACATGAAAAACGCCAAATTTATACAAAACTTGATTTCACGCAAACGATTGTTTTAACTACTAACTAATACTAATGTTCTTGCCCGTAGGCGTACGATTAACTAAAATAACATCATTGTAGCAAACAAAATCAGATTTGGATCTAAGAAAGCTCAAAGGATCAAACCATAAGATTGCTAAAGAGATGGATTGGATGATGAAGGATGGATCAGATGGATTCCCGAGCTTGTTAAACGGCCTTCCAGCAGCTTGGATCATCCAGAAATCGCCTAAAATCGCCTCCCCAAAACCCAATATTTGATCAGTGGGTTTTGCTCTGTTTTTATAGAAGTTTTGATTTTGTGCACGGGCGTGCGCATAAAGTGCACGGCCGTGCACTTTATCATCTTGAGTTGACGTGCAAGTGGTCAAGTGGTTTGGCTGTTCCTGGAATTATCTAAATATTTGGCACGGCCGTGCACCTAGGGTGCACGGGCGTGCAGGTCTGTGGTAGCCGAGCACATGGTGTGGCACTCCCTGGTGCACGGGCAGTGCCACCCGAGAAAAGGAGTTGCGCGGGCACCCGCACGGTAGTGCTGATCAGGGTGCCCGAGAACATAGGCTGCACGCCAGGTCGCACTGGCAGTGCAGCTCGTGTGTGTCCGAGTAACCTGAGCCCGCACGGGCGTGCACCTAGGGTGCACGACCGTGCACTATTTCCAGACTTAGCTGATTTTGCAGAAACTTTCCGTCTTGTCTGATTTTCGCCCGGTTTCTTCGACTTTGCTAGTGGGACGTCGTTTAAGACCTGCAATAAACATATGAAGCGGTTAAGTACCGAATTCGTGCAATTATGGTCGAAAACGCGTAATTTGGGAGTTAAATTGGGGACTTAAATATGTATATTTTAACGTATATTAGATGTCCATGAGCATCCTCTTCATCAAGACCATGGAATTGAGTGACATTAATGATAGTGGACATGACATGGGAAGGGATTTGCCAATTGTTGGCGTCAGCAGTAGCAGGGCGGGCAATGGGAGAATGAATCCCAGTAAGTCCCTCAGTGGCACGAGAGTGCACAGTGCGTCTAACATTTCCTTCAGCCATTTCAGCAGTGAGCGGTGGGAAAGGAATGGGTTTTGGTGGAGAATGGATGGTGGGTTTAGGTTCAGAAAAAGAAAAGGATGAAGAGGATGGAGAAGACGAGCGTACCTGATCAATTTTCTTCCGGATGACCGTTCGAAACTCGTTAAGGCGCTCGTGGATGTCGAGGTTGGGATCCGTGCAGGTGGTGAATTCAGGTGGTCCTTGTGAGCGAGTATGTGGCATACACTGAAAGTGCAAACCACGCTGGAGTTACTAATGGATAGCAAATAACCTAAGACTAAAAGCACAAGTAGCACAGATAATCGCACGTAAATCCACCAAGCTGTAAACAAGCAAAACAAAACAAGTAAAATCAAAAAGTGCAAGTAAAAAGTCCCCGGCAACGGCGCCAAAAACTTGATGTGTGCAAATAAGTATATAAATAAATTAATCAAGTTAAATCCTAGACTCTTCTAAAACCACACACTATCGGCAAGTGTACCGATCGTAAGTAGCAAGTAGGCAAGACCAGGTATCGAACCTAAGGACTTTATCTAACACTTTTGAAATTACTCCTAATGAATTACCTGATAAAATATTATTATTATTATTATTATTATTATTATTATTATTATTATTATTATTATTATTATTATTAGATGGATTGATTGATTGGGGGGTTTAAACTGAAATTAAAATAAATAGTTAAAACTAATTAAAACTAAATTACTAATTAAACTAAGAAACTGAAAAATAAACGTAAGCTAACGAATTGGGTTGGAATTCTAATGAGGAGAAAACTGGTAACCTGGGTAGAATCCCTAGACTCTGGTTATAAAAGCTGACTTATGTAATCCGGTTGGAGACCCTGTTCTCACCTAATAAACCTCCTGTCAAGGATAGTCGACTAGACTCAAGGCGGGACAAGTATTGAGATGCTAAAATAAAAGTGGATCGCCCCAGCGAATCCAAATCCCACAGTAATCCTTTAATCAACCACTCTTGGATCGAAAACTCCCAAACTGTGAAGCAGACTTAACTAATACGAATGAAATCCTAGGAAAACTCTAAACACGAATAAGTAACCGATCTCGCCCCAGCGATAACCAAACTACCAAACAATGCCTAGTTAGTCAACCTAGCAATCCCGAATTATATTCCTAACCTTCGGAAGGGATTGCACACCTTAGCTAATTGATTTTAAAATTTTGTTAAACTTGCGTTATTCCTAACTGCAAGAACTAGCTCGACAACGAAAGTTAATCAAACTAGAATGATTTCTAGATCTAGGGGATATTTCTATGTGCCCTAGAACATCAAAACCAACAAACAAGTAATCAAATCAAAAAGCGCCAGCACACAAATATTCAAAATCAAACATAAAAATTAAATCATGTAACCCAATACACCCAAACGGAAAAACATAAGTCTTTAATTAAAAACCATAATCTAGTTTATCATCCAAGTCACCAATAAAAGGTTTAGCCTATAATATTTAGAAACATCTTCACAAAATAATTAAATATAGTTTTAATCATGTCTATAGAAAAAATAAACAAAAACTAAACCTAACCCAAGGCTCCTTGAATATTGATCTTTAACGTGCCCGTGGCCTTTTCTCCTTCCGTGCCCTTTCGCTCGTCACCGTAGCTTGGTCGGTGCAATTCTGTGCGATTGAATGTCCTTCTAGAATGAATATCCCTGTCTTTGCTGTGTATCTACGATTGAATGAATATATTTCATTCATTCCAATTGCTGCCGTCATATCTATTTATCCATATCTTCCACCGATTAGTTTGTGCATTTGTTTTAGGCTTGGGCTCGTGGCCCAAACTTTGGTTTTTTTATATATTATATTATTATTATTATTATTATTATTATTATTATTATTATATAACTCTATGTTCCTGGCTCGGTTGTTCTTGGCTCGACCAAACTTTCTCGTTTACGCTCCGACGTCCATGAACACATGATCTCAAGTGTCCGTGTCTCAATTAAAATTCTTTCGTTTTGAGCTCATTTTTCACGAACACCTATAAAATAATAAAATAAATAAATACCTAATGAAAATGACACAAAACGAATAAAAACTTGACCAAATAATATACAAAATACATAGGAAAATAGATGTGTTTTATGACACATCACCTAGCTAAGTATTTCTAAAATATTATCAAACTCGTGTTTGTTATTTCCTTCTTCGTATACACGAAAACCAGAATTATTTCTTGTGTAGGATCCTTTATCCGAGAGATTACGGTCCTATAACAACATTTAACAACACTTTAGTAAAAATGGTTTCAATCTTCTTAGGATCAATTGTATCCACATGTAGTTCATATCAGAATAAACCTTTTAAGATCCTTTATGTTAATAAAAACTATTGACATTGGTTTTCTGATTTTTGTTAATGATTGTTTCGTTCTTGTTCCTCTTTTCGACTTCAGCAACTTTATCTTGCAATTGATGAGAGTTGCTTGATTTACAAGAATCTTTTCCATCAAACATAGACCGCTTGGGTAAGTTGACAGCTTTTGGTTCGACTACTGATGGTGCAATGTAGTTATAGTCTGTTAGCTCCTCTTGAGAAGGTAAAAATTAGTGTTTTCATTGAAAGGTGGAAGTACTTCATTATAACCCACTCATTTGTTTTCAAAAGACTTTTCTAAGAACTAATCCTATGTGTTAGGACAAAAGATGAGTTTCTAAATTATTCCAATTTTATATTTAACTCAACTGTTTTTATCTGAGCATCAGCCGACTCCTTTTGTTTTCCCTGAAACTTGTTTTGTTCTTTCTTCAAAACTTTTGTAAGCAATATCTATTATTTTGAGTTTTTCACTAACTTTACTTTTCAAAACACTTACATCATGTTCATTAGTCATGGTTCTATTGTTCAAACTAGATTCTCTATGTTTTAAAAGTGCATTCTTTTCCTTTAACTTGTCAAGTTGGTCTAACAGACTTCAATTTTATTCTAACATACTGTCAACCTTCCTTGTCAACTCAGTACGTTTAATGAAAACATTGTTAACAGACTCTAAGTTCCGATATACCTTTTAACGTTTTGCATCCAAGTTAGTCATGAACACAATGAAGTCGTCTGTGTTCATTACATCTGTAGTTTGCATCTTGACTATCTCAGACTCGTTTTGTTCCTCTGAACTCTCTTTCTCTTCATCAATCTTTTCTTCAGCAGCTACTTCATCAACCTTTTTTGTGACTGTCACACCCTCAAATTCCACATGCGGGGTTTTACCGCGAGGCGCGCGACACACCAGGATCCAAGTCAACGGTCACAATAAACGACATCTATATGATAAGAAAACAACGTAAACTACCATTGAGTTTCAAACCGTTCAAACACAGCGGAAGCAAAATGTATTATTACAAACTAAAAGTAAACTCAAAGTCTGAAATGTTTAACAAAACATGCATATGATCCCTAGACACCGTGAGACTCCGTGCGCCTACACTCAATGCTGCTACCTTAGCGACCTGAGAAAACATGCCAAAAAGACGTCAACATATAATGCTGGTGAGTTCACAGGTTTTTAAGTAAAACGTTTCACGAACTTTTAAAAGACTATCATGATACTATCGACCGATGAAGACACTCGTTAAACGTTTGAACTCCATAACGAACCTCCCAAACGAACTCTCGTCCACCGCGATTAACGAACTACCATTCCATGGCCAACGAACTACTATATCATAGCTAACGAATTACCACATAGTGGTTAACGAACTACCGCATCGCGCGAACGAACTGCCACAACATAGGCCATATAATACTGAACATAAATGAATACTTTGAACCCAAACGAACCCTCCCAAACGTAATGAACTTGCGAACACAATTGACACACGTTTAAAGAGCACAACATGTTTTCTCCCTCGAAAATGTAAAACCAGTAAAAGAGTGGGGCCGTGAACTCACCTTAGAATGCGTCCTCAGTTAGTACAGAAATCCGATATGTGTGTGATAGCCCCAACTAGTGGCGACCTATCAATGCGTTTACATAAGTGTGATGACTACTAACCCGAAGGCTAATCAGTCCCCAAGTTGTCCAGACCGTGACCGTGTACGTTGAAAACATGTTTAAACGTTAAACCGACCAACCCAGACAGTACCCGGCATCCCATTGGTGACCCGACATCCCACGTGTTAGCCGAAAGCAAGATATCATGCAACTTATGCAATTAAACACTTAGCATGCGCAAACATTCACCCTATCTAGCATAACGCCCAATTAACGCATAACAAAGTCCGAACACGTGTTACCAAGTCATTAGACATGTCCTGGGGTTCCTAACATGTTCCTAGGTGTCAATCCGTGTTTCGGGATGTTAAAATATACATACAGCAGCATTACACGCGATTAGGAATCAAACTAGCATTTAGGATTGTAATCACTAGTAAAAGTGGCATTTAGGATTGTACTCGCTAGTTGTTTAGGCGAATAGGACTGTAATTGCATGAACTTCAGGCGATTAGGTTCCTATTCGCATGAAGCATCATGCGAGTAGGAGCCTACTCGCCTCTGCACATCTGTAGTGCATTTTCGCGCGTCGAATACTCCAAATCAGATCTGAAACATGTAAAAACACCCAATACCCAACCCAAAACATTAACCCAACTATTTCAAGCAAAAACCCCTAATTTATCATCACCCTAGCCGTCCCGAATGCACGCGGTTCCCAAAATAGCATATCTTGCATGTAAGCATCACATCAACATGTAAAACTTACCCTAAATAGCAAATACTCATGTTTCCATCACATAACGGCGTTATCCGACATTACCCTACTGTTCTAGCATCATCCTAGAGCAAACCCTATCCTCAAACAATCAACTAAACACAACATATCATCATCAATCACCATAATCGCCCAAACGGGTCAAACGCCTAATATCAATATCACACATCTATGAACCTTCAAATCCCTAGATTATCATCATATTAGCTTATCTAGATCAGAAACATATCAATAACACAAGAACAGTCATGTTTAGACGATAAAGATCCTATCTTGCATGACTACATCACATAAAACAAGTATAGATGTGTGGGTTTGTTTTGAAACCGATTTTAATAAGTTTTCAAAGACACAAACGTTTATAAATCAGGTCTGGACCTTTAGGGATCAAAACAATACTATTATAAAGGTTTGGGATGAAGAACACACCTTGAAATGGTGAGATTATGGGTTGTAAGACTTGAAAATATGATTTCTTGCTCAAAAACGAGTTGCAGAGGTTGGATAAGGTGTGGGGTGGCTTTGGGGTGTATTAGGGTTTCACAAATGATGTTTTGAAATATAAGGGTGGTATTTATAGGCGTTTTTAGTCATGACCTGCAGTATAGGCGAGTACGCAGATGTTATGGCGAGTACGATCCTATTCGCTAGTAACAACTAGCATTTAGGCCCTACTCGCTAGTATTACTAGCATTTAGGCCATATTCACTAGTAACAACTAGCATTTAGCCCTACTCACTAGTAACAACTAGCATTTAGCCCTACTCACTAGTAACAACTAGCATTTAGCCCCTAATCACTAGTAACAACTAGCATTTAGCCCTACTCACTATAACAACTAGCATTTAGCCCCTAATCACTAGTAACAACTAGCATTTAGCCCCTAATCACTAGTAACAACTAGCATTTAGCCCCTAATCACCCCAAGGGGCTTCCTACTCGCCTATAGCCTAAGTATCCGAGTTTTTGGCGCGTTAATCCCTATTTTAACATATATAAACACGTTTTCACATACCAACAAGTCACATAATGATTACCAACATATAATGCACGATAAATAACACGTTCCCGCCCGATCACCAATTCCCGGGACCCGAGATTTACGTGTGTGCGTTAAACCCGGCGATTCTACAGATCACCTATTCGTGTTCACGTGGTTATGGACCGACTCCCAATGATCTCGTGGATCATCGTAACGACTCCCGATGATTCCCGGAACCATCGTAACGACTCAACTTACCTAGTTAAGTATGTTTGAAAACGTTTTTCGCTAAGGTAGACTTATGTGTTTTGTAAAATGTTATCCTAAACGTGCCGGGTGTCACAGTGACTTTCTCAACTTCCTTTTCATCAATGATCACTACAAGAAAAGTGACCAATAGAGACTATATTACTAGGGACTGATATATCAGTATCAAATACATAATATCTAGGACTGATTTATCAGTTACTAATAGTTTTGGGGACTGATTTTTACACGACATATATTAGTTACTGATTCTCAAGGAACCATCGTTACTACTGATATGGAACACGATCTCGAGAAAGAAGCAATAAAAAGTGTATGTGGCAAGAATAAAACAATACAATCAGCATGGGAGGTTGGTGTTGGCCCCGTGTTTTAGAAAAAGGATAATTGGATGAAGTCGGCAGTCGAATCATCTCAACGAGATTCAACTAAGAGAAAAGATTTAAGAAACGAGGTTATTGAACTCAAGGCAGAATTGAAAGAAAGGAATGACAAATACGCAAGAGTGATAGAGTTCTTGAGCCAAAAGTATCCAGATTTTGAGAGCACAATATCTATAAATGTTGTGAATGAAGATGGCATAGATGGAGAACACAGAGAAAGTGACAACACTAGCTAGGATGTTGGTAAAGGTGTTTATTGTCTTTTTTTTTTTTTGGGTTAAGTACTCTTCTAAACTTCAGAATTGATTTGGTGTTAGTTTTGAATGGTTTTTGTTATGGTATTAATATTTGAATTTATATCGGAAATGTTTTTAGTCTAGTAAGAGATTTTTAGGCATTGTGAATGCATGTTAGGGTCATAATCTAAAATTGCATCAACACACTATTTTTCGATATGTAAAAGAATACGTTGGAATTGATACACAGTATTGGAGACTAAAAAATGGTCATTGAAAAGAGATATTAGCGACTAGTTTAGGAAACTGATTATTAGACCCAAACAAATATATTGGAGACTAAAAATAATCTTTATCTTAAACTGATTATCAGTCCCTAAAAGTACATATTAAGTACTAAAATATACGTTATGTGAGATTAATTTTCAGTGCCTAAAAGAGCATATTAAGAACTGAAATTGTGTGGTGCATGGGACTAATTTTCAGTCTCTAAACATCTCATTGGAGACTGATTTCATATGCAGTCACCAACCTAACGAACGTATTAAGGACACTATAGACATGTTTAAAGGACTGATATTCAGTACGTAAAGTAATACATCAAGTACTAAAATATCATAGTATTCGAGACTAATTTTCAGTCACAAAAAAATGTATCGGGGACTGAAATGGTGTCGTATCAGAGGACCATTTAAGGACTGATTTTTTATGTATCAATGACTGACCGTTAGTCCTTGTTGGTACATACAACCGGGACTGATATTTAGTTACCAAAATAAGTATCTAGTACTAGGTATCTAGGACTGGCTCGAGACTGGCAAATCAGTCCCTGATACCATTAGTGACTGATTTTTTATGTATCAGATACTGATTTTTCAGTCCCAGATACTCATTTTTTATGTAGTGGATCTCAGCCATGAAAGCATGAGCTATTGCACTATTGCACCTCTCATTCGAAATAAGGACTACGGTCATAACATCTTATACACTGTGTTTCATCAATGCACAAGAGCTATTGAATTACCATTATTTCCAGACCCTTGAGAAGATGATGGTGGAAGTGGATAACTTTGACGAACAGTTTCTGGGGTATTAGCAACATTAGGTCTTTGACACTCTCTTGAAAAGTGTCTGAAGTTCTGACAATTATAACACTTTAACTTAGTCATGTCAAATCCTTCAACAAAATTTTTCCCTGTCCTAATTCGAACCTTTTAGCTCTTTTTGAAATCATTACTAGTTGCCACTGAATGTCCATCTCTTCAAGGTCATCAGGATCTATTTGATCATAATCTTCATCAAACTTAATCGAAATCATTTATCTTACTTGAATGTAGTTCTCATAGGATGCCACGAAAGAAGCTAAAACTGCAAGTTGTTCTTCTGTTAATTTAACATTCATTGGCATTGTTTTTGTATAGCTTGTTAGAATTACCTCCTGATGAACTACTTAATGATGATTTTTCACCGTCGCACTTTCCCCAAATGATGCAACAAAACAACATTCACCATTTGAATCTATTACTATATTCCCAGTTGTAGTCTTTCTAGAAATTAAAGCAGTTGCACCTCCACTAAACGATGCTTTTGAAGATTGGGCAAGTTTTCCATAATACATCCTCGGATCTTGAACTTGATCAGAACCGGTCTCCTTCTTCTACATATTCAGATCATATGCCCTTAGCTTTCCAATAATCGTTTGTAAAGTCAAAGTGGAATAATTCACATTATCCTTTCATTAGGGAGTAAATATCCATTTTGGGGGCAGGGTATCCTGACGCTTTTCATTTATCTTAATGTTAGTGTAGATAATCATCATGATTACCTAATTCAGTTATAAAAAGTAATAGTATCTTGTAATTCTTCATCTAGTTCTCATGTTTAATATACTTGAAAACTGCAAACTGTTTCTTAAAAAAAATCCTTCCTATTTTTCTTAACCTCAACATTTCCCTCAAAACAATTTTCTGGTGCTTCCCACAGTTGTTTTGTTCTATATTTCTTGAAATTGTGAAGTATCTCTTGTGGTAGACACATGGTTACTGCAGTTACTGTCTTGTTTTAAGCATCATACATTCTCTTATTGGGGTCGAACATACGATTTTATAGCATCTTTCATTCCAGAATAAGATGTTAACCATTTATTTCTTTCAAAGTCCTGTTGGGGTAAGACATATCCTTCCTCAATACATTTCTCATACGAATGACACGGAATTGATGTGTTTAAAAGTAGTTTAATAAAAATAACTAAATTAAACCTAAAACTAGACACCTAGTAATACTCTATACTCCCTAAAACTAAACTACTGACAGGCAAGTGAACCTATCGACTCTAGTATAGCTAAAGTAAGTCCGGATATCGAACCC